>CM046950.1:136086824-137368563 GCA_025698515.1 Gossypium sturtianum | reverse complement strand
AGTTTCTATCAGCATAATAAAGAGAAAGAAGAAAAAAAAAAAAAAAAACCTGAAAGGATGATTGAAGGTGATGGAACTGAGTCCCGTTTGTCTGATGATCAGTTTACCAAGAAAGTGTGCCTTAAGGAAAAGGATATTGATTCGGATTTGGTTATGGCCGTCGACTTGGTGGTTGAACCAACGATATCTTGGAAAGATAAATTGGTGAGTAAAGGCCCTGGTGGTTTGAGGGGGGAGATCGAAGCGTTATGAGCGAAATTGGAGGAGTTTGATTTTCAAGAGGGAGATTGTCGAAACCATTTTTTATTTATGTTTTTTTTTTAAAAAAAGGGATCGATTTTAAAATGACAAATGGAGTCGCCACCAATCCTTTTTGTTTAGGTGTAATCGGATCACCTATAAAATATTTTATTTTATTTTAAAAGAAATTAATTTTGGTCTACGAATTTTAAGAAAAATAGGTTCGGAAGTCGGTTACGTGCGAGGAAGGATTAGCACCCTCGCAATGCCCAAAATTGGTATCAAATTGATTAATTGATGTCCTAATATCAAAAATTTGAAACGATTTCAGAATACAATTCCGTTTTAAAAAATTTTAAATAATTCGAATTGGATATTGAGATTCTCTTGTTCCGAAGGAATAAAATATCACATCCAGCACGATAGGATATGACGTTTCAAACCCTCGATGCCAAGATCCTCTCATGATTTTCAAAGTTCATGCATTGAGATTTTTAAAAGGATATTCGGTTATTTGGTCAAACGTTAAATCGAAACCCAGCACGTTAGGGCACGATTTCTCGAATTTCTAAACACGAAATATTGTCTTGTTTTTTAATTTAAGAAAACACGGATGAAATTTTGAAAGGATATTTCGTTATTCGGCCAAACGAAAAATCGAAACCCAGCACGTTAGGGCACGATTTTTCAAATTTTAGAACGCGAAGTGTTTGCTTATTTCAAAATGAAAATTTTAATGCATCTAATAAAAGGTGATATAAAATGGAAGATGAATCATAGTTACATGCATAATAGAATAAAAACAAGGGTAACAATGTAAATAACAAAAATAAAGGCAAAAATAAAATACAATAAAATAAAATTTACAACCAACACTCTATATGAAATAATGGGAAGACGAATAAATAAATAAAAGAAAATAATAACAAAAATAAAAGCTAAGGGTAAATCAATAAATAAAAATAAGTATTATGTACAATAGTTTAAAGATGATAAAATAATAATAACAATAACAAAAATGCAATGATAATAATAATAATAATAATAATAATAATAATAATAATAATAATAATAATAATAACATTAGTAATAATAAAAATAATAGTAATAGCAATAATAACAATAACAATAATAATAATAATAATAATAGGGAAAGTAATAATAATAGTGAGTATAGTAATAGTAATAATATATAAAAATAATAAAAATAAAAAATAATAATACTGTAAATAAAAAATAGTAATAGTAATAACAATAAGATTAATAATAAAAAATAACAGTAATATTAATAATAATAACAATATCAATATTAAAATAATGATAAAAATAGCAAAATTAACAAAAGAAAATAAAAAAGGACTAAATCGGAATAAGAATAAAATTTAAAGCCCAAATCGTAATAAATCTAGACAAAATAGGACCAAAATCGAACACGCTTCAATCATCGAGGACCTATGCGGAAAATAACCCCAACCCTGGACACGTGTCTGCTTCTCAGAGCATCAGTGGGTTGGGGACCTGATTGAAATGCGCCACAAATTTTATGGCCAAATTAAAAAAATAATAAAAGAAGAAAGAGGACTAAATCGTAACAACCCAAAAAAGCGGAAGGACCATGTAACACCCTATACCCGAGTCCGAGGCCTAGACCGGATACGAGACATTACTACGCTTAAATTTGCTTAACCATGAAATTTTGGGCTATAAAATTTCGTCCCGAACTAAAACTTCACTTCCACATACAACTCGCACATCTCATGGGCCTACGAGGCCTTAAACTCATGTTCATAAACTTTCAGAACTTGATCGAAAACCTTTCTTAGAAATAGGGGTCACACGCCCATGTGGTTTGGGACACGCCCGTGTACCCCTTAACACGCCCATGTCTTCCAACCGCGGGAAGCTACTGACTTGATCCACACGGCCTTGATACACCCGTGTCTTTCAACCGTGGGGAGCTACTGACTTGATCCACACGGTCTGGGCACATGCCCATGCTCAATCCGTGTGTCTTACACGGCTCATGCACACGGCCGTGGGATTCACCCGTGGTCTATTCTATCTAATAATAATAAGGTGCAGGGCACGCACGGCCTAGACACACGCCCATGTGTCTAGCCGTGTGGGCACTTAAAGGCTATCTACCAAGCCAATTGCCACTCTGAAATCAAGATCAAACGCATGCTCAATTCAATACATTTCATACCTCATCACATAACTACACATAGCATCAATATCACTCTTGAATTAAAGACGTTTGATTAATAAAGAAATAAGGTCTTTATCCACACACTAGGGAAAACTAATTCCCATATATTTACAAATAACTTAAGACATCATCTATGGCTATACACAAACAAACATAAGCTCTCTTAGGCCAACACAGTTTGGCTACATCAACAATGACTTAATCAACCTTAAGTACTAGCCCTATACATGCCATTACTTATAGAGACTTGATACCTCATACCGAGTGTCTGCTCGATAGTGTGAAAATATCTCCGGTAATCCCCAATCCGAGCTAGATAAATTTACCTATAAGAGATGAAAAATAAAAGGAGTAAGCAAAAATGCTTAGTAAGTTCTGTCTCGCATACAACTGATAAACACTAATATTCATTGATTATACATGATTGCAAGTTATTAGGATGAGCTTCTCTCATGAACTCATGGTTACTTACTCAATCATCCCTAAAGCTTACTCATTCTATCTCTTACCATATTCTTACCATGCCACAAGCCAAATGCTTGTTTAATTAGCATACATACATTCCTGCACTGATCATCACAAGATCATATAAAACAACACATCAAGTATTTTCAATAAGCCACTCATATTACTAATCTCTCGATGGTTACATACTTAGCCCACCATTTAATCTCTTATAGGGTGGTATCGCACACAGCCCACCAATCAATTATACTTATGGTGATTTCGCACTTAGCTCACCAATCACTTATAAACGATGCTATCGCACACAGCCCATCGATTTCTAATTAATCAGGTGGTAACGCACAAAGCCCATCGATAGTAATATAATTGATGGTATCGCACACAGCCCATCAATTAATAATATATTAGGTGGTATCGCACACAGCCCACCGATAGCAATATAGTTGATGGTATCGCACACAGCCCATCAATTAATAATATATCAGGTGGTAACGCACACAGCCCACCGATAGTATACATTCTTGAATAGTTATCCTCATGCATTTATCTATTTCAAATGTTTACTCGAAAACTTCTTCACACACTACTATTCTTACTTAGCTTTCTACTATAATTGTTCGCATTCACACAATGCAATAATAATTATAACTTAAGCAACTAAAGTGCCTCATTTACACATCACCCACTATGGGTTCATCCAATACCGAATCCACCTCGATTCAGTTCTAACATATCCTTGTACCTCTCATGTACAACACATTCATTCTCAACTCTCAACTACTTATCGAGTCACTAAAATCGTTAAGTAACTCCCTTAAGTCTCGTACTCATAATATCACATTAACATCATACACGAAATAACCTATTGATGCCATGTTCCCGACATGGTTCTATACAAATTCTCTCACCAAGGCCATATTTCAATATGGTCTTACACGGAACCTTAACTATCATCATTTCATAATATTTGCATTTCTTACTATTCTTAGATTTCAATTCTCTTAACAACTCATCAATCACTTATTTAATACATTCATTGCATAATTATACATTCCGTACAACATTGGAATATTAAATAACCCGTACGTACTTGCAAGGTTTGCATGCGAACTTACCTCGATGACGAAAAGGCCAAAAAGGACTTTTTGCCCACATTTCTCTTTTCTCCCGTTCTAGGTCCGAATCTCGTTTTCTTCAATCTAGAACAATAAAATTTACTCATTTAATCACTTAATGATCATTTTACAACATAATATCCACTTGGGCAAAAATGACCATTTTGCCCTTATACTTTGGCAAAATTACGATTTTGCCCCTAGGCTCGTAAATAAATTTTTATCACATTTTCTTGATAAATCAGCCTAGATGAACATTTAATCCTCTTACAACTATCCACAATTCCAAACATTTCATGCCTTAATGAACAACTTACAACTTTTGCATTTTAGCCCAAATTAGGTGTTTTCATGACAACACCTTTCACAAAAGTTGTTTCTCCTCATCCTATCATTCATTTTCTTTCATAAAAATTCAGCAACTAGCATAAACTCTCTCATGGCAGGTCCCTAGACTCTCAACCATATTACAAATTAGTCCCCTCATTAGCTAGCTTAAGCTTTGGGGACTCCAAAAGTGCAAAAATTATCGAGAAAGATCATCAAAATCACTTACTTATGAGGAGGAATGTTTGCTGAAATTTTTGAGCTTCAAAACCCCATTCTTGCTGCCCATTTTCGGTGGAAGAGGAGAAGAAATAAAAAAGATGATAGCTTTTCTTATTTCATCTTATTTTATTTCTTTTTAATACCTAACATGACAACATTTAATGCTCTTGTCCCCCTTTGTCATCCTTTGACCGGCCAAGCCACTTAACAAGGCCAAATTGCACTTTTGAAGCCTCCAATTAATACTCTATAGCTATTTAGCACTTCTAGGAATTAAAATGGAACTTTCGCACTTTATGCGATTTAGTCATTTTTAGCGATTAAGCATGAAATCGCTAAAATTAAAGCACCAAAATTTTCATGCACCCTTATAAACATGTTATAACACATAACATTACATGAAAATAATTTTATCTAACCTCGAATTAGTGATTCCGAGATCACTGTTCTGACTAGCCCCTAAATCGGACTGTTACAACTCTCCCCCCTTAGGGATTTTCGTCCCCGAAAATCTTATCGGGAGGAGTTGCTACCAATATTCTTAAAACGTTTCCATCAACTCTTCAAAATCACAAATTCACTTATCCTCAAGTTTCTCTTGCCAACAACCCTTAAACTGTGCCACACAAGGTCGAAACGTAACTTGAGACCTAGGTTATTCTTCCTCTAGGGCATATACTATATCCAATAACCCACCAATTTGAACTCTATGCATGTCTAAATGATCGTCCGGATCCTTACTAATCGATTTACTACAGCTCGAATGTCATCCCCCTCCTTGGGAATTTTGTCAAACCAATTTGAAATTTTATCAGGTTTCATCTCACTTTCTCATTAAAGCATTCACCAACCGCAATAGTCTTGACTTGTACACTTTGGAAACTCAGCTTTTAGCGGTCAACTACTTCTGACCATAAACTCGTTCATATCGAAAAATGTACTCTACTGTCAAATCATTTATGCACCTAACTGTACTTCCTTATTCTTGCATTAGCAGATATGCTACTACTAAATCTCATACCAAAACTTCTATAGCATAGGATACCCCCACTCATTAAAATTCAAAATATACACATCAAGTTTCCCATGAATCATTTCATAACACCTAACTCACATCACAGACACAAAAGTGATCGCCTCTGGATCACTAACCGGTCAACTCTTTTTCTCGATTTAGACTGAACTCAGTACTAGAACTTTCAATTAATAGTTCCTTTTATAGCTTTCAACTCAACCATCACGGTTTGAACATTTCGATGAGCACATCCTTGTATCATGCTCTCTACTCTCGTGCACACAAAATTTTTATTCTCTTCACTGATTCACGTGCCAATATACACAGAACTTGAATCATATCTCGATACGTTAATTTACTCTTTTCTCCATACTGAAAACATATCTTAAGCATATTCATCTGAGCTTCTCTTGCTATGCTAATCTAAAACCTTTACTATCGTCATACCTCACGATAGCAGGGATATCTCTATCGAATTCATTAACTCTGTTCGGCTTGCCCGAAACTCATCCCACAACGTGAAACTCATGATTTCACTCCTTATACTAGAATCATCACAAACTTCCTCCTCAAAGTACCCGAATAAGGTTACGAGGAGATAAAGGGATGTCAATTCCAATTACTAAATCAACAACCATTTAATCTAATTTTGCAATCAGCTAACTTTCTCGCACAATCTCGATTCATGAGATAAAAAACTACATCACCCCTGAAAGGCAAAAGTGTAACACCCCCTTACCCGGGTTCTACACCGGGAACTGGGCCCGAGGCGTTACCAAACTCAAACCGCTTAATCGCCACTTAGGCTCAACGTCATTACTATATAACCTCATTCTCGACTTACAAGGCCTCACTCATACTGTAACGCCCTGAAAACTGGGCCTAGAATAAATGAGTTTCCTGTGTCGAGAGAATGGATTTTGTCATTCGAAAAAAAAAGGGAATAATGAATTAAGTGTGTATAAAAAAAATTATGATTGCATGTTTAGTTTAATTTTTAGGTGATTTAGGAAGGGTTGGTAGTGTTGGAAAAGTCCTAGGCTCGATCTAGGGCTTTAGCAAAAATTTTGTTTTACCCTTAAGTGAGGTTGGTGGTAGTCAAAAGGCTTTTAAAATATTGTTGGGTTAAAAGATAGCACAAGAAAGTAGGTGGTCTGGTGGCCTAGGGCGTTCTAAATAAGTTGGTGGTCAAAGGTTCAAGTCCTGGACTTGGCAAAATTTTTTTATTGCGCATATGTTAGTATGAAGGCCAGAGTTTAGGCTTTATAATTAGTTGGGGCTGGTTCACGACACAAAGAAACGCCTGGCCCAGTGGCAGAGGCGTTAGGAGCAGGAGGGGGAGCAAGGTTCTAGTCATGGCGTGCGCTAAATGTTTGTTTTTTTTAAGTAAACCTGGAGTGCGAAGGAAAGGTTTATAATTAATTGGGGAGGAATTATGACTCAAATAAAGCGGGCGGCGCAGTGGCAAGGGGCGTGTATCATAGTGAAGAGATTGGAGGTTCGACGCTGGGTGTTGGCAATTATTTTTTAGATTTCTTTGGATGATTCGATTATTTGGGAAATAGGCCTTAAAAGAAGTTGGGAATGGAATATATCACAAGAAGAGTTGTGGTGCAATGGTGGTAGCGTGCGTGTGGTGCCTAGAGGTCTTGGTTTCGAGTTGCCTTGTGCACAACAAATTGCTATTTTTGCTGCTGGCGTGGGGAAGCTGTTTGAAGTGGATCAAAACACCAAAGGAAGGCTGCTATTCGGGGAAAGCAATTTGAATGTAATTCAAATTGGATTTTTGGATTAATAAAGGAATTTTTGGATGGGGATGAAGATAAAATTTGGAGAAAATAAAGGAATTTAATTGGGGATAAGCTTGAGTCGATTGGGAAGTGTAGGTTTATTTTATTTATTTATTTATTTATTTTTTTCTTTAGTATAAATATAAGTTCCGAATTAAGTTCCTAGGTTAATGCAAAATTTTTACTTTCCTTCTAGCCGAATTTCTTCACTTGTGAGAGGCTCGGACATCTTTTTTCTCTAAGTGTGCCAAAGCCGAATCCTTCATACTCTCCCTTCTCAAAATTCCTTTTTGGGTTCACCAACTTGGTTCTAGCCGAATCACCTCTTTTCTTATTCCCCATAGTGTTGTCAAATTACCTCTGTCACCTTTCTAGTCTCAAAAGCCGGACTTAGACTACAGGATCAAAGGAAGATTTCGGTAAGAGCTTAGTTGAATTTTTAGTGTGTTTTATTGTAATACGAAGGGCTATCTAACCCCTCTTTTCCGTTACCATGTATTAGCAAGGGTGAGGCTCAGCAATTGCAAGCGCGTTGGGTAAGGATTGTTATTAAGGCAGTAAGCATTCTCGGTTCAGTTAGAGTTTTAATAAGTGACCGAATTTATTGTGGCTCATAGGGGTGACTTATGATCAATATGGGTCACTTGATTTTGACAATATAGGTGTTTGGGTGCAGATCTAGAGGATAATCACCAATAGTAGCAAAGGAAGGGCTACTAGAACGTGAGGCACACGGTAAGGGTACGGTGAGGTTTCGGTTTTTGGTCAGTATGTGTTTAAGTTTTGGTTAATCGCTAGTAATGTCAATTGTAGGTTCGTGACTAAGGAGTTCGCAGCACGCAAGGTTACCAGGTGTGTACAAACACTACACACACGATATCGGCAATGCCGAAAAGTCAAAAAGCCAAAAGTGGCTAAATGGGCCCGGTGGGCCCTGAGGCTAAGTTTGATGAAATGGTTTGGTTGGTTATATGAATTGAATTAGTCATGCATGATACATGATCTGGATATGTTTTGGGCCTAATAGGCCATATGATGAGATTTGGGCCTAACGGGCCGTAAGGACATGAAATGGGCTTGATGGGCTTATGGGGGCGTAGACAAGTATGTTAGGGTTAATGGACTTTAGGCCAAGCTTGAACAACTTTGTAATTTCATAAGACTTAAGCTAATAATCAAACTTGTCTGTGGACAAGTCGATTAGTTAGAGTGTGGTAACCGACATATGCATGTCTAGGATTGGATCTAGTGAGAGCTTGGTACTTAAGCGGTCCGAGTGACCCATCTCCTCTTTTCTGAGATCCTACCTGGTGCATAGTGTTTGTTCACTTTAACCGCGAGGACTTGTTTATGGGCCAAAGTTCATAACTAAAACCCGAGAGGGACCAAATACCCTTATATTTGTAAAATTACTAAAATACCCTTATATTTGTAAAATTACTAAAATACCCTTATATGTGTAAAATTACTAAAATACCCTTATAATTGTAAAATTACTAAAACACCCCTAGATTTGTAAATTACCAGAATACCCCTATTTTCAAAATTACCAAAATACCCCTATTTTGTAAAATTACCAAAATACCCCTATTTTGTAAAATTACCAAAATACCCCTGTAGGGTAGAATTACGAAAATACCCCTGGGTAGTGAAATGACGGGAATACCCCTATGTGACGAATATAAGCTTATAGATGTTACTTGTGTGTTTGATGCATTCATATGATATTCTGCTTAGGATGCATATGGGTGGGAATTATGGTACGGAAGATGAATTGAGGATCGCATAGTCGTTTGATGACCGTGGATCCACCGGTGGCTTTAAGCCCAATATATGATTAGTAGCTTTACTGCAACGTTCGGTAGTACCGCAACCGGGTTACCCATGGTGTGTAGCGGAGGGGTGGGTCGAGCTAAAATTCCCCACAGGAGCCATAAGGTTGGAAGGGAAATGGTGTGTAGCGGATGGATTTTTGGGGTGGGTTTTGCATTATCTTGTTTGTATATGATGCGATATGATATGATATGAGGTCATTGTGGGCTAAGGCCTAAGACCACCGATTTGATAGGGCTTAGGCCCAATGTGAATATTTGTATGTGAATTGACTGCCAAGGGTTGTACACACTGAGTTTCGAAACTCACACCCTTAATTTTAATTGTTTCAGGTAATCCTGAATAGACGGCTCGACGTGGGAGAGAACTCGGAGATGGCCACACTACAAGTTTTCAAATGTTTTAATTTATTCAAATGATTCTGTTTTAAATACTTTGTTTTTTTTCATTGGATTGTAATAAGGCCATGTAACTCCTATTTGACTTTGAATTTTGGGTTTATTATTGTTATTGTTTCAACTGCCCACTTAAGAAATTTCATAGAATTATTAAAGTGTTAATATGGCTTTCGAAATAATCTTTTGTTTTGGGCTTTTGTGCCTTAAATGGTTAACTAGTAAATTGTTTTGAAGTGCGGCTTTAATGTGACATTCCAGATTCGGGCCTAACTTCTAGGCCGGGTTTGGGGTGTTACACATACACACGAGGGCTCTCGAGACTAATCCGAAACTTTTACGATCCTTAAATTTTTTCTCTTTTATACAGGTCTCACACACCCGTGCAAGATTAGACACGCCCGTGCATGAGTACACACGCCCATGTCCCCAGACTGTGCCTAAAAACCCAAGCATTCTGCCAAATGCCCCACGGCCATGGCACGCCCGTGCTCCCCAACCGTGGTGAACACTGACTTCCCTCGCAAGGCCTAAAGTCTAGACACACGCCCGTGTGGCTAGCCCGTGGCCAACACTGATGAATCCCACACGCTCTAGGCACACGCACGTGTAACTAGTCCGTGGTCTATTCTATTTTCAAATATTAACATGCAGAGGATGCACGGCCACAGCACATGCCCGTGGGCTGACCGTGTGTCACACATGGTCTAGACACACGCCTGTGTGTCTACCCACATGGTCAAGAACAAGACTAAGTGTCAAGTTCTTTTCACCCTTCTAACATACACAACATATACTCATCTAACACCATCATACTCAACTCAAATTGAAGTGCATTCTCACATAGAAAACTACATCTTTCTTTCATATAATGTAATAGCCAACAACCATGGCATTATACAAAATAAGCTATCCATCTATAGGCCAACACATCTTAGCCATTTACAACAAAATTTACTAACTTATCTAGCCCCTATACATGCCATATACAAAACATTAAGTTTCATGTACCAAAGTGTGCTGATATGTGGGCTATCTTCCGATGATCCTCGTTTCTCGATTCAACGCTTTTAATCTATAAGACAAGGGAAAAGAAAGAGAGTAAGCTTTGAGCTTAGTAAGTTTACACATAAACAATTAAGCATCATAGTATAAGCCCAACCACAATTAGCATTATACCAACATATAATATACAACTATGCTTACTCTTTCTATCCCTTACCATATTACCAACACATCATGAGTCACATGTTCATAATTATTGAAATGCACCCTGCATTCAAAGATCACATTTACACAATATACAACACGTCATTATTGCTCAATAATGCATCCACATAGCTAACTCACATAGCTAATCCACATAGCTAATCCACATATCTTATCCACACAGCTATTACACACAGCTAATATACACAATTAATCCACACAGCCAATATCTCGGTGGTTTCGCATTTAGCACACCACAATCAATTTATAAGGTGGTATCGCACTTAGCCTACCACAAAGGTAATCATCGTGATCTCGCACATAGCCACTAAATGATATACCTAACGATAGCATCGCACATAGCCAGCTCATCGTCAATATGCATTTGGATGGTATCGCACTTAGCCCACCATCTAGCATTATCACAACACATGCACAAGTCTATTTACCCAATTATTCATCCATTCACATCTATATTACATTCATTCTACTTGAACCACATAGGTTCCCAATCATTCTCATTCATTCTCATTCATGCTACACCCTAGCTAGCATTTACAAATTGTAAGTATGAATGCATTGTTTATGCATAGACTTACCTCGATACTTAAAAGTACTTAAATGTGCAATCTAGTCCACCACCTTGCTTTTGCCTCGGTTTCGATCCGGGCTTCGTCTTTCTTGATCTATAATGAATAAATCAGCTTATTCAATACACACATTGACTAAATTGACCCACATCTCATACTTTAGAAAAATTACTATTTTGCCCCTAAACTTTCTCATATTTACACTTTAGTCCCAAAGGCTCGTAAAGTGATTTTTATTCAACTTTCTACTCTTTCATGCTTAGCCGAACCACTTACTCAACTAAAGAATTCATCAAATCTCACTAAATCTCCCATGTATGACCAAACTTGAGATTTTTACAACTAAGTCCCTACATGCATTTTCATGGAAAACCACTTAGCAAAAGATGTTTCTACTACATCAAGCCTTCATATTCTTCCATAAAACATCAAAATACATGCATGTCATACATATGTACATTTTTGAACATCCATGATAGCTCACCAAATAGCTATAAATAGCTTACTCATGCTACCGGGACTTCAAAAATACGAAGAATATCAAAACCCGGGCTTAGGAGCACTTACTAGCAAGCTTGAAAAATTGAAAGAACCCTAACAACGGCTTCTCAAATTTTCGGCAGCTATGGGAAGAAGATGAATGAATTTCTATCATCTTTTCACCTATTTTAATCACTTAATTGATAAATGACCAAAATGCCCTTTTTGATAAACTTTCAATTTTAACTCATCCATGCCCTTTTTTGTCCAAAAATTAGAATTTGGATAAATTTCTATTTAAGGACCTCTAATTAATAATCTAAAGCTATTTCACACATATAGCTTCTAGAAACACACATTTTGCAACTTTTACAATTTAGTCCTTTTGGACAATTCAACCACAATTTCACAAAATTGCTTCATGAAACTTTCACACTAGCATGCATACATGATATAAGCCTCAAAAACTCATTCATGACCCTCGGATTTGTGGTCTCGAACCACTATTCTAACTAGGCCCTAAACTGAGATGTTACAACTCTCCCCCTTTAGAGATTTTTGTCCCCGAAAATCTTACCAGTAAAGAGGTTTGGATGTTGCTCTCTCATAGCTTCTTCCGTTTCCCACGTAGCCTCTTCAACACCATGTTTCTGCCATAACACTTTCACTAGTGCTATGCTCTTATTTCCCAACTGTTTCACTTCTCGAGCCAAGATCTTATTCGGCTCCTCTTCATAAGACATATCCGGTCTTATCTCAATTTTCGTTGAAGGAATCACATGTGAAGGATCGGAGCGATACCGTCGTAACATCGACACATGGAACACGTTATGAATCTTTTCTAACTCTACCGGCAAAGCCAACCGGTAAGCTACAGGCCCAATTTTGTCTGTAATCTCATATGGCCATATGAACCTTAGACTCAATTTCCCTTTTTGTCCAAATCTCATAATCTTCTTCCACGGTGATACTTTCAAAAATGCTTTGTCGCCTACCTCAAACTCTATTTATTTTCTTTTCAAATCCGCATACGACTTCTGTCGGTCCGAAGCAGCTTTCAGACTAGTACGGATTATTTTCACTTTCTCTTCGGTCTCTTTTACTAGATCGACCCCATGGATCCGTTTCTTGCTAAGCTCGGTCCAATACAAAGGAGTCTGACACTTACGGCCATACAAAGCCTCATACGATGCCATCTGTATACGCGACTGATAACTATTGTTATAGGCGAATTCGACCAAAGGTAGATATCTCTCCCAACTACCTTCAAATTCTAGCACACAACATCGAAGCATATCCTCAAGAACTTGAATCACTCTTTCAGACTGACCATCGGATTGCGGATGGAACGCAGTACTGAAATTCAATCTCGTACCCATGGCCTATTGCAACTTTTTCCAAAATCTCGAAGTAAACCTCGGATCTCTATCCGATATAATAGACACAGGTACACCATGCAATCTCACTATCTCTGCCACGTAAAACTCAAATAACTTATCCAAAGGAATAATCAACACGTCTCGAATAAAGTGAGCCGACTTCGTCAATCTATCCATAACAACCACACACAAGATCTCTCTTTCTGAGTCGCCGGCAACCCCGTCACAAAATCCATGGTAACCCGATCCCACTTCCATTCGGGGACCATCACTGGCTGAAGCAATCCCGAAGGCACTTGATGCTTAGCTTTCACTTGTTGGCAAATTAGACACTTAGTCACAAGCTCAGAAATATCTCTTTTCATACCCGGCCACCAATACAACTTTCTCAAATCGTTGTACATTTTCGCATCGCCTGGATGTAATCGACAAGCATCCACTTTGTGGGCCTCATACAAAACCTTTCGAATCAACTCCTCATTTTAGGAACACAAATTTCACACGATACATCGATAAACCATTCAAATCCATTCGAAAATCATAATCACTTTCTCGATCCGCACTTAGCTATCTTAGCTTGCATCTCGTTGTCATTTCTCTCGAGCTTCACATATTTGTTGAACAAATAGTGGCTTAGCTCTCAACTCGCCAAAATAGCACCATCATCGACAATGCTAAACTCGCTCTCATAACTCGAGAGCGCATGCGATTTCCTACTCAAGGCATCCGCAACCACATTCGCTTTTCCCGTGGTAATCAATGACTAACTCATAGTCTTTCAACAATTCAAGCCACCGCCTCTGTCTCCTCGATTCGATCCTTCGATCCATCAAATACTTTAAACTCTTGTGATCCGTAAAGATTCGACACTTTTCGCCATACAAATAATGTCGCCAAATCTTTAACGCAAACACAATCGCAGCCAACTCCAAATTGTGAGTCAAATAATTCTTCTCGTGCGGTTTTAACTATCTCGAGGCGTAAGCGACTACCTTACCCTCTTGCATCAACACGCAACCGAGACCATTAAACGACTCATCACTATATACCATGAACTCCTTCCCCGATTCTGGTTGAACCAAAATCGGTGCCTCGACCAACATTGTTTTCGGTCTCTCGAAGCTCATTGACATGTCTCATCCATTCAAACTTGACATCTTTATGCAATAGCTTCGTCATCGGGGTAGCAATCACAGAGAACCCCTTTACGAAACGTCTGTAATATCCCGCTAATCCCAAGAAACTTCTGATTTCTGACACGTTCCTCGGCGATTTCCAATCCATAACAGTCGATATCTTACTCGGGTCAACTCTGACACCATCACTTGACACCATGTGTCCTAGGAATCCGACCTCTCGGAGCCAAAACTCACTCTTGCTAAACTTAGCATAGAACTGCTTGTCTCTTAAAGTTTGCAAGACAATTCTCAAGTGCTCTTCATGATCATTTTCATCCCGAGAATAGATCAATATGTCGTCAATAAAGACAACCACAAACTTGTCCACATATGGTCTGAAAATACGGTTCATCAAATCCATAAAAATCGCAGGTACATTCATCAAACCAAACGGCATAACCAAAAATTCATAATGGCCATACCTTGTCTGAAACGCAGTTTTCAACACATCTTGCTCTTTCACTGAAATGATAATAACTGCACCTCAAGTCTATCTTGAGAACATCAGTAGCTCCCTTCAGCTTGATCGAAAAGATCATCAATCTTTGGTAAAGGATACTTATTCTTAACCGTCACCTTGTTCAGTTGTCTATAGTCTATACACAACCTCATAGACCCATCTTTCTTCTTCACAAACAATACCGGAGCACCCTACGGCGAGTAGCTCGGTCTTGTAAAACCCTTATCCGTCAGTTCTTGCAACTGAATTTTTAGTTCCTTCAACTCTACCGGTGCCATTCTGTACGGAGCAATCGAAATAGGTGCCGTTTCCCGAACCAACTCAATTCCAAACTCGACCTCTCTCACCGGAGGTAATCCGGGTAACTCTTCCGAAACACATCTGGTACTCACATACCACCGCACTGCTTTCAAACCCTACTCCAACCTCTTGAGTATTCAAAACAAATGCAAGATAGGACTCACACCCTTTTCTTAAACATTTCTCGGCCACTAAGGAAGAAATCATCACGGGTAGACTGTCCGATCCACCTGATTCAATTCGAACTACATCTCCACTCTCACATTTCAGTTCAATAAACTTACTACCACAGTTCACTAAGACACTATGGGTAGTCAACCAATCCATGCCTAGGATTAAATCGAACTCATCAAACGGCAACAACATCAGGTTTGCCGGAAAATAATGATTCTCAATCAACAAAGGACAATTCTTACACACTTTGTCCACTAACACATGCTTTCCTAACGGGTTTGACACCTTAATCACAATGTCCGTAGACTCAACGGTCATACTCAAACTAGATGCTAATCTCATACGAATATAAGAGTGAGTAGACCCTGGATCTATTAAAGTAATAACAGAGGTGTCAAAGAGAGAAAAAGTACCCGTTATCACATCAGGGGAGGATGCCTCTTTGCGAGTGCGAATGGCGTACGTCCTCGCAGTTCCCAACCCTCCGGTCTCACAGCAGAGTCCCTGGACGCACCTCTACCACTAGCCCCACCTCTTGGGTTCCTTGGTGGTCTACCCTCGTAGACACATCACTAGGTCTCACTTCTTGCCTCTCTTCCTTATCATCCTCTCGGGACGCATCTGAGATAAAGTGGTCGGGAACCACATTTGTAACATTTCGATCGCTTTCCCCAACACTCTCCTGGTGTGATACCTACCATAACTAGGACACTCCGGTTTACTCTTTGTAGTGCCCACACTTTCCATCGAGGGGGCTCGGACTCTCGAACCCTGACGAGCATTGTCCAAGTCTCGATGCGAATATCCCACTCGAGGTGACGTCCGAGGAATCACTTCCTTGGATCTTTTCGACTGGGCTTGATACGACTTGCCCATCGGTCTCTTTCTCGCATCTCGGGCTTCACTCACAGCCCTCCTCTTATCTGAACTCAACTCTTCGGCCTTACTCCGCCTCTCAACTTATATCATGAATTCTTTCAACTCCAAAATGCCAACTAGAAGTTTGATATCCTTATTCAAATCTTCTTCGAACCTCTTGCACAAGATGGTCTCTGCTGACACACATTCTTGAGCGTATTTGCTAAGCCTAACAAACTCACGCTCGTTTCAGCTCTGTCATCCTTCTTTGCTTCACTCAAGGAATTCTTTCCTTTTTCACAAGATAAACCTGCTTATATACTTCTTCCGTAACTCTTCCGAAAGAAGTCCCATGTCACCCGCTCTTTTGGGACCACTAACGTCAGCGTCTTCTACCAGTGGTATGCCGAATCTCTCAGCAACGATACGACACACTTCAAACTCTCCTCAAGTGTACATGAAAGCTCATCGAACACCCTCATCGAGTTCTCCAACCAGAACTTCGCCCTCTCTGGGTCATCATCTACCTTAGGTCTAAACTCCTCACCCCGTGTTTCCTAATATTATCCACCGGGGGTTTCAATATCCTCACTACATCCATACCTGGAGGAGCCACAGGATTTGGCTGAGGTATAGGAGGAGGTGGAGGAGGTTGAGCGTTAGGGTTCGCTCGAACATAGTCCGAGTACCAATCACTCATCATATGGAGAAAGGCTTCTCGTGCCTCTTCCCTCGACCCTCGCCTGGGTCCACTTTGCACCTAAGACGGTTCCTTGCGTAGGAGCCGGCGCATTACTAGCTGCTTCATCAGTAGTCAATGAATCGGAATCCATATTCTATATAAAACAAGATTTAAAATCATCAGAAACCACCACACTATCATCGTACACTTATGGCATGTATAGCTAGACTCTCACACCCGCTACGGTAGTCCTAGAACCGACTAAACCATAGCTCTGATACCACTAAATGTAACACCCCCTTACCCGGGTTCTACGCCGAGAATCGGGACCGAGGCATTACCGAACACAAACCGCTTAATCGCCACTTAGGCTCAACATCATTACTCGATATAACCTCATTCTCGACTTACGAGGCCTCACTCATACACACGAGGCTCTTTGAGACTAATCCGAACTTTTACGATCCTTAAATTTTTTCTCTTTATACAGTCTCACACGCGCGTGCAAGATTAGACACGCCTGCAGCATGAGTACACACGCCCATGTCCCGTGCCGTGCCTAAAAACCCAAGCATTCTGCCAAATGCCCCACGGCCATGGCATGCCCGTGCTCCCCAACCGTGGTGAACACTGACTTCCCTCGCACGGCCTAAAGTCTAGACACACGCCCGTGTGGCTAGCCCGTGGCCAACACTGATGAATCCCACACGCTCTAGGCACACGCCCGTGTGACTTGTCCGTGGTCTATTCTATTTTCAAATATTAACATGCAGAGGGGCGACGGCCACAAAGACACACCCGTGGGCTGACCGTGTGTCACACATGGTCTAGACACACGCCCGTGTGTCTACCCACATGGTCAAGAACAAGACTAAGTGTCAAGTTCTTTTCACCCTTCTAACATACACAACATATACTCATCTAACACCATCATACTCAACTCAAATTGAAGTGCATTCTCACATAGAAAACTACATCTTTCTTTCATATAATGTAATAGCCAACAACCATGGCATTATACAAAATAAGCTATCCATCTATAGGCCAACACATCTTAGCCATTTACAACAAAATTTACTAACTTATCTAGCCCCTATACATTCCATATACAAAACATTAAGTTTCATGTACCAAAGTGTGCTGATATGTGGGCTATCTTCCGATGATCCTCGTTTCTCGATTCAACGCTTTTAATCTATAAGACAAGGGAAAAGAAAGAGAGTAAGCTTTGAGCTTAGTAAGTTTACACATAAACAATTAAGCATCATAGTATAAGCCCAACAACAATTAGCATTATACCAATATATAATATACAACTATGCTTACTCTTTCTATCCCTTACCATATTATCAACACATCATGAGTCACATGCTCATAATTATTGAAATGCACCCCTGCGTTCAATATCACATTTACACAATATACAACACGTCATTATTGCTCAATAATGCATCCACATAGCTAACTCACATATCTAATCCACACAGCTAATCCACATATCTTATCCACACAGCTATTACACATAGCTAATATACACAATTAATCTACACAGCCAATATCTCGGCGGTTTCGCACTTAGCACATCACAATCAATTTATAAGGTGGTATCGCACTTAGCCTACCACAAAGGTAATCATCGTGATCTCGCACATAGCCACTAATGATATACCTAACGATAGCATCGCACATAGCCAGCTCATCGTCAATATGCATTTGGATGGTATCGCACTTAGCCCACCATCTAGCATTATCACAACACATGCACAAGTCTATTTACCCAATTATTCATCCATTCGCATCTATATTACATTCATTCTACTTGAACCACATAGGTTCCCAATCATTCTCATTCATTCTCATTCATGCTACACCCTAGCTAGCATTTACAAATTGTAAGTATGAATGCATTGTTTATGCATAGACTTACCTCGATACTCAAAAGTACTTAAATGTGCAATCTAGTCCACCACCTTGCTTTTGCCTCGGTTTCGATCTGGGCTTCGTCTTTCTTAATCTATAATGAATAAATTAGCTTATTCAATACACACATTGACTAAATTGACCCACATCTCATACTTTAGCAAAATTACTATTTTACCCCTAAACTTTATCATATTTACACTTTAGTCCCAAAGGCTCGTAAAGTGATTTTTATTCAACTTTCTACTCTTTCATGCTTATCCGAACCACTTACTCAACTAAAGCATTCATCAAATCTCACTAAATCACCCATGTATGACCAAACTTGAGATTTTCACAACTAAGTCCCTACATGCATTTTCATGGAAAACCACTTAGCAAAAGATGTTTCTACTACATCAATCCTTCATATTCTTCCATAAAACATCAAAATACATGCATATCATACATATGTACATTTTTGAACATCCATGATAGCTCACCAAATAGCTATAAATAGCTTACTCATGCTACAGGGACTTCAAAAATACGAAGAATATCAAAAACCGGGCTTAGGAGCACTTACTAGCAAGCTTGAAAAATTGAAAGAACCCTAACAACGGCTTCTCAAATTTTCGGCAGCTATGGGAAGAAGATGAATGAATTTCTATCATCTTTTCACCTATTTTAATCACTTAATTGATAAATGACCAAAATGCCCTTTTTGATAAACTTTCAATTTTAACTCATCCATGCCCATTTTTGTCCAAAAATTAGAATTTGGATAAATTGCTATTTAAGGACCTCTAATTAATAATCTAAAGCTATTTCACACATATAGCTTCTAGAAACACACATTTTGCAACTTTTGCAATTTAGTCCTTTTGAACAATTCAACCACAATTTCACAAAATTGCTTCATGAAACTTTCACACTAGCATGCATACATGATATAAGCCTCAAAAACTCATTCATGACCCTCGGATTTGTGGTCTCAAACCACTATTCCGACTAGGCCCTAAACTGGGATGTTACAAAAAGATATTAACACGTAATACTTAAAGAGATCATTATGATCCATATAATTATGGTTATCATAATTGAACACTCCCACAGTTCAAACATTGTTTCTCTAACCATTTCGTCCTCAACTCCTCAATAATTCCTTTCATTAATGAACATCAATTTAAGAAGACCTCGATAATCATAAACCTTATGCTTCCTACTCACTTACAATTGCCTCTATTAAGCACATACCGTACCACACTCAGTGCACTCATTTCCTTGCGACTGCTTCACAAGTGCCTGTATTCACTCATTCACATGACTTTAGTACAATTCTCCTTTCTACCTCTAGACTCATCTATCTGTCCCATTGATTACTGGAAATAATCAAAGACACACATTCATCATCATTCATGTAGGCACGAAACCAATGCCACACTCCCGAGGTGGCCTTATATGGAGTCACCTCTAAATGCCAATGCCATAACTCGGTTAAGATCTTATATGGACTTCCACATCAAGTATCGATGCCATATTCTGAACATGGTCTTACACGATTCTCATATTCATTACCGATGCCATATTACAAATATGGTCTTATACGGAACCTCAACTCGGTGCCGAGGCCATGTCTTATGTATGGTCTTATACGGGACCTTATCTATTTCATATCTCAATGCTAACCTTTTCATTTTAGTCCTCTAGGATTTCAACCTCATGTTCAACTATAATTACTCTATTTAGTAGAGTATTATGTGTCGATGTGATACGAGGCATTATTAATCATGCTGACATATTTATTGCATTAATCAGATACAATCTTACTCAACTTAACTTTTATAACACCTCATCATAATTCAATACTGGTAAAAAGGGTGAGGTCATGGGGCCCTTTTAACTTGACTCTCGTGACTACATACATATGACATAATGCTCATCATCAATAAAATATCATCATAGTCATATAACTCATCTCGAGTGAGTTCTCACATTTATCATGCTACATTTGTTTCTATCGCTCATACTTTTGAATAATGATTTCAATTACTCAAGTTCTACATTACTATCTACTTGAGTACTCAACATTTAACTCTACTTTCTCTTACCGTCACTTATCAATTAAAGAATGTCTTATGGGTTTGAGTACGTCATTTACCTGATTGCCATAGTCCAACTGTGGTCTTACTCGTATCACAACATCATAGCCTAACTATTTCTTTACATGTCGTCACGATGCCATAGCCTCGCTATGGTCTTACACTAGCACACGTATCAACACTGGTGCCATGTTCCAAACATGGTCTTACACTGGCTCACGTATCGTCACTAATGCCATGTCCTAGACATGGTCTTATATGGGATCACATGTACCGCCATGGTCCAACCATGGTCTTATTCATGATTTTATCATCGAACGACCGTACCCATCCCTGCATTCTACTTAATCAAACTTCCCAGTTTAACTCTCACACCATAATACTCGTAGTTTCATACAGGATCACGAAATAAAACATTATACAATTATCTACTTTAATGGTCACACATGAGATTCAACTATGTGCATATTGATCATACATCATTTAAATAATTATACATACACATATACCCCATTCTCTGGGTAAATTTACTCATTATATGCACCTAACCCAATAGGTTGAGTATATAACACCTATGCGCATTCCGCCAATACAAATAAGCTTACCACTTTATAACTCTCATTTCATGCATTTTCACACACACGTCATATACTTCTACTCATACCTCTTTGAATCTCATCCATGCATAAGAGCATTTCAATTTCCTCATTATTACTTACACCATTATTGAATTTAGCTCGGTTGGGAACCAACCCTGTCTTAACAAAATAATTTCGTTAGTGCCGGGAGATATCACACTGTCACAATCCACCTATGGCATGTATAGCTAGACTCTTACTCACGCTAGGTTAGTCCGAGAATCGACTAAACCATGCTCTGATACCACTAAATGTAACACCGTAGACCGGATACGAGACATTACTACGCTTAAATTTGCTTAACCATGAAATTTTGGGCTATAAAATTTCGTCCCGAACTAAAACTTCACTTCTACATACAACTCGCACATCTCATGGGCCTACGAGGCCTTAAACTCATGTTCGTAAACTTTTGGAACTTGATCGAAAACCTTTCTTAGAAATAGGGGTCACACGCCCATGTGGTTTGGGACACGCCCGTGTACCCCTTAACACGCCCATGTTTTCCAATCGTGGGAAGCTACTGACTTGATCCACACGGCCTTGACACACCCGTGTCTTTCAACCGTGGGGAGCTACTGACTTGATCCACACGGCCTGGGCACACGCCCATGCTCAATCCGTGTGTATTACACGGCTCATGCACACGGCCGTGGGATTCACTCATGGTCTATTCTATCTAATAATAATAAGGTGCAGGGCACGCACGGCCTAGACACACACCCGTGTGTCTAGCCGTGTGGGCACTTAAAGGCTATCTACCAAGCCAATTGCCACTCTGAAATCAAGATCAAACTCATGCTCAATTCAATACATTTCATACCTCATCACATAACTACACATAGCATCAATATCACTCTTGAATTAAAGACATTTGATTAATAAAGAAATAAGGTCTTTATCCACACACTAGGGAAAACTAATTCCCATATATTTACAAATAACTTAAGACATCATCTATGGCTATACACAAACAAACATAAGCTCTCTTAGGCCAACACAATTTGGCTACATCAACAATGACTTAATCAACCTTAAGTACTAGCCCTATACATGCCATTACTTATAAAGACTTGATACCTCATACCGAGTGTCTACTCGATAGTGTGAAAATATCTCCGACAATCCCCAATCCGAGCTAGATAAATTTACCTATAAGAGATGAGAAAAATAAAAGGAGTAAGCAAAAATGCTTAGTAAGTTCGTCTGCATACAACTGATAAACACTAATATTCATTGATTATACATGATTGCAAGTTATTAGGATGAGCTTCTCTCATGAACTCATGGTCACTTACTCAATCATCCCTAAAGCTTACTCATTCTATCTCTTACCATATTCTTACCATGCCACAAGCCAAATGCTTGTTTAATTAGCATACATACATTCCTGCACTGATCATCACAAGATCATATAAAACAACACATCAAGTATTTTCAATAAGCCACTCATATTACTAATCTCTCGATGGTTACATACTTAGCCCACCATTTAATCTCTTATAGGGTGGTATCGCACACAGCCCACCAATCAATTATACTTATGGTGATTTCGCACTTAGCTCACCAATCACTTATAAACGATGGTATCGCACACAGCCCATCGATTTCTAATTAATCAGGTGGTAACGCACAAAGCCCATCGATAGTAATATAATTGATGGTATCGCACACAACCCATCAATTAATAATATATCAGGTGGTATCGCACACAGACCACCGATAGTAATATAGTTGATGGTATCGCACACAGCCCATCAATTAATAATATATTAGGTGGTAACGCACACAGCCCACCGATAGTATACATTCTTGAATAGTTATCCTCATGCATTTATCTATTTCAAATGTTTACCCAGAAACTTCTTCACACACTACTATTCTTACTTAGCTTTCTACTATAATTGTTCGCATTCACACAATGCAATAATAATTATAACTTAAGCAACTAAAGTGCCTCATTTACACATCACCCACTATGGGCTCATCCAATACCGAATCCACCTCGATTCAGTTCTAACATATCCTTGTACCTCTCATGTACAACACATTCATTCTCAACTCTCAACTACTTATCGAGTCACTAAAATCGTTAAGTAACTCCCTTAAGTCTCGTACTCATAATATCACATTAACCTTTGTAACTTCGTGGTATACTCATGGATTGGCCAGCTCCTATTTGGAAGGCTGCAATTTCTTAACCGCCGCAGTTTCTACCCCTGCTAATAGTTTAGCACATTCTTTGTTGTTACTATGGGGTCCTGAAGCACAAGGAGATTTTACTCGTTGGTGTCAATTAGGTGGTCTGTGGACATTTGTTGCTCTCCACGGCGCTTTCGGACTAATAGGTTTTATGTTACGTCAATTTGAACTTGCGCGATCACCCATTGAATCGTGACTATATCCACTATTCTGATATTAAAATTCGATAGAGATGAAATTGGAACAGTCGATTTCTTTTTATTTCATATTTATTTGGACTCCCCAAGAATCTGTCGATATTTCCGATTCAATCTTCTTGTTCCTAGGAATAAATTAATATTCTATTCCTTTCTAGATAAAGAGAAACATTTATTTCAAGTTACAACCTAAGAGCCTTTTTCAACATCTTATCTTTCTTTGATTCCAGAAGACAACAAGATCCATTTCTATCTATATATTCTATCTACATCATACACGAAATAACCTATCGATGCCATGTTCCTGACATGGTTCTATACAAATTCTCTCACCAAGGCCATATTTCAATATGGTCTTACACGGAACTTTAACTATCATCATTTCATAATATTTGCATTTCTTACTATTCTTAGATTCCAATTCTCTTAACAACTCATCAATCACTTATTTAATACATTCATTGCATAATTATACATTCCGCATAACATTGAATATTAAATAACCCGTGACGTGATTTGCAAGGTTTGCATACTGAACTTACCTCGATGATTTAAAAGGCCAAAAAGGACTTTTTGCCCACATTTCTCTTTTCTCCCGTTCTAGGTCCGAATCTCGTTTTCTTCATTCTAGAACAACAAAATTTACTCATTTAATCACTTAATGATCATTTTAAAACATAATATCCACTTGGGAAAAATGACCATTTTGCCCCTATACTTTGGCAAAATTACGATTTTGCCCTTAGGCTCGTAAATAAATTTTTATCACATTTTCTTAATAAATCAGCCTAGATGAACATTTAATCCTCTTACAACTATCCACAATTCCAAACATTTCATGCCTTAATGAACAACTTACAACTTTTGCATTTTAGCCCAAATTAGGTGTTTTCATGGCAACACCTTTCACAAAAGTTGTTTCTCCTCATCCTATCATTCATTTTCTTCCATAAAAATTCAGAAACTAGCATAAACTCTCTCATGGCAAGTCCCTAGACTCTCAACCATATTACAAATTAGTCCCCTCATTAGCTAGCTTAAGCTTTGGGGACTCCAAAAGTGCAAAAATTATCAAGAAAGATCATCAAAATCACTTACTTATGAGGAGGAATGTTTGCTGAAATTTTTGAGCTTCAAAGCCCCATTCTTGCTGCCCATTTTCGGTGGAAGAGGAGAAGAAATAAAAAAGATGATAGCTTTTCTTATTTTATCTTATTTTATTTCTTTTTAATACCTAACATGACAACATTTAATGCTCTTGTCCCCCTTTGTCATCCTTTGACCGGCCAAGCCACTTAACAAGGCCAAATTGCACATTTGGGGCCTCCAATTAATACTCTATAGCTATTTAGCACTTCTAGGAATTAAAATGGAACTTTCGTACTTTATGCGATTTAGTCTTTTTTAGCGATTAAGCATGAAATCGCTAAAATTAAAGCACCAAAATTTTCATGCACCCTTATAAACATGTTATAACACATAACATAACATGAAAATAATTTTCTCTAACCTCGAATTAGTGATTTCGAGATCACTGTTCGGACTAGCCCCTAAATCGGACTGTTACAGACCAGGGTTGCAAATAGACCCTTCCGCAAAAACACGCGGATCCAGTGGGCATTCGAGTCATGTCAATCGGGTCACCTTGAAATGGCGCCGTTATAGGGCCATTGAAACCGGCCCTAAACGGCGTCATTTCCAGTATACTATAAAAGCATTTTTTTTTAAAAACATCATTCTGCCATTGTTTTAAAAAAACAAAGTATTTTCTTTTTTTTCTCTCTCGCCTCTCTCTTCAGACCTGAGAATCCGGTGAAGGGCTCGGCCATCGACCGCCGCGCCGACCGCCGGTCGCTGGCGTCGGCGCCGCTGCATATGGCGGTCGAAAATATAAAAATAGACGCCTTTTTGCTCTTCGCATCTCCGAACCCCTCGAAACGTCATTTTTCATTGGAAACGAAAGGTTAGACAATCTCCCCTTTCTTCGTATTTCTTTTTATTATTTCTCTCTTAAAACCAGTAAAGAGATAGAAAAAAAAAGAAAATGCACCACCTTTCGTTTTTGATTTTTTGTTGTTTTGAATCTCTGCTTTTTTTTATTTTGAAAAATCCTCCTCTAACATTGTTGGAATACAAAGCCTTTATAGCCAGAAAAAATACAAGTTTATTTAGTCTCTGTTTGCCTTTACTGTTTCCTGCTCTGTTGGTTACTGTTTTCGTCTGTTTTGCAGGTCATGGGGTATTGTGCACGCCGATGGCAGCGCATGGGGGCGGTACGGCACCAATGAGGCTGGTCAAAAGGCATGCGGTGCTAGGGAGTAGTTAGGGTTTCAATTTTCTAACTTAGCTTTAGGTTTTGGGCTTATTGGGCTAGGTTTAGTTATGTTTCTTTTTCTTTTTGTATTTTGGGATGTTTTGTTGGGTTTTATTGTAATTGGGTCTTTTAATTAGGTCCGGGTAAAATTTGGTCATTACAGAGATATCACAAGCTCGATTGTGAATGGTATCCCTTTGGTTGTTTTATCGGAGAGAGTCTACCATTTTTTGATCAAAGACATGGTTAATATAGTACTCATCAAACTATTGGGTAGGACCACAGGGTTTGCTGCTTTGCAGAACAAAATTCTATAACATGTTGAAGCCCTTTATGCAGATCAAAACGATAAACACTAAAAATGGTTAACTTTTTGTTAGAGTCCAAAGCAAGGAGGACTATGAAAGAGTGCTTTCACAAGGGTTGTGGATCATTTTTTGTCAGTACCTGACGGTACAATCGTGGTCCTTGGAGTTCAACCCTACACAGCCATTCCCGAGTGTTTTTCATGGCTTGGATCCGCTTTTCAGGGTATATGTACAAACAAAAGGTATAATGGGAGATCAGAGAGATGGTGGGAAAAGTGACAAAACTAGATTTTAACACCAACAATGGAGCACGGGGGCGGTTTGCCCGTATGGTAATATATGTTAATCTAGATAAGCCTTTGGTTTCCCAGGCACTGATTAACGACAACATTCATAGAGTTGAATATGAGTATCTGCCATCGATCTACTTTTCATACAAACGTTATGGGTATGGGAATGGGGTCTGCACTAACACTGTTCCGGGTCCAGTGACAGATATGGTAGTGGTGGAAAGTGGTGGTGCAGATTTCAAGGCATATGGCCCGTGGATAATGGTGGAGAGGAAGTAACGGCAAAATTTTAGGGCAGATCGAAAAAATGAGACGGTTAATCCGGGGAATGAGATCGTTAATTCCAGATTTAACATGTTGAATTCAATTGGTGGAGAGGAAAATGACAAAGATTTTGGGGGACATGATTTTGTGGATTCTAGAATTAAAAAGAATGGGACTCTTAAAAGGGGTAAGGGTAGTGGTGAAAAGACGGTTTCTACTGCGTCTAGGGTGAGATCTGGGTAAGGCCTTAAAGTGGGCCAATGAGGTAAAATGGCATCTGTAGGTTCTGATGTTAGTATGCAGGCTAGGCAGGAGAGTGCTTCTTTGAAGGGTGTCACAAGGGATACTAAGAGCCCAAGGCAAGGGATTAGCTCAAGTGAATGAATTGGGTTTTATTTAAGCTGAGAGATAAGTAGGTTGTGTTACCGGTTTCTTGTGACTTGGAGGGATAAGGTGTTTTGGCCCAATCTAGGATAAAACCCAAGAGAGTTCGAAAACCAAGTGATTCATAAGAGACAAGCATGCAAATAGGAAGTCTAGCTAACTACTTGCTAAATAATATATTATGACAATTCATAATCAAGGGTTAATTACACTAATTGGCTACCTAACACTAAAAAGACCAAATTGTAAAATCTTAAAATTGCGAAATTAACAACCCAATAAACGAATGTGGTTGGTTGACTTCTATGTTGCTGATTTGTAACACCCCTAACCCGTAACCGTCGCCGGTCTAGGGTTAAGAAGCATTACCGATCAATCTGAAACATTTGCTAACATTTTACAGCATAAAGTCTATCATCATCCAAATATAACAAAATATATACATATAGTCCCTTAACGAGGTCTACTAGACCTTAAACATGCATTAGAAAGGAGTCGGGACTAAACCGAGATCATACAATTTTTTTCCAAAAATCAAATATTTTTCAAAGTTACAGAGGTCACACGCCCGTGTGGGTAAGCCGTGTGCCTCACACGGCCTCGGACACGCCCATGTGTCCA
The DNA here is from genome assembly GCA_025698515.1 of Gossypium sturtianum. NCBI lineage: Eukaryota > Viridiplantae > Streptophyta > Magnoliopsida > Malvales > Malvaceae > Gossypium > Gossypium sturtianum. The sequence goes on along the minus strand of CM046950.1, from coordinate 137,340,423 downwards.
AGCCGTGGAAAAACAGGGCATACATACTAACTTGTCCACACGGCCTGAGACACGCCCGTGTGCCTCACCCGTGGTCGACACTGACTTGCACCACATGGCCAGTCACACGCCCGTGTGTCTAGCCCGTGTGCGAGCCTGACTTGTTTCAATTTGCAAATTCAAATGACACGGTCGAGCCACACGCCCGTGTGCTCAACCGTGTGGGCAAATATAAGCCATTTGCAAGGCATATTTGCCACCCACACTAAGGGTCTCACCGACAAGCACAAACCAATTCAATTTCACACCTCAAATAGCATTCAAACATACCAAAACATACTCAATTTAATCTCTTAACATCATCATTCCTCTTCCTATTCAATCCATCTCAACTTACCATCACAAAGTAACAATTACACTTACAAAGACATGTAATTTATGCATCATTTAATCCCTACCAAAACCATCATAAAACATACCATTTCCATTCTACTAATTTACACCAAAATGATTACTCACATAGATCACATTTGCACATCTTTAACCATCTTTTTACACATCTAAGGCAAATACCAAAATCATCAAAGTACCAAGCCATATCACATGGCAAGGCTAAAACATTCAAAACATATCATAGTCACTAGCATATACATGCCATATTCCAAATATACACGACTTCCAAAAGTACCAAAATAGATAGCCTGTAACAGCCCGGTTTACACCTTGGTCGGAATAGTGGTTTCGAGACCACAAATCATAGGTCAGAATGTTAATTTAATGTTATTTTCTGTGTGAATGGTATGTGACTTAGTCTGTGTGAAAATTCTGTGAGATAATTTGATCGTTTGTGTGTCGAATTAAGAGAAAGGACTTAATCGTATAAAGAGTAAAAGCTATGTACTGAATTATAAGTACTTAAATGTTGTTGTTTTATTAATGTGGAGGCTTTATGAGACAATTACACCATCAATAAGTTAGTGGATGGCTAAATGACTTAATAACCTTATTGTATTTTGTCTTATATGATTAATAAAAGGGCAAAGTGGTAAAATGATAATTAAGTCATAATTTCATAAAACAAAAAGCACAGAAATAGGCCATTATTCATCCTTGTTTGCCTAATGTGTTGAAGAAAAGAAAGCATCCATGGTTTTCTAAGTTTCAGCTAGTTCCAAGCTTAAATTAAGGTATGTTTGAGTTCGGTTTTTGATAATTTTTACGTTTTCGTAATCGTTGCTTAGTGCTCCAGCTAACCCATGTTGAAATTTTTTGAATTGATGATGTTCTTGTGATGAGCCATTGATGAATGCTTGAGCTATGTGCTAGTTAATAGTGAAATATGAAAACTTGGTGTTGGATCAAGATAGTTTGTATTGAGATTTTTGGTGAAATTGAATATTTTGGATTTAATTGAGAAAATGAGAAATTGAAGGGTTAAAATGAAAAATAAATGAAATGTGTGGGTTTTTATGGACATTAGTAAAATTCGGCCAAGCTTATACTAGGAGAAATTATGTGAATTTGGTGATTTTGCGAAATAGGGACTAAAGTGTCGAAATGTGAAAATGTGAGGGCTATTGTGTAAAATGCCCTAAATATGTGTGTGTGGATTTAAATGAATGATTTGGTAATTGAATGGACTGAATTTGAATGTGTATAGACCAAGAGAGAAGAGGTTCGGATCGAGATCGAGGTAAAGATAAAGTGCTCGATTAATCGACCGTATTGATAGTCGACGTCCGAGGTAAGTTCGGATATAATACATGTTATTAACATATGTTTTTGTATTATGAAATGAAAGTGTATATGTGTATGAAATTGAGATGCTATGTGCAGGATTTAGTTAAGGGCACTAAGTGTGCGATATTAAAATCGAAATAGAAAAGAATAGCACTTGTGTATGCGATGTTATGAAAGCTTCGCTTATAGAATTGGCACTCAGTGTGCGTTACGAGATAAGTCGGTTGGAAAATTTGGCACTAAGTGTGCGATGACTAATATGTACCGACCATGTATATAGCACTGAGTGTGCGAATAAGTTGATTGAATATTAAAGGATGATCAACAAGTAATATTGAGCATTGAGTAGCTCGGAAACTGAATAACTATGTTTTTGCCAAGGTATGTCTTGAACCTTTGTGGTTGATGAATTTATAGATAAAGCTATAGATGGATGAATGAGTATCTTGACTAGGGATGATATAGTATGGATAAGAGAGAAATGATCTATGTGATGGTTATTGATTATATTGGTTTGGTTTAATGACGCGATTATATTGTATATCGAACTTACTAAGCTATAGAAAGCATACTGTGTGATTTCTTTCTCTGCTTTGCAGTGTCAGTAAAGCTAGCTCGGATCTGGGGATCGTCAGCATCTCAATCACACTATCGGCAATCTATTTTGGGTATTTTGGAAAGATGTACATAGTTAAAATATGGCATGTATAGGCTGGTCATTTGAAACATGTTTGATGTTTGTAAGTAGCCATGAGATGCGGCTAGATATGTGCTAGTCTTATCATGAATGAATTTGATATATGTGATGCATCTTTTGGCATGATTTGTGGGTTAAGAAATTGACTATTGAATGGTAACTTTGTGTTGGTAAAATGCTAGTAGGAATTAGTGAAATTGAGAAGGAATGATGTTTGGTATTGAATGTATTATATTTGTGACGAGATAGATTTTTGGTATTGAATTTGTTATGATTAGAATGGGAATTGATTGCATAGATTGGATAGTCATCTTGGTAAGTTTTTGGTTGCCTTATGTGCATGATATGTTTTTGGTATGTGTTGCTTGTAGGTTTGACCTAAGTGGGTGGCATGTTGGCCTTGCAAAATGGCCTATAATGTCACACAGTCAAGGCACACGGGCGTGCCCACAGACTGTGGGTGAATTGGCAGATTAGAGCTTAGTAGCACACGGCCTTGACACGGGGGTGTCAACTAACCGTGGTGTATAAGTCAGTAGCTAGCTAAGAGCACACGGCCATGGCACACGGGCGTGCTTGGTGGCCGTGGTGGGGAAGACAGTATAGGACCACGGTCAGGACACACGGGCGTGCCTGGTGGCTGTGGGGACCAAGTCAGTATATAGACACGGAAGGACACACGGGGGTGTCTTGAAGCTGTGGAGGGCACACGGTCTCCTCCCACGGGCGTGTCTCCCATGTATTTTAGAAAAGTTTCAAATTTTTATAAAATTTTATATGTGTTTCAGTTTAGTCCCGACTCGGTTTATAAGCATGCTTAGGGTCTTGATGACTCATTTAAGGGACACTATGATTGTAATTGAATGTGATTCACTTTGTGTCGTAAATTCTAGATGTTAAATGTTCTGATTGATCGGTAATACCTCTTAACCCTTTTCTGGCGATAGTCTTGGGTTAGGGGTGTTACATAGCCGATAGTGTGATTGAGTCGCTGACGATCCCCAGATCCGAGCTAGCTTTAAAGACACTGTAAAACAAAGAAAACTACACACAGTAAGCTTAAGAGCTTAGTAAGTTCGTTATATAATACATTTAACTCAATAATACATTATCAATGTACAAAATAAACCATCACTTAGATAGATTCACAAATATATACAATGTCATCCTTAGCCATATGCTCACACAATCATCCATTTATTCATAAATGATATCATCAACCACATAGGTTCCAAACATACCTTTGCCAACACTTATTTAACAAACATTCTTGCTAATCAATGCTCGATACCACACTTCGGTCACCCTTCATTATTCATTCTATTTAATCGCACACTTAGTGCCAAATTTCTTAGCTGAAGCTGAAATAACATCGCACACTTAGTGCCTTTACGTTAAACCGAATTTAACTCGGTATCGCACACACAATGCCAATCAATACTGCCGAAGCTTTCTTTATTTCGCACACACAGTGCCATTCACCTCTATCTCAACTCTAATTAATCACACTTAGTGCCATATTTCTCCAATCCACATATAGCATTACCAATTCATAAACAACATATATTCATTCGTTACATAATACATGAATACAATTTAAACGATTCGTATTATACACGAACTTACCTCGGACGTCGAAATAACAAAACAAGTCGATCAATCGAGCACTTTGTCTTTGCCTCGATCTCGATCCAAATCTCGCTTTTCTTGGTCTATACATATTCAAAATTAACTCATTCATTTACCAAATCAGTCAATTTAATCCAAACACACATATTTAGGGCATTTTACAAAATAGCCCTCACATTTTCACATTTCAACACTTAAGTCCCTATTTCATAAAATCATCAAATTCACATAATTTCATCTCACACATGCCTAGATGAATTTTCCTTATGTCCATACAAGCCCACATATTTCATTTATTTCACATTTTAGTCCTTCAATTTACACTTTTCTCAATTTAGCCCAAAATAATCAAATTCATCAAAAATTCAAAGACAAAATATGTTAACCCAACATTAAACTTTCATATTTCACCAACTATCAACACAAAGCTCACATATTCATCAATGGAACATTTCAAAATCATCATCAAATTCCAAAATTAAGACATGGGCTTGATAAAACACAAAGCAACGATCACAAAAACGTAAAAATTATCAAAAATCAAAGTAAAAACATACCTTAATTAAGCTATAAATGTGCCGAATGCTCAAAGCTCATAAATCCTTTCTATTCTTCAATTTTCGGTGATAAAATGTATCAAAAAGATGAGCATTTGGCTTTGTTTTAATTAATATTATCTTTATTTATCAATTACCATTTTTAACCTTAATTTCAACATTAAAAATCCACTAATTTGTGTCCATCTTTGGCCACTAACCTTATTCATGGTCTAATTGCAACATAAGGACTTCTCATTTAAGAAGCCATGACAATTAAGCACTTTAACAATCAGCACACAGCTTTTGCATTTTATGCGATTAAGTCCTTTTTGCAAATTAAGCACACAATCGATAAAATTTTCACACAGAAATTTCTCACATGCTTAATCACATACTGTAAACACCAAAAATAATATTAAAATATTTTTGTCCTCGGATTTGTGGTCTCGAAACCACTGTTCCGACTAGAGTCTAAACCGGGTTGTTACATGATTAGTCTTTTAATTAAGGAACTAAAAATCCTAAACTTCTAATTGGCTCAATTTTACCTTTCGGTCACTATTTTACCAAATTAGACGATTTAGTCCGACTTATCTCTCAACCTCACCAAACTAACTCAGGATAAATGAATTGATGTTCAATAGGATCTCCTTTCAATCTCACTATTTATATTCTCCCTTAGAGTAATCAATTCTAAGTTTTGAGGTCTATTCAATTTAGTCAAGGTTTTGCAATTTAGTCATCGCACCAGAAACTAACCAAACAACATTTTCATCAACCAACCACCATAGATTTAGCTACTCATCATCATTTTCACACAAAAAATATCCCAATACATAGTCAAATCATTGATTAAAATAATCACAAAGCAGGGTTAAGGAAATCTTAGAGTTTTCTTGATCGTTGCTTGAAGAAGATGAAGGTGGAAACAATGGTGGTGGAAAATAACACTAAAGTTTAGATTTTTATCTAAGCAAAGAAAATGGAGTTGATCTATATTAAAAACTATAGATTAAACTGAAAATCAAATAGAGGTTCCTCTTGGAAGAAGAAGCTTAAGGCCCAAGAATAGCGCCACAAAACAGAGTTGGAAGGTCTACGCCAGTCCAGCGAAGAAGCTTTAAGGAAATACTAGGAAGATACAATGAAGAATATGACTGAGGCTCTGCCAAAACTGAGATCTAACCTGGTTCTCCACACCCAAGTGACCCTCTTAATCTGAGTCAGGTAGATTTTAACTGCCTTCAGAAGGTCTCTGTTGAGTCACTAAGCTTCAATGTCTACAACCCTGAGGGCGAGAACTAAGAGAGTTTCCAGAAAAAGTGGAAGTAATCAGCTGACTTCTTTATTTCCACCGAGCCCAAAGTAGAAGCAGAGGAAGAAGACTTAGAAGGCTCCATATATTAGGAGCAAACCCCTACAACAGATGAAGCCACTATAGAACCCACTGATCAACCAACTAAGAGAGGGAGCTGAAAATTTTATTCTGCTTTTCCTATTACTTACTTTTTCTATTCCTCATGTAATATCCTTCTTGTCTTTTATTAATGAAGTTATCATTTTCCCCTCCCATTTTTTTTTCTTACCACGGTTTGAATCAATGTAACAAATATCTACTATACACAGAAGTCTTTAACATACCCGAGGTACTAAGCCAGGTCTGACGTATTATGCATACATGGTTGACTCTCACTTAATTGCCAGAGGGTTGGTTAAACCGAAACCTCTAATACCAATTAATTGTAACACCCTCTACCCTACCCGAGTCACTGGGTCTAGATATCAGATGTTACAACACAAAAACACTTGGAATTTTTTTTACAATCGGCGTACAAGCATTCTAAAATAACTTATTTCTTCTGTACTGCTCTTTAATTAAAAACATGATATTAAATAATTACATTAAAGTATGAAACAACGTATAACATTACAACATAAAAATTTGTTACAAACAGACTCTTCATGGCGTAGTGTACTATACGCCAAACTCCTATAATGGCCACTGTATGCATAATATCGCAACTTGAATTGCTTCTTTGGCACAATTCTGGCTTGGCCCCTCCTGGCGTACTCATTCTTACAGCAAAACCTGAAATATGAACAAACATTGGTAAGTTCACATGAACTTAGTGATTATTAACCCAATTTACCTTGAAGCCTTTCTAGTTGAACTTCTCATCTTGAAGATTTTGGATTTCATCTCTGTCTTTGGTGTATACTTTCCTATATCGACGTATACATATTCACCAACTTCCATACTTGACTAATCTATTCACAAATCACTCTTTGGATGGATTCCAGATTTTATCAATCAATACAGATCTCATTTCTTTCTCAGCAAATGTACTTTTCAAAAGAATATCCATATAGAACCTACCATCGAGAAATTCCTCTTCAAATAGCCGTTGAATACTTTTCCCCAAGATGGTACTCATAGATACTATTCTTGGCAGATAATTAATCTAACGAATCTCTTAAGATGAACTCCATACTGACCTTACTTCTAGCGAATTCTCATACTGATTCTAATAACTATCAGGATACCAAAAAGATCCTCAATCAACCCAAACCACAACTTATTTAATTGATGTTACATTCTAAACTATCTCAAGGAATTCCAAACAACCGTATGATATATCATGAGTACGCCATCTTGGCAGACAACTTCAATTCCAGACAACCCTATTTTTTTATAGCGTATAACACTCAAAATGACGGATACCAGATAATTTTGATACTTCCTTTCATAATATAAATAAACCCAGATCTGACGAACACATAAACCATTCATATGTACGATTAAACCAATTTCTCTATACAGACAAATTATTATGGCGGATTGCCTCTTTTAGAAACACTATTGTGAACTCTTTTCAGGAAGCACCCCTCAAAGCACATTCAATTTCATCAAAAGGCTAACCAAACAAAGTTATCTTCAGACTTATCAGATCTTTATCATAAATTTAGTTAACGAAGAGCTTACTCAGATCTCGCCGCAAAGGATGTTAACTAGATTTTCCATGAAAGCATCACCTAATATGCCACATAGGTCTTCGAGAATGTGCCACAAAGGCATTACAGAGAGTTACGTTTTTACTGTCCCAGCAAACTTTCTCAGAAGATGCCTTGGGTTTCACCCTCTTGGACTTATACATATCTTCATGTCGTGATCTGTCAGTTCGGTTTATATCTCACCGAAGGCATCACCATGATTATTTTCATTATTATATAATGTCATGGGTCTCAGCCACATGGTCTTACACTTCCTCATGTCGTGTTCTATTAGTCTGGTTTACATCTCACTAAAGGATACACCATAAGTGTACTATATGTCAACGTGATTTGCTTGTCCGGTTAGCAATGTACCTGCCTAACCGGAGGCATCACAAATGGATGATTTACTCACTTAACATCAATCACACTTACCCAGATTCATTCACTCACCTGACTAATTCATACTCTTCCATACCTGCTTTCACATGTGTACATACCATACATCATCTTATTCATACAGCAACTCATATTACTCATTTATAAACATGCAGAGCTTTTCACGATGCTTCACATATACATACTTTCATCAATTATCCATTGAGACATCCACATACGATTCTCCAATATAAATTATTACTTATGAGTCAAGTTAAAGACTCACCTGAAACTCATATTTACTGTAGCTCAGAGTTCCAAACCCGGTTGTCCTTTCCAAACCACCAACAGTAGCTGCTTAAAGGAACATGGAATCACCATTAAAACTCATTTATAGATATTTTTCTATCATCTCAATTATAGACGACTCCCATGCAGGGCCTTTTATTCAGATCTTACTATTTATATACTTCTTAACATTTTTACTCTTTCAAAATCCTAACATGTAGAGTTACCAGACTTACCAGGAGGTTGAAACATCCACCGATAACCCTAGAAACCTTAGCTTCCAATTTAACGAAGAAAAAGAGAATAATTAATCTTTAATAAAGCAAAATCATAGAACGGAAGAAAGAAAAACCATCTAAATGTTCCCCTTCTTACCATATATATATACTCAATACCTCATAGTGGATCTTGACAAGTGTCAATTGCATATAGAATTTGTCCCTTAAATGTCCTACAAAAATCAAAGAGAGTATATAAAGAAGATCCGATGCTAATGATATTTGACCAGTCAATCTATTCAGTTGACTCCCAACCAATCACATTACAGAACCCATCATGCAGTACCATACCTATGGCGATAACTTGTATATGGCATGGCCTTAAAGACACTTTAGCCCCTTACATCTATAACATATACTTAGTAGGCACGTCAGACTCAACCAACAGTCTGAGGCGTACTCTTCATTTGTCGTACTCTTTTTTCACTTGGAAAATACTTCAAGAATAAATCTTGAGATATTTTTACGGTGGATACTTTATGCCACTCTTTAGTTTTCCAGAAGCCTATAAATTAGTGGACTAACTACCATAGTGCGCCAAAACAGGTAACCTTCACATCTATTCACCTTTCTCTCGGATCTGCCAATTTTTGGGTGTTACATCAAGGGGCTGCTAGGTAAATTCCCCTAGTTGCCAAAAATAAAATAAATGGAAAAAGGTATTGGTGTGGTTCAAACCTAAGTGTCAAGGGGAAAGCAAGGCTTTACCATCTGGGCTGCTACCCATTCTAGGTCATTTTCTACCACATTTAATATATATTGGATTGAATTTGTTCCTTAGTTGGAGAAAATTAAAAAAGGAAAAATGAATAGAGTGAGGCTTAAACCTTGGCTCTCTAGGGAGTTTACTAAGCTTTCTACCACCTAGACTAAGACTTCTTTTTTTATGGTTTTATTATTTCTAACCCTATGATTTTTAGGGTGTAATAGTTCTCCCCTTCTTATAGAAATTTCGTCCTCAAAATTTACCTCATTCGAATAAGTGAGGATATTGTTGTCGAAACGTGCCTTTTGTTTCCCATATGGCCTCCTCGACTCCATGGTTTCGCTTTCGCCACAAGACATAACCAGAAGGTTTTGCTTCCTTTTTAGAACCTTCACGTCATGTTCTAGAATTTGCATAGGTTCTTCTTCAAAAGATAAATCTGGTCGAACCTCAATCTCTTCAATTGAAGTGAAGTGAGAAAGGTTAAAACGATAACATCTCAACGTGGAGACGTGGAGGACGTCATGGATTCGATCCATTTCAAGAGATAGTTCGAGCTGATAAGCAACTGACTGATTCTCCTAAAGATTCGGTAAGGTCCTATGAATCGTGGACTTAACTTACCCTTTCAATCGACCCTTAGCACCTTTTGCCATGAGGATACTTTCAGGAAGACTTGATCACCAACATTGTACTCAATTTATTTTCTCTTTAAATCTACTTACAACTTCTACCTATCGGAAGCTTCCTTTAGTCTTCCTTGAATCAGTTTGATTCTCTCCTCGGACTCTTCCACTAACTCGAGACCTAAAAATTTTCTTTCACTAGTTTGGTCCAACACAAAGGTGTTTGACATTTGCGACCATACAAGGCTTCATAAGGTGCCATTTGGATAATCGATTGAAAGTTATTGTTGTAAAAAAATTTGGCTAAGGGTAAATGTTCTTCTTAACTACTTCAAACTTCAATGATACAGCCTCTTAACATATCTTCCAATATTTGAATCACCCGCTCGGATTGCCCATCAAACTACGGATGGAAAGTAGTACTAAAATCCAAGTGAGTTCCCAATGACTCTTGTAACTTCTTCCAAGACCGAGATGTAAATCGGGGATCTCGATTTGAGATAATCGATACAGACACTTCATTTAGCCTCATTATCTTTGAGATGTATAACTTAGCTAGCTTTTGTAATGAATAATCCTTGTGGACAAGTAAAAAATGTGCTGACTTAGTTAATCGGTCTATTATCACCCAAATTGAATCTTTTTTAGTGGGTGTTAAGGGTAACCCACTAACAAAGTCCATTGTTATTTGCTCCCATTTTTACTGCGGTATTTTAATATGTTGCAACAACCCAAAAGGAAATTGATGCTAAGCTTTTACTTGCTGACAAGTTATACATTTGGCCACAAATTCTGTTACATCACGTTTCATTTTCTGCTACAAATATAACTCCTTCACATCCTGATACATCTTGTTTCCTCCGGAATGCATGGCATAAGGGCTAGCATGCGCTTCCTGAAGTATGGTTTGTCTTAACTCATCGTCATTCGACACACAGAACGTTCCTCGTAAGCACAAGATACCATTATCATTAAACCCAAAGTCCTTGGTCTTTCCTTCTTCCACTAGCTTAATTCGAGGTAATAGGGTTATATCTAAGGGTTTTTTAGCTTTGATCTCATCAACAATGGTGGGTTTTACTTGGAATTCTACTAGCAAGCCTCTATAATCTACTATCTTCTTTGGATCTACCTGAATACCCTCTGTGGATACCACATAACCCAGAAACATAACCTCCTTAAGCTAAAATTCACATTTACTAAGTTTAGCATATAACTTTTTCTCTCAGACGATTTATAAAATCTTTCTAAAGTGATCATCATGCTCATGTTCAATTTTTGAATAAACTAGGATATCATCAATAAACATCACAACGAACTGATTAAGAAATTGTTAGAACACTCGATTCATAAGGTCCATGAAAGCAATAAGAGCATTGGTTAGGCTGAATGGAATTAGAAGGAACTTATAGTGGCCATAACAGGTTCTAAAAGAAATTTTGGGTACATAGACCTCTTTAACCTTCAGTTGGTAACACCCCAACCTTAGATCTATTTTAGAAAACATAATGACACCTCGAAATTGATAGAATAGGTTGTCTATCCTAAGTAAGGGATATTTATTTTTGATAGTGAGCTTGTTTAGTTGTTGGTAATCTATATATAACCTTAGGGATCTATCTTTCATTTTCACAAACAAGATCGGAGCTCCCTATGGAGACAAACTGGGTCTAATAAACCCACGATCCAAAAGTTCATGAAGTTGGATTTTCAATTCTTGCAACTCTTTTGGTGCCATGCGATAAGGAGCAATGGACACTAGAGTGGTTCCTGGCAACAAGTTAGTGTTGAAATCTACCTCACGATCCGGGGGTAATCTTGGTAACTCCTCAGAAAAATTTCTGGGAATTCCTTAATGGTTCAGATACTATCTAAGGTTCTACTATTAGCATTCTTATCCATCACATAAGCTAAGTATGCCTCACACCCCTTGTGAACCAACTTCTCGACAACTATAGCAAATATAACATTAGACAGGTAGTCCCTACTCTCCCCAACCATGAAAATCTCTCTACCCTCGGTTGTTTTTAAAATTATCCTTTTAGAGGCACAATCTAGGCTAACATGATGTTCAACTAGCCAACCCATCCTTAGAATTTAATCGAACTCTCCAAAAGGTAACTCCATAAGGTCTGTGGAAAACATTACCCTTTGAACCTCCAACGGACATCTTCTATATATTTTATTTACGATAACAGATTGTCCTAAAGGGCTTACTACAGTTACATCAGTAGTGGTTTCCTCTACCCCAACACCCAATTTTCCAAACATAATACAAGATACATAAGAGTGGGTTGATTCTATATCGATTAGGGAAAAGTACATGATAGAATTAAGTGTAAAGATATTTGCTATGACATCCAATGCATCCCTTTCTTCGCGACCCCTAACGTGATAGACTAAGGTAGGTTGTCTAGCCTTAGTGCAATTCACGCCAGCAGCTACATTATTCGTGGCTTAGTTCTGCCCATGGCCCTTCAGAGGTTGTTGGCCTCTTCTCTAATTTTGGGTCAGAGCTTGTGTCCACTCGTTTTGTCGAGGGAATTCTCTAGCCATGTGCTCCATCGACCAACATTTAAGACAACCGCCTAATTTCTTCCAAAATTCACCCGAATGTCGCTTCCTGCAAAACATGCAAGAGTTGGACTGATCCTTAGTGTTATTCATTGCAACCTTCTACTGCGGTTTACCATCTCTAATTCATTTTATAGGGCAAGAGTTTGAACCAGCGGAACCAGAATCCCTTTAGATGAAACCCTACTTCTCTCTCGTTGCTCACAGTACACCTATTTGATTTTTTCAACAATTTTAGCCTTTTCCATAAGGTTTTCAAATACCCGTTCTTGGTGTGGAGCGACTTGCATCTTAAGATAAAATCGTAGCTCATTTTCAAACCGTATACATTTGTGTTGCTCTGTGGCAACCATTCCCTGAGCATATCAGTTGAGCCTCAGGAATTTAGCCCCGTATTCCACCATAGATTTGTCTCATTGCTTTAGCTCGATGAACTTAAGCCTGTAGGCTTCCACGTATCTCGTGCCCACGTACTTTTTCTGTAAGCCTTCCTAGAAATCTTCCCAAGTGATCCGCTCAACCTGTGTACCTCTTACAACCGACTACCACCAACGATAAGCCACTTATCTAAGTAAGGACACAGTGCCCTTCAGCTTCTGCTCCGGAGTATAGTCTAAGTCCTCCAGGATTCTTTCGGTCGACTCTATCCAATACTTAGCTACAACGGGTGTCATACCGACTATACCCTTGAATGATATCGCCCTATTCGACCGAAGTCTCTTTACAATAGATCCGTGGCTTCCCAATCCAATTTGAGTTTTAGCAACCTTTTGCAAGACCCTCAGCATCGCCTGCATCATGATGTCATTGTCGTTCTCACAGCCCCTGCCCCTATTGGCGATGGAGTTTTTGACATACACCTCCTCAAAAGACTAGGTCCTCGCCCTGAACAGTGGGCAACTCTACAAGTGCAGCCCTACAAGGCCTACCCCTACAACGTCTAACTTGAGTATTCATTCTAGTTGTGATAGTTTAAAGTTCTAAGGTATATATATAGTTTCCACATAAAAGTTCTAGCATTAGATATTGTATATCCATAAACTAAAAAAAATTAGTTCATCCAAAATCTCATAAGTAATAATAACTATAATAGGACCAACATAAGAGTCTTAGATTTTATTTCATGCAGAAAATCAATTTTTCAAAAGATTTTTTTTGTGGCATGGTTTTTCCCAAAATACCCTTTCATTGCATGCATGCAATTTATTCAAATTTCTATGGTCTGAGTTTAGAAAACCTAGACTCTGATACCACCAAATGTAACCTCCCCAACCGGGCCTAGACATTAGACCCGAGTTCAAAAGATTACATCAGCCACCGAGATAGCCCAATAGGGTTATCAGAGTTTTCTGAAAAGAGTTGACTTAAAACATTTGTTTAGTTTAATAGAAAAATTTATTTAGATGTCGATTTAATATTCCTTAGTGTTTTAATTATCTTCTAGCAGCAGAAAAAATGGTATTCTCTTAAGTTTTTAATAAAAACCGGGGTTCATGCATCATCAATTAATAGTAAAAAAATTAACGTCCTAATTAAAATCATAATTAAATGTCATGCAACATCTTAAGTCATAAATTCCATGTCACAATTCAAAAAAACACATTATAAACCTCAAATAATAAAATAAATCAAAAGAATACATTTTAATAAGTTGAAAATAAGTTGGACTATGTCGAGACCCTCCGGATGTAGTTCATGCGTCCTAACCTGGTGGGTTATCTGTAAGGATGAAATTAAAAGGGGAGTAAGCTTCAACGCTCAGTGTGAGTCCATTTACAACAAAATCAATGCGACACTCATTAGGACACATTTATTAGCATTGGATTAAATAATCAAAGATAACAATTTAGTTCATAATATCGGTTTTTCAAATGCAACCATCACTAATATATCAGAAATCACAATAACAATTTTTAGGATAATCAAAACTTTGGAATTTCCACAATAATCATATTCCATGCATATATAGGCATATATATATAGATTCACGCATATATATTATAACGTAATTTTCATATTTGTATGCACATGATTTAAATGATGACATATAGTTTCGAGTTTTAAACAGGATATTTTCTACCCCACCGCTACACACCACAGTAGGAGTTCCCCAGAACTCCTCTATCTTTACGCCATGTTGTGGATAAACCACTATTGGTTCACATATAACAATTTCCATATTGGCTATGGACACATAACAAGTCCTCATGGTTGGAATCCGCCTTTGGCTGTGGGTTCACAACAAAAGTCTTGTAGATAAAACATGTTTTTTTTGCTATAGATTCTACATAATAAACTCGCCATTGGAATCAACCTTTGGCTTTGGATTTACAGTAGTACCCACAGATGGAATCTGACATTTGGCTGTGAATAGACAACGAATTGCAGCTAAGAATTGCCACATGGCTATGCTCTGCACTTGCCATTTTTCTTGTAGATATAATGCCTAATCTTCCTCCAATCATATCAACCCAACCCATGCAATTCATTAATGCATATTAAATAATCTAACACATGCAAAATAGTAGCAATTCAAGCTTTTCATATATTTAGTATTGATAATAATATAGGCATGTCACTCATACGATCGCAAGTATATATAGAGAGAGAGGTAACATATATTATTCATAATTCATGCAAATATTCATAAATATAAATAAATATCACATTAAATCGATTAATCATGAATTCTAGCATATCTCATTTTATTAGGGACCTATTTGCTTAATTTAATTCAATAAAAATAGTTCAGAACCTATTCACGAACTAATCCAATCAAAACATAAAATTATAAGTCAAAACTGTAATTCTAAGTTACATGGGACACACGACCGTGTGATCGCACCGTGTGGGAAGCCCTAGGCCATGTGGAAGGGTTACACGGTCGTGTGGAAAGGTTACACGACCGTGTGGCTAGGCCATGTGAGAGACTGTGGTCTTGTGGAAATTTGAAAGTTCAACCTATAGGGAAGACATGACAGTGTGGCAGGACGTGGAGGTCCTAGGCCGTATTTGTAACACCCCATACTCGGCCTAGACATTATGGTCGAATCCTGGGAGGTTACACAAGTTCGTTTTGAAAGTTGAAATTTAACTCAATATATTTCAAAGTCAAACCTTGTCTTTGTCCCTTTTCAAAACCTTAAGAAAAACTCATTGTTAAAATTTAAACAACTTATATTTTTTTGGAAACCACATATCCCTTCTCTTAGTTTTCTTGCAGCGGAAATCCTAAAATATCATAATTTTGAAAAGGCGTATTTTGATCCTGTTAAACCAATTCTTTTTCGTTTGAAACAAAAACGTTCAAGAAATAATTAAATCGTCCCAAAGCAAAGATTAAATCCAAAACCAAAAATAATCCTAGAAAGTCCAAAAAAACAGTCCATAAGAAAAATTAAATTATAACTTAATAGTACTAAAGAAAATGCAAACTATAAACCGAACTCCCGCCACGTCGACCCGCCCAAAGGTTGCTGGTTACCTGAAAGGATTCATACAAAATTGTGAGCTTGCAAGCTCAGTGTACAAAATAACTCAACAATAAATCATATATGAAAATATCATAGGGAACACATATCATATCATGCTTAATTACATATTTCAGATATTTCTCACTAGCCGATCAGATATAAAATTATTTTTAGAACAAATACATAATCAAATGCACATATATAGATCCTACCCCCATCTACTACACACTGTCTCCATCCAACCCAACACACCAATTAGGGTATCAAGTATCCATCCAACTCCACACACCAATAAGTGAGTGTATATCACTTTACAGAATCAGTGCAGTCAAATTGCCATATACAATATGCGGTAAACCGCCAGATTCAGATGTATGTGGCTGAACCAACAGATAAGAAGAATAAATTAGACTGCCAACACTTCCTCCATTATATCATAACCCAACCCAATGCAAATAATCATACTAACAAATAAACAAAACATAGATGCCATACATGCTTTACAAAAATAGTCATGCTTTCAAAATTATAAATACATATATCATATATGTAACTCATATACCAAACACATTAACATATACTACATTTCGAGTCTTATTTAAACAGTATGGACCTCACAGAAGGTCTAATTACAAATTACAGATTAAATCTGCCCTAAATGAAAATTTCCAAAAATATGGGCCACACGCCTTTGTGGCCCACACGGCCTACCTGAATTTCCCGTGTAATTACTCACGCCCATGTGCACCCACACGGCCACGTGATGCACATGGTCTGCCGTACGGCCAACCACACAGTCGTGTGTCAAAGAACAATTTTTTATTTTCTTGGGTTTTTTCCATCAGATTTTACAGAATTATTCATGATTGTTTCGAATTAGAAGCACACACCTGACTCAGATACAATGTAGACTCAAGATTGAAAGCACCAAAACCTAAAAACAACAACCTACACGAATTAATATCATGATTTTTACCACACTCGACTGAGCAATATAATTTAACCTTCATCAATTAAACCCAATTTTCAAAACGGAACAACCTTAACAACGTTGAGAACACTTACTCTTGGACGAAACAGCAACTTAGCGATGCTTAAGTCATTAGAGGAACACCAACTATTCCTTGATCTTCTCCTAGAAGCACACCGATATCATTAAAGCCAAGAACTCAATATAAAAATCACTTATCTCCATAGAAAACCCAACATCTAAAATCACCAAATAATAATTATAAATAGACCATTCTCTTACCTGATTGAAATTGGAATACTCAAGGGATTCACTCAACACCCACACAAGAGTTAAGCAAACAAAAGAAGAAAACACCAAGCCACGAAGAGAGTAATTTAACGTTCACTCCACACCCATACAAGAGTTAAGCAAACAAAAGAAGAAAACACCAAGCCACGAAGAGAGTAATTTAACGAAGAAACAATTAGCAATAAAGGTGAAAGTCCAAACAAAAAAGCAAGAGAACAAAGAAAATATTTAGAATTAAAAAGGAATAGAAACAGACGTGAAGCAAAAGTCAAAAAGAAATTGGAGACGTGGGAGCAGATTTATGAGGGTTTTTGGGAAAACAGAACTAATATTTTTAAAAGAAAAATAAAAATAACAATATAACTAAAACACACTAACCACCTCCCTTAAATCCAATCTTCATCCAAAAAGATTTCTAAAATCCAAATATGACCCAAACACTACTAAATAGGTGGCAAAAAGGAAATTAACAAAAATAATACCCGCTTGTACGCGCAATGGCTCAAACACAAGACCAAAGGGTACGTTGAAGCCTTACCACTGAACTAGTAGGCTCGTCTTTATCAAAACTTACACAAAAATTAACTTAAGTCAAATGCTCAAAGATAAGGGTTGAGCCAAAAATTAACAAAACTCAAGAGATAAGATTTGAACCCAAAACCTCATACATACAAGCACAACACTTAACCACTGAACCAAATCAAATTACTTGTAAAAAATCTAACAAATCAAAAACTTAATTTTTTGGGGGGGGCATTACAACTCCCTCTGCCCTAAAAGAAATTACGACCTCAAAATTTACCTGATTCAGACATATTAGGGTATTGCCGGTAAATCGAGTCCTCAGATTCCCAAGTGGCTTCCTCTGTACCATGATTCTACCATAGAACCTTAACCAACAGAATGGTCTTTTTCCTTAAAACCTTAACCTCTCAATCCAGAATCTGAACCGACTCCTCCTGGAAAGTCAAATCCGGTCTTACCACAATCTCCTCAACAGATACAATATGAAATGGGTCAGACTTATACTGTCTCAACATAGAGACGTGAAATATATCATGAATACACTCTTAACTCTGAAGGTAGCTCTAGCTAATAAGTGACTGGTCTAACACATTTCAAAATCCGATAAAGTCCAATGAACCTAGGGCCCAACTTTCCCTTATGTCCAAATCAAAGAATCTTTTTCCACGGAGATACCTTAAGGAAAACTCAATCCCCCACAAAAAAATTAATATCTTTTTTTTCAGATCTGCATAAGACTTATGTCTATCAAAAGCCGCCTTCAGTCGATCTTGTATCAATCTAACCTTGTCCTCAATTTTAGAAACCAAATCATGACCCATAACACGTATTTCACCCAACTCAGTGCAACACTTACGACCATAGAGAGCCTCATAAGGTGCCATCTGAATACTAGACTAGAAGCTATTACTATAGTCGAACTCAGCTAGTGGTAGAAATTTATCCTAACTACCACGAAAATAGATAACACAACATTGTAGCATATCTTCCAAAATCTAAACCACCATTTCAGATTATTCATCGGTCTGAGGATGGAACGTAGTACTAAAGTCCAAACGAGTACCCAATGCCTCATGTAGTTTCTTTCAAAACCGATAAGTGAAACAAAGGTCCCTATCAGAGATAATTGAAACCGAAACCCCATGCAATCTAACAATTTCATAAACATATAATTTCGCTAGCTTTTGTAGAGAATATTCAATCTTGATCGGAAGAAAATGAGCCGACTTAGTCAATCGAACTATGATGACCCAAACAGAATTCGTTTTAGTGGGTGTCAAGGGCAACCCACTAACAAAATTCATAGTCACGTGCTCCCATTTCCAAATGGGAATCTTTACGGGTTGAAGCAAACCTGAAGACATTTGGTGCTCAGCCTTAACTTGCTAGCACGTCAAACAACGAGAAAAAAAATTAGTTACCTCTTGTTTCAAACCAAGCCACCAGTATAACTCTCGAAGATCCTTATACATCTTGTTCCCACCAGGATGCATAGCATAAGAGCTTCTATGTACCTTTCATAAGATAGATTATCTTAACTCAGCATCATTAGGCACACAAATCTGACCTCTAAAACATAGAATACCTTCATTATTAAGCCCAAAATAAAAAGTCCTACCCTCCTCAACCTGTTGAAACTGAAGAATTAGAGAGTCATCCACTAACTATTTATCCCGAATCTGATCAATCCAAGTCGGCTTGACTTGCAACTCAGCTAACAAACTACCGTCATCAAACAGACTTAGGCGTGCAAACATCGCCCTTAAATCAGACATCGATCTACGACTAAGAGCATTGGCCACAACATTAGCCTTACTAGGATAATACTCAGTGGTGTAGTTGTAGTCCTTAAGCAACTCAATCCACCTACGTTGCCTAAGATTCAACTCCTTCTGAGTAAGGAGATACTTGAGGCTCTTGTTGTAACAGCCTATTTTCAGTAGTGTCAAAAATAGTAGTTTCAGGACCACAATTCTGACTTGTGAGTTTGAAAATATTAATATTTTAATATTTACGAGGTCATTAGTATCGTATTAAATTTTGGTCTAGTAATTTAAATGTTTAGATAGTTAATTAACTAAAAAGGACTAAATTGTAAAAGTTGTAAAAGTAAGCCATTAATAGATTATATGTGTTAAATGGATATTTAAACATGAAGTGAGGATCTTACAAGGTAAATAAACCTTATTTAATAATAGTGGATGGTAGGTAAATGAAAATGGATTAAAAATATAAAGTAATGACATTTTTGTAATTAAGTTGAAATTAAAACAAAAGAAAATCTATAATGGTGTCATCTTTTTCATTTCTTCTTTTATGTTGGTCAAACCTCTATGGGAAGAATTGGGGGAGCTTTTTTTTGAGTTTATGCTTGTGTGTAAGTGTTTTCTTGGTCCGTTTTTCATGAATTTTACATTTTTGAGATCGTTGTATTGGTATTTAACTAATTTAGGGACTAATTTGTGAAGTTTCCAAAGTTTAGAAAGATTACCTTTAATGTTTTTGAAGTATTTTTTATGTTTCTTCTTGAGCATGAAGCTTGATAATAATTTTGATCTAATTTGTAAAGTGATTTTTAGTAATTTTCATGTTTAATGACTAAATCGAAAATAAACTAAAATAAACATGGTTTTTCTTGATAAATCCATTATTTTAGGGCTATTTTAGAATGGTTAAAACTTAGGTTAAATGGGTTTAAAGTTTAATTATGAGAAATAAGCTTGTTTTGGTCTTAAGGACCAAATTGATTAAGGTGTAAAAGTTTGGGACAAATGTGTAAAATTGTAAATAATAAGTCGTATTAAATTGAATAATATATGAAATTGAGGCTAATAATTGAAATAAATTATATTATAGATCAAGAATAAGTTGATGAACGAGGAAAAGGGAAAGTTATGGAATAGTCTCTGAACTTTTGTCGTTACTACAGTTTAGCCCTGGTAAGTTTATTCGATTTATTTTGAT
The DNA here is from genome assembly GCA_025698515.1 of Gossypium sturtianum. NCBI lineage: Eukaryota > Viridiplantae > Streptophyta > Magnoliopsida > Malvales > Malvaceae > Gossypium > Gossypium sturtianum. Next base: position 137,319,775 of record CM046950.1, on the reverse strand, counting down.
AAATTTTACAATATGAATTGAACGAGAATTTAGTTGTTGATTGTTAAATTAAATATTTCGATGTTAAATTGGTATGAATGGAAATAATAAACTGTTGAACCTTGGTTTATAGATAATATCTCTTGAGCCAATGAACATAGGATAGAGTGTGATTTGCATGCCAATAGGTTATAGTAGATGCGGTGCGGTGCGGGAATTGTTTTGAGATGAGACGATGATTCTTGACTTGTGATTTTACACTTAATATACCATAGTCCAGAATTTGTTGCGGACTATCGTGATATATTACATTCATTCTAGCGTGTTACCGAGGGTGGATGTAAAGCCTTCGAGCTTGGAACTTAGTGCCTAGGCATATTTTTGGAGGGATGATAGCCTACGAGCTAGGCACTTGGTGTCGATGTGTGTTATTGGTTGGATTGGATCCTTTGAGCGTTTGGCGTGTTTCGAATGGATAGTTGTGTCCACATATCCGTATATGTTCATCGGCCAATGTTTCTTGTGTTAAATGTCTTGTTGTTAAATTCGTTAGATGATTATTCATAAATTTCTTGATAGCATTGTGGCTTGTTAATAAATGATCTCGTATAGGTATCTCGTACTCGTTTGTATATATCCTCACCTGTTATGGATTGTGGTTGACAGGAAATTCTGACTTTTTAGTAATGTTATGTTTAATTGGGTAAGCTTTATCGTTTTAACTGTCGAACTTACTAAGCTCTATATAAGCTTACTTGTGTTATTTATCTTATTTCCTTGTAGATAACGTTTTGTGGAGTCAGGCGATCGGATCAACTTGAAGATCACACTATCCAGATACATTTTGGTAGATTTTGATATGCTTATTTTGGGTTATATGGCATGTAATAGGTGTTTTTGTATATGTTTAGATACTTATTACAAATGTTATGTTTTAAACTTGGTATAAGCCTACTTGTGTATGTGTCTTTAATCTTGGTGTGAATATGTTCATATAAAGTTGTTTTGATCATGTGATATAAACCTTATTTAAGTGTTTGAATCATGGTATGAATGAATGTAAATGATTAAGAAGAAATGAGAAGTTTGGCATGAGTTTTATATATGAATTATGAATTTGAATGCAAATTAGTTGATGTGTCATGTGAATTAAGGTTGATAATTGAATTGTGGTGTCAATGAAGACACATTGGTTAGGCATTTAGATTGATTGTTTTGGCATGTTTTAGGCTTGTTTAAATATGTTTTTGAAGTATGGAAATGCTTGATTTTGATTTGGCTTGGAAACTAAGTGTTGGATGAAAGTTTTGCCTTGTTTTAGAAGCTTTTTAAGGTACACACGGCCTAAGCTATGCCACACGTCCTGGCAACACGGCCATGTGACACACACGACCTAGCAACACGGCCATGTGTCTAATTAATTTTAGGTGCAGGATTTCTCACACGAGCACAGTCATTTACACGGTCTGGCCACACGGACGTGTGGGGAAACCACACGGCCTGGGCTATTCCACACGGTCGTGTAACCCCTCTATTTCCAAAATTTTCAAATTTTTGCATATTTTTCTATTTTTATTCAAATTAGTCCCATATTGTTCTCAAACTATTTTTAGGGCCCCGTAAGCTCGATTTAAGGCACATAAGTGTATTTGTACCTTGATTCTTATAAACTATTGAATGTTATCATTTATTTTATATTTATGTTTTTATTTAATGAAAAATGTCCTGATTTGTATAGTAACGCTCTGTAACCCCAATCTAGTGACGGGGACGGGTTAGAGGTGTTGCACTTGTGATCAGTGTAGATGATACACCTCTCACCATATAAATAGTGCCTCCATATTTTCAAAGCGAAGACAACCGTAGCCAATTCAAGATCGTGCGTAGGATAGTTGTCTTCATGTAACTTAAGCTGTCGGGATGCGTAAGCCACTACATTACCATCTTGCATCAGAACACATCCCAAATCAGAGTGAGAAGCATCATTGTACACGAAAAAATCTTTACCGAATTCAGGTTGTATCAGAACGGGTGTCTGAGCCAAGACGAATTTGAGCTTCTCAAAGCTCGATTGCTACTTACCAGACCAAATGAAAGGTGTGTTCTTACACAATAACTTAGTCAAAGGTGCATCTATTAGTGAAAACCCCTCAACGAACCTCCGATAATATCCCACTAAATAGAGAAAGCTCCGGATTTCAGACACATTCCTAGGCTGTTTCCACTCAAGCACAACCTCAATCTTTTTAGGGTCTACACGAATACCCTCAGCAAAAACCACATGTCCCAAAAAAGTGACCTCCCTTAACCAGAACTCACACTTGCTCAACTTAACGTAGAGCTTTTTCTCGCGGAGTATCTGCATAACGAATCTAAGATGTTCATCATGATCAACCTAAGTCTTAGAGTATACCAGAATATCATCGATGAAAACCACGATGAACTGATCACAATACAACTGAAAGACCCAATTCATGAGATCCATAAATGCAACCAAAACATTTGTCAATCCAAACGACATGACTAGAAACTTGTAGTACCCATAACGGGTCGTAAAAGCAATCTTATAAACATCAGCTTCTTTAACCTTTAGTTGATGATACCCAGAACGAAGATCAATCTTCGAGAAAATAGATGCCCCATGAAACTGATCGAACAAATCGTCGATCCTTCGGAGTGGGTACTTATTCTTTACCATCAATTTATTCATCTGGTGGTAATCCACACACATCCTCATAGTCCCATCTTTCTTCTTTACAAACAGAATCAGTGCTCCCCAAAGAGACACATTAGGTCGAATGAACCCTCAATTGAGAAATTCCTAAAACTGAACGTTCAACTCTTTCAGCTCCTTTGGCGCCATATGGTAAGGAGCGATAGACACCGAAGCTATCCTAGGTAATAACTCAATACCAAACTTGACTTCCCTATCCAGTGGTAACCCCGGCAATTCTCTAGAAAAGATGTCCAAAAAATCTTTAACTTTCCTAATATCCACAACAAATATCCCACTGAAACTATATAATGCACATACGTCAGGAAAGCTTCACACCCCTTTCGGATTAACTTCTCAACCAATAGAGCAAAAATTACATTAGAGAGATAATCTCTACGCTCATCAACCAAAACAACCTCCTCATCTCCGTCAAATCTTAGAGTTACTCTCTTAGTATTCCAATCTAAACTGACTCGATGCTCCACAAATCAGTCCATGCCCAGAATAAAATCAAACTCGCCAAAAAGTAACTCCACCAGATTAGTCGACAACACTACACCTTGAATTTCAACGAACACCGTCTAGACACCTTACTAACTTGTACAGACTAACCCAACGGACTAATTATAGAAATTCCACTAGAATTATCCTCAATCGAAATACCTAAATTGCCAGAAATAATACTCGTTATATATGAATGAGTCGAACCAATGTCTATTAAAGCAAAGTACGGAACAAAATGAACAAAGAACGTATAAACTATCACATCAGCAACGTCTCTGTCCTCGTGGTGCCTTGTTGCATAAACCAAACTAGGCTACTTCACCTCAATCTGATTAGCACCTCTGCCCAATGCTATCAATCCTCGACCCATACCGTTAACACCTCTAACCTAACTGCAACCCCTGGGTGGTAGTTGAGCTACTCTTTGAGGCTACACCAAACCTGGAGTGGGAGTTTTCACCTAATCAGAACGGAGAGGACAATCCTTACTGCAGTGCTCCATAGACTCACATCGAAGACAAGTTCCTAATCTTCTCCAACACTTGCCCGGATGGTGCCTACCACAATCACTACACAGCTGAATCCCAGTAGTAACAACCGGTGCCTCAACCAGCAAAGGCACATCAACCTTGGCATACTTCTGAGGTCGCTGAGTAGAACTAAAAGGACCTGAATCCCTCTTATTTTTATTCTGGCCCCTCTTCCTATCTATTTTTCGCATTCCGTGCGCTTAATTTCTATATTAATTTTTGCCTTCTCCACGAGAGTTTCGGACACATGCTCATCTTGTAGGGCCATTAAAACCTTGATAGCATATCTCAGCCCCTCCTCAAATCGAATACTCTTATCGTAATCATTTTCAACAATACTTCGAGCATACCAACTCAATCTCAAAAATTTGACCTCATACTCGACCACAATCCTATCACCCTAAGTCAGCCTAAAAAACTCACGTCTACGGGCCTCAATGTAGCTCACCTCTACATATTTATTCTGGAAGGCATTTGGAAATAAGTCCAAGTAACACGCTTAGGCTGAGTACCCTCCTCAACAATCTACCACCATTGGTATGCCTCGTCGCGAAGTAAAGATATTGCATCCTTCAATTTCTACTCGACAGTGCAGTCTAGATCATTTATAATTCTTTCTGTAGCAACCAGCCAATACTTGGCCATAGTGGGGCCGACACCAGCAACACCCCTAAACAGTTTCGCTCCATTGGATTAGAGTAGTTTCATTACCAACCTTTGGCTACCAGATCCAATATGGGCCCCAACGACCCTCTCCAATACTCTTAACATGGTTTGGGACAATACGTCGTCCCCAACCATTTGAGCTTGAGACTCCGTCTCAACAAAAGGAATAGCCACAATTTCACTTGTATCCAAATTAGGCATATCGCCCATTGAAGATGGCTCAGCTCGAGCCCCACTACGGTGACCACCGTGCCCACGGGTACCTTGCCCACGTGTTCCACGTGAACTCATTTAAAATTATCTACAATTTTAAGAATTTTACGAATTAGTTTGAAGTTTAATATTAGATATCTTATGTCCAAATTTTATCAAAAGCTTTTTACGAAATTATCACAATCTTTTAGCAAAAGTATTTCTAATGCTACATTGTCTTTCTAAACTATAGAGTATTAGCTAAAGTAGAAGTACTTACAAGATCGGCACCGGAGACTTCAAAAACTCTTTTATTTTCAAAATAAAATCACTAAAGATTCAATTAAAATATTCTTCATAAAAATTTTAAACCCAAAAATCACAGCTCGAGTTTTGAACCTGGCTCTGATACCACTAAATGTAACACCCCATACCCGGCCTACACATTATGGTTGAATCCTGAGAGGTTACACAAGTTCGTTTTGAAAGTCAAAATTTAACTTAATATATTTCGAAGCCAAACATTGTCTTTGTCCCTTTTCAGGACCTTAAGAAAAACTCATTGTTAAATTTAAAACAACTTATATTTTTTTTGGAAACCACATATTCCTTCTTTTAGTTTTCTTGCTGCGAAAATCCTAAAATGTCGTAGTTTTGAAAAGGCATATTTTGATCTTGTTAAACCAATTCTTTTTCATTTGAAATGAAAACGTTCAAGAAATAATTAAATCCTCGAAAAAGCAAAGATTAAATCCAAAACCAAAAATAATCCCAGAAAGTCCAAATAAATAGTCCATGAGAAAAATTAAATTATAACTTAATAGTCCTAAAGAAAATGCAAACTATAAACCGAGCTCCCGCCACGCCGACTCGCCCTAAGGTTGCTGGTTACCAGAAAGGATACATACAAAATCGTGATCTTGCGAGCTTAGTCTGTGAAATAACTTAACAATAAACCAGATATGAAAATATCACAAGGAACACATATCAGATCATGCTTAATTACATATTTTAGATATTGCTCATTAATCGATCAAATACAAAATTATTTTCAGAACAGATACATAATCAAATGCACATATATGGATCCTACCCCCATCCGCTGCACACCATCTCTGTCCATCCCAACACACCAGTTAGGGTATCAAGTACCCATCCAACCCCACACACCAATAAGTGAGCGTATATCACTTTACAAAATCAATGCAGTCAAGCTACCATATACAATATGCGGTAAATCGCCATATTCAACTGTATGTGGCTAAGCCACTAGATAAGATAGATAAATTAGACAGCCAACACTTCCTCCATTATATCATAACCCAACCCAATACAAATAATCATACTAACAGATAAACAGAATACAGATTCCATGCATGCTTTACAGCAATAGTCATACTATCAAAATTATCAATACATATACCATACATGTAACTCATATACCGGACATATCAACATATACCACATTTCAAGTCTTATTTAAGCAGTATGAACCCCACGGAGGGTTTAATTACGAATTACAAATTAAATCGACCCTAAATGGAAATTTCCAGAAATATGGGTCACACGCCCGTGTGGTCCATACCGCCTACCTGCATTGCCCGTGTAATCGCACATGGTCGTGTGCCCCCACACGGCCTATTTGAATTTCCCATGTAATCACACACGCCCATGTGCACCCACATGGCTAGCCACACGGCCATGTGGTGCACACGATCTGCCACACGGCCAACCACATGGTCGTGTATCGAATAACAATTTCAAATTTCTTGGGTTTTTTCTCCAGATTTTCTAGAATTATTCTCAATGGTTTTGAGTTAGAAACACAAACTTGACTTAGATATGATGTAGACTCAAGATTGAAAACACCAGAACCTATAAACAACAACCCACACAAATTAATAACATGATTTTCACCACACTTGACTGAGCATTATAATGCAACTTTCATCAATTAAACCCAATTTCTGAAACAGAATAGCCCTAACAACGTCGAGAACATTTACTCTTGGACGAAACAACAACTTAATGACACCTAAGTCGCTAGAAGAACACCAACCGTTCCTTGATCTTCTTCTAGGAGCACATCGATATCATTAAAGCCAAGAACTCAATATAAAAATCACTTATCTCCATAGAAAACCTTAAATCTAACATCACCAAATAATAATAAACAAACCATTCTCTTTCCCGATTGAAATTGGAATACCCAAGGGATTCACTCCACACCCACACAAGAGTTAAGCAAACAAAAGAAGAAAACACCAAGCCACGAAGAGAGCAATTCAACGAAGAAACAATTAGCAAAAAGGTGAAAGTCCAAACAAAAAATCAAGAGAACAAAGAAAATATTTGGAAATAGAAAGGAATAGAAACGGACATGAAAAAAATTCAAAAAGAACTTGAGAGAGTGTGAGACGTGGGAACGGATTTAGAAGGGTTTTTGGGAAAACAAAACTAATATTTTTAAAATAAAAATAAAAATATAACTAAAACACCATAACCACATCGATTAAATCCAATCCTTATCCAAACAGATTTCTAAAATCCAAATATGACCCAAACACTACTAAATAGGTGACATAAAGGAAATTAACAAAAATAATACATGTTTCTACGCGCAAGGTCTCGAACACAGGACCAAAAGGTAGGCTAAAGCCTTACCACTAAACCAGTAGGCTCATCCTTGTCAAAACTTACACGAAAATTAATTTAAGTCGAATGCTCAAAAATAAGGGTTGAGTCAAAAATTAACAAAATTCAAGAGATAAGATTCGAACCCAAAACCTCACACATACAAGCAAACACTTAACTACTAAATCAAATCAAATTACTTGTCAAAAATCTAAAAAATCTAAAACTTATATTTTGGGGGGTATTACAGTGTGAGAAGCGTAATCCTAAGGTTTCAGGTATGGCATGGTCGTGTATGGAGTCGTGTAGTCCACACGAGCGGCCCACACGCTCGTACGGTAGGTCGTGTGGTTTGGGCTAGGTTCAATTTTGCCTCAATTTTCTAGTAAAAGAACACACACCTAACTTCCGAGGTCTCGAACGATGATCCTCACATCCAAGTCTGGCTCGGGATACCTACAACGGGTCTTTCGGTCGACAAATATACAATAATTAATATCAACTTTCAAGATTTATCGAATTTATTAAGATTTTTGAGAAAATTTTGGTAAAAGGTTCGTAAAAGATCGTTTTATCTATCTTGAAATTGTTGAGAACATATACTCTATAGATATTCAAGATCTAATTATCAATATTTGAAATGTTCTTACCGATCTTGGTACATTTAAAGATGAAATTGACGACGTTATGCTAAATAGATACTAAGAACAAATTGAACGGGACTCAGTTTCAAACTCGGGATCAAAATAAAATTTCCAATAAAAGAAGAGAGAATAATTATAAAAGAAAAGATGAAGAAAGAATGGGGAAAATAATAGTGAAAAAGTTATCAAAATTTGGTCTTGATTTGGAAAATAACTAGTTTTCAAGTATAGGAATGAGGGTTGAATTTTTAAGGCTTCAAAACTGAAGGGGTTGTTAGGTAAATTCCCCTAGCTATCGAAAATAAAAGAAATGGAATGAGGTATTGCTATGGTTCAAACCTATGTGTCAAAGGGAATGCAAGGCCTTACCATCTAAACTGTTGCCCATTCTTGGTCATTTTCTACTACATTTAATATATATACTGGATTGAATTTGTTCCTTAGTTGCTGAAAATTCAAAAAGGAAAGATTAATAGAGTGGGGCTTGAACCTTGGCTCTCTAGGGAGTTTACTAAGCTCTCTACCACCTAGACTAAGGCTTCTTTCTTAATGGTTTTATTATTTCTAACCCTATGATTTTTTATGTGTTACAACAATGCCCCTGGACATTGTATTTTTATTGGTGTTAGTGTTGGAAAAAAGCTACCCCTGCATTCAATTTTTCTCCTCGACAAGCAGCGATATCGTGGTACCCAAGCTCTGGTGTCGCGATACCCAAAGCATAATTGAAATTGGGAGTCTTGGGGTTCTCAGTGTCACGATACCCATCCTTAGTATCACGATAGCATTGGAGTTGGCCTTAATTTTTTTTCAGTTTAACATTGTCAGGGGCATCATGACTTCCATGGCCTCAGTATCACGATACCCCCTCTGAATGATGATTTCTTCGAGTTTAGGTCATTATCGACTTCCTACACCACTCAATCATATCGTTAGGCTCCCATGGCGCCATTTGGCTAATTTGGGTCTCAAAAGGGCATCAAACTAATAAAAACAAATTATTAATGACAAAAGCTAAAAATCGAAAAAATAATAAAGAAAAGACATATAAATTTCTTGAGAATAAGCTCTTCAAGTGTAATGGAGAGCCTAATTTGACATCAAATTACGGCAAATCAATAGCAAATGTCTTTTCAACCACATTTTGAAGCCTTGAATGCCTTAAATTAAAGTATCCACAAGCAGTTTATGATACCTGTGTCTGGCACCATTCTCTCAAATGGTATCATACCAAGAGGCGAATCTAGGGGGCTGGCAAGGGCCCCAGCCCCCCCTAAAATGGAAAATTGCTATTTAGGCCCTTTAAAAAATTTTAAAATTTTAAATTAGTAAAGGTAAAATTGCACTTTGCCCCCCCTAAAATTATAAAAATTTTATTTAATCCTTTAAAATTTATAAAGATATAGACTATAAAAAATTAAAATTTCATTCAACCCCCTAAAAAATTGTTCTAGCTTTGCCCCTGATCATACCCCGCGATATGATATAAGTAAATCTTTTGTATTTGCATAACTAGCATCAACCTTATAATTTTTGAATTTACAGATCAAATAATCTATAGTTTTAATTATAAAAAACTTATATAAACTTAATTTGGAGAAAGACTTATCCTAAATTATATCCCTTTTTATAATACATAAATTATGTAAAAATAATATAAAATTTATTAATATATAACCTTTATAAATAAGGTTTTATAAATTGTCCAATTATAGATAATATAATTTTTTGCCATAACTTTATAAAGATATTTTTTTATAAATAAGTTATGATAAAAAAAAAAACTATAACATTTTTATATGAATAAGTATTTTATTTCTATAATATATAACATGGACACAAAAATAAGTAATGTCCATACTTCTTGGCCATAATTTTTTATAAATAATTATATTATAACACTTTTATAACATATAAATTATAAGCTTTTTGGCCATAACCTTAGAAATCTTGTAGGATTTAAATAATATTTATTTTGTTATAACTTCGGATACATTCCTCGGTGGTTTCCAATCAACAACTGCTGAAATCTTGTTCGGATCAACTCTTATACCTTCCGCTGAAACAAGGTGCCCCAAAAATCCGACTTCTCGGAGCCAAAATTCACATTTGTTGAATTTAGCGAACAGTTGCTTATCTTTCAAAGTTTGTAGCACAATTCTCAAATGCTCGGCATGCTCAGACTCATCACGTGAATAGATCAGAATGTCATCAATGAACACAACAAATCTGTCTAAATACGGTCTAAAAATTTGATTCATCAAATCTATAAAGATTGCAGGAGCATTAGTTAATCCAAAAGGCATAACAAGGAATTCATAATGTCCGTACCTCATTCTGAAAGTAGTTTTCGACACATCCAAATCTTTAACTCGAAACTGATAATAGTCAGATCTCAAATCAATCTTCGACAACTTTGTCGCCCCTTTCAACTGATCGAACAAATCATCTATTCTCGGTAATGGATACTTGTTCTTTATTGTAACTTTGTTGAGCTGTCGATAGTCAATACACATTCTCATTGACCTGTCTTTCTTCTTTACAAACAACACTGGCGCACCCCAGGCAGAAAAACTAGGTCGTGCAAAACCTTTATCTATTAACTCTTGCAACTGAGCTTTCAACTCTTTCAATTCTGTCGGAGCCATTCTGTACGGAGTTATCGATATCGATGAAGTTTCCGGTACTAACTCAATAGTGAATTCAACCTCTCTTATCGGTGGTAACCCCGGTAATTCTTCTGGAAATACATCCGGATATTCACAAACTACAGACACTGATTCAATCTTCGATTTAAACACTTTTGTATCTAAAACATAAGCAAGATAAACTTCACACCCTTTTCTTACACCTCTCTGAACTGACATAGACGAAATCACAGCAGGCAATTCACTCAATTCATCTGATTCAATTCGAATGATTTCACCATTCTAACATTTCAATTCAATAGTCTTTCATCTACAATTCACAATAGCATCATGCAGATTCAACCAGTCCATACCCAGAATTATATCGGACTCATCAAAAGGCAAAAGCATCAAATCAGCCGAAAAATAGTAACCCCGAGTCATTAAAGGACAGTTCTTGCAAACTTTATCAACTAGCACATACTTGCCTAAAGGGTTCGATACTTTAATTACAAACTCAGTAGACTCAACAGGAATATTCTTACTAAACACTAAATTCATACAGATATACGAATGAGATGATCCAGGATCAATCAATCCAATCACATTAGTGTCGTGAAGAGAAAATGTACCAGTGATAACATCGGGTGACGACGCCTCTTCGTGAGCGCGAATAGCGTAAGCTTTAGCAGGTGCTCTAGCTTCAGATCTTACTGTAGAATCTCTCGTAGTACCTCGATTACCACTCGCATTTCCCGCATTTCTTGGTGGCCTCCCTCTAGTGGTGTGTTACTCGGTCTTGCATTTTGAACATTATCTTTCTCAGCTAACTCTGGGCAATCACGTATGAAATGATCTTGTGAACCAAATTTGAAACAAGCCCGATTATTCATTCTACATTCACCAGGATGACATCTTCCACATTGTTGACATTCAGGTCTATAGTTTCTCATACTGCCAACACTCAATACCGATGTAGCTTGAGCTTTAGGACTTGAGTATTATTTTCCACGATCTCTGCTCGAATGTCCGATTGAAACATTTGAACGAGTGAACGAATCTCTAAATTTCTTTGATGAAGACTGATATGGTTTATTCATCGGTCTTTTTCTTGAATCTCTAGCCTCTGAATCTGCTTTTCTCTTTTCTTTGCTAAGTTCATCGGCTTTGCAAGCTCTATCAACCAGGACAACAAATTCTTTCAATTCTAGATTTCCAACTAGAAGTTTAATATCTTCGTTCAACCCGTCAACAAACCATTTACACATAATTTCTTCGGTAGAAATATATTCCCAAGCATATTTACTCAACCGCACAAATTCTCTTTCGTACTCAGTCACAGCCATACGGCTCTGTTTCAATTCTAAAAATTCTTTGTGCTTTTGATCGAGAAACCGCTGACTTATATATTTCTTTCGGAACTCAGTCTGAAAGAATTCCTAAGTAACTCTTTCTCTCGGCACCACAGACACTAAAGTATTCCACCACTGATACGCTGTATCTCTTAATAATGAAATAGCACACTTTAAACACTCATCTAGCATGTACGGCAATTCATCGAATACTCGAACAGTGTTTTCAAGCCAAAATTCAGCTTTCTCGGGATCATCATTGTAACATCCCAAAATTGGGCCTAGTAGGATTGGGCCCATTGGGCCTTGAGCGTAGAAGCGTTTTAAAATTCATGGGAATTTGAGAACGGCATTATATCAAGTTGGACTTATTAGGAAGGTGATTTTGGAGAGTTACGAGGTTTCTAGGAAGTTCCGGGTTCAAGTTAAGTTATAGGAAGAATTTTGGTGTTTAGTAAGTGACCTCAAAGCTTATGGAAATAAATGAGTAAATTGCTAGCATAATTGAACAATTGGTAAGAAGGTTATGGCGCCACATGAAGTACCTTGAGGGAAGAGGTTCAAATCCCATTGTGTGCAAATTTTGACTATTATTTTTGCATTCTTTCCCTAAGTGTCGGCCAAGCATGTAAATAAGACAAGGTGGACTTTTTATTTTTGGCAAGATGGCTAAGGAAAATAGGAAAGGATGAAGGTGAGGAAAGAAATCAAGAGAAATGGGAAAGTAAGGGGAACATGTGGCCTTTTTCAAGGGAAATGTTATGGAAAGTATGGTTGGCAAATTATTGACCATTATGGTCATGTATGTGGACGGTTTTGTGTGTTAGGGGGGATAGTCGAATTTTCCTTGGTGTTTTGGTAAAGTTTTAGTGCTTGTTTTAGTCAAATTCCTTTAGCATCAAGTGTGTCATTTTCTCCAAACTACCATTCTCTTAGCCGAATTTTGTCTTTGGCAATTGGTAAAAGTTTTGGTATTGTTTTTGGCCAAAATTCCTATATGCAACTTTTGTGTCATTTTTCTTTTCTCTCCAAATTTCCTTCTCCTTCTTGCTGAATCTTCAAGCTTTGAGTGTACATATTTCTCCTTTGTTTGGCCGAATCACTCACCTTTTTGTTCATCTCCCCTTAGATAGCTGAAACAATCTAGCACTCTTCTCTCCATCCATTCTTTTCTTTTGACCTTTTCATCAACATTTTCTCTATTCTTAATTCGATATTACCTTGTGATCAAATCATCCTCTTTTCGTAGTGATTTAAGTGAGTGGCGCTACAAGGAAATTAACAATCGGTAAGTAGTAGTTCTCTCTTTGTTGATAACTTTGTTTCATCCGAGTTTTTCCTTAATAATCGAGTGTTCTTCTTTTTCTCTTGTTGGGTCTGAGTTACATTCTTTTCTGTGATATGGCCATCTTTGGATTTAGGGTTTTCAACAAGGTGAAGGAGCACAAGTGATTTGTATTAACCAAATCGTTATCGTCGACTTGTCAAGCAAGTGGGGTAAGAACGTTGTTATAAGATTTGTTTTAATCAAAGGTGGGATAATTGCTAACGACTCTTTCGCTCACCAAATATTGTTAGGATGGGATTTCAGTAGCCAAAGGGTAGGATCGATTTTTGGTGCACTGAGGGAGATCACATTCGTGGAGTTGAAACGGTAGAAAGCACAACTTGTAATCAAGGTGTGTAATCCCGTACCCTTCCGAATACATGTTTGAAATGGTGTGTAATCTCATACCTCTCTGAATTTTTGTATGAAATGTTCTATGATTCGGTCGAGATACCGAAGAAAACCAGAAACCGGCATCCGTGATCACTCGGGCGTGCGTATGTTCGTTGTAGTAACCATATTTTGCAATGAAACAGTTTGGTCAGCAGCAGTGACGTGATTTTGAAAAATCACGAAAAATAGGATAAAAAGAGTTAGAAAGTGAAAAAGATATCAAAATAAATCCTACTGTGTCTATTTTTATATGAAGGAAACATAGGAGGAAGAGGAATTTTATATTCTGTGATATGTTAATTTTAGTGAGACTGGTTCTGATGGACTTCGTGGTTCCCTGTTCTATCTTGAAAAAATCATTTAAAATTGTACAAAGTGAATTATGAGTTATAAGTTATATGTATAGATTCCTTAATGAGCCTGTTTTCAATAGAAACAAGTGGGAGCAACATATGAAAACCGTACAGTGAGATATTTGAATTTTGGGTAAGAGAGGTCAGAACTGTTGGTCAGTGAAACAAGGTAATCTTTAAGGAATAAACTGTACTAAATGGTTAAGCCAAAAATTTTAGAAAAATTTTAGTAAGAAGATATATGAGTCTAGTTTCAAGGAAAATTTACGGATTTAAATTTTGAGTTTCCTAACTTGAGTTATAGTCAATTTAGTCAGTATGACGCAGATGGATAGTTTCAATTTTTTTAAGCCTCATATTAGTAGTTAAGTCTAGGTTGCCGAATTACCAAAATACCCTTGGAGGGTAAATTACCGAAATACCCCTGGGTTTCGAGATTACCGAATTACCCTTAGTGGGTAAAATTACCGATTTATCGAAATGTCCTTATGGACCGATTTACCAAAACACCCCTATGGGCCGAATTGATAGAATGCCTTAGTGGGCTGAATTACAAAGCTCAATAATGGGCCGATTCATCGTATTAAATTACTAGACTAATGGTTGTTATACATGTGGATATTTTATGTTGTTATGTGTATTGCATCATCATATATTGCATGGGATGGGAAACTTGAATGAAGAGAAGTGAAGACCGGTGGCTCTGCCACAAATTCTGATAATGGCTTTGTACCAATTTAAATATGGCTTGTGCCATTGTGATTAAGGCTGTGTGCCGATTATATTACCGTATATGATTCTGGTGGCTCTACCACAAATTTTGATAATGGCTATGTGCCAATTTAAATATGGCTTGTGCCATTGTGATTAAGGTTGTGTGCCGATTATATTACCGTATATGATTCTGGTGGCTCAGCTACAAATAGTATAAATGGCAGCTTGACTACAAATTGGAGAGACTGGCGGGGTGGGTTGACTTGATCCCCACAGGAGAGACTGGCTGGTACGGGCAAATTGGAGAGATTGGCGGGGTGGGTTGACTTGATCCCCACAGGAGAGACTGGCTGGTACGGGGGAGAGATTGGATGGATGGGTTGGGTTGCATACTTTGCATTCATATATATATATACTATTTTGTAATTGGGCTTCGGCCCAAGATTATCTTAAATAGGCTTAGGCCCAAGATATTTCTAAGCGGGTTCAGGCCCAGTGGATGACGGTAAGGGGATTTCACACTGAGTTCTTGTAACTCACCCCCCTTTTTTTTAACCCTTACAGGTAATGCTCAGTGACGAGGACTTGGGCCCATGGATGACTCGGTGGAGGCCATACTTCAGAAACGGTGTTTTATTTTGAACTTTAGATTTTTAATTTCGTTCACTTTACTATTTTGGGTTTTTATGTTGTAATAAGGCCTCTGGAGTGTTTTATTATTTGCTTTATGGTTGATATACTTATTATTTTGCTTAAATTATTTAAAACGAGAATTTTCTAAAAACTTAAATAATGGTTTTTCAGAAATTAATTAATAAATAGATTTTATAACAAACTTTTACAAATATTTTAACTCGAAGATTTTCTCTCGAACTATCAACAATATTTTCAAAAGCCACGGTTTTAAAGCTCACTACCTCGATTTTCAACTCATCAAACGATCTCTCAAAAATACTTGTATTTTATCTACGTTTCCGCAACGATTTCAAAATGCTTCTGCAACTCTATTTCTAAACATCACATTTTTGTAAATTGTTCATTTCAAAAATGCTTTCAAAAATGCTTTCGCTACTAAAAAGGTTTTTAAAGATTATTACGTTTTCAAGTAGTTAACAATTGCTTAAGTATTTTTTATTTTAACAAAGCGGCTGTATTTCTCAAGCAAGTTTTTAATAATCGCAAAGATGGTTTTTACTTCCATGTGACACACCAGATTCGGGCCTAACTTCTAGGCCGGGTTTGGGGTGTTACAATCATCAATGGTAGCTCTGAACTCTTCGGCCCCGTATTTTCGTATTTTATCAACTGGCAGCTTATTCAATCGTTGAAGTTCCACAACTTGAGGAGCTATGGGAACCGGTTGGGGATTAGGTGGGGGTGGAGGTTGTTGAGCAGCCGAATTCGTCTGGACAAATTGTGTGAACCATTCGTTCATCATTTGGAAAAAGGCTTCTTTAGCCTCTTCTCCGTGACTACTCGACACATTTCTAGATTCAGAAGGCGATGTCCCTTGAGCAGGAGCTGGCGCATTACTCTCTACATCATCAGCTACAACTCGATTGGGATCCATTTACTATACGAAAACACAGTTTAAATTGTAAGGAGTCATCACACTATCACAGGTTATACATGGCATGTATAGCTAGACTCTCACACACGCTATGTTAGTCCTAGAATCGACTAAACTGTAGCTCTGATACCAATAAATGTAACACCCCTCACCAGTATTCAACGCCGGAATAGGGTTTCAGAGCATTACCAGACTTATAACACAAATACACATACATTTACTCATACATTTCCAAATTTTATTTAAATATCAATCAACACATTCATATCGTCCCTAATACGAGCCTACGATGCCCTAAACATGCATTAGGAGTGGTTCGAAACTAAACCGATAACTTTGGAAACTTCTTGAACATTTAGAAAATTTTCTCAAAAATAGGGGACACACGCCTGTAAGGCTCGGCCGTGTGTCTCACACGGCCAACAGACATGCTCGTGTCATAGGCCGTGTGGACATTCGAAATGGGAGCACATGGTCGTGTCCCAGCCCGTGTTCGACCCCGTGTAACTCTCTGATTTGGGTCACACGGACAACACACACGCCCGTGTGGCTAGCCTGTGTGCCCTAAAAATGGCCACACACGCCCGTGTGCCAGGCCGTGTGCTAGGCCGTGCCAAACCTGTAGGGTATACTGGCTTATACCACACGGCCAAGTCACATGCCTGTGTGTAAAGCCGTGTGGAGCATACTGACTTGGTTTCTAATTCAACACTAGGGGACGCATGGCCGTGTAACATAACCGTGTGTCACACACGGCTAAGACACATGCCCGTGTCTCTGCCCGTGTGGACAAAAATAGGCAATTTACCAAGCCATTTTGCCACCCAAACTTATGCTCACCTACATCAACTCAAAGGCACCAATACATAGCATCAATAAGCATTTCAATTCAACCAATTCAAACATAATACATGCACATTCAGTACTCTCATTATCTATACACATTTATCTCAAAAACACTTATATGCATTATTTCAACCAAACATTTTACCTTACCTAAAATCTCAAACATGCAATAGCCATTTCCAACCATTAGCTACCTTAAATGCTAAACTACCACAAACCATTTGCAAGCAACTATGAACCACATCTTTGGTCATTCTTACATATATATATACACATACATCCAAAACAACCAAATTAAGCCAAATCTCATGGCTATATATACAAACCAAAAACATAACAATTAACAAGCCAATTCAATTGGACAAATTCATTACCAACACATAACTAAAATGACCAAAGTCCCTATACATGCCATATACTCCAAAACATAAGCTCAAAAGTACCAAATTGATAGTTGGATAGTGTGATGATGCCTCTAACGATCCCAGACTTGAGCTAGCTTTGAATTCACTATAAAACACGGAAAATTAAACAAAGTAAGCTATATAGCTTAGTAAGCTCGTATGAAATAAACTCAATGGAATCATAAATACACAAATCATCAAATGAACATATCAACATGTAATTCATGTTAACTAGCAAACCTTTCACATTTTCTATCATAATCTTATGCATGAACTTTATAACTTCTTCGATTTAAGCTTATACGGTTCATGTACATACCTGTACCATCTCGTATTAATCTCCTACACAACCATATCTTTCATTTACTCGTTGAACCATTCGGAATGCTATCGGATACATGGGAAACTCACACACGAAGTGCCACATATATAGCCGAAGCTATCTCGATCACATATCACATATATGCTCACTCTCGAGCTATCAACGGGCCTGCTCACACAAGCTGTGGGTCAAGACGTAGCTACACGATGCTGCTCACACAAGCTGTCAAGTAACCGCAACATATGCCGGTATACTCAGCCACCGGTAGGATGTACAGGACCAGCACCCGGATCACATAATCACATAAATCCCCTAATGACATGTCACTAGCATCCTATCTATTCCTAAGGTTCAACCGGGATATCACACTTGTCAAATCGTCGTCAAATCATTTTCAAACATGTCTGTAGTCTCGTATTCACAGTTTATGCAATATCAAAGCATTAAAAACATAGTTATAACAATGCTTATCACATACGAACTTACCTTGGATGTAATAACGACGAAACAGGTTGATTAGTCAATAACTTTGTTTTTCCCCCAATCTAAGTTCGTATTTCGCTTTTTTTGATCTATATAATATCAAATTCAGCTTATTTAATTATCTCGCTATTCAATTTAGTCCAAAATACATTTTAAAACACATTTACACTTTTACCCCTAGAATTTCACAACTTTTACAATTTAGTCATTATTTCACAAAAATACAAATTCATGAAATTCAACCACAACCCATGCTAGATGAATTTCAATTAGGTCTCTAGCAGCCATATTTCTCATTTATTACATATTTTAACCACTAAATTTACACATTTCACAAATTAATCCCTAATTTGCATTTTCACTAAAAATCACTTAACAAAACTTGTATAACTATCATCAAACATTCAAAATCTATCATTAAACATCAAAATACTCATGTATTCATCAATGGAAACATTCAAAATCTTTAAAAAAAATTCAAATTAGTCCCTGGGCTGGCTAGACCTAGTTGCAACAATCTCAAAAACATAGAAATCATTAAAAACGGAACAAAAATGGACTTACAATTAAGCTTGCATGTGGTCGAACCCTAAAATGGACAACAATGATTTCTTCTTCTTCAATGTTCGGTTGAAGATAAGAGAAAATGAAAGCTTTTTCTTTTGTTTTACTTATTTTATCTTAATTATTAACTAATTTACTATATTAAACTTTTAATTAATAAACAAAAATATCTTAAAAAATACCCATAATTGTCCACTTACTAACATAATGGTCTAATTACAACATAAGGACCTCTAATTTAAGATTCCATAGCTATTAGATACCTTTAGTTAATAGAACTCCACTTTTACACTTTACGCGATTTAGTCCTTTTTATCAAATTGACTAATCAAACGATAAAATTTTTAAACGAAACTTTCACACAATCATTCAATCATGCTGTAGACATTAAAATAGTAATAAAATAATAATTTTGACCTCGTATTTATGGTCTCAAAACCACTGTTACATTTTTTTAAAAACGGGCTGTTACACGTAATTACTCTCATCCTCGACTTGCCCATCAAGAATTGGAAAGTGTAATTGGGGTGCTTCAATTACACTCAATTAAATGAGACCCATAAATTACAATGATTACCCAAACATGTCATTCTTGTATAATTATAAGCAATTACACCTAAATTCAATTACTAGGTGGCTTTTCAAACACTACCTTAAAGATGTTAAAATTTATAAAAATAAAATTATTAAAAAAAATTGTTAAAACTACGATATCCACTATCAAACACAGTGACTAATAACAAAATTAAAAATATTATAAAAATTAAAATAATTATTTAAAAAGTATAAAAAGCAAATAATCACACAAATCCTTACCAAACCCATGACCAAATAATTTTCGATACCAAAAACTCAAGAACTACAAAATAACAAATAGGAACAACATATCATTAGGGATGAGTAAAGAAATGGAGAAAATAGAAAAATAGATTTGAACTGATGCATTCGATTCAGTTCGATTTGGTTCGGTTAGAATTTATTTGGTGTTATCACTCAAACAACACAATTCGGTTTGGTTTGATTTTTTTACATGAAACTTGTTGTATTCAAATCAAACCAAATGAAAAAATATATATATGTTTAAAGGGATAGTTCTAATAGAATAATAAATTGATCATTTTAATATTTATATAGATTAATTCATTTAACCCTATTATTATTATTATTATTATTATTATTATTATTATAAACAACTAGATAGGACTATACAAAAAGATAAAGTTATGAAAATATTTCATGAAAAAAGTTATAAAAATGTAGTTTTATTGTAACAGTCTGATTTAGGGGCTAGTCAGAATAGTGATCTCGGGATCACTAATCCGAGATTAGAGAAATTATTTTCACGTTATATTATGAGTCAGAGCATGATAGTATATGTCCATGAGAATTTTGGTGCTTTAATTTTAGCGATTTCATGTTTAATCGCGAAAAGGGACTAAATCGCATAAAGTATGAAAGTTCCATTCTAAAGCTAAAAGTACCAAATAGCCATAGATTTTAAATTTGAGGTTTTTAAAAGGAAATTAGCCCTTTTTAAAGGCTTGTCCGGCCATAGACTTCGTAGGGGACAAGGATTGACCAAGTTGGTCAAAGTTGGTGATGTTTGGTGGACTAAATTGTTAGTTTAATATTAGAATAAAGAAAAAGATGATATCCATCTTTTTGCTCTTCCTTCTCCACCGAAAATAGCAAGCAAATAGGGGTTTTTGAATGCTCAAAATTTCAGCAAGCTCTCATCCATTCAAGTAAGTGTTCTAGTGACCTTTTCTTGAAAATAGTTGTACTTTTGAGACCCCAAAAGCTTGAGCTTTCAAATGAGGGGACTATTGTGCAATATGGTGAAAAGTTTAGAGTTTTACCATGAGAGCTATTATAGTTATTTTCTGCATTTTTATGGAAGAAATTGAGTCTTAGTTGTTAGATGAACAACTTTTGTGAAAGGTGTTGTCTTGAAAGCACCTAATGGGACCTTAATGAAAAAGTTACAAATTTGTAATAAATATGTGAAATGTTGAGTTTTGATGATAGCTATAAGAGTATTAAATGTTCACCTAGGCTTTTTGAAGGTAGAAATGTGATTAGAATTAATTTCCGAGCCTATGGGCAAAATGGTCATTTTGCCAAAGTCTAGGGGCAAAATAGTAATTTTGCCTAAGCATGATTATTGAGATGATTTTATTAATGTAGTGATTAAAATTAGCTAATTTTCTATTATAGAACAAGAAGAATTGAGAATCCGTCTCGATCGGGGAAAGGACAAAGTCTTGGACTAAACCGACGAACTAGCTCATTTTGAGAACGAGGTAAGTTTGTATGTGATTATTGCAACATTAATGTTAGCATATTGAGAATGCTTGGCATTATATTGATGCATGAAGCTCTACTAAATTGAGTAGTTAATGTTGAATGAGAGGATGAAATCCTAGTGGACCATATTGATTACGAAAATGCTATCATCGAGATATGAAATAGATAAGGTCCCGTATAAGACCATGTCTGGGATATGCTTCGGTAATGAATATGAGAATCGTATAAGACCATATCTGGGATATGGCATCGATACATGATTTGAAATCCCCATATAAGACCATATCCAGGATATGGCATTGACATCTAGAAGTGGCTCCACGTAAGACCACCTCGGGGATGTGGCATTGGCTTCGTACATACATTAATGACGATGAATTTGCGTCTTTGATTTTCCCTAGTGATTAATGGGATAAGTAGATGAGTTTAGAAGTAGAAATGAGATCGTACTAAAGTCATGTGAATGAGTGAATACAGGTACTCGTGAATGAGTCACGAAGAAACGATTACGATACGTGGCACGGTATGTGCTAAATTAAGGGCAAGAGTGAGTAAGTATGGCAAGAAACCTATGACTTGTGTATGGTTAGTTAATGCCAGGGGTGGATTTTATTATGAGCTTATTGTTGCTATTTATTTCCTTGCAAACTTACTAAGCTTTATGCTAACCCCTTTCATTGCCATTTTTCCTTGTAGTATTGCCAAGATAACTTGAGGATCGTGGACGTAGGAGTTCGGATATCACACTATCGACATCACTGTGGTATAACAATTTAAACTTGTTTTGAGTATGGCATGTATAGGACTCGAGTATTTTGTTAAGTTGTAATTGTTAGCCAAAGTGTTGGCTATGTATGTTACTAAAGTCATTTTGTAAATGGCCTTAAGTTAGGCAAATACTTGGCAAATTCTTTTGCTTAATGAAAGTGATTTTCTTGAAGTGTATACCCTTGGGTATGGATGTTAAATGGAGTATTTAGATGTGTCTTTGGGTCATGAATTGTGTTGAATGGAATTGGTGTATGTATGCATGCAATGTAGGGTGGCAAAGGGCTTGGTAGATAGCCTTCTAATTGTCCACATGGGTGGACACACGGGCGTGTGTCTAGGACGTGTGGGAGGCACGGTTAGCACATGGGCGTATGCCCAGGCCGTGTGAAGTCTGCACCTTGCACTTGGAATTTAAATCTCCACACGGCTGAAGCACACGGACGTGTGTATAGGCCGTGTGGATATGTCAGAATGCTAATATTTGGTACATGGGCCAGGGCCACGGGCGTGCCAATACCGTGTGAAATTAGTCAGTGTCGACCACAGGTGGAAGGCACGGGCATGCCTTAGGGGCACATGGGCGTGTCCCTAGACCCACACGGGCGTGTGGCCCTTGTTTTGTTAAAAAGTTTCTCAAACTCGTAGAAGTTCCCGGAATAGTTTTGATACCTCTCAGAAGTATGTTTAGGGCCTCCTAGGCCGATTATGTGCAAGTGTTGGGTTTAAAAGAAATTTTATAACCCTATTCGAGATCTTTAAGTAAGATTAGTTAGGTAATGCCTCAAACCATGTTCCGACTTGAATACGAGTAAGGGGTGTTACATTTAGTGGTATCAGAGCTACGGTTTAGTCGGTAATAGGACTAACGTAGCGTAAGTACAAGTCTAACTATACATGCCATATGTAAGAGTGTCTGAGTAATGATAGTGTGATGCCTCCTAACGTATATAATCCTGTTTTATGTAGTATATGGATTCTGATCCAGACCGAACTGCAGTCGATGATGCTGCGAGTAACGCCCAGGCTCCTGCTCAAAGGACTTCGCCAACTAATAGTAGACCCGAGACCTTGGGTCAGGGGGAAGAGGCTCGAGAAGCCTTTCTTCACATGATGAGCAACTGGTATACTGAGTATACCCGAGCAAATCCTAATGCTCAAGCCCCTCCACCCCCACCAATCCCTCAACCCGCTCCGGTAGCTCCTCAAATGGTTGAGGTGGTGAGAAGAGAAAGGCCTCCGGTGAATAAGATCCGGAAGTAATGAGCCGAGGAATTTCAGGCAAATAAGGAAGATGACCCGGAGAGAGCAAAATTCTGGCTCGAGAATACCATCGGGGTATTCGATGAGTTATCCTGCACGCCTGAGGAGTGCTTAAAGTGTGCGATATCTCTCCTAAGAGATTTAGCCTACCGAAGGTGTAACACCCTGGTGTCGGTGGTTCCAAGGGAGAAAGTTAGCTGGGAATTTTTCCAAGAGGAATACCGGAAGAAGTACATTAGCCAGAGGTTCATCGATCATAAGAGGAAGGAGTTCTTGGAACTGAAGCAAGGCCGTATGTTAGTGACCGACTATGAACAAGAGTTCGTAAGGCTTAGCAAGTATGCACGGGAGTGCGTGTCTACCGAAGCAGTCATGTGCAAGAGATTCGAGGACGGACAGAATGAAAACATTTGTTTATATGTCAGAGTCCTCGAGTTAAAAGAATTTGTAGTATTAGTGGATAGGGCTTGTAAAGCCGAAGAGCTAGCTAGAGAGAAGAGAAGAGCTGAGAATGAGTCTCGTGACTCGAGAAAAAAGCAGTTAAGTAAGTCCTACCAATCCTCACCTAAGAAATCGAAGGATTTTGCTACTCGATCAGTCATTTCAGTAGGGTTTTCAACTCGAAATAAAGGCATGCAATTTTCGGGGTCGAAAGGACAGACCACATCAGTTGCTAGTGTGGGCAACGTCCGACAAAGTAGACCGAAATGCCCTTAGTGTGGCAGGTGTCATTCTGGTGAGTTTCGAGCTAATGAGAAGGCTTGTTTCAAATGTGGGTCCTTAGACCACTTTATCAGAGACTGCCCCGAGGTGGGCGAGAAAGAAAAAGGTCAAAATGCAAGATTGAGAAGTACTACTAGGGGAAGACCCCTGAGAAACCCGGGAATTGAGATGGGTAACAAGAATCCATCTAGAGAGCAAGTCGCTAGAGAGTCGAGGTAGAGCACCCATGAGGACATATGCCATTCGTGCTCGTGAAGAGGCATCTTCCCCTGACGTAATCACGGGTACCTTTTCTCTCCATAATACTCGTGTTATAACTTTAATTGATCCGGGATCTACCCACTCATACATATGCATGAAATTAGTCTCTAGCATGAGCATGCCTATAGAGTCTACCAAATTCATTATAAGAGTGTCTAATCCCCTAGGCAAGTGTGTGTTGGTTGATAGAGTTTGCAAAGGTTGCCCTTTGATGATTAAGGGTCATTGTTTCCCAGTTGATCTTATGCTATTTCCGTTTGACGAGTTTGATGTCATCATTGGGATGGATTGGTTAGTTACGCATGGAGTAATTGTGAATTGTGGGAGGAAGCATATTGAGTTGAGAGATGAAAATGGTAATCTTATTCGTGTTGAATTAGATAAGCCCGATAAGTCATCAGTAGTGATATCAACTCTGTCGACTCAGAAATATTTGAGGAAGGGGTACGAGGCTTATCTTGCCTTTGTGTTGAACACTAAAGAGATTGATTCGAGAATTGAGTCGGTACCCACAGTATGTGATTACCTGGATGTTTTCTCGAAAGAGTTGCTGGGGCTACCTCCGGTTAGAGAAATTGAATTTGCGATTGAGTTAGCTTCGGGTACTGCCCCTATTTCTATTGCTCCATATAGAATGGCTCCAAACGAGCTAAAAGAGCTAAAAGCACAGTTGCAAGAACTAACGGATAAAGGCTTCGTGAGGCTGAGTTTCTCTCCATGGGGTGCTCCCGTTTTATTCGTGAAGAAGAAAGATGGTTCCATGAGACGATGTATAGATTATCGGTAACAAGGTAACTGTGAAGAACAAGTACCCGTTGCCGAGGATCGACGATCTATTCGATCAATTGAAGGGAGCCATGGTATTTTCCAAGATAGATTTGAGGTCAGGGTACTATCAGTTGAGAGTCAAGGACTCAGATGTACCGAAAACCGCGTTTAGGACTAGGTATGGCCACTATGAATTTTTGGTCATGCCTTTTGGTCTAACGAATTCCCCTGCGATCTTCATGGATTTGATGAATCGTATTTTTCGGCCATACTTGGATAAATTTGTTGTGGTTTTCATCGACGACATACTAATCTACTCTCGGGATGAGAGCGATCATGCCGAGCATTTGAGTATGATTCTACAAGTTTTGAGAGAAAAACAATTGTATTCCAAATTCAATAAGGGTGAATTTTGGCTCAAGGAAGTGGGATTTTCGGGGCACATTGTCTCGGGAGACGAAATTAGAGTTGACCCGAGTAAGATTTCAGTAATTATGGAATGGAAACTGCCGAGGAGCGTAACTGAAGTAAGGAGTTTTCTATGCCTAGCCGGCTATTATAGGCGTTTTGTCAAGGGGTTTTCCATGATAGCTACCCCGATGACGAGACTTTTGAAAAAAGATGTGAAGTTCGTTTGGACAGAAAAGTGTCAACAGAGTTTTGAGAAACTGAAGACACTGTTGACTGAGGCTCTTGTTTTGGTACAACATAAGCCGGGAAGAGAATTTGTAGTTTATAGTGATGCATCCTTGAACAGATTGGGTTGTGTACTCATGCAAGAGGGTAAAGTGATTGCATACGCCTCTAGGCAATTGAAGCCGCACGAGAAGAATTACCCGACTCATTGTTTAGAGTTGGCCGCAATTGTGTTTGCGTTAAAAATTTGGAGGCATCATTTATATGGTGAAAGGTGTCGGATTTTCACAGACCATAAAAGCCTAAAATATTTGATGACTTAAAAGGAATTGAATTTGAGGCAACGAAGGTGGTTAGAGCTGATTAAGGATTATGAGTTGGTAATTGACTACCATCCGGGAAAGGCGAACGTAGTCACCGATGCTTTGAGCAGAAAATCTTTGTTTGCACTTAGAGCCATGAGTACTCAGATGACCTTGTTAGATGATGGTTCTGTTTTAGCCGAATTGAGGGTTAAACTATTGTTTCTCCAAGAGATTTGTGAAGCTCAGAATGATGATATCAGTTTGCAATCCAAGAAAGTTTTATGTGAGTTGAACATCGCGTCAGACTTTCGAGTAAATCCTTATGGGTGTCTGACATTTTGAGATAGGGTCTGTGTACCCAGAAATGACGAGCTTATTCATAAAATCTTGCATGAAGCGCATAGCAGATGTTTGAATGTACACCCAGGCAGAATGAAGATGTACAATGATTTGAAGAAATGGTATTGGTGGCTTGGTATGAAGAAAGACATTTCCGAGTTTGTATCGAAATGCATGATTTGTCAGTAAGTGAAGGCTGAACATCAAGTACCTTCGGGTTTACTTCAGCCCATTATGGTTCCTGAGTGGAAATGGGACCGCATTACCATGGACTTCGTGACGGGCTTACCGTTGACTCCAAAGAAGAAAGATGCAGTATGGGTAGTGGTTGATAGACTCACAAAGTCAGCCCATTTTATACCAGTGCGAGTCGACTATTCACTTGATAAATTAGCGGACTTATACATGTCAGAGATAGTAAGACTCCATGGTGTACCGTTGTCGATCATTTCAGATAGAGATCCGAGATTCACGTCGCCATGGGCACGAAATTGAGTTTCAGTACAGCCTTTCATCCACAAACCGACGGGCAGACGGAGAGGGTAATTCAGATACTTGAAGACATGCTTCGATGTTGTGTTTTGGAATTCCACGGTAATTGGGAGAAATACTTACCATTGGTGGAATTCGCCTACAACAATAGCTTTCAGTCAAGTTTGAAAATGGCGCCTTATGAGGCACTGTATGGGCGTAAGTGTCGAACACCCTTGTATTGGTCAGAACTCAAAGAGAAACAGATACACGGGGTCGACTAAGTTAAGGAAACTGAAGAGAAGGTAAAAGTGATACGTGACTGTCTGAAAGTCGCCTCGGATAGACAAAAGTCCTATTCAGATTTGAAAAGGAAAGAGATTGAATTCGAAGTCGGTGATAAAGTGTTCTTGGAAGTATCACCTTGGAGGAAAGTCCTCAGATTTGGCTGGAAAGGCAAATTCAGTCCGCGTTTTATCGGACCTTATGAAGTTACCGAGAGGATAGGACCGGTAGCTTATTGGTTTGCCTTGCCACCTGAATTGGAAAAGATTCATGACCTCTTTCACATATCCATGTTACGCCGATACCGTTCAGACCCTTCACATGTCATAGTGCCGAAAGAGGTAGAGATACAACCGGATTTGACTTATTGTGAAGAACCAGTTAGAATCTTGGTGCGAGAGGTCAAGTAGTTAAGAAACAAAAGCATAGCCCTAGTGAAAGTTCTATGGCAAAGGCACAGAATAGAAGAGGCTACGTGGGAGCCCGAGGAAACGATGAGAAACCAATATCCCAACCTTTTCACCGGTAAGATTTTCGGGGACGAAAATCCTTAAGGGGGAAGAATTGTAACAGCCCGATTTAGGGGCTAGTCAGAATAGTTGTAACACCCCAAACCCGGCCTAGAAGTTAGGCCCGAATCTAGCGTGTCACATTGAGGTGTTTTTCAAAAACCGCTTTTTCATTTAAAACCCTTCTTGATATTTAAAAACTAAAGTCCCAGTTTGCGATTGTCATTTTAAATCGACATTTATTAAGAAGTCATTACCTTCAAAACCTTGATTGTGGCGGAAGCTTAATTTTAAAACAATTGATTTATGAAAACGTGTTATTTACAATTTAGTTGCGAAAGCATAGTGTTTTGAAAACAGATATTGTTTTAGAAAACCGCGATTAAATGTTGAGCAGATTTAAAACATAATAAACTAAAAATCCCAAACTAAAAACTGGAATTTAAGAGAGGCCTTATTACAAAATATGAACCCAAAATAAAATAAAAATAAGGGGAATACAAAAATCCAAAACTGCTCGTAGTGTGGCCACCTCCGAGTCCTCCCGTACGTCGAACCGCCTACTGAGGATTACCTGAGAAAAAAATTAAAAGAGGGGGTGAGTTTACGAAAACTCAGTGTATACAATCCCTCATCAGTCAGAACATGCATCACAACAATCCGGGCCGAAACCCATTTCAGTAACGACAACAATTGGGCCTTAGCCCATAAAAGCCTCAGTTGGGCCTTAACCCGTATCGAATGTCACATATCATAAATATCTGGGCTTAAGCCCATCTCAATAATATAATCTGTATATGCAATGCATTAATGCCCATACCGACCGCACTCGTCTCCCGTCCAACCGCACTCTTGTGGGGATTTAATCGACCCACCCATCCGTACACTCCTTACGTAGCACCGGTTGCGGCACTACCTTACCAGTGCAGCATGGCTGCTCGGTGGCTAAAAAACCTTCGGTGGATCCACAGTCGTCAAGCGACCATGCGATCCTATTAGCACTTCCTCCGTAATAATAATCCCATCCCCATGCAACAAAATAACACATAATACAACATAAAATAATAACCATACAATAGCAATCATAAATCGCATACAAGAATAACCATATAACATGTAGGGGCGTCTTCGTCATTTTGCCCTTCAGGGGCGTTTCGGTCATTTTATCCATCGAGGGTATTTCAGTAATTTTACCCACCGAGGGTATTTCAGTAATTTACCCACCAAGGGTATTTCGGTAATTCCATAAACTAGGGGTATTCTAAACAGAGATAATGAAACGATTGGGCCTAGAGCCCATTCTCAGCCCAAATGGGCCCACACGCTCGTGTGGCCCATTTGGCCCAAATCTAGCCACAGATATGAGATTTCCATAGTCTAATCCAACATCTACTACACAGTCATACAACTTATTCATATGGGCCCACTTGGCCCATCGAGGCCCAGACAGCCTAACCCACAAGAATACTCATGATGGCCTCAACTATTGCGTCGAAGCCCCCACACGTGCGCTCGCACGCTCGTGTGGCTACCATCGTCGTGTGACCGGTATTTCGGCATTTGCCGCTCTACAGCTAGAGTAGGGCGAAATACACACCTGATAGGAATCTGAAGCTAATTCGCGCTCTGAATGCTCCTATGCCCAACGCCAACCAAGTATGCTTCCTCTCCTCATAGACAGCTCCATTTATAGCCAGCTTCTCACCTTCCCTCTTGCTAGCTTTCCGATGTGGGATCCTCCTTCATGAGAGTTTAAATCCAACACAAACTCGTCGTCCCCACTTAGCAAAATAAATATCCCTTTTTGCTTGCAATGGGATTCGAACTCGAGCTCTCAGAACATAATCCACGCCGCTAGCCACTTTACCAACTAGCTCTTTGTTGTCTTAAAACATGCGCAACTAAATATAAACCTATGGGCCAAAGTCTAAGTTCACTTAAAAATAAATCAAAATGAAATGCAAGCGCCAATACTTGAACCCAAGAACTCACTTATCCCCTTAATGACGCCTTGCCACTAGATCACTCCCTTCCTTGTGTCATTTTTCTCCACATTTTATTCTTAAAGCCTACTACTAACTCCCAGGGTTTTATTCACCTAAAACCAAAATTTTCCTAAAGCCAAAGTTTGAACCCGAGACTTCATAGAAGCCCTCTAACCTTCCAAAATAACTCACCTAATAGATCCAACTTGCATTAAAGCCGTTCTCTTGTTCTTAAAAATTTTTAAACGCTCCCGTGCCCAAAGCTCAATGGGCCCAATTCTACTAGGCCCAAATTCGGGGCGTTATAATAGTGATCTCGGGATCACTAATCTGAGATTAGATAAATTATTTTCACGTTATATTATGAGTCAGAGCATGATAGTATATGTGCATGAGAATTTTGGTGCTTTAATTTTAGCGATTTCATGTTTAATCGCGAAAAGGGACTAAATCGCATAAAGTATGAAAGTTCCATTCTAAAGCTAAAAGTACCAAATAGCCATAGATTGTAAATTTGAGGTTTTTAAAAGGCAATTGAGCCCTTTTTAAAGGCTTGGCCGGCCATAGACTTCGTAGGGGACAAGGATTGACCAAGTTGGTCAAAGTTGGTGATGTTTGGTGGACTAAATTGTTAGTTTAATATTAGAATAAAGAAAAAGATGATATCCATCTTTTTTCTCTTCCTTCTCCACCGAAAATAGTAAGCAAATAGGGGTTTTTGAATGCTCAAAATTTCAGCAAGCTCTCATCCATTCAAGTAAGTGTTCTAGTGACCTTTTCTTGAAAATAGTTGTACTTTTGATACCCCAAAAGCTTGAGCTTTCAAATGAGGGGACTATTGTGAAATATGGTGAAAAGTTTATAGTTTTTCCATGAGAGCTATTATAGTTATTTGCTGCATTTTTATGGAAGAAATTGAGTCTTAATTGTTAGATGAACAACTTTTGTGAAAGGTGTTGTCTTGAAAGCATCTAATGGGACCTTAATGAAAAAGTTACAAATTTGTAATAAATATGTGAAATGTTGAGTTTTGATGATAGCTATAAGAGTATTAAATGTTCACCTAGGCTTGTTGAAGGTAGAAATGTGATTAGAATTAATTTCCGAGCCTAGGGGCAAAATGGTCATTTGCCAAAGTCTAGGGGCAAAATAGTAATTTTGCCTAAGCATGATTATTGAGATGCTTTTATTAATGTAGTGATTAAAATGAGCTAATTTTCTATTATAGAGCAAGAAGAATTGAGAATCCGCCTCGATCGGGGAAAGGACAAAGTCTTGGACTAAACCGACGAACTAGCTCATTTTGAGAACGAGGTAAGTTTGTATGTGATTATTGCAACATTTATGTTAGCATATTGAGAATGTTTGGCATTATATTGATGCATGAAGCTCTACTAAATTGAGTAGTTAATGTTGAATGACAGGATGAAGTCCTAGTGGACCATATTGATTACGAAAATGCTATCATCGAGATATGAAATAGATAAGGTCCCGTATAAGACCATGTCAAGGATATGTCCTCGACACCGAGTTGAGATCCCGTATAAGACCATATCCGGGATATAGCTTCGGTAATGAATATGAGAATCGTATAAGACCATAACCGGGATATGGCATCGATACATGATTTGAAATCCCCATATAAGACCATATTCGGGATATGGCATTGGCATCTAGAAGTGGCTCCACGTAAGACCACCTCGGGGATGTGGCATTGGCTTCGTACATACATTAATGACGATGAATATGCGTCTTTGATTTTCCCTAGTGATTAATGGGATAAGTAGATGAGTTTAGAAGTAGAAATGAGATCGTACTAAAGTCATGTGAATGAGTGAATACAGGTACTCGTGAATGAGTCACGAAGAAACGATTACGATACGTGGCACGGTATGTGCTAAATTAAGGGCAAGAGTGAGTAAGTATGGCAAGAAACCTATGACTTGTGTATGGTTAGTTAATGCCAGGGGTGGATTTTATTATGAGCTTATTGTTGCTATTTATTTCCTAGCAAACTTACTAAGCTTTATGCTTACCCCTTTCATTGCCCTTTTTCCTTATAGTATTGCCAAGATAACTTGAGGATCGTGGACATGGGAGTTCAGATATCACACTATCGACATCACTTTGGTATAACAATTTAGACTTGTTTTGAGTATGGAATGTATAGGACTCGAGTATTTTGTTAAGTTGTAATTGTTAGCCAAAGTGATGGCTATGTATGTTACTAAAGTCATTTTGTAAATGGCCTTAAGTTAGGCAAATACTTGGCAAATTCTTTTGCTTAATGAAAGTGATTTTCTTGAAGTGTATGCCCTTGTGTATGGATGTTAAATGGAGTATTTAGATGTGTCTTTGGGTCATGAATTGTGTTGAATGGAATTGGTGTATGTATGCATGCAATGTAGGGTGGCAAAGGGCTTGGTAGATAGCCTTCTAATTGTCAACATGGGTGGACACTTAGGCGTGTGTCTAGGACGTGTGGGAGGCACGGTTAGCACATGGGCGTATGCCCAGGCCGTGTGAAGTCTGCACCTTGCACTTGGAATTCAAATCGCCACACGGCTGAAGCACACGGACGTGTGTATAGGCCGTGTGGATATGTCAGAATGCCAAGGTTTGGTACACGAGCCAGGGCCACGGGCGTGCCAAAGCTGTGTGAAATTAGTCAGTGTCGACCACGGGTGAAAGGCACGGGCATGCCTTAGGGGCACATGGGCGTGTCCCTAGACCCACACGGGCGTGTGGCACCTGTTTTGTTGAAAAGTTTCTCAAACTCGTAAAAGTTCCCGGAATAGTTCCGGTACCTCTCGGAAGTATGTTTAGGGCCTCCTAGGCCGATTATGTGCAAGTGTTGGGTTTAAACGAAATTTTATAACCCTATTCGAGATCTTTAAGCAAGATTAGTTAGGTAATTCCTCAAACCCTGTTCCGGGTTGAATACAGGTAAGGGGTGTTACATTTATATTAGATTAAGTGAATCATTTCTTAAATAAAATAATTATAATTATAAGCATTATTTTAATTTTAGGAATATAGTTTATTAAACTTTATAATATTTTATTTATAAAAGAAACAAATTTTCACAATTATATATGTTTGATTTTAATTAATTAAATGGCATATTGTAATCACTCGGTTATAACTAATTAAAATAATTTTAAAAATGACACTCAAAAACATTAGGTATACTAATGATTTATGTATTTATTTTCCTTTTAACAACTCTGAATGATCTATCAACTTAATAACTTAACTTAAAATGATTTTTTAAGTAGTCTTATTGATGATTATGATATTAATTTAATTATTTAATTAAATTTTTAAATGTATAAATAAATCTAGAGCATGAATTATGATTGTTGTAAAAAAAAATTAAGAAATGCAATATTAGATTTTTTAAGCCCAAAACAAGATGATATTATTTTATTTTACAAAACTCAAATTTGATAAAAACGGTTGAATTGAACTGAACTATAATTATCACTTTAAATATTTCAATTTCAATTTTATACAGTATCAATTTCAAAAGTAAAAAACCGAATAATTTTTTTCCAAAAACCAAACAAACCCGAATTGAATACACCCCTACATATCAACAACAGCACATGAGTGTGTTAAAAACATTTCATTATCCTTCTTTTAATATTCAACTAGTTTTGGGCTATTCTCTAAAACTAAAAGTTGTAACTGTGGAAAGGTGAGGCTTAACAACATGTGATCATGGCTAGACTTTCTTGCTCAAGTTTGAAGCTACGTTCGAGAACGAAAAGATTAGGTTCGAAAAATGGGATTGGACAAAGAAATTAGGCTCTTTTAAAATATAGGTTGGGCTCGAGCTTAAACATTTAAGGCCTAAGCCCGATCTATTTTTTTAAGTTTGTAATGTTTTATATTATATTATTTTTATATATTATGTAATTTATAACACATAAAAATCAAATCTATAATAATATATAATGTTGCTATAATGTAAACATTAAAAAATGTTAAGATGACTATATATAAAATTTTAATAAATAAAAATATTAAATTATTAAATAATATAAATACATATTATTTATTCTTTAAAAAATAATATGGACGAGTCTAAAATGAGTGTTGTTAAATATTTACAAATATGAACATATTTAGATAACATTTTAAACTCTTATATCAGATCAGAACAAATTTAAGCAAATATAAAATATGTTAATATTATACTTAAATTGAACTCGAGCATGAACCAACTAAGCTTTAGCGGGGACCCTACTTTGACATATAAACTAGATAAATAAGGAAGGGAGGGAAGTATTGTCTTCAACTTTGTTTGAAACGAAAAGAAAAAAGAAAATAATGGAAGCGCTTGTTTATATTATAATATAAAAATGAAATTTTAAGCGCTTGTTTATATTTTTAATATTTTTATAATATTATAAATTTATTTATATTTGTTGACGTGGTTGGTTAGTGCAATCAATTTTGATTAAGTTGGGATCAAATTGAAAATAACTTTAATTGTTTCTTTAATGAAAGCTTGTTGGACCACGTAAATGATGCATTATTTGATTCATGTTTATCACATCATCTCTGAACCATCATTGTTTCTTCTAAGCATAATAATTTTTTTTTTTAAAAAAAAAACCTCGTAAATGTGGATTACACAGCAATACTGTACAGAAAACAAGAAGGCCATATAAACCACAAAAGAGCCAAACCTTCCTAAAAAACCTAACACACAATAACACTAAAAAAAAAATAAATCTATGATAAAAATACTATGAAGATCCTTATATTACAAGTCAATTTGTATTTTGTCTTTTTGACTGAAGAATGTATAAATTAGTTTCTATACGTTAGATTAAAAGAGCAAATTGATTCTTTCTATTAAAAATTTCATCTATTTCTATTATTAAAAATTGGCATGGTTAACGGAATAACCATTTGACTTTTAATACAAGAACTTGCATGATACTCTTGCTCAAAACTATAAAAAAACATGGGGGCCAGCATGCAACTCAATTCATTACCAACTAAGCCAAATCTTTGGACACCAAACATCTCAAGAACTCCATCACACATAGCCCTTACGGTCACAATGCATGAAACCACAGGAAATGGATGATTATTAAAGATACAAAATATTATGTGAATGTTTTTAGTCAATGAGTGAGATTGGATATATAAGAAGAAAAAAAATTATAATAGCTCTAATACATAAAAACTTAAGTGGAAGTAGGTGATCCTAAGCTTTAGTATTTTATAAAATGGAATTCCTATATCAGTTTACTATAGAAAAAAAGTAATTTTATCAATTTGGCACACCACCAGCTGTGCTATGGCAGAGTTTTCTGTCTCTTTAGAAATCATACGCGGGCTTCAACTAGCATATGAGATGGGCTTGCGGAATGTGGCGGCAACACTTGTTACTATGCTATGGTCTTCGTTAATAGATTTATCTCTATTAGGCTCTATATTAGATGAAAAGGATAGACAGAGACCACAAACTCAAATATCTTCACTAAACTTTCATTTCTTTCCTTCCATCTTCCATCCATGGCGGCTGACCACTTCAACTCCCATCTGGGTTTAGCTCTAGCCTATCTAATCTTCCTCATTTCAATCCCCAAATCTCTATCAGTCCTTGAGCCTCAGCCTGCTCCTCCCTCTGTCTGGGATATCCTTCCTAAATTCGGTCTCCCCAGTGGGCTTCTACCAAGCACTGTCACCGATTACGTCCTCCACGATGATGGGAGGTTCATCGTCATGTTGGACAGCCCTTGCTACATTCAATTCGAGTACTTGGTCTACTACGAAAAGACCATCACTGGAAAACTGGGTTATGGCTCCATTACCGGTTTGGAAGGCATTCAGGTGCAGCGGTTCTTCTTGTGGTTCGATGTGAATGAGATCAAGGTCGATTTGCCACCCTCCGACTCCATATATTTCCAAGTTGGATTCATCAACAAGAAGCTCGACGTTGACCAGTTCAAAACCATCCATTCTTGCCGTGATGAGGTTACGGGCTCTTGTAAATATTCTTCGGAATCACTTCTTCAGGTATACTCTAATTTTTTTTAGTTTGTTTTCTGTATCTGGATTCTTATAGTTAGGCATGTTTCAGCTAAACTTCCCCACTCACTCTTAGATTCCTTTCCTTTCTTATGGGAGTTAGTTGAAGGTGTTGCAGAAGTATTGGGAGGATTCCTTACTTTTTTTGCTTTAGTCCAAAGACTATCTTCTAGTTAGTATTAGTTCAATCTCCAACTAAGGCAACCCAATAATTAGTATTTATCTTGTTTCATTTGTCATATTTAGAGTAAAGTAAATAAGGAAAAAAAAACATTTCCCCAAAAATAAGCAGCCCCTCAAAACTCTGTAAGATCAGCTGTAGGGTGATACTATGTTTCAAATTTTTCCAAGTTTTTCTATCTATCAGGAGGGTTTTTGAAGGTGATATTGATCTATCCATGTCTCCTTTACCATCAAGTCTTGAGTGCAATATTAAGAGACATTGCATTCTCAAGGGGAGACATATGTTCGACTCTTAGAGATAATATTGTTGGGGAGCAGTCACGAACTCCGTATATGGAGAGTAAAACAGACATGAAAGATGAAAAAAAAAAAAAAAAAACAAATCACATCGTCCCCTTTAATCCCTTTCTGTCTTTGCTGATGCGATTTTATTTCATTGAACTACTTAAAATGGCATGGGTAATTACATAACAATTTTACAAGCATTTACTCCTTCTGAGTAATCAAATTGTTGGGAACTTTAGTTTTCCCTATCTCTACTTCTTGGAGGAAAGTAAGGGGAACTTGAGGTAGGCAAAGAATAAAAGTATTTTGTTGAGTGAGTTGGTGTCCCTTATGCTTTATAGTCTACAGTATGAGTCAATGATTGGTCACCTACCTGGTGAGCTGCCAGGCAGTATGAAAATGTGTCGAAGATACCCTAAAAGAAGATGAGTTTTAAAGTATTTTAGTCCTTCAAGTCTTTCATCAAACTATCTTATTAGGTTTAAAATTTAATTGTATACTGGAGGCTCCTTAGATGGAGGACCCATCATCCAAGTCCAACTAAATGTTGCTATCTAATTTAAGATTCAAAATTCTTTTTCTATGTAGCTTCATGAAGATACAAGGAAAATTTTACCTGAATTCAAGTTACCAGTTCTTTCTGGAGTTGTATCATAATGGGACATTAAAGTCAAAATCCTCATCCTTTTATTTCTTTTCCTTGTATCTATGGAATATGATTCATTGTTCACATCTACAAAAAGCTATTTGGTTGCCAATTTTATGTCTTGAAACTTCTTTTGCTCCTGGATGTTTTATCTATGTCGTCAGTAGATATACGAGATGATTATGCCCCATGAATCATGGACAAATGGAAAATGTTGACATGAAAAAAGTGTATATTTTAGCATATATTCTTAATGTGGTATTAGTAATGCATGAACAAGATAAGAATGGACATGAAAGAAGTGTTAAAATGGCAGTCAATTTCTTCAAATATTTATCTACATATACTTGATGCTTGGTGACCCACCAATAAAGGTCATCATGCTATGCGCAATCTGCATGCATTAATCTAGATTCAAATGCTTCTCTATTGTGTAATTTGATAACTTTGATTTCCTCCTTTTTGCTTGAAACACCATTCACTAGTCCACACTTTAATGAAGGTGTTTAATTTGGAACTCAAGACATCAAGCATTTCATCATAATCTTAATTACTTATTTGTGTTCACAGGGCAGCTCAGGCCATGTTTATGGTCTTTTAAGGGAAAACACTAGTTGTAAACTATACTCAGTTTAATGCTGATAAATCAATTAATACCTTTTCTTTTTTTTCCCTTTATGCTCCTAAGAGTTCCTTTCGGACTCTGTTTTTTATTATTTGTATGCTCCAGAGGCTTGAGATTTGAGTTTCCTTGTGGTTTAATGTCCAGTGATGTTTGTAATTTCAGCTTCCAATGCCTAGAAACGAAATTGAGGAGCTAATTACGGAGTAGGTGCCATGGAGTGGTGTATTGGCATGGAATGGAGAGAGGTAATGTGCAGACTCCAAAAGGATGGGTCTGGCATCAGAATGTGTTATAAGTAGATTTTGTAATGTGTGAGATCTATATTTCTTTGCCTCAATTCGCAAGGCATATAAATGGTGTTTCAGTTTTACGATGTGCCCCTTGTTTGAATTGGACCAGTCGGTTAGGTATCAATTTGGATAGTGGTTTTGAACCATTCAGATCGGAAATTGATAACCGATTGAACCGGTTAAAAATATATTTTTTTTTTAATTGAATCAGTCAGACTAACAAATTGACGGTCTAACCAATTTGATCGTTGATTCAATTTAAAAAACATTGATTTTATAAATTCTCTCGAACTTGAAATTATCATTTAATTAAAATTTAAATGCATAACCTTTAGTGAGATAAACTCTCATCCCTCTCCAGAAGATCTAAACTTTAAGGGGTATTGATATCCTGATAATTGAATAGCTAGTACGCTTTAACTCCTTTAATCTTTATGTTTTTGGCTCAAGTTAGTCTTAATATTTTATGAGATAAAAAAATATTATAAATATTATATGTCAAAGAAAAAAAAGGTTATGAGTATGATTAGGTCAACAAAATTATATAAAATTTATTAAGCTAAAGGTTTAAAAAGTTCTAGGAAAAAAATAAAAAAATAATAATTGACTTCTTATAATTAAAAAAATTTATTTAGCACTTTTTAGAAATTATTACTTAATTGGTTTAACTGTTAATGATATTAACGTGACTTATAGAGCTAACACGTAGAATGCTATGTTGATAAGTTACTGATGTGGTGTGTTATACCAACATATATTTTAAAAAATATATAAAAGACCTTTAAAATTATAAAAAAAAATTACTGAAATTTTACTTTCGGAATGAATTTAGACAACCATTTG
The DNA here is from genome assembly GCA_025698515.1 of Gossypium sturtianum. Taxonomy (NCBI): domain Eukaryota; kingdom Viridiplantae; phylum Streptophyta; class Magnoliopsida; order Malvales; family Malvaceae; genus Gossypium; species Gossypium sturtianum. The sequence goes on along the minus strand of CM046950.1, from coordinate 137,281,412 downwards.
TCTAGGTTTATTTTGGACGTAAATTCCGAATATTACAAAAAGAATATTAAAATGGTAAAAAATTATAAACAATCATAAATAATTATTAAAAATTTAAAAAGTACAAAATTATAAAAATCCTTAAAATTTTAAAGAAATTACTATTTTACACATCTAGAATGAACCTAGAAATTACTATTCGAAAAACTCGATAAAAAATTCAAAATTTGAATTAAATAGTTCAAGTTATTCAAGTTAATCGAGTTATTTGAATAAACTCGAATAAAAAAATCAAAGTTTTCAGTTTAACTCAAATATGAATTACACAATTCAAGTTTTTCAAAAATCCGAATAAAAAAAAAGGTAAAATTATGTCGTTTTGATAAATGTTTACCTTATCTAACATTAAAAGTCAAAACCATTAACTCGTCAGCCTTACTTTGCTTGTACACTTCCCTTCCTTTCCTTCCTGAATCCCTATATCATACTTTTGGTATATCATTTTGTTATCTTGTATATAGGATAGTTCTTGACGCATAACTATGCACTATCTTCACCCAAAAATAATTATTTATACATATAATTGTGGATTGTTGTATACGTTTCCTTATCGCTGTAAACCACCCATACGGCAGGTAGAATAAGATTTTTGACGTGTGTCAAGTCCTTATAGGGAAAAAAGTTGTATATTTAGATAATCTGAAATTAGAGAAGGGGAGTTTTTCCTCTTTCTTTAAGAAGTATTTCTTTGGTCTAGATCTAAAGCAGTCGAGAGTGCTTCCTCCCTTCACAAAAGCAAAGGTGATGATCTGGATCTTTACCTATGGGTGCTTTATGCCAAGGTAAGATTTAAGATCTTCCATGTTATGTTTTATAAGAATAAGTTCGTTCTGTCGGGTAAGGTTAATGACATAAGGCTCTATTTAAGGGTTTATGGCTAGACCTTAATGGGTCTCTGTGTTCTGTAGTAGTGGTTGAAACTGACCGTTAGAAAGAAGCCTAGATCCGAAATTTGGAGCTGAAAAAGGGGTATAAGTTAGGTGAGTCCCTACTAACTCTCGCATTTATAATATGCCTTCTAGAAATTTCTATGCTAGGTGATAAAATGGTGAAAATGAAACTAGTAAAGTATGATGTAATAACTCTGATGCGAAATGAAAGGTTTATGATCCTGCATGTATGGATTGTATGAAGTTTGATGGACTAAGTAGAGGACGTGAATTTGAATAAGTATGGTATGTATATGAGTCTGAAGCATGGATATGTCTGTCATAAGCATGCCATTGTATGATGGGTCAATGCATGGTGAATCTGTGTTTGTCTTCGAAGTCGTTTAAAGGGGCCAATTGGGACAAAAACACGAATCTCTGAAAGGACAAGCCCATGGCCATGGCACCCAAAGAATTATATCATGTAAGACCATAGTTAGGCTATGGCGTTATATGGAAAGACTAAAGGAAGGTTATTACCTAATGTGGTTTTTTGCATGTCCTAGGACAATGAGGGGCAAACCTCATGAAATGTGAGTCTAGGCAAATCCATATTGTCTAAAACACCAATGAAAGGAATGTCTTCATGGAAAAACTCTGGAAAGGCAAGCCTTTGTGGCGAACCTATTAAAAGGACAACCTTTGTGGCAAAACTCTAGAAAGGTAAGCCTTCATGACAAACCTCTTAAAAGACGTCTTTGTGGTGAGACTATGAAAGGAATGGCGAGTACTTATTGAAAAGGAAACATTTGTGGCAATCTCTGGATTAGAAAGCCTTTGTGTCTATCTCTGAAAAGGAAGCCTTCGTGGTGCCATCTAAAGAATGACCCTTGCGGCAACCATTTGAAAGAAACGCCTATATGACGAACTCTGAACGAAAAGAAAGGAACTCATGGCGAACTCTGATAAAACGGTGTGTGAAGTCTTCTAAAGGATCGATAAGTATGGCAAACTCTAAAAGAAAAGCTCTGTAAAAAGTGTTATGGCTAACCCAGTATAGTAACATGGTAAAAACAACGAGACTAGAGTGCACCAGCATGAGTGGCGAACCAAAGGTATTTTTTTTGTAAGGCCCTCTGTAACATGAATGGTTAAGAAATCACAAAAGAACAAAATGGAGAATGTAAGGTAAAAATGATAGGAATAGAAAGTTATAATATCATAATGAAGCGTGATACGGCGTAATGAATGAAATCTTAAGGGTGTAATCGCCTGAGTCAATGGAAGGATAAGAGTAAATGAGATGAATGAGGAATTCTCAATTATGAATCAAGTAAAGAAAGATTTGCTCATTAAGTTCTCATGAACTTACCTTTGTGTCTTTTATGTCACAGTAAGCCAATTGGAGGCTGTGCTAGGAGGGATAACACCAGGGATACGCCAGAGGAATGGCGAGATGGGATGTTATGCATACGGAGTGAGCTTGAGGTGACGTGATCAAGTCTGACAAAAAGCACTGCAAATAATCTATTTAGAAACCTTGTAGTGAGAATAGAATGTGTTGGCCAAATAAGTTTAATATATATATACTTGTTAACCCTTGCTGAATGAAGATGTAACAGTCCGGTTTATACCCTAGTCGGAACAGTGGTTTCGGGACCACAAATCTGAGTCTGTATAATATTTTAATATTATTTCTATGCCGTTGATACGTGACTAAGTATGTGGTAAATTTTCGTGAGCTAATTTGTCTATCTGTGTGTTTAATTTGAGCAAAAGATTGAATTGCATTGATTTGTAAATTAGCATGCTACATGAAAAGGTGCCTATTTGCCATGTCTTTATTTGTATGGAGGATTTATGTGGCAAATTAACCATTTCTATAGATAGTGGACGGTTATGGTCAACAATGACCTTGAATATTATGTTTTATAATTTTATTATATAAGGTTAATATAGTAAATGAAATAATAGAAATGTTATAATGAAAATAACATGAAAATAAGCCATATGTTCATCCTAGTTAGCCGAAATTCACAAAAGAAAGAAAAGAGAAAAACAAGCTAGGGTTCGGCCTTTGTATTGCAAAATTAAGGTATGTTTTTGCTTTGGATTTTGATGAATTGATGTTGTTCATGAAATGTGCCATTGATGATATGTTGAGCTTTGTGATGGTTTATGGTGTTAAATGAAAGATGTGAGCTAGATGAACAAACTTTATTCTTGAATTTTTGATGAAGTTAGCTAATTAGGGCTAAATTGAGAAAATATTATTTTCAAGGACTAAATTGCAAATTTGACGGAAAATATGGGCTTGTAAGAGATGTATATACATTCGGCTAAGCATGTGTAAGTATTAATTTTGTGAATTTGATGTTTTGAGAAAGATGGACTAAATTGATAAATTATGCAAATGTGAGGGTTAATTTGCAAATAGCCCTAAATGTGTGTCCTTGGATTGAATGAATAAGTGAATAAAAGAGTTAATTCTGAATATGTATAGATCAAGAACCGAGGAAAACGGACTTCGATCGCGGGAAAACGAAAGTAACCGAGTAGCCGTTTCCATTTCTGTTAAATCGAATCCGAGGTAAGTCATATTGCAAATAAATGTTGTTACATTGAATTGAGCTTATTTATAAGATTATTGATGAAAATGAATGCTTATGGGATGCTTTGTATATGAATTCCGAGTTATGGATGATATAGTGTTAAGTCCGAGAAGTCCCGTATGAACCTAGGAATATATAGGATTAGCTATGTCATGACATAGGCATCTGTTCTGTTTTATCATATAAGACCACGTCTGGGCATTATGAGTTTTTAGTTATGCCATTTGGACTAACCAATGCTCCTGCTGTTTTTATGGATCGATGAAACGTAATTTCGGGCCGTATCTAGATCGATTTGTTGTTGTATTCATTGATGACATTCTGATTTATTCACGTGATGAAACTGAACATGCTGAGCATCTGAGAATTGTATTGCAAACTCTGCGAGAAAAGTAATTGTATGCGAAATTCAGCAATGTGAATTCTGGTTGCATGAGGTTAGTTTTTTGGGCATATTGTGTCACTTCCGATTCGAGTTGATCCGAGCAAGATTTACGCTATTCGGATTGAAACCTCCGAGAAACGCGTATCTAAAGTCCGTAGCTTTCTAGGCTTAGCTGGTTATTACCGCAGATTTGTAAAAGGCTTTTCGACGATAGCTACTCCATTGACAAAACTACTTCAGAAATATGTTAGATTTGAATGGTCGGATAAATGTCGAAAAGTTTTGATCAATTGAAAACTCATAACTAAGCTCCAGCTTTGGTACACGGCCCGAATCGGGTAAATAATTTGTGATTTACAGTGATGCTTCATTAAATGGTCTGGGATGTGTTTTGATGCAAGAAGGCAAAGTTGTAGCTTATGCTTCGAGACAATTGAAGCCTCATGAAAAGAACTATCCAACACACGACCTTGAGTTAGCTGCGATTGTGTTTGCACTTAAGATCTGGCGCCATTATCTGTATGGTGAGAAATGTCACGTGTTTTCGGATCATAAAAGTCTGAAATATCTGATGACTCAGAAAGATTTGAATCTGCGATAGAGAAGATGGCTAGAGCTGTTAAAAGATTATAATCTTGTGATAAATTATCATCCGGGTAAAGCAAACGTTGTTGCTGATGCATTGAGCAGAAAATTATTATTTGCACTAAGTGCTTTGAATGCTCAGTTAGATTTATCTGATGATAGTTCTGTGATGGCTGAATTAAAAGCGAAACCGTTGTTTATACAGCAAATTTGTGATGCTCAGAAATCTGATAATCAGTTATTAGCAAAACGAGCTCAGTGTGGTTTGAATTCTGAATCTGAATTTTGAGTTGTTGATGATTGTTTGAGATTTCGAGATCGTATCTGTGTTCTAAGAAATTGGAATTGATTCAGTTAATTTTGAGTGAAGCTCATAATAGTTGTCTATCTGTTCATCCGGGAAGTACTAAGATGTACCATGATCTGAAGCAACACTATTGGTGATCTGGTATGAAACGGGACATTTCTGACTTTGTTCTGAAATGTTTAATCTGTCGACAAGTGAAAGTTTGAACATTAAGTTCCGTGCAGGTTCAGAACCGATTCTCATTCTGAGTGGAAATGGGATAGAGTAACGATGGACTTTGTTTCGGATTGCCTCGACTCCGAGAAAGAAAGATGCGATTTGGGTCGTAGTTGATCGATTGACGCGAAATCGCCCATTTTATTCCTGTAAGATCGACTTTTCACTTGATAGATTAGCCGAACTTTATATTTCTCGAGATTGTGGGATCGCACGGGTACCACTATCCATTGTGTCGAATAGAGATCCGAGGTTTACATCGAGATTCTCGAAGAAATCGTAAGAAGCTTTAGGCACGAAACCGCATTTCGATCTGACTTTTCATCCACAAACGGATGGTCAATCCGAAGCGATTATTCGATTCTTGAAGATATGTTAAGATCTTTGTATACTTGAGTTTAATGGTTCGTGGGAATAGTATTTGCCATTGATTGAATTTGCATACAATAATAGTTTTCAGATCGAGCATCGAGAATGGCACCATATGATGAAGCAATCATGCGGACGTAAATGTCGTACACCTCTGTATTGGATCGAGCTCAGTGAAAATAAGCTACATGGAGTTGATTTGATAAAAGATTCAGAACAGAAAGTGAAACTGATCCGAGATTGTTTGAAAGCAGCATCTGATTGTCAGAAGTCTTATGCGGACTTAAAACGAAAAGATATAGAATTTGAGATCGGCGACAAAGTATTTTTGAAAGTGTCTCCGTGGAAAAAGGTACTCCGATTCGGACGTAAAGGCAAGTTGAGTCCGAGGTTCATCGGACCGTATGAGATCATTGAACGTGTCGGGCCTGTTGCATATAGATTAAGGTTGCCCTCTGGATTAGAAAAGATCCACAATGTGTTTCATGTCTCGATGCTCCGTAGATATCGATTCAATCCGTCACATGTGATTACTCTATCTGAATTTGAAATCTGATCTGATATGTCATACGAAGAGGAACCAATCCGTATCTTAGCTCGTGAAGTAAAAGAGTTAAGAAACAAGAGAATTTTGTTGGTAAAAGTATTGTGGAATTGACATGGAATAAAAGAGGCTACGTGGGAGCCCGAAGATTCATTCAGACAACAATATCCGACTTTGTTTAACGGTAAGATTTTCGGGGACGAAAATCCCTAAGGAGGGAGAATTGTAACAATCTGGTTTATACCCTAGTCGGAACAGTGGTTTTGGGACCACAAATCCGAGTCTGTATAATATTTTAATATTATTTCTGTGTCGTTGATACGTAACTAAGTATGTGGTAAATTTTCGTGAGCTAATTTGTCTGTCTGTGTGTTTAATTTGAGCAAAGGATTGAATTGCATTGATTTGTAAATTAGCATGCTACATGAAAAGGTGCCTATTTGCCATGTCTTTATTTGTATGGAGGATTTATATGGTAAATTAGCCATTTCTATAGATAGTGGATGATTATGGTCAACAATGACCTTGAATATTATATTTTATAATTTTATTATATAAGGTTAAGATAGTAAATGAAATAATAGAAATGTTATAATGAAAATAACATGAAAATAAGCCATATTTTCATCCTAGTTAGCCGAAATTCACAAAAGAAAGAAGAGAGAAAAATAAGCTAGGGTTCGGCCTTTGTATTGCAAAATTAAGGTATGTTTTTGCTTTAGATTTTGATGATTTTTATGTTTTTGAGATTGTTGCTTAGTCTACTATCAAGCCCATGTCTCAATTTGATGAATTGATGTTGTTCATGAAATGTGCCATTGATGATATGTTGAGCTTTGTGATGGTTTATGGTGTTAAATGAAAGATGTGAGCTAGATGAACAAACTTTATTCTTGAATTTTTGATGAAATTAGCTAATTAGGGCTAAATTGAGAAAATATTATTTTCAAGGACTAAATTGCAAATTTGACGGAAAATATGGGCTTGTAAGAGATGTATATACATTCGGCTAAGCATGTGTAAGTATTAATTTTGTGAATTTGATGTTTTGAGAAAGATGGACTAAATTGATAAATTATGCAAATGTGAGGGTTAATTTGCAAATAGCCCTAAATGTGTGTCCTTGGATTGAATTGAATGAATAAGAGAATAAAAGAGTTAATTCTGAATATGTATAGATCAAGAACCGAGGAAAACGGACTTAGATCGCGGAAAAGCGAAAGTAACCGAGTAGCCGTTTCTGTTTCTGTTAAATCGAATCCGAGGTAAGTCATATTGCAAATAAATATTGTTACATTGAATTGAGCTTATTTATAAGATTACTGATGAAAATGAATGCTGATGGGATGCTTTGTATATGAATTCCGAGTTATGGATGATATAGTGTTAAGTCCGAGAAGTCCCGTATGAACCTAGGAATATATAGGATTAGCAATGTCATGACATAGGTATCTGTTCTGTTTTATCATATAAGACCATGTCTGGGACGTTGGAATTGATTTGAAATTTCGTGTAAGACCTGGTCTGGGACGTAGGCATCGACATGAGCGTTACGTGTAAGACCACGTCTGGGACGTTGGCATCGATATGATCTTTACGTGTAAGACCACGTCTGGGACATCGGCATCGTATTGATTCGTGTAAGACCTTGTCTAGGACAGTGGCATCGATATCCGATTACATGTAAGACCTCGTCCGGGACGTTGGCATTGTACGACCATTCCGAGCTTTCTGAGTATCCTACTAGATTCCTTACGGTTCAACGGGCAAGTCTGTGATACGAATGGCTAAGTGAATTGTATATCCGTTTCAGGTACGTTGATTTATACACTAAGTGTGTATATAAGGTAAGTACCTATGTGATCTTACTATGATTCTTAAATTGATGAATGTGGCCAATATGGTAAAGGATATGGACCAAAGTATATATATGTGAGAAATTTGCTATGTATATGAATTGTGCCAATGTGGTTATATGCTTATTTACTTTACATATTAAGTTTATTTGTATATGACTTACTAAGCTTTTGGAAAGCTTACTCTGTGTGTGTATTTTCTCTATTTTATAGGTCGTCAAAGCTACTGAAGGCTCGGGACCGTCAAGGATCGTCATCACACTACTAAACCTATTTTGGTACATTTTGGAAATGTATAAAGCTAGATATGGCATGTATAGGCTAGTATTTGGTATAAATTTGTTATATGAATTTAGCCATGTGATTTGGCTAGTTTTGATGTTGAGAATTTGCTTGAAAGAATGTGATTTATGAAGTATGTTTTGGTATGGTTAGTTGATGCATAAAATGGTCAAGTTTTGATTAAGTGAATGAATGAAACATGTTTGTGATGAGATGAGTTTTAACCTTGTATTTTAGTATGTTTAGAATTGGTATTGAATGTATAGATTGAATGGTTAATTTGGCATGTTTTTTTGTGTCATTTGAGTATGAAATGAGTTGGTAAATATTGCTTGTAGGTATGACTATGGGGGTGGCATTTTTGGCCTTGCAAATGGCCTATTTCTGCACACGGTTGTGGCACACGGGCGTGCCTATTGACCGTGGGACAAAGTCAGTAGCTAGCCTAATAGTACACGGCCAAGACACACGGGCGTGTCTAGTAGCCGTGTCAGAAAGGCAGTATATGGCCTTAGAGTATACGGCCTTAGCACACGGGGTGCTGGGTGGCCTTGGGTGTAAAGTCAGATTCGACCACGGCCAAGGCACATGGGCGTGTTTGGTGGCCGTGGATGTGAGGTCAGATTCGACCACGGGGAGGACACACGGGGGTGTCCAGCAGCCGTGGGATGCACACGGCTTGCCCACATGGGCGTGTAAGCTCTGAAACTTAGAAAAGTTTTAAATTTCTGTGAAATTTCGTATGTGTTCTGGTTTAGTCCCGACCCGGTTTATAAGTATGTTTTAGGTCTCGTTGACCGCAATGAGGGACATTTTGATTGTATTCGATGTGATATTAGATAAATTCTTTGATTAAAGTTTTTGATCTATCCGGTAACGCTCTTAACCCTAGTCCGGCGTCGGATACGGGTTAGGGGTGTTACATTTAGTTGGTATCAGAGCTACGGTTTAGCCGATTCTCAGACTAACGTAGCATGTTAGAGTCTAGCTATACATGCCATATTTCTGAATTGTGATAGTGTGATGAATCATGGCGTATAAATGTGATTTCTGTATAGTAATGGATCCCGAAAGAGCCGTAGCTGACGACGTAGAAAGTAATGCGCCTACTCCCGCGCAAGGGACAGCGCCCTCTGATCCGAGACCGACTACTAGCGATCAAGGGGAAGAAGCTAAACAAGCTTTCTTCCGAATGATGAGTGAATGGTTCACTCAATTCGTAAAGAATAACCCGACTGTTTCACAACCCCCGCCCCCGGTTAATCCCCCTCAAACATCAGTTGTGCCTCGATGATCGGTATAAATCTGTTGAATAAGTCTCCAGTTGACAAGATCCGCAAGTATGGGGCTGAAGAGTTTCGAGCTAACCATGATGATGATGCTGAAAAGGCCGAATTCTGGTTAGAAAATATTATCCGGGTATTTGATGAAATGTCCCTTACTCCGGAAGAATGTATACAGTATGTTGTATCATTGCTCCGAGATGCAGCGTATTAATGGTGGAAAACTCTGATATCTGTTATTCCGAAAGAAAGGGTGACATGGGACTTCTTTCAGAGTGAGTTCCCGATGAAATATATCAGTGAGAGATTCATAGATCAAAAACGAAAGGAATTTCTAGAACTAAAACAAGGCCGAATGACTGTTTCGAAATATGAATGAGAGTTCGTGAGACTGAGTCAGTATGCTCGAGAATGTGTATCATCTGAAGCTATAATGTGCAAAAGGTTTGAAGATGGGCTTAATGAAGACATCCGTTTGCTAGTCGGAATCTTAGAGATAAAAGAGTTTGTTGTACTCGTTGACCGAGCGTGCAAAGTTGAGGCACTCGGGAAAGATAAAAGAAAAGCTGAGTCAGAAGCTCGAGAAGTGAGAAAGAGATCTCAGAGTAGATCATTTCAGTCTGCTTCAAAGAAATTTAGAGATGATCAAAGCCGTTCGAGAGTTAATATGGGATATTCGAATAGAAATCGAGATAGACCACAAATGAGCTCCAAAGCTCCAGCAACTTCAGTGGCAAGTGTTGGAAATGTACGATCCGAGAAACCGGAATGTAAGTATTATGGGAAAAGACATCCGGGAAGTTGTAGAATGAATGACAGAGCTTGTTACAGATGTGGATCACTTGATCATTTCATCCGTGATTGTCCTGAGTCTATCGAGCCAGAGACTGTTCAGAATCTAAGAGCTGATAATGCACCTTTGAGAGGTAGACCTTCGAAGAATGTAAGAAATGTCAGTGGTAGTTAGAGAACTACGAGAGAGACTGTTGCGAGATCTGAAGCTAGAGCGCCTGCCAGAGCGTATGCTATCCGAGCTCATGAGAAAGCTTCATCTCCTGATGTTATAACGGGTACTTTTACTCTTTATGATACTTCTGTGATTGCATTGATAGACCCTGGTTCTACGCATTCATATATATATGCATGAATTTAGTATTTAGTAAGACTTTGCCTGTAGAGTCTACTGAGTTTGTTATAAAAGTATCAAACCCTTTTGGTAAAAGTGTCTTTATTGACAAAATATATAAGAATTGCCCGTTAATGTTCCGAGATATCTGATTCTTTGCTGATCTTATGCTATTACCATTTGATGAGTTTGATATAATTCTGGGTATGGACTGGTTGACAATGCATGATGCTGTTGTGAACTATAAAAGAAAGATTATTGATTTGAGATGTCCGAATGATGAAATTGTACGGATTGAATCTAATGATTTGAATGGTTTGCCTGCTGTGATATCGGTGTTAAAAGCTCAAAAGTATGTGAAAAAGGGATATGAAGCATATTTTTCTTATGTAATTGATTCGAAAGTATCTGAAAAGAAAGTTGAGTCAGTGCCTATTGTCTGTGAGTTTTCTGATGTGTTCCCTGAAGAATTGTCGGGTTTGCCTCCGATTCGTGAAGTTGAGTTTGGTATTAAGTTGTTGCCTGGTACTACACCTATTTCGATAGCTCTGTATAAAATGGCACCAACAGAGTTGAAGGAGTTAAAGTCACAGTTACAAGAATTAACTGATAGAGGGTTTGCTAGACCGAGTTTCTTGCCTTGGGGTGCTCCTGTTTTGTTTGTGAAAAAGAAAGATGGCACGATGAGAATGTGCATCGATTATCGTCAGTTGAATAAGGTGACAATAAAGAACAAATATTCGTTGCCTAGAATTGATGATTTATTTGATCAGTTAAAAGGAGCTACTGTATTTTCTAAGATTGATCTGAGATCGGGATACTACCAGTTAAGAGTTAAAGATTCAGACATTTCAAGATCGCTTTCGTAAGCGAGGTATGGGCATTATGAGTTTTTAGTTATGCCATTTGGACTAACCAATGCTCCTGCTGTTTTTATGGATCTGATGAACAGAATTTTCAGACCGTATCTAGATCGATTTGTTGTTGTATTCATTGATGACATTCTGATTTATTCACGTGATGAAACTGAACATGCTGAGCATCTGAGAATTGTATTGCAAACTCTACGAGAAAAGCAATTGTATGCAAAATTCAGCAAATGTGAATTCGCAGTTGCATGAGGTTAGTTTTAGGGGGCATATTGTGTCACTTTCGATTCGAGTTGATCCGAGCAAGATTTACGCTAATTCGGATTGAAACCTCAGAAACGTGTCAAGTCCGTAGCTTTCTGGGCTTAGCTGGTTATTACCGCAGATTTGTAAAAGGCTTTTCGACGATAGATACTCCGTTGACAAAACTATTTCAGAAATATGTTAGATTTGAATGGTCGTATAAATGTCAGAAAAGTTTTGATCAATTGAAAACTCATTACTAAGCTCGGTTTGGGTACAAACAAATTAGGTAAAGAATTTTTGATTTACAGTGATGCTTCATTAAATGGTCTGGGATGTGTTTTGATGTAGGAAGGCAAAGTTGTAGCTTATGCTTCGAGACAATTGAAGCCTCATGAAAAGAACTATCCAACACACGACCTTGAGTTAGCTGCGATTGTGTTTGCACTTAAGATCTGGCGCCATTATCTGTATGGTGAGAAATGTCACGTGTTTTCGGATCATAAAAGTCTGAAATATCTGATGACTTAGAAAGATTTGAATCTGCGACAGAGAAGATGGCTAGAGCTATTAAAAGATTATGAACTTGTGATAGATTATCATCCGGGTAAAGTAAACGTTGTTGCTGATGCATTGAGTAGAAAATCATTGTTTGCACTACGTACTTTGACCGCTTTCGATTAGATTTATCGATGATAGTTCGTGATGGCTTTGAATTAAAGGGAAACCGTTGTTTATACAGCAGATTTGTGATGCTCAGAAATCTGATAATTAGTTATTAGCAAAACGAGCTCAGTGTGGTTTGAATTCTGAATCTGAATTTCGAGTTGTTGATGATTGTTTGAGATTTCGAGATCGTATCTGTGTTCCAAGAAATCCGGAATTGATTCACTTAATTTTGAGTGAAGCTCATAACAGTTGTCTATCTGTTCATCCGGGAAGTACTAAGATGTACCATGATCTGAAGCAACACTGTTGGTGATCTGGTATGAAACGGGACATTTCTGACTTTGTTCCGAAATGTTTAATCTGTCAGCAAGTGAAAGCTGAACACTAAGTTCCGTCTGGGTTGCTGCAACCGATTCTGATTCCTAAGTGGAAATGGGATAGAGTAACAATGGACTTTGTTTCTGGATTGCCTCTGACTCCGAGAAAGAAAGATGCGATTTGGGTCGTAGTTGATCGATTGACGAAAACTGCCCATTTTATTCCGGTAAGATCTGACTTTTCACTTGATAGATTAGCTGAACTTTATATTTCTGAGATTGTGGGATTGCATGGGGTACCACTATCCATTGTGTCAGATAGAGATCCGAGGTTTACATCGAGATTCTGGAAGAAACTGCAAGAAGCTTTAAGCACGAAATCATTTGATTTCAAGACTTTTCATCCGTAACGGATGGTCAATCAGCGGATTATTCAGATTCTTGAAGATATGTTAAGATGTTGTATACTTGAGTTTAATGGTTCGTGGGAACAGTATTTGCCATTGATTGAATTTGCATACAATAATAGTTTTCAGTCGAGCATCAGAATGGCACCATATGAAGCTCTATACGGACGTAAATGTCGTACACCTCTGTATTGGACCGAGCTCAGTGAAAATAAGCTACATGGAGTTGATTTGATAAAAGATTCAGAACAGAAAGTGAAACTGATCCGAGATTGTTTGAAAGCAGCATCTGATCGTCAGAAGTCTTATGCGGACTTAAAATGAAAAGATATAGAATTTGAGATCGGCAACAAAGTATTTTTGAAAGTGTCTCCGTGGAAAAAGGTACTCCGATTCGGACGTAAAGGCAAGTTGAGTCTGAGGTTCATCGGAGCGCATGAGATCATTGAACGTGTCGGGCCTGTTGCATATAAATTAAGGTTGCCCTCTGAATTAGAAAAGATCCACAATCTGTTTCATGTCTCGATGATCCGTAGATATCGATTTGATCCGTCACATGTGATTACTCCATCTGAATTTGAAATCCGATCTGATATGTCATACGAAGAGGAACCAATCCGTATCTTAGCTCGTGAAGTAAAAGAGTTAAGAAACAAGAGAATTTTGTTGGTAAAAGTATTGTGGAATCGACATGGAATAGAAGAGGCTACGTGGGAGCCCGAAGATTCATTCAGACAACAAAATCCGACTTTGTTTAACGGTAAGATTTTCGGGGACGAAAATCCCTAAGGGGGGAGAATTGTAACAATCCGGTTTATACCCTAGTCAGAACAGTAGTTTCGGGACCACAAATCCGAGTCTGTATAATATTTTAATATTATTTCTGCGTCGTTGATACATGACTAAGTATGTGGTAAATTTCCGTGAGCTAATTTGTCTATCTGTGTGTTTAATTTGAGCAAAGGATTGAATTGCATTGATTTGTAAATTAGCATGCTACATGAAAAGGTGCCTATTTGCCTTGTCTTTATTTGTATGGAGGATTTATATGGCAAATTAGCCATTTCTATAGATAGTGGACGATTATGGTCAACAATGGCCTTGAATATTATATTTTATAATTTTATTATATAAGGTTAATATAGTAAATGAAATAATAGAAATGTTATAATGAAAATAACATGAAAATAAGCCATCTGTTCGTCCTAGTTAGCCGAAATTCACAAAAGAAAGAAGAGAGAAAAACAAGCTAGGGTTCGCCCTTTGTATTGCAAAATTAAGGTATGTTTTTGCTTTAGATTTTGATGATTTTTATGTTTTTGAGATTGTTGCTTAGTCTACTATCAAGCCCATGTCTCAATTTGATGAATTGATGTTGTTCATGAAATGTGCCATTGATGATATGTTGAGCTTTGTGATGGTTTATGGTGTTAAATGAAAGATGTGAGCTAGATGAACAAACTTTATTCTTGAATTTTTGATGAAATTAGCTAATTAGGGCTAAATTGAGAAAATATTGTTTTTGAGGACTAAATTGCAAATTTGACGGAAAATATGGGCTTGTAAGAGATGTATATACATTCGGCTAAGCATGTGTAAGTATTAATTTTGTGAATTTGATGTTTTGAGAAAGATGGACTAAATTGATAAATTGTGCAAATGTGAGGGTTAATTTGCAAATAGCCCTAAATGTGTGTCCTTGGATTGAATTGAATGAATAAGTGAATAAAAGAGTTAATTCTGAATATTTATAGATCAAGAACCGAGGAAAACGGACTTAGATCGCGAGAAAGCGAAAGTAACTAAGTAGCCGTTTCTGTTTCTGTTAAATCGAATCCGAGGTAAGTCATATTGCAAATAAATATTGTTACATTGAATTGAGCTTATTTATAAGATTATTGATGAAAATGAATGCTTATGGGATGCTTTGTATATGATTTCCGAGTTATGGATGATATAGTGTTAAGTCCGAAAAGTCCCGTATGAACCTAGGAATATATAGGATTAGCTATGTCATGACATAGGTATCTGTTCTATTTTATCATATAAGACCACGTTTGGGGCGTTGGAATTGATTTGAAATTTCGTGCAAGACCTCGTCTGGGATGTAGGCATCGACATGAGCGTTACGTGTAAGACCACGTCTGGGACGTTGGCATCGATATGATCTTTACGTGTAAGACCATGTCTGGGACATCGGCATCGTATTGATTCGTGTAAGACCTTGTCTGGGACAGTGGCATCGATATCCGATTACATGTAAGACCTCGTCCGGGACGTTGGCATTGTATGACCATTTCGAGCTTTCTGAGTATCCTACTAGATTCCTTACGGTTCAATGGGCAAGTCTGTGATACGAATGGCTAAGTGAATTGTATATCCGTTTTAGGTACGTTGATTTATACACTAAGTGTGTATATAAGGTAAGTACCTATGTGATCTTACTATGATTCTTAAATTGATGAATGTGACCAATATGGTAAAGGATATGGACCAAAGTATATATATGTGAGAAATTTGCTATGTATATGAATTGTGCCAATGTGGTTATATGCTTATTTGCTTTACATATTAAGTTTATTTGTATATGACTTACTAAGCTTTTGGAAAGCTTACTCTGTGTGTGTATTTTCTCTGTTTTATAGGTCGTCAAAGCTACTGAATGCTCGGGACCGTCAAGGATCGTCATCACACTACTAAACCTATTTTGGTACATTTTGGAAATGTATAATGCTAGATATGGCATGTATAGGCTAGCATTTGGTATAAGTTTGTTATATGAATTTAGCCATGTGATTTGGCTAGTTTTGATGTTGAGAATTTGCTTGAAAGAATGTGATTTATGAAGTATGTTTTGGTATGGTTAGTTGATGCATAAAATGGTCAAGTTTTGATTAAGTGAATGAATGAAACATGTTTGTGATGAGATGAGTTTTAACCTTGTATTTTAGTATGTTTAGAATTGGTATTGAATGTATAGATTGAATGGTTAATTTGGCATGTTTTTGTGTGTCATTTGAGCATGAAATGAGTTGGTAAATATTGCTTGTAGGTATGACTATGGGGGTGGCATTTTTGGCCTTGCAAATGGCCTATTTCTGCCACACAGTTGTGGCACACGGGCGTGCCTATTGACCGTGGGACAAAGTCAGTAACTAGCCTAATAGCACACGGCCAAGACACACGGGCGTGTCTAGTAGCCGTGTGAGAGAAAGGCGTTATATGGCCTTAGAGTACACGGCCTTAGCACACGGTCTTTGGGTGGCGTGGGTGTAAAGTCGATTCGACCACGGCCAAGGCACACGGGCGTGCTTGGTGGCTATGGATGTGAGGTCAGGTTCGACCACGGGGAGGACACACGGGGGTGTCCAGCAGCCGTGGGAGGAACACGGCTTGCCCACACGGGCGTGTAAGCTCTGAAACTTAGAAAAGTTTTAAATTTTCGTGAAATTTCGTATGTGTTCCGGTTTAGTCCCGACCCAGTTTATAAGTATGTTTTAGGTCTCGTTGACCGCAATGAGGTACATTTTGATTGTATTCGATGTGATATTAGATAAATTCTTTGATTAAAGTTTTCGATCTGTCCGGTAACGCTCTTAACCCTAGTCTGGCGTCGGATACGGGTTAGGGGTGTTACAGAAGAGGCATGTTTAATGTTTGTAATTAGTTACTGTACGCCCAGACGTGATCTAGCAAAGCAACCCTATTAAATAAGGTGATTTTGTTGAAAGTTTAAACGTTTAGACATGAATAAGTCTATAATAGGAAATGTAACACCCAAGATTTGGATCCGGCAAATCGGATCGGGTTGAGGGCGTTACAAGCATCCTAAGGTGCATTGACTAAAACTTGTTGATTTATCGTGGAACATCAATTAGATCTAAGATTAGTTGTGTGTCATGAGTTAACTCCTTTAAGATTCGTTTAATCGTTAAAGAGAAATGATAAAGAATGAGGCAGATGAATGCGAAAGCGGATCGTAAAGTTTGTCAAAGTCGCGGATTTGACTTAGGGCTCTAGACGTTCTGAAAGAAACTTGGATTTTGAAACAACCTGAGACGTAAATGAATCCAAGTCAGATAAAAAAATAAAAAGAACAATTAAAAATAAATAATCAATATGAATAAAGTAGAATAATAAGATCAAAGATTAGAATAATAAAGAAGAAAATAAAGAAGATAGATGGAAAAGATAGAACGTGACTTGTTGAAGTCCTAAGAAGCCTTGGAAACAAAAAGAATCCACAATCCTCTTCAAGCGGCTCTAATTTCCCTTCCAAGATAGAAACTTGGCAAGAAAAAGTTTGAAAATGATTCCCAAAATCTATAAAGATTGTTAAAGCTTTTCTAAAAGAAACTCAAGAGAAATTCTTGAAAAGAAAACTCAAAGAGAATTTATTAACTCAAAAGAGAAGTTGAATAAAAATTAATTATTTACTTTGTGTACAATGCAAAGGCCTATATATAGGCTAGCTAAATAAATCTAAATAAAACTTTTAAGTATTCTAGAACTCTAATTAATCTAAACAAGAAGTAGTTTTAAACTAAACTTTCTTATTGACATAAAACTCCTAAATAACTTAAACTACTTAATAATTATTAAAAATTTGGAATAATAAAATAATAAGAGCTGATAAATACAATATTGGGCTTTCTTATTGACATAAAACTCCTAAATAACTTAAACTACTTAATAATTATTAAAAATTTGGAATAATAAAATAATAAGAGCTGATAAATACAATATTGGGCTCATATACAATAAAATTTAAGCCCAAAATTCAAATTCAATATGATTTAAACTCGAATTAAAAGCCTGAAACTCGTAATTCCCGTCATAATCACGTCCAAAAATTCTGCTCACTCAGTCTTTATTAAAATGGTCATAACTTGAGCTCCCGAACTCAAAATAGAGTGATTCAAAGTGAATTTCGAAGCTAAGAGATAGATCTTCGAACGTAATGAAGACATCTCAATCCAGAAATACCTGAATCCCATCCAAAAAGTCGTCACAAGTTTGATGATTTCCTAAATTTGAAAATTGGCAGCTTCGATGAATGGAATTTAATAAATTTCACCCCATTTGTGCATGTATCATTCACCCTTTCCTCGAAAAGATTCATCCTCGAATATTGTCTTTGATCGAGTCCTGATTTGATTTGCTTCGCCTTTGATATTGTTTTTGGGCCTTGAGATAGTGTGAGCCCATCACATCAATGGGTTTGAAATTTGGCCTTGAGACTCGCATCAAGAAGAATCACTCATTTCACTATGTACTAGTTCAAATCCACAAGATGCTAGTGTTTAAGCAACTAATTTTGTTGTTGCTTTTCTCACGTTTTAACCGAAAAACCTCTACTCTTTCTGATGTTTACAAAAATTTCAAATTACTTTGCATTAATGGGGATTGTTGGTAATGCAAAGGATTGTGGGTAAATAGGTATATCCCACATTGGTTATGTATAGGCGTTTAAGAGGGTTTATATATAGCCTTACTTCTCACTCTGATTGAGTAATTGGGCTATAGGCCTAACACACGTACGTTGCCGCCTGCCTGGCCCAATTCGTATCCACACGTGTCTTCGACATGTATCGCGTGTGTTTCTTTTTGGATAGAATTCTTATATTATTTTCCAGAAAAAATAATTTATTTAAAATAGTTTTACTTTTTCCTGTTTTTTACTCTTACGAAAAATCTGGAACAGAAATATTTTTTGATTGTTGTGTGGAAATGATGGGTCAATTTTGTAACTAGCCCTATGATCTTTACTCTTTTGCCCCTGCATATTAACTATTTACCCTTCTGTTACTAGAATAATAGAGAGTTGTTTTTCCTTATTTTTCACAATAGAAAGAAAAACGCAGCAATCAATAACTCTTTTCTCTCTCGCCTATTTTTCATTCCCTTTTAAATGATGTCATTTTTCCTTAAATCACATTAGAGAAAATTTTGTCTAGGAGTTTGGGTTTTAAGCAGGACTGATTGTGACCCCTCTAAACTTTATTGGGAATTAATCCTACTGTGATTTCCCTGAGAAGAGCAATACTAATTGAGTTCCACCTTCCTTATTCGGTTGTACAAATATTGAAGCACTATGTTAACCTTGGGGGACAATGTCCACTACATGATTACACCGATCAGGGTGATTCGTTTCTAAGGTAGTGGTTTTTCTATGGCGCAGTAAGTTTTGATTTCTTAATTCTTGATTTATTTTTCCATTCAGTGCTAACAAATTTGTTTTGCAGTAGTATATTTTTCTAACAAATATCAGCAGATTGGTATTTGTTGTGGCGTAGCAATGTTGCGGCCATTATTTTGATGGCATCGTCCGTCACTGCTAAAGACCTTAAGGAGGAAGAGATGAGTGAATTGAACTGGACAGAGCAGCTTGAGAATGTTTAGTGGAAATTTTACCAAAAAAAAGAAGAAAGAAGAAGAAGAGCAACTTGGTGTAACACCCCTAACCACATCCGTCCCCAGAACAGAGTTACGGGATGTTACCGGAGTTTACAGAAAAATTACAGTTAATTTCACTATTTACTTATGTTCATATCAAAGCTGTCCACTTGAGTCGTAGTCACTAAATTATTTATATCTAGAGTTACAGAATTCTAAATTAAGATCCGCTTAATATTTTTGAAATTAGACTCAAATATATTTCTACCATAAAAATTTCAAAATTTATAATTTAGCCAATAAGTACAGTAAAATCTTCAATTTTATCCTTGCTCTGCTGTTTGACAGCTTCGACCTTTCTTCACTAAAATTAATTATCTCTTAATACGAGATTTGGATGATGTTTCTGTTTGTTTCTATTGAAAATAGAGTCATTAAGAATTTAAACATATAAATTTTAACCTCTAATTAATTTTTTAAAATTTTTGATGATTTTCCAAAGTCAAAACAAGGGAACCCGAAATCATTCTGACCTTGTCTCACAAAATTTATTATATCTCATAATTTACAATTCCGTTGCTTACACCGTTTCTTCTATGAAAAACTATACTCAATAAAATTTAATTTTATGTTTTATTAAACCTCTAATTTGATTTTCACAATTTTTGGTGATTTTTCAAAGTTGAACCATTGCTGCTGTCCAGAAACTATTTTAATGCTAATTTTATTCTTTCATGATTCTTTGTATTAACTTTTATTTAGACATACATAATCATTATACTTTTAGGCACCTCTTATGCATATTCGACTACTATTTTACCTCTCATCATTCAATCACATCAACATTATAAGGCAAATCATGCAAATACCACAATACCAAAACGCAAACCAAATAAATGACTAATATCTACATAACACCTATAGACTAACATTTAATCAAAATAACCTATACATGCCATTATAACCAGAATCAAGTCATCCATAATTACCGATAGAACCAATGGATAGTGCGATATAGCTCCGATAAGCTTCCAACCCGTTCGAGCTTCCGATAATCTGTAAGGTAAATAAATAAAACAAACACGTAAGCAATAAATGCCTAGTAAGTTCGTATAATCTTTAATCATATTAATTCTTTTCAAATATAAAATTATATATATCCAAATATTTCCATATTGTTTTTCCCTAGTACTCATAAAACTATATTCATTAATTCACAATGTGAATAAATCCATAATATCACACACATAAACTTATTACCCAAGCTTAGTAAAATTTTATATAACTTTAACTCTTCTACATTTATTCCATATGCATATCATATAGCCATGATCGTAAGTTAGTGCATTTAACCAAGCCTTTTTCGTATTGAACACATAATAAGGCATTTCATATGAAATTCCATAATTTAAGCCTTACCATTCTTTCATGAGCACTAACTTAATTTCACTTAAATACTTACCATTCCAGTGCTTCAAACAAATAAACATACTACTATTCAATCAATAGCTTGGCACTTGCCTAATCATCAAGCAACAACAATAGTTAGCATACTTGCACATCTTACATATAAATTCAATATTGATAAACTTATTTTCAAGACATATCACACTTGGGTTTATTACTCATCACCATATACATAATTTCCTTGTATCAATATATCAAAGTTAATCACATATTTACCTGTCACTTTCAATATATCAAGTAAATATTATTACCAAGTATTTCAGGTATATACCGGTAATAACCATAAGCCTTTCAATATTAATTATATATATATATATCATTCTTAGCACATACAATTCTCATCAATTTACTATCTCAAATAGATTATTACAATTTAATACACAATCATTTAACAATATCAATGTCCATTTAATAAACTCATGATTCATACATCTCATTTATATAATTCAATTCAATATCACATTCCAATTCATATTCAATATCGATTATATTATCAATTCATTTGCTTACCCCTATTAACCCGACTCGGACTCGAACGGATACACGGATCCAACCAAAACACACCAGTTTGGCACCCAGTGCCTCATCGGATTATTCGAAGAAATAGATTGACACCCAGTGTCGCATTGGCCATGCTGAAGTAATTTGGTACCCAGTACCTCATTGAATTTATCCGAAGTAACAATTTGACACCCAGTGTCTCATCGACTCGAGGTCGAAGTATCCCTGAACACTTCTAATCCTATGGCATGCCAACTATATCCGACTCAGCCCGATACAGTTAATAGGATTTCAATTCACTTTTCAATTTTCACAATTTTCCAATATTCAAATATCACAATTCCACATACATTCAATTCAATAACAATCAATATTCCTTATACCATTATTTTCATGAATTTCGTGTATATTTATTTTGATAACAATTCATAATCATGAATGTATGTAACGCCCCAAAATTGGGCCCATTGGGCCTTAGGCGTAAGAACTTTTAAAATTTTTAAGAACAAGAGAACGGAAATAATGCAAGTTGGACCTATTAGGTGTGTGATTTTAGAGTGTTTAGAGGGTACTATGAAGTCTCGGGTTCAAGTTAGGCCATAGAAGAATTTTGGTTTTTGGCCCTTTAGTGGATAGGGCTGTTGGCAGTAGGGCTTAAGTATAATTAGGTGCATTTAGAAGACACAAGTGAGCATGTGGCAAGGTGGCTGTGGCGTCAAGGAGTGAGCAAGGGGGGAAGGAGTTCGAATCCCACAGATCACAAATGAAGGCTTTTATTTTATGCCTTGGGAGAGAAGGTAGCTGAGTTTGGATCAAATTCTATTAAGGGAGTTGGAGACTTGGTCAATTGGTTCAAATGGATGATAGGGAGCAAAATTAGGAGGAGAAGGTGGAGAAAATCAAGGGATGGGGGGTGTGGTAGAGTTGGCCGAATATGGGGAAATGGATAGGGAATTTCGGCCAAAAGACTTGGTTTTCTGAAAAGTGCATATTCGGTTGTGTCAATGGGAAGTGCCGAATTTTCTTTGTATTGTCTTTGGGAAAACGGTGGTCATTTTAACACTTTGGGATGTTTCAAGTCATTTTTTTTGTTTTTTCCCACTGTGAACCTCTGCTGAATTCACTCTGTTGCATTTGTTCCTTCTCTTTTCTTTCTCTTCCAAATTGCCGAAAGTATTCTCATTCACTTCTTCCTTCTTTTTCATTTCTTCTGAAGGTGCCGAATTGCTAAGGTTCTACTCTTTTCTTCTTCTTCCTTCTCCTCAAAACTCATCTTCTCAACCAACACATCTCCCTTCCCATTTTACATCATACTCGTTGTTTTCTCTTTTCTCCTAAAAGCTGAACTTGCATTTTCTCTTTCGGTTTCTCTTTAGCCGAATCTATCCTTCCCCAACACTTCATCTTTTATTCTCTTTTTGGTTAAGCCGAAACTAATCTCGCTTTTCTAGTTTATTATCATCACTGAGGGCAGTGCGTGTTAAACTCTTGTTTGTTTAAAGAATCTGTCTTTGCCGAATCTGTGGGGTCACTCGAGGAGTGGTAGGAGATTGGCGCTCGCTAATCAAGAGTTCTTCATGGAGGCAGGTGATAGCCAGTCTGAGGGGGGATCAGGAAGAGTGCCTAATGGAAATGGTCTAGTAGCCCATGCTCCCAAGTTTAAGCGGTGTAGGGTGTCAGCGATTCGAGACTTTCCACCTGGTTGTGGAAGGGCGTCGACATCTGGTTTCACTAGGCAAATCGCAGTTGCTCGCTCTAGTGAAGGCAAGTATTAGTAATCTCATAGTTAGGTGTTTTGATTAAAGATCTCCCAACTCTTTTGTTAATAGAGTTAACTGTGCGTTATGCTTGGTATAGGTGACGGTGTTCGTGATTGTATAGTACTCTACGTGATCAGGTGTGTAATCTTACACCAATGTGTTGAAAGCATGTATTGCTCTGTGAATCGGCCAAAAGCTGAAAAGTCGAAAAGCCGGCAACCATGGCCACTCGAGCGTGCGAGCGCTCGTAGTAGTAAAACGAGACATGAATGATGGCGGTAGGTCATTGAGAGTGTCACGAGCACTCTCACGAAACTGAGGCTGTAACGGGCCTGTTCGGGCCAAATGGGCCCATGGGCTAACGGGCCCACATGGGCAAAATTGATAGAAAACTATCGAATGATTGATGCGATTGCGAAGTCAGCAAAACTGAGATCGAAACCATGCGTAATGGGCCACACGGGCGTGTGGGCCCGTTTGGGCCTAAAATGGATTTTTGGCCCAATTACACCGTAGAGGCCCAAAAGGGGTCCCGAGTCATTCGAGGCAATATTAGGCCTCCGAAAAGGCCGTTAAATGCCTAGATTACCAAAATACCCCCAGAGGGTGAATTACCAAAATGCCCTTAGTGGACGAGTTACCGAAATGCCCTTGATGGGTAGGATTATAGAAATACCCTAAAGGGGTGAGAATGACTGTTATACCCTTGTTTGGGGATAAACAACGTGTATGTGAATATTTATATATACTGTTTATACTTTGATGCATTTCATAAATAACTTGCAGCATGGGTTGGGTTTGATGATTGGAGGAAGTGTAGCCTGGTGGCTCTGCCACATACTATTTAGTGGCTATGCCACATATATTATTATTCTGGTGGCTCAGCCACAAATTCCGTGATTAGCAGCTTGTCTGCAATATTGGTGTGTTTGGTGAGGTGGGTTGACTTGATCCCCACACGGTGTGATTGGTTGGTACGGGGGTGTGTTTGGTTGGATTGGGTTGGGGTGCATTTTATTATTTGCATTATCTTGATTATGGGGCATAGGCCCAGATTGATGCCATAAGGGCTCAGGCCCAGTTAGTGACTGTTTAAGGGATTACACACTGAGTTCTCGTAACTCACCTCCTTCTCTTAACCTTGTAGGTAATCCCCAGCGTTAGAGGATTTGATGCTGCGGATGACTCGGTGGTGGCCATACATTGGAGTTACTTTTCACGAAAATTAGTAAATCCGGCTCTATTTTATTTTATGATTATTTAATTTGGGGTTAATATTATGTAATAAGGCCATTGGATTTTATTTTCCTTTTAAACTTTTATTTAAGCTATTTTTAAATTATTAATGATTAAACTCGGGGTTTTCTTAAGACGACAATAACCGTTTTCAAAATGTCACGTTTTCGCAATTCCTTAATTAAACTTCAGCAATAAACAAAGTTTTCAAAGATAATAATAACGTTTTTACAAGAAAACAATTAAAGCAAATCTGATTTTTACAAACAACAAAGTTCGGAGTTTCAAACTGAATACGAAGTTTTTAACGAATGCGTAGCTTTTAAACAACCTTTTTATGTGACATGCTAGATTCGGTCATAATGTCTAGGCAGAGTTTGGGATGTTACATTTTATGGTATCAGAGCCAGGTTGCAAAACTTGGCTGTGAAAGGGGTTTGAAAATTTTTTTCCAAATCAGTTTAAAATGTGGGTTAGAAAAAAAATATAGCGTTACTGGAAGTATGGCACACTGAGTCTCCGGCACCAAATCCGTAAGTTCCCTTTTCACTATTTTATGCTGAAATGACTGTATTTCTGGGATTTATTCTTTGTGTGTTTTGTTTGGATGTAATGTTTGAATATAGAAATTGTGTGCATGTGTGATAAATACCTATGTGATTCTACGGTAGATATCTGGTTGTAAGAAAGAGGTTTCAAGATTAAGTCAAAAGTGTATTAGTGTTATTGGATGAGAGTGCGTAGCGGTAGCGTAGTGGGGTAGTGGCTACACGACTACCTTGTTAGTTGGAAATTTCGAGGACGAAATTTTTTTAAGGGGGTAGATTTGTAACGCCCCAAAATTGGGCCTAGTAGAATTGGGCCCATTGGGCCTTGGGCGTAGGAGCTTTTAAAATTTTTGAGAATGAGAGAACGGAAATAATGCAAGTTGGACCTATTAGGTGTGTGATTTTGGAGTGTTTAGAGGGTGCTATGAAGTCCCGGGTTCAAGTTAGGCCATAGGAGAATTTTGGTTTTTGGCCCTTTAGTGGATAGGGCTGTTGGCAGTAGGGCTTAAGTATAATTAGGTGCATTTAGGAGACATAAGTGAGCATGTGGCAAGGTGGTTGTGGCGTCAAGGAGTGAGCAAGGGGGAAGGAGTTCGAATCCCACAGATCACAAATGAAGGCTTTTATTTTATGCCTTGGGAGAGAAGGTAGCTGAGTTTGGATCAAATTCTATTAAGGGAGTTGGAGACTTGGTCAATTGGTTCAAATGGATGATGGGGAGCAAAATTAGGAGGAGAAGGTGGAGAAAATCAAGGGATGGGGGAGTATGGTAGAGTTGGCCGAATATGGGGAAGTGGATAGGGAATTTCGGCCAAAAGACTTGGTTTTCTAAAAAGTGCATATTCGGTTGTGTTAATGGGAAGTGCCGAATTTTCTTTGTATTGTCTTTGGGAAAATGGTGGTCATTTTAACACTTTGGGACGTTTTAAGACATTTTTTTGTTTTTTCCCACTGTGAACCTCTGCCGAATTCACTCTGTTGCATTTGTTCCTTCTCTTTTCTTTCTCTTTTAAATTGCCGAAAGTATTCTTCTTCACTTCTTCCTTCTTTTTCATTTCTTCTGAAGGTGCCGAATTGCTAAGGTTCTACTCTTTTGTTCTTCTTCCTTCTCCTCAATTCTCATCTTCTCAACCAACACATCTCCCTTCCCATTTTCCATCATACTCGTTTTCTCTTTTCTCCTAAAAGCCGAACTTGCACTTTCTCTTTCGGGTTCTCTTTAGCCGAATCTATCCTTCCCCAACACTTCATCTTTTGTTCTCTTTTTGGTTAAGCCGAAACTAATCTCTCATTTCTAGTTTATTATCATCACTGAGGGCCGTGCGTGTTCAACTCCTGTTTGTTTAAAGAATCTGTCTTTGCCGAATCTGTGGGGTCACTCGAGGAGTGGTAGGAGATTGGCGCTCGCTAATCAAGAGTTCTTCATGGAGGCATGTGATAGCCAGTCTAAGGGGGGATCAGGAAGAGTGCCTAATGGAAATGGTCTAGTAGCCCCTGCTCCCAAGTTTAAGCGGCGTAGGGTGTCGGCGGTTCGGGACTTTCCACCTGGTTGTGGAAGGGCATCGGCATCTGGTTTCACTAGGCAAATCGTAGTTGCTCGCTCTAGTGAAGGCAAGTGTTAGTAATCTCATAGTTAGGTGTTTAGATTAAAGATCTCCCAACTCTTTTGTTAATAGAGTTAACTGTGCGTTATGTTTGGTATATGTGACGGTGTTCGTGATTGTATAGTACTCTACGTGATCAGTTGTGTAATCTTACACCAATATGTTGAAAGCATGTATGGTTCTGTGAATCGGCCAAAAGACGAAAAGCCGAAAATTGGCAACCGTGGCCACTCGATCGTGCGAGCGCTCGTAGTAGTAAAACGAGACACGAATGATGGTGGTAGGTCGTTGAGAGTGTTACGAGCACTCTCACGGCGAAATCGATGGTCAGAACTGTTCGTTCGGCCAAATGGGCCCAGTGGCCTAACGGGCCCACATGGGCAAAATTGATAGAAAACTATCGAATGATAGGTGCGATTGCGAAGTCTGCAAAACTGAGACCGAAACCATGCGTAATGGGCCACACGGGCGTGTGGGCCCGTTTGGGCCTAAAATGGATTTTTTGCCCAATTGCACCGTAGAGGCCCAAAAGGGGTCCCGAGTCGTTCGAGGCAACATTAGGCCTCCTGAAAGGCCGTTAAATGCCTAGATTATCGAAATACCCCCAGAGGGTGAATTACCAAAATGCCCTTAGTGGACGAGTTACCAAAATGCCCTTGATAGGTAGGATTACAAAAATACCTTAAAGGGGTAAGAATGACCGTTATACCCTTGTTTGGGGATAAACAACGTGTATGTGAATATTTATATATACTGTTTATACTTTGATGCATTTCATAAATAACTTCTTTGCATGGGTTGGGTTTGATGATCGGAGGAAGTGTAGTGGTGGCTCTGCCACATCATCGCTTAGTGGCTATGCCACATATATTATTATTCTGGTGGCTCAGCCACAAATTCCGTGATTAGCAGCTTGTCTGCAATATTGG
Source organism: Gossypium sturtianum (assembly GCA_025698515.1). Taxonomy (NCBI): domain Eukaryota; kingdom Viridiplantae; phylum Streptophyta; class Magnoliopsida; order Malvales; family Malvaceae; genus Gossypium; species Gossypium sturtianum. The sequence continues at coordinate 137,253,993 of CM046950.1, read as the reverse complement.
TGTGTTTGGCGGGGTGGATTGACTTGATCCCCACACGGTGTGATTGGTTGGTACGGGGGTGTGTTTGGTTGGATTGGGTTGGGTTGCATTTTATTATTTGCATTATCTTGATTATGGGGCATAGGCCCGATTGATGCCATAAGGGCTCGAGCCCGATTAGTGACCGCTTAGGGGATTACACACCGAGTTCTCGTAACTCACCTCTTTCTCTTAACCTTGCGAGTAATCCCAGCCGTTAGAGGATTTGATCTTTGCGGATGACTTCGGTGGTGGCCATGCATTGGAGTTACTTTTCACGAAAATTAGTAAATCCGGCTCTATTTTATTTTATGATTATTTAATTTGGGGTTAATATTTTGTAATAAGGCCATTGGATTTTATTTTCCTTTTAAACTTTTATTTCAGCTATTTTTAAATTATTAATGATTAAACTCGGGGTTTTCTTAAGACGACAATAACCGTTTTCAAAATGTCACGTTTCCGCAATTCCTTAATTAAACTTCAGCAGTAAACAAAGTTTTCAAAGATAATAATAACGTTTTTACAAGAAAACAATTAAAGCAAATCTGATTTTCACAAACAACAAAGTTCGGAGTTTCAAACTGAATACGAAGTTTTTAACGAACGCGTAGCTTTTAAACAACCTTTTTATGTGACATGCTAGATCCGGTCATAACGTCTAGGCCGGGTTTGGGGTGTTACAATGTACATAATTATCAGACAAGTTTCATATACATGAATTTTCCATGTCACTAACCAAGTCTTTCCGAATCGGAGAACGACTTACGGATATGAGTACATCGTTCTCTTTGTGCCATAACCTAGTTATGGTCTTTTCATTAAAATGTCATAGCCCAGCTATGGTCTTACATTTATACATTGCCATGGTCCAACCATGGTCTTATCCGTCAATTCATCCTTTGCTACAAACGATGGTACTCAAATCTCGCGTTCCATTAAATCCGAACATTTACTTTAATTTCATTATATAATAATATTTCATGTTTTTAACAAATAGTATAAATAAATATATAATACCATCCATCAATTCAATATAATTATCAAAGTTCAACCATACAAACTTACCTGGGCATATTTGTAGAATTCGTAGAAATTCAGGGACTAGTCTGTTAATTTCTCTTTTCCCCGTTTATCTTCGGTTTCTTGATCTATAATATAAAATTACTCATTCATTAGCATATATTCCATTTCTAATTCAATTTACAATTTATACCCTTCAATTTTTAAAATTACACTTTTACCCCAAATTTTATAGTTTTTACAATTTAGTCCCTGTGCAATTAACCCATCAATTGAGCTACTTTTTATCAATTGACAATTTACCTAATTATTTTAGGCTACCATACAACCATTAATATTAATAATTTTAATACCAAACCCTAATTCTTAATTTTTTCACAATTAGGTCCCTAAAATCAATTTCTATTGAAATTACTTGATAAAATCATCATATAGTGAAATTAAAGCTTCAAATCCGTGATAATTCATCATAAACTTCCAGCACTCATTCATAGTAACTTTCAAAATCACTCATGGAATCAAAAAACAAATGAATTCAATAGTTGGACCTAATTGTAAAAGTCCAAAAATATAAAAATTTCAAGGAAAAAACAAGAATTGAACTTACTTGAAGCTAAAATATGAAAGGCCAGATCAAACCCTCTTCAATGGCTGTTTTTGACAGAAAATTGATGAAGAAAATGTCTAGAAACTATTAAAATAACATTTGGCCATATAAACTTTATTTTAATTCCAATTTTATCCCTAATCACATAAATATCTTTGATTTTTTTCACGTTATGCCGCCTCACCATTTAAGATGGTCCATTTTCCCTTTTAGTCCTCCTTTATTTACCATTAGGCTATTTAATCACTTTAGCAAGTTTTATACATTTTTTCAATTTAGTCCTTTTTATTTAATTAACTACCGAAACATTAAAATTTTCTAACGAAACTTTAATACTAACTCAATGACACTCCATAAATATTTATGGCTCGGTTTATAAATTCGAGGTCTCGATACCTCGTTTTCGACCCAATTTACCTAATAAATTCTTTTAAATCACAAAATTCACTAATTCAAAAATACTTCTAAAATCACACTTGACTAATATATTAATTTATTAAATTTTTGAACTCACTTGTCGAATTTAGTGATCCCGAATCACTATTTCCGACACCACTGAAAATTAGGTTGTTACAGAGGGAGTAAGAAGAAGAAACGACAGAAAAAACAAAAGAGAATAAAATTAATTAAATGGACAAAAAAATTGGGGGAGAAAAGTCAAAAAGAAAAAAAAAAGTCATGACGTCATTTATGTCACGTATCACAATATTATACCGTTACCTATCTTGAACTTAATGACGTTAGGCTAATGTATCAATTTAGTTGACGGAAAAAAAGAGTTCAAGTATCAATCTGAGAAAAAAAAAAATCATAGATACCAATTTGGAAGAAGTGAACAAGTTCAGATACTAAATTTATATTTAACCCAATAATTTTTTTTGATCATTCGGTTCAAACATTCTTTTTCAAATTATTTTATTACTTTAATAAAAAGGAAGATATAAAGCATGCGGAGCTTATGTTGCTCCAATCATGATGGAGGAGAGATAAAATAGGATGTCACTACAGCAAAACAGACTTTTAGCGGCGTTTTTTTTGGCCTTTCGCGGCGTTTATAAGCGCCACTAAAAGTTTTTGCGGCGCTTTTGTAAGCGCCACAAAAAACGCCGCTATTGCTACCGTCGCAAATTTTAGCGGCGTTTATGCGCAAAAAACGCCGCTAAAGACCATGACTTTTAGCGGCGCTTTCAAAAAAAACGCCGCTAAAGTCATGGTCTTTAGCGGCGCTTTCCTACAAACGCCGCTAAAGTCATGGTCTTTAGCGCGCTTTCCTACAAACGCCGCTAAAGTCATGGTCTTTAGCGGCGCTTCCCGACAAACGCCGCTAAAAGTCATGGTCTTTAGCGGCGCTTTCTCTACAAACGCCGCTAAAAGTCATGGTATTTCAGCGCGCTTCTTGACAAACGCCTAAAGTAATGGTCTTTAGCGCGCTTTCCTAAAAACGCCGCTAAAAGTCATGGTCTTTAGCGGCGCTTTCTCGAAAAACGCCGCTAAAAGTCATGGTCTTTAGCGGCGCTTTCCCGAAAAACGCCGCTAAAAGTCATTGTCTTTAGCAACGCTTTCAAAAACGCCGCTAAAAGCGATGGCTTTTAGCGGCGCTTTGTTACAAACGCCGCTAATTTGTGCAGTTTACGGGTTACGCTTTTTCAATATAATACCCCTCCTGCAGAAAAACCAACCAATAACAAAGAAATATAGCATATAATTTCAACGCAAAACAACAAATTTAGCTTAAAAATCACTCCAAATACATTAATTCTAAATAATACTTGAAATTTAATAAATTAAATGAATGATGATGAAAATATTGTAACAATAATGTTAAATGTAATAATGTCAAAACATTCTTACAACGAAAACTAAATGTGTCTAAGATGGCGGTTTACTGCGATCGTTGAAACATCTCGCATCATATCTTTGAAGTGTCTTTGGAGCTCTTCGTGCTTTCTTACGCTCTGCTAGCATCGATCTTTGCCTCTGCCTCCCTCGCACGCCACGCTCTCTCCGCTTCTGCGCCTCCTCATTCGCTGCTTGCTGCTTCATCCGCTCTAAGTCATTCTTTGGAGTTCTTCATATTTTCTTTGAACATCGCAATTTGCTGCCTCTGCTCAACCGTGCTCTCTTGCATATGAGCTATCCGGGTCTTGTAGCCTCTGAACTTCAAAGACGAGATTGACTCCGGAAGGCATGTATGCTTGGGAGCGGATCGAAATATTGGGTCGGGGTAACACCGGATCCTTTAGATCGAACCCACCATACCTTTCAAGACCCAAAAACATCGGTGATAATTCTATTAAAAATATACTAAAGATTAACGAATTATCAATCGAATCGAATCGTACCTTCGGGACCCAAAACATCTGTAATAATTACATTGTCAATCTCCTCAAGATTAGCGAGAACTATCGATCGAAAGCGGTAGCTTCATACTCCGCCTTTTTCTCCTTTAGTTTATCCTAATAAATCAATGAAAGAATTAGAAACGAAATATATAAATAAGAAAGAATGCAACATAATTTAACATTATAAATATAAAACTATAAACGATAAATTAAACTAGTATAATTAAACATTATAAATATTTATAAAAATAAAATTTTATTAAGTAAATATACCAAAATTTCTGCAGACTTGGATGTCATCTGGAGATCCATCCTTCTTTCTATGCGTGATGTCAAAAAGTGAACACGTCCAACTTTTTGACCAAATCGAAGTTTCCTACATTTTAGCGAGAAAAATATAATTTAATAGTATAAAGTAATTAATATTTGTGAAATTAATAAATTATAATACCTCGGCTTTCTACAGGCAAAACTTCTAGAACTTTGCCGTGTGCGTGAATTTACTTTACATCTGTTTGCTTATTCCAACTCGCTCACGGTCCTACATAATGCAATTTGAATTATATATATAGTATATACTATAAACCAAATAATTTATAAGATTTTAGAAGTACGTAATACCTCTCCTTTTTTTGAATTCCAAAATCTAACTTGATCTTCCCATTGGTACCTCAACATTCCCGGTGGAACATTTCTTAATTTTTCGTCGAGGCTTATGTCTTTCTTAAAATATTGTTTTTTGAGCGTACTTTTATTGTCTCTCCATTTTTACCTAATGTCTTCTTGACATAGTCATCGAGAGACCTCTAAAGTAAATCTAGCTCAAGAAAAAAGTATAAATAGTTAATATAAATGGAAATTAAATTAAAGTATTATAAATTACATTCACGCTTTGTTACCTTAATATTATCGAGCTCGATTTTTGTTGGCATCGGGCATGTGATGCCATGATTCGTAGTTAATGGGCAACATATTGGAGTTTCGTGCAATAATGCCCAAATAGCTTCCTAACAGTCGAGCTTCAGATCCAACCGGCTGGCCATGATTGTTTCTCCTTACTTTAACACGATCGGTAGGCTCTAAGTCGTATAAATCTTTAAGTAGTGTACGTCCCCGAGCTCTGCGCGTCCCACCACCTTCAAATTGAAAAATGATATATTATTATATTAAAATTAAAAGATGAATCAATAATAAAATTCAACATGCATGTAAAATAAACTTAACATTACTTTCAAATTCTCCGGCTCATCATCTATGTCCTAAATGAGAGTAGAAGATCCAACAAGCTGCTTCTGTTCACTATTTGCTTCTTCTGGATTTGGAGTATCGTGAACAATATTGAAATCTCGTAATCGTCTTCTAGGCATTTTTCCTGCAATACACGTAAATTAGTTCAAAATTTTAGTAACATATAACAACAATAATAGGACATTTAAAATAGTTAAGTTATATAACATGCCCAACATTAAAATTATAATATTACATATAAATAATAAATCGTAAAATCTCACTAAATCATATTTCGTAAATATCTTCGTCCACATCTTGACGAACCCATTGAAATTGTTGACTAGTACTAGGGATATTTTCATTTAAGTTTTGTTCGGAAAAGGCAATGTTTCGATCTTTCGACTATGTCATCTCTACTTCCACTGCCAATGTCGAAGAAGTCTCTAGGGGTGTTTCGAAGTACAACGTACCAACCCTCATCAATTGGATCTTTCGAGTAAAAAACTTGTGTAACTTGAGAAGAAAACACATACGGCTCGTCCATCGGTTGTTCTCCTGTGAATCAATCGAGAGAAATTCACCATTGTAAAGCCATATTGATCGTTTTTAATTCCGCGAGCCGTATTCACATCAGCCCAATCACCTCGAAATAAGACAACTTTGCATTTGCCGTAATAATCCAACTCAATGATGTCAGTAATAAGTCCGTAATACTCCAGATTCCCCTCGACCGGATTACTGTCCCTAGCACTAGCATAACTTGTAATCGAAGAATTAACAACAATTCCGCAATTTTGGGTTCTCCTCAATCTCTCGCGATACTTTGTATGAAATCTGTATCCGTTGATAAGGAAGCCACCATATCTTTTAACTAATCTGTTTGGACCTTGTGAAAGCCATTTAACTTCGTCATTTACTTCATTGCGACTCCAAACCTATCGAGTCGAAAGTAAATCGATTAATTATTATGAGAAAACCTTATTACTTGTTAATGAAAACTTAAATTGCATACCATTTGGCTTAACCATTCATGGAATGATTCTGCGAACAACTTATTAATTTCTCGTCGATTTAATCTTCGAGATCGTGAACGAGCTCTCAATATTTGCTTGTACTCACTACGGTAAAAAAGGTTTTACTTTGTTAGAAGACAAACAAATCATAATTGATGAGTGTTTACCAAATTGTAGAACTTACTTCCGAAATGGTTCCATTGAATCATGATGAAAAAGAACGTATCGATGCGCTTGGACCCACGATCTATCGTCTAATTCTGTAATTTCGACTTTGCCAATCGGTTCTCCGAAACTTTGAAATAAATAAGTTTCAGCCAAATTATGATCTGTGAGCCCAGCATTTCTACTCGGTCCTGTTCATTCTTGTTTCAACATCTTCCAAATACCTCGAGCAGAAGTCATACATTCCTCTCGCCAAGTAGCTCTCGGCAATTGATCCTTCCGGATAACGCTTATTGCGGCGGTATGACTTCAATTTGGAAAGGAACCTAAACACGATATACAACATTATCAAAAGTTGCAACTAAAGGCATTGAGTGAATGAAGGAATATTTTGCAAATAAAGTAAGACCTTTCAATGGGATACATCCATCGATAGAAAACGGGTCCACCAAGAAGTGCTTCACGCGGAGATGAATTAACAAGTGCACCATAATAGTGAAGAAGGAAGGCGGGAATATCTTCTCCAAATTGCATAAAGTCAATGCGGCTCGTTCTTGTAGTCTCTCAAGTTCTTGAACATTCAAAACTTTACCACAAATGCCTTTCATTATATTTGTGATTCAATTACGAGAGCCGTCACCTTTTCGACATACAACACCGCATAGCAACCTGGAAGTAAGTCTTGCATCAAAATGTGATAGTCATGCGATTTTAAGCCATATAATCTTCGATCCTTAAGACTCACACATCGCGATATATTTGATGCATACGCATCCGGGACCTTTATATCCTTCAACACCGTACAGAACACTTCTTTCTCCGTCTTCGACATTGAAAAAATAGCAGGCGGCAACCGATATTTCATATTCGAAGTGCCCGGGATGAAGCTCACGCCGAATTCCCATGTGGACTAAATCAAGTCGACTCAAAGATTATCTTTCGATTTTCCATCGACATTCAAAATAGTCCCAATGATGTTCTCGCAGACATTTTTCTCTATGTGCATGACATCAAGATTGTGGCGTAAAATTTGATGCTCCCAATAAGGCAACTCGAAAAAAATACTTCTTTTTTTCCACAAGTCCGCCTCATTTGGATCATCCTCTTCATCAGATTCATCATCAGATTCATCCCTAGATCTTCTATTTCTATGCGGGTTTGCTTGTTGATTCATCTTGCCATAAATGAAATTCATATCTTTCAACATTAAGAATATTTCGGATCCACCGGTTTGCGAAGGAGCTGAGTGCGAACTCTTGATACCATCGAACCGAGCACTCTGAAAATCTAAATGTGTGATTTTCCAGTAACCACCGACGATGCCCCATGTAAGAGAACTTCTTCCCATTATATAACCATTGCGAACATGTTCAAGCGCGGACAACACGGACAAGCATAACGTCCTGGTACTCCAACCGGATAAATTAGCATAAGCCGGAAGTCGTTAATAGTCCACATTAAAGCCGCACGTAAATTAAAGTTCTCTTTTCTCATTGCATCGTATATGCGAACACCAGCCCATAGTTGTTTTAACTTTCGTCAACAAGTGGTCTGCAAATAGACGTCAATATCATTCCCGGACCTTTCTCTCGGTATAATCATGGACAAGATAAAAGAAGATTGTTTCATGCAAACCCATGGAGGCAAATTGTAGGAACAAGTACCACAAGCCAAATGCATGTGACGTTGTGCTCATGAGTTTGTAAGGTTTAAATCCATCGGATGCTAGCCCAAGCCTCACACTCCGAGAGATCGCTTGCAAAGCTTGGAAATTTGGAGTCAAAAGATTTCCAAGCTAAAGAATCTACGAGGATGTCTTAACAACCCATCATCTGTTCGTCCATCACGGTGCCACGTCATTGATTCGGCTGTCTTCGACGACATGAAAAGCCGTTGAAGCCGCGGTATTAGCGGAAAATACCGCAAAATCTTAACTGGCTGCTTCCTTGACTGTGCATCGTGTTCATCCTCGTTACCATCCTCTGTATTTCTATTAATCCAACGGGATTGACCACATACATGACAGAACTTTTGGTTTATCCGTCGCCTGAAAGACAACATGCGATCATTTGGGCAACTATGGATTTTGTTGTAGCCAAGGCCCAAATCCTTTATCAGTTTCTTCATGTCTTTCGAAGATTGAGGGATTTTCGCAAACGGAAACATTTCTTGCAAAAACTCTAACAGCATTGTCAACGAGTTTCCGGTCCATCCGCCCAAACATTTCAAGTGAAAAAGACGAATACAGAAAGACAATTTGGAAAATTTTGACCCCTCATACGATTCTTCATTCATTTCACCAAGTAACGTGTAGAACCTCGCCGCTTCTTCCGTTTGGTTGTTCATCAGTACACTTCTTCCCCCCTTCGGTGAAAGTATTTCTACCAAAACTATAAGCATCGGTTGCACCCAAGTCGTGTGGAAACGACCGAAACCATCACTGCGCATATTAAAAGCATCCTGCAACATGCCTTCTATATTTTCATCTCTAACATTCTCATTGTAAGCAGTATGAGGATAACCCATATTCATCGATGAAGATGCTCCACTAGATGTACACTCTCCATGGAAAATCCATTTTTTGTACCCCCGGACAAAACCATCAACAACTAGATGTTCGTAGACAACTTCACGACAATGCCAATTGATATTGCAACACTTCTTGCGGGCAAAGAATCATATTCTCTTGGCTTGCATTTTGAAATCGAAAATTCGAGAAAGTTTCTACTCCATTTCGATAGTCGTTGCTTACCCTTGACAATTTCATCCAACTCCTATCCATTTCGTAGTTGTTGAAGTCTAAAGTTGGCAATAAATTACACGGCTAAATTGTTAATTTATAATTTACGTAAAATACCGATATGATCACATATATTCTTGAGTTATGTATTCTTTAAGATTCATCATACGTGGCATTGTTACACCTAGGAGGATCCATTATATCTAATGATGAGATATAAGGCAACCCGTCAGTTTCCAAACTATATACTTTGAATCTTTTTTTTTTTTTTTAATCTATACAAGTAAGTTATGTAAGTTATGAATTATGTAAGTTAAACAATTTGACGAAAGCTATGTAAGTTATGTATTATGTAAGTTAAATAATTTTATGTAAGTTATGTATTATGTATTATGTCGATTAAATTAAAATTTCAAATCGAAAATCTAAAGGAATTATGCATTCTTTAAGATTCATCATACGTGGCATTGTTACACCTAGGAGGATCCATTATATCTAATGATGAGATATAAGGCAACCCGTCAAGTTTCAAACCTATATACTTTGAATCTTGTTTTTTTAATCTATACAAGTAAGTTATGTAAGTTATGAATTTTGTAAGTTAAACAAGTAAGTTAAACATTGTAGTTTTTTAAAAAAATTGATTGGTTTTAGTTTTTACGTTTGAGGTAGGCTTTGGAAAATGTTATTATATGTTTTTATAATTGAAATTTGTTGTGATGTTGTTAAATTTAAAAGTTTTTACCTTACTTCTTTTTAAAAAAGAATTTATTTTCTATATTAAAACATATTTAAATAGTGATGTATATTATATTATATTGATAACAAAATATTTATAAGTTTTTAATTTTAAAACTTTTTAAATTACTTCTTCTAAAAATAATCTATTTTTAATAATAAAACATATTTAAATAATGATAATTATTATTATACGATAACAAAATATTATTACCATTTTGGAAGACATTGGAAATATTAAATATTAAAATCGCTCATTATTAATATTAAAAATTGGTAATTAGTAATAAACCAAAAAGCCATATAAAAAATTGGTAATAAGTAATTAATATTAAACGAACAGTAAAATCTTACCAAAGAAAATCCAATCCGAAGCGATTCTGATGCGAGAGGGAAGCGATGAATCAAATACAAACAACATATGAATTAACAAAAGCTATTGATTAATTACAAAAATGCTATTTACTAAAAACTAATACTCACATTCTTTGACCGAAAGAGAAATAGTCAATTCAGTAGTGGATCACAAATCCTCTTCAATTCTACTCACTTTTAAAGTACGGTACCTTTCTCAATACAACCTATTACAAATAAATATGAAATTTATTAAAACAAAAAGTCTATTCAATTACTTTGCACTGTATAACTTATATGCTTTGGTGTATTGTAGACTAAAGTATAATAAAACTAGTAAGCAAATAAGTGAATACATGGGGTATAAAATTGATATTTTATAAATGTAATAACACTTGTCGATGTAATAACACCGACAATTAAATGAAGAGAAGATGAGAATGGATAAATCGGTGACTTATGGGCTAGCCATGATAAGTGAGGAGTGTTGAGTTTCTTAAAGTGATAGATTCTATATATTTGAGATTTATAAGCAATATTCTCTATGTAGATTTTATAATAATGATATAAGTAATAAGATAAACTACATGAGTATGTATACACACACTTTCACTTTAGAAAAACTACAACAGGGCCAAACAAACACTTTCACTTTAGTTGTATTCTGATAAAATGCTATTTTCAGAGTGTATACACACACACACCCACACAAAAAAAAAAGAATAAAATGCTTGACCATCCAACTTAAAGTCATCAGGGGCAAATCTATTAATCATTGAGAACATAGGTAGAAGTTGTATAGGTGTAACCTGGCAATTCTGGACATGATAGATTCCATAACACGAAAAAGTCAACAAAAACACGATGATGCAAACATGGCATGGAAAAGAAGCACAAAGAAACACGAAAACACAAAAATGTCAATCTATATAACAAAATTTATTAGCCTGTCAAAAACTAATAAGAAAAATACCTTAAACAAGAACATACACGAATTGCCAGGCCTCATGTGAGTAAATTACTAAGAAGCTAACAAAAGCTTTTAGAACCAAAAACAATGACTGGAATTTATACATGCTTCTAGCAAAAGATTCAATAATACATATGCAAAGGGATCAATTTAGTACCCAACGGTATATTTTCCTAGTCCTACCAGGTTCTTTTACCACTTTGCCTTTACTAACATTAGTATTTCTCTGTAAGTGAAGTCAAATTAACCTTTAGCTGAAAGCAAAATATTACTGAAAATTATCAAATGAAGCACTTATCGCTGTCTTCTTCATCCGAGGAAAACCATCAAGAATGAACCCCGATTCACCCTTAGCTTCTCCTGCTTCAAGACGTTTGGAAAGTAAATCTATTATAATTTCATCTCAAACTAATTTTCCCCTGGTAACAATCTCCTTTAGCTTCCAAGTGTAATAGTATAAAAAAAAGTAAATTTGAGTAATAAAAAAATAAAAAATAAAAAGGAAACAACAATGATGTTTCAACTCCAATTTCTTTCCTCAAACCACAAAAATATCATGACTTTCAAATTCCAATAAAAACACAAACAAATTAAAGCTAAAATCAAACAAAAAATTACAGGTCCTAACTCGTAACATTCTAAAGCATTTCCTTTATGCATTTATCATGGATCCATTTGCTTATTAATTTTACTAATTGCTTTTGGTCTCGATATAGAACCGAGTAATTTACTTCTTCAGATCGATATTGGTGCAAACAAGCAAAATTGATAACAATGTTTGTGAAAAACCATCTGAAATCAAACAAACACTACAACAGGGCCAAACAAACACTTTCACTTTAGAAAAACTCTTCCAACAAAAACTCAGAGTGACATAGAAATAATTCCAGGATAAGAATGCTACACTCAAACAATGAACCTAATCCAATTTTTGCTCATTTCCAATACATCTAGATAATCCCAGAAAGGACATAGTACATCTCACATACATGTATGTATATATATATATATCAAAATGTATATAACAACGACAAGTGTTATTACATGCATCGAATATTCGGATATTCGAAATTAGGGATTTGACAAAAAAACTGAAAAATAATAAATCTAAATAAAGACAAATGTAAGAGCAGAGCATTCTTACATCGGGAATTAGGGATTTGACCAAAAAAATGAAAAATAATAAATCGAGAATTAGGGTTTGATTACCTATTATGCTTCGAGCAAAGGGGCGTCCTACAAAAACCCTTGCCTTTGTTAATTCGATTTTCTATATGGAAAATCAATGCCCGTATGAAGGGTGAATTTTACTGATTTGAAATTGGGGAAAAGGGTGAACAAGAGAGCAAAGCGGATGTCAATGGAGGAAAAAGGGGTTAAAATACTTCCGTTTCTAGGAGCGGCGATTGAATATCTTCCTGTGTCGTGCGAAAGCTCAGATTGTGGACGGTGCGGTAAGAGGGATTAAATCGGCCACGAGGTTACTCTTCGCTTCTAAATACTTCGTAGAGGAAATGAAATGAAAAGGGGGCAAATGATCTGCAGAATCGAAATGGGAAAGGGTTATCGTGTGGGTAGAGAGCAAAACGACACGCTTTTGCCAAAAGAAATTAACCTTTGCGGCGTTTTTAATTAAAGCGCCGCTAAAAGAGGACCTATTGCGGCGTTTTGACAAAACGCCACTAAAAATCTAATAAAACGGCGCTGTTTAAAAGATATTTTTTGCGGCGTTTTTTAAACAAAACGCCACTAATGCCTTTAAAAATTAAAATTATTTAATATATAAAATAAAAAACCAATATAAACTTTTTCATTTAAATAAAAACAATATTTAAAATAATATATAAAATAAAAACAATATAAAATTATTTAATAATAGTATTTTCATTTTTTCATTTAAATAAATAATTTTTAAAATTATTATAATATTTAAAAGAATTAGATCAAATTTGAAATCTTGAATATTATTTAAAATTTGAAATTATCTAATATATAAATTAAAAACAAAGTCATCATATACCCAAAAACTTTAAATTTATTTTAATAATAGTATTTCAAATTGTTAACATATGTATATTTTTTACCCTAAACCCTAACCTCTGTCCTCTTAGCCCTTAAACCCCTAACATCTAACACCTAACCTGAAACCATAAGCCTATACCATTTAATCCCTAATCCTTAACCAATATAACTCTTAAACATGAAATCACAAACACTAAACCCTAAACCCTTAAATTTTAAAATTTAAACCCTAAACCCATAATATTTTAGAGATGTACAATCAGATTTAATTTATAGCATATATTTTTATAATTTCTTAATGATTAAATGAAATTTGATATTTTATCTTCATTCGATAAACCCTAAACTCATGAACCTTAAACCATACACCCACAAAACCCATAAACCCAACCCATAACCCTAAACTCAAAACCCTAAACTCTAAACCCACGGACCCTAAATCCTAATTCCTAAATCTTGAAATCTTGAACTCAAAACCTAGTCACCCATACAAATGACTAAAGTATCCTTAATATATTATAGCCTTAAACCTTAAATTATTTAGATAAGTTTTGAATATTACATAATATTTCTTTCAATATTTTAATAAATTTAAATAACATTTTCAATTTACTAATGAATTTTGTTTCTCTCTGGATGCATGGGTTACAAATTTTTTTAATTTTAATATATATAAAGCTTATCTATTATCTTTTAAATAATGTAAAATATAATTATAATTTGGTATAAGTACTCCTTATATATATTCACAAATTTGGAATTTGGTCAATATGCTTTTATTTTTAGGAGTTTAATCTCGTTGCTTTTCTTATTTGAAAATTTAGGTTCAACTATTAACACTCATGAAACCCTAACACATCCCCCTTAAACCCTAAACCGCAAATCATAAACCACATATAATCCCTAAACATTAAAATAGTAACTCCTAAACCTTACACTCTAAACTATATATATATGCTAAACCATAAACCCTAAACTATGATGATAATTAATTTAATATTTTAAAATTAAATCTTTTACGATTATATAATAAATTATTTAATATATAAATTTAAAAAATCCAAAAAATGGCTAAAGAAACGGTCGGACTTTTAGCGGCGTTTTTCAAGAAGCGCCGCTAAAGGTCGGACTTTTAGCGGCGTTTTCCCAGAAGCGCCGCTATAGGTCGGACTTTTAGCGGCGTTTTTCAAGAAGCGCCGCTATAAATTTTTTCAATTTAGTCCTTTTTATTTAATTAACTACCGAAACATTAAAATTTTCTAACGAAACTTTAATACTAACTCAATGACACTCCATAAATATTTATGGCTCGGTTTATAAATTCGAGGTCTCGATACCTCGTTTTCGACCCAATTTACCTAATAAATTCTTTTAAATCACAAAATTCACTAATTCAAAAATACTTCTAAAATCACACTTGACTAATATATTAATTTATTAAATTTTTGAACTCACTTGTCGAATTTAGTGATCCCGAATCACTATTTCCGACACCACCTGAAAATTAGGTTATTCTGAGGGAGTAAGAAGAAGAAACGACAGAAAAAACAAAAGAGAATAAAATTAATTAAATGGACAAAAAAATTGGGGGAGAAAAGTCAAAAAGAAAAAAAAAGTCATGACGTCATTTATGTCACGTATCACAATATTATACCGTTACCTATCTTGAACTTAATGACGTTAGGCTAATGTATCAATTTAGTTGACGGAAAAAAAGAGTTCAAGTATCAATCTGAGACAAAAAAAAAATCATAGATACCAATTTGGAAGAAGTGAACAAGTTCAGATACTAAATTTATATTTAACCCAATAATTTTTTTTGATCATTCGGTTCAAACATTCTTTTTCAAATTATTTTATTACTTTAATAAAAAGGAAGATATAAAGCATGCGGAGCTTATGTTGCTTCAATCATGATGGAGGAGAGATAAAATAGGATGTGGGCTTTGTGCGTTATCAGATGTTATTACTTTGCCTTCTCCCTCTCCTCAGGATATTAAATTTTTTTTTTTATTGTTATGGAAAAGTTGATATAAGGAAAATCCAGTTATAGTCAGAAAAAAAAGACCATGAATCTCTTATTTATTAATGTTGTAATATGGAAAAAAGTGGATCACATGTGACTCCCAACTTGGTGGCTCTGGCCCAGTTTAAATTAAATGCTCCACCACACATTTTGCAATATCAAGCCTTCCAAATATTAAAAGTGATAAGGAATGGTGGTTATAGATATTGGTCCTTTATTCTATCTTTTAATTGTATAATTTACTTTGGATTATGAGAATAAGATATATTTTATTGTCAACCAACCATACCTAAAATGAGAAAATTAATTAAATGAGGAAATAGTGATGAGGGGAAAGTAGGTTTCTGTAAGTTTTGTCCTACCATTTCTACATCTTAAAACATAAAGGATCTAGTTACTTCATCAATTGGCAGGGGAAAAAGAAAAAGGTTGGCCCAGCGTTGGTTAGCAAAACGCAAATGGCAGGCATTGTTTGTCCTACTCTCACAATTATATAACTCAACAATGAATATTCAAGATTCAAGAATCCAAACCCAATCCCACAAAAATTGAAAAATTTCTCTTATCATGTTGGAAGACTCCGCCCAAGACTACCTCCTCAACCAGGAAGAAACTCTTCCAACCACCACCACCGCCATCCATAATCCCAAAAAGCTATCCATCATCCCCCTCATCTTCCTCATCTACTTCGAGGTATCCGGGGGTGCATATGGCGAGGAGGCTGCTGTGGGTGCCGCTGGTCCCCTTTGGGCCATACTTGGTTTCCTTATTTTCCCTTTCATCTGGAGCATACCTGAGGCCTTGGTCACGGCTGAGCTGGCCACCGCCTTCCCTGGTAACGGTGGCTACGTTATCTGGGCTCACAGGGCTTTTGGGCCATTCTGGGGTTCACTTATGGGCTCTTGGAAATTCCTCAGTGGGGTTATCAACTTAGCCTCCTACCCAGTTCTTTGTGTCGATTATATCAAGTTAGTTTTCCCACTTCTCTCTTCGGGGCTGCCTCGCTATGCTGCGATACTCTTCTCTACTTTGTTCCTTTCTTTCTTGAACTACACAGGTTTGGTCATAGTGGGTTACACTGCCGTGTGTTTAGGTGTTATTTCACTCATCCCATTCCTATTATTGGCTTTGTTTTCAATTCCCATGATTGATCCTAGCAGATGGATTAGTTTGGGTAATCAAGGTGTAGAAAAAAATTGGTCATTGTTTTTCAATACCCTCTTTTGGAACCTCAACTTCTGGGATAATGCCAGTACTTTGGCAGGTGAAGTTGAGCAACCCCAAAAGACATTCCCTAAAGCCCTTTTCTCAGCTGGTTTGCTGACTTGTTTAGCTTACTTAGTGCCTCTTTTAGCTGCTACTGGGGCTACACCACTCAATCAACAAGCTTGGGTTGAAGGGTATTTTGCTGATGTGGCTCAAATCATCGCAGGCAAATGGTTAAAAGTGTTTCTTGAAATTGGTGCTGTTTTATCCATTATTGGACTATATGAAGCACAGTTGAGCAGCTGTGTTTATCAGCTTCTAGGAATGGCTGAATTAGGGTTTTTGCCACAATGTTTCTCGGTAAGATCCAAGTGGTTTAACACACCTTGGGTGGGAATTCTGGTCTCAACTTCCATAACTATTGGAGTTTCTTTTATGAACTTTACTACCTTAATTTCTTCAGTTAATTTCTTATATAGTTTAGGGATGTTGCTTGAATTTGCATCATTCCTATGGTTGAGGAGAAAGTTGCCAACAATGAAAAGACCATTTAAAGTGCCGATGAAGTTGCCTGGTTTGGTAGTGATGTGCTTGATCCCTTCTGGGTTTTTGGTCTATATCATGTCAGTGGCTACTGGAACTGTGTTTTCAGTGAGTTGTCTGGTTACACTTGTTACAATCGTATGGTACTTTGTAATGAATTTCTGCAAATCCAAGAGGCCGACCAATGCTGAGGATGAAGACTTGGAATAGCTAGGGTGAGTAGTGATTATTATAACTTATATATCCCTATTCTTTTTTTGCTGATGTAGAAATTAGTTTATTATCAATTATTATGTTAAAGAATATGAGTATATCCCTATTCTTTTAATTGTTGCTTATGCAAAAAATGTGTTCTCGAAAGCTACGACTAGAAGTGAAAATATTTACACCATAGAGGTAACGATTCAAAGTTGTGAAATAAGAGGGGTTTAACTTTTTCTCTCTTCTTTTCATAATGAATGCCTTGTATTAATGTGGGACCAAAACAAAGTTGATGAGTGACGCATCAAACAACTCAATAATTGACTTTCTCACACCTTTGCTTCTTCCAATGGACAACTACTTTTCTTGTCTTCTCTTTTGGATAAATCAAGTTGAAGTAGGGATAGTAAAAGCTTCAGGGTAAAACAAAACAAAGGGTTTATGGAAATATTCTTCATTTTTATCTTAAAAAAAAAAAAAAACCTATGGCAAATAGAAATTAAAATGATGAAAACACCCCCTTAGGTATGTGTCAATCTCCATTCTGGAGAAATGTATCCATCTAAAAAAGCAATTGAATTCATCTACTTTTTGTTCACTATTTCCATAATTAATACATCCAATGTGTTTAGTTATAATTGGTTGGATTTAAATAATATAAAAATATTAATGAAAATTTTCTAAAAATATAAAAATAATAAAGTTGTCCAAAATTTTGAAAAATAAATTCTTAAAGATCATTTTTTTAAAACTAATAAAATCACAAAAACATTTAAAAGTTTAAAATATCGTTTAAAAAATAATAACTTTTTTCAAAGCTCCATAAAAATATTACCATATTTGAAAAAAAAATTCAATTTTGTATAAAAATCCAAAAATTATAAAATCATCCCCTCTTCGGCCTTCAAAGTTCTCATTTCAATATTTGCTATTACCATTGATGGTCACTCTGCCCGAGCTCGCACCCTAGGTTTTGTGGCGACTGTCGCTCCCTCTTACTCATCAAGGCTTGGCCCTTGCCCCGACGGCCGGGTATAGGTCGTGCGCTTAAGCACCATCCATTTTTGGGGCTAGTTGATTCGACAGGTGAGTTGTTACACACTCCTTAGCGGATTTCAACTTCCATGACCACCGTCTTGCTGTCTTAATCGACCAACACCCTTTGTGGGTTCTAGGTTAGCGCACAGTTAGGCACCGTAACCCGGCTTCCGGTTCATCTCGCATCGCCAGTTCTGCTTACCAAAAATGGCCCACTCAGAGCTCTTGATTCCGTGGTGTGGCTCAACGAAGCAGCTGCGCCATCCTACCTTTGAGAATAGGTCAACGACGTTGTGCCTCTGATGCCTTTAATCATTGATGCCTTTAATCATTGGCTTTACCCGATAGAACTCGCTAAGGGCTCTAGCTATCCATATTTGCAAAAGGCTAACCCAAGCTCATTTTAGGTCCACCCATATTTTTTTTAAAATAAAACAATATATTTATATTATTTTAATTCAATATTTATTAATTTTGTATATTTTAATTTATTAAAATATTATAAATAATTATCTTAACATTTTTTAATGTTTACATTATAGTAGTATTATATATTACTATTGATTTAATTTATGTGTTATAAATTACATAATATAAAATATTACAAACTTTAAAAATCAGGTTGAGAAAATGCTAGGCTTGGGTCTTGAATGTTCAAGCCTGATCCCGACTCATATTTTAAACGGGCCTAATTATTGTTCGATCCCTTTTTTTCAGGCTTAATATTTTTATTCAAAATCTCTTAAATTTGAGCGGATAGCGCGGTCCATAATAATTAGATTAGAAAGAAATCATGGAATTTAGAAACCTACTAATTCTGAAACTTAGAAGCAACTTCATGAACTAATAAATACTTGAGGACGAAAGCATGGATCACCTATTCTGCATATGCTCTTTCACCAGAGCCATATAGTTTGGAAGTATCCACCTCAGTGTTAGCGATTGTTCTTTATATTTACATGTTTTAATATTAAAATTGTTATTATCCAATTTTTTTTTAATTTTATATTTATCTTTGCTCTATTTTAATCCATAAATGTAATTAACTATTATTATATTTGAAAAGTATAAACTTAATTTGATAAATTTTATTAATGTGTCTTTAGCTTAACAAATTAATATTCATTAAATTTAATATTATAACATTAAAAGTTAATTCAATTAAATAAAATATTAAAATAAAAAATTAATTTACTTAAAATCAAACATATAAAATTTTTTAAACAAAATGTATGAAATAACTTAAAGAATTAAAATGTATGGAATAAAATGATAATTTACCCAAACTGTAAAGAAGCCCTTCAAAAGATAATGTCATGTGTCAAAAAAAACCATAATGTCAACATGATTATTTACTCTCTTTTTTTATCCTCATATTGCTATATATATATATATATATATATCACTTTCAAGTACAAGGACTCAATTACTCGAGGAGACTAATTTGTCCAAAATCAAAAAATTGATAGGGACTTGAGAGGGTGTTTTTACAAATAAAATTTTGTTTCCAAAAATAAAAATATGAAAATACGTTTGATTACATAGTGGAATAATGAGAAATAAAATAATTTCTACATTTATATGTATCTAAACCCCACTAGAAATTTGATATTTTGTGTTTGTGGCAATTCATCAATGTTAAAAATCATTGTTTTTAATTTTTTCAATTTTACAAAATAATTTTAATGAAGGCAATTAAAACAAATTTTTTTAATTTTCTAAAATTTCAATTAAACATGTTTGCTCTATTATTTTTTATTTTCTATAGAAAAATATCTGTATTTCATAAAATTTATTATCTATATTCCCTACACTTGTTGAAAATGACACTTGCAAGTGGATAGCATTCATTCGAACAAAAATAATTTGGGTGTCATCCCCACATGAGCTGGCTTCCCACTTGCGGGGTGCCGTATGCAATTATTACCTATAGTTTATAACTGATAATAAAAGCAATCTCAAAGCTATGGGATTGCTTGATTTGAATTATTTAAATAAATTGAGAATTGGTGTGCTTAATTGTTGTGTGTGGAATTATTTCTTTTAGGTAGTGTATTTTTTTAGAAGAAAATATCGTTGTTATAATTATGCATGGTTGAATGATATTTAGATAATTGAAATTAAATCATAAATTAATATTTTCAATAAGAGGTCAACGGATTCGTTTATGCGCAACCTCGCTCATTGGTCGATCGATGAGGTTATTGAAAAATGATAAAATTAAACCAATCCCTTTTCAATAATTAGGTCATCCAAGGTACTACTATTAAGCTGAATAACAATAGTTGAACAATCCAAGTCAATAATAATATGGTGATAATCAAGCTCTTGCGATCTTTAAGACTCCAATAATGGCAAGCGCCTTGGCCGAATGTGTATGGTGAAAACTGCTTGAACCATGCCCTTTGAAACTCGAACCATTGCACCATATATAGGTTGCCAAGTGCTCCCTAGCAAGCCAAGCCGTATCAACATTAATCTTGAGCTGCTCTCCACGCGAGATTTCCCTTCACAACCCTCGGCCTCCTAAGCAAAATGGGTGTACGAATAAGGTTGTGAACCCTCAAGTCTCTATACAAGGTTCGAACACGAATAACAGCATCTTGCGGGGCCGTTGCCTTTCCTTGAGTAATATCAATGTTCCTAACATTTCAAAAATGCTAAAAGACCACCAAAAGGCTTAGTAAAGGCCTCCTTGTCTAGCTTCCTCATGGAGAACTCCAACCAACCAATGGCCCTACAAAAAGTAACATTTAATAAGCTATCATCAATAGCACATAAAATCAGTACCTTTTTTGAGAAAGGGTAATCCCAAATGGAATGCATAATATACTTTTTTGAACCACAGCATCTTCTACATTGAGGGTCATTTGACGATGAAAAAATAACATTTAATAGTTGTGGCCAGGATGAATGACCAAATCTCCACCCAACCATCTTGATCTTGGAAAGTACCTTTTAACTTTCAAATTTCATTCCAATAAACACACTGCGGTCCATATCCCAGTGAGTTAAGAAGTAGCCAATTGTATCCGAACCTAGTAAAATAAACCCCATTAGGCGCATGGCCCCAAATCAAAATGTCATTCATCTCATTACCGTAAGTAGGAAGAGCCAAAATCTTGTTCGTGTGGTCTTTGGCAAATGATGCCCTAACCAAATCCTCAATCCATCTATTATCATTATCCACACTTTTAAATATTTTAATTTAGGAAGATAATTCTTCTATAAAATCAAAAAGTGTTTTACGGGTTTTCTTATGATAGAGAGTGAATAATTCTATTAGTATTTCTGTTAGTATTTGTTAAATTCGGTTAGCACAAGCAGTTAGCTTGTATGTACTATAAAACAAATGAACAGATATCAATTGTAAGTCAAGATTCATTCCAAACAGAAAATCAATTCTCTGATTCTTCATTTTGATTAGCATTTCTACTAAATTCTCTGTTCAAGAAGATTAGATTGAGGTTCAACTATACCTCTCATCATGGTATCAGTCGCTTGGTAGTCCTGGCCATGACCACCACGCACACTCCCAAGTCTGGTTCTGTTGAGCCTGTTGAGTCTCTCTTTCATGGCGATCGGCTTGTTCGTTCCTTTCCTAAACACGATGTGATTAAGCTTGATGCTATTACCTTCGTTCAGTGGCAGAAGCAGGTGCGTTTGATTTTGGCTGGCTATAACTTGGCCGGATTCCTTGATGGCTCAATCATCGCACCTCCACGATTTGTTCAAGATCCGGAAGGAACGCTTGTGACTAATCCGGCAGCATTAGCGTTTACTCAACAAGATCATCTACTTACCTCCTGGCTTTTATCCACTATAAGTCCGTCGCTCATCTCCTCCTTTACCGACGTGCAAACTGCCTCGGATGTGTGGACAACGGCGACCGCTATTTTTACGGCAGACACTAGCGCGAAGCAGTCCCGATTGAGGCACGAGCTTCATTCTTTCAATCACCGAATATGTTGCTAAACTAAAGAACATTTGTGCTGTTTTGCATGCTTCTGGATCTCCTATCTCTGAGGATGAGCGCACGGATGTACTTCTCGCGGGCCTTCCTTCGGACTTTGAGCCGATCGTCTCTACGGTGGCCCTTTCTCCAATCACCTTACCGCGTCAACGCATTGTTGATGTCCTGCTTGAGTGCGAACGACGACAGCAAAGAGAGGTTCATGAGGCTCCGATTGCAGTGAATCTGGTGGAGAGTCCATCAGCACCGACAGCCCTGGATTCGTCTAGTGGTGGCCGATCGTTCTCGCGTGGTCGAGGGAGAGGGTTCCGGCCGCGATTACAGTGCCAGATCTGTTCTCGCTTTGGTCACGTTGTTCAGAAATGCTATTACCGCTATCATAGAGACGACAGTAATCCGGCGTCGGCTTCACAACATTTTCATGGCGATGGCGGTGGTGACGCTTTCCGTTCTTTTCCACCTGCAACTTTGGATACAAATTGGGGCTATTCACGTGGGAGACCTAGGCTTAGTGATAACCTTGGTCAACAAAGGCAGCCTTTGACTCATTATAATCATGAGGGCCCGATGAGTTATCCACATTACACCCAGCCGAATTTCATTCAAAATGGGCCCCATGGTCACGGCACTTGCCCACCTAGCCATCATCCACGCATGCCCAGGCCTCCTGTTCATGGGTCGAATGTTGGTGGACCAAACCAAGGGTTTCCTAGGCTGCATGATCCAATTGTGCCACCTAGGCCTACTTCTAATCATGTCCATTTTGACTCCTATTTTGGTGTAGGATCGCCTGTTGGGATTTCTGATGGTGCTGCGATTCCATGGTGCACCAAACCTCGTGTTCGTGTTTACTCTGGGTCGGATCCTTGCATTGGTTTACCTCATTTAGGAGATCTTCATCCATCCGACTATAATAAGTCATTTGACTCTAATGTCAACACTGCTCAGACTGGATCTCGTGGTGATGAAAATGACTCGTATATTCCCATGCCAGTGGGCACTACCTCGTGGTATCCTGACTCGAGGGCGAGCAATCATGTTTGTCAGGATCCATCGGCCCTTCATCATGCTGCACCGTATTCAGGTACTTCTGCTCTTTTAATGGGTAATGGTACCCCTGCTTCGATCGTATCTGTAGGTCATGGTGTGTTACCCACTCAATCTAAATTATTGCATTTGACTAATGTTTTATGTGTCCCAAGCATCAGGAATAATCTTTTATCGGTATCTTAATTTGCTAGAGATAATGATGTGTTTTTTGAGTTTCACCCAACCTACTGTGTTGTTAAGGACACGATGACCGGAAAAATCTTGCTGACGGGCCACATACGTGATGGATTGTACCATTTTTCGGTACCTGTGATGTCCACTCAAGCTGCTGAAGCTCAAGTTGTTAGTTCTCCTAAAATTCAACTTAAGTCTACAGATTGTTCTGTTTTCTCTTTATGGCATAAACGCTTAGGTCATCCGTCTAATTCTGTTGTTAAGGCTGTTCTTAATAAATGTAGTATATCTTCAAATAACAATCTTTGTGATGCTGTATGTACTGCCTGTTTAAAAGGTAAATCTCATAAGCTGCCATTTTCTCCTTCAACTACGGAATATACTGATCCTTTTTCATTAGTTGTCTCTGATCTTTGGGGACCAGCATCTGTTTCTTGTGAAAGTAATTGGTATTATGTGTCATTTGTTGATGTTTGTACTCGGTTCACGTGGCTCTATCTGCTTCGTCGAAAGTCTCAGGCCTTGCAGTGTTTTGTTCAGTTCCAGCAACTAGTCAAGAATTAGTTTGGGACCATTATTAAACAGTTTCAGAGTGGCTGGGGTGGAGAGTATCGAGCCTTCAAGTCTCTTTTAGCCTCTCAGGGAATTATTCATCGAATGACGTGCCCACACACCTCCGAACAAAATGGCATTGCAGAACGGAAGCATCGTCATATTGTTGAAATAAGACTCACTCTATTAGCTCAAGCATAGTTGTCTTTGCAATACTGGGGCTATGCAGTCTGTTGTGCGGTCCACCTCATCAATCGACTTCCCACTCCAGTACTAAAAGGACGAACTCCATTTCAGTCTCTTTATGGACGTGAACCCACATATGATCATTTGAAGGTGTTTGTGTGTTGCTGTTATCCCCACTTACGGCCTTTTATGACACATAAGTTAGAGTTTCATTCTCAACCATCTACCTTCTTGGGGTACAGCGCGCAACATAAAGGGTACCAGTGTTTTCTTCCAAATGGCAAGGTTATTGTTACGCGTCATGTTGTGTTTGATGAAAGTCAATTTCTGTTTGCTGAGTCTACGTCCGTTGAGAGGTCTGTCGATCCTACTCAGTCTATCTCTATGAGTGTTCCTATCATTCAGTCCATCTCCTCTCGCCCGACAGAGCCTGCGTCTGTACAACTGTCTTCGTCTTCTCGACAACCAGTGGACTATTCCAGTAGTATTTTCCTTGCACCAGCTCAGTCAGGAGTTGGGTCTGATCGTTAGCCACATGGTTCTGTTGTAACTGATGACAGGCTCTGCTCCACTACCATTCAAGAGTTCTCTTCTGATCCTATTCCACCTATTGAACCTGTAGTGAATAATCACCCAATGGTGACTCGCTCAAAGGCTGGAATTTTCAAACCCAAAGCGTTGACAGTTGAAGCTTTGGAACCGACTTCAATTGATAAGGCTTTTTCCACTCCTGAGTGGCGTGAGGCAGCTCAGGCTGAATATGACGCCTTGGTTCGTAACTCCACCTGGGATCTTGTTCCTCGACCTTTTAGTTGTAAAGTTATCGGCTGTCAATGGCTCTTTAAAGTCAAGAAAAATCCGGATGGTTCTATTTCCAGGTGGAAGGCTCGGCTGGTTGCGAAAGGTTGCTCTCAAGTTCCTGGATGTGATTTCAAAGAAACTTTTAGTCCAGTCGTCAAACCAGCAACTATTCGTGTTATCCTGGCCATTGCTGTCTCTAACGGATGGTTATTACGGCAAGTTGATGTGAACAATGCTTTTTTGAATGGGGATCTTGATACTGCTGTTTTTATGCATCAACCTCCGGGATATGAAAAATTTACTTCAGATGGAAAACCTCTTGTTTGTCGCCTAAAGAAAGCATTATATGGTCTTCGACAGGCTCCTCGTGCTTGGTTCGAGAAGCTCCGACAGTTTCTTCTCTCGATTGGGTTTGCTGCCTCCAGGTCCGATGCTTCTCTATTTGTTCGGGTAATATCTGACTCCACTCTTTATGTTCTCGTATATGTGGATGATATTATAATTACTAGCAACTTGCCCGACTCTATCGATTGGTTTGTTCAGTTACTGCATAGCAAGTTCTCGCTTAAGGATATGGGTGATTTGCATTATTTCCTTGGTATAGAGGTAACTCGTGGTTCTGGTTGTCTGCATATTTGTCAGAAGAAATATATTCGGGATATTCTTGTTCGTTCTTCCATGATCGCAGCAAAGAGTTTTCATGCTCCTATGGTCAGCTCGTCTTACATGTCCAAAACTGATGGTGAATGTTTGGCAGATCCTACTGAGTATAGAAATCTTGCGGGTGCACTTCAGTATTGTGTTTTGACCAGACCTGATATTGCGTATGCAGTAAACCGGATTTGTCAATTCATGCACAACCCTACTACTGTACATATGGTGGCGCTCAAACGTGTTCTGCAATACCTATGTGGTACTATTGATTTTGGCTTAGTTTTTCGTCCGACTGCTCGATTGTCGCTAGTTGGGTATGCTGATGCCAACTGGGGTCTAGATTGTGACGATAGGCGTTCCACGTCTGGGTACTGTGTGTATTATGGTCAAACACCTGTGGCATGGGGCTCCAAAAAGCAGCAGGTCGTGTCCCGATCCACGGCTGAGACCGAGTATAGGAGTCTTGCGGCAGCCACAAGTGAGGTTACTTGGTTAGTGTCGTTACTTCAAGAACTACAGATCAAGTCTGATGATACCCCAAACATCTAGTGTGATAGTTCTAGTGCGGTGGCGGTTGCAGCCAATCTCGTTTTACATTCCAAGTTTAAACATGTAGAACTTGATCTATTTTTTTTTTTGTGAGAAAGTTGCGGACGGGTCTTTGCAAATTGGTGAGGTTCCTGCTTGCGATCAAGTGGCTGATATTTTCACTAAGCCACTGTCTGCTACTATGTTTTCTCGATTTCGACACCTTCTTCAGGTTGGCAAGATGGATGCATGATAGAGAGTGAATAATTCTGTTAGTATTTCCGTTAGTATTTGTTAAGTTCAGTTAGCACAAGCAGTTAGCTTGTATGCACTATAAAACAAATGAACAGATATCAATTGTAAGTCAAGATTCATTCCAAACAGAAAATCAATTCTCTGATTCTTCATTTTGATTAGCATTTCTACTAAATTCTCTGTTTAAGAAGATTAGATTGAGGTTCAACTATACCTCTCATCATCTTATAAGAATTTTAATTTTCAAATGATATAAATATAAGATGGTTTCTCACCGAGCTTTTCAAGTAAAAGCATATACAATTTCTTTATTTGTTTGAACTCTTTTATTCATAATAGGTTTTGAATTTAAATAGTTTAAGAAAAATATATGTTAACCTTGCTAGCACAACTACAATCAATTTATATTTACATTATATTTATAACCTAATTCTAGTAAACTTAGAATAAGAGTAATAAGCAACACAAGAGAGGTGGGTCACAAGAGACATTCTTAAATCTTAAATACCAAATCTTTTTAGATAGAATATTTCGTAAACATATGTTTATTAGTATTAGAAAGTAAACCAAGTTGTTGTGTCCATGTGAAAAATCATTAAGTAAAATAAATACATTTAACTAACATGCTCGTGCAAATCTCAATAACATAAACATAGTGAATAAGAGTTCTTATATATGATTTCATGCAGTATCCAATTAGTATACATCAGTTAATACCTTTTGCATGCTATCACTAAGCAATATTAATTAACTAATCATGTAATTTATGCAAATACAAAGGGTTAGAAATAATATCCAAGTTACTTTAACAAATGAATTCAAAATATTATTTGTACCAAGTTTTTTTTTTTTTTGGGTTGTTTCCTTTCGAAAACAAAGTTAAAAACAATTACTTGGTAGTTGTCAGACCATTTAAATCTGATACTTGAAACTTGGTGTTGTTGTATTGTGCAGTGTCTACATTAAACCCAGCTACTAGAATCATGGAGACTACCTCTCATTTGCTGCCGATAGAGAATAGTAGTTTTTGTTGGCATTGTGAATGGTTAGTATGAGAACTCGGGCTTCTTTGTTTTCTTCCATCAAGTCTGCAGTATGTGGGCAAGGCGAACACCTGAGGCATGTTGGACACATCAACGGTAGCGGTAGAGAGGACAACATCATAATTAATTATCCTTCATATTGTTCCAAAAATTGAATGAATCAAGAAATTGAAGATCCGAACTTTTAATCTTGAGACATGTTGGATATGGTTCTTAAAGATAAGTCACCCTACATCGTAGGATAGGAGCAGAAACAACCCAAAGCAACAAGAAAAGAATACTCGGCAATGGAGAATAAGAGGAAGACAAATCAAGGAAATCAAATAGAGAAAATCATGATCAGAGACCAAATCAAATATGATTTTTAATATAAGATTAAAGAATTTTTTTTTTTAAAAAAAAAAACTCCAAAAACATAAAAAGGCTACATTTTTATCTAACTAATTATGATTTATATACAAAAAGTTAAAGAAATTTATTTAAATGATCCGAGATAGATTCTTTTGAAATATCCTTTTATTTACAAAACACGTCACAATACTTAAAATATATCATAGTATACATCATTTAATTAATTACTCGTTTTCTATCATACAGGGATCTTTGTCAGTGTCCAACATGCACTCTTCAGACTTGTATAAGACTTTCACCTTTCATTGTCGTATAAAATTACAAAGAGATGCAGGTGAAGACCATTGGGTTCCTTGATGCTGTACAAAAAGTGGAAAATGGTCACCAATAATGTTCCAAAATGCTGTAAAATTTGTTACTAATTTAGATTTGACAATTGGCTTATTAGCTAGGCCATATTCATTTAACAATCTATAGCTGTTTTAACAACGCCTATATTTATTTATACGTACACATGATATCAAGTACCATCAAAGTGCATAATTCCAGGAACTGGAATGGAGCCATTCTTATAATACATGATGATCTCTGTTTACCGTATTTCATGTTACAAACCATAACTCGGGAGGAAGAAAATCCATATTTGGGTGTTGTTGGGTTGAGTAATATTAAACCACCACCTAAGTTGCCATTAAATTCTGCTTCGAGGGGACAGCTCCTGCTTAACTTGATCCCTCAAAACTCTTCTCAATAGTTTGTTTGAAGCAGTTCGAGGAAACTCCGGAACTATCTTAACAAAGCTCACCTGTTATCGTCAAAAACCAAAAGAGAGTTAGAACATGACACGGTGGTATGGTAGCAAAGCCAAAAATAGGGCTGCCTTTCTTCAAAATCGAGTCCTTAAGACCCTTGTGGTAAAATGCCACTAAAATCCAGTCCCCTTCACCTGAAATCCAGCTAATGATGTCATCTAAAACTACTTCTGCATTTAAGAACGAAAAAGAAAAACAAGCTAGACCACTTGGGAGAAGTGAAACGACGTGTTCAGTAAACACTTAGATAAAATGGGGATTAACTTGGTAATTTTTAAATTTTATGGAGGAGTTTAAATATGACATTGTTAGGGTAGGTTAGGTCCCCAGACAATGTATAAAAATGAAAAAGATATTTTATGTCTTGTAGCCTAACCTTAAATAAAGGGTTGAGGTTGCTTTGAATAGCTCTTGAGAATAATATCTTCAACTTCTCAGGCTGATGACTATATTCTTTCTTTAGCACCACAAACATTATCAACTGTTCTGGACCACCGCCCAGTGGAGCTACACTGATAGCAGCAGTCTCCAAGATACTTTCATCAGCTCCGTCACATACACGCTCGATTTCAACAGAACTTGTCTGCATATCAGGAATGACTTGCATTTCATGCTAAAGTTGCTTTTGGGTTTACAACATTAAGGGACTGAAAGTACAGTTTCATCGATGGTAAAAGAAATGCTTCTTGAAATTCCTGGCAAGCAGACTCCAAAATGCTTGCAAAGTCTAGGTCATGAAGCAGGCCTATACTTTAAAGACCTTCAATTTGAATCATTATCAGATAACTAAATAGAGTAGAGAGAACGCTGTACCTTTATGCCACCAAGATTCATGGTGTCATCAGCCCTGCCCTGTACAATCAAATAGCCACCAACAGTTCTTTTGAGGACATCCCCATGCCTCCTTAGGCGCTGCCGGTGCATACATCAAAATCACGAGAATGCACAGTTAAGGTGCTCCATGATCATTCGTAGTTTGTATGTTTTTTACCTTCATTGAGTATATTGAATTCTTTACTAAAAAAATTATATATCCTAAGAATGATGCATATGACCTTACCATTCCATTATGCATTGGCATTCCCTCGAAATAGACTTTCTCATGATCAGCATTAAGCAATCTATTGGTTTCTCCTAAGTAGAGAGGAAGTAAACCCACTTCACCAACACAAGCTTTGTCATCTGGCTGTCACAAAGATGAAAGTAAATGTAGTAATATACACAACAGAAAGAAACAAGACAAAATATGCTCTTACATAAGGATGCCCATGTTCATCCAAGATGACAAAGCCTGCTGTCATTGCTGCAGTACTAAAGGTTCCGAAAGCCTGTGGCTGCAGCAAACTCCCTTGAATATACGCGGATGAAAGCTCTGTGCCTCCACAACATTCCAGAACAGGCTTGTAGTAAGACTTTGAAGAGAGCCAAAGGTCGTCGTCAACGTTGGAGGCTTCTCCAGTGGTAGCAAAGCATCTAAACATATTTATTTCTTAGTCCATTTTGTTGAGATTCCAAGTCATGAAACAACATTTATGCTTGAAATTTAAAAGAATTACTTTATCTTTGTCCAGTCTAAGCCTTCCAAACAGTTTGAACTTTTCCAAGTTTTTACTAAGCTTGGAACCGTGCCCAGAACAGTTACTCCAGCATCCTGAGCAAGAGAACAACATTAAAACCAGGTGAGTTAAGATATTAAACAGTGGTATCCAGTATTTTTTACTACTTGTAGCATGTACCCAACATTTTTACTATAAAGTCAGCTACATTTCCCTATGAAGGCCTGTCCTTATCTCACCAAAACCAAGGGAAGTTCTCATAGTCTCCTGCCGCATAGCAAAAGAAACTTATTGATTTCAGCAGTCACCAAGCTGTAGCAAACTCCCGGAGGTTGGAGGTTGGAGTGGACTAAGCTTGTAATGTTCACCTCATAGTACAATTAGTCAGGGGGTTTGGGGGTTAAGGTTAGAGCTCGCAACGTAGGCTCCAACCTAAAAGTTCCTCTGTGCCAATTTGAGCTTGTAACAATTTCGAGATAAAGAAAAATTTAATCTAACAGATTTTGATTTTAAGAAAGATTGAATCCATAAGAATTCGAGTTGGAGACCAATTTCAAATGAAAATAAAAATAAAAATAAATGATAATTATTTATTTTATGAAAATGTATTCATAAATATTACATATTTATATTAGAATTTTATTAATAGGAAAAACAATTAATAATAATTTTAAATGTTAAATTATAAAGTGAAATAAATTTTAAAAAAATTAATTGAATATAAAATATTTTTAATACTATAATTATATATGTATAGTAAATAATATAATTAATCACTATTAAAATCTATAAAATTTAAATTTAATTATAATATAAAATATATAATGACATAATCTACACATGATATTTTTATTGTGTTCAAATGTATTATGTATACATGAAACTTTAATTTTGATTCAATCATACATATTTAAAGAAATAAATAAATCAATTTATTTTTATATTGGGTAAAATATAATTATTTGTGTATGTAATACATAAACAGAAAATGATGTCATATCAATAATTATGTTGATAATTTGTGAGAATTGGATAAATCAAAATGTCATTTATAAAATTGCACATTAAACCAAAATTTTGAGATTTATTCCTATAGATTATAATAAAAGATGTAGTATCAATAGTTATATGTAATTAGTATATTGCAATGCATGTGTACAACTAACAAAGCATAAAATGATATCTTAATAAAATATTATTTTTATTAAATTAGATTTTAACTTTTATAAATTATATTTGGATATCGGGTTTAATTTTTTTTTATTTTGGGCTATAATTAGTTTATTTTGACTTTAGGTAATAATGGATATATTATTTAGGTTTGGACAATGAGTATCGGGTTTATAAATTTAATACAAAATATAAAAATAATTCAATTATCAGTATAATGTAATATAATAAATAATAAAATATATTTCTATCAATTAATATGCATATCATATAATAAATTTTACACATAATTAGCAGTTTAATTATTTTATATAAAAGAATTTTATTAAATATATATAATTTATGCATTTTATAAGGCGAATTTGAATTGCTTTGTCATCGTATAAAAGTAAAATTAATTATTGCATTCGAAATTGAAATATTTATAACTTAGAATATCCAAAAATATTTTAATTTGTCAGAGCTCGCCTGGCTCAATCCGAGCTTGAATCCAAAAAAATCTAACCCCAAAAATCTGAATCCAAAAAGGCTCAAGCCCGAAAAAATCTGAGTTAATGGTGAGCAAAACTCGATTTGATTTGAATTTTTTTTTTTGAATTTTGAGTTAATTGAATTGAGTTATTCATTTTTCTTAATTAGCTTGAATAAATAATTTGATTTTTAGAGTTCGAGCCGAGTTGAATTTTACAACTCGAATGACAAGATGATGTAAATACCCCTTGAGTCCCTAATAGTTTTGAAAATGTGCAAATTGGTCCTTCTAAAAAAACAAAAGTTGAAAATATTTATAAAAAAGATTTCCTCAAATTTTATAAATATATATAAATTCAAAAAGTAAAATTTATTAAAAAAAATCTTATATATATATATAAATACTAAATTATATATTTAAAAGAATTCTAATTTGATAAAAAAAATTAAGAAAATTATGAAATCAAAATTAAGTTTATATATTTTAAACCTGAAATTTACTCATTTCTTTTTCAAGTGGAATAAGTGAATGACTGAAAAAAAAAAAATCCAAATCCAAAGAAAAGAAACCCCTATCCAGACCAGTTCACTGTTGGAACAATGGCAGCAACTCAGCATGCAATATGCATGAAGTTTGCATGTGATCATATGTGAACAACAATGAAGAAGAAGGATGGAAACTAAAACAATGAAAAGAAGTTTGAACACAAGAGATAATGACTAAAGACTTGATAACCATTTCATTGATATGTGAATATATACATAAAATACAAGAGTTGATTGGTCAAAAGACAATTACCTAATAAATTACCAACTCCCTATAGACTATGACAAATGCACATTTAGCTTGTACATAAAATAATAGCTAAAATGCTAGACATTACATCAAATCAATGTAGTCATTATCCTATGAGCTTAGCCATCATATTACAAAACATTAGGCTTGATCACAAAATCAACAAAAGGTGATATGCTCCCTCGAACCATACTTGCTTCAAGCTGAACTGCTGCTTCTGTTGCTACTGGTTCCATGTTGCATTGCAGGCCAATTCTTGACACTCTTCCTTGGTCTGTATGCAACAAACACCAATATTGCTTCTCAAGAGCTCAAACCTTGATGTACCAAGTGGCTTAGTTAAAATGTCTGCCAATTGGTCTTGTGAGCTACAATGAACAAGACTGATCTCCTTGGATTGTTCAGCCTCTCGAACAAAGTGTAATTTGATCTTGAAATGTTTTGTTTTGCCATGAAAAACCGGATTCTTAGCTATGGCAACTGCTGACTGGTTGTCAACAAGAATTTCAGTAGGTCCAAGTTGCTATTGATTAAGATCTTTCAGCAACTTTCTAAGCCAAATGGCCTGATTCACTGCTGCTGCTGCTGCAATATACTCAGCCTCAGCTGTGGACTGAGCAACGGTCTGTTGCTTCTTTGAGCACCAGCAAAACATACTTGAACCTAGGCTAAAGAAGTAGCCTGAGGTGCTTTTCATGTCTTCAGCAGATCCAGCCCGATCCATCGTCCGAGTAGCCAACCGATCTAAGCTCATTTTCCTTTTTGAACTTGACCCCATGACTTAATGTTCCCTTAATGTATCTAAGCACCCTCTTGCCAGCCTTGAGATGCATCATATTACAACAATGCATAAACCTTAAAAGCAAACAAACAGCATGCATAAGATCTGGTCTAGTTACTTCATCAAGTAAAGCAAACAACCAACTAAGCTTCAGTATTGCCTTTCATCAACTCTCTCATGATCTCCTATACTTGTTAGCTTCTCTCCTTGAGCCATAGGAGTGCTCACTGACTTGCAATTTTCCATGTTGAATCTGTTGAGTATTTTCAAAGTAAAGGCATGTTGGCTGATGAAAATACCTTGATCAGTCTGATTTACTTCCATGCCAAGGAAGTATGTCATGATTCCCAGGTCAGTCATTTCAAACACATGTTGCATTTGTGTTTTGAAC
Organism: Gossypium sturtianum; assembly: GCA_025698515.1. Taxonomy (NCBI): domain Eukaryota; kingdom Viridiplantae; phylum Streptophyta; class Magnoliopsida; order Malvales; family Malvaceae; genus Gossypium; species Gossypium sturtianum. Next base: position 137,220,213 of record CM046950.1, on the reverse strand, counting down.
TCATGAATCAAGTCCTCCTTGCTTCCAAATCACCACAGAAGTCATCTACATAGATTGAGACTATCAACAAGGTCTCATTGTTGGACTTCTTCACATAGAGTGTTGGCTCACTCAAACTTTTCTCAAATCCCACCTTGGACAGGTGGTTATCAATCCTGTCATACCAGGTTCGAGGTGCCTGTTTCAGGCCATAGAGTGCTTTCCTCAGCTTGTAGTTTGTCCTCATTTCCAAGGACTTTGAAACCATCAGGCTGCTCGATGTAGATCTCTTCTTTGAGGAAGCCATTCAAGAAGGCTGATTTAACATCCAGGTGGTGAATTTTCCACTGTTTTTGAGCAGCCAAGGCAATCAAGAGTTTGATGGTGTCCAGTCTAGCCACAGGAGCAAAAGTCTCCATGAAATCAATACCATATTGCTGGCTATACCCTTTTATCACAAGTCTTGCCTTGTGTTTGCTCAATGAGCCATCAGCATTGAATTTGGCTCGAAAGATCCACTTGACACCAATCACTTTCTTCTGGACAGGTCTGTCTACCAAGTCCCAAGTCTGATTCTTGTGGATCATATTAAGCTCAGCTTCCATTGCTTTCTTCCATTGCTTGTCTTTGACAGCTTCTTCAAAGCTTGAAGGCTCAACTATGGCCACATTGCATCTCTGGTAGATATTAGCAATGGTTCTGGTGCCTCTCACAGGTAAATCATCCATGTTTGGATTGCTAGTCTCATGTTCAGCTAGTTCTAAGGTTTCATCAATCAAATCTTCCTCAAATTGCATTACATTCGAACCATCCCAGCTCCAAGTCCTTGCTTCATCAAACTTGACATCCCTGCTTATCAGAATCCTTTTGGTTGAGGGATCATAGAGCCTGTAGCCCTTATTGGTGCTGCTATAGCCCACAAATATAGCTGGAACTGACCTCTTCTCAAGTTTGGTCCTTCTTTCAGCAGGTACATGCACATAGCACACACATCCAAACACTCTCAAGTAGGAAACTGATGGCTTGTGTCCATGCCAGGCCTCAAATGGAGTCATATCCTTCACAGAATGTATTGGAAGTCTGTTGAGCAAGTACACTGAGGTGTTAACAGCCTCAGCCCAAAAGGTGCTTGGCAACTTGCTTTCAAACAGCAAATATTTGGCCATGTTCATTACAGTTCTGTTCTTCCTTTCACACACTCTATTTTGTTGAGGAGTGTACACAGTGGTTAGTTGGTGATGGATCCCAGCCTGCTCGCACAGCTTCTGAAACCTCTCAGACAAGTATTCAGCCCCATTGTCTGTTCTCAATGCCTTAATCTTGCAACTTGCTTTATTTTCAGCCTGAGCTTTGAATTTGCTAAAGGCCTCTAATACATCAGACTTCTATTTCAAGAAATAAACCCAAAAGAATCTGGTTAAGTTATCAATGAACAGCACAAAGTACTTACAGCCATTAAGAGAAGGGGTCTTCATTGGACCACAGATGTCAGAATGCACCAGCTCAAGCCTCTCTCGATCTCTCCATGACTTGTTGATTGGAAAAGGCAACCTGTCTTGCTTACCAAATTGGCAAGCCTCACAAACAGCATTTGTTAACTCAACCTTGGTCATATCTTCAGCTAAATTTTGCCTGTGCATCAAATCAAGTGACCTGAAGTTGGCATGGCCTAATCTTCTATGCCATAGGCCAGCATTGTCAGCTAGGCTTGTGTAAGCCTTGTTTTCAAGCTGACTTACATCAAACATGAAGCATTTATCTGCCATAGGCACTGTGACAATTTCCTGGGCATGACAATCTGAGCCTGAGTTGATCACAACATCACCTCTGCCTTTGGCTTCGATCAAGCTCCCATTGCCAATCTTGATCCTTGAAGTGAAGCTCCTGTCAAGCTCCTTGAACAAGCCCTCATCAGCTGTCATGTGATGTGAGCAGCCACTGTCCACTAGCCAACTACACTTGTCTTTGCTTCTGGTTGCAAAGTTTGAGGCGATGAAAACATGCTCCTCCCGAGTGGAAAGTCTTGGCCAGATCTTTGCTTGAACTTGGCTGCTCAAATTGTGGGTTTGTCTTTGTTTCTACAAACCTTTTCATGGTGACCAAACTTCTTGCAGCTCTTGTACTGAACATCTGGCATGTTCCAGCAGTGCTTCTCCAAGTGATTAGTCTTCTTGCAATGTTTGCAAGGTGGAAACCTCCTTCTTTCTGCATATTTCCTGAATCTTTCCCTTCTGTCAGTCCAAGGCTTCTTTGGTCTCTGACTAGAACTTGAGCCATCTTTGGCTTTTGCTTGGAAAGCTCCCTCAGGATGCTCTTCCTGTCTGTTGGCCCTTCTTTGCTCAAATGCATAGAGGGAGTTCACCAACTCAGACAAGGTAATGGTTGTGAGGTCCTTCGAGTCCTCCAATGAGGAGATCTTTGACTCAAACCTCTCTGGGAGAGTAGTGATCACCTTCTCAACAACTCTACTGTCAGTGAAGTCTTCTCCTAGGAGCCTTATGCTATTCACTGTTGCCATTATTCTATCAGAGTACTGCTTGATGGTCTCTGATTCCTTCATCTTCAAGTTCTCAAACTCCCTTCTAAGGTTGATCACCTGTTGCTGCCTTATTTTATCCGAGCCCATAAACTCTTCCTTCAGCTTTTCCCATGCTTGCTTAGGTGATTCACAGGCCATGATTTGAGTGAAGATGACATCTGACACTCCATTCTGCAGGCAGGCCATAGCCTTGTACTTCTTGGCTCGATCCTCACTATGCTGCCTGATCTGAGCAATGGTGGGATTGGCTCTCAATGGAGGTGGCTCAGCATCACTCTCAACTGCACTCCACAAGTCTTGTGCCAGAAGATGAGTATTCATCTTTACAGACCAAATGTGATAGTTTTCACCAGTGAACACAGGTGGTGGAGGTGGTGTATAACTCATTTTTCAGCAACAAAACAAATAGATCAACAGTAAGGAGGTTTTTTTCTTCTTAAGTTTTGTTTTTCACCGAGAAACACAAACAAGAGAGGTCCTCAAAGAAGGCTGGCTCTGATTACCAATTGTTGGAACAATGGCAGCAACTCAGCATGCAATATGCATGAAGTTTGCATGTGATCATATGTGAACAACAATGAAGAAGAAGGATGGAAACTAAAACAATGAAAAGAAGTTTGAACACAAGAGATAATGACTAAAGACTTGATAACCATTTCATTGATATGTGAATATATACATAAAATACAAGAGTTGATTGGTCAAAAGACAATTACCTAATAAATTACCAACTCTCTATAGACTATGACAAATGCACATTTAGCTTGTACATAAAATAATAGCTAAAATGCTAGACATTACATCAAATCAATGTAGTCATTATCCTATGAGCTTAGCCATCATATTACAAAACATTAGGCTTGATCACAAAATCAACAAAAGGTGATATGCTCCCTCGAACCATACTTGCTCCAAGCTGAACTGCTGCTTCTGTTGCTACTGGTTCCATGTTGCATTGCAGGCCAATTCTTGACAGTTCACAGGACGTCTTGTGTGGGTAAAAGCAGCATCATTTTATTTTTCTCTGGTAATTGTTGTGTAGAACTAGAATCTATATCGTCAGAAACATATTAGAGCTTGTGGTTTTTTTGTGTTTCATATAAGGCTATGATAAACCCAGGATTACTTAACTTCAGTTTTAATCTTCCTCAGTTGTATAATATTTAGCAAGATTGCTCCTGAGATTTGCAATGCCAAATTCTGTTGTTTCGAATCATTTTTTTCTTCAGATGCTATAACCTTGATGATATGATATGCATATTGAAAATCAGAATTGCTTTTAGAAGATCCCTTCATAGTATTTAGTGGAAAGAGAAATATAAGTATTACCTGGATAAATTTTTCGAAACCACGACCTAAAGGAGATCCATGATACAGAGCTAGTGTTGCACCATTTAAAAAACATGTGAAGAGTACAACTGGACCCATCACCCATCCTAAATTTGTTGGCCAGCAGTAAACATCTCCAGCTCTTATATCATTGTGAGCCCACCCATCCGCAGAACATCGTACTGGGGAAAGTTGTGTCCACAGGATGGCTTTTGGTTCACTTGTGGTTCCGGATGAAAATAGAATATTGATGGTAGAGTCTATTGGTCGATAAACTGGAGAGTAATGATTGGATCTGTCACACACACACAAAACAGGTCAACTAGTGTTTAGTTGTGTTAACCATTTTAAATAAAGGAGAATGGTAGAGATCCTTTCATTCCAAAACTTCATCCATCTGATAATATCCTAAGAATACCTTGGACGTTGATTGGCACTGGACAGGAATTATTTCCATGATACATCTTGTTTTCTTTATTCAATACCTACGCTGTTCCCGCTTACAGGGAGCACAATAGCTTTAAATGGATCAGCTTCCACAACGCGACTGCATAAGAAAGATTACATGTTGAACCTCATTTCATACCTTCAAAGATGCATGGAATCTATCACTCATACACAAAGTAACTTTTAGCTGTTATTTGAAGAATTCAATGAGGAGAATGTGACCAAAGCAAGCAAGCTCATATGAATAGGTATTATACAGCTCCTTGCCCCATAGGACAAAATGCTCCCTAAAGGAACATCCCACGTAGCGAGGGTTGAAAGCTATGTTGCTCTGACTTCGACACATGGATGCGAGAACATGACCTACAAACATCTACTATCTTAGACAAAATCTAACCATACCCGTCTTGGCACTCTTACATGAGTCCAAGCAACATACATAGAAAAACAAAGACATGGATTTTCCACCGGCTAAAACTTGAAAGAAGAAATTGCGACATCTAGCATGGGAAAGGAGTTTACCTGTATAGAGAAAACTTTCGACCTCCTCTTAATATAAAATCCTAGATTGAAAGTAAGAAATTGTATCATTTCCAATACAAAGCCAAATAAAAAAAGTTTAAGCAAAGCCAGTGGGCCAAATATACATCCACCATAGCATGAGTCAAGAGAAAGTGAAATAGAAAGCTAATCACCATAAGAACTATGCACTTAACCTTGCCTTTATCTGTCAGTTCAAAATAAATAAGAAATGGGGAAAACTTTGGCACCTCAAGACAAAGTAAAACTAGGAAAGGAAGTTCATTGGACAGCATATAGGAAGAAGATTACATAATCCTGCATAAAAACTTTATACAAGAATGGGCGGGTTAAAATTTTTTGAGTTAAAGTTTCCAAGTGGTGCAATAATTGACGTTTCTGGTCGCAAATCAATTAGAGGTTTGTAGGAAATTTGTCCAATCATTGATATTTCTAATCACTAGTGTTGCTATAGGTATAGGGTTTAATTCGACAATTTCTACCCTTTAATTTTCTTTCTTAATTGTGGAATTCTCAATGAGATAGTTCAGGTTTTTTTTTCTATGATTTGATTTTCTTATTTTTGTTATGTTGGAACAAAAAGAATCTTGGTATATATATATATGCTAGATCTCTCCTTTATTTCCTTTTTCCTTAGTGGAGGATTTTCCTTCATTATGCCCTAGTTTGGGCTTGTATACGTAATATAAATCATTGAGAAATACAAGAAAAAATCCCTTAATATCTTCATTTTTTTTTTATTCTAGTTTAATTTGTTCATTTCTTATTTTAGTCAAAATTAGTGGTAAATGCCACAAAAAAAAATAGTGAATTAAACCGTTTATTACGTTATTTTAAAAAATAGGCGGACAAAAAGCGTATTCCATAAAATACGCTTTTTAGGATACCAAAGTGCTTTTATTTATAATATTGGTTGGATGGTTAAAGGCCTATATTTCTACTCAACTTCCTTGATTATTTGGTTTTTTTTCCTAATACATGTTGTTTCCAGCTTCTTATTTTATTTTTAAAAAAATTCTTAATTAATAAGCATGATTTTTTTTTTATTTTTTAATTAACAAACATGCCTTTTAAGTTATTTATTTTATTTTTAATTAATAATTTCTTTTTAATATATACTTCATATCCATTTTACGGTCTATGTTCGGGGTTCATGGCTATCCCTCTTAATAATGTCATCTCCAAAATTCAAACATGGGTCCTATACTTCTTTATTTATATAGACAAAAAACAATAATTATGTAATTATGTAATGAAAATATTATTTTTTGGGAAAGAATCCATTTACACCGGAGTAAAACGTGTAAAACTATAGTTGTTTTACACCATTTCATATCTCTTTGTAGGGTTAATATTTTAATGATCAAACCATTGAATTTACCGATATAATTGTACTTGTCATGCATGTAAATTTTTGAATCAATCCGATATTTTTGTCATATTAATCTACAATACTCAAAATATTAATGTATATTTAACGACTGAATATTTTTTACATAAAACAAATAGTTGAAAATTTTTAATTTACATCAAATTTGATATGCATGATCTATATGAATAAAATACTAAATTCAACAGTTAGATCATTAAAATATTAATCGTACAAAGAGATACAAAAGGGTGTAAAACAACTTTTGTTTTGAAAACATAATTAATCCCTCCCTTAATTTATATATATATCATTATGTTAAATATATTTTATTTTTTAAAAATATCAATTAATTTTTTATATAATTTTCTTTATATATAATTTTTATATATTAAATATTTATTTTTCGTGTACATTATGAGTATGGTAAATTCTAATATAAAAATCAATGAATTATTTCAAAAATCATTATTTTTAGTAGATATAATTTTTATATGTGAAATATTTTTTTCCACATACATTGTGGGTATGGTAGATTCTAATATTATAAAATCAAATAATTACTTCAAATATCATTATTATTTTTATACGTAAAATATTTCAAAAGAAAATTTTCTTTTAAATATCATTCATTTTATATGTGAAATATTTCAAATACACATACAAAAATATATAATACTAAAACTTGTCACACTCATTATATAGATAGAAAAACAAATATTTCACATATAAAATTTATATTTACTAAAAATAATGATATTTGAAATAATAAATTGATTTTATATATTAGAATTTACTATACCTACAATGACAAAAAAATAAAAAATATTTGACATATAAAAATTATATATAAAGAAAAATAAATTAAAAAAATTCAGTTGATGCTTTTAAAAAATAAAATATATTTAACATAATGATATATATAAAAAAATTATTTTCATGGTATTATTCTATCTATATGAAAAATAAATTAAAAAACTTAAAAGCATGTTTATTAATTAAAAACTTGAAAATAATATGTTAAACAATTAAAAACATTAATTAAAATAATAAAAAAAGGCGACCGCAAGGAGGGGCAAAAAGTTGGTAGGGCTACGAAGAAAGTTCGGCTATGGGAAGAAGACCCTCTTGACAAGGATGATGTTATTATGGAAGCGGCTGGGGTGGACAAAATGTTCTTTTGAGACAAAATCCTAAACCAATATGGGTAGAGCAAACCGTTGGGTGAGAGCCTTGAGAAGGATATTGAATTGATGAAGGGTGATGTTATTGATAATAATGAAGGAATACCTTCAATTAATTTTTCTGATCAGGTGCATTAACTTATGGGCGATGGCATGCCAAAGACGGTGATCATTAAACTTTTAGGCCGAGACATTAGTTTCAACACCATTTTGAGCAAGACTTTCGTCTTATGGAAACCATCTCAGACATTTCAACTAATGGATCTTGAAAATGACCAAATTTAGATCTATTGAAGATTATATAAAAGTTTTACCTAGGCACTGGGTGATTTTTTGTCAGTATTTGATAGTACAACCATGGACTCTGAACTTTAGCACTATGCAGGAGTACCCCTTCAATGTGGTTGCTACGATTCGCTTACCAGGTCTTCTTGGTGTGATGTATAAAAAAAAAGGTATTTTGCTCGCAATTGGGGAAGTGATTGAGGATGTTATTCGTATTGATTATAATACAGATAATGGGACGAGAATTTGATTCGCTCACATGGCTGTCGATGTTGACTTGAGGCTCTCTTTGATTTCTAATATCCGAATTGATGGCCAACTTCAAAGGGTTGAATAAGAGTCCCTCCCTACTTATGCTTTCAATGTGGGCACTATGGTCATCGAAAAAAGGGATGTCTTGCGTTTGGTATGAGGAACAATGAGGTAGAATTTGTTGAAAGAAAGCAACCATTGGTGGTGAATATCAAAAATAGGGCGGAGGAGGAGAGTTACGGCTCTTGGATGGTGGTAAGCATAGGACAAGAAAACTACCCCAAAATAAGTAACTCTTTAGGCGTCGAAAATCAAGGCACCAAATCCGGGACATTTAATTTTGATGTGCTATTTACAATTTAGGAGGATGTTTCGGAAGATATTTTAGGAAAAAGCAGGAGTAAAGCATGAAATTTTGTGTTTGGGAAAAACTTGCCTTCTATTGGGAAATCGAAAGAGATATCAAAATATGGGCCTAAAGCTATGAATAAGAAACAAACGGGCATTGGGTAAAGAGAAGCAAGTACGGGGTTGGATATGCATAAATTGCATCTTGAAGGGCCTGGTGAGAGTAGTACATCAGTGGGCTTTAGGTTAAAAGTCCAAGGTGATATTTTAGGTCCAAAGGGTGCTACTGTAGTCTTTAATGGTCAGGGCTCTAGGCTTGTTGGAGAAAGGGAAGGAGATTTTGAACCCAACCTTTTGCATCACCAAGCTAGATGAGTATCCTCATCTCTTGATCAATCTTGTCACTGTGTTGTTTCTGAGGAGGAAAACACTCACCCTAATATTATGGTAGTGAAGGGAAGGTTCCAGATGGAGCAAGTGAAGGATTCATGATGGCTGCTACCATTTCCCCGTCCAAGGAAAATAAAAATATTATTAAATGGAGAGAAGCTAAAAGAGAAGTTCAAGGGCGAGGGGTTAAATTTCAATTGGTGTCTCGTAAGGATATTCTAGTCAATGATGCAATGAGTGGTATTGTGGAAGGAATTGATTCTGAACCGGATCACATGGCGAATGAGTTGGGAAGTTCAAGTAGTACTTATGAGGAGTCGGCGGTTGATATTGACTCAATTTTAGTCGATTGAGGTATGGGTATCTTTTTACTTACATTTGGTACCTTTCCTATGAATTGTAAGTTTTTTATTTGGAATTGTCAAGGTACGGGTCATATTCAATTTCATCGTACTCTTGCTGAATATGTCTGAGATTTTAGTCCATCATTGGTAGCATTGCTTGGACCTTAACTGAGTGGTCGGCAAGCAGATTGTGTGATTTCAAAAATTGGGTTTCCATTTTCACACCGAATTGAAGCAAAAATTTTCGTTGGCAACATCTAGATTTTATGGAAGGACTCTATATCTATTGAAGTTTTGTTCAACCATACATAATTTGTTCATCTAAAGATTTCATCTATAATTTTTTATTACCAGTTTATTGTGACAATTTGCTATAGTAACCCAAACCCTAATAAATGAATGTTTTTGTGGGAGGGATTAACCTTTATTGTAAATATAACTCTACCAATCGTCGTCGTCACAATCAAATTTAGACTCTCTGATTAGATGGGGTTAATCGGTGCTATGACGATAAAATCATTAAATCTATTGTCATCTTCTATTTTTATAAGTTGTATTTTGTTGAAGGAGATGTTGAGGGTCAATTCCCAGTTAGAGGGGTTTTCCCAAAGATTGAGAAGTATGAATTTGATCTTTTGAAGTTTCCGATTACTAATGATGAGATTTGGAGGCTTTGTTCAATATGCCCCTTTGAAGGCACCTGGTGTTGACGGATTCCATACGCAATTCTATCAAACTCAATGGAGTGTTGTGGGTTCCTCGATTTGTTCCATGATTTGGGATTTTTTTAGGGAGGAGTATTGGATCCGTTTTTGGAATCAAACACTTATCGTTCTTATCCTAAAAATAGTCTCTTTTGAGAATTTATATCATTATACCCCTATTAGCCTTTGCACGATGCCTTATAAAATTTTAACTAAGGTGATTGTGAATAGATTGAAGCCAATTATGTCAAATATTGTGGCCTCTAACCAAGTCAGCTTTATGTTGGGTCGTTATATCACTGACAACATTATTATTGCGCAAAAAGTCATCCACTCAATGAGAATTCACAAAAGTAAACAATGATGGATGGCGGTCAAGGTTGATCTAGAAAAAACCTATGATCGTGTTTGATGGGACTTTATGCAAGATTCTTTGGTTGATGTTGGAATACCAATTGAATTAATTTGTATTATTATGCACTATATATCTTCTTCTATGTAGATTCTGTGGAATGGCTCCTTCACTGAATTTTTTCAACCTACGCAAGGAATTCACCATCACCTTATATGTTTGCGATCTGTATGGAAAAATTGGGTTAACTGATTCATGGTGCAGTTCAAGATAAGTCTTGGAAGTCAGTGCAACTTTTTAGGGGAAGTCCAATGGTATCACACCTCTTTTTTATGTATGACATTATACTTTTCTATGAAGCAGATGTGGAGTAGGCCTATCTGGTTAGCTCAATTCTCGATAAGTTCAGTTACTTTTCTGGGCACCATATTAATTCCTAGAAGATGAAGGTTTACTTCTTTTCAAATATGGACCATGAATATGCGAATTTATTAAATCATCTTATGGGATTCCAAGTTGTCAAGGATCTTGGAACATATTTGGGGATGTCGCTCTTACACAAAAGGGTAACACATATCACATTTCAATTCGTTGTGGACAAGGTTCACAGTAAACTTAATGCCTATGATGCAAAACTACTTTCTATGGCGGGGAGGGTGACATTAGCCAAAGCTATCCTTTTAGCCATTCTAAATTATTTTATACAGACTTGCATGATTCATGTAGGTGTGTGTAATGAAATTGATAAAATTGCTCGGCATTTCATTTGAGGTTCACATTAGTGGGATGGAACTCTGTTTGTGAACATGTGGAGAATGGAGGCCTTGTATTAAGGAGATTATGTGATCAGAACAAGTCTTTTCTTTTCAAATTGGAGATTGGCATTTTCACCAAAGATAATGAGCTATGGATCCAAGTCCTCAAAAGTAAATACCACCTTAAAGGTGATTGCCCCTCCATTGGTAAAAGTAACCGCTCTTATGTTTGGCACTCACTTTTGAAGGTCTGAGAGTTGTTTCGAAGTAACATTAGCTGGGCATTAGGTAATGGAAGAAGTGTGAGATTTTGGCTGGATGTTTGGTTGCGTAATATAGGTCTTTTAATAAGTAAAACTAAAATAGAGAGGCCAGTGGTTTAAAAAATGTTTGGGTTTCAAATGGGTTTCAAATGTAGTGGATAGATATGGGAACTGAAGATGGGATTCGGCTGTCCATGTGTTGGACCAATCAATTATTTTACAGGTTGCTTCAGTCCTCGCACTGACTAACACTGTTGCAGTTGAAAAATGTGTGTATGAAGGGGGTCTAAGGCTGGAAAGTTAACTATTTCAGATGCATAAAAACACTTAATGGATGGCAGATTGAAACCAAAAGATACACTTTAGTCTATTTTATGAAAACTATCAATTCTCTAGAGAATCAAACAATTTCTATAGTTCTTATGGAAAGGCAAACTTCTCACCAACGTTGAAAGGTGTTGACTAAGAGTGTGATTCATGTGCTGAGAGATTGAACATTTGATCGTGCAGTTTGGACTAGGATATTTCCTAGAAGCTTGCATGAAAGCTTTTCTTCTAATGTGTATTCTTGGTTGCTTAATTGTTTTGATAATGGTTCAATGACTTAGTGTAAAGGGGCTGAGTGGAAGACATTATTTGTAGTCAATTTTTGGTGGCTCTAGAAGAAATTAATTCAAGGATTTTTCAAAAGGAGAACTATAGCGCGGATGATACTGTTGATTGTTTCTAAAGTTAGGCCTTTCCGATTTCTAGAAATTATGCCCTAGCATGATGTCAAAGTCGTAGTGATATGAGGATTGATCGATGGCAATTGCCGCCTCCAAATTGGGTTAAACTAAATTGTGATAGAGCTGTCGCTTTAAATAGCTCTCGAGCAGTAGTAGGAAGAATAATAGTTGGATATGGGTGGCGATTGGGAATTGCTTTAATACTTGAGGCAAAGTTGTGGGCAATCATTCATAGACTTTCAATTGCTTTGGATAAAGGATTGAAGAAAGTTACGGTGGAGAGCGACAATAATTTGGTTGTTCGATTCTAAATGATGACATGGTTGATAGTAGATTATTGGCGTTGGTTTAGATCATTAATGAACTTGCTATCAGGATTGGAAAGTATGAATGTCTCGTATTAGTCAAGAAGCGAATCGAGCTGTTGATTTTAGCTAAATATAACTTTAACAACTTTGAATTGGATTTGCAACTCCATATGTTTGATAAACCTTTGCCTGGTGTTTGGTACCTTCTAAGTTAGGATGCTTTGATCACAACAACTAGTTAATGTTGAGTTTTGTTTTCTTCATTTCATAAAAAAAATCAAATAAACTTAGAAAAGTATTCAAACCTAAGCCATATGAGTGAAAAATACAAGCATTTAATGTTTGATCTAGTGCCCTAAATGTAGTATATTCGTTTGTATACTTGTATTTTTTTCGAACAAATTGATTTAATAAAATTATCCATGAATTATATTAATACCCTTAAAATTATCCATGAATTACATTAAATGGAAGCAAATATTAGCTTTTTGGTTATCTAATGTATAAAAAATACTAAGAGATATTACGTGGTTGGATTGTAATATGGAAAAATAGCTTGTATTGGTAGGTGAACCTAAACATGTTCTTAGTCTAATCGGAAATGAGAAAAATGATTAAAAGACTCGTATGTCGTGTATCAAGTCCAGTTGGGAAGATATTTTATCTTGAGCATCGGAGAAAATGACTCCTAGAAAATAGATATATAAATGTGACTGATTGGACTAACAATACATCAAACAGGACCTAAGTAGAATAGATCCTGAATTCATTTATGAGTTTATTCACTTGCGATATTCATAGTGTGGCATATCTTAATCCTAAGTGTATGATGGGTTATGTATGCGTGAGTTATATGCTTTGATGTAAGTAAAAACCTAAGTTCAAATAGATAAAGAATCGAAAGCTTATGTGTTGGGTATACGACTTCTGCAGTATGTAGCACCATTCGCAATAGTAAAATTCATAGCCCAAGAAATAGGTAAATGATATCCTCTCATTGGCATTATATGATAGATGAAAAGTAAACATGGTCACGAGCCATTTGTCTTTGTGATGAATGACTTAATTACTATTCGATAGTAATTGACTTTTCATAAAGAAAGATGTAATGGTTACCATGAGATAAAATAGGATCATATTGAGAGCGGTTTTATCCCAAATAGATTAAGGATATCCTATGAAGGTAACAGAATTATGACAATGTTATTGGTTGAGTACTGATCAAGTAGCTTTTGTAAAGATATTTAATTGGCGAGAACTCGGTCATGATACTATAATTGAATGACTTCGTGACTAAATGAGTTTATAATCAATATGCGATGTCACACCCCAAATTTGGCATATCCTAGAAGAAGGCGTATAGACATGAATGTTACCTGTTTTGACAAACTTTGGTAGTGTAGTTCGCCAATCTACAGACTTTTGGCGAATTAAAGTTGGCGCAGAAGGTATTTGCTATCTAAGGACTTCATCTTGGGATATTCTTCGATTTAAGAAAGAGTACGACAAATTAATGTTACGCCTCAGAGTGTTGGCTGAACATGAATCGCCTACTAAGTATTTAAGAAAATTTTAAGGGACTAAAGTGTCTTTAAGACCACGCCATACGCGAGTCACCACCTAGGTATAATACGCCTAGTTGCTTGAAAACTGTGCAAAGTAGGTTAGTAACGAGATTTGGTTAGGAGCCAACTGAATTGATTGGTCAACTAGCATCGACACATAATTCTCTTTTATAACTCTTTTGGTTTTTGTAGGCCAATTAAGGGACAATTTCTGTATGCATGTAACACTTGTCAAGATCCACTGAGGAGAATTGAGTATATTATATATATGGTAAGAGGGGAACCTTGAGACGACATTTCTTCTTTCTGTTTTACATTCAGGTTCTTCTTAAACCTAAGCATTTTTTCCTTCTTCATTAAACTAGAAGCTAAGGATTTTAAGATAACCTGTGGATATTTTAACCTCCTGGTAAGTCTGATAGCTCTGCATATTACGATTTTGAATGAGTAAGGATGTAAAGAAACATAAAATAATAGATTATAATTAAGAGGTTATGCATGTAGGTCTTTTGTAATTGAGATGTCAATAAACTATCTGTAAATGAGTTTTAAAATGAATTTTCTGGTTCTTTTAAGCAGTTGTTGCTGCTGGTTCGGGAAGGACGATTAGATTTAGAACTCTGAGCTATAGTGAAGGTGAGTTTCATGTAAGTTTTTATTTTGACTCATATATGTTAGATTATAATGGAAATTAGTATGTTATTGTCATTTAAAATAACTGATGGGTGTAAGTGTGTACGTGAAGTATTGTAAAGATTCTGTATGTGTAAAGATGATACGTGTGAGATATTGCTTGAATAAGAAGTTGAGCGGTAAGTATGCATGTAAAATTCCGATATGGGAGCGTATGAATTAGTCAGATGTGTGAAGAAATCTAGGTAAGTGAATTCTGTGTAAAACATCTATTTGTGATGCCTTTGGTAGGGCAGTTGTATTGCTAACCATATTGGTCGATCACGATATGAAAACATGTGTAAGTCCATATGGTAGAGACCCATGGCATTATATGACAATAAAAATACTCATGGTGTAGCCTCCGGTGAAATGTAAACTGGACTGGCAGAACACGATATGAGGATATGTAAGACCATGTGGCGAAGACTCATGACATTATATAACAATAAAAATACTCATGGTGAGGCCTCTAGTGAGATGTAGACTAGACTGAAAAATCACGACATGAAAATATGTATAAGACCATGTGGGAGAAACCTCATGGCACCATTTGATATAATCCGACAGAACAGTAAACATGTAATCCTCTATAAAGCCTGTATGGCATATATTGTGATATTTGTGTGACTTATTATGTAACATCCTTGAAGTGAAATCTAGTCAAACACTTATGTTTCGTGATCTAGGTAAGCTTTAAGACTTCTCTTCTAGCTGATGATATGATAAAAAGCCGGTAAGTGTAAAAATATCTCTGTTTTTGTTAGACTTATGGCAGAAATTAATTATGACTTGAAGACATTTCTTGAAAGAGTTCTCTGAAAGGCAAATATGCCACAGTAGTCTGTCAATATAGGTAATTTGACGTATTCGAAATCATGAGTAGTCTAATAGATGTCAGATTTGAATTTTCTTATGATATGTAAGGAAGTAATCTGAATTATTTGGTATTCGTCAAATATGAGTAATTTACGTGTCAAGTATAGAGGTTATCTGGAGTCTATTTGTATCATGGTTGTTTGGGATTCCTTGGAATGATTTAAAATGTATCATCCATCAGAATAAGATGTGATTTGACTGGTAATCTAATAATTGTCAATTTATTTTGAGAACAGGTATGAAGTTCATCTTAAAGATCCGCTAGTATGAGTATCCGCCAAGAGTAATATCTGTAAGTGCACCATTCTGGAATAAGTGTTCAACGACCATCTGAGTGAAAATTTGTAGAAGGTAAGTTTGTATAGGTATTGCTATGAGAAATGCAGCTGCTTGTCATAAAGGAAATAAGATTCGTATTGAGTAGTGAATTCTGAAATATTCCTATGAGGTGATTTGTGTATAAGATGATCAAGTATGGAAGTTGGCGTATAGCTTGCATCCGATATTGGAAAGGTATTTGCCAAAGACAGAAAGGAAATCCAAAATAATCAAAATAAGGATATCAATAATAATTGTTTCAAGGTGATTTGTGTATAAGACGATCAAGTTTGGTTATGTTGCAAATTCCACTTAAGAGTGGGTGCGCCTAGAGGGACCAAGCTAGAAATGCACCAGAGTAGCAATGCGAGTTGCAATATTATGCATACAGAGGGCATTCGAAGGAATAGGCACTCATTACACTACGCTTTAAGAGTCTTTCCTTGGCAAAGTTTCTAAGTTGTAATGTCATATATTGATTTTAAAAGTTTGATGTATTCTTAGACATTTCCTTTAATTCTTTTATTCTGAAGACACTTAATAAAATAATAAGAAGTGTTATAGGAAAAGGGTTATACGCCGATTATTTTAAATTCTTGCTACGTGTTCATGTGTTGTAACATGTGATATCACAACTCGGTGATTCGGGTTGGGTATAGGGTGTTACAGACGAAAAGTTGAAACTTAATTATAAATCATTTGAGCCTTAGTTACATATGTTCAATCGATCCCTCTGCTAGCTCGTTGAAACCAGAAACGAATTGCATTTAGAATCAAATGAAACAAAAATTGATATATATGATAAAGTTAGAGAAATATATTACATTCGAAAATGAATGTGATTTCTCAGTAAGTATAGAAATGACTTGAGAATTAATTTAATTTTTTCGAATTTTTATTTAATAATTGAAGTTTGAAAATGAAATTAAATTAATTGGTTATTGTGAATATGCTGAATATGAGAATTAAATATATTTTCTCAATAGACTCTTTTACAATAAAGTTGCTTTAATTTTAACGAAATTAGAATTGGGTTGAGAAAATTATTTAATTGAAAATAATTAATTTAATAAATAATATTTATTTTGGGAAATAAAAAAACATATATTGGATTGGATTAAATTATAAAGTGTCGAGTTAAAAGTCCAAGAAGCACGTATAATCGGACCTTATATACGAGAGGTCCAAAACCCCTCATAATGTGTATGAGGGGTTGCAACCCTGGTATAATTAACTAAGGTTAGTCGCCCTTCTCTCCTAGTAGAATAAGAGGACTTGTTTTTCTATTAAATAAGTATTGTTTGTATTCTACTAATTCAACCAAAATTCTTCAATGTCTCCCTATAAATAGATGGAACTGGTAGAGATAAACACATATTTTGAGATATTATTATTTTGTCCGAAAATATTCAGATTTTATCTTCTAAGTATAAATTCAATTTTCTAGGAAAAACAATTCTATCGATTTCTATAAAGAGAGATTTACTTTCCTACTGAAAATAATAAAATTATTCATGGCTTTGTGTTTAATTCGTGATTGTTCGAACCCACACTCAAAGCGATTTTCAGTACGAGAATAATGGAGAAGATCGTTCGGTTGAAAGTCAGGAACGTCTAGGATTAGTCTCACACAAAATACAAGTACTTTTAGGAAAATTTTATTACTATAAATATTACAAAATAGTTCAGTTTTTAAATTTTTACTTTTTCGTTGTGATAGAAAATCGCTTTTAAACCAAAAAATTTCCAACATTTAAACCATCTGATCAAGGAAGCAAAGTTGTCAAGGAAAAATGCGTTTGATATAAGGTGAAAAACGATCTAATTTGCTAATTTTTTTTCTTAAAAAAAAGTGGCATTTACCATTAATTTTGCCTTTTATTTTAAATTCGATAATTAGGATTTTATCGAAGGTGGTTCAAATTCTCAAAATTTCTTTTCTTAGCTTTTATTTTCTAACTATTTTGATATAACAAAATAAATTCTAGAATCTATTAATCAAATTTTTAAAATTTATTTTAATAACTCTAAAAATTAGTGTTCTTAAAATCAAAAAGAAATTTCTAAATGACTTAGAAAATATACAAAAAAAATTTGAGTGACGCCAAAGTCCTTTGAAAATGTTTTTAAGTATTTTTAAGCAATTTTGAGACTATATATTGGTATAAGCTTGAGATATATCAATACAACTAAGTTTGTAATCAAAATTGCACCGAAGGGGAGCATTATATTGATACAACCATGGGTGTATTGATACATCTAAGGACACCATGGATGTATCGATACAACTCTTAATGTATCAATAAATGTCCTTAGATGCATCGATCTGTCCATGGTTGTATTGATACAATGCTCACATTCTATGTAATTTTGGTTATTGACTTAGTTATATTGATAAGCTTGTACCGTTATATAACCTCAAAATTGCTTAAGAATACTTAGAAATATTTTTACAATAATTTTGAATATTTTTTCAAGTCATTTAAAAACTTGTTTTTAAGTTTATAAACATTTCAAAATAATTTAGAAATTTTTAAAGGATTTTAAATTTATATTGTTTTCCATACCTATAATCAAACATTGTGCAGTCCAAACTCGTTTTTCATTCACAAAAGGCATTGAATGAAAATTTAATTGACCATCTATGTAACAAGTTGGACATGATCAATATCTACATATATTTTTTGGTTTCTGAAGATATCTATTGGAGCGAGCCCAATGATTAATCTTCCGCGTTTTGTAGATCCATTAGGGAGTATACGCTGGTCACGAGTTTTAAAACTACTTTATACCTAGGGCGAGGAGCCCATTAAAGGGGTAGACATTGGCCACAAGGTTTAAAGCAGCTTCATACTCAAGGTAAGGTCCAACCTTCAACCACTAGTTAATATACGAGAAACTCTTACTATCTCATCTAATTTCGTGGTTATCAATATCTATACATTAGGTTTAGGGAAAGTGTTAGATGTATATAGTTGGCAAATTTGTAGGAATCAATTGGGATTAATTTTGTTTAGTTCTTTCGTAGATTATAACTCTTACCTCTGTCTAAACAACGTTCTCTTAATTTCCTTTGTCTTTTACAAATCTTGGGTTCCAAATAAAAAGTAGAACTACAATTATTGCCTCCTCATGAACATTTTTGTCCTTCGGATAGAAGACAAATTAACAACCAGATAATTACTAGCATGATAAAAGTATCATGAAGGTCCGTACATTAGTTGTTGGATTGCATTTTGCCCATTCTACTAAAAAAATAGAGATATTAGTCCCTATACGTTAGATCAAAGAGCAAATTGGTCATTCTGTTAAAAATTTTATCCATTTCTACCGCTAAAAATTGATCCATGCACGTCAACATGAGGTACGCATAGCATGCCACGTGTTACTGACTAATTATTCAGTCAGCTACCTCAGTTTTTAACAGTACAAATGGATAAAAATTTTAACAGAAATGATCAATTTACTCTTTGATAATGTACAATGATTAATTTATCTATTTTTTTAATTGAAGGAGCAAAATGCAATCTTACTCCTAATGCAGTGCATGATACTTTTACCTTACTAGCTCCTACAACTAATATGCATCAAATGTCATATTATAAAAACATGTCAGCCAATGCAAAAAAAGCACTGGAAAGCAGAAAGTTGTAGGATGGCTTGGCTCATACTCTTTGGCAATTGCATCCCTTTTAAAGAAAAATTGATAGCCAGAAATATACCTGAGTGAAGATGGCCTTGGCATTAGAGACACGCAAACGAGTCGCAATTTCTTTGGCCGCGAAACTGTCAGCTATGGACACCGCAACACATCCAGCTAATATAATTCCTAGATATATAACAACAGCACTCACTGTCATTGGCATGTCAATGGCAATTGCATCACCGTTTGAGAATGTGGCATCCACTGCATTTGCAACCACCCTGTGGTTCATTTTTCAAAATCTATGCGTTCACATATATTAATGCAACACAGAAAAAGAAAGCAGCCCACAAGAACATACAATCTGATTGCAAACTGTGACAGGATCATACATTACTTGTTCACGAAGTTCCTTTAATGTCATGCGATTCACATCCAAATCATCACGGCCTTCTTCTCTCCACACAATAGCACAACTGTTATCCTCTTTTGTAGGGTGAGTAGAGGGCAATAAACAACATTCAGCTATATTCAAAACTGCACCAGGAAGCCATGCTCCACTAGGTTTCAGCTTGTTACAGTTATCTAGAATGCAACTTGGGGATTTGTGGAATACAACTGAAAGCTCTTCAAGAGCGACAGACCAGTAAGTCTGAAATCATTCAAAGATCCCCCTTAACTTTATATATTAGATGATCATTTACCTCACAATGTACAAAGGAAAAAAAATAAGTGCTTACCTCAGGATGCTGGACAGAAAATTTCTGAAAGAGGCTAAAACTTTTAATAGGGTCTTTGTATGAAGTCCCTAAAACCTTTGGGCCATGAATCTCCATTATTCATCCCAGGTTTGTAATTTTGGACTCATCTCTGAAAAAGAAAAGGCTAGCTTAGTAGAAGATATACTAGATTCAACTCATTGAACTCACAGCAAATAATGTAGGAAATCGGAAACCTGTATTAATATTATCCGAACTTTTCGACATATCCCAACTTAAAATTGTGCCTAACGGGTTAATGAAATATGAAAATTGAATCAAAATTAAATTTACCAAATTAAAGTTAATATATCAAAGTTGATATATAATTTTGATATTTATCTCTCAAGTACCAACTCTTAAAATTGAAAACTATTTATATAATCCCTCAAATATACGAGTAAAACATAAATTCAGCATAGATGTTCTTCACTTGGAGAAGTATTAAATTTGAATAAATTCATAACGATTGGAGCCTGAAGCTGACTCACACAACGGAAATAGCAAATGAGGAAAGAAGGAAGAGAGAATACAGGGAAGGAAACCAGTAAAGAGGAGGGCCATTGATGGAGACATCCCAGTTGGCATAGACAGAATAGTAGACCAACTGATGCAGGTGATGCGGGTGCCATGGCTTTAACACTCTCCTACTCACCACCTCTTTCCACACCCGTCTTGGGTCAGGGTCAGAGGCTTTGCTTGCTGCTATGGCTTGGTAAATGTGGGTGGCTTCCTCTATGCTTATGGTTGACCCGCCTGCTTTGTACAAATCTTCTAACCCCACTTCACCTAGCCTCTTCGCCATCTGCTCAACACTGAAACCCAAGTCTGAGTGTAGTATCCAATAATAGCCGCTAGTGGGAGTTAGGTGCAAGAAAAGACGGTGAGCCACCTAATCAACTTATCTTAAATGTGTGAAACTAATTGTATTAGTTTTAATTCCCATCTGCCTGTAAACTCATTTGTATTAATAAAAAACCAATGATTTAACGTTAAATTTTAACCAAAATTATTTGGTTAAAATATCTCTTCCGTCCTTGTACTTTAACAAGATTTGAAATTTGGTGTCTATTCTTAAAAACTTACAATTAGTTCATTTGGCTGTCCAAAAATATTAATAAATTTTGATGAAAACTATTAATATGTTTTTAAATTTTTAAAAAGTTTATTTTTTTAATCTTTAAAGTATAGGGACTTCGTCTCAAATTATGTAAAAGTAAAGGGATAACAATATATTTTAACAAAAAAAATTACAATTTAATTCCAAACAAAATATTTAACTTGCAAAATTATAAAAGTTTTTGTTAAGAAATAAATTTTAAATTATTTAATTCTTTTTGATAATATAAAGATAAATTGATGTATTAATTTGTATCGGTGTATATAATAAAAAGATTTGTCAAGTAAGCATAAACAAGGCCTGAGGGAGGCAAATGCAACCCTCCATTGCATCTTATGTATATATTAAGCATAATAACTTATTTGACCCTCCAATTTTACAAAAGAAAAAATAATTTAAGATTTTTTGGATAGCACAGTGCAATAGTAATTACACTCTCTTCTAATTACAAAGAATTGTAATTCTTAAACGTGTTTGGGCGACCATGTGTAATTACCTCATAATTCCTTATGTCATGTTTGGTAGTACAAATTGTAATTACACATTTATATAATTTATATTTAAAAAAAATACTAATTACTATAAAAATGATTAGTATGATAAGAAATAATTTCTAAACAAGTAAAAAATTTAAAATCAAGCCATCATATGTATTATGTTAATCTAAAAAAGTAGTTGATAATACGATTACTAATAAAAATAATAAGAAAAATACATATCATATACAATTTTATCTAATTGTTTTGGTGCATATTTGTAGAGTTATTCCATCTCTAATATTTAACATATGCTCTTTATCATTATTTATTGGTCCTTAACCGAGTTCAATATTTGAATTTGAATTTGAATATGCATCATTAAAATCATTAAGATCTTATTCTTTATTGTACTATTCGAAGTATGGATTATCTCAATTTCACCTATGATTCAAGTTATGAAATATGCAACATGCTAGTACGATCCAACCTTTTTTTTATGCTATACTAAGATGATATTGTTAATATGGAAAATATTTCTTTAAAACAAAAAATATTTTTTAATAAATATATTATAACACTTTTATAACATAAAAATTATAATATTTTTAGCCATAAAATTTAGAATTTTTTTTAGGATTTAAATAATATAATCTTTTGGTATAATTTTATAAAATACATAAAATATTTTTATAATATAAATTTTTAAGATTTTTAATTTAAGAAATTTTTTTGTCATAACTATCTTAAACACTTATACATGTTCATGTTTATAATATAATTTTTATAACTTGTATAAAAATAATTTTTTTAAAATTGAATTTGAGTGTAATTGCATGTGCAATTACTCTAATTCTCACCCTCTCATTGAATTGAAAACTGTAATTGAGTGCTCCAATTATACCCAATTCGATGAGAACCACCAATTATAATGGTTAACTTGCGCTGTTTGTCAAATCACCCCAAAATGGATGAAAAATTAAAATATGTTAACTTTGCTAACGTGACATACACGTACATGTCTTGTTAGCAATTAATTACTTTTTTAAATATATAAAATTCTAAAAAAGTATAAAAATTATTTAATTTTTTTAAAAAAAGTAAAAAAACTATTTAATTTTTTTTAATATTTAAAAATTAATTAATTTCTCCACGTGGATGTCACGCTAGCAAAGTTAACCGACGTTAACTTTTTCATCTATTTTTGGGTGATTTGACAACAAGTTCAAAGGCCAAAAAAATGAAAAATTAATTGAAAGCTAAAACGACATTTTTTTGTAAAGTTAGAGGACCAAATAAGTCATTATACATATATAATAAGGCTAGAACCAAAACATATGACAAAAATGAAAATTTCCCTAATATCTTATACGATTGTTTGATATTCGTTTGATTGAGTTAGTATCGTTCATTAATCAAGTTTCAATTTAGTTGCAAAACTATCAAAAGTACATTCTTTTTATAAAGCAACAAATATTATTTTAGAGGTATTTTTATATTTTTATATTTTGATAAATCTAAAAAAATTACATGCACATTATAAGAATAATGGTATTTGGACCCAAAGTTTCAGATATAACATAATTATACTACACAAATATAAAATGAGAAAAAAAATAAAAACATAACATAAATATATGATTTTGTCTGCCTAGACCCGAAGGCCCACTCGAAAAGTGAGAGGGTATGGGCAAAAATATTGTAACACCCCAAAATTTGAATGTTCAATTGTAGAATTCTATAGTAATTAAGTCTTTGTATTTATGGTTATGTGTTCTGTTTATGTGTTTGAAGTTAGGAGTTCTAGTCGTGTCTCAAGAAAGTTTTTGCTATTTTATTCTAAACTAACCTCTATCCTTGACTTGTTGGCTTAAACTCAATTCTGTGTAAATCTATATTAAGAATGAGTTTGTTGGTTCCCCTTATTGGTCCTATGTTTGAGTAGCGATGTATGTGGTATGGAAATATTTTTGTTGATTGTCAGAATTCTTATTGGTAGTTTTAAAACAAGAATTAAACGTTCTCTTTCCTTTCTCTTTTCATTTTCTTTCTTTTTCCTTTTTTTTTCTCTTTTTTTTTTTTTCGTTTTTATTCTTCTTCTCTTCTCTTCTTTTTCCTTTTCGTTGTCGACTTAGATTCGTACTTTTTATTTTCTACTATTATTGGGTAAGTTCTTTTCCGTTAATTTTGTAAGTTCGGTTGTTCAATTTCTGAAATCGTTGTTTATTGTTGGCACTGTGGCAAAAAAATTGACTTCTTACTTAAACTGTTCGAATCCTTTGTTTATAAGTTCGATTGTTGTTCTTTAGGAGAGGGTCTCGATGATAATGATCCCTCTAATGTCCTAGATTCGTGATTGCGGTGGTGCGGAGGTAATTACTACGTGATTTAGGATTTTCTTGTGTCGAAACGATTCGACGGAGTTGGTTGTGTGATAATCTTAGTGTTGTTTCGAATTATTGCTTAATTGGTTATGAATTGTTCGTTTTAGGTCTCGGGAATCTTCTACATTGTTCCGGCTTCGAAACTTTTTTAGGTGTGCACTGAAAACTCTAGTTTTTACGAATTTTGGATGCTGAAAAACATGGCTGTCGATGCCACACGGTTGTGTAACTCACTGTTCACCACGTAAAAGCCATATAGGCAAGGGACACGGGTGTGTGTTCAGACCGTATGTGGCCTTGATGGTGCAGGGTTCATACGGGCCAAGGACACAGGCGTGTGTCCAGGCCGTGTAGCTTACTGTTTGCAAAATAAAGATCACACGGGCGGAAGACATAGCCGTGTGGAGCCACACAGGCCAGTTACCCAGGCTGTGTGAGACCACACGGGCGTGTGGGTCAGTTTACGAAATTTTTCCATATCCTGAGCATCGCTCGAACAGAATACAAGCCTTCCGTAAGGCCGTTTGAACTGAATTAAACTGTATAAACTGATATTCTGTTATCTGAAACCTAAGTACTAATTATCAGTGTGTATTATGTTTGATTAATGTTAATGAAATTAATTTACTGTATTCGAGTATGAACGATATTTGAGTATTTGCATAAAACTTTGTATTAACTGTCATGTAAAGTTTGCATATGCATCGGGTGAGAATTAAATTAGCAGAAAGTATTCTGTTCTGAAATAGTGGATAACTCACTGGTATCTGTGTTCTGATCTGGCAGCTAGACTGCATTCTTTGAAACGTTTCAGACAGACACTGTGTGGTGTATAGGGTTGGAAGGGTAATAAATACCCTATTTGGTGTGTTGGGTGGGTTAGAGATGGTGTGTAGCGACTGGTATTAAGTAATTGCATCTATTTTGTTCTGTTCTGCAACTAACTACAGTATGAATTGTTATATGTCCTTATGATTCTGATTTGCAATCGAATGAACTGTTTCCTGATTCTGAATCAACATTTGCACTTGGATATCTTAGTTTTACTGATACCCTATTGAATATGTAAATAGTTGGTTCCTTTCTGATATATCAATTCAATTATTGTTGAATGGATTTCAGGTAAATCACAGGTTTGAACGAGTCGTCGGATGGAGAGCTCGGTTATGCGTTTTACATCGTTTAGTATTATTAATAATGTTAATTGTTTCGTTGTTTCAGTTAGTTGGATGATAATCATGAAGTACTGATTTATCTTTATTAAAACTTTATATGACTTCAACAGAGTTTGAATATAACTTGTAGAGTGTGTTTTGATTGTCATTCATTGTAACTCTCCAGGCTTGGCCTTGTCGTCTAGGTCGGATATGGGGTATTACAAATATAGGCCTAAAAAATAGGTTTGGACAAAAAAGTAAGGCTCATTTTCTAAACGGGCCGGATTATGGGTAAGATTTTTTGGCTCGGGCCTGACCCAACCAAAATTTGGCTAAAAAAAATTTCCCCGTTGCTGTTTACTACTATTTTGCTGCCATTTGCTACAATTTTGTTGTTATTGTTTGAATATTATATAATTCTTGTTTTATTATTAATTATGCTACTATTTTAGAGACATTTGTTTGCTAATTTGTAACTATCTTAGTATTATTTAAGTATAATTTTTTTTATTGTATTTTTAATTTGTTGGGAAACATTTATTTTAATGTTTTTAGTGTATTTGATGTCTTATATTTTTTAAATTTGTTTTTATATAAAAAAAATTTAATACAGATGGATCTAGCTAGACTCGAGTTCAGCAGTTTTTATTTGGACCGAACTTAGACAAAATTTTAAGCCTTTTTTCAAGCCAGATTAGGCCCGAGCCTAGAAAATGAACCTAAAATTTTGCATCGATTCAACCTAAACCCAACCCATGATCAGGTTTAAAATTATGTCTCATTTTTATTCTTTTGCATTTCAACTCAAGATATTTAGAAATATTGCTTTAAATTTTAGGAGAATCTCTTCAATTTACATAAGCTGCTCATTGGTGACTGCTTTCTTCGCGAGAAAGGAAAAAGAACAGAACGTGAGAAAAAAAAAATTGCTCAAACGTTTAAAAAAGTATAGTTACTAATGGTATAATTTAACTTAAAATTTTTATTTGAAATAATGATATAACATATCACGCTAGCTTATCGTTACATTGTTAGTTGCAATTAACAAATTAGTAATCAAAATGTAACAAATCAATAAAGTTAGTGACCATATTGTAAGGTTTTAAAGTTCAGTGACCATAATGCAACTTAAATAAAATATAAGTAACTAAATTAGTAGTTTACCCACTAACAAATCCAAGTTTCTCATTTCCTGTCCCAAAAATTCAATGCTAAAATGGCTACTACCACTTCAAGGTCATTACAATGCAATGCAATGCAAATGTAATAAAATACCACAAGGCAACTGATAAGTAAAACCGATGAACCAGCTTAAAATGGAATCAAAAGCGGTAAGGATGAACATGCGAACACCGCCCCGAAAGGAATAACCATCGGTCATCATTGAACTTAAGTGGATTTCATTACATTCTCTATCACACTTAATCTTGCCTATCAAATGGGATGATTCATCGCAGTTTGAGTCCACCACCTAGGTGTAAATCGAGTGTCATAGCAAGACTACAAGAAGACAAGTTGCTGAGATTAGAAATTGAATCTTGGACAGCGGAAGCTTTGTACTCCCTCCGGGACTTATTGGACCAAGTGCTGTAGGAGGCAAAGACTCTCTACCCGTGCTCGAATTAGAACTGTTTAAAGGGGAAAAAACAATGTCATGATTCTAAGCAAAACACTGTTACTACGAATCACATACAGTAAAAGATTTGAAACCCCACCTTCCAGTAAATATGCAGGATCCATAACCTGCACAAGTTATCCACCAATGCAGTAATTAGCCATTCAAAATGATTAAGCTGGATATTAATCTAAAAAGTCGAAAATAAGGGAAGAATACATAACAATTACATAATAAGATAGCAATGGAACGCAATATGAGGGCTTATAGAAAAGAATTTGAGCATATTTTCACATAATTAACACTTGGAAGGAAACAATCTTGATCTATGTTACTCAGGCTTGGTGTCAGCAGGATATGTGTCCAAGTGGGTGTATTCAATTTTTTCCATGTATTTGGAGGGTTCTTGGAGAATCATATCCCTATATCCATGTTCGAAAACATGTAGGAAACTAGTATTTTTTTTTAAAATGAAAAGTCAAAGCAATATAGATCTTTCATAGGGGAAAAAACCTCAAAAGACACTCAGGCACACAGAAAACATGTAATAACTATTCATAGATGCATGCATACACTTCTAACTACGATTTCCCCTACAATGTAATATGGTTATCAAACCAAAACATACTTCAAAAAAAAAAAAAAAATCCAACCAAGGCACGGGCAATGTACATCCATGGATCCGA
Source organism: Gossypium sturtianum (assembly GCA_025698515.1). NCBI lineage: Eukaryota > Viridiplantae > Streptophyta > Magnoliopsida > Malvales > Malvaceae > Gossypium > Gossypium sturtianum. Next base: position 137,192,824 of record CM046950.1, on the reverse strand, counting down.
AATTAGTCTTGAGAATACTGTTTTAACATACCAATTGCAACAATAGCTAATGGCTGATGCCCACAGGCAAATCAGCTTAGTTGGTAGAAAGTTAATGCCCTGATTAGATCTAAAGTATCCTAAATTTTTTCAATCAAGAATGTAAAGTATTATGTTTTTGGAATGTCCGGATTACTATCCATGTTCGGGGTTTGTAGCAGCACCTCCCAACAATATCATCTCCAAAGTTCGAACCCACATTCTTTTTTTGGGGAGTGCAATGTGACTTACCACTGCACCCAACACTTTGTTGGTATGCAAAGTATTATTTTGATCAACTTTAGAATCTTGCTAATCTATATTTATCTAATGAAGAAAAGATAATACAATGTAATGATAAGTGACAACTCAAAAAAAATGCCATGTCGACAATGACTGTATATACATTTTTAACAAATTGTAGTGGTCGTGCATATCGGAAATTATTAAATTCCCTAAAAGTTTCCCTTTATTATAAAATCTAGAAAGCTAAAACCTCAAACTGATCAACACCTAAAGATAAAATGATTAAGAAAAAGGGGAGGGGGGCAAGCTAGGTGGTAAAGCAACCAAAATAAATTAAACAAATAAAACAAGTGGTGTTATATTCAAGTCGGACTTCACTAGCTATTGCAATTGGTTTTAGGTCGAATGACAAAATAAACAATTGGTTTTATTAAAGAACCATCAACTATTTAAAGAAAACCTGGAGTTTGAAACAGCAGCATATAAGCATGCTAGCAAAATTTTCTCACTAGATTGAAAGTTAAAATTCTACTTAAGCATTTTAACAGATAAATATTGCAGATAAAAATAAGAGCATAATGAAGAGAAAACTTGTGCGAACTTACTTGGGTCGATCGTAGTAGTTATGGCTGTACCATCAAAATCACATGTCCCACCAACAGTATGCATTTTTTGATAATAATCATTGTAAGCATAAGATGCGTGGTTCTTGATGTTATTCGGGAGATAGCACGGCTGCCCTGATTGTATAGCACTACAATTGGCCTGGCCTTGCCCACATGCCCAGTTAAGCCCATCTCGCAACTTATCTTCACTAGCATCATCTTTTGCCACACAGAAAACTGCAGTAGAATTTCCAGTGATCTGACTAGGACCACCTAAACTCAGAGGGAAAACGGCAGTGCCGTTTGTGAAAAGTAACCCCCAGTTTTTCTCAGAGATAGGGCCCGGTCTCTTGTCTTCATTAAACAATTCATAAATGTATGTGTTGATGGGAATAGTTGGTTGACTAGGTGGACCTGAATTATTGGAAACTCGCTGGATCAATTTATTAATGAAGGTCTCAGCATTTTCCACGGTAGCATCAGGTTCATTGGATCCACCTTGCCAAGGCCATCCAGTTTCTGTGACAACGATAGGGATCACAGAAAAATTGAGAGCATCCATCGAATAATAGGTTGCATCAACCATTGCATCAAACATGCTGTTATAGTGGAACAAAGTGTTTGGATCAACAATTTGTTTGACAGAGGGAAGAGGTTTGAAAAGAGCATAATCAATTGGAAAAATGCCATTTCCATTAGTGTAACCATAATACGGATAGGCATTTAACATGTAATAGGAGTTCGTGTTCTTCAAAAACTGAAGAAGCTGGTATAGTGTAGAGTTCCAAGAGGAATTAAAGGTAGCAGTAGACGGGGGAAAAGGCTTGGGGATGATGTCCATGGATTGCGGGGTTGAAACTTTAACCTGAAAATTGAGATCAGCAGCTACAAGAGCCTTGTGCAGGTTATTCATAGCTGTAACTAAAACTGGGGCAGCATGAGGGACTGAGGTAAGAACCTCACTGCCAACAGCAATGGCTGTAATGTTGGTGGAAGGCATGTAAGCGGCAACATTTTTGTTGATCCATGCTGCAGCTGCTGAGGCGGATTCTCCAATTCCTAGGACTTCCTCATTTGTCACTCCAACTGTTACTTCAATCCCACTTCCAGCAAGGGCTTTCAGCATGTGAGGGTCAGCATCATAAAGTCGTATATGAGTAATTTGATGGGCTTTGACAATAGCAACCACATCTGAAGCTGGCGGCATGCTGGAAACATCAGTACCTATGTTTACCCCAACAAATGCACCTATATAATCAAGAATCTAGTCAGTAAGAATCTACAGGAAACACTATTACATGACCTTTTAATGTAGATTACTCATTTGCTTTTGCTTCAATCTATTCTTGAAAAGTAATAAATAAAGGAACCATTGGTTGATTACTTTTATAATGTTCAATGAACTACCTACCCTAGCTATAAAAGCCTCAATATTTCACCATCATTCTCCATAATTCTGAAAAAAACAAGCACCTAGTAATGCATAACACAAGAAAAGCTCAAAACAAGTTGAGGCCAAAAAAAAGACCTTTGATCTCAATGGTCCCTAGATCTTTGACAGCATGTCTGATAGGTGCCTTTTAAATACTAGGAAAATAAAATTGAATCTTAAACCAATTTGAAGTACTTATTACCAGGAACTTTACAACTAGCATGGTTTCAATTTTTGAAAGACGTTCAACAGCAGTATTTGAGCCATTAGAAGTACAAACAGTTATTACTATTAGAATAAGTAAAATTGAAACACAATCTCATTAACTAGAAATATCAATTATAATGATTATCATTTTTTACAAATGATGCCTCAAACTGTACAGCTACAACATCTCATATAGAAACTGACCAAAAAAAGAAACCCTCAACAAATTTGCTAAATTACCTAGCACATTGGAGAGCATGCTTAGAACCAGGAGCATGCTTCCAAGACATCTTTCAAGAATCATTTGATTGTTAAAAAGCTTCAATCTAAATAGCCAGTCTCGCACTGTTTGTTCTCAGCAGCGCTTAAATGCCACGTGTTCTGCAAACAAAAGCAGAATCAGATAGTTTAATTCAGATAAAAGTTGAAACGTACTAACCAGGTAGATGACACCAAATTCAACTGCACAAGGCTAACGTTACATATAACCATTCAAGGCACATTACAAAGAATCTTCATTCATGTATTACAGGACAGTAAAAGCAGACGCGGACCTATTTTGGCTCCTTACAAATAAATGGTTAAACTACCAGCAGGTCCCTGTACTATAGGCTGAAAAGCAAATTGATCTCTTCACTATAAAAGTGAGAAATTTCATCCTTGTGCATTTATTTTTGAAGCAAAAGGCTAAACTTGTAAACATGAAAATGATAAAAGTGCTCATTTTTTGTTCAGATCACTTTAAAACACGAGAAATCAACATTCATCAAGTCTTAACCATACCAGCATTTATAATTTCACATATTTGCTTCCGTATTGCATGTGCAAGGTCTAAATTGTCCATTTTTACAATAGAGAGACTAATTTGCTACTAAGCCTAAATTACACGGACTGGGCACATAGTTTAACCCAAATAAACGAACAAGACATTGCATAACATTCATTCATCAAATGCATCATCTCTTCAGCGAGGAAGCAGAAATCCCAGTACTAGCAAGATTCATTGTACCCAAAGCGGTATTGGTGTTTAAGGACAGTATTTTTTTTCGTATTTTATGTACACCATTTTGTATGCTTTTGCTGAAACAGAGAGCCCCAGAAAGCGGTATAACAGAACAAGAGAACATCCATAGTTGGGAGTGGATAAGAAGAGTAGATAATATCAACTGAAAATACACATTGATGTCTCTAATTCAAAGCACATTAATGAAAATACAGAGTGCAAGAAAACAGTAATTCCAAAATACCCAGAACTAAAAACATTGCATATTCAAACAACATGGAAGCCAAACTTGAAATAATAAAGGGAAAGAAGGTCCCCAGTGGAAGAAGTGAAGAGAAGGAAGTACCTGATCCAAGTTGCAGAAAAAGGGAAGAAAACACTAAACTAATAATCCAGTGCAAAGAATATTGGGAGAAAAAACAGCAGAAAGAAGTTCAAAAGCCCCACAGGAACTTTCTGTACATAAATGTGGAAGCCAGAACAGCAGGGAAAGGAAAGTAGAAAACGCGGTTGAAGCTTCACTAAATACACCCACTGTTTCACTTTAATTCAAATTAATTATTTCTTCCTTCTTATGGGAATAAAATAAACCAAAACATGTGTTTTTTTTATTACAGTATCCTTAAAAAAACAATGAAATGTTTTAATAAATTACTGAATATTCTTTAAAAATCATGAAAAATAAAATATTATTTATTTAATATGCGATCTTTTATAATTTATTTCCTTATAATAAATAAGCAGTATTTAATTAATGTTAACAACGGAAGATTTAGAAATATTTTTGTATTCAGAGTTAGGGAAACCTAAGCTTGACTGTGTTTGATTGTCTGAACCCAGAGACTTCTTTGTAACTTTTTGCTGTTTTTCTTTCTTGCAGTATTTTACATTAGGTTTTGTTTGTCCTAATCTACCTTTTCCTTTAAAAGTTAATTAATTTTCATCTGCGCCGCCCCCAAATTTCTCCCTTTACTTAATAAAAAAAAAAGTTAAAAGTTCTTTAATTTATTATAATATTTATGAAATAATTACATAAACCAAAATTTTCATTAGTGAAAAATTAGAAGTCATTAGTAATAAAATAAACATTTTTTGAAAATTATTGCATCACTCAAAACAAAATCAATTGGCTCCTTCTATTAATGAAAACCGTCATTAATCAATTTAATCATTACAAATCATTGACGTGGCAGATAGAATCCCTTAAAAATTGACATGTAACATGTCATGTAAATAATTATATTAACTCCAAATCTGTAAAAAATTTGAAAAATCTAAAAATTTATTTAAAAATTAATAAAAATATATATCCAAAATTAATAAGGATAAATATACGTTTAAATCACTTGAATCTAGACATCTATCTATCCAAATTAATTTTGTACGAGTATAATATTACAAAAAATTATAACAATATAAAAAATAATTATTAAAAAATTTAGAAATTATATGTATAAAATTTTTATAATCTTTTACGACAATCAATTGTCTATATTTATTCTAGATGTGCATTTTAATTAATTTTTAAAAATTTTAAAAATTAATAATTTTATAGTTTTTTTTGTAGTTTTACATTCATTCAAAATAAATTTGGTCAAATATATATCCAGATTCAAAGAAATATGGACAACTATTTATCCAAGCTCATTCTGATGCATTTTCATTCATTATTAATAACTTTTTAGAATGTTTATTTATTTTTTAAAATGCTAACGTGACATGACACATCAACATACATATCCACGTGGCATGGCACATGTCAACTCCTCATATCTTTCATTTGCTACGTTAGCAATGTAATGATTAAATTAATCAACGCTGGTTTTCGTTGATTTTTTTTATAATTGAAGGCTGAATTGAGTGTAGCCTGAATTGATTTTTTATTTTTTTTAATTAAATTTTTGTTTACTAAGCCATTAGGTTTTGTTGCTTTTATGATTTTTAATGTTAGGTAATATATTTTTATAATAATATTTTGTTACATACAAATTTTTACTCCATTTATTATGTCAAGATATAATTATATGAAAAAAATAATTTTAAAACAATGTTAATAAAATTGGTCTAATTATAAATTTCATCCCTCTACTTTATGCAATTCGATAAGTTAGTCCCCTTATTTATCAGAGTTTGATCTTTGTGGTTTAAGAAAATTAAAAAGTTAATCCAATTGAGTAACATTGTTAAGCGTTGTTGTTAAATCTCAAACCTGAAAAACAACAATTCAATAATTTAAAATAAATAATCTAGCAATCTATATGCAACAAACTAGCAAAAAACAACAATTTAAGCTCACAAGTTTATGAACAGTTGAACTAAGTTTTCAGTTTTCATAAAGTATAAAGGCCAAATTCTAATAAATCAAAATAGAGTGATTAATATCTCAATTTTATAAAGTAAAGGGATGAAATTCAGAACAAAATTTATTAGGAATGCACATTGGTTTGATAAATTGATTGTAAGGGCCCAAATTTTTTGGACTTCCCATACGGTAAATTTTCAAAAATTTTATTCTCGATACTAGAATTTTATGTTCTTTCAATTTTTTTGGATTTGGACTTTTGAAATATCTTCAATGCATATTATGAGGCATTCACAGTGTTGTAGGCTTAATCGAATAAAAATGAGACTCATTGAAGGTATTTTCGTCATTTGGCACCTAAGGGTATTAAAATATTATTGTTTATTAGCATGTGTTTTTTATATTAAAAATAAATGGTAATTTACCAGAAAATATCATTTTTTTACAAAAATTACGGAAAATGACCTACTATTTAATTATTTACCGGAAATGGCCATTTTCCCAGAAAGCACGTCCACGTCAACAAGCATTTTCGGGATACAAACAGAAAAAGCGCGTCCACGATGGAGCGTTTTTACGCCACATCAACGTAAATCGCATCCTTGAGGGCGCGCTTTGCGATGTGGCAAAACGCAACTCCTCGGGGACGCGTTTTGCCCGCTTCCAACGGTCATTTTTTTTTACCGTTGGGCCTCCAACGGTAAAAAAAAACTATAAACCCCCCCCCCACCTTTTCATTTTTTTCACACAAAGATCCTTCTCTCAATATTCTCTCAAATTTCTCTCAACTTTCTCTCAAATTCCTCTCAAATTTCTCTCAAATTCCTTAAAGTTCCTCTCAAATTTCACAATAGTCCTTTAACTTGAAATATTTTTTTTGTTAAATTTACAAAAAAGCCATGTTCAAATTCCTTTAACTTTTTGCAATGGCCGGAGAATTAATTCGTCTCGACAATAAACACATCTCCGTCGATCAAATGACAATAGTAAGTTATAATTTTAATTTTCCAATACTATTTAATATTTTTTAGGTTTATGCAATTTTAATTAATTTTTATTTTATAATTTTTTAAACAGTCTGTAGATCGGGTGTTGCAATGCTATATTCGCAATATGCCTGGTCCGCCATCGCCGTTGATCGAGAATTACTCGCGGAAGCGGGTTTTTGGCACGTGGTCATGATAGGCCGGGGGTGCAAGTTGGACCCGAAGCTAATCAGTGCGTTGATAGAGAGGTGGAGACCCGAGACGCACACTTTCCATCTTCCATGCGGAGAGTGTACTATCACCATGGAAGACGTGCATTTGCAATTGGGATTGCCGGTGGATGGGTACGCAGTCACTGGGTCCGCAACTTCTGGTGATTGAGGAGCCGTATGCTACGAGCTTTTGGGTGCTATTCCGGATAACATTTACGGAGGTCGAATCGAGATGGGCTGGTTACGAGACACATTCTCGGAGCTGGATAATGATTCGACCGAAATAGAAAGAATACGGTATGTTCGGGCATACATTCTTGAGATGATTGGAGGCTATCAGATGCCGGACTTGTCACGAAACCTCGTTCATCTAAGATGGCTGCTGAAAGTCGTTGATTTTAGAGCAGTCGGTGAATTGAGTTGGGGGTTAGCCGTGCTAGAAAAATTGTATCGGGAGATGTGCGGGGCGACGCGGCCGAATAAAGTGAAAATCGGAGGTTGCCTATCACTACTGTAATCATGGGCACGGTTTCGCTTTCCATTTTTACGTCCTCAAGTGGACCACCCATATACATTCCCACTCATAACGAGGTAAATTTAATATTAGATTTTACAATTATTACGTAGATTTAAAATATAATTTTATGCTAAAAAATTATTTAATTAGGTGGAACCATTCGGCGAGTTATGTTGGAATACCTACATCGCTTGAAGATATACGGCTTCTATTAGAGCAACGGTCAGAAGCACAAGTAAGTATTAAATAAAATATATTTTTGTAATAAAATAGTCGTTTGGTATTTCGTATTTTGTATTTAGTATTTAGTATTTAGTATTTAGTATATAACTAATATTTTTATCATGTTAATATAGTTTGAATGGACACCATATGAGGACCCGTCAATTCGGGCAGTAATTCCGGAAGAGTTCTTTCAAAATCCGAACATTTGGCATGTGAAGGTGCCATTGGTCAACTATGCCACCGTGGAGATGCACCAGTCAGATCGGGTTTTGCGTCAATTTGGATTCCGACAACCGATTCTCGTGGCACCTGAGGTGCTCGATGATGAGCACAAAGTCGACTTACAGATGTTGCATACGGATTGGCTAAGATTTTGGTCAGCGTATATCGAATTTTGGGAAAACCGGTATGATTATATACCTACTCGGGAACCAATCATCGTTCCTGAGTTAGCGTGCATGCTGAAATACATGCCATGGTTTAAGATCCATGGCAAGCCGTATTTATTGTCAGAATAGGAGAGGCGACGGCAACTTCGTGTACAAAAGGAACGACGGGGCCCTTTAAATCCAAGAAGAAGAGATGATGGGACGGGCCCATCAACAGCGCCGACACAATCACCGGGCCCATCAACAGCGCCCACACAAATCCGAGCCCAACATTTCAGGTTGACGACACCCACATCACAGCATTTTCCGGTTATGCCAGGTGCGTATCCTAGCCCTTATATGTATCATAACCCTTATATGTTTCTTTTTCCCAGTCCAATGGCAGGTTGGAATGCATGGCCCGGTTTGAGTCCGTTCCCGACTACTTCGACTGGCCAGCCGATCTACAGGCCGCCGTCGCATGAGGGATCGCACGTGAAAACGGTCCTTATTGATCTCGTACCCTGCCAATATAAGTTGATAGCGAATATATTACATACCACTCTTCAATTAAGAATAAATTGAATATTGCAAACGAAATTATATTAATAGATATTACATACCCATGTTGGTCACTTGCCGTCGTTCACTAGTAGATCGATGTTACCCGTGGTAGTTAGACGCAACATGCCTTAGGCAATATCGATGGTGTGTGCGATGCCATAGGCTTCCCTCTCGCTCCATTGCGGCTAGTATTCCAGGGCCGCAATTCGATATAACGCATATATCAGGTTGGGGGCAGACATGCCTCCTTAACCTAGATAGAAAGAAATCCCAGTCATCAGCTGACTCCCCCGATGTTATTGCAAATGCAATTGGAAGGATTCTCCCACTTTGCCATCACAGTACCACGCCTAGCAATAGCCGATCGTATATCTACCATACATAAATACCGTACCGTCAATTTGTACCAATGGCTTGTAGTATAGAAATGTGTCTCGGTATTGCTTAAATGTCCAGAACAGACGCTTGAACACTTAGCATCCACGGAGCAATCGATCGTTGTAGTACGCGGGTTCCGTTTCAAGGTCCGTTATCTTTGCTCGGGACATATCTCTCCAAAGACTGACACCACCGCCACACTTCATTATATGAAGCGTCCCCACCGACCATGCAACTTTTCCAACGCCTATGCAGCAGCTATCCAAGTCTTCCTGGTAAGAGGCGTGTACCCCAATTGGCTACGAATATTGGCAATTAAGGGCGACTTTCAAGTCTTGGGATCCGCCTTCACCATCCGGTATTATTAAGTTAGCCAACATATCTGAATCCATCTTGGGATGATCTTGTGAAACACCTGTCAACGAAGTACGTTAAATAATACAACATTACGTAATATCAGTATTATTCAAAAACCTTGAACACCTAGTGATACTGTACCGGCAAGACTTGTATGTGGACCTTTGTACTTTTTAATCTCCCACAAGTCTGTCCTTTTCCTCAACGAGGCCATGATTTTCCATGAACATGTACCGTCTTGCACTGCACACTTGGCCTCGTACTTATCGAGTTTGGACTTAACCATGTTGTAGTTAACCCCGTTCTTGATGCTATATTATTTCAATGCACCAAGAAAACTATCCTTGTTGGAAAACTCTTTACCAACTTCTAATTCACCCGAATCCAACGACGAACTTGTACGATCACGCCTTCTGTGTGGTAGTTCAGGAAACTCCAATGCATCGTCTTGAGATAGATAGACATTATGCATCTGGGCTGGAGGCGAGTACGCCTTAAATCGCGGATCTTCTTCTTCTTCATCTGAACCCCCTTCAACATCTTCAGGTATGGTTAGAACAGGCACCGATTTAGAAAATAATGCAACTTCTGCACCATCGGGGTCGGGCTCTCGAGGTGGATCCACATCGGACTCATCATCCAACCCACCATCATCTGTAACGAACGAGGTCCTCTCGCCGGTGGATGTCGTTGGGAGTACATTATCCCTTCTTAAACACTTTCGTAACGTCCCCAATCATATGTGGATTGCCAACCACTAGAAGTTGATAACGTTCCCCAATACGTATTTCTAGCATCGAACGTCGAAGGAAGGATATGCATGTCCCATCCACCAACCGAGTATCGTGCAGGGGTTGTGTTTTCAATACTACCACCAAACACGGGCGCTTCCGTATTCTGCCTCCCACTAACAGAGTGTCGGCTTAGGGTCGTATATTCCCCTCGAACAACAGTAGATGTTGAAGTCGAAGGAAGATCACTTGGCAATGAAAATTGTACATATACCTCAAGATAGGGTGATCCACTGGCAAGATGAGTCTCCACCATTGCCTCCAAGCTCCGAGGACATTTGATGTCGAATGAGTCATATCTCACGGGATCAACCGAAGCACAAAATATATACTTAATACACTGAACTTTCATTGGCGTTGTTCCGAAGATTTTACGCCTAATTCTTTTGCGAAGTTCTGTCAAATCTATGTTACGTTAAAAACTAGTCGCTACTTGTGTTCTCCGATAAAAAACAACACCATTTTTGGTGTCACAAACCTCACCATCATAGTAAATAACAGCACTAATACGTTCACTCATCTTCAGTTTCTATTTTACTTTTGCCTCAATTTCTATTATGCAACCTGAGAATGAAATTTGGCTCATTTATAGTCTAAGGACAATTAGGAACTACTGTAGCAAAAGAGCGTCCACGTGGGAGCTTTTTTCAGTACTCTTGCTGACAGTGCATCCTGCTTGAAGCGTTTTGGTCACTATTTGTTCAGAAACGTCTTCTCAAAATTATTTTGCCAGAGACTACTGTAGCAAAAGAGCGTCCACGTGGGAGCTTTTTTAGTACTCTTGCTGACAATGCATCCTGCTTGAAGCGTTTTGGTCACTATTTGTTCGAAACATCTTCTCAAAATTATTTTGCCGAGACTCTTGTAGCAAAAAGAGCGTCCCACGTGGGAGCTTTTGATACTCTTGCCGTGATTGCATCTGCTTGAAGCGTTTTGGTCACTATGTGTTCAGAAACGTCTTCTCAAAATTATTTTACCAGATACTACTGTAAAAAAAACAAATAATGTTATGTTGCTGATATATTTTTTCCAAAACACTAAACCTTAAAATTATTTTAATTAATTAACCCTAAACTCTAGTTCATTAATTTTCCCCTAAAACCCCTAACCCATATGACCCTAAAAACCCTAAAAACCCTAAACCCTAGCCCTAAAACCCTAAAAACCCATACCCTAACCCTAAAAATAGCTAAAAACCCTATCAGGGGGGAAGAAAGGGCAAAAAAGCGTCCCTGGGGGAGCGTTTTTGCCACATCAGCAAAGCGCGCCCTCAAGGACGCGATTTCTGCTGATGTGACAGAAAAAGCTCCATCAGGGACGCATTTTCCTACTGTATCCTCTGAAAACGCGCTGACGTGGACGCGCTTTCGGGGGAAATGGCCCTTTCTGGTGAATAATTAAATAGTAGGTCCTTTTCCGTAATTTTTGTAAAAAAAGGGTATTTTCTGGTAATTTGCCCGAAAATAAATCCCATTTAAATTTGTTTTACTCTTTAACTGTTGGTAATTTTTTAATACCAAAATATTGTAAAAAGGAGGAAAATGCCCTCTTTTCTTAGCTTGGCCATCCAGGGTGGAAAAGAAGTGAAGTTTTCTTCTTTCTTCTTCCCTTGTTTTTCTCCCTGAACTCTTTTTAAATCTTACCACCTTTTTTTTTTGAAAACCCAACTATTAAAAACTTTATTTGAGGCCATTCTCATCTTCATCTTCATCATCCTCTAATACCCCTTCTCCGAGTCCAAACTTAGACTCGAGTAATGAATGCTACATTTCAAGTCAAACACTTCACTCAATTTCCATTTATTTTCTAGACTTGTTTGAGGTCATTTATGGCTTCTTAAATCATTTCTAAACTAATTCTAATATTTTGTTGAAAAAAATGTTGTTTGGGGCCCTTTCAGTGCAAAAACCACCAAATCTAAGTAAAACAAGGTAGAGGTACCAATACCTCTTCCTATGTATTAGTACTTAAACCCTGAAACTATTCATTTTTGCATTTTTCCAATGTTGTACCGATACTACTCCTTCAGCACCCATACTTAGGTTCAGGGGAGTTAAATTCAAACCTAAAAACACTTCAAAACGTACCATTTCATACCATAATTAAACTCAATCATTCCCAAACATTTTTAAACTAAAAAAAACCTCAAAATATCATCTAAAACATAATATGTTCATCCATGTTCAATCTCTAACAAATAATCACTAAGTTCTCAAAACATTTTCACTACTAGTCTCAATATGACAAAGGACTATCTACTCAACACTTTCATTACCTAAGTACATGCCACAATAAATGTCCATAAATTTGGAACTCATTCTTCACAACTCTTACCTTATTGATGAGATATGATTTGGATAGCTTTATTCGAACTCTTTGCACTCATTCACTTTTTGGGAATCTATGTATTAAAAAATAACGTGTTAAGCTCCATTGAAACTTAGTAAGTACTCATGAATTCTATTCTTAACTTAACATTAAATATAAATTCTTTTAAGTAGAATATTTCATTTTATAACTCATCATCACTTTATTATTAACATATCAAATGTTTATTTATAATAACAAATCTTAAGTTAAATATCACTTACTTCATTTACTTCACGTAACACTTGATTCACTTGGCACTCTTTTTACTTAACATTTGTTTCACTTTGCCATTTGTAAATGGAGGAGAATTGTAACACCCCTTACCCGTATTCTACGCCGGAACTAGGTACGAGGCGTTACCGGACTTGACTTGCTTGATCATTCCACTTTAGGCTATAAAAATTCTCTCCAATTTAAAACTTTCCATTCACCAGCGTTGTAACAGTCCGGTTTATACCCTAGTCGGAACAGTGGTTTCGAGACCACAAATTCGAGTCCGTATAATATTTTATTATTAATTTCTGTGACATCGATGAGTGATTAAGCATGTGTTAAAGTTTCATAAGCTAATTTGTTCGTTTATGTGTTTAATTTGAGCAAATGATTGATTTGCATTAAATGTGAAAGTTGTATGCTATTTGTTTAAGTACTAATGTGTTGTGGCTTTTTAAAGTTATGGCCTTAAATGGAAATTGAACCACTATTTAGATAGTGGGTGGTTATGGTAAAAAATGACCTTGTTATTTATGTTATAAAAATTTTGTTTTATATGGCTAAAATGGGAAATTGTTTATTAATGTATTATTAATAAAAATTGGCATGAAAATAAGCATTCATTCATGCATTTTCCATCGAATTTTGGAAAGAAAAAGAAAGCTTTGAAGCTTTGTATTTTCGGCACATTCAAGCTTAAATTCAAGGTTAGATTTCGATCCGTTTTGATAATTTCTATGTTTTTGTAATCGTTGCTTGAGCTATCAAACCCATGTACTAATTTTGAGTATTGATGATGTTTGTGTGAGATGCCATTGTTCATATGTTGAGTTTTAAAATGAGTTTAGCTGATAAATGAAATATTTGAGCTAGATGAACATGTTTTATTCTTGAAGTTTTGGTGAATTTAGCTAAATAGGGCTAAATTGTGAAAATATTATTTTGGAGGACTAATTTGTGAATTTGATGAAATATTTGGACTTATATAGTCCCTAGGGAAGTTCGGCTATGCATATGTGTGAACAAATTGTGTATATTTGATGTTTTGAGAAAATTGGACTAAATTGTCTAAATGTGAAAATGTGAGGGTTAATTTTTAAATAGCCCTAAATATGTGTGTATGGATTGAATTGAATGAAATAGTGAATAAAATGGTTAATTCTGAATATGTTTAGATCAAGAACCGAGGAAAACAGACTTAGATCGCGGGAAAGTGAAAGTAATCGAGTAGCCGTTTCCATTCTCGATAAATCGAATCCGAGGTAAGTCACTATGCAAATAAACATACTTGTATGAAATTATATTTGTTCATATGACTAATGTTGACGATGGATACTTATGAGAGGTTATGCATATGAATTCCGAGATAAGGTCGATATAACGACAATGTTTGAAAAGTCCCGTGTGAGCCTAGGAATAGATAGGATTAGCTATGTCATGACATTGGTATCTATTCTGTTTTATCATGTAAGACCACGTCTGGGACGTTGGCGTTGATTTGAGATTTCGTGTAAGACCACGTCTGGGACATCGGCATCGATATGAGCTTTATGTGTAAGACCACGTCTGGGACGTTGGCATCGTTTTGAGCTTTACGTGTAAGACCATGTCTGGGACATCGGCATCATATTGATTCGTGTAAGACCCTGTCTGGGACAGTGGCATCGATATCCGAGTGCATATAAGACCTCGTCTAGGACGTTGGCATTGTATGACTATTCCGAGTTTCTGAGCATCCTACTAGATTCCTTACGGTTCAACGGGCAAGTCTATGATCCGAATGGTTATGTAAATAGAGAATCTGTTTCAGGTACATTGACTTATACACCAAGTGTGTATATAAGGTAAGTATGTATATGATCTTACTATGATGAGAATGTATGTTGGGATAATGATATGATATGTGGAAATAAGCATGAAAGAGCCTTGTATTTGTAAGAATTTTTAAGTTGATGAATGTGGTAAATATGGCCAAGTATATGAAATCAAAGCATTATGTGATTGTTGTTAAAAACTTTAAATGGAACAATGTACTTATGTGTACATATATGTCTTTCATGTTATGTTCATTTGTATATGACTTACTAAGCTTTTGGAAAGCTTACTCTGTGTGTGTTTTCTCTGTTTTATAGGTCGTCAAAGCTACTGAAGTCTCGGGACCGTCATGGATCGTCATCACACTTCTAAAATCATTTTGGTACACTTTGGAAATGTACATATATAGATATGGCATGTATAGGCTAGTTTTTGTTATAAGTTGATGTATAGACTTGGTCATGAGATGTGGTTAATTATTGGTTCATATTATGCCTTGATGAATGTGGTATGTGTAGTTATTTTGGTATGGTTTAATGCTCATGAAATGGTCAAGATTTTTGGGTAGGTAAATGAATGAAATATTCCTTAGTTATATATATGTTTTGTCTTGAAAGTTGGCATGAATGAAATGAGTATTGTATGTATTGATAGAATGGTTGTTTGGTGTGTTATTGGTTGTGAAATATGCAAGAGAAGTGTTAGTAAATGTTGCTTATAGGTGAGACCTAAATGGGTGGCATTTTGGCCTTGAAAATGGCCTATAATGTCACATGGTCAGGGTACACGGGCGTGCCTAGTGACCGTGTGAGGAAGTCAATATTTAGCTTAAGGGCACACGGCCTTGGCACACGAACGTGTCTAGTAGCCGTGTGGATTTCAACAGAATAGACCATGGCCAGGGTACACGGGCGTGCCTTCTGCCTAGTAGCCGTGTGATTTTTGGAAGAATCGACCACGGCCTGAGCACACGGGCGTGCTTGGTGGCCGTGGAAGGTAAGTCAGTTTCAACCACGGCCATGGCACACGGGCGTGCTTGGTGGTCGTGGAACTTAAGTCAGATTCGACCATGGGGAGGACACACGAGGGTGTCTAGCAGTCGTGGAGGGCACACGGTTTCCTCCCAAGGGCGTGTATCCCCTGTATTTTAGAAAGGTTTTAATTTTCCATGAAATTTTGTAAGTGATTCAATTTAGTCCCGACCCGGTTTATAAGCATGTTTAAGGTCTCGATGACCGTATTAAGGGACACTGTGCTTGAGAATGATGAATGTGTGTATGAATTTCTGTAAATTGTTTCTGATTTGTTCGGTAATGCTCTTAACCCTAATTTAGCGACGGACACGGGATAGGGGTGTTACAAGCGTAACGTCCTTATCATGGGTCAACGAGACCCATTACACCCGCTCGGGATATTGAGGAACCAAGCCGGACCCTTTCAAACTCTTAGAAAATTTTCACCTAAACAGGGGCCACACGTCCGTGTGAAATGGGACACGCCCGTGTGCCCCTAAGACATGCCCGTGTCTTCCACCCGTGGTCGACACTGACTAACTTCACACGGCCTTGACACGTCCGTGGTCCTGGCCCGTGTGCCAAACATTGGCATTCTGACTTATCCACACGGCCTATACACACGCCCATGTGCTTCTTCCGTGTGGCGATTCAAATTCCGAGTGCAAGGTGCAGACTTCACACGGCCTGGGCACACGCCCATGTTCTAGCCGTGCCTCTAACACGGTCTAGACACATGTCTGTGTGTCTACCCATATGGACAATTAGCAGGCTATCTACCAAGCCCTTTGCCACCCTAACTTGCTTATAAACATACACCATCATACGACTTTCTCAATTCATAGATTATAACAGTTGAGTTATCACATTTAAACCATAAAATGAAGTCTTCGTCCCATATACGAGGGAGAACTATTTCTGGTATAATTACAAACGACTTAAGCCATCATCTATGGCTATACACAACTGAACCATAAACTCCCTTAGGCCAACACAATTGACTATATCAACTATGACTTAATCAACTTTAAATACTATCCCTATACATGCCATAACTCATAAGGACTTAAAACCTCATACCAAGTGTCTGCTCGATAGTGTAAAACATCTCCGGCGGTCTCCAACCCGAGCTAGCTAGATTAACCTATAAGAGATGAGAAAGGAAGAGGAGTAAGCAATAATGCTTAGTAAGTTCATATGCATATAACTATCAACTATTGACATTCATTGATTATACTCAACCACAAGGTATTATAATGAGTTTTACTCTTAATCTCATGGTTACTTACTCAACCATTTTTGAGACTTACTCATTCTGCCTCTTACCACATTCTAACCATGCCACAAGCTAATTGCTCATGTTAATTTGCATACATCACTGCACTTGTCACCACATGATCTCATAAAACAATACATCAAACATTTTCGATAAGTCACTCATACTACAATCTCTCAGTAGTTTCGCACTTAGCCCACCCTCAATCTCTAATAGGGTGGTATCACTCATAGCCCACCGTTTACAATTTAAGGTGGTATCGCACATAGCCCACCATTATTATACATTCACGTATATTTATCCACATACATTTCTCTATTTTAAATGTCTATCCGGGAACATCCTCACACATTATCATTCTTACTTAGCTTTCTATGATAATCATTCGCATTCACACAATGCATTAATAATTATAAATTATGCAATCGAGGTGCATCATTTACACATATCCACTATGGTTTTATCATATACCGAATTCCTCTCAATTCAGTTCTAACACATACATGTACCTCTCGTGGTACAACCACATTCATTCTCATTCTCAACATACTTGTTGAATCACTCAAATTGTTAAATAACACCCTTGAGTCTCATACACATAATGTCACATTGACATCATACCCCCGATAGGGTCTTACATGAATTAACATATCGATGCCATGTTCCTGACATGGTCTTATTCAATATCTCACACCGAGGTCATATTCCAATATGGTCTTACACGGGACCTTAATTATCATCATATCATGCTATTTGCATTTCTCACTATCTTTGATTCAATTCTCTTAACAACTCGTCAAAACACATTTAATACATTCATAGCGTAATTATACATTCCAGACAGCATTGGAATATTAAATAACCCGTACGTAATTGCAACATTTACACACAAACTTACCTTGATGCCGAAAAGGGGTCGAAAGGGACGTATTTGTCCACATTTCTCTTTTCTCCCGTTCTATGTCCAAATCTCGTTTTCTTTGATCTAGAACAATAGAATTTACTCATTTAATCACTTATAATTCATAATACAACAAAATCTACACTTAGGCAAAAATGACTATTTTGCCCTTATACTTTAGCAAAATTACAATTTTGCCCCTAGGCTCGTAAATCACTTTTCATCACATTTTCTTATTAAACAAGCCTAGCTGAACATTTAATCTTCTTACAACTATCCACAATTCCAACTATTTCATGCATTAATGATCAAACTACAACATTTGCATCTTAGTCCAAATTAGGTGTTTTCATGACAACACCTTTCACAAAAGTTGTTTCTCATCTCCCTAACATTCATTTTCTTCCATAAAAACCCAGCAAACAATCATAAACTCTCTCATGGCAAGTCCCTAGACTTTCAACCATATTGCAAATTAGTCCCCTCCTAGCTTAAGCTTTGGGGACTCCAAAAGTACAAAAATTATCAACTAAAACTATCAAAATCACTTACTTGAAGAGAAAATGAGTTGCTGAAATTTTAAAGCTTCCAAAGCCCTCCCTTTGTTGATATTTTTGGTTGGAGAAGAAGACTAAATGAAAAGATGATAACTTTTGCTTATATCATCTTATTTTATTCATTTTGTCAACTAATGTTACCAACTATTGACCAAAAATAAATGCTCTTGTCCCCTATGCATACTATGGCCGACCAACTCACTTAAACAAGACCAAATTGCACATTTGGGACCTCCAATTAATAATCCTTAGCTATTTGACACCTCTAGCAAATAAAATAGAACTTTCGCACTTTATGTGATTTAGTCCTTTTTAGCGATTAAGCTTGAAATCGTTAAAAATTAAAGCACTGAAATTTCCATGCATCCTTATTAACATGTTATAACACATAAAATAACATGAAAATATTTTTTCTCTAACCTCGGATTAGTGATCCCGAGATTACTGTTCTGACTAGCCCCTAAATCGGGCTGTTACAATTCTCCCCCCTTAGGAATTTTCGTCCCCGAAAATCTTACCAAGAGAAGTTGCTCCTAACATTCCTGAAACATTTCCACTAACTCTTCAAAATCACAAATCGACTTATCCCCAAGTTTCTCTCGCCAACAACCTTTAAGCTGTAGTACACAAGGTCGAAGCACAACTTGGGACCTAGATTACTCTTCCTCCCAGGCACATATATTCAGAAATCTTACAACTGTGAACTCGACACATGCTAAAATGATTATTCGGATCTTTATCGCACACTTCACTAAAATTCGGATGACATCCCCCTCCTTTGAAATCAAGTCACTTCAAATTTGAAATCTATTGTATTTTATCTCACTCTATCACTAGGATATTCACCGACTGTAATAGTCCTGACTTGCATGCTTAGAAAATTCAGCTTTTAGTGGTCGACTACTTCTGACCATAAACTCAATTATATCGTAAAACGTACTCAGTTGTCAAAACATTTATGCATATAATTGCATCTTTTCTTAGTCTTGTATGAGTAGACCTGCTATTACTAAGTCTCATACCAAAACCTTCTATTACTAAGTCTCATACCAAAACCTTCTGTATAAGTTCTGAATTCATCAATATATACATTCTACCTTAAGGTAACATCAACAATGGAAATCTTATTCGACCTGAATTTTAACGTCTTAGTCAAACTCACTCAGAGCTTATTTAAAATACCATCCATGGCATTAACTAACCATACACAAGTCATAGGCTTCATGCCGTACTTACTTACAATTGCCTTTATTTAGCACATACCATGCCACATGTCGTAAACGTTTCTTCGTGACTCATTCACGAGTACCTGTATTCACTCATTCATATGACTTTAGTGCAAATCTCATTTCTACTTCTAAACTCATCTACTTATCCCATTAATCACTAGGGATAGTCAAAGACGCATATTCGCTGCGTCATTCTTTGTAGGTACGAAGCCAATGCCACATCTCCGAGGTGGTCTTACATGGAGTCACCTCTAAATGCCAATGCCATATCCCGGATAAGGTCTTATATGGACTTCCACATCAAGTATCAATGCCATATCCCGAATATGGTCTTATACGATTCTCATTTTCATTACCGAAGCCATATCCCGGATATGGTCTTATACGGGATCTCAACTCAGTGCCGAGGCCATGTCCCCGAACATGGTCTTATACGGGACCTTATCTATTTCATATCTCGATGATGGCATTTTCATATTCAATATGGTCCGCTAGGACCTCAACATCTCATTCAACATTAACTAATCAATTTAGTAAAGCATTATACATCAATGTAATGCCAAGCATTCTCAACATGCTAGTATAAATGTAACACCCCATACCCGATTCCGAGGCTAAAATCGGATACGAGACATTACTATGCTTGAACTTCCTTAAACATGTACTTACGGGCTATAAAATTTCGTTTCGAATAAAAAAAAACTTCTCTTTCTTAGTCAAATCATTCATATCGAGGGTCTATGAGGCCTTAAACTTGCATCCAGAAACTTTTACAGGCTAAAAGAAACTTTTCTTTAAAACAGGGGCCACACGCCCGTGTCGGTATAGGGACACGCCCGTGTACCCTTAAGACATGCCCGTGCCTTCTACCCGTGGTCGACACTGACTAAATCCACACGGCCTGGACACGCCCGTGCCTTCCACCCGTGGTCGGCACTGACTAAAATCACACGGCCTGGACACGCCCGTGCCTTCCACCCGTGGTCGGCACTGACTAAAATCACACGGCCATGGCACGCCCGTGGCCCTAGCCCGTGTGCAAAACCTTAGCATTCTGACTTAACCACACGGCCTATACACACGCCCGTGTATCAAGGCCGTGGGGAATTTATAATTTCATGAGTAAGGTGTAGACTTCACACGGCCTGGGTACACGCCCATGGGCTAGCCGTGCCTCCCACACGGTTTAGACCCACGCCCGTCTGTCTAACTAAGTGGGAAATTAGTAGGCTATATACCAAGCCATTGCCACCTAAGGGTGCACACAAACATACCTCCACTCAGAACAATACAACTCCTAGCCCTTTTGCAAGTATAAGAACTCATCCAACATACACATTATTGAAATGAACATACAATTCATGAATTTCATCTTCATTAAACAAAAGAGTTTGCCAAGAATTTGCCTAACTCATAGGGCCATTTACAAAATGACTTACATAACCAATACTTTAACTAACAATCACATCTTGGCAAAATACTCAAGTCCTATACATGCCATACTCAAAACAAGTCTAAGATTGTTATACCAAAGTGCTGTCGATAGTGTGATTTCCGAACTCCTGCAGTCACGATCCTCGAGTTACCTTGGCAATACTACAAGGAAGAAGGGCAATGAAAAAAGGGGTAAGCATAAAGCTTAGTAAGTTGCATAGAAATAAATAACAATCATAATACTCATAAAAATAATCCATCCACGGTATTATCTAACCATACACAAATCAAGGCTTCTTGCCACGCTTACTTACAATTGCCCTTAGTTAGCACATACCGTGCCACACATTGCAATCGTTTCTTCGTGACCCAGTCACGAGTACCTGTATTCACTCATTCACATGACTTAAATATCATTCGCATCTCTACTTCTAAATTCATCTACTTATCCCACCACTCACAAGGGATAGTCAAAGACACGTGTTTACAGCCATTACTATAAACATAAAACCAATGCCACGTCCCCGAGGTGGTCTTACATGGAGTCTTCTCTAGATACCAATGCCATATCCTGGACATGGTCTTATATGGAATCACCTCTAGGTGCCAATGCCATATCCCGGATATGGTCTTATATGGGATTACCTCTAGGTGTAACGATGCCATATCCTGGATATGGTCTTATACGATTTCCATGTTCATCACCGAAGCCATATCCCTGGATATGGTCTTATACGGATCTCAACTTGGTGCCGAGGCCATGTCCCGCACATGGTCTTATACGGACCTTATTTATTTCATATTTCAATGATAGCATTTCTATAATCAACATGGCCCAATTAGGACTCCAATATCTCATTCACATTAACTACTCAATTTAGTAATGCATTATGCTCTAATATAATGCCAAGCATTTCTCAACATGCTAATATGCATATTATTTAAGTCACATACAACTTACCTCGTTTTCAAAATGAGTTAGTTCTTCTGCTCCCCACGACTTTATTCTTTCCCCGATCGAGGCGGATTCTCGTCTCCTCTTGCTCTATAATAGCAAATTAGCTCATTTTAATTACTACATTAATATAAGCATCTCAATAATCATGCTTAAGCAAAATTACCATTTTGCCCCTAGACTTTGGTAAAATGACCGTTTTGCCCCTAGGCTCAGAAATAAATTCTAATCACATTTCTACCCTCAACAAGCCTAGATAAACATTTAATGCTCTTAAAGCTATCATCAAAAATTAATATTTCATATACTTACTACAAAAATTTGTAACATTTTCATCAAGGTCCTTATTGGTGTTTTCATGCTAACACCCTTCACAAAAGTTGTTCATACAACAACTAAGACTCATTCTCTTCCATAAAAATGTAACAATAACTAAAATAGCTCTCATGGCAAAACCTTAAACTCTTTACCATATTGCACAATAGTCCCCTCATTTGAAAGCTTAAGCTTTAGGGGTTTCAAAAGTACAATTATTTTCAAGAAAAGTTCTCTAGAACACTTACTTGAATGGATGAGAGCTTGCTGAAATTTTGAGCATTCAAAACCCCTATTTGCTGCTAATTTTCGGTGGAAGATGAAAGGAGAAAAGATGATATCTTTTTCTCTCCTTATTTTATTAATATTAGTCAAATAAGTCACCAACTATCACCAACTTTGACCAACATTGTCCATCTTTGTGTCCTATGGCCGGCCATGCTAAATTTGGGGGTCTAATTGCCTTTTAAAGACCTCCAATTTACAATCTATGTCCATTTGGAACTTTTACCTTATAGAATGGAACTTTCGCACTTTATGCGATTTAGTCCTTTTTCGCGATTAAACACGAAATCGCTAAAATTAAAGCATCAAAATTTTCATGTACATATGCTATCATGTTCTAACTCATAATATATCATGAAAATAAATTTCTCAAATCTCGGATGAGTGATCCCGAGACCATTATTTCGACTAGCCCTTAAATCGGGCTGTTACAATTCTCCCCCTTAAGGATTTTCGTCCTCGAAAATCTTATCGGTGAAGAGATTGGGGTATTGGTTTCTCATCATTTCCTCGGACTCCCATGTAGCCTCTTCTATACCGTGCCTTTGCCATAGGACTTTTACTATGGCTATGCTTTTGTTCCTTAACTGTTTGACTTCACGAGCCAAAATTCTAACTGGTTCCTCTCCATACGTTAAATCTGGTTGTATCTCTACCTCTGTCGGCTTTATAACATGTGAAGGGTTTGAACGGTATCGACTTAACATAGACACATGAAAGACGTCGTGGATCCTTTCCAGCTCAGGTGGCAAGGCTAACCGATAAGCTACCGGTCCTATCCTTTCAGTAACTTCGTAAGGTCCGATAAA
Organism: Gossypium sturtianum; assembly: GCA_025698515.1. NCBI lineage: Eukaryota > Viridiplantae > Streptophyta > Magnoliopsida > Malvales > Malvaceae > Gossypium > Gossypium sturtianum. Next base: position 137,169,441 of record CM046950.1, on the reverse strand, counting down.
ACGCGGACTCAATTTGCCCTTCCGGCCAAATTTGAGGACTTTCCTCCAAGGTGATACTTTCAAGAACACTTTATCACCGCCTTTGAATTTTATTCTTTCCTTTTTAAATCCGAATATGACTTCTGTCTATCTGAGCGACTTTCAAACAGTCACGTATCACTTTTACTTTATCTTCAGTTTCCTTAACCAAGTCAACCCCGTGTATCCGTTTCTCTCTGAGTTCTGACCAATACAAGGGCATTCGACATTTACGCCCATACAATGCCTCATAAGGTGCCATCTTCAAATTTGATTGAAAGCTTTTGTTGTAGGCAAATTCCACCAATGGTAAGTATTTCTCCCAATTACCATGGAATTCCAAAACATAACACCGAAGCATGTATTCTAGTATCTGAATTACCCTCTCTGACTGTCCATCAGTTTGTGGATGGAAAGCAGTACTAAAACTCAATTTCGTGCCTAATGCTTCTTGTAGCTTTTTCCAAAATTGTGACGTGAATCTCGGATCTCTGTCTGAAATGATCGACAACGGTACACCATGAAGTCTTACTATCTCAGACATATACAAATCTGCCAATTTGTCGAGCGAATAGTCGACTCGCACTGGTATAAAGTGGGCTGACTTAGTGAGTCTATCAACCACTACCCATATTGCATCTTTCTTCTTTGGAGTCAATGATAAACCCGTCACGAAGTCCATAGCAATACGGTCCCATTTCCATTCAGGAACCATAATGGACTGAAGTAAACCCGAAGGTACTTGATGTTCAGCCTTCACTTGTTGACAAATTAGGCATTTCGATACAAACTCGAAAATATCTTTCTTCATACCAAGCCACCAGTACCATTTCCTCAAATCATGGTACATCTTTGTACTGCCTGGGTGTACATTCAAACATCCGTTATGTGCTTCATGCAAAATTTTGCGGATAAGTTCATCATTCCTGGGTACACAGACTCGATCTCGAAATGTTAGACATCCATCAAGATTTACTCGAAAGTCTGTCTCAACGCTCGACTCACATAAAACTCTCTTGGCTTGCAAACTGTTATCATCCTTCTGAGCTTCACAAATCTCCTGGAGAAACAATGGTTTAGCCCTCAACTCGGCTAAAACAGAACCATCATCTAGCAAGGTCATCTGAGTATTCATGGCTTTTAGTGCAAACAAAGATTTTCTGCTCAAAGCGTCAGTGACTACATTTGCCTTTCCCGGATGGTAGTCAATTACCAACTCATAATCTTTGATCAGCTCTAACCACCTTCGTTGCCTCAAATTCAATTCCTTTTGAGTCATCAAATATTTTAGGCTCTTGTGGTCAGTGAAACTCCGACACCTTTCACCATATAAATGATGTCTCCAAATTTTCAACACAAACACAATTGCGGCCAATTCTAAATCATGAGTCGGGTAGTTCTTCTCGTGCGGCTTCAACTGTCTAGAGGCGTATGCAATCACTTTACCCTCTTGCATAAGTACACAACCCAACTCGTTCAAGGATGCATCACTATAAACCACAAATTCTTTTCCCGATTCTGGTTGTACCAAAATAGGAGCCTCAGTCAACAGTGTCTTCAGTTTCTCAAAACTCTGTTGACACTTTTCCGTCCAGTCGAACTTTACATCTTTCTGTAAAAGTCTCATCATCGGGGTAGCTATCATGGAAAACCCCTTGACAAAATGCCTATAATAGCCTGCTAGGCCTAGAAAACTCCTCACTTCAGCTACGCTCCTCGGCGATTTCCATTCGACAATTGTCGAAATCTTACTCGGGTCGACTCTAATCCCTTCTCCAGAGACAATATGCCCCAAAAATCCCACTTCTTTGAGCCAAAATTCACTCTTACTGAATTAGGCATACAATTGTTTTTCTCTCAAAACTTGTAGAACCATACTCAAATGCTCTGTATGATCGTTCTCATCTCGAGAGTAGATCAGTATGTCGTCGATAAAGACCACAACAAACCTATCCAAGTACGGTCGAAAAATGCGATTCATCAAATCCATGAAGATAGCGGGGGCATTTGTTAGACCAAAAGGTATGACCAAAAATTCATAGTGGTCGTACCTAGTTCTAAATGCAGTTTTTGGCACATCCGAGTCCTTGACTCTCAACTGATAGTACCCTGACCTTAGATCTATCTTGGAAAATACTGTAGCTCCCTTCAATTGATCAAATAGATCGTCGATCCTCGGCAACGGGTATTTATTCTTCACTGTCACCTTGTTGAGTTGCCGATAGTCTATACATAATCTCATGCAACCATCTTTTTTCTTCACAAATAGGACGGGTGCACCCCACAGAGAAAAACTCGGCCTCGCAAAACCTTTATCCATTAATTCTTGCAACTGTGCTTTCAACTCTTTCAGTTCAGTTGGGGCCATTCTATAGGAGCGATAGAAATAGGGCGATGCTTGAGCTAATTCAATCCCAAATTTAATCTCTCTATCTGGTGGTAGCCCAGGCAACTCTTCTGGGAAAACATCTAGGTACTCGCATACTATGGGTACTGACTCAATTTTCAACTCAGTCTCTTTAGTGTTCAACACAAAGGTAAGATAAGCCTCATACCCCTTATTTAGGTACCTCTGAGCTGACAGGGTCGATACCACTATTGGTGACCTATCCGGCTTATCTGATTCAACATGAATAAAATTACCATTTTCATCTCTCAACTCGATATGCTTCTTCCTACAATTCACAATTACACTATGGGTAACTAACCAATCCATCCCGAGAATGACATCAAATTCGTCAAACGGTAATAACATAAGATCGACCGGGAAACAATGACCCTTAATCATCAAAGGGCACCCTTTGCAAACTCTATCAACCAACACACACTTGCCTAGGGGATTAGACACTCTTATAATGAATTCGGTAGACTCTATAGGCATGCCCATGCTAGAGACTAATTTCATGCATATGTATGAGTGAGTAGATCCCAGGTCAATTAAAGCTATAACACGAGTATTATGGAGAGAAAAGATACCCGTGATCACGTCGGGGGAAGATGCCTCGTCACGAGCACGAATGGCATATGTCCTCGCCGGTGCTCTACCCTCAACTTTAGTAGCTTGCTCTCTAGGTGGATTTTTGCTTCCCATCTCAATCCCCGGGTTTCTCAATGGTCTTCCCCTTGTGGTACTTCCCGATCTCGCATTCTCGAGGCCTTCCTTTCTCGTCTACCTCACCTGACGCAGTTTACGATAAAATGGTCTAAGGACCCACATCTGAAACAAGCTTTCTCATTAGCTCTACACTCACCAAAATGGTGCCTGCCACACTGAGGGCATTCAGGTCTATTTGGTCAAACGTTGCCCACACTAGCAACTGATGTAGTGTGTCCTTTCGATCCCGAGAGTCGCTTGCCTTTTTTTCGGGTTGAAAACCCCTCTGAAGTGACTGATCGAGTAGTGAAATCCCTCGATTTCTTAGATGAGGATTGGTGAGACTTGTTTAGTTGTCTCTTCCTCGAGTCACGAGACTCGTATTCAGCTCTTCTCTTCTCTTTAGCCAACTCTTCAGCTTTACAGGCCCTATCCACCAACACTACAAACTCCTTTAATTCGAGAACTCCCACGTACAGACGGATATCTTCATTCAGTCCGTCCTCGAATATCTTGCACATGGTGGCTTCCGTAGACACGCACTCTCGTGCATACTTGCTAAGCCTTACGAACTCACGTTCGTAGTCGGTCACTGACATACGGCCTTGCTTCAATTCCAAGAACTCCTTTCTCTTGTGGTCGATGAACCGCTGACTGATATACTTCTTCCGATATTCCTCTTGGAAGAGTTCCCAACTAACTCTCTCCCTTGGTACTACCGACACCAGAGTGTTCCACCATCGGTAGGCTGAATCTCTCAGGAGAGACACCACACACTTTAAGCACTCCTCAGGCGTGCAGGATAACTCATCGAATACCCGAATGGTATTCTCGAGCCAGAATTCCGCTTTCTCCGGGTCATCATCCTTATTCGCCTAAAATTCCTCGGCTCCTTGCTTCTGGATCTTATCCACCGGAGGTCTTTCTCTTCTCACCACCTCAACTACTTGAGGGGCTACTGGAGCGGGTTAAGGAATTGGTGGGGGGCAGAGGGGGTTGAGCGTTAGGATTTGCTCGGATATACTCGGTATACCAGTTGCTCATCATATAGAGAAAGGCTTCTCGAGCCTCTTCCCCATGACTCAAAGTCTCAGGTCTACTATTAGCTGGCCGGTCCCTTGAGCGGTAGCCAGCGCATTACTCGCAGCATCATCGGCTGCAGTTCGGTCTGGATCAGAATCCATCTACTACATAAAACACAAATTTACACGTCAGAAGCCGTCACACTATCATTACTCAGACACTCTTACATATGGCATGTATAGCTAGACTCGTACTTACGCTACGTTAGTCCTAGAATCGACTAAACCGTAGCTCTGATACTAATAAATGTAACACCCCATACCCGATTCCGAGGCTAAAATTGGATACGAGACATTACTATGCTTGAACTTCCTTAAACATGTACTTGCGGGCTATAAAATTTCATTCCGAATAAAAAAAAACTTCTCTTTCTTAGTTAAATCATTCATATCGAGGGTCTATGAGGCCTTAAAATTGCATCCAGAAACTTTTATAGGTTAAAAGAAACTTTTCTTTAAAACAAGAGCCACACGCCCGTGTTGGTATAGGGACACGCCTGTGTACCCTTAAGACATGCCCGTGCCTTCTACCCGTGGGGAATTTATAATTTCATGAGTAAGGTGTAGACTTCACACGGCCTAGGTACACGCCCATGGGCTAGCCGTGCCTCCCACACGGTTTAGACCCACGCCCGTGTGTCTAACTAAGTGGGCAATTAGTAGGCTATATACCAAGCCATTGCCACCTAAGGGTGCACACAAACATACCTCCACTCAGAACAATACAACTCCTAGCCCTTTTGCAAGTATAAAAACTCATCCAACATACACATTATTGAAATGACCATACAATTCATGAATTTCATCTTCATTAAACAAAAGAGTTTGCCAAGTATTTGCCTAACTCATAGGGCCATTTACAAAATGACTTACATAACTAACACTTTAACTAACAATCACATCTTGACAAAATAATCAAGTCCTATACATGCCATACTCAAAACAAGTCTAAGATTGTTATACCAAAGTGCTGTCGATAATGTGATTTCCGAACTCCTGCGGTCACGATCCTCGAGTTACCCTGGCAATACTATAAGGAAGAAGGGCAATGAAAAAAGGGGTAAGCATAAAGCTTAGTAAGTTGCATGGAAATAAATAACAATCATAATACTCAAAAAAATAATCCATCCACGGTATTATCTAACCATACACAAATCAAGGCTTCTTGCCACGCTTACTTACAATTGCCCTTATTTAGCACATACCGTGCCACACATCGCAATCGTTTCTTCGTGACCTAGTCACGAGTACCTGTATTCACTCATTCACATGACTTAAATATCATTCGCATCTCTACTTCTAAATTCATCTACTTATCCCACCACTCACAAGGATAGTCAAAGACACGTGTTTACAGCCATTACTATAAACATAAAACCAATGCCACGTCCCCGAGGTGGTCTTACATGGAGTCTTCTCTAGATACCAATGCCATATCCCGGACATGGTCTTATATGGAATCACCTCTAGGTGCCAATGCCATATCCCGGATATGGTCTTATATGGGATTACCTCTAGGTGTAACGATGCCATATCCCGGATATGGTCTTATACGATTTCCATGTTCATCACCGAAGCCATATCCCGGATATGGTCTTATACGGGATCTCAACTTGGTACCGAGGCCATATCCCGGACATGGTCTTATACGGGACCTTATTTATTTCATATTTCAATGATAGCATTTCTATAATCAACATGGCCCAATTAGGACTCCAATATCTCATTCACATTAACTACTCAATTTAGTAATGCATTATGCTCTAATATAATGCCAAGCATTTCTCAACATGCTAATATGCATATTATTTAAGTCACATACAACTTACCTCGTTTTCAAAATGAGTTAGTTCTTCGGTTCAGTCCACGACTTTATTCTTTCCCCGATCGAGGCGGATTCTCGTCTCCTCTTGCTCTATAATAGCAAATTAGCTCATTTTAATTACTACATTAATATAAGCATCTCAATAATCATGCTTAAGCAAAATTACCATTTTGCCCCTAGACTTTGGCAAAATGATCATTTTGCCCCTAGGCTCGGAAATAAATTTTAATCACATTTCTACCTTCAACAAGCCTAGATAAACATTTAATGCTCTTAAAGCTATCATCAAAATTTAATATTTCACATACTTACTACAAAAATTTGTAACCTTTTCATCAAGGTCCTTATTGGTGTTTTCATGCTAACACCCTTCACAAAAGTTGTTCATACAACAACTAAGACTCATTCTCTTCCATAAAAATGCAACAATAACTAAAATAGATCTCATGGCAAAACCTTAAACTCTTTACCATATTGCACAATAGTCCCCTCATTTGAAAGCTTTAGCTTTAGGGGTTTCAAAAGTACAATTATTTTCAAGAAAAGTTCTCTAGAACACTTACTTGAATGGATGAGAGCTTGCTGAAATTTTGAGCATTCAAAACCCCTATTTGCTGCTAATTTTCGGTGGAAGATGAAAGGAGAAAAGATGATATCTTTTTCTCTCCTTATTTTATTAATATTAGTCAAATAAGTCACCAACTATCACCAACTTTGACCAACATTGTCCATCTTTGTCTCCTATGGCCGGCCATGCTAAATTTGGGGGTCTAATTGCCTTTTAAAGACCTCCAATTTACAATCTATGACAACTTGGCACTTTTAGCTTATAGAATGGACCTTTCGCACTTTATGCGATTTAGTCCTTTTTCGCGATTAAACACGAAATCGCTAAAATTAAAGCATCAAAATTTTCATGTACATATGCTATCATGTTCTAACTCATAATATATCATGAAAATAAATTTCTCAAATCTCGGATGAGTGATCCCAAGACCACTATTCTGACTAGCCCCTAAATCGGGCTGTTACAATAAATGTTGCATAATCACATACAAACTTACATACTCTTTTTCTCGATTCATACTGAACTCAATACTAAAACTTTCAGTTAATAGTACCTTTAATGACTTCTAACCTAACCATCACGATTAAAATGTTTCAATGAGCATACCTCTGTATCATGCTCCTCACTCATGTACACATAGAATTTCATTCTCCTTATTGATTCATGCGTAAATATACACTTAACTAGAATCATATCTCAATACATGAATCTACTATGTTCTCCTCACTGAGAATATATTCCAAACACACTCTCCTTTGAGTTTCTCTTGATGTGCTAATTTAAAACCTTTACTATCGTCATGTCTCAGGATAGCAGAGACATCTCAATCAAGTGCATTAACTCTATCCAGTTTACCCGAAAACTCATCGCACAACGTGAAACTTGTGATTTCACCTCTTATACTAGAATTATCACCTTTATATGATCAAATCAAAAGTGCAATCATAGTAAATATAACTACCACAACTCAAAGAACATACACTTTAAAGATAACCATGATCAACGGAAATATAAGAGAAATCTCACATAAATATTTATCACTAACTTTCTCCTCAAAGTACCAGAATAAGGTTACGAAGAGATAAAGGAATGTCGATTTCAATTGATTAAATCGACAACTATTTTGTCTAATCTTACAGTCAGCTAACATTCTCACACGATAACGATTCATGGAAAGAACAACTACATCACCCCTGAAAGGCAACAGATATTAATACGAAGTACTCAAAGAGATCATTATGGTCCATACAACTATGGTTGTCATGGTCAAACACTTTCACAGTTCAAATATTGTTTCTCTAACCATTTCCATTATCAAAACTTTTTGACTATTCCTTTTCATTAGTGAACATCAAATCAGGAAGGTTTCGATAAGCGTACACCTTAGGCTTCCTACTCAATTGAGTCAAATAGCCTAGGTTAACTTTCTCTTTACTCTTAACATTGCATAATCAGTGCAATCTTTAAAACACTCAGATATTCTTCTCAAAGCTGTTCTCACTTTCTAACTACCCTTATCTCGATATACGTTACTACTTGTTTTGCCAATTAACTCTTTCATTTCGTACTCATGAGCTTAGTAAGGATCTCATTATAAATCAACAATAGTAAGGGGGTGAGGTCGTAAAGCCTCTAACTTGACTCTCATGACTACATACCTATGATTTAACATTCGTCATTAATGTGATATCATCGTAGTCACACAACTCGCTCCAGGCGAGTTTTCACGCTTACTCATGCTACAATCGTATCACAACATTATAGCCCAGCTATAAACTTACATGTCGTCATGATGCCATAGTCTCGCTATGGTCTTACACGGAATCTCATATCAATATCAATGCCTTATCCCAGATACGGTCTTACATGGAAACTCATGTTGATGCCGATGCCATATCCTAGATATGGTCTTGTACGGGATCTTATATCAATATCGATGCCATATCCTAGATATGGTCTTACACGATTTCATGCTGAAGCCAGGTTCCGGACGTGGTCTTACACAGAATCACTATTCGAGGCCGGCGCCATATCCCATATATGGTCTTACACGGGATCACGTATCGTTGCCAATGCCATGCCTCAGACATGGTCTTATATGGGATCACATGTATTGCCATGGTCTAACCATGGTCTTATTCATCAATTTATCATTGAACGACCGTACTCATCTCCTGCATTCTACTTAGTCAAACTTCTCAGTTTAACTCCCACACTATAATATGTGTAGCTTCATAACAGAGTCATAAAATAAGACATTATACATCCTCTACTTTAACAGTCGCATATGAGATTCAATTATGTGGACATATTGTTCATACATCATTCAAACAGTCGTACATACATACGTATCCCATTCTCTGGATATATTTACTCACTATATACACCTATCCCAATAGGTCGAGTATATAACACCGTATGCATATCAAGCCAATACGATATAAACATCACTTTATAACTCTCATTTCAACCCTCAACTTAGAATTATCTCATTTCATACATTATCACACACATGTCATAAACTTCTATTCATAACTCTTTGAATTTCAACAGTGCATAAGCGCATTTCAATTACCTCATTATCACTTATAACATTATTGGATTTAGCTCGATTCGGAATCATCTCTGTCTCAACAAAACAATTTCGTTAGAGCCGGGAGATATCACACTATCACGGTCCACCTATGGCATGTATAGCTAGACTCTTACTCACGCTAGGTTAGTCCGAGAACCGACTAAACCATAGCTCTGATACCACTAAATGTAACACCCCTTACCCATATTCTACGCCGAAACTGGGTACAAGGCTTTACTGGACTTGACTTGCTTGATCATTCCACTTTAGGCTATAAATATTCTCTCCAATTTAAAACTTTCCATTCACCAGCGTAACGTCCCTATCATGGGTCAACGAGACCCATTACACCCGCTCGGGATATTGAGGAACCAAGCTGGAACCTTTCAAACACTTAGAAAATTTTCACCTAAACAGGGGTCACACGTCCGTGTGAAATGGGACACACCCGTGTGCCCCTAAGACATGCCCGTGTCTTCCACCCGTGGTCAACACTGACTAACTTCACAAGGCCTTGACACGCCCGTGGTCCTGGCCCGTGTGCCAAACCTTGGCATTCTGACTTATCCACACGGCCTATACACACGCCCGTGTGCTTCAGCCGTGTGGCGATTCAAATTCCGAGTGCAAGGTGCAGACTTCACACGGCCTGGGCACACGCCCATGTTCTAGCTGTGCCAACCACACGGTCTAGACACACGTCCGTGTGTCTACCCATATGGACAATTAGCAGGCTATCTACCAAGCCCTTTGCCACCCTAACTTGCTTATAAACATACACCATCATACGACTTTCTCAATTCATAGATTATAACAGTTGAGTTATCATATTGAAACCATAAAATGAAGTCTTCGTCCCATATACGAGGGAGAACTATTTCTGGTATAATTACAAACGACTTAAGCCATCATCTATGGCTATACACAACTGAACCATAAACTCTTTTAGGCCAACACAATTGGCTATATCAACTATGACTTAATCAACTTTAAATACTATCCCTATACATGCCATAACTCATAAGGACTTAAAACCTCATACCAAGTGTCTGCTCGATAGTGTGAAACATCTTCGGCGGTCTCCAACCCGAGCTAGCTAAATTAACCTATAAGAGATGAGAAAGGAAGAGGAGTAAGCAATAATGCTTAGTAAGTTCATATGCATATAACTATCAACTATTGGCATTCATTGATTATACTCAACCACAAGGTATTATAATGAGTTTTACTCTTAATCTCATGGTTACTTACTCAACCATTTTTGAGACTTACTCATTCTGCCTCTTACCACATTCTAACCATGCCACAAGCTAATTGCTCATGTTAATTTGTATGCATCCCTGCACTTGTCACCACATGATCTCATAAAACAATACATCAAACATTTTCGATAAGTCACTCATACTACAATCTCTCAGTAGTTTCGCACTTAGCCCACCCTCAATCTCTAATAGGGTGGTATCGCTCATAGCCCACCGTTTACAATTTAAGGTGGTATCGCACATAGCCCACCATTATTATACATTCACGTATATTTATCCACATACATTTCTCTATTTCAAATGTCTATCCGGGAACATCCTCACACATTATCATTCTTACTTAGCTTTCTATGATAATCGTTTGCATTCATACAATGCATTAATAATTATAACTTATGCAACCGAGGTGCATCATTTACACATACCCACTATGCTTTTATCATATACCGAATTCCTCTCAATTCAGTTCTAACACATACATGTACCTCTCGTGGTACAACCACATTCATTCTCATTCTCAACATACTTGTTGAATCACTCAAATTGTTAAATAACACCCTTGAGTCTCATACACATAATGTCACATTGACATCATACCCCCGATAGAGTCTTACATGAATTAACATATCGATGCCATGTCCCTGACATGGTCTTATTCAATATCTCACACCGAGGCCATATTCCAATATGGTCTTACACGGGACCTTAATTATCATCATATCATGCTATTTGCATTTCTTACTATCTTTGATTCAATTCTCTTAACAACTCGTCAAAACACATTTAATACATTCATAGCGTAATTATACATTCCAGACAGCATTGGAATATTAAATAACCCGTACGTAATTGCAACATTTACACACGAACTTACCTTGATGCCGAAAAGGGATCGAAAGGGACGTATTTGTCCATATTTCTCTTTTCTCCCGTTCTAGGTCCAAATCTCATTTTTTTTTATCTAGAACAATAGAATTTACTCATTTAATCACTTATAATTCATAATACAACAAAATCTACACTTAGGCAAAAATGACTATTTTGCCCTTATACTTTAGCAAAATTACAATTTTGCCCCTAGGCTCGTAAATCACTTTTCATCACGTTTTCTTATTAAACAAGCCTATCTAAACATTTAATCTTCTTACAACTATCCACAATTCCAACTATTTCATGCATTAATGATCAAACTACAACATTTGCATCTTAGTCCAAATTAGGTGTTTTCATGACAACACCTTTCACAAAAGTTGTTTCTCATCTCCCTAACATTCATTTTCTTCCATAAAAACCCAGCAAACAATCATAAAATCTCTCATGGCAAGTCCCTAGACTTTCAACCATATTGCAAATTAGTCCCCTCATTAGCTAGCTTAAGCTTTGGGGACTCCAAAAGTACAAAAATTAACAACTAAAACTATCAAAATCACTTACTTGAAGAGAAAATGAGTTGCTGAAATTTTAAAGCTTCCAAAGCCCTCCCTTTGTTGATATTTTCGGTTGGAGAAGAAGACTAAATGAAAAGATGATAACTTTTGCTTATATCATCTTATTTTATTCATTTTGTCAACTAATGTTACCAACTATTGACCAAAAATAAATGCTCTTGTCCCCTATGCATACTATGGCCGGCCAACTCACTTAAACAAGGCCAAATTGTACATTTGAGACCTCCAATTAATAATCCTTAGCTATTTGACACCTCTAGCAAATAAAATAGAACTTTCACACTTTATGCGATTTAGTCATTTTTAGCGATTAAGCCTGAAATCGTTAAAAATTAAAGCACCGAAATTTCCATGCATCCTTATTAACATGTTATAACATATAAAATAACATGAAAATATTTTTCTCTAACCTCGGATTAGTGATCCCAAGATCACTGTTCCGACTAGCCCCTAAATCGGGCTGTTACAAGAATTGAGTAAGATACATTCAATCACTAGAGCACCGAAGTGCCGCTTTCACTTGAGTGTGCTAAGGGTATTTCTATGACTTATCAATTATATCTCACTAGTTCTACCTTGTTTATTAGAACTTCACAGTATTTTATTCTCTTGTAATTATTTCTTTCTTTTTTAAATTCTTATCAAAACTAAGTTTCACATTTCACATTTCACATTCAAGTGTACATTTTCATATTTCACTTATGAGTATATCACACACTTTCACTCTTATTTATCAATTAATTCACTTATTAGATAATAAATTTTATCACGAGAACACTTACTTTCAAATATCACTACACTTACTTTCAAGTCTGTTTTGGTGTAGTATAGTCTTTCAATTGGTTTGCTCGTTTCCAATTAGGCTAAAGACATGTTTAAATTATCTACTAATATAAGTTGTCTTTCCATATTACGATCCAACCACATAATACTGCTTAGTATTAGTTAAACGTTAGATAATCAGTGAGCCAATATTTGCTTTCATTTTGCTTTGCATGCAAAAATCATTGAGAACAATATACAAAAGACATTAATGTAATTAACGAATATTTTATTAAACCAATTTGTTCAAAAAATGCAAGTATACATAGACAAAAATATTACAATAAAGGCATTATATTCTAACAGTCTCTAACTTACCCTAGTGAAATGACGAGTTGTGTTTTGTATTTTCATGTCCTCTACATGTTTCTCAAAACTCTTAACTACCATAGTTTTGGTAAACGAATTCACAAAATTGTACTTTGACTACATCCACTATCTCGTTGGCTACCACCTCCCTTATAATGTCATATTCTGTTTTATTATTTGCTTCAAATTATTGCTGCAAATTACCGTATGAATTGCTCCCCACCGCTTGCACTAGCTCTGCTATTTGACCGTCCAAATTACGCCCTCGTTTGCCATCCTAATTAGCTGATCTTTGCTTTTAATTTTGGCTACTAATATGGTTGTTGCTCACTACAAATTCAGCCGCTTGCCGCCACTCCGCTGCTTTCAAATCCTTTAAACAGTCCCAATTGAACTGCTCAAATCGGCAACCATCTTGCTACCTAAGTCAGCCAATTTTTTGTCGTTTTGTTCTTCGAAAATTGATTCAATTAGCCATCCAAATCAGCAACTGCTTGCTGCACCTTTTGCCCATTGATTCCAAATTGACGTTGCCAATTGATTCTTTGGCTTCAAGTGGTAATATATTATTCAATTTTATTATTGGATTCATGTTGTATTGATTTAGTTAATTATATTGATATAATTAGTTTATGGATACTTGAATCCTAGAATGATAATTAAGTTGAATTTGGTGTGAGTTAGGATAACTTGGTTTTAGTTAAATTTAGATTAATTGATTAATCATGAGTGGATATGGTTAATTTTGGGGGATATTTTAGATTAGATTAACATTAATTTGGGATTAAATTTAAAAATAATCTAATTTAATTAAAAGATTAGAACAAGAAAAGTGATTGTTGAATCTTGGTTAATTTCAATCAATAAAAAGATTTCGTTGCATTAATTTAGGATAATTGAGGATTAATTGTTGTTTGAATAAAAGTTCTTAAGAGATTAAATAAGATATTAAATTTATTTAGAATAATAAAAATTTGTTTAAGATTAAAATTGGAATAATTGTCATAGAATTAGTAATTTAGACTTGGAGTGTTTGATAAACTAAACTTTTTCTTTTTATTTCTCGAGATATCTATCGGAGGGATTCTAGTAATTAATCCTTTGCATTCAATATGCCCATTAATGGGGTGGATGCTAGGCACGAATTTTAAAGCTGCTCCATACCCAGGACGAGGAGAGATGATAAACTAAAACTTTAAGTGTTAAAAAAAATTAAATACTGAATTTTTATAGCTAAAAACTTTATAAGTGTTGAATTTATATTAGAAAGTTGTTTGATAAATCAATAAATATAAATACTGAACATAATTAAATTGTTTGATAAAAGTAAATATTGATTTTTAAAATATTATTTATTTTTAAATTTAATCTAATTAATATAATATTTTATATTATTTTGGATAATTTTGGATAAGAAAAAAATATGTTAATTTGAAGATATCATTTTTTTAAAAAGGATAATTTATTTCAATTTTTAATGAAATAAAATCAACTTAATATTTTCTACATTAAGTGATAAGGAGCTACCTACCTATTTATCTTGTTCAACACTTTTTTGTTGAGAATTTTATATTAAGCAAAAAAATAAAAATGACTATCAAACACGTTTAAGATATTAAATGTTGAAAATTTTTATTTTCAATGAAATGAAAATTTCCAATAGTTTATCAAACACACCATTAGTTTTGATAAATTCATATGTTTTGTTACATTAAAGAAGAGGAATGTAACGCCACAAAAATCCTTTATGATTATTCTCGTATGTTTGTGACACCAATATCTGTCTGCTTCAGTGGTTAAGTGTTCTGGGAGTGTCTGAGAAATCTTGGGTTCAAACCTTAGCTTGGGAAAAAAATTGATTTTTATTTGAGTAAACCCCTATCTTTAGCCAGTAGGCTTATAAATAAATATTGGAAAAACACGTCAGAATTGGCCTGCTGGTTTGGTGGTTAAGTAGAGTGGCAAAGCGCTGATGGTCGTGAGTTCGAGTCTTGGTATGCGCATGAGAGTGTTTTATTTTGCTACTTGTGTCGTGTGTGTGTGTTCTAGTTTGACCAAATTTTTGAGAGTTTGAGGGCGGTGGGAGTGTGTTGGACGGCTTGGGAGGGAAATAAGGGATTTGGGGATAAAAGTAAGGAGTGGAGGCGTTTGAGATGTACTGGGATGCTGAGTGGTTGGAATGGATGTGGTTTAGAGGAGTAGATCAAGGAGTTTGGGGAGTTACCCTTTGATTCCGAAAATCTCTGCAGAATTCTCCTCTACCATATTTCATTTTTATTTTATTTTTTTCCTCTGCCTCCATAGCCGAATTTTGTCCCTTTTTCCCCACCCCCTTTTCGTTTTCTCTTGACTTCAATCTCCCTGTGTTGCTGCTGAGATTTCGAGTGCTTTCCCTCTACCTGCCGAATTTTTCCCTCTCCACCTTTTCTTTTTCTTTTATTTTCAGTCGAAATCCCTCATTGCTGCCATTTTCCCCCTCTATTTCTCTTTTTTTGTTGCCGAAATTTCAAGTGGTTCCCCTTATCTTTTGTTTTCGGTCTATCTTGCTCCTCGGCTTTTGTTTCCGTGTGACAACGGTAAGTAGTGTTGTTGTGTTCTTTTAGTTTTGGTTTCGGAAGATGTTGATTCTGTTGTTTGTGCATAGGAGACGATCGTGAAGTGGTTTTTCTTCCCAACGAATTGATTAGTGCGAGTAGTCGGGGGTGATTGCGGTAAATGAGTGCATTTGGCTCGTTTTGGTGTTGATTAAATTGTGTTTTAGTTGTTAAATTCGAGATTGGGTACGCTGTTTGTAGGTTCCAGAAGGATTGGAAGTGCTTGAGCATCGAGAACGACCTAAGTGTGTAAACATAACTCTGCAAACGGTAATCAGCGAAAAGCCAAAAAGGGAGACTGTCGACACCATACGGGCGTGTGGCCACCCGTGTGGTAGGCCGTGTGATCGGACACGGGCGTGTGATCGACGAGGCAAGCCACGTGCGATTCATGGGCCTGGCTGAATTGGGCCGTGTGGGCCCCACGGACGTGTGGGCCCCACACGGGCGTGTGGGATTAATGGGCCAGGCCGTGTGTTCCACACAGCTAAGCCCATTTTGGGCCTTGTGGTCCACACGGGCGTGTGGGCCTACATGGGCAAATTACATGGGCTTGTGGGCCCATTTTCACTGTTTTGACTACTAGGGTTGCACGGGTCGCCCGAGTCGACTGTGGACCTACTGTAGGGTCAGTAAGATTACCTAGATCCCTAATTGACTGAGTGACTGTTATATTCATGTACTTTATATATATACAAGTACGACTGTATTGTGAGCATGCTGTTAAAACTGTATTGAATACATATATATACCATGATTTGGCATGACATGATTGTATGATGCATTGCATGGGGATGGGTTTATATGGATTGGAAGAAGTGTACTGAAAGGCTTCGAGCCCAACTTATTGGCAGCTCAGCTGCAAACTACTGTCTAGTACCGCAATCGGTACTACTTGGAGTGCAGGGATGGGTGGGTTGATTATATCCCCACATAGAGTGTAGGGTTGAACGGAGATGGAGTGTAGAGCCTGGCTGGGTAGGACTTGTATACTGCATATTGTGATACTGTACTGATTACTGATACTATAATGGGCCAAGGCCCAAATGCATGATTGCCTCTGTACTGAGATGGGCTAAAGCCCAAACTGATACTGTCACTGATTCTGAATAGGGCTTTGGCCCAGACTGTGATTGCCTTCTGTTTGTCTTTTTGTGCTATTTAGGATTACACACTGAGTTTTCGTAAACTCACCCTTCTGTTTTAACTGTACATGTAATCCCCAAACATAGGCAGATCGATGCGGCGGAGGACCCAACGGTGGCCACACGACCTAAATTGTTTGATTCAGTACCTAATAATTATTTTTTATTTTATTTTGGGGTATTTTACTGTAATAATGGCCTTTTTGGATTTTCATGGTTAATTTGGGATTTCTATTATTTTGATTTACAACTGCTAGTAGTAGGGTTAATCGAGTTTTCAAAACGAATCAAATGTTTTAACAAAATATACTCAAATATGTAAACTGATTTTAAAAGCTTCCGCGATAAGTGACGTTTTGAAAATTAATATCATTTTGAAAAAGAATACTTATGTGATAATGAACTACGTTTTGAAAATGAACGACGCATCTTAGAATTAACATAAGATTTTTGTAATGAGGCTAATTCGAAAAGAGGTTTTTACGATAACTCATTTATTTCCAAAACACTACCATGTGACATCGCCAAGATTCGGCCATAACGTCTAGGCCGGGTTTGAGGTGTTACATTTAGTGGTATCAGAGCCAGGTTTCAAAACTCGACTGTGGATTTGGGTCTTAAGATTTGATTTTCTAAGAAATATTTTCTAATGATTTGGATTGTTTTTACTGAACGTGTGGTACACCGAGTCTCCGACGCCGATCCTGTAAGTTCTCTGAAACTGTTATGTGTTTTAAACTAAAATCGTCTGGCCCAAACTACTATAGGTAGTATCTTCGCCTGAAAACACTCTAAGTTAGTGTATACTGAGAAATTGTAGATGAACTGAAAACCGTAGTGAGATTGCGGTCTACGAAAACGAACTTCAAAATTATCGATATTGTTCTGCATAAAACATTTTTTGATAAAATACTAAAACTATAAACTGATGCATAAAATTGATAATACAGATAAAATACAAATAGACAATGAGCACAAGAGGTACTCACGGACGGGGTACAAAAGGCCGTGGTAGAGGCCGTAGAGGTGCTCGAGCTGGATTTTCATCTTCTGGCAACTTGCCTAATTTGGATACTAGTGAGACACCGGCTTCGCCTTTGACTGAGACTGGGTCTCATGATCGAGCGGCTGGGGATGATGCACTGTCTCAAGCCATTTTAAGGATTCTAGAGAGGGTCGCTAGGCCCAATACTGGAGCTGGAGGCTGAGGGTCAGTTACGGAACGACTCCGGTCCAATAGAGCCGAGATTTTTAGGGGTATTACTGGAGTTGCCCCTAATGTGGCTGAGAACTGGATCGAGGTCACAGAAAGGATCATGGACGATTTCGACTGCACCCCCGAGCAGAAACTAAAGAGTGCAGTGTCACTGCTGAGAGATGAGGCTTACCAGTGGTGGCTTACGGTTAAGGACTTTCTGGATGTTTTTCCTGAGCAGCTGCCTGGGTTACCTCCGAATCGTGAAGTAGAGTTTGGGATTGAGCTCATTCCTGGTACAGCTCCGGTGTCCATCGCCCCTTATAGAATGACACCGAAAGAGCTTGTGGAGCTAGTGTGTCTCCGTGAGGAGCACCGGTTCTATTTTTGAAAAAAAAGATGGATTCATGCGTATGTGTATCGACTACCGTCAATTAAACAAGTTGACCATCAAGAATAAGTACCCTCTACCGAGGATAGATGATCTATTCGGCCAGTTCTGAGGGGCTTCGATTTTCTTTAAGATTGATCTACGATCAGGTTATCACCAGTTGAAAGTTAAAGAGGCTGACGTGGATAAGACGACATTTAGGACTCGCTATGGCCATTACGAGTTCCTAGTGATGCCATTTAGAATGACGAATACACCAGCAGCTTTCATGGATCTAATGAACCGAGTGTTCCAGCCCTATCTAGATCAGTTCGTAGTGATATTTATTGATGACATACTGTGTATTCGAGAACTAAGGATAAGCACGATAAACATCTTAGAGTGGTTCTGCAAATTCTACGAGAGAAACAAACTATACGCCAAGTTCAGTAAATGTGAGTTCTGGTTACGTGAAGTAACGTTTCTAGGACATGTGGTTTCTGCTGAGGGGATTAAGGTCGATCCTCGAAAGATAGAGGCAGTATTGGAATGGAAACAACCTAAGACTGTATCTGAGATTCGCAGTTTTCTAGGACTGAAAGGATATTATCGACTATTTGTAGAGGGGTTTTCACTGATCGCCGCACCCTTGACTAAGTTACTACGTAAGGGTGTGCCGTTTAACTGGGCTAACGTGCAGCAAGAGAGCTTTGAGAAGCTCAAGACTGTACTGACAGAGGCCCCTATTCTGATACAGCCAGAGTCTGGAAAAGATTTTACTGTCTACAGCGATGCATCACATGTCGGTTTGGGATGTGTGTTGATACAAGAGGGTAAGGTGGTAGCGTATGCGTCTCGTCAGCTTAAGACTCACGAGGAAAATTATCGGACGCATGACTTGGAGTTGGCCGTGGTGGTATTTGCACTAAAAATCTGGATGCATTACCTGTCTGGTGAGAAGTGTATCATTTACACTGATCACAAGAGCATCAAGTACCTCCTCACTCAGAAGGAGCTAAATTTTAGGCAGCGTAGATGGATTGAGATGCTTAAGGACTATGACTATACGATTGAATACCACCCTGGCAAGGCCAATGTAGTGGCTGATGCACTGAGCTGTAGGGCTGTGACTGATCTAAGGGCGATGTTTGCTCGTCTCAGTTTATTTGATGATGGTAGTGTGTTGGCCGAACTTCAAGTTAAATCGACGTGGATAGAGCAGATTAAGAGTAAACAAACGGAGGATGAGTCGTTGGGTCTTCGTTTCCGACAGATTGAGAGTGAGAATACTGTGGATTTTGGATTGAATAGCGAAGGGGTACTCTGCTTCCATGGGAGAATCTGTGTACCGAAGGATACTGAGTTGAGGCAGGCTATACTACGAGAGGCGCATAATAGCCCTTATTCTATGCATCCTGGCGGAAGCAAGATGTATCGAGACCTTCGTGAGTTATACTGGTGGCCAGGTCTTAAGCGAGAGGTTACAGACTTTGTGGGTAAATGTTTGACATGTCACCAGGTTAAGGCTAAGCATCAGTTACCTTCGGGGTTGCTTCAGCCAGTTAAGATTCCACTTTGGAAGTGGGAGCGAGTGACTATGGACTTCGTTAGTGGGTTACCCTTCACACCCACTAAGAAGGATTCAGTATGGGTCACCGTGGATCGATTGACCAAGTCTGCCCATTTCATACCAGTTAGATCGATTACTCTCTGCGGAAGGTCAAGCAACTGTATGTGTGCGAAATAGTGAGGCTCAGATGGGGTACCTATTTCGATAATATCTGATAGGGATCCTCGCTTCACGTCTCGGTTCTGGAAGAAGCTACATAAAGCTCTGAGTACAAGGTTGGACTTCAATATTGCGTTCCATCCTCAAACAGATGGTTAGTCTGAGAGGGTGATTCAGATGCTAGAGGACATGTTGAGGAGTTATGTGATTGACTTCCGAGGCAGTTGGGAGGATTATCTGCCACTAGCAGAGTTTGCTTATAACAACAGTTTTCAGTCTAGCATTTAGATGGCACCTTACGAGGCACTATATGGTCGTAGGTGTCGCACACCTTCGTGTTGGACTGAGTTGGGCGAGTGGCGTGTGCTGAGCCCTAGATTTATTGGGCCTTATCACATTCTGAAGCGAGTGGGGCTAGTAGCATATCAGTTGGAATTACCTCCAGAGTTGGAGCGGATTCATGATGTGTTCCACGTTTTTATTTTGAGGCGCTACCGCTCTAATCCCACACATGTTGTTCCTGTTGAGGAGATCGAGGTTAGGCCAGATCTGACCTTTGAGGAGGAGCCAGTCCAGATAGTGGATCGTGATGTAAAGATTCTAAGAAGGAAGTCCATCCCACTGGTTAAGGTTTTTTGGCGTAATCATAGTTCTGAGGAGGCCACGTGGGAGCCTGAGGATGCGATGCCACAGCAGTATCCTCATCTATTCTGATCAAGTAAAATTTTGAGACCGAAATTTTCTTTAAGAGGGTAGAGTTGTAACGCCCCCAAAATCCTTTATGATTATTCTCGTATGTTTTTTACACCAATATCTATCTGCTTCAGTGGTTAAGTGTTCTGCGAGTGTCTGAGAAGTCTTGGGTTCAAACATTAGCTTGGGCAAAATTTTGGTTTTTATTTGAGTAAACCCCTATCTTTAGCCAGTAGGCTTATAAATAAATATTGGAAAAAACATGTCAGAATGGGCCTGCTGGTCTGGTGGTTAAGTAGAGTGACAAAACACTGGTGGTCGTGAGTTTAAGTCTTGGTATGCGCAGGGGAGTGTTTTATTTTGCTACTTGTTCCGTGTGTGTGTTCTAGTTTGACCGAATTTCTAAGAGTTTGAGGGCGGTAGGAGTGTGTTGGACGGCTTGGGAGGGAAATAAAGGATTTGGGGAAAAAAGTAAGGAGTGGAGGCGTTTGAGATGTACTGGGATGCTGAGTGGTTGGAATGGATGTGGTTTAGTGGAGTAAATCAAGGAGTTTGGCGAGTTACCCTTTGATTCTGAAAATCTCTGCAGAATTCTCCTCTACCATCATTCATTTTTATTTTATTTTTTTCCTCTGCCTCCATAGCCGAATTCTGTCCCTTTCTCCCCCACCCTTTTTTTCGTTTTCTCTTGACTTCAATCTCCCTATGTTACTGCCGAGATTTCGACTGCTTTCTCTCTACCTGCCGAATTTTCCCTCTCCACCTTTTCTTTTTCTTTTGTTTTCAGCCGAAATCCCCCATTGTTGCCATTTCCCCCTCCAATTCTCTCTTTTTGTTGTCGAAATTTCAAGTGTTTTCCCTTATCTTTCGTTTTTGGTCTATCTTGCTCCTCGGCTTTTGTTTCCGTGCGACAACGGTAAGTAGTGTTGTTTTGTTCTTTTAATTTTGGTTTTGAAAGATGTTGATTCTGTTGTTTGTGCATAGGGGACTATCGTGAAGCGGTTTTTCTTCCCAATGAATTGATTAGTACGAGTAGTCGAGGATGATTGCGGTAAGTGAGTGCATTTGGCTCGTTTTGGTGTTGATTAAATTTGGTTTTAGTTGTTAAATTCGAGATTGGGTACGCTGTTTGTAGGTTCCAGAAGGATTGGAAGTGCTTAAGCATCGAGAATGACCCAGGTGTGTAAACACAACTCTGCAAACGAAAATCGGCGAAAAACCGAAAAGGGAGACTGTCGAAAACACACGGGCGTGTGGCCACCCGTGTGGTAGGCTGTGTGATCAGACACGGGCGTGTGATCGACGAGGTAGGCCATGTGCGATTCATGGGCCGGGTCGAATTGGTCTGTGTGGGCCCCACGGGCGTGTGGGCCCCACACGAGTGAACCACACGAGCGTGTGGGATTAATGGGCCAGGCCGTGTGATCCACACGGCTAAAGCCATTTTGGGCCTTGTGGGCCTGTCAGGGGTGTGGGCCCATATGGGCAAATTACATGGGCTTATGGGCTCATTTTCACTGTTTTGACTGCTAAGGTTGCAGAATGCCGGCCGAGTCGATCGTGTGGACCCTCTTGTAGGTCGATAAGATTACCTAAATCCCTAATTGATCGAGTGATCATTATATCTATGTACTTTATATATATACATGCACACATCAGTATTGAACATCTTTGTTAAAACTATCTTTGAATACATATATGATACCATGATTTGGCATGACATGATTGTATGATGTATTGCATGGGGATAGGTTTATATGGATTGGAGGAAGTGTACTGAAAGGCTTCGAGCCTAACTTCTTCGGTAGCTCACCGCAAACTCTTGTCTAGTGCACGCAACCTGCACTACTTGGAGTCAGAGGATGGGTGGGTTGATTATATCCCCACATGGAGTGTAGGGTTGGACGGAGATGGAGTGTAGAGGCTAGCTGGGTAGGACTTGTATACTGCATATTGTGATATTGTACTGATTACTGATACTGTAATGGGCCAAAGCCCAAATGCATGACTACCTCTGTACTGAGATGGGCTAAAGCCCAAACCGACATCATCACATGATTCTCGAATAGGGCTTTGGCCTGCATCATGATTTCCTTATGTCTTTCTGTTTGTGCTATTTGGGATTACACACTGAGTTTTCGTAAACTCACCCTTCTGTTTTAACTGTATAGGTAATCCCCAAACATAGGTGGATTGGTGCGGCAGAGGACTCAACGGTGGCCACACGACCTAAATTGTTTGATTCAGTACCTAATAATGATTTTTTATTTTATTTTGGGGTATTTTACTGTAATAATGGCCTTTTTGGATTTTCATGGTTAATTTGGGATTTCTATTATTTTGATTTACAACTGCTAGTAGTAGGGTTAATCGAGTTTTTAAAACGAATCAAATGTTTTAAAAAAATATACTCAAATACGCAAACTGATTTAAAAAGCTTCCGCGATAAGTGACGTTTTGAAAATTAATATCGTTTTGAAAGAGAATACTTATGTGATAATGAACTACATTTTGAAAATGAACGACACATCCTAAAATTAACATAAGATTTTTGTAATGAGGCTAATTCGAAAAGAGGTTTTTACGACAACTCATTTATTTCCAAAACACTACCATGTGACATCGCCAAGATTCGGCCATAACGTCTAGGCCGGGTTTGAGGTGTTACAAGGAAGGCGAATCATCGAAAGCAAAGCTTATTGTGGATTGCTTGCTTCTATACAACAAACGCTTAGAAATTTGATTTGTGTTCTCTATAATATCATATTGTAACACCTTATACCCGACCTGATCATGGGCCGAGCTACAGGATGTCACATTTTTTGTTAGAGCGACTACGATCATTCCTATTCGAATTATACCACTAATTAATAAAATTCATTTAAAACAAGCATTAAACGTGTTAAACAATCATTAACTAACATTACTTAACCTAGTAGGTGCATGCCTTTTAATCAATAAAAAGGTAGCTACACAAATATTGTTGAGTCTGGGATCTTGACTGAATGCTAAAGTAAATACTTGGGATCTCAAATTGAACTTAACCTGCACACGGAAAACAAAAACCATCATTTGCATTGCTATAATTCAAATCAAATGATATAAGCAATAATTGAAATGCATACAATTTCAATGTTTATTCTATTAATCAATACAAGTGTATCTTATAACCAAATCTTGTTCAACACATATTTTATATATATACATATATAATTCACTAGTGAATCAATAGTTAAATAAATTATGAAATACATCATATCATTATCGCAATGCTAAACCAAGTTGTGCAATTAATTAATTTATAACATGTAATCATGTTTCATTATATTACAACATCAAATGATTCATTCCTTAACTTATCAAATTGGCTCTTCGGTTATTAGTAGGCTCACAATTTTTTATACTTACTCTCGATATCCAATGTCGTATATAAATGTCTGCATTTCAAACTTACAATGTTTAATCATTTCCAAATCTCATTATCACATTCATGGACAATTCAACACTTCTCACATATCATTTATTATCATCACAATTAAGCTTATTTGTTTCCTTTCATTTTAACATTTCAATCATTTTCGAGTCTAATAGCTCTTCCCAATTTATTCACCCTCTAGGGCTCGTTTACAATCCTTCTGCATATTGATACATATCTCAATTCAATATCATTTCTTTACTTATAACATTTAACTAATTTAAATCTTTATAACCCTATTAAATTGTCACCGGGTCCTCATGTGCATCTAGAGCAAATGTCGATCCTTCCGCGGCATCTCCTCCCGACCTGGGATTGATGGCCCTCGTCTTGGCCTCCTACGGCGACATTGCCTACTCTTTTCTGAAGCTGGAAGTAGATACAGCTTCCCATGATGTCTGAACCAATCCATGTATCTGAAGATGTCGCCAAGTCCGACATGAGAAATGGTTCACGCGTTGGCAAGTAGTCGTACCTGTGCTGTCAAATCTCGATATATTTCTTGTGGAATGTTGCCCAATCTTCTTCGAGTCCCCCCCGCATGTCGATCTTGTACAGGTCATCGAGCTCCTGAGGTTGTGGCAGAATATGTTGCGTACACTAGAACTGTCGCATCACTCGGTTGGATTCGTGCATCTCGACCGTTGCAAAAATAATCAATGGTACTTTCACGTGCCAAATGCCACGGTTGGCTAAAAATTCCCCCAATACGCATTCTTGAATCCTCGGATTTGCGTATGGCATCCATACAAACATTCAATACGAATTTATAAATTCGATTTGTTGACCTAAAGCTAGTCGAATGTCCTCGAGCTCGGTTGGTATACCGTTATGTCTCGCGGGGTTATTCCACCTATTCAAAAAAATATGTTATTTCAAAATTATAAGAATGAAAATTCCTAAACAGTAACAATTTTATCAAATGAATTTTACCATGTTACGAGTAGGAATTCGTAAAGGACTTGCACTTGGGGGCGTAGAAATGGTAGTCGATACCATGTCCACGATTGAAGAAGGAGCATGCAACTACCTATTTTAGCTTTGTCTGGTATCGTCGCTCGACACATTTCTCGGTACAATGCCGCCAGCACCGTCGATCCCCAACTAAGTCATCCCGCTTCTTTCAAGTCGGCTAGTAGTAGTAGCCACCTTACATGTATCAGATTGCGATATTTATTTGGCATTAGCAGACCCCTAATCAACCTCAAAAATAATGTGCGTGAATTATTCCTTTTCAATGTCACTTGTGGAGGCCTCGATATGTTCGAAGTTTTCCTCCAATCATCTCATCTCGATCCGGCTACCCCTAAACTTGTTCGACACCTTCCCTAGCAGTTTGTTAAACCAAACTTTATTTGATAAAAGATTTTGATATAACAAATTGAAGTGTTTTTTTAATATAAGTTAAAATTGACAAAATGATTTTTAAATTTGAAGCCTAAGAAATAAAACTTTGAATATTTACATTAAACTCTTAGAAAATTTTGAAACAATTTTAAAATCAAGTGAAAATAATTTTAACCAAATTAAAATGATTTCAATCAAGTTAAAATCATTTTAACACATCAAAATGATTTTCAAACAAGTCAGAATTGCTCTAGGCCAAAAAGTATCGATACCAGTTGGACAAGTGTCGATATTTTTGGAATTATCGATACCCTTTGAAAAATCGAGACCAAACATGCATTCTGTTTCAGCAACCCTAAAAATTACCAATACCATTTTTTTGGTATTCGATACTTTTTGAAAAATAATCGATACATTTCTTAAAAACGATACCAAAATAGCATTTTGTTTCTTATGAACCCTACAAAATATCGATCCGGTATCGATACCTATTTTAAAAAGTATCGATAAAACATTTTTTGGTATCGATTAATAAATCTCAACGGTCACTGAATCAGTATTTATTACAAAAATTATCGATACCCTTTTATTTGGTATCGATACTCGAAGTTGCAGGTGAATTAAATGCTCTAGTTTTACATCCCCAACGGCCATATTCACTACACCAACAACCTCAATGGTTTGAAATCTATTAGGAGGTATAAATACCATCTTCCAAAGACCTACAACAACAAGAAAAGCACTTTCAAGAAAAAATCATCAACCAAACAACCTTAGAGCTTAATATTTCACACTCTTCTTACATACACTTGTGAGCTTTATCTCTATTCTCTTTCTCAAGTGTATTTTATTGTATTTGAGCTTCATTTTGCAAACAACTTAATCTTGTAAGGATTGTTTCTTTGTTTGCTTATTTGTATATCTTTGAGAGGGTTTGTAACTTAAGGCATGGGGGTAAAAATCTTAAGGAGTTGTAAGGTTAAACCTTATCTTCAAAGGTTGAACAAATTAGTGAATTTGGGAAAATCCTTAGTGGTGGAAAGCTAAGGTAGTAGAGTAGGCAATTGGAGCTGAACAACTCTAAATTCTTTGTGTTCATTGTTTCATTTTTGTCTTTGCTTTCACCAAAAATTTTAAAAGTCAATTCACCCCCTTTTGGCATTTTCGGTTTGTTCCATTGAGCTAACACAGTTGCTCGTATGTTACACTCCAATCGACACTAACAACTGGCCCGTAACGTCATCCCCATTGACCGGTAGACCGAGTTGTAAATTGACGTCCTCGCGTGTAATTATACACTTACCGCAGGGAAGATGGAACGTATGTGTCTTTGGTCTCCATCTCTCGACCAAAGCACTGATGAGTGGGGGGTCCAATTTAGTTCCCTCGAGCATGCAAGCCGTGTATAAAAAGCCTGCATCTTGCAAGTTTCCGTGAATGACCTCTGGTGCACCTTCGCTTAAGTTGTTTATGTACGTCTCCATAATCTGATCTTCGGGCTGAGTGTATAAACATAAAAAATTAGTAATCTAAACCGCATAATAATTAACTACTTAAATTAAAATAATTTAACAAATTTTCTTAACATCATAATAATTAACTGATTAAAATTAAATAATTTAATAATATTTTCTTACCATTTGTAATTGAATGCCAGAGATGTACTTGTCATCCAAACGAATAAGTTGATTTGCCATCGAAGAATGAATGAAATAAAATCAAAGGATTTAGATTTTTTTTTTAAAATTGGGTATTTAGAATAAAGAATCGAGAATTGACAATTGAGAATAAAAAATAGAGAACAAGAAATTGAGAATCAAATTGTGAAAATTGAAAGTTGAGTTGAAAAGAATGAGAATTGGAGGGCTTTATATAGGGAAAATTATGGCTGTTGGAGTTCCATAGCCGTTAATTTTTGCCGGTTACGAAATGTTATCGTTGTACAGAAAACGCGTTCTGTAGGACACGTTTTCACTGATCTGGCAGAGAAAACGCGCCACGTAGGAAACGTTTTTAGGAAAGAGAAGAAAACACGTCCTATAGGGTGCGCTTTCCCTGCAAGATCAGTGAAAATGTGCCACGTAGAATGCGATGTCTTCTCTCTCCCTCCAAAAACACCGTAGATTGATAAATTCTCAAAATAAACAATATAATTTCTCAATTAATTTTTGTTCAACATATTTAGATAAATTAATCCCTCCATAATAAATTCTTGTAAATAACTTGTGACATGTTTATATAAACTTCTTAATAATAAATTTATGTTGAGTATAAAGTTGAATTTAGTGTAGATTTTTTTTTTATTGAAAATTTTAGTGCATAGATTATGTGAAGTAGAAGTAAGAGGTATAGGGATTATTTTGGTGCATTTTAACATGTGGAATGTACCGATGGCAATGTATCATAATTTCATAACGTTGGAAGAGCTGATCAACTTTTCATATTTTGCTTAATTTAAATTTTGTGTGCTTTACAACTATATAATATATATTATTATACTATATTTTCAACTTCTATAAGAGTCTTAGAATAAATCAATTTAAGGAATATATATCCTATAAGTATACTTATATATATTATAAATAAATTAATTTAAAGAATAATTAGGTTAAAAATGAGTTTCCTGGTACTATTTTGGCATTTCAAATTGAACTAATTTAGAAAATATTCAAATTAAAATCTTTTAACTACTATTTGGTAAATGATAGTAATTTAAATAAATTCATATAATTTGAGTTTTTTTATTTAATTATGAATAAATATATTTCAAATCTAATCTACGATATAAAAAAAAATTTAGTTTATTTAATATAGAAAATAATTAGTTGATTTTTTTATTGCTTTTTTATTAATAATTAGTTTAAAGTAGATATCTGATTAATGAAGTATTTCTTTTTAATTGTAATTAAGAAAAATAAACAAGAAAAAAAGTGTCATTTTTTCTTTTCAACTATTTTATATTTTTTTAAAATTATGTTTGCAATTATTTTTATCTTTTAAGTAAAATTAGGGGTGAGTAAAATTCATTTCGACTCAAAAAATTCAAAAATTTTCAAATCAACTCATTTTTTTTTAAAATTTTGAGTTCGAGTCTAATTAAATTTTTAAATTCGAATAATTCAAATAAACCGAATATAAACTATATAATTTTAAATTTTAAATTTATATTCCCCACTCCCAGGCCCAAATCCTTTTACAATTCTCATTTCCCCCAAACCCATCCTATTCCCCTCCAAAGCCCGTCTGCCATTTTCCCAATTTTCAAAAGCCTGGCCAGCCTCACCATCCCAATTTCCCCAAAAGTCAAGATTCCATAGTACATTTTCTTCTTCAATTCAACCTGAAACTCTCAATTCCTAAATACCAAATTTCTTCTTCTTCAAAAAGAACCCCTGAATGAAACCTCAAATCAATTCCTCTATTCTTCTTCTTCTTCAAAAAAAAAAAAAAAAACCTTGATTCTTCTTCTTCA
This sequence comes from Gossypium sturtianum, assembly GCA_025698515.1. Taxonomy (NCBI): domain Eukaryota; kingdom Viridiplantae; phylum Streptophyta; class Magnoliopsida; order Malvales; family Malvaceae; genus Gossypium; species Gossypium sturtianum. The sequence continues at coordinate 137,140,418 of CM046950.1, read as the reverse complement.
TCAGTTCATTCAAACCCCCCAAATCAAAATCCCTATAATGACGAATCCAAGAAGAGAATTTTAAAGAAAACTGTTTTTTTTTTTAAATTTACATAAAAATAAACAGCAAAGTTATTTTTAAAATTTAACTTGAACTAATACTAGTGCTCTCTGTTTTTCCCTCATCATGGAGAAATGGTTAATTTTCACTTTTTGGTCTATCTATTATGCCTAAATTTGAAGTTTAGTACATATATTTTAACTTTTAACATAATTTGATTCCTATATTTTTATAATTAGTCCAAATAGTTAATATTATTAATTTTTTATTAAAATGTTACATGGTTATATATAATTTGAATGGCTTAAGGACATGGCTTCTCATGTATTTTTTATTTGCGTTGTATTTTTTTACGTTATAAATCAATGGTCAAATTTCAGTTTTGGCATTTGTACATCAACATTTTCAACATTAATTTTATTGTTACATGATTACCTAGTGATCTTTTTTAGATTTCAAAATATCACACCAATGATTTTAATAGAAGAATTTTAACAGTCATAACAATTGGAGCTGAATTTTTAAATTCAAAAAGTAGAGGGATTAAATTGTTGAAAATAAAAGTAAAATGACTAAATTCTAAATGTGCAAAGTGTATAAGGACTTGGAGCATATTTAACTTCAAAATTTTACTTTATAATTTGACAAAAACAATTAATCAATCGGACGTAAAGTGTTGATTAAGAACCGTACTAGCATGTACAAAGTGGAGGTCAACTACTTTATATTTGTAATATCTAGTCCATTACATCAATTTAAGGTAGAAAGTGGTGAATTTCACTATTTTATCTAGACATCTTTATGGGTTAGGTCATACATATTAAGTATTATTTATTTTCTTTGTTTAAGTTCAACTTAATAATATTTTATTTAAACCTGATCAGAATTTATACCCAACTCACTTATTTTTACTTTATTAAATAATTCTATTTACAACTTGAATAAAATGATATTATCACAAAATTTAGTACTTACCAAAAAAGCACAAAATTTAAGTTAATTTACTAAAATTAAACTTAATTTAACATAATTACTAAAATAAAAATTTATTATAAATTAAAAACAGATTGATGCGTTGTTATTCATTGTGTTTTAAACTAATTTTTGGAAGTAAAAGTACTTTTGGCTCCTAAAACAATAAAAAACAAAGTGAATCTAGAATTAAAAGTGGGATTCAAATTAAATTTTAGACCCAAACTCAAACGCTAAAAAACATAGCTTTTGGCTTTTAGATAAAAAAAATTATCAAAATATTCCCCTTTATTTCTTCCCCAACCAATTAAACATTTAATTGATTGCCACGCCTTGAAATATAAGGGTTAATTTTAATGAATAGACAAGAAAATGAATAAGGCTAAATGGTTAAGTGTTTAGTGTCTTCCCTAAAGACTCAAATTTGAGCTTCCTTCCTCCTATTTCCCTTCCTTTTATTTTCAACAACCTATGGTAAAAACCACAACTAAAATATATACAGTTGGGAATTAAAACTAAACAAGAAATGGGCATCAAGCCTAATGGTTAAGAGTTAGCTTCCCCCCTAAGTGATTCTAGGTTTAAGCCACTCTCTTCCCTTCCATTGCCTTTTATTTTTCAGCTGAAATTTTGGGTAAATAGCCCATGCCATCCCTAGGATTTTCAAACCCTAAGTATTTAATCCATTTATTTCCTAATTGGTCTTTATTTCCCTATTTTTTCAATTCATATTAGAATTTTGTCTTCTTCTCTCTATTTCCTATCATTTGCATCAAATTTTTCATCCTTTTGTTGTTGATTATCTTGTTTTCCTAGATCAAAACATCCTCCATTCAATCGTTCTTCCTATCAATTTTGGTAATTGTTGTCCATAGCATTCTTAGCATTGCCAAGAAACGGTAAATACACCTCATTTTCAATGATCAGAACCCATATTTCCATATCTAACGTTAATCTTTTGTTAACTAAACAATCTTTTACGTTCTTGCCAAATCTTGGAAAATCTTGTTGAAAACTTGACACCAATTGCTAAATCGTGTGTAATGTCATTTGAAGGACCAAATTTAGGTAAGTCAGATCAGAATTGGGCGTAAGGAACATTGATCAGAAGCGCGGTGAAATGTGTGTTTTTTTTGCAAGTGAATCGGGGCAAACCATGTATAGGTTTAGGGCTACACAGTCTTTTATAAGCATGTCATGTTGCATTGCATGGGGTGAGACGATATGAATGGAGGAAGAGTCGACAGTTTATCTGCAATGGCTAGCGATTCATCCACAACGCATTAGAAGATTTTATCTACATTGATGGATGGCTCATCCACTGATATTTTTATTACTAGCAATCATTTGCAACGATCAGTGGTTCATCCACAACATACTAGAAACTTTTATTTGCACTGATGGGTAGTCATCCACCTATATTTTTATTACTAGCAGTTCATCTGCAATGATCAGTGGTTCATCCATAACGTGGTGTAAAGGTAGAGGAGTTCTCAGGAAATCTTATTATGGCGTGTAGTGGAGTTTGGTAGGATCTTTGATAAATTGAAACTGCATCACCATTAATGAGCATGTGCATACATAAACTGTGAATTCTGAAATATTATGATATTGATGTGATCTAAAGAATCAACACTCTGAATCGCTATATGATTACTAGCAATCATCTACAACGGTTAGTGGTTCATCCACAACATACTAGAAACTTTTATCTGCACCGACGAGTGGTCATCCACCTATATTTTTATTACTAGCAGTTCATCTTGTAACATCCTGAAAAGGGCCTATGCATTTTTGGTTTAATTGTACGAAATGACATATCTTATGTGTTATGAATATATTTTGAACACTTTTGGAAACCTGGAAATGTTAAGTTTTAAAGAGGAAAGTGAACATTTTTAGAACCTTGGAAATGTAAGGAAATGTCTTGTAAGGAAATGTCATGGAAATGTAAGGAAATGTCTTGTAAGGAAATGTCATGGAAATGTAAGGAAATGTCAAGTTTACAGAGCCGATCGAAAATTTTTGGAAACTTAGAAATGACCTAGAAATGACGAGTTTTAAGGTTTAAAAGGGAAATTAAGGCAAGGTGGCCTTAAAAGAAAAAGTTTGTGAAATTTGACACACAAGCAAGGCTTGGAAAAGTGGTGCAAGAAGATGCCACTTGGGGGCCTATGGAAATGGCGCCATATGCAAGAGGAATGGGCTGAGTTCGAGTCACTTGGGAAGCAAATAAAGGAGGTTTTATTTTTGCTTCCAGAAAGACTGAGGTGGACGGCACATGGCTATAAATTAGGAGCTTTTATTATTTTATAAATAATGGATAAATAAAGGGATTTATTTATCATTATTTTCAAGAGATAATTGTTGGATTAAATTCTTTTAATTTGAATAAAAAATAAAGAGGAAAATAAGGGAGAAGTGATGGCCAAGTAAGGGACTTTGAGTTTAATAATTTATTTAAGTAAGGATAGTTGTTGAATTATCTTTTATTTTAAGTGATAATTAAAGGATAAAGTTATCGATATAGAGAGTGGTGGCCAAGTAAGGGACTCCTTAGATGATAATTTCGGCTATAAAAAGGAAGGAAGGAGGGCTACTCATCAATTTGTGCTTCCTCCTTTCTCTGTCGAATTCTTAGTGCTCTCTTCTCTTCTTTTCTTTCTTTTCTTTTGTCAAGTCGAGATTAAGTAATTGTTGGAACCTAGCCGAATATTTTCCTCTCCATTAGAAGCCATAGCCGAATCCTCCATCTTTATTCTTCCTTCTCTTTTCTTTCCAATCCATCAAAAGCCGAATCTTTGAGGGCTTCAAGCATAGGTGTCTTTGTCGATTTCTTCAAGAAAGGGTAAGAACAAGTTTTGATTTCTATTCTTTTCTTTTAGATTTGTCGAAATCTAGGACTAATATGACTCACCCAATTTTTATTAAACATCGCAGGCGATCGTGATTTTTGGACTGGGTTGGAGTGGATACAAAGGTGGCCATGCCGAAGCATATTTCCATGCAGAAAGATATTTTAATTAATTAAGTAGTTATATTTTCAGTATTTTGATTAAGTGTTTATTGTAATAAGGCCCATTAAAGTGATTGAACATTTTTATTATGTTTAAGCTAGACGACCATTAAATTATTATTTGGAAGTGCTTTTAATTTGGATATTTTCGTCAAGCTTATATTATTTAGAATTTTTAATTGGACCTGGTTTTCAAATGACAAAATTTTTAATGTTTTTCCCAAAAGTGAAATCAGTCTTCAAACGTTTTTCCGCAGTGGCATCTCAAATTCGGTCGTAACGAATGGGCCGGGTTTGGGGTGTTACACATCTGCAGTGATCAGTGGTTCATCCACAACGTGGTGTAAAGGTAGAGGAGTTCTCCGGAACTCTTATTATGGTGTGTAGCGGAGTTGGGTAGGATCTTTGATAAATTGAAACTGCATCACCATTAATGAGCATGTGCATACATAAACTGTGAATTTTGAAATATTATGATATTGATGTGATCTAAAGAATCGATACTCTAAATCGCTATAAGAGTGTGATTGTTCTAAGAATTGCTATGTTGTTATGAGTCACCTACTGTTTGCACTGATTTACTTATGATAGGACTCACACTGAGCTTTTTAAGCTCACCCCCATTTATTTCCCTCTTTACAGATAACCCACCAGGTTAGTGCGCGGACTCGACATTTGGAGGGTCTCGACTTGGACTCGTTTGTTTTATATAAAAGTATTTTAGATTTATTATTTGAAATTTCTACTATTCAGAGGCTATATTTTTTTTTTAACTGTGGCATGGGACTTAGGTTTTGGGTTTATACTACATGCATGATATTTAATTTGATTATGTGATGGTGAAATATGGATATTAATCAATTGTGCATGAAATTTGGTTTTTATTAAAACTAATATTAAATATCACTTTTCTGCTACTTTGAAAAAAAATACACATATATTTATATATATCTAGAACCCAACCTTTACAAAACAATCATTAAGGTTAATGGGTTTTTGAAACTAAATCGCAATCTTTTAAAACACACTAAGTTTTCTTCAGAAATTAAAACAATTTATGTTAAACATCTGGTTTTAAACACCGATACTTCTGCTAGGCTATTTTAGTGGCCAATATAATTTTCCAAATTTAGATTTAACGTTTAGGTCGGATTGAGGAAATTACATTGATTGTCATATAATATTTATTTTACAACTAAATGGATCCATGACAATCAATTTTTTAAAGTTTTAACTTAACACTTAGCAATGAGCCCATAGATTAATAGAAAAAAAATCTTAATTTTCTTTAATTGGGTTTATACACTTAGATTAAATTTTATAAATAATTTATATTAATTACTTAAAAGGTATTTAAATCTTTTTTTTTTTTGAAATTAGAAACTAGATTGAAAAAGAAAAGAGACCCAAGACAAGGCATTTGGGCTACCCAATACATCAAATCCAGTAGCTCAGAGAACAGAATTAAATATAGATTTAAGAAATCTAGAATGCTCCATAAAAGCAAAAAAAAAAATAACTTCTAGAAACAATGATTAAATGCTTGAAACTGAAAACAACAAATCAAGGGAACCTGTAACAGCCCGGTTTAGACCCTAGTCGGAACAGTTGTTTCGAGACCACAAATCCAAGGTCGGAAAAATATTTTAATATTATTTTTCGTGTTTACGGTATGTGATTAAGCATGTGTGAAAATTCTGTGTGAAAATTTTATCGTCAGTGTGTTGATTTGTGAAAAAGGACTTAATCGTATAAAATGCAAAAGCTGTGTGCTAGTTGTTAAAGTGTTTAATTGGCATGGCTTCTTAAATGAGAAGTCCTTATGTTGTTATTAAACCATTAATAGATTGGATGGACAAAAATGCCTAAGGTTAGTGGATTTTAAATGTTTATAATAAGGCTATTTTAGTAAATGGTTTATTAAATGATTTATAATAAAACAAAACATAAATTAAAGGCCATTATCATGTTCATCTTGCCGAAATTGCTAAGGAAAAAGAAAAGAAAAAGAGTTTTAGGGTTCAGCACTTGTGAGCTTCAATTGGTAAGTGTTTTGAGCTCGGTTTTTGATAATTTCTACGTTTTTGTGATCGTTGCTTAGCGTACTATCAAGCCCATGCTTTAATTTTAGAATTTGATGATGATTTTGAGATGTTCCATTGATGAATTCTTGAGTTTTGTGATAGTTAATGATGAAATATGAAAGATATGTGATAGATTAACATATTTTGTCTTTGAATTTTTGATGAATTTGACTATTTTGGGCTAAATTGTGAAAATGAGAAATTGAAGGACTAAAATGTGAAATAAATGAAATATGTGGACTTGTATGAACATGAGGAAGATTCGGTCTAAGCATGGTGTAATGAAATTTTGGGTATTTTGTGATTTTACGAAATAGGGACTAAAATGTCAAAATGTGTAAATGTGGGGGCTATTTTGTAAAATACCCTAAATATGTGTGTTTGGATTAAATTGAATGAATTGATGATTGAATGAGTTGATTTTAATATTATTTAGATCAAGAAAAGAGAGATTTGGATAGAGATCGAGGCAAAGACAAAGTGCTCGATTGATCGACTTGTTTCGTTATTTATACGTCCGAGGTAAGTTCGTTTATAATACAAATTGTTAAATTTATATTCACATATACTGCAATGAATGGAAATGTGGCTGTTGATTTTGTGATGTGAATGATGGGTTTGAAAAGATGTGGCACTAAGTGTGCGAAATAGAATTGATACGGTGGTGAAAGACACTGTGTGTGCGAAATAAAGAAAGCATCAACTATATTGATTGGCACTGTGTGTGCGATACCGAGATAAATTCGGTTTAATGTAAAGGCACTAAGTGTGCGATGATATTAAAGCTTCGGCTAAAGAATTGGCACTAAGTGTGCGAGTAAATCGAATGATAACTGAAGATTGGAAAAAATGTGGTATTGAGTATTGATTAGCAAAAAGTGATCGTTAACTAAGTGTTGGCGCATGTATGTACGAAACCTATGTGGTTGATGATATCGCATATGGATAAATAGATGATTATGTGAGTAATGAATATGAATGAAAATTGTATATCCTTGTGAATTGAACCATGTGATAGTTTATTTTGTATATTGAATTCGAATGGTTAAGTTAAATGTATTATATGACGAACTTACTAAGCTTTTAAGCTTACTATATGAAGTGTTTCTCTGTTTTACAGTGTCATTAAAGCTAGCTCGGATCTGGGGATCGTCAGTGACTCAATCACACTATCGGCCATCTATTTTTGGTACTTTTGGAAGTTGTATATTTGGTATATGGCATGTATAGGCTAGTGATTATGGTATGTTTTGTGATGTATAGCTCTTGCCATGTGATATGGCTTGAAAGTTAAATGCCTTTGGTATATGCTTTGGATAAGTGAAAAGAATGGTTAATATGTGTATGTGTGTTCTATGTGAATGATCATTTTGGCTTAAATTAGTAAAATGGAAATGGTATGTTTCATGTTTAGATTTGGTAAGGATTCAATGATGAATGGATTATATGATTTGGATGTGAAATTGATATTTTGGATAGGTATGCTTGAGTTGGAATTGAGTATGGAAATAAATGATATAGTTGAAGGTTAATTGGTGCATAAATTGGTATGTTTTGGATGCCATTTGAGGTATGAATTTATATGGTTTGATGCTTGTAGGTGTGACCCAAAGTGTGGGTGTCAAATTGGCCTTGCAAATGGCCTATATTTGCCCACACGGTTGAGCACACGGGCGTGTGGCTCGACCGTGTCTCTTAAGTTTTCAAATTGAAACAAGTTAGACTCGCACACAGGCTAGACACACGGGCGTGTGACTGGCCGTGTGAAGTAAGTCAGTGTCGACCACGGGTTAAGCACATGGGCGTGTCTTCGACCGTGTGGACAAGTCAGTAGGTATGCCCTGTTTTGACACGGCTTGGACACATGGGTGTGTCTGAGGCCGTGTGAGGCACACGGCCTACCCACACGGGCGTGTGACCTCTGTAACTTTGAAAAATGTTAAGTTTTTGGAAACACTTCGTATGTGCTCAGTTTAGTCCCGACCCTTTTCCAATGCATGTTCAAGGTCTCGTAAACCTTATTAAGGGACTTAGTGACATTGTTTGATTATGATTTAATGGCATATGAATAATATAGGTTAAATGTTATGATTTGATCGGTAATGCCTCTTAACCCTATTTCGGCAATGGATACGGGTTAGGGGTGTTACAAAACCTTTCAATTTCTGATCAAACTCCATCAGATGACTTAATCAGCATCTCCCATTCTTACTCCAACCACAAATTTTCAATCTAGTGCCTCAACCCAGCAACGATCTTGTTCAACCATCTCTTCTACAAACTCCGAAACACCATTTGACCCAAAAAACCCTAGATTCAATCTTAGTCCTTCACTCGCTAACTAGTACGCTACTGTATTCGCCGATATTTGAACATGCATGAAGGTACAACTCAGAAATTCACTGCTCATCTTTTTAATGTCTTCAATATATGTTGAAATTTTAGATCTATCGACTTCGCTAAGCTTCACTTTTTTAATCACTGTGAGTGAATCCCCTTCAACAACCAGTCTATTCAAACCCAGGTTAAGGCATAATCTCATAGCCATTGTGCAAGCCATCGCTTCCGCTGCAAAAGGCGAAGGAATCCTCGCAGGTAATTTTTGAAATAATAACCTCTCCTTTTTCATCTCTAATTACAATACCCGAGCAAGAAATTGCTTCTTTTTGCCAAAATGCAGCATCAAAATTAACTTTTAAGTAGCCAACTTTTGGGACCTTCCAGCGATCTTCACGTCCACCATCCAAAGGTAAGATTCTTTCCAAATCATCCAATTCCTTAATGTAATTCTAGACAAATCTAATAATAGCCAACCCATCTTGTAGGCACCTTTCATGCACCCATTTGTTCCTATTTATCCATATAGCCTAAATGACACACACAAACAAACGACATTGATTTTGCGAATACTGAGCAAAAATGTAAGAAATCCATTCTATGTGACTACAATCATTCAGATATTGTGGACAATTGAATTCCAAATTATCCCATACCTCTTTTGTTTTTTTGCAGTCACATACCACATGAATGATAGTTTCTGCATCTTCATCACATCACGGGCATCTGGCAGTGTTTATCAGTCTCCTAAAATATAAATTACAGAATGTAAGAATAAAATTATGGATGATGAGCCATATTGTAATTTTGATTCTTTGTGGCATTTTGAGCATCCACAATTTCTTGTAAAGGCTGCGATCTGTATTAGAAACAGGATTTTGAAAACCCTGTAAGAGAAGCTTGTATCCACTACACACAGAGTACACTCCAACAGCTTCACCTCTCTATGCCAAGTAATACTCTCGTGGGCACCGCAAGAAAGGAATTTTTAAGATCCCCTCTGCATCCATTTTAGAAAAAGAACTGGTAATTATATATTGCTTCCAACTCTTAGTATTGGGATCAATAAGGTCCATCATTTTTTGTATAATCGGATTTATCACACCATCTTGAATTCTGTAGGTAGGATTTCCAAGGACCCAAGAATCATCTAAAATAGATATAGAAGTCCCATTACCCACTCTCCAGCAAAGACCCTATTGAAGAAGCCCTTTCGTAGCCCACACGTTTTGCCAGGTATAGGAAGGTAAATTTCCCAAACTTGCATGAATGAAGTCTATTAATGGGTAGTATTTCGCTTTTAACATTCAAGCTAATAATAAAATTGGCTAAAAAATTAATCTCCACCATTGCTTAGCTAATAACGCTAAATTAAATTTTGATAAACTGCGAAAACCAAGACCACCATTCTCCTTTAGATCACATAAAGTATCCCAGATATACTAATGCATGCCTTGTTTACTCAGACCTTTCTGCCACCAAAATTTGCTCATAATATTTTCCATTTTAGTACAAAGCTATTTTGGTAAAAGAAAGCAAGACACAGAATGCACAGGAATAGATTGCAAAACCGATTTAATAAAGACTTCTTTTCCCCCTTGCGAAAGGAATCTTATACTCCAACTATCGATTTTTTGTTAAATTCGATCATTGAGTTTTTGAAAAGCTGTCCTTTTTGCACCTCCTACTGTAACACCCCTAACCTGTATTCGTCACCAGAGTAGGGTTACGAGGTATTACCGATCAATTCACAACATATAGCATACATTTATCAAACATAAAGCATTCATTCTCATAAATCATTCAACACAATTACATTGTCCCTTATAAGGGCCTACGAGGCCTTAAACATACTTTAGAAGTGGTTCGGGACTAAATCGATAACATACAAAAATTTTTGGAAACTTAGAAAAATTTCAACCATACAGGGGTCACATGTCAGGATGAACAGACCGTGTGCCTCACACGGCTCCAGACACGCCCGTGTCTCAGGCCGTGTGGAAACAGGGCATACATACTGGCTTGGGTCACACAGCCAACCACACGCCCGTGTGTCTAGCCCGTATGCCCTTCGAAGTGCCCACACACGCCCGTGTGCCAGCCCGTGTGCTAGGCCGTGCCAAACCTGTAGGGTATACTGACTTATGCAACACGGCCAAGTCACACTCCCGTGTGTGAGACTGTGTGGAGCATACTGACTTCAATTCAATTTCAACAGCAGGGGACACATGGCCGTGTAACATGACTGTGTGTCACATACAGCTGAGACACACGTCCATGTCTTTGCCCATGTGGACAAAAATAGGCCATTTTAAGGGCCAATTTGCCACCCCAACTTTAATGTACCTACACAAGGCAAAATGGTACCATTTTCATACATAAAGGGTAGCCAAATCAATACCAATTCATGCACAATTCATGCTATACAAATACAACCATTTCACTTACTCAAATATATACCAAAACAACATGATCTTTAACCCTAATTCATACAATATATATATACCAACTTAATATTCACAACCGAAAACCATCCTCAACTCAATCAATTCATTCACTGTAATAAATACTATTAAACTACCAATTTGACATATAAGTTCATGCCACAATAAGACCTTTCTCAAGCTTCCATCCACCATAATTCAAATAACTATTTTAACTTCCATAATGTCTTGGTTACAACCATGCTAAAACAATCCATCTCACAAGGCATTATAAACATCTTACAAAAGTCATTGACAATCATTTCTAATAGCCAACACACATCAATATTAACATCATTTACAAGCCAAATCTCATGGCTATAATCACAACCAAAATACCACATCTAGCTTATACATGCCATATACCATAAATGTATAATTCAAAAGTATCAACTTAGATGTTTGATAGTGCGATGATGTTCCCGACGACTCCCGGATCCGAGCTAGCCTTGATTCACTATAAAACATAGAAAATAACACGAAGTAAACTTCATAGCTTAGTAAGCTCGTATGTGAATAAATTATTTCATCGAATAAATGCAAATCAACCAATTACACATTACAACACCATATACACATTAACTACAAACTTTTCTCATGTCTCAAAACATGATCAAATACAAACTCATCAAACTTTCACTATTTAATACTCGAATAGGTTCTGTACGTACCTGTATCACCTCGTACTGACCTCTTTCTCAACCACATCATTCGTTTACCCGTTGAACCATTCTGAATAGAAATCGGATGCTCAGGAGTCTCGTACGATAAGTACCTATACTATGGCCCGTAGCCGAATCAAGGTAACTTATCCGAAGAACTATTGTCATGGCCCAAAGCCAAATCATCCGATATGCATGGCCCGAAGCCAAATCATCCAATATGCATGGCCCGACGCCAAATCGGTAAAATACGCACCCGAAGTGCTAATATCATGGCCCGAAGCCAACTCAACGTATCACCTACTGACATGTCAATAGTATCCAAAACTATTCTTAAGGTTCAACTTGGCTTTCACACTTTTCGTTTCTATTATCGAATGCATCCGTAAAGTCATTTTCACAATTCATACATTATCCATAATCCCGTTTTAACAATTTATGCAATATTAAAGCATTTTAACATACATTTATAATGTAATCATCACATACGAACTTACCTCATATTCGGAATTGACGGATCGGGTCGACTACTCGATAACCTTGCTTTTCCCCCGATCTAAATCCGAATTCTTTCTTTCTTGATCTATATGAATTCAAAATTAACTTATTTATTCATCTACTCATTCAATTAATCCAAAAATACACATTTGGGCATTTTTATACATTAGCCCCTAAACTTTCGCATTTAATCAATTTAGTCCCTATTTCACAAATACAAAAAATTCACACAATTCAACAAAACCCATGCTTGGCCGAATTATATATAGGTCCCTAACAGTCCAAAACTTTCATTTATTTCAAATTTCAACCACACAATTTGCACATTTCACAATTTAATCCCTATTATGCATTTTCATCAAAAATCACTTAACAAAACATGTAAAACTATCATCAAGCTTTCATATTTCAACATTAAACATCAAAGAACACATAGATTCAACAATGGAAACTCTCAAAATCTTTAACATTTTTTCAAAATAGTCCCTGGGCTATCTAGTACTAGCTGCAACGATCACAAAAACATAGAAATCATTAAAAACCGAGCAAAAACGGACTTACAATCAAGAAATATACTAGCCGAACCCTAGCAAGCCTTCATGAACTTTTCTTTCTTCTAAATTCGGTGGTGGCGAAGATGAATGAACCATATTTTTATTTCATTTAATTTAACTTTAATAACTAAATTACAAAAATAACCTTAATGATAAACCATTTAAAACATCCATTTAATGTCCAAGGTTGTCCACTTACACTAAGGATGGTCTAATTTCAACATAAGGACCTTCACTTTAATAAACCATAGCTATTAGACACCTTTAGCTATTAGAACTCAAGTTTTACGCTTTATTGCAATTTAGTCCTTTTTATCAAATTAACCAACCAATCGATAAAATTAGCTCACGAAATTTTCACACATATCAAATAACAGGCTGTAAATACCGAAAATAATATTAAAATAATTTTTTGACATCAGATTTGTGGTTCCGAAACCACTGTTTTGATTTAGCTAAAACCGGGCTGTTACACCCACCATGTTTGGAAGTCCAAAATAAAGTTCTGGATTTTCTGAGCTATTAACTCCCAAAATGCTTTCCACCGCCTGCCTATCCTGATCACTAACATCTGTGCTAAAACAACTGGTAGATTTTTCAAAATTGATGCATTGACCTGTACAATTTTTATACTCCCTTAGAATATTCTTAAGGATATTTGCACCATCAATACTAGCGTCACCAAATAACATGCAATCATCTGTAAACAAAATGTGAGTAATTTGTGGGCTTCTTCTACAAACCATTACTCCTTTAATTAAGCCATCATCTCGAGCTAAACGCATAAGAGCTGACAAACCTTTAGCGCAAAACAAAAACAAATACAAGTTTAATGGATCTCCCTGTCGCAACCCCCTAGAAGGGTAAAAATCTCTCATTCATCACCATTCATGCAAACTTTATAAAAAGTGGTAGAGATACACCTCATAATAAGATTAACCAGCTTAAAGTCAAAGCCAATTTTTAACATTATGCTCTGTAAAAAATCCCATTCCACACTATTTTATGCCTTACTCATATCCAATTTCAGTGCCAAATAGCCTTTTTTCCCCATCCTCTTATTCTTAAAAGTATGAAGAATTTCATAGGCAAGCATCACATTGTCAGTAATCAACCAACCCAGTACAAATGCACTATGTGCCTCATCAATGCATAATTCTAAAACTTTTTGAAGCCTATTAGCAGTAGTCTTAGAAATAACTTTATATAAGACAGTACAAAGGCTTATAGGGCGAAAGCTCTTAAGATTTGTTGGATTAGATATTTTTGGAATTAAAACAATATTGGTGACATTAATGGATTCCAGCGACATACATTGATTAAGAATTTCCAAGTAGTAGGCACTGACATCTCGTCCCATAATGTGCCAGAACTTTTGAAAAATATAAGGCTGGAAAACCATCTATTCCCGACGCCTTCGTAGGACCCATACCCTTCAAGGCCAAATAGAGCTCCTCTTCTTTGTAGTCCACAACCAAACTTCTATTTAAATATTTCGAAATGCAATTTTCCACACCACTCAAGATATGATCAAGATTTCCAACCCCTTCAAAAGTAAATAAATTTTTAAAAAAGTTACGAGCAATCCTCTTCATTGAATCTGGATCTCTCTTTTCTTGTCCATACTCACCATTCAGGCAATGAATCTTATTTCTCCTTCTTCTTTGAGTAGCAAATTTGTGGAAGAAAGTAGTATTTTTGTCACCAAGTTTTAACCAATTGGCACGTGCTTGTTGTTCCCAAAAAGGTTCAATTTTTTCAATCTCCATGTTGATGTGTAGTTTCACTTCCATTAGCTTTATCAAATTATCCTCATTCTTCTCCTAGCATTTAAATCCTCTAACTCATTTGTGAGAATATCAACAAGTCCTCGACGCTTCCGTCGAATCTTACATTCCCACTTTTCATACCCTCTTGCAGTGTGATCAACCGTTCCCATACATTTCCAAAACTCGCCACCTAAAGCTTTCTAACCTTGCCCTTACACGAATCTTCCATTATCCACCATGATTCAAAACAGAACCAGTTTTTCGATCGACTACAATCATCACTACTTGTTTTGATCAATAAACGACAGTGGTTAGAAAACGAATGAGGTAGATGTCTTACCGAAGAATCCAAAAATAAGTTCAGCCATTCTGTATTTGCCACACACCTATCAAGTCTTTCTCTAATATTTGTATAAGGAAACTGCCCTCTTTCCCAAGTAAATCATGCTCCCAAAAAGCTTAAATCGATAAGAGAGTAATCCACAAGAGTACTACGGAAATCCTCTATTCTTCTTTCATCTCGCAGAATCCCTCTTTTTTTTTTCATGCATGTACATGATTTCATTGAAATCCCCACAGACCATCCACGAGAAACTTTGAACTCTCCCCAAACGGTTAAATAAATTCTAAGTCGCTTCCTTCTCTCGAATGTTAGGGGCACCATAAAAACCTATCAGCCTCCATTCCGAACTATCAGCTTCCTCTTTGACAATCACAACCACATGGTTTTTTGAGTAACTCCTCAACACAATTGAAATTCCTTCCTTCCATGCTAAACATAAACCACATTGAGTTCCTTCAGCTGGAAACACAATACCATGTTGAAAACCACACCGACGATAACATCTTTCCATTATTTGACAGTTCAATTTAGTCTCCATAAATAAGACAATATGGGGACAGTATTTCTTCAACACATGTTGAAGTTTCCGAATAGCTCGCGGATTCCCTAAGCCGCGAACATTCCAACTTAATAGATTCATTGCTTCCAGTCAGCTTGCCTATTGGTAGTCGTCGATATTTGTTGAATTGGATCATATCCTTGTTCCAAAAAAGGATTCTTCGAATCTAACAATTTAGAAACTTTTGAGTCCCTTACGTCAACTTTGGGTTCTTTATTATCATTCTCATTAAAATTGGACTTATCACTATTCTCTATATGCTCCAGACAATTGTTTCACTTCCCAAGAACCTTATCAATCATACACAAATCAACTAGTTTCCTCAAGTCTGTACCAGGTATTTTTTTTTTTATTTTTACCATCATGAGAGTTGACAGCTAGTGATCGACCCATCTCATTTGAATGACTTCCCCTATTCAAATTATCAACATAAGCATATGGGCTTAGCTCCTCTTGACCCGTAGATTTTAATTCAAAAATTTGTGTCATACTGTCAAAAGATTTATTTATGGCAACGTCATTATCAAGATAACTTCAATCAGGGAAAAATAACTAATTGACTGACAAGGATCTTTAATTTGTATGGAAAGAGAATCCTCCTGATTCCCAAATTTTTGTTGTTCATTAGCAGTTACCAAAACTTCAACTTCCTTCTCCGAACCGATCTGCTCTCCTTCTCGATGCTTAGATTTCGGTAAATTGTTGGGCATAATTTCTTCCCTATCAACTGTCGCAACTCCCGTATAGAGACACTACTTCATTATTCTTTTTGCAGAAAACCTAAATTGAAAACTTTCTTTACCAATCAGATTGGATTCAACCTTTAACGCCAGTGAATAAGAGTATTCATCATCTACTTTCTCACATTTTGTAATCGGGATACTAGTACATTCCTTGACTCCATGTCCCATACAACCACAGCCAAAGCAAAAAACAGGTAAATTTTCATACTTAAAAGGAAACCATATTTTTTCAGAATTTTCTATCAAAATAAGAATCCCTCTCCGAAGCGGTTTTTGAGCATCCAAGTGAACCTTCAATCGACAGAATTCCCCTTTAATTTCATATTTGATCAGCCCCCCAAATGTAGTTCCAATGGCATGCATAAGATCTTTCTTATCACATTCTGGCAGACATGGACCAACCTTTAGCCAAAAGGGAGAAACAACCAGTTTGATTTTACTCCTTTCAACAGGACAAACAAGACGATTAAAAATAATTAATTGTCGACGGAAAAACCATGGACTCCATTCCATAATCATCTTGAGATCTTCCTCACCCTCAAAAGAAATCAAAAATAAGTTTTGTCCTACTGCTTGAATTTCAAACTTCTTTTTCAATTTCCAAATACTCTTCATTTGAGCGTGAAAACTATCTAGACTATAATATTTTCTCCTCCAAATAGAACATAGTAACGACGGATTCTCCTTCGGAACAACTAAAGAGCTTTTCACTAACAATTGAACCAATTCTTCTTCAATGAGGGAAATCGCATCCCTCTCTATTCTAAAAAGTCACCACTCACCTCCACCCAACCACAGTAGCTACTGTCTCTCTGAGAAACTTTGAATGAGAGCACTCTTAACTTTTTGTTTTTTAAAGGTATTTAAATTTTATATTCCATGTGTTAGTATATTAAATTATTTAAATACCATTTAAGTTAAATTATTTTTTACTTTCTAATATCATGTCTAAAATAAATATTTTAATTCTCACATCACTTTTTAGGCATAATGACTTTTTGAGCCCTCTAACTTTATAAAAAAAAAAGTCATTTTAGTTCTCCATTTAATTTGAATTGTCACGTGGATTACATTTCAGTATTTAATTAATTTTTTTAAAATTAAAAACATTAATTTTTTTATAATTTTTATAGTTTTAATAAGTTTAATGATTTTAAATTTTAAATTTTTTTGAATTTTTAAAATTTAAAAAAATAATTAAATGTTGACCACTTGTATGTCACATAAAAAAAAGTTAAAAAAAATGTTAACTTTTTAATCCATTTTGTGGTGATTTTATAAAAATAAAAAAAATTAAATTAAAGGCTAAAATAATTTTTTTGTGAAGTTGATATTTGCCTACTTTTTAACAATAAAAAATTATATTTTAAATTAACAAACTATATTTTTCACATCACTTCTTCAAGAAAATTTTCAAAATCACCGCTTTTCAACTCAAACAACACATTCAAACGATATTTTATAAAAAAAAAAAAAATCAAACGATAACTGCCAGTCCACCAAAATAAAACATGAATCCTACGCCTGACAACAAAATCAGACACAACAATTTGAACTTTGGGTTGAGTTGGGCAATATGTTTGGGTTTTTATTTTTATATAATTATTATATATAATAAAGCCGAACCCAATGTGAATAAAATTTTATTAGGTCTCGTTTTTTTTATTCAAACATTATTTTTATTAAACCGGTGTGAAAATTTTCATGTGCAATAGAAAGAGTCACCTTGTATAAATGTAATTTCATTGCAATAAATAACAAACAATGGAAGTAGTACCACAGTAACCAATTCCACGTATAACTGTAGGGAAATTTAATAATCTTTTACTTACCAAAACAGTAAAAAAATCAGTTTCACCAAAGCCCAAATCGGACGGGTTGGTGTCCAAATCATGTTTAGAAAGCTGCAAGGGCAAGACATGTCCAACAACTTTAAAAAATTGGCCACTAACCCATACAACCCCCAACTACCCGACCACTAACCCCTATAACCCTCGACTACCCATTCAACCAAATAACCCCACCTAACACTAATTAATACAACTATTCCGAGAACCCCCATCCTAAACCATTACATGCATATATATATATATATATATATATATAAACACAACCATTCACCCTAAAAAACATTTCCCCCACCCCCACACTACCAAAAATAATAATAATAAATTCTCAAATTTTCGAAAAATACCCCAAAAATATGTTTATTTAGATTACGTTGAGTAAAAAGTTCAAATTTAGGTAAACTCCATCAATTTAATTTAAATTTATTAGTTGTTATATTATAATAATCAATACATTATTTTTAAATTAATTTTTTTTTGCAGGATTTAGGTTACTAAGGGCCAGTTTGGCAATGCTTTTGAGAAGTGCTTTTGAAAAATTTAAGTGTTTGGCATTGCTGTCAAAAAGTGCTTTTGAGAAGTAAAATGTCTATTTTAGACATGATATTATAAAGTAACAAATATGTATTTAAATAATATTCAAATTAGTTAATATTATGATATTTTAGCAAAAATATAAAAAATAATTTATTATAATTTATTGTTAATATTTTAATAAATAATATTAATTTTAAATATTTCTAAGTAATTAATATTAATTATTTATTAAATTTAATTAGAATATATAAACTATATTTAAATATTTAGATATAATAATTAAATACTTGTAATTAGATATTGCCACAATTGTATTATTTTAGAAATTATATTTTTTTTTATTTTTAATGCTTTTAACACATTTGTAAAACTCATATTAGATATTAACATAACATAGAAAACATAAATGTAACAAATTAAAATATTACATATATTTGGATTAAAGTTTCAAAAAGGGATAATATTTATATACCAAATATAAATACAAAAAATTTTACAATAGCATTTACAATAAATTATCTACAAACTTGGTGGCATGAAGTTCTGGTTTTATCATAAAATCAGATACATAAAAGCGAATGGGGAGAAATACATAGAAAAAATGGTTATTGTTTGTAAAATATGCAATGCATTATAAAAGAATCACAAGTTCATTCCAAGGATTTCCCGAGTGAAAGCTTCTATAACACAACACACGCTACAATCATCGATGCCAAAAGGTGATGATCTTGGGAAGCCCGGCGGATCAAGGGTTGACTCGGGTTTAAGTTTTAAGTTGTCTTAGCACACCTTGAGTGAGGTTGGTGACCAGTGTAACTTCTAGGGCCACGGTAGCTCCATAACTTTAGTTTATGCCCCTCCTGTTATTCTCATGCCATGCAACTACATCACTTGTATGCTAAGTTACCCCAAAAATATCCAAGGCACTTCCTACGGTGGCGTCCACTCGTCCCTTCCTGCTTTGCTTTGATTGTCTCTATCCATTACCGTCACACCGCCAAAGATAAGTAACAGAATCGCAAAATATACACCTTAATAAATCGTAACCTTATAACCAAAATCTAATTCCCGGGCACTTTACATTCACGGAATAGAAGAAAAGTCAAATGCAATGATAGACCAAAAACTGGACTAAAACATAATGGAGGCAAATGTAGGAGCTACATTCTAAAAACATAGAGTGATCAATCCATATGGTACAGCAGGCACTTATGAACAGATATAAGCAAACCAGACATATAAGCACGAATAAAGCTTGATTGGATATCTTTGAATTGTTGTGAGCAAAATGATAGACAAGCCTTTCTGAGTGCCATTAATACAATGGTTAGCTCAGAGCAAGGATCAAGATCATCAAGAGACTCAAAGCTGCAAGAACAAGAGACAACTGCTAAAACAACACAATGGCATATTTGTCTTCCTGCAATGGAAACCAACATCTTATGATTAACAACAGCCAAAATTAAGCATTCTATCAACTTAGAAGATAACACTCAAGAGTAAGGGAGTAAAATTGGGGACTCGAGAATCAGGAGTAATGGAGGATAACGATGTAGAATGTGCATGACAATAATCAAATTCAGAACAGATTTCTCCAAGTATTTGGTGTGCGAGAAGACATAAATATTTCCTACCTTCTTTCTGCAATTAAAGGTCCAAAACAAGTCTTTGCTTACCAATAACATTGACAGGACCTTTGAGCCTTTCAAGGTCTATTTTCCCGTTGTTAAATACATACTGCAACAAATCCAACAAGAAAACATACACAAGATTAGGTGAAGTTGTTTTCTCTCAAAAAAACCTCAGTATATGTCGAGGATTTCACATCTTGCAACTAATAATGTTAAAAATTGATCAACATACTGAGGTGACAATGACATGGTGGCTCCTTCATCAATGTAACTCAAACAATTATCTAAATTGATCCATACTCCGACTTGCAAGCCACCTAGATTTTTCCAAAGGCTCACAATAAGTTCAAGAGAGGAAAGGTCGATGAAACATTAAACATATTACCAAAGATAGAGAACAAGGATGAGACAACCATCCTGGAGAGTTGAATATTAAAAACGGTTGTTCCCTAAGCATCTCAAATACCGAATATTAAAAATTGGCTACCTTATCATCGAATAAAGAATCCCACATTTGCTAAAAGAAGAGGAGAAGTAGAGAGTGAACTCGAGAGCTTGAAGCCACTTTGCTTCTTTAGGATGCAATCGGACAAGGTTTCGGTGATGGTAGAGACCCGTGCCTTGGCGCGGCGTTCTTGCGGTCGAGTTTCTTCTTGAGATTCTTGAGGAGTTTTTTTGGAAAGACCCAGGAATGGAATGGTGCGACAGGCGAGTACTCTCCTTCCTTCCAAAGCCTCTTCTTATCGAAAGCAAAGACTGCGATGGCGGATGGAACAATGAAGAAGTTTAGGGGATGAGGCTTGGACTTGGGCATGGGTTACAGGCGTAGCGAGCGAGGAGAGAGAGAGAGAAGAAGAGAAGGAAAGGGACATTGAGGATGCCATAGGATTAAAGTGTGGATCTTTGGGAGCAATTCAACTAAGGGTTAAAATAGTAAAATATCAGTCAAGAAGCCCGTTTGGCTTCCAAAAGCCAAAAATTTCTCCTTCAGAAAAGCACTTTTGCACAGATGAAAAAGGAGAATTTTTTTAGCAAAAGCTGTTTGTTCTCCATTGCTTTTAAAGAAAAAGCACTTTTTTGAGCAAAAGCTCATCAGAAAAGGAATGAAGAACGGGGCCTAAGTATATATAAACTCTAAATTTGTTATATAATATGTAAATTTTAGTTATATTTTATTATGTTGTACTTATTATGTAACTGATTGAATTAACGGATAAAAAATGAATGCAAGTTAGAAACCTAATTTGTCTGTTAGTTCCATGGTTTAGGTTTTTTTTTTTTTAAATTAAGCAATTTTGTGAAATATGTTGAATATATTTATAATTATTATAATGAATTAGATATCAATAATATTTTTATGAGTGAGATTAAGTGTTTACTTACTTGTTTGTTTAGTTAACTGTAAATTATTTTTTATTAGTAATATATATGTAATTATTATAATGAAATAGATATTAGTAATATTTTTGTAAGTAAACTTTATATTTGTTTGACATTGTGGAAATATTTTATATTTGTTTGTTGTTTTTGCAAGTTTAGGTAAATGACATTGCTACGACTTCAACATATATAAGATGAAACATTGGATATGGTAAAATTATGAAATTCCCTTTTAAAAAAAACTTTATGATGTGTACACTATACCAAAACAGACTTTTAGCGGCGTTTTTAATGGCGTTTTAATGAAAAACGCCGTAAATATTATACATTAGCGGTGTTTTCTGCGTTTTGAAGAAAATGCCGCAAAAAGTTGAGAAATAGCGGCGTTTTTATTCCAAACGCCGCTAAAAAGGAGAAATAGCGGCTTTTTTTCCACACGCCGCTAAAGATCTGAGCATTAGCGGCGCTTCTGTATAAACGCCGCTAAAGATCTGAGCATTAGCTGCGCTTCTGTAAAAACGCCGCTAAAGATCTGAGCATTAGTGGCGCTTCTGTAAAAACGCCGCTAAAGATCTGAGCATTAGCGGCGATTCTGTAAAAACGCCGCTAAAGATCTGAGCATTAGCGGCGCTTTTGTATAAACGCCGCTAAAGATCTGAGCAATAGCGGCGCTTCTGTAAAAACGCCGCTAAAGAAAGAGTATTAGCGGCGCTTAGCCAAAAACGCCGCAAAAATGTTAATCTATACGACGACGTTTTGTAGTTGAGCTATAGTTGCTATATCGAGAATTAGTGGCGTTTGTTGTTAAACGCCGCAAAAAGTCTTCATTAGCGGCGTTTATTCAAAAACGCTGCAAAAAGTATGTCATTAGCTGCGTTTTTTTTTAAAACGCCGCAAAAATAATTAATTTAAGGGTTATGATTTTAGGGGTTGGCTTATTAGGCTTTAGGGGTTAGGGTTGTTAATAAAAAATTAATTTATTTTAGGGTCTATGTAAGCATTAACATTCTATTTTAATTACTTTTGTCCCTTATAAAATTTATATTTAGGGTTTAGCCACTACAAGAAAACAGACTTTATATATATATATTATAGTTTAAATTATTTAATTTCTTATATATATATATTAAAATTATAATTATAGTTTAAATTATTTAAGAGATAATAGATAAGCTTTATATATATTAAAATTTAAAAAATTGGTAACTCATGCATCTGTAGAGAAACAAAATTAATTAGTAAATTGAAAATATTATTTAAATTTCCTAAAATATTATTGAAAGAATATATAATATTCAAAATTTATGTAAATAATTTAAGGTTTAAGGTTATAATTAAGGGTTTAGTGGTTTGTATGGGCTGACTAGGGTTTCGAGTTCAGCATTTCAAGATTTAGTGTTTAGAGTTTATGGTTTAATGTTAATTAGTCTTAGGATTAGGGTTATGGCTTGAGTTTATGGGTTTGTGGGTATGGTTTAAGGTTCACGGGTTTAGGGTTTAGGGCTTATCGAATGAAGACAGAATATAAAATTTGATTTAATCATTAAAAAATTATAAAAATATATGCTATAGAAATGGTGAGATTGCATTTTTTACTTACAAATTAATTTCAGCCCCTAACAAAATCTGATTGTGCATCTGTTTGTCCTTAAACCCTAAACCCTGAACCCTAAATGGTCTAAACCCTAAACTCTAAACCATGGATCTAGATTCTAAACCCTAAATCATAACTCTAAGTACTTGACCATAAACCCCTAAACTACAAACACTAAACCATATTTAACCATTAAACCCCAAAATATTAAATCCTAAAAACTCTAAACATTGAAAATTTATTTCATAGGGATATATATTGATGTGTATATATGTAGATATTAATGTAAAATCTTATGTTTATAATAATTAGAGGAAGCACTTAATATTGATTAAAAAGTTTATTATAATTAATTAGAAATTATAATAAATCATAAAATTTGATTTTGCTGTAATAAATAAATTATAATAAATCAAAAATTATAAAAATAATTACCTAACTATTCTCTATTTTACGCACAAACCTGATCGAAATTTAATTAAAGTTAATGTTTGTAGATTCTATCAATTTAATCTTAATTTTAAAAATTCAACAAATTTAACCCATAACTTTACACATTCTGTTAATTTAATCTTTATTCTTAAAAACACAAAAATTTAAAAACCTAAAAAACTTTGAAAAATATATATATATTTGAATGTTTAATTTTTATAAAAATATATACAAAACTAAAAATATTTATAAATAAATGAATACCCATTTTTCAATTTTCTAACATGAAATTTATTTATTAAAGAATAAATCTAATAAAAAAAAATACTATTAGCAATAGTGGCATTTTTCATAAAAACGCCGGTAATATATGAAAATTACTGAATGGGATCGTTTTTTGCTGGATGTTTAGTGGCGTTTTTATCAAAACGCCGCAAAAGATTGTGTTTTACCTGCGTTTTAGCAAAAAACGCCGCTAATATATATCAAATGTTTACAAAACGGCGTCGTTTTTCTGATTTGTTATTAGTGGCGTTTTGAAAAGCGCCGCAAATTTATTTATCTCAGATGAAACGACGTCATTTTTTCGACCCGAATTACCTTTACTTTCCCCAAATCAGATTATTTCCCCGATTTCAGAATTTCTAAATTCCCTCAAGTTCTTCCCCAAATTTTACAATCCCTATTTTCCCAAATCTCTAAGGTCACCAACTTCTCTCAGCTCTTATTTTTATTCATCCTACTTTATTCTCTCTTTTTCTTTCCCTTAATTTTACGTTGCCGAGGAACTCAACATTCATGTGTATAGCTTCCAGTGTTATAATAGCTAAAATATATCTGGTTGTTTTGCTTTTTGTTTTTCTAGGAAAGCTAAATCCCGAATCCCAATTTCAGCTCAAAAATGTCGGGGTAAGTGGTAACTTATTCTTTATACAAATGATTCAAGGCCTTGTTAGTCTAATATTAGATTTATTCCCGTTAAAGTGAGTCTCTGTGTTGGGTTTGTTTTAATATCTCCATGCCCATGTCTGATTTATTCCAAGTATCATCCAAATACATAGAAAAACTTCGAAAATTTAACCATACCCATGTCTGATTTATACCTGCACCCGATGCTCACGCCTGAGTATGATAGATTAGGATTTCTGTATGATTTTTTTTTGTTTCTTTGAAATGTTTCATTTTTTATCACTATTAGGTTTTTCTTTTAATTATTCTTTCTGCATGTATTTATTCTGTTTTCTTGCCTGATGTGTTCACAGAGAGCAATAAATTTCATTTTAATTGATTTACCAGTTACTTGGTTTTGTTTTTGTTTAATGGGCTAGTTGTTTCCATTTCTTTGAGTCTCTGTGTTGGGTTTGTTTTAATATCTCCATACTTCAAGTTTTCTTTAGTGTGGAGCAATTTGCTATGATATTTGAGTTTTAATATTTCAAGTTTTAAAAAGGTGAAAATTTAAATGTAAAACTAAAATAGACATTAGCTCAACAAAATCCTTATGAGAAAATTCATAAAATATAAAGTGAATACGTGATAAAAACCAGCTATAGGGTATTTATTTAATTTTTTAAATTTAAGCTAAACCATAAATTATAAATTTTAACTATGGTTGAATTAAAGAGCTTCCACTATTAGAGAGGTTAGTAGCAAAAACCTTGTTTGCAGCCTCTGTTGGATGGAAACTATCCCAGAAAACATATTGTGACGCATTTGAGCAAGTTCCAATGGAATGTTGATTGCATAGAATGGATGTTTCAAGCAATCCAGTCCCGCAGCAAGCTCTTCTTACCTCTGCAAAACCTATTTTCACATGTTTAATTACTAGTGCCTGCTTAGAAGTTAAGCCTTACTCATGCTTCTAACATTTTAAGAAATAATAGTATTTTTACCGTTCTCATCAGGCTTTGTGATAATGGTGTAAAGAGGACTATAGATGTCTAAGACAGCTAACTTAAGCTTAGAAAACCGTCTCTTTAACCTTTGAGATCTGTGATTGAGCTTGTTGTTAAATGAAATTGCATTGTTATTTAATCTAGCCACACACTGATTGCTACCATGCCCAAAAGCTGTGATGGCTGCCGGTAAGCACCCAAGTGGTGGTAAAGTTGTGACTCCTATTCTTCTTGCTCCAAGCTCGTACAAATTCTGTAAGAAACTTTAGAAAATCATGAAATTCTATATATATATAATAATTTAGTGAAAAAAGTATTAAGGAAAACCTGAATGAAATTATCATATGATTCAATGAGAATATCTGAGAACATATTAGGTGTATAGGATGTGAATAATAAAAGATTAATATAATAGTTTTGAAGAAAGTCGCTGCTCCCAGAACTAATAAGGTGGGTTCCGTTAGATATTATTGAAGAAGCATTGGATTTCCCCGTTATAGCATATAAGATGCCTATTTTTGAGTTTTCCATTAAAAGGTTGTTCGTTGGTTGTAACATATGTATTTGTTCTTTGAATGATTAATGTCTTATATTGCATTCTTTATTGTCTTCCGTTTTATCAAGAAAGTCATTTTCCATGTCGAGCTCCCTAATTTAGCAACCGAACTTGACTCGACACCCTTCTCTAATATGAAAATGCATGCAAAGCAACAAAAATAAAACAAATAGTCAGTATGATAGAAACGAAAAACATGTAAAATATTCAAGCACCTATTGGGTGACCACTAGGGTTTCTCACAACTCCATCAGGGTAGGCTCTTAGGGCCTTTTACATGCGATTTGAGTTCTAAAGTTGAGAGTACACAGAACCAGTGATTCCTCAATCCTCACCCATTATAGGCTCATATGGATCGAGTTGGTTCGAGGGAATACATTTCCCTATGGTTGCATCGGAGATGAAAATCTCACGAAAACATAGGTGCGGATGTATCCGGAAGCAATTCACTATCTGCGCACGGAGGTGAAAACCTCACGAAGGAGTAGCTTCTCACTCCCACTTAAAGGTGTGACCCAGCAGTCATGCAATATGATGCAAAGTATTCTACAAGACTCGAACCATAGCAATCAAATGAAATGATGCAAGCGAATGTAATAAAAGGATCGTAATTTTTCAAATCAAATTTTCAATTTTCGACAAAAGGACAGAAATTAATCAATTTATGGCCTAACTCTCAACAAGTCCCCAGTGGAGTCGCCAAGCTGTCGAAACCATTTTTTTTCGAACGAGTCTTGAAAAACAAGAATCGACTTTAAAAATATGGAAATGGAGTCGCCACCAATCTTTTTTGATGAGGTGTGATCGGGTCACCTTTGTTTTAATAAAACATTTTGGTTTACTAAAACGGTGTTTTTGGTCTACGAAATTCGAGAAAATAGGTTCGGGAGTCGGTTACGTACGAGGAAGGATTAGCACCCCCGTAACGCCCAAAATTGGTACCGAATTGACTAATTAATGTCCCGACGTCGAAAATTTGAAAAGATTTTAGATTACGATCCATTTATTTAAAATATATATGTATTTGGACAGAATCATATCGGATGCCAAAGCTTCTTATTTCGAAGAAATAAAATGCCGTACTCAGTAAGTTAGGGCACAACATCTTATATTCTCGAAGTTGGATTTATCCTTCGACATTCAATTCTTGTATATTTAAAAAAAATAAGAAGGATATTCCATTATTTGGGTCAAATGAAAAATCGAAACTCAGTAAGTTAGGGCACTATTTCCCAAAATTCCCGAATACGGAATATTGCCTTTGTTCTTTTGAAGTTCTTATCTCGAGAAAATAAAACATCACACTCAGTAAGTTAGGGTGCAATGTCTCGACTTCCCGAGAGTAAGTTTTTATTTAAAATATCATGCATTTTAATTTAAGAGAGAAAGGATACTCGGCTATTAGGTTTTAAACGAGGAGAATCGGAACTCAGTAAGTTAGAGCACGATTTTCTTGAAACCACTAAACACGAGCATTACCTTATGATTTTAAAACCGAAATGACATTAAAACACTACATCTTTCGTAAGATACAATGGAATACTAATACACAAAGCAATATCAAATATTACAATGATAAATCATAAGTAATTATCGGTCGCAAATTAAGAGATGTAACACATACAATAACAAACAAATGAACATCTAGTACATAAGAAATAGTATATGTAAACTTAAATAACACATGCGTAATAAACTTGATATAAAATAATGTATATATATATATAAAAAGTAAAAAAATGTTTAGAATAAATAAATATATGATTTAAAACAAGATTCTTTAAAAGAACGAATTATATACAATAAATAAATTTAAAAGAATATATATATGCATATACATACATGAATAAATTTAAAAGAAAATATTTACATAAAGTAGTACAAAACCAATAATATATATACATAGAAAGTAATTTAATATAAATTGTATATATATATATATGTATAAAAATTTAATGAAAATAACATGGAGAAATAATATCTAAAACCATAAAAAATATATAATATTAAATTTAAAAGATGGTTAAAAAAGCATTAAACAAATAATCAAATAAAATAATTAAGGGACTATATTAAAATCAAAACAAAATTAGAGAGCTAAAAGCAATAAATTAAAAAGAAACGAAAGGGACTACAACATGATGCGTGCAAATTATCGAGGATTAAATCAACCAAATATTCCATAGTCAAAACGCAGCATTTAAGTTGGGCTAAAATGAAAACGCCGTGAATTACGAGATTAAAAAAAGCGAAGAAAATGTGCCTAGGGTCTAATCAAACAAATGACGCAGTGGCAGGGGGACTAATCGTGCAAATAACCCGTTTGGGCTTCAAAACACGCAGATCCTCTAAATCGATCGGGTCGGTCACCAATGGCCTAATACGGCGCCATTTGCTTTACTAATTAAAACTAAAAAAACCACTTGGCTATCTGCCATTTTTGAAAAACAGAAACGTTTCCCCCATTCCCCTATCTCCTGCGCTAGGGTTTCAACCCAAGCGTCATGCCGTCGCCAAACCACCACCATCTGGTGGCTGCCAATGTGCAAAAAGGAGGTCGCTAGCCCTATTTCAACCGAGCCAACCGACGGGCCAAACACAAAGGTAAGTAATCCTATCTCCCTTCTCTCTTTTGTGTATCGAAATGAAGAAAAATAAAATCGGAAATAAACCCCCCAAATCAGGTAATTTCTTATCTCTTTTTTATTTATTTATCGCATGCACAGAAAAGAAGTGAATCCGAAGCTAGCAAAATTAAAACCGAAAACCCAAAGGAATTATAATCGGAAAATCACCTTTTTTTTTGTATTCTGTTGTATGTTCGTAAATTGGGAAG
Source organism: Gossypium sturtianum (assembly GCA_025698515.1). Lineage (NCBI taxonomy): Eukaryota > Viridiplantae > Streptophyta > Magnoliopsida > Malvales > Malvaceae > Gossypium > Gossypium sturtianum. Next base: position 137,111,650 of record CM046950.1, on the reverse strand, counting down.
AAATGTGTTCTGTATTCTCTTCTTGTAAAAACAGGGTTCTCCCCTTTACAATGGTGTGTTTCGGCCCTTTAAAGCCGAAAATTGGAAATAAAAAAACTTAAAACAAAAATCAAAATTACAACTTTTGTTTTCTCTCTGCCATCTGTTATTGCTGTTGTTTGTCATCATTTTTGCAGGTACGGTGGCCAGCTGTGGAGTACAGAGGGCGAGTGACGTGCGGAGGTTGCGGCGTGTGAGGCTTGCGCGCATGTGTGGGGCTACTGAAGCGGCGTTGGAAAATTCTAGAAACCCTTAGGGTTTCTGGAAACATTAAGGTGTTGGGCCATTTGGGCCAATTCCGGGATTGGGTTATGTATTGGGCTAGGCTTAGGCAAATTTGTAAATGGGTTAGGTATTGGGTTTGTAAGTAGCATTTGGGTAGGCTGATTTAGGTTTGTTTATTTGGGCCTCAATGTGGGCCATCTGGACTTTAAATGTAAATGGACTATGTATTTTGGAATTTTATTATTATTGTTGGTTTTTTTTTTTGTTTTTTTGGTTAATAATGGCCCGGGCAGATTTGGGCTCTTACATAAGTTAATATGTAATTGTTTAAAAAGTTCAAGAAATTTACCAAATTGTGCGACCATGCGGTCTTTCTTCAACTTTGCTGGGTATGGGATCGGTGGTTTATACTCTTTAAGTACCGGTGTTACACTCTCGTTTACTTCCTCACCTTTCGCCTTATCAGTTTCTTGTGGCATCTTTTTTTCAGCTTCAACCAACACCTTCTCATTTCTTAATGTAACTGTCTTCACATGCTCTTTTGGGTTAGGTTCGGTGTTACTAGGTAAACTACCTGGTTGCCTTTCGGAAACTAATTTAGCCAGCTGTCCAATTTGATTTTCAAGCCCTTGAATCGATGCTTGCTGGTTTTTCAGTGCTGTCTCGGTATTCTGAAAACGAGTCTCTGACACCGAGATAAATTTTGCTAGCATATCTTCAAGGTTCGGCTTCTTCTCTTGCTGGTAGGGTGGTTGGAAACCTGAAGGGGGTTGTGGTCTTTGATTCCCTTGACCACCCCATGAAAAATTTGGGTGGTTCCTCCATCCTGGATTATATGTGTTACTGTAAAGATTATTTGGCGGTTTACAGTTATTACCCATGTAATTCAGTTGCTCATTCTCTATGTTAGGATTGTAGGGTAGATATTCTGAAGTATTCATTCCTCCTCCATTTGTGTCACATTGCATCACCGGATGTACCTGCGTAGAAACACATAAACCATCAATCTTTTTATTTAAGAGATCTACCTGGTTTGATAACATGGTGTCCGCGTCGAGGTTGAAGACACCAGCGGCTTTTGTCAGCTTTGTTCTCATGACTTGCCACTGATAGTTATTCAGTGGCATCTCCTCTATAAACTCATAAGCCGCTTCAGGTGTTTTATTATTTAGGTACTGCCAAGTGTTCTGCATCAATCGATTTGCCTAGTTGAAGGGTTCAAACCATTGTAAAAAGTTTGAACCTGTAGCCATAAAGGTAACCCATGGTGAGGGCACCTTCTCAATAAGTCCTTATACCTCTCCCACGCATCGTAAAGAGTTTCTAAATCCATCTAGACAAAAAAAGAGATATCATTCCTCAACTTTGCCGTTTTAGCCGGAGATAAATATTTTAATAAAAATTTCTCGGTCATCTATTCCCAAGTAGTGATGGAACCTCGTGGTAACGAGTTCAACCACTGTTTAGCTTTATTTCTTAAGGAAAAAGGAAACAACCGAAGGCGAATGGCATCATCAGAAACGCCATTAATCTTAAAAGTGTCACAGAACTCTAGAAAGTTGGCCAAATGAGTATTTGGGTCCTCATCCTGCAAACCATCAAACTGAACAAACTGTTGAATCATTTGAATAGTGTTGGGTTTCAGTTCAAAATTATTTGCAACAATAGCAGGTCTAACGATACTCGATTCAGCCCCAATTAAATTGGGCTTAGCATAATCGTACATAGTACGAGAAGTAGGATTTTGATTCACCGGATTTTCGGCAACCACATGAGGTAGCGGATTATTATCAGCCATCTCCTCGGTAATATTGGTATCGTTCTCTTGTTCTTCCTCTATATACTTTAGACTTCGCCTTATTTCTCTACGGTTTCTGCGAGCGGTACTTTCAATTTCACTATCAAAAAGCAATGGTCCTGACGGGTTCCTCCTAGTCATAAACTAAAAATACCTACCAGAAGCAAAGAAAAGTTAGTAAATTAAAATAAAAACAAAAATAAATTGCAATAAAAATAAAAATGGCTAAAGTAATAAAAATTAAGCGTTCCTAATGTCTTAGTCCCCGACAATGGCGCCAAAAACTTGATGACGTCACGAACTAACTAATATTTCGACAAAGGCAAGCGCACCTATCGAACAGTAGTATAGCTATGGTGAGTCCGGAATATCGTATCCACAAGGACTAAAAGTACTAGTAATAACTATTTTTCTATTATTTAGCCTAATAATTAAGGGGATTTGTTTTAATCTAAAATTTAACTAACTAATTTACTATGAACGCGATAGAGAGTGAAGAAAGTAATCGAATAAACCAATAAATAAAGACAATACCTAATGAAGAATCCACCTAGACTTCACTTATTATTCTGACTCTGAATTAAATGATTTATTCACTTGACTTGATCCGTAGAAATCCCTAAATTATGTTAATATCTCTTTCGAGACTAAGAAAAACTGACTCTAGGTTGATTAATTGAAATCTCTTTCTAATTAAAACCCCTATCGTTGCATTAACTCGATCCATGGATTCTCTTATTAGATTTGACTCTAATCCGGTAGATTTATGTCGTCCTATTTCTAGGGTTGCAATCAACTCCGCTTAATTACGCTAGATCTACTCTTAAACAGGGACTTTTGCTCCACTGAGTAAGCACATCAAACTTGAATTAATATCCTGAAAATATTAAAGCAAGGGTTAAGAAACATAATTAAGAATAAGAACAAGTATTTATCATGTAATTCAGATAATTAAATAATAAGATTCATCTAGGTTTCATCCTCTCTAGGTATTTAGGGAGTTTAGTTCATAACGTAAAAGGAAAACATCTCAGAATAAAGAAAACAACAAGACATAAAGAACCCAAAAACTTCTAAGGAACTTGATAGAGATCTTCAATCTTGGAGTAGATCTGCTTTCGAGATGAATCTGACGGCTTCCTTCGAGTAATTTCTTCGTTCTACTCTGCGTGCTCCCTTAGGTCTTCTTCTGGTGTGTATTTATAGACTTTAGAATGCTCAGAAACCCTAAAAATTGACTTTTTTCGTGTGAAAACGAAGCAGGATGCGACAGGGACACGGGCGTGTGATCAGCCCGTGTGAGAATGTCCAGGCCGTGTGCAAATTTGCATGGCTCGCGATCGACACGGGCTGGCACACGGGCGTGTGTCCAGCCCGTGTGGTACTGGCTTGGCCGTGTGGATTCTTAATATGGCCCGTTTTGTCCGATTTTGGCCCGTTTTCCGCTCCTTTCACTGCCCTATGCTCTCCTAAGTATAGAAACACGAATTTAAAGGATTAGGAGCATCAAATTCGCAAAATTGTATAATAAAACATCTAAAAACACGCTAAGCATAGGATTAAAATGTGTTACTTTTATGGTTTATCAAGTATAAAAAAATATATGATAATAATTTATATATAATGTACTACCATTATATATAACTATTATCATCTCATAGATTATAATAAAAAGATATAGTATTACATGATATTATAATGAATAAATCATTTATGCATATATATAAACTATTAATATGTTATATACTACATGATATGATATAGCATTATATAATATAATAAGAAGACTAACTATCAAATGTACGAAAAGTATAGGGACTTAAAGCATATTTCAACCAGTATAATAATAAATAATAATATATTATGTACTACTCTACTATTATAGTACGTGATATAATATTTTATAATGAAATAACATATTTTATAAGTATTGATATATATTACTATTATTATATTATAGATTATAATAAAAGATATAGCATCAATAGCTATGTGTAATTTAGTATATTAAAATACATGTTTATAATTATAACTAGCAATACATAAAATATTATTAAAAATTTAATATCCCAATAAAATATTATTTTATTAAACTAAATTTTGTATCGGGTTTTAACTTTTACAAATTGTATTTGAGTATTGAGTTTAATTTCCTTTTATTTTGGACTTGAGATTTGGGCTATAATTAGTTTATTTTTAGTTTGGATAATAATGAGTATATTATTTGAGTTTGGGCTTTGAATAAGTATTTAGAATATGAGTATTAAGTATATAAATTTAGTATGAAAGATAAAAAGTTTTTCAATTGTCAATATAATATAACAATAAATAATAAAAGATATTTTCGTTAATTCATATAATATTATAGAATAATAATTTTTACATAAATAAGCACTTTAATTATTTTATATAAAACAACTCTACTAAATAATATAATTTATGTTGTTTTTTTTAAAATAAATTTGAATTGTGTTGTCATCGTATAAAAGTAAAATAAATTATTACACTCGAAATTAGAATATTTATAACTTATAAATTTCAAAATTATTTGAACTCGTCAGACCCTGCCTGACTCGATTTGAGTTTGACTTAGAAAAAAATCCAATCGTATAGTAAGGTCAATTCGAGGTTACCTGAACTCGCCCATTTGCCAGTTCTACATATGAGGGTTTAAACATGAAACCTAAAATTTTTAAAATCTCATTCTTGCCACGTGCCATGACATCATGTTTTTAAATGATGAACCTTTATATGAATATATATTAGTATGATTCTCACGCTTCACGTTGAGTTGATTGTTTATTTGTGTCAAATTAGATAATATAAATTTGAAAGCTAAAATATATTGTAATCCTACTTTTATTTTAAAAAAAATTAAACCATCTACCTTTTTTATTTAAAAATTTAGGTCCAATTGTTACAACTATTAAAATCTTTCTATTAAATTCACTGGTGTAGTATTTTGAAATTAAAAAAAAAAATCACGTGATAGTCATGTAAGAATAAAAATAACATTAAATATATTTATATAGATTTTTTTAAAAGCATTCATTTGAACTCGTCATGATAATCTATTTTTTTATTAGAATAGTGCTCTAAAGAAAATTTAACGTCAACATTTTGATTGAACTAGTTAACAAGATTAAATATTTAGACTAACTAATGACATTATAAAAGTCAAAGGATCAAATGATGCCAAAAATAAAGTATATAGATTAAATCACAAGTTCCAACATAGTATAAGGGTTAAAATTAAAGTTTGATCATTGTTTTATAATATATATATATATATATATATATAAAGAAGCGAAGCAAACCTAAAAGAAATAATAGTCACGTGTCCATCTCTAAGGCCCTTATCATATTCAATTATTATAATCACATAATGTTTTAATTAAAAAATTAATAATATTAACTATTTGGACTAATTAATAACATTATAAACCTAAAAGAATCAAATTACATTAGAAATTAAAATGTAGCAATTAAACATCAAATTTAAGCATAATAGAGGGATCAAAATTAAAATTTAACTACTTTTCTAAAACTGTAAAAAAAAAAAAAAAGGTCAAGCACTAACGTAAACCTAAAAGAAATAAAAAGTCACGTGTCAACTTTTAAGGCTCTTAAGGTAATAAAATTATATATAATCACAAAATATTTTAACCGAAAGTTGACGATATTGACTATTTGGACTAATTAATAACATTATAAAAATGTATGAAACAAATTATATTAAAAATTAAAATATATAGATTAAATCTCGAGGCAAAAATGAAATTTAACCATTTTTATAAAATGAAAAAAAAAAAGGTGAGAGAGCCGTGCCTTATATATATATAGGCAAATAGATTATAATGGAAAAAAAAGGTATGATTATAATTATCTGTTTTTATTTTATTTTTTTTGAAATAATTTTCTTTCCTCTTATTATTTCATTCACTTCTTCAAAAAGTAAGTCATAAAAGAGGAGGACCTGCATTTGAATACATATTATTTATTAATTAAAAAAAATAAGGAGTAATAATAGAAAGATTTATATGCTCCTCCGTTCAAAATGTTTTGAGTAAACAAATAATATTTTGAAAGTTGAAAAGGATAAGTTGAAGTTTTGGTGGAAGAGAAGAAGGGCAGTATGTTGACAATTTCTTGTGGCTTGTGAATTGAGTTAAAAGAATTGTGAAGTTTTTTTTTTTTTTTAATTTAGGTTAGAGAAAGAGGGTCAAAAAGAAGATGTTGGTTGGCAACCTCAACTCCAACAAACTTGTTTGACAAGTTCACTACACCTTTGCTTTTCATTCAAAATATTAAATCAGTCAATGCCATTTATGAAGAAACCTCATCAAACCCATGCCTACCTACATACCATATTCCATCGCTTTCTATATTGCTGTCTCTTAGAATGGGATCTTTTATTCAATTATACTACTTTTTTTTCTTATATCCATATATTAATGTTTTTTAAATTGACTCGGTAGTCCAGTTAGTTCAATCGATTCAGTTAAACATTAAAAAATAATAAAAAATTAATTATATTATTGTCTCTTAAATTGGTTGTTAGGTGAGTTAGGCTAATTTTAGTATATAATATGTATATAAATAGGATGGGTGGTAGCCTTTGAAAAACACACTGGAAATTGAATGAAAATTATTTTTATTCATTTCTATTTCATGCGTCAGTAGAATACAAGCTTGTAACACCCCAAACCCGGCCTAGACGTTATAGCCGAATCCAGAAGTGTCACATGAAATGGGTTGAAAAATCGTCGTCGTTATATTAAAAGCCCTTTCCAGTTCATCTATCCTTTATCGATGTTTTTTATTTCAAAACTCTCTTTCATTTAATCATTTAGAGCTAACACGTATTTGTAGCGGAAGCTTGTAAAATCGTTGTGTTTAGAAAACCGTTCTCAAGATTTTAGAAACCCTTGCTTTTGGTAAACCGTCACAGTTATAAGTAAATAAAACCAAAAACAAAAACAAAATAGTTTAAAACAGTCCAGAGAGTCCTAGGAAATACAAACTCTCAAATCTTAACGCCAAACTTAAATAAAAACTCAAACAAGTTAAACAGTTTTGGCGAGTGGTCACCGTCGAGTCATCCGCTGCACCAATCCGCCTAACTCTATGGATTACCTGAACAGAATAAACAGAAACGAGTGAGTTTACTAAACTCAGTGTGTAACCCAACAGAATTAAGCATATACACATACAGAATATCACAAATCAGACAGATTCACAATCGGCCTGAGCCCATGTCAGATACAGATACAGATTCGGGCCGGAGCCCATTTTAGATATAGATACAGTTACAGATATGCAAATCAGATAACAAAATCCTACCCCCATCCTCTACACACCATCTCCGACCATCCCTACACACCATGTGGGGTTTAAAACACCCACCCAGCCCTACACACCATGCTGTACCGATGCGGCACATATCAGATATAATGCAGCTGTGCTGCCAGATATTAGGCATAATCTACCTTTCAGAACACTTCCTCCAATATACATTATCCCACCCCAATCACAGTAACAGAACATTCATACAGAATTAACAAATAAATTATGCTTAACATGCTTTCATTACAGATAACAAATATAACATGCATATACTATCATGCTCGCTATGGAATATCAATCAAACAGATCATACAGTTTAGGGTTTTGTTAGCCCTTACTGATCCTACAGTAGGCCCACAGTCGTTTGGGACGACCCGTGCAACCCTAGGAAAAATTTTAAAAATTTGGGCCCACACGCCCAAATTGGCCTACCCCGTGTGGATCACATGGCCTGACCCAATTATCACACGCCCGTGTGGCGTGCCCATATGAGCCTACACGCCCAATTCGGTCTAGCCCGTGTGGCTCACACGGCCACACTCCAGCCATCACACGGCCGTGTCTTACGCACGGTCTGGCCTTCATCGATCACACGGCCGTGTTGGCACACACAGCCTACCACACGGGCGACCACATCTAGTATTTTACCGAATCTTGTTTTTCTGCGTTTCGGGTACACACCTGGTATCGTTTCGATGCGAAACCACTCCCGAGCCTCCAGAAACCTAAATATCAACAATCCAATGTTTAGAAACAGACTTAATTCACCACTGAATCATAATTACGAAACCAATACCGAGATCCAACACTTATTCTAATCCTTCGACGATTCGATTATAATTTTGAACGAGGAGAGCCCCTACTTCCCTGATTTGCTACTGTCAAAACACCAGTACCGCATTAACAGAGCATTCGAAAAAGCTAAAAAGATTAACAGAAACTCCCTCCTCAGCAAAACTCACCACCACTTACCAAACGGAAAGCGCACAATCGGAAATACCCCGTCAATGAAGCACGATTTTGTCAAAACGAGTAACGAACAGAGAAAGATATTACTCTTAGAAAAGAAAGAGTAAAACGGCAGAGGAGAAGAGAAAATTTTGTAGAACGTCGGAATTGAGAAAGAAAACCGATTTTTTTTAAAAGATTAAAATAAAAAATAAAAATAAAAACTAATAACCTCCCAAATCCCTTAATTATCTCTCCACTATCCCACTACTCAGAATTCCAACTGCACTGAAACACTTACGCAAAACCGAACAAAAATGAATTCCCATGCTTGCGCAAGGAATCGAACACAAGACCTCCAACACACTAACTCCCTTACCACTCGAACCAGCAGGCTCATTATGATATGGTTTTACAAACAAGTAAATATAAGCCCACTAAACAGAGATAGGGCTTTATTCCAAAAATAACAAAATTTGCTAAAGGTAGGGCTTGAACCCAAGACCTCTCAGACACACCTAGAACATTTAATCATTAAAGCAAACAGATATTTGTGTCAAGATTTCACAGAAATAAAGATAGAAATTCTGGGGCGTTACAACTCCACCCCATAAAAGAAATTTTGACCTCGAAATTTACCTAATTAGAACAGATGAGGATACTGCTAACGCATCGAGTCCTCAGGTTCCCAAGTGGCCTTTTCGGTGCTATGATTTCGCCACAGCACCTTCACTAAAGGAATGGACTTCCTCCTCAGAACCTTAACATCTTGATCTAGGATCTGAACCTTCACTAAAGGAAAGTATGAGCTTGTTTTTGGCAACATAATTAGTGTTGACTCAGAAGAAATCAGGTTGGTTTCTTTCTGTATATTTTACTTTCTGGGATGTTTGACTATTCTCCAGGAGCTAATTCTGACCTGCCATGGCATTTAACTTATAGCTTAGTTTGTGTTCATATCTCAGTCATCAAAGTTCAGTGATGACTCTAATAAAAGAAAAATAGTGATCAAGTGTTTTTACTGAATAGTTGTGGCCTATGTGATTCAGACCCTTCATTTTTCTTTAAAGTACTCATGGCTTATGCCATTATGAATGCACTATGTTTATGAGTTGAATTAACTGACTATAAAGCAACAAATTTTATTTGCTCCATTTTGGTTTTAGTGTTGATAACACACTATATTCGTGTATGGTGTTGATGCCAGGATATTCACTTTTGCTAAGGAACTCCTCCTGGCGAACGTAACATGAAGATTCCAGCATGGAAAAGGGGGCTAAAATCTCTGCAAATATTGAAACAAAGAGTTCCTGCGGCTGTTCATTCTATTCTGGTATATATTCACTACCTTGTTTAGCCATTTGGTTTTTCTGATTTGACAATATGCTTTTTTGGATTCAAAACTTGGTTTTTGTATCATTCAGTGTGCTATTTGTTCATATTATTTATTTTATCAATGATGACAAACTTCTTTTCCTTTTCCCCCTTCAAAATCCTCTCCGAACATTCTTTAATTAGTTCCACCTACATCCACATTATAGGTACAAACCCCTTCTAGTGTGGCACGTACACACAGTTTTGCTACTGAAACAGTTGAGCTTCCTGCACAAGAAGGAGAAATGGCAACCATTGCTTGTGCTGCTCCTTCAAATGTTTATGGAGAAGTCGGTCCCTTCAAGTTTTGAAACACCCCACACCCGGCCCACGAGCTTGAACCGGATCTGGTATGTTCCTTAAATAAATCGGTTTTCAATGTTCTAAATGACTTAGAGAAAATTTGTGTAATTTTAAAAAAAATTGTTTTGGGTTGGGCTTAATTTGAAACCTATTTAATAAATTCTGGAAATCCAATTTAAATAAGGTGACAAAATAATTTTTGGGTTTATTATTTTAAAAGAAATAAATTTACTTATCTTTAGTCAAACATAAATTGTATCATATTCAAATAAAAATAAACAGAAATAAAGAAAATCCAATTGGGCCTTATGGCCTTATTACATCATTCAAACCCAAAATAAAGTTTAAAGTACTAAAATTTCATAAAGTCCAAATTCCAAATAATTTCTTCAAGCGATGCATGGCCACCTTTAGCTCCTGCCGACCCGGTCCATTACTGCTCATCACCTGAAAAATAATTCCCCAACGGGGTGAGTCAACAGACTCAATGTGTACATAGTACTAATTTCCAACAAATCAGGCATACAAGTCATATCAATATCATGTTCATACAAAATAAAGGATGATGCAACCCAAACCCAAACCTATTTGTCCATCCGCTACACACCACCCGTACCAACCTGTACACCGCGGGGACTACTAAGTCGACCCTCCATCCGCTACACACCATCGAAGGCGTGCTGCGATCGGACGTGCTCATCGCCCACTTATGTTGTGCCATTAGACATCAGTATTCACTAGATGTAACCGAAGTTACCACTTTTCACTTTATGTGACCGTAGTCACCACTTTACGTTGGTGAGACCGTAGTCATCACCTTCACTTTCTTCCTCCACAAATATCCCGAATGCCCCAATTATTTCATAACATATTTCACATACTTAATTTTCATTCATGTTACTAATCACATGTTCAAACTATATCACATTCACAATCCTATCAAAAGTAGGAAACGTACCTGGGTACTCCTTACCACATTTGTGGTGCTTAGCCACATTCACATACTGTTAAATGATTGTCATACAATTTATTGAAAGTTAGTAAAAGTACACACCTTTTTCGCTTAATAGTTTCCGTGAATTCCCGTAGAGCGATCTACCGATCTAGATCTTTCACTCCTATATTCGGCCATTAATTAAAACATATAAATAAACCTATTTGGTCTTAAAACCAAATCCTACTAGAAGTAGAATTACTTACCTAGTTGCCGAATTGATTTAATCAAGTCCCAACAGTTGCTAGAATTCCTCTTCCTTGAAATCGGCTAATACTAGGTATGTAACCATGTCGGGCTTTCTGGTTTTGAAATAATGGAAAACACTTAAACAAATTATGCCTTGGCCGAATATCCCTTACCTTATGATGGGATTCCAAATCAAGAGGATTCCTTTATAAGCTGTTGAAATCCTATAACTTCGTGTTAGATTAGATCTAACTTTGAAAACGTGAATCATAATCTTTAACCACATATTTATATTTATAATCCTTACCTTAGATCCTTAGATTTCCCGAAAAATCCCCTTTTGATGTTGTGGATGATTGCCTCTTTCTTAGAATCCACAAAGATTCAAATTTAACAAATGAACGGAGAAGAAAATAGAAGAAAAGAGAGGATTTTTGCTTAATGAAAATTCGGCAGAGAGGGGGTTTTGCCTAGGAGAATTTCTCGCAGAGAGGAAGAGGGAGCAAATGTTGATGAGTAGCCCTCCTGTCCTCCTTTTATAGCCAAAGTTATCAGCCTAGGAGTCCTTTACTTGGCCACCACTCCTCTTTTTTTGATAATATTATCTCTTTTATTTAAAAGATAAAAGCCTTTAATCCATCAATTATCTCCTCAATTATCTCATTAGAAAATAATCCTTTATTTATCTCTTATTATTCACATATTTATGTGAATAAAACTCCTTTATTTATCTCTTATTATTCACATATTTATGTGAATAAAACTCCTTTATTTCTCTCTTATTATTCACATATTTATGTGAATAAAACTCCTTTATTTATCTCTTATTATTCACATATTTATGTGAATAAAACTCCTTTATTTATCTCATATATCCAAGTTTCTCGAAATGTTCAAGTTTCCATTTTTGGATTATTTCCAAAAATGTTTAGGTTTCCAAAAATGTCTAAGTTTCCAAAAATGTCCATTTCCATTTCCATTTTCATTTCCATCTCCATTTCTAGGTTTCCAAAAGTATCAAAAATTTATTCATAATACTTAAGACTTGTCATTTCATACAATTGATCTCAAAAATGCATAGGCCCTTCCTAGGATGTTACAGCCTCTACCCCTTAAATAAAATTTCGTCCTCGAAATTTCCTAACTAAACAGATTGAGGGTATTGCTATCGCATTGTCTCTTCCGCCCCCACGAAGCTTCTTCCGATCCATGATTGCGCCATAACACCTTGACTAAAGGCACCGACTTCTTTCGTAGTGCTTTCACGTCACGCCCAAGATCCGAATCGGCTCCTCCTCGTAGGATAGATCCGGCCTTAACTCCACTTCTTCAACAGTACCACATGAGACGGATCCGATCGATAGCGACGTAGCATGGACACATGAAATACGTCGTGCATTTGATGCAACTCGTGGCAACTCCAATTGGTATGCCACCGCCCAACTCGCTTCAAGATTTGATAGGGCCCTATAAACCTTGGGCTTAGCTTCCTTTGCGCGATCGAACCGCATAACCTTCTTCCAAGGTGAGACCTTTAGAAACACTTGGTCTCCTACTTCAAACTCAATTTCTTTCCTCTTAAGGTCTGCGTGACGACTTCGCTCTCCATCGTGCTTCTTTCAACCGTGCCCGAATTAATTCCACATTCTCCTCGCCGCCACTAACTCGACCCAAAACGCGGCGTTCTCCTAACTCGGTCCAACAAGTTGGTGTTCTACATTTCCTTCCATACAATGCTTCGTATGGTGCCATCCGAATGCTTGCACGATAGTCATTGTTGTTGTAGGCGAACTCACCTAGAGGCAAGTAATCTTCCCAACTTCCTCGGAAATCCATCACACACCTCTTAGCATATCTTCCAACACTTGTATAACCTGTTCAGCATCGCCATCGATTGTGGATGAAAAGTCAGAGTGAAGTCTAGCTTAGTGCCTAATGCTTGATGAAGTGCTTTCCAAAATCGAGACGTAAACCTTGGGTCTCTATCGAGATGATCGACATCGGTACCGTGTAGCCTCACGATCTCCGCCACATATAACTTGGCTAACTTTTGAAGGGAATAGTCGATCCTCACAGGATAAAATGTGCGGACTTGGTCAAACGGTCCACTATCACCCATACCGAGTCCTTCTTAGTGGGCGTAAGGGAAGCCCACTAACTAAGTCCATGGTAATTCTTTCCCACTTCCATTGGGGAATCTCAATTGGTTGAAGCAATCTGATGGGACTTGGTGTTCACCTTTTTACTTGTCGACATGTCAAACATTTCCCCACAAATTCAACACACTCTCGTTTTAGGTCCGACCACCAAAATTGTTCCCTTAAATCTCTATACACTTGATGCCTCCGGGATGCATAGCATAAGGACTACCATGCGCTTCCCGAGAATCCTTTGCCTCAACTCCTTATCCCTCGGCATACAAACCTTTCCTTTGTAGCACAAGACACTCCTTCATCATTGACGCCATAATCCTTTAATCCTCCTTGCCGTACTTGTTGTAACTTAGTACTTAAGTCCTTATCCGCCAACCGTCCCTCTTTCACCTCCTTCACCAAAGTTGGCTTGACTTGTAACTCTCGCCAACAAAGCCTGCGTCTTCATACAAACTTAAGTGAGCGAACAAAGCCCTTAAATCCGACACAACCTTCCTACTTAGGGCGTCGGCTACCACATTCGCCTTGCCCGGATGGTATTCTATCGAATAGTCATAATCTTTCAATAACTCCACCCACCTTCGTTGCCTCAAGTTCAACTCCTTCGAGTCAACAAATACTTAAGGCTTTTGTGGTCCGTGTAAATTATCGACCTTTCTCCATAAAGGTAGTGCCTCCAAACTTTGAGGCGAAAACCACCGCCATGAGTTCCAAGTCATGAGTTGGGTAGTTCACCTCATGCGGCCTTAATCAAGCCGAGATGCATAAGCGACTACCTTTCCTTCTTGCATTAGCACACAAACTCTAACCCCGTAATGCGAAGCATCACAATATACTACGAAGTCCTTACCCGCTCCGGTGAATTAACACCGAGCTTCACAAGACCTTTTAAGCTTTTCAAAGCTCTCCTGTTGCTTATCCGTCCACACAAATGGTACAACCTTCCTTAGTAACTTTGTCAAAGGTGCGGCTATTGACGAGAATCCTTCCACGAACCTTCAGTAATAGCCCGCCAAGCCTAAGAAACTTCGATTTCAACCACCGACCTAGGTGGTTTCCAATCCAATATCGCTTCGATCTTCCTAGGATCCACTCTTATTCCTTCTGCGATACCACATGTCCTAGAACGCCACTTCCTTGAGCCAAAATTCGCACTTGCTTTGAATTTGGCATAAAGCTTCTTTTCCTTTAACACTTCTAACACAACTCGGAGATGCTTATTGTGCTCCTCCTCCGTCTTGGAATACACCAAAATGTCGTCGATGAACACCACGACGAATCTATCCAAGTAGGGTTGGAAAACCCTATTCATCATATCCATGAACGCGCGGCGCGTTCGTCAACCCAAACGGCATCACCACAAATTCAAAATGACCGCACCTTGTCCTAAAAGCGGTCTTATGAATATCACCTCCTTCACTTTCAGTTGATGATACCTCGACCTTAAGTCGATCTTTGAGAACACAAATGCCTTCTTTCGGTTGGTCGAACAAGTCATCTATCCTTGGCAAAGGATACTTGTTCTTGATGGTCGGTTTTGTTCAATCGACGATAATCTATGCACATCCGCATAGTTCCATCCTTCTTCTTCACAAAGAGAACCGGTGCTCCCCACGGAGACACACTGGGGTCGAATGAACCTACGATCCAACAACTCTTGGATTTGAGCCTTGAGCTCCACTAACTCCTTTGGTGCCATTCGGTGGGGAGCGATTGACACAGAGCTGCATTCTGGTAGCAAATCTATTCCAAATTCCACTTCTCTATCTCAGGGGTATTCCGGGCAACTCCTTCTAAATACATCCTCAAAATCCCTTACTTGTTCTAACTCCCTTAACACCTTCCTCTTCTCCTCTTAACGCACTCACGAAGGCTAAGAATGCCTTACATCCTTTCTTAACCATTTTCTCGGCCTTCGGTCGAAACTACGTTAGACAAGTAGTTCCTCCTTTCTCCGATCATCACTACTACCTCATCTTCCGGGTTCTTAGTTCCATACGCTTAGCCGCACAATCCAACACGGCTCGATGCTCTACTAGCCAATCCATTCCAAGTATAAGCTCAAATTCTCCGAAGGGTAATTCCATTAAGTCACCAGAAAGTTCGCTCCCCGAATCTCTAGGGTACATTCCGAAAGATCCTATCTATCCTCACCGTTTGGCCTAAAGGGCTTACTACAGCTTATCTCGCCTATCGAAAAGTTCGAGTCTAGGCCTAGTGTTTCAACCACATTACATGCAACATAGGAATGAGTTGAGCCCACATTAATAAGAGCAAAATAGGGTTTGTCATGAATAAAGAACGTCTGCAAGTTATAACATCCGCGTCTCCTCTTCCCTCCGGCGAACCGCGTAAACCAAACCCGATTGCCTTGCTTCGCTGGCGTAGCCGCACTCTCGCCCCGAGCTCCACTACGGCCTCTGCCACTACCTCTGTTGGTCGACCCACGACCTCTTTGAGGTCTGCTGTCGCCTCTACCACCTGGTTAGCATACGAGTCTTTGGTTGGCTCTCATCTAATAGCTTGGGGCAATCCTTAATCATATGGTCCTTGGACCCACACTTGAGACATCGTCCCCACCTTTTTCCAACACTCTCCCCGTGCTTCCTTCCACAATGTTCACAAGGGGCGAAATGCCCGCCACCAGCACATCACTGCTGACTTTGTGGCCTCACAACTCTAGGCCTCTTGTGGCCTTTTCGGATGGCCCAAAACCTCTTTTGGGCTTATTTCTGTCCCACACCTGCTTGGTGGCGTCCTTAATTCCTCACGCCACTTTAGCCTTTTCCACCAAGGCGAGAATTCCCGCCTCCCGATGCGGTGCTATCAAAAGTCTCAAATCGTCCCCTAAGTCCGTCCTCAAAATGAACACAGCGTTCATGCTCGATCGCCACTACTCCTCGGGCATATCACCTCACCTCAAGAATTCCGCTTCATATTCTCGGTGATGACATTTACTTCCTTGTACCAACCCCGAAAAAGCCTTCCTTTGCTCATCTATATACCGGTTTCCCACATACTTCTTCCGAAATGCTTCCTTAGCATATTCCCAGTGTCGATCTTCCGCCGTGGCACCGTCCCGAACGGTTAACCACCATTGATACGCTTCATCGCGTAATGATGCCGCCATCCCTTTCAATTTCTCCTCGGGGTCAAGTCGAGCTCATCCATGATGCGCTCGGTTGCTTCCAACCGCATCTCTTTCGGTATCGGGGTGCCACTCCCGATACTCCTCTAAACATTTCACTCCATTAGCACGGAGCGCTCGAGCCAGGACTTACGATTTCTGAATTGTTTCTGCACCACCACCAATTCCAAAACTCGCAAAGACGACCTGCGACACGGCATCTTCCTCACATGCGAGCCTCGCCGCTCAACATTGACAAATTGGGGGTGATGGTGGTGGTGGTGGTATCTCATTGTCGTAACCTTGTCCCGATCTAACAGTCATCCTTCCTCTACCTCTTCCACGACGACCACGTCCTCTTGAGCTCATTATCGACGAGATCCGATTAAGGAATTTTATGTATTAGTATTCTTGTTTCACTTATTACCCGCGATGATATCTTATGAAGAAGAGTTTAAGAGTGGTTCTTTCAGTATTCATACATGCATACATCTTGCATTCATTCATTCATCCATCAACAAATATGAACTTTCGTTCATTCAAAGAAACGTTGTAATTCTTGTTGTCGTTTTCGTTATTTTGCTTTTCCACTACCTGGGCATTTTCGTAATTTTATCTTACAGGGGTATTTTCGTAAATTTTCAAAAATAAAAAGTTCCTGGTGATTTTGACGAAAGTATTTTGGTACTTCTAAAGTTCCGGAAATTTTGGAAGAATTTTGAAATCCAGGGGTATTTCGGTAATTTCGATCTCAGGGGGTATTTTGATAATTTTTCCAAAAATCGTAAAATTTGTAAAATTTATTAAGTTAGGATATTTTCCAAGATTGTAAAACATTGAGGGTTCCTTTGAGAGTTACACTTTTCAAAGCAATGATATTGTAAAAATTTTGGAAATCGTGGTCGCTTTGGTAATTTTGTAAGTTAGAGTAATTTTGTAATTTTCCAAAATCAAGATAGTTTGATATTTTACAAATTAGGGTTTTTTGAACATTTGATAAAGTAATGAAATTTTGTTAAAACTATGGGTGGTTTGGTCATTTTATAAACCAAGGGTTTTTTTTTTTTTTTTTTTTAGAAAATGTTGTAAAATAGTTCTCATAAGTTTCTAAGAGTTTTAAAACTAAATTTTGGTTATACATTTTTTTATTTTTTATAAAAGAAAAACGGCTAAGTCCCTTTCGGGTTTTATTCTTTGTGTTTAGCCTATGACCGAGCCCTCTTGGTCGTGGTGAAACCAAAGCTACGCACTGCAGGATTCGAATGAAGAGGAGGTGAGTCGCGCGGGATCGCTTAAATACCAAGCTCTCACCGACCTTTCTAGACATGCGCATGCAGGTTGCCACACCACCGAGCCTTCCGAGTTAGGGCGAACTGAAGCTACGCACTGGTAGGATACTGCGAAGAGGAGGTGAGTCTCTAGGATCGCTTAAATACTGTGCTCTTCCGGATCCAATCCTAGACATGCGTCTGGGGTTGCCACACCCTAGCTTAATAACTTAGTCATAGGTTTGTTAAGTTCATTAAGTCTTATGAGTTTCAAGTGTTTGAGTAGTCTAATCCTAGGGTTCAAGTTCCTATCACACTATTCTACGTTCCATGCCTTTGCTACCCTTTTACAATTCATAATTCACATAATCACACAGGATGGTTAAAGGTACTTACCGTGGATCATGGGTCGGAGACTTAGGTGCCATGCCATAAAACCTGCTTATTTCAAAGAAATTCATTTGGGCTCGAATTGAAAACGTTTTGGCCCGAGCCCACAGTAGAGAGTTTTAAAGCTGGGCTCTGGTACCAATCGAAACACCCCACACCCGCCCACGAGCTTGAACCGGATCTGGTATGTTCCTTAAATAAATCGGTTTTCAATGTTCTAAATGACTTAGAGAAAATTTGTGTAATTTTAAAAAAATTGTTTTGGGTTGGGCTTAATTTGAAACCTATTTAATAAATTCTGAAATCCAATTTAAATAAGGTGACAAAATAATTTTTGGGTTTATTATTTTAAAAGAAATAAATTTACTTATCTTTAGTCAAACATAAATTGTATCATATTCAAATAAAAATAAACAGAAATAAAGAAAATCCAATTGGGCCTTATGGCCTTATTACATCATTCAAACCCAAAATAAAGTTTAAAGTACTAAAATTTCATAAAGTCCAAATTCCAAATAATTTCTTCAAGCGATGCATGGCCACCTTTAGCTCTCTGCCGACCCGGTCCATTACCGCTCATCACCTAAAAATAATTCTCCAACGGGTGAGTCAACAGACTCAATGTGTACATAGTACTAATTTCCAACAAATCAGCATACAAGTCATATCAATATCATGTTCATACAAAATAAAGGATGATGCAACCCAAACCCAAACCTATTTGTCCATCCGCTACACACCACCCGTACCAACTTTGCACAATCGCGGGGACTACTAAGTCGACCCTCCATCCGCTACACACCATCGAAGGCGATCATTGCGATCGACGTGCTCATCGCCCACTTATGTTGTGCCATTAGACACTCAGTATTCACTAGATGTAACCGGTTACCACTTTTCACTTTATGTGACCGTAGTCACCACTTTACGTTGGTGAGACCGTAGTCATCACCTTCACTTTCTTCCTCCACAAATATCCCGAATGCCCCAATTATTTCATAACATATTTCACATACTTAATTTTCATTCATGTTACTAATCACATGTTCAAACTATATCACATTCACAATCCTATCAAAAGTAGGAAACGTACCTGGGTACTCCTTACCACATTTGTGGTGCTTAGCCACATTCACATACTGTTAAATGATTGCCATACAATTTATTGAAAGTTAGTAAGAGTACACACCTTTTTCGCTTAATAGTTTCCGTGAATTCCCGTAGAGCGATCTACCGATCTAGATCTTTCACTCCTATATTCGGCCATTAATTAAAACATATAAATAAACCTATTTGGTCTTAAAATCAAATCCTACTAGAAGTAGAATTACTTACCTAGTTGCCGAATTGATTTAATCAAGTCCCAACAGATTGCTAGAATTCCTCTTCCTTGAAATCGGCTAATACTAGGTATGTAACCATGTCGATTTTCGGTTTTGAAATAATGGAAAACACTTAAACAAATTATGCCTTGGCCGAATATCCCTTACCTTATGATGGGATTCCAAATCAAGAGGATTCCTTTATAAGCTGTTGAAATCCTATAACTTCGTGTTAGATTAGATCTAACTTTGAAAACGTGAATCATAATCTTTAACCACATATTTATATTTATAATCCTTACCTTAGATCCTTAGATTTCCCGAAAAATCCCTTTGATGTTGTGGATGATTGCCCTCTTTCTTAGAATCCACAAAGATTCAAATTTAACTGAAGAGAACGGAGAAGAAAATAGAAGAAAAAGAGAGGATTTTTGCTTAATGAAAATTCGGCAGAGAGGGGGTTTTGCCTAGGGAGAATTTCTGCAGAGAGGAAGAGGAGCAAATGTTGATGAGTAGCCCTCCTGTCCTCCTTTTATAGCCAAAGTTATCACCTAGGAGTCCTTTACTTGGCCACCACTCCTCTTTTTGATAATATTATCTCTTTTATTTAAAAGATAAAGCCTTTTAATCCATCAATTATCTCCTCAATTATCTCATTAGAAAATAATCCTTTATTTATCTCTTATTATTCACATATTTATGTGAATAAAACTCCTTTATTTATCTCTTATTATTCACATATTTATGTGAATAAAACTCCTTTATTTCTCTCTTATTATTCATATATTTATGTGAATAAAACTCCTTTATTTATCTCTTATTATTCACATATTTATGTGAATAAAACTCCTTTATTTATCTCTTATTATTCACATATTTATGTGAATAAAACTCCTTTATTTATCTCATATATCCAAGTTTCCCGAAATGTTCAAGTTTCCATTTTTGGATCATTTCCAAAAATGTTTAGGTTTCCAAAAATGTCTAAGTTTCCAAAAATGTCCATTTCCATTTCCATTTTCATTTCCATCTCCATTTCTAGGTTTCCAAAAGTATCAAAAATTTATTCATAATACTTAAGACTTGTCATTTCATACAATTGATCTGAAAAATGCATAGGCCCTTCCTAGGATGTTACAAGTTTAATCCTGAGGCACCTAACTTTTACCCTGGGGAACCAATGTGCTTGAAAAACCACAAAGATGGCAAGGAATCGCAATTACTAAGAGCCCCTGCAAAAGATGGAAACACTTTCATACTTAAGCCTCCATTTGGTGTTTTGCTTAAAAACTCGTTTTAAGTAGCCCTTTTTGTTGGGTTCAGATAGAAGCAGCTGCTTTGCATGATAATAGGATCATTATTTTGTGGTTTTGATTTTTCCTCTGTCATTGATAGTCAACGTTTCACTCAATCATAAAAACATCATATTATGTTTGGTTTTTTGATCATTTTGTAATCATGGAACACCATTGATGTATAATAAGTCACATTGGAATGGTATCGCAAATCAGAGAGCAACAGCATTTACTCTTAGATTCTTTGGTACATTGTTCATCAGCAGATTGAACATTCACATATTACCCTACAATGGTGTAATCAAATCCATTCAATTGAATGTCAATGATGCTAAAATCATTGTAATTCAGTGGAAGTTCATAACAAAGATTAATTTCTTGTCGGCTATGTGTTTGCTCTTCTTAGATTTTTTTGACCCGTAATAGTCATTGATCCCAGGGGTGTTTGTATCATTTAGTATAATGTTGTTGTTGTTGTTTTTTTTTTTTTTTTGATAAGAAAACATAACATAGGAATCACATAGCCCTAAACCAAAACCCTTCTTGGAGGTTGTTCAAACAATTGTAAAGCGTCCTCATTGCTACGAGCGATTTTTGCAAGATAATTCGCGACTGGATATAAAATATTATGTTTGGATAATCCTCAAGATAATTCGCAAGTTAATGTATGAATATTATATTTGGATGTAAAATATAATTCTCAAGCTATTTATTACTTCTAATCTTTAACTTTTTAGCTTAGAAGACAATTAAATTATTTGTTTCGTTAATGATATTTTAGCACATTAAATATGCATTGCAGTTTAAAAATAATAAAGTAAGTTATATATTATTTTTCTAAAATTATATATTATGATTTTTATTAATTCATATTTTAAAAATAATTATATTAAGAATGTTATTAAATTATATATTATTTTATTAAATTGTATTTAATAATAATTATGTTAAAATATTATTAAATTATATCATTACTTTTATTAAATTATATTTAGTAATAATCTTATTAAAATTTAATAATAATAACAATAATCATCTAACTAAAAAAATTCTACTAAGGGTAATTTGATCATTTAAGTCCTTTTTCTTATGCTATTACAATATTCATTCCATTCAACCAAACACAAGAATATTATTACAATTTTATTCCATTCCATTGAACTAAATAATTGAATTACTGATTATAGTTCTATTTCATTACAACTATATTCTATTATATCTCTATTCCATTATAGCCCTATTCCATTTACCCCAACCAAACGTGCCTTTAATGTTGCCTTTTTGAAAGAAGACGGGCAAAAATGAGGGGGAAAAGTGAAGGAAGGATACTTTTTGAGGGTGGACTAAAAGATTAAGATTGGCAGTGAAGGAAAGGATAAGGTTGACGTGGGTGAGTAGGACTATCAACAACTGGAACTGGTGGTGGCGTTAAAAAAGAAAAAAGCCCGTACGATTAGGAAGCACAAATACAAAAACCAAAAAAGGGAATGAAATCCAGCAAACGTCAACATAATAAGACGCTGACTTTGTTGTTAGCCAGCAATGTGACTCGCATTTATGAGTGACACGCTACATTCACTCCTTCATTCTTTCTCGTCGGTGCTGCCGCACGCAACTTCTAAGCTACTAAACCGCGTTCTTATATGAATATTATATAGTAACTTTTTTTCTGTCTTTCTCTTTTTCTCTCTCTTTTTCCCAAGTTTTTTATATATTAATAATTTATATTATAACATGTTTTTTCGTTTTTATATCCTAAATTATATATATATATTTAATTTCATGTTTGTATAATGAAACTAAATATTCACAGCACAACTAATTAAATTGATGATTAAACTGGTTAGATCATTAATTTTTTGTTTGATTAATGCAATTAATTTATTTAATTTAATTAAATAAATTATTAAAAATATTAAAAAATAAATAAATTGATTCAATCATAATCTATACCAATTTACAAATCAATCGATCTAATCTTTCTTATCGAATCGATAACTAAATTAATTTTTAATCCAACATTCAAACCTAATTCGCTACAATTACAATTTTTTTTCATCTCAATCCCTGTGGGCTTTAGCTGGTTAGATTCCATTGCTCATTCACTTTATTTTATGTAGTTTGTTTGTTTTTCTTTTTTTGAGATTTCCTAATTTTTAAAATATCATTTTAAATATTTTTAAACTATCATTTTCACGATTTTATGGTAAATTAAATATAGATAATAAGAAATTAGTTTTAGTTTAAATTTTCTTTAAATAATTAATAAACATTATCTAATTTATAAATAATAAAAAAAGAACTTGTTAGGAAGTGTAATTAAGAGGTAGTTGGTCGATTAGTATTATATTTCAAATAGAGACGTCATTATAGAATCGGCTCTATCGCGTGCCCTCCAGCTATTAGTGCTGTTACCATTAGCCTATTACCGACTATTTGCCATTCGTATTTGGTGGTTGCCCTATCCCCTATCTATGAAATTTAGCCACGTCACCAGTTAATAAAATATTATACTGGTTTAACTAATTCCACAATTTTTTTATACTAAAAATTACATATTTAAAATACAACTGCTTATTTAAAATATATTAAAATAAAATTTTGACTGAGTAGTAATTTAAAGTTTTAGGTGCGAATTTAAATATCATTATATGTATATTTTAATTGGTTTTTGTTAATATGAAATGATTAAAATACTCTTAAATAATATAAATTTTTTAATTACAGAATAACATTTTTGTAATTTTCTAACCGAGTTGGTGACCCGGTTGAGGGTGATACCAACTCAGTTAAGGGCTCAATAAATAGTATATATATATATACAATTGATGTAGATAATAAATTGTGTATATTAAAACAAAATTGTATAAAATACATTAAAATGAATTTTTGGTTGACCGGTAAATTTAAGGTTTTGATAATTCAATTGGCGCAAGTTCAAATCTCACCATACGCATATTTTAATTGATTTTTTTAATGAAAATACTAAAATACACTCAAATAATATAACTTTTTTAATTATAGAAGGGTATTCCTATAATTTTCTGATCGAGTTAGTGGTCCAGTTGGGGGTGACACCAACTCAGTCAATGGCTTAATAAATAGTACTAGAAATCATATCACACGTGTATATGTGTGGAAACTACATATTTAGAATACAAATATGTTTAAAACTAACATTCAATAACAATAAAACATATAGTTTAAAATTAATTAATCATAATAACACATGAAATATGTATGATATTAAAATAAAAAAATTAGATTCAATTGTGCGTAAAATGAAATTTAAACAGAGAAATACATCATATAAATAATACTAAATGTATTACAATTATTTAATATATACAACTGAGGGAGATAATAAATTATACATATTTTAAAAAAATTATAAAAAATATCATAAAGCTTTGTTTGAGTGGTAAAATTAAATTTTTTAATCTAATTAGTGTGGGTTCAAATCTCACCATAACGTATTTTTTTTAAATGAAAAGACTAAAATACCCTCAAATAATATTACTCATTTTAATTACAAAAGGATATTTTCATAATTTTTCTAACTGAATTGGTACCTAGTTAACCTATGACACCAACTCCATTAAAGATTTTATCGCTCAACTTATAACTTAATAAATATATTTTTATAAATATATTTCTTTTCACATATTTTTCTTCGGTGCGACATAATTTTAATATATAAAAAATATTAAAGTTATAATTAGATAATTTTTTATAATAAATAATAACTATTAATAGTACACACAATAAAATTACATAAAATTTTATAAGTTAGAAAAAATATATTATCAAAAGGTAATATAAAGTAGATATAATGATTTATTTGGTCGTCCAACTTTATAAAAAAAAAAGTCATTTAGCGCTCCATTTAATTTTCATCTCTTTTAGTCTTTGAACTTGTATTGTTTATCAAGTCGTCCCAAAATGGATGGAAAAGTTAACATCAATTAACTTTGTTGACGTATCATCTATGTGCCATTCAACGTGTATGTTTCCATGTCAGCAATTAGTTAATTTTTTTAAAAATTAAAGTTTCTTAAAAATATTTTTTATAATAATTTTAATGTTTTTAATTTTTATTTTGATTTTTTTAATTTTTTTAAATTTTAAAAAATAATTAATTGTTAATATGGCATCCACGTGGCAATTCATTTGTTTGCCACGTTAACAAAAGAAGTGATTTGACAAACAACATAAATTTAAGGGTAAAAGAAATGAAAATTTAAGTGAATGACTAAAATGACTTTTTTATAAAGTTAGAGGGTCAAATAAATCATTATACCTATAAAGTATGTATCAAAAAAGTCATATAAAGTAGGCTGAGGGTGGCAACTATAGTAAGAACTTTTAAAATGGTAACCATGAGAACTAAAATGATCTTAGCTATTAAATCAAAATAAATGGTTCTGAGCCTTAGGTTTTATATGTATTTTACCTTATTAAAATAAAACCAACAACACCCAATCTTTCTCTTATGTTTTTTCTTTGAAGTCTTAGGGTGAAAATTTTTGCATAATCTTTACTTTTATTTTTAAAAAAAATAAACTTAATTACATGGTGAAAAGAAAAGTTGGGTGTTATTGGGTTTATTTTAACAAAATAAGAAAAATACAAAGTCTAAAGGCTAAAATCATTTAAATTCTCTTACTATAATTATCACCTACTTAACTATTATAAATTATTTATAGTAGATATTAGACAGGTTAGATATAATAAATATTATCATTACACAATTCTTTTATAAAGTCATGTTGGTACAAAATCAATTTGCGACAGATGAGTTGTATAATCATATTGCAAACAATGTCAGTTTCATTATTATTTTTCTGATACATATTTTTTTATGCATTACCAATTTCTCTAACGTTTCATGTATTACTTATTTTATTACATATGTATATTATCAAATTACATAAAATATTAGAAATTTTGTAATATTTATATAATACTCATTTTATCATGAAATTATGTTAGTGTTTGTCAGTGGCGAAGACGCCGGCTTTCCCTCTAAAATAAATATTTTTTTCATTCAAGTTTTTTTATAATTTATAAATTTTAAATTAATAATTGTAAATTTACACTTCTTCAAAAATTTTAATTTAACCCTTTAAAAGTTATACATATATAGACTATTAAAATAATAAAATTACATTTTTACTATCATAAAAATATACAATTTAATTTCACTCCCAAAATATAAAATTCTAACTTCACCCTGATGCTAGTTTTAATATCTAACTTTAACGCTATTTACAACTTGAAGAAAAAGCTAACAGCCTGGTAAAACTTAACATATTTTAGCTGACATAGTTTTTAATATAATATATAATTTGGTCTCTGAACTTATCCATTTGTATTTAGTTGGGCCCTAAGTTTTTTTCCTACCTAGTTGGTCTCCGAACTTATATTTCATCAACTAGATTGGTGCCTCAGCACAAACACAATTAGTTTGTGTTGATAAAGTATTGCTAATCAATCTGGTGATGCAACATGGTAACCTCCCAAAACGTCATGTGGCAAACATAAAATTAAAAGATTAAAAATATATATTTATGTTTTTCATGTGGTGTTTTGAGAGGTTGCCATGTGGCATTATCAAATTGGCTAGTAGTATCACATCAGCACAATTTAACAATATTAGTGCAAATATACCAACCTGGTTGACGAAATACAAATTCAGGGGATCAACTAGGTCCAAAAAAATTAAAGACTAACTAAGTACAAATGAACAAATTCAAAGGTCAAATTATATATTATCCCTGCTTAGACCTTATTTTGGTGAATCATAAAGATTATTAACAACTTTTTTATTATATTTAAGACCCTAAGAACTTTAAATCTCAAGTTCAACTATCATTTTATATAAGATATGCATGGATTCTCAATTCACATTTATTATGATTTATGTCTCACCATATTTGGATATTGTATAGATTTTATTATGGTCCATACTTGAATATATTTTGGTTTTTAGTCTAATTGTGCTTTATAATGATAAATTTGGTTATAGTTACTAAAAATGTATTCCTATACTTATAACTTGAAAAAAAATATTATAGGTTTAACATATGATTATAATATAATATAATTTATAATTTAATTTAAAAATTTAAAATATTTTTAATTAGAAAAAATGAGTATATAGACCATGGATAAAAAGTTAACTAATTAATAAATAATAAATTTATCCTTTCATTTTATAAATAAACTTTGGGGGTTAGCGTATATTTCATCAAACTAAGTGGATATTTTTCAAACCTGAGAAGGGTAAATAATATTTTTTATCCAGCCTTAAAATGTTTGGATATTTTTACCTACATATATTATTATAATATTTAAAATTAATTAAGAGAAATAACGAAATCGAAGATCCCGAATTTAAGATCTGTTTTCATATCCAATCATCTATTATAAAACTTATGTGCTATTTTTTATCTACAAATAAACATCTTCACCTTTTATTTTTCTTCTTATTTCATTATAATAATTTGTCTTATTTATTTAAATATTTATTTTCAAATAATAATGTTTTATTTACATATAAATAAATATTATCAATTGTATCCAAATAAAAAACAAATATTATTGCTACCAAAAAATTAAATATGATTAATTACATAAAATTAATTTCAATAATTAATTACATATAGCAAAATTATATTTTATATAATTTTAATTTAATGTCCTTAATAATCATGTTGCTTTCTCAATACTAATGTTGTTTGAATTGGTCAGTCTTTAAATTAGATTGGACTAGTGGGTCGAATCAGTTGGATTGAGAATCGGTTGAATCAAAATTGTTTACTTCTTTTAATTGGATTGGTTGGTTGGAACGATGAACTAGTAGCTTGATTGGTTATGAAAAACATTGCATAATACTTATTCTAACTAGCATTGTTGTGTACCCAAACACACACCCCAGTGTTGATTTCAATCTCATTACTATAATAATTAATATTACGATCACCGTAATTTTTAATTTCACCAAGAATAATCTTTCTTCCAAAGAAATCCTCTAAAATGTTCCAATCTCATTCTAATTGGGCTATAATTGTTTTATTGCTCCAATTTATATGTAATAATTTAATTACTGAGTTTATAGTTACTGAAAAAGTACTTATATTTGTACTTTGAAAGTACTAAAACTTTAAAAAAGAATAATTAAGAGAGAAAACAGTGGGAATGGGAGTGGAAGGGAGAATGAGGTGGACCGATGTCCGCGGATCGCCTTGAGATGGATCACCCTCCATCCCTTTTTTTTTTTTTTTTTTTTTCTCACCATTTTAATAAAGTATTTCTTTCAACCCATATTTTTATACTTTAAATTTCTATACTCGTCATATATTTAAAATTTTTATTTTTTATTTTTTCAAATGATATATTTTTCTTAAGACTTTTGTTATGAGACTGAAATTTTAAACCCAACATTTTTCCATATCTAACTTAGCTCCAAATAAAAATGACGTGGTTGAGTAGAGAGACGACACGTGAGTATTGACATCTCGTACGGTTCAAAGTACCCAATCCCATATCTCACTCATCTTTTTGTTTGCATGGAGATCCCAAATGACAGTTGTATTTTGTCTGTCTCATTTTCAATTTTCTAGACAATTAAATAATTTAATATTAGCACATTTTTTTTATTTAATAATGATGATAAAAACAATAAAATCATTTTGGTCCTCTCAGGCATTACAGATCCAAAATTGACTTAAAAACTTTAATTTTTTTAGTTTACTATCGGTATAAATGGTTATAAAATAAAATTACAGCAAACAAAGCACATTTTTTAAAAAGAAAACGGTACTTTTTGCTATTTTCCGACAAATAATTTTAATAGTCCATCTTTTTGGTTTGAAGCTGTTGGAGTTTCCGGCTACGCGAATATATAAAATTAATAATCTCTGTTTCACATTTTTAAGCTTACAAACAAAAATGTCGACTACTTATGAAGTGTAAAGGTTCAAAGACAATTTGTTCATACAAATCACTCTTTTATTCTTTATTTTTGCGACTTCTCCTTTTACAGCAATATTAATTAAATTTTCTTTTTATGTTGCCGAAAGGTTCTAAATTGTATGCATAAAACGATAAAGGGATGACAAATCATGCTAATATTCTAACCTTTTTAAATCACCATTTCTTTTATTTACCTTTCAAACTTCATAAACACACATTTACATTACCACATATTCAATCATGATAAATTTTAAGCTTTTTTCATAAAATAGAATTTCAAACTCACACACTCATTTAAATTATCACATAAGCATAACTTGTAGATCAATCCCACGACCTTTGAGATATGATGAATACCCTTGACCAATAGACTAAATGCCGGTGTTTAAGGGTTTTACTTTTTCAATTTCAAATAATTCTCTTTAAGAAAACAATTGTATTTGTAGTAAGAGAATAATAATCAATTATTGATTGATTAAAAAAATATTATTTGAGTTGATTTTATAAGATTTTTAAAATTTTTATTGAGTTTATGTCACCCTTCGACCATGTCCTAATTTAGTGGAGAATTTACCGAAAGCCCTCTTTTTTTATAAAGCATAAAATATTATTTTGAGGACAAATTTGTTTTTTCATATAAAATCTAAAAAAAAAATTTGCAACATGATGTGATTTGAACTCAAAACATGATGATTTTTAATAACTCAAATCTACTATTTTAATTATTATATAATCAACACTTTCTATATACCAAAATTTTGGATGTTATTGTTATACACTATAAAAACATTTGAAACATCCATAATAGCATTTTAACTTTAAAAACTAAATTAAATAATAATAATAATAATAATAATATATTTAGATTGTATCTTTAATAAAATTTATAAATATTAATTTTATTTTAAAAAGAATATGATTAATATATTTTTATATGAAGTATATAATCAATAATATGGAGGTATATGAGTTAGATTGTAAAGCAAAGAAAAAAAAACAAAATGAAATTATGGGCTGTGAAGTGGGACAAAAAATAAATATAAAAAAGGAATGGCAGCAGATATTGTAGTTTTAGTGGGGAGTATAAAGCATAAATTGTGTTAATAATTTCAAAATACATGCACAATCCTCAACACATTATTCTATTATTTAGGTTTCATGGACAGATAGATAGTATTTGTATTTATTCATATTTATAAAAGGGTCACCAACTCATATGGTTGAATGCTTCTTCTTGCATGAGATTGGGATAAATAAATAAATTTGTGGGATTTGAATTGCAGGTCAAGGTGTGGGTCATTGGGGAAGTTTCCTTCACTTTCGATACCACTAAACTTGTGATGTAAATAATCTCAACTAACTCCTATGCAAAATAATACCACTTTCTTTATCAGTTTTACATCACTCAACTCTTGGTTCATGATGCAAATGTCGGCATGCTTACCTCCCCTAAATAAATGTGCCATGTCACGAATTCGAATTATAAGTTTATAAATTTTACAACAAAGTTAACCAATTTAATTTTTATTATTAACAAAGTTGATATTTTTCATTACTTAAATAATAAATAAGACTAAATTTAAAATATTTGATGTTGAACTCCGTCTAGCTAAAGTCTTTTTGTGCGAAAAAGTCAAAAATTGAAAAACCGAAAGCTTGGGGATGAAGGTACGAGTTTTTTTACAAGTTGAACGATATGAGGAGATATTAAAGAAAGAATTGCCAAGTCAAAATCAAATCTCTTGTTATTTTCTACAACTCCTTTTTTGGTTTAGAATATTCATCGTCTTTGTCCGAGAATGACCCCTTTATTTTTATAACAACAATTTCCAAGAAATTTTTTTATTTTTATTTTATAAGAAACAAATTAAAAAGTCCATCCCACAATTTCACTCTACTTTCTATGCAACTCTGCTTCACTTACAATTACTATCTTTTTTTCATTTAACTATTAAAAATTACAAATACAGCTAAAATATAAAAATTAATATGTTTCCGTCTATCTAATTCAAAAAAAATACAATCATTATAACTATTTATGATCCTTCTTCAACTTTTTTTTTTTTTTTTGAAATATTGCAAGCAAAAAGTGAAATGAGACCCACCTCCAGGTACAGGGTGTTGAAGAAAAAATAGTCCAAACTCCAAACCACGTGGTTGGAATAAAAATATAAGACAACGCTGTTTTGATTTTGAGTAAATTACAATTTAAACTTGCTCTCTGTCTTCGTAAAATTATTGAATATAAGCCATCGTAGGTGGAGGTTAGCAATGGTACCACCTTCATTCTAGCATAAAAAACAAAGTGTTTTTGTTTTCAGAGATAGAGGAAAAAAAAAAAAAAAAAAACTCAAACTCAAACTCAAACTAAAGTCGAAATCCCAGGATAGCAACCCCTTTTCTTGCCTGTTTAACTATTCAAGGTAATGTTTCCCTCTAACCTCCACTGCTTTATGTTGCTTTTGCTATATTCGTTTTGTTTTGGATTTTGATGAAATGGGTATTGTTAGTTTGTTCTTCTTTTGATCATGATCCTATCGTATTAAGTGGGGATTCCAAGAATATTGCTTTTTTGGCAGATCCAGAATCTAGTATTGGTGGATTTTGATAAGGGATTCTATATTTGGTAGAGAATGTGAAAAGTGAAAAATGCTTTTGATTCTATTTCTAATAAGGTTGAAGAGTTTTTGGAGTTAAAAATCTGTTTGTTTTGACCATCTTATCTTGTTATGCTTTATTTGGTAACATTGATAAATTGATATATTTAGCACTGGGAAAGGCTTAACCAATTCATTTTTGATTCACAGAAATCCTTGTTGTCGGATGGGTGCTGCTTTATCCTACCCATTTGCTAAATGCAGTGATTTGGAGAATGCTTTAGAATCTGTCACTGTGAAATCCATAAGTTTTGGAGATGATGGAGTGAAAACACCTGTTAGATCTATCAGTTTCAAAACTTCAGATTCTGAGCCCACCATTTTAAAATCAGTAGGTTCTGGAAAGATGATATTGGAGGGATCTATAAGCTTTAAAGGGAGCGATTTCGAGAGGATGCTTTCAATCAAGTCGTCTTCTTCATCGGATAAACTCGAGGATTTGCACATTAAAGATGTCAGTTCAAAGAGAGAAGCAATGGATCTTCAATCCACATCACCGGTATTAGATCCCAGCAATCCACAACATGAGGCGGCAATAAGATTGCAGAAGGTGTACAAGAGCTTTAGAACACGAAGAAAACTAGCTGATTGTGCAGTACTCGTTGAGCAGAGTTGGTGTGTATTATATTTGTATGTTCTATATTACCTTGCAACACAAAACTTTTATTTGTTTATTTATTTTTCTAATGATATCATTTGTTGTATTGTAGGTGGAAGCTCTTAGATTTTGCTGAACTCAAGAGGAGTTCTATATCATTCTTCGATATAGATAAACATGAGACTGCAATTTCGCGTTGGTCAAGGGCAAGAACTCGAGCTGCCAAGGTTGGAAAAGGTTTATCAAAGAACGATAAAGCTCAAAAGCTTGCTTTGCAACACTGGCTTGAAGCAGTAAGTTGATTGCAATAAAAACGAGATTAGTTTACGGTTCATCTTATTTGTTGCTGATTATAGTTTCATGTATTGTGCAGATAGATCCAAGGCATCGCTATGGACACAATCTACACTTTTATTATAATCAATGGCTCCATTCTCAGAGTCTAGAACCCTTCTTTTATTGGTAATTTTCTTTAACTGAGCATTTTGGTTTGTTAGAGTAAGAGATTCTGATCCTAGGTTCAAGAGTTTAAAGCTGAAAATTGATGGACTTGTTTTGGAAATGCAGGCTGGATATTGGAGAAGGGAAAGAAGTAAATATCGAAAAATGTCCTAGATCAAAGCTTCAACAGCAGTGCATCAAATATCTTGGTCCGGTGGGTATTTATTTGTTTATTTTCATCCTACTTTATCTGAATTTATATTCAAACTGTTACTGAAACAATTATCCACTTTACAGATGGAAAGAATGCCGTACGAAGTTGTTGTGGTCGATGGAAAGTTCATGTACAAGCAAACAGGGAAGCTTCTCCACACTACTGAAGAAACTGATGATACCAAGTGGATTTTTGTCCTTAGCACATCCAAAGTCTTATATGTTGGAGTGAAGAAGAAGGGTACATTTCAACATTCTAGCTTCTTGGCTGGAGGTGCCACAATTGCTGCTGGAAGATTAATTGTTGATAATGGTGTCCTTAAGGTAGAGCCTCGCATATTATCTTTCGGATCCTTTTGCTTTTCATTGATTGATAGTCTTTATGTTCCAAAACAGTCTCTTAACCATTATTGCTATACCTCTGTTTAACAGGCAGTTTGGCCTCACAGTGGTCACTACCGTCCTACAGAAGAAAATTTTAACGACTTCATTTCATTTCTAAGGGAGAACAACGTCGATCTTACAGATGTGAAGGTAAAAATAAAATGAAGAACAAAAAATGTGCTCTACACTTTTAAGCATGTGTATATTTTCGTTTTGCAATTGAAATTAATATTTTTACAATGCTTGTTTTGTTACATTCAGATGACTCCGGTGGATGAGGAAGCAAGCTTGGCTGGCAAACGAAGAAGCATTAACCATCTTAGATGCAATTCATCTGAAGAGGACTTTAGCTTAGAGGTGGAAGAGATGAATGTAAAAGATTCAATCGAGGAGGTAATTAATTCAGAGGAACAAGAAATTAGTGCAGCTGTTGGACGCCCCAAGTCAAGGAGGCTCATCAGTCTTAGCAGAAAATTGACTGATCTTGAAATACCGAAAAGAACAGAATTGTTTGAGATGTCAAAAGATGACCATGGTGCTGATATGCCGAGTTGCAATGAAAATCCGATGGATTCCCCTTTGGGAGATGATTATGAAAGGATGGATGAAACTGGGGTAGAAGACGTCCCTAAAGAATCAATACTTCAAAGGATCAACTCTAAAAAGGGAATGAAGTCATATCAGTTAGGGAAGCAGTTGTCGTGCAAGTGGACAACAGGAGCAGGACCACGGATTGGTTGTGTTAGGGACTACCCCTCGGGACTCCAATTCCGGGCTCTGGAGCAAGTGAACTTGTCTCCAAGAAGTACAAGCTATTTGAAACCGTACTTTTCTCCTCAGTCGCGTAGTAGCCCAAGTCCAAAAGTTGGCATACCAGCAGGTGGTAGTGAAGAAATGAGAACCCAAAGTTTACCTGTGGGGATGAAAGAGAAGTTACTGCAGAGAAGCATCCCTTCCAAAAGGCAGTCCTTCCCATTATGAAGAGGCTATGTAGGACTACTTGTTGCTAACATATATACCATAGTGAAAACCACATTCAGTTAGTTCATTCTTTTAGTGTGAATAGAAAAGATGATATAGGATTCTTTTATCATTCTTTTCAAAACTCCATCAATGTACACTATTTAAAAAAAAAAAAATTCATCTTTTGTATCATAAGATGACAGGACAATTTAGGAATTTTGGGCTTAGTGCCCCTTCAATACAAAGGGAAAAGAAATTACTTTGTTTTTTTTGTTTATTTTTTTGGTAAGAAGATCTGCAGTTGCAACAAGTTTTCTACTTCACAAGATTTATCCCTTTCACCACGTTTCCTTTCAGTGAAAAATTAATAACAGCAGAAGCAGCTATTATATTCCCAATTCTAATTTCTATCCAAGTACAGGACCTTGGTTGAATATATTTTTTCTTTTGAAGAAAGGACCTTCATTTTGTTTGTTTGTTTTTTTACTGTATTTTTGTATTTATATTGAAAGATTGGCATTTGCATCACATTTGGTTTAATGGAATAGCCAAAACATTACAGGTTTATTTTTGTGTGCTACAATGACACGACTATTTGATTTGGCCATTCAACAAAATGGACCATTCGGGCATTATTCTGAAATGTCCTAGAATAGTTCAATAAATCCCCTCCAATTTGCCATTCAATGAAAACTCTAAGTAGCCCTTAAATTACTGTTTCGAAAATAGCCTTGATAAAAAAAAAAAAAATGAAAATGACAACAAATAAAAGAAATGAGAACTCAACACAATCAACAATTAAACAAAAAAAAAATGAAGAGTTCCAAGGGGGCGGGGGAAGAAAAGATGAGAGAAACAAGTTTGGTTTTTAGGTTAGGCAGTGGGTTTCAAAATTAGGGCTTAGGGAGAGTAGGCAAAGATCAACTACATATCTAAACTCAAGAAGTTTGGGGTGACAGATTTGGACAAATTTTTTTTGAAAAGTCGTGCCTTTTTTTATATATAAATTTGGAGGGGTGATTTTTTAAAAAAAAAAACTAATTAAAATATGAAAAGAGGTTAAGACGAAGTGATTCTAGGTTTTGGGAGATGGTGGTTGGTCATTGCTTACAATAAAGGATGGTGGTCGAAATTTGGAATAGACAACAAAATGGTTGATCTCAAACTATGATGAACACTGAAAACCCTATATTCTGAACCAAATGATGTGGAAGTCTAAATCCAATTTTGGACTTGAATGAGTGAACAAAACTAAAACCGAAGAAGTTTGAATTTTGAGAGAGTGACTTGCAGTTATCTTGAAATCAAAACTTGAAAGCTTCAACAACATGAAATAGTAATTAAACTTAAGAATTCAAATAGAACCAAAGAAGAAAGATTTAGAATAAAAGGATAAGAGTAGCCCTTGCAAAACTTGGTGTACGAGCTTTCTTTTAATTCAAGTAAGGTGATCGACTATCCTAAGAAGAAATCGTGGGAATTTCGTGTAGCTTATTACTTGACACCTAATCTTATAATTCTCCACTTAACCTTTGTTTTGACACTAACATAACTAGATCAATTTTCCT
This sequence comes from Gossypium sturtianum, assembly GCA_025698515.1. Classification (NCBI taxonomy): domain Eukaryota; kingdom Viridiplantae; phylum Streptophyta; class Magnoliopsida; order Malvales; family Malvaceae; genus Gossypium; species Gossypium sturtianum. The sequence continues at coordinate 137,076,078 of CM046950.1, read as the reverse complement.
TCATTCTCATCACTTACTACTAATTTATATTTTTAGTCAAACATTGGTCCACTCTCTTGCTCTATATTGGTTTAATTCCCATTTCTTTCTTAAACTAATTCCATTATATTAATGGTATAGTTACACTTTGAATAATTAATTTGTCAATGGTAAAATGACAATTCTCCAATTCTCATGAATTAATATCCACTCAAGTCCTCCTACATTATGTAATTAATGGGTAGATAATTACCACTCTAGTTCCTCAGCTATTCCTACCATTAATTACACCATTTCAAGACACTCAATTTAAGCATAAATATTCCATACTTTACTATTTATCTTAGAATTTACTATAAATGCCTCAAAATTGTGTTGTTACCAACATCAAGATTTTGAGGATGTTACATATACTATATGATTACAGTATACATTATGTGATCCAAGCATACTATATGATAATAATATTGTACTATATGATCAAAGTATACTACATTATTATAATATACATTATATGATCAACACATACTATATGCTAAACCCTAAACAATATTATACTAATGATCATATAATTAAATTTATGTTAAAAAATATGATCATGTATAAACTATATTAGATATCTATCCTTAAATTTGTATAATATATGATCATACCATATACTATATGATTACAATTATAGCTAGATTTCTATACCATATATACATTATCTACAATCAAACCTAGTTTATAGGGCATATTTATAGCTAAAAGGTGGATATCATCTAGACTAGTGGGAAGTTATTAATGGACCTTGGAATATGGGTTTAGTGGGTATCAATAATTAAATTGAAAGGATTTAGAAGATCATAAATAGGGATAGTGTATACTATTTGATAATAGTTAATTTTTATTCTTAACTGACACATATTAATGAGTAAATTGAATAGTGATTTAAAAGAATGAAGCAAAATTAAATCAGAATAAACTCTATTCACTTTCTTTTGCTATTGAAGTCTACACGTGAGTTTAAAGAACCATACATAGAAGAAATTTAACTTTTGGTATTCCTTTTTTCTTTGTTTTATGTTTGAGTATGTTTGTATTTTCGTTGTATATCTTGAAATCTAGTCAGATTATGATAACCCTATGGTATTCCATAGTAGTTATATGTTCCATATTTATCTCTTTGTTATTTGGTTCATGTTTATGCATGTTAATTCGTTTATATTTTCTTTGAGTATCTTAAAAGTTTTTTCACATTACTCTAAAATCTCTATATTGCTTTTTTTCTCGATTAGTTCCTAAAATCATGTTTAGTTATTAAAATCATGTTTATGCCCTTTGTTCTCTGTTTAGTTATTAAAAGCATGTTTATGCCCTTTGTTCTCTGTTTAGTTATTAAAAGCATGTTTAGGGGTTTTGTTGAATATCTTGAAATTTTTACTAATAATTTCATCTTTTAGAGTTTTCCATTCAGTTGATTATGGTGGGAGATGATGCATCCAACGTTCAACATGAGGTTACTCCAGACTTAAACCTAGATTATTAATTTTTCTTTCTCTTGGACATGGGCATAAAAATTGATATAAGATTAAGAAACATTCTTTGGTGGGAAAGGTATTAATTGATCATCCCATCCCTGGTCAAAGAATTCTTAAAGGATTGTAACCCCTGAAGAATTGATGGAAGTACATCAGTTAGGATAATATTTTTCTGTTTATATTCAAGAATGTTAAAGACAAATTGAATGTTCTATTTAATAGTCCATGGTAATTTATGAATAGCATTTTGATTCTGAATGAGTTGTTCATGCATTATAAGTTGGATGATATTGACTTTTCGACTGTTGATGTTTAGGTTCAAATCCATAATGTTCCTTTTAAGCAAAGAATAAAGCAAAATCTTCTCAAAATAAGTAAGTTATTTCATCATTTAATCTTAATTGATTTAAACTGTTTTGATAGTTCTAGTTAGGATGGCATTATGAGAGTTCAGATTAAAGTCAAGGTTGAGAGGCCATTGTTTAAGGATTTCGTATTGAATCTTGAGGGCTAAGAGCATGTTATTGTTCTATTCAAATGTGAATGGCTTTCATAGATATGATATGTATGTAGCATTCTAAGGTATAACTCCAAAACAAGCCATGTATTTGATAATGCTTTTGAAAAGTTTTTATATGAGGATTGGATGAGGGCTCCCTCACTCAAACTATATCTGCTACCTGGACACGTTGGAAGCACACATGGGATAGAGGGAACTAGCATTGGGCTTGAGGGTAACCTATATGTTCTAGCAACACCTTCGGAGATTAACTTGGTAGTTGAGAAAAAATGGGTTAGAAAAAGAACGGGAGGCTTGCATCTCAGACATCATCAAAGAGTTGGAAGTTTAGTTTAAATTACAAGCTAGAGGTAAGATATATTTTTGGCATATTAGGCTAGTTGCATTGGTTAAAGCTGCCGAAGAAAAGGCCTGAGTTAAAAAGGATAAAAGACTTCATGAAGCATCTGACTTACCTTTGCAGTCAAACTTTTTAGGATGGTCTTAGGAACATTAAGGTGTTGTGATGCTATTTCTATTTCTTTTGATGGATGAAAATTTTAAATTTTGCTAAATGTTAATGTTTCTTTTATGATGATGGTTCGGTTTTCTCCCTTTATATGGGAGTTTAATTGCTACATTAATGGAGAACTTGTACCATTTAATGGTTTTTTTATATTGTTGCATTTATAGATAGCATATACTAGTTAATGATATATTTTTCTATTGTTGCCAATGGTCAACAACTTATTAATTATGGTTATATTTTGAAATGAATGATGATGGTTATATTTTTTCATTGGTATACATGTTTTTGTTGATGATGTTTTTACGTATGCATGGATATAATAAGATTATTTAATCATCATAGTATGGATGGTTATAATATGTATGTGGTTTAGGGTTTAGGGCTTGTGTTATATGAGAAAAAATTGTTTCAGAGTTTATGGATATTGTTTACATTTTAGGCAACCTTATGTAATGGAAATATTAAGCTTATAATATGCAGAGTTTAGGGTTGTTCAAGGCTTGTGTTGTTTGTGAAGAATATGTCTTTAGAGTTTAAGGTTTTTAGTTTAAGGGTGCAATCTTTAAACACTAAACAACTCACTATATCTCTAAACTAGATTATGTTTTAGGCTTGTGTTAATGGTTATATTATGCTTTTGCATGGTTAAAATCGTGGTTTTTGTTGGAAAAATGTTGTAGGGTGTGTATGGCTGAATTTTAAAATTTTTATTACATCTAGGATTAACTTGGATAGATAAGACCAATAGAACATCGATCATCTAGAACCCGATTTTATCTTGATCCACTTTGACAAGTTGGAGAAGTAGATTTCCGATTGAACTCGAACTTCCCATAAAAAATTACACTTTTTTTACTGAAATAACCTTATCTCGAGCTACAAATATGCAAATCTAGTGATTCAAAAATTGTTGTAAAAAAGACTCAAAGACCTATGATTTAGGCGTAAAATGCATTCCAAAAGGTGGTTGGAAAGTCCCAAAATCTAGTTGAAGAATGTTGAAAAGTCCAATTAAATTTGACCCTACATAACTCTACAAGATTGGCTTCAAATTCTTACATAATTTCAATCTTTGCTTTCGACCAATCGAATTTTCTCCACATTCTCTAACTCACATGATGTGTGGGCACCATTTCAACCACAAATGCAAGTACTAAATTAGAACTTCGTAAAGAAAAACAATTTCAAATAAACTCTCTTTTAGCCGAATAAGTGAATTGACAACTAAGGAATTTTAGTTCTTATCAATTCATTGATTTTCATCAATATTCTCTCTTCAATCAATATAAGATATTTATAAAGAGCTTATTAGAGTTATACTTATTTGGAATTAGACATAAAATAAAAAGTCCTAGGCTAAGTTTAACAGCAGTGGGTTGCACACCTAGTCTTAGAATGACTAATGTTGCCACCTACATGCTTGCTTGGGCAGCAAGCAATACTCCCATATGTTAGCCGACCATATTTGACATTCTTAGGTACTTTAAGGCCCACATATGTATTTTGGGCTCTTAACTTAATTACTAACTTATTTTAATCTCGTTCAAGTCATTATGACTTCACTATATTAAAATGAATATGTAATTTTAATTAATTAATTAAATTTATTCCATTCCAAATAATTAGATACCATGATTCCTTATTTTAGCTTCACTGTAACAACCCGTTTTTCAGTGATACCGAAAATGATAATTTTGAAATCCCATTTTTTGATGATCAAGTCAGTAAATATTGTTATTTAATATTTACGAGTCTATTTTAGTATTATATTGATTTTCAGTCCAATAATTTTATTAAACAGTTTTTTAATTAGGGTACTAAGACTAAATTGTAAAAGCCGTAAAAGTTAATCGCTATAGATTTTTAAGTGGTCAATGTTTCAATTAAGAAATTAGACCAATGTTTAGTTATATGTGGTGGATGATGATGATGTTGTCATTCATATAAAAGGGTTTAACACGATTAATAATAGATTAATTAATATTTAAACCAAAAGATCATAATATTTACACTTTTACCAAAATATATAAGTTAAATTTTAAGAGAAAAAATCATCTTCCATCCATTTTCATCTCCATTTCCGTACAAGGGAGAAAGGAAGGGTTTTTAATTTTTCAAGTTCTGTTTTTCAAATTGGTAAGTGATTTCAAGTCCATTTCTTATAATTTTTATGTTTTAAAGATATTAGGAGCTTGATTTAGCTAGCCCAAAGACTATTTTGCAAAACAGTTAACGTTTATAAAAGTTTCCATTGTTAAATTTGAAGCTTTTGATACTAAATTGATAGATTTTGAGCTTAGATATGAAAAATGACAAATTTGTAAAGTGAAAATTGTTAATTTTAAACATAGGGTTTAAAGTGTGAATAATTCAAAATTAGCATGAAATCACTGTAATTATAGTTATTAGAGAGTCGTAGAAGGATGAAATTGAGATCAGTTTTGAAATCGAAGCTCAAATTTTGAAAGTTAGGGCAATTTCGGTTTTAGGGACTAAATTGAATAAAATACAAAACTTGAGAGAATATTTGATAAATGAAATTGAACTGATATATATAGATACATAATGCTATTGAATGATGTTTGGAATTGATAATTTAATTAAATTATGATTTAGATCAGAAATTAAACCAATCGGAGGATATTCGTGGAAAAGGGAAAATTACAGATTAGTCATTGACACCTTATCGGTTGCTGTTTTTGCCAGGTAAGTTCATGTAACACCCCTAACCCGTATCCGTCACCGGAATAGGATTACAAGGCATTACCTATCAAATCACAACATACAACATATATTTATGCATCCATTCTCAAACACCATTCAATCATAAACACATTGTCCCTTATAAGGGCCTACGAGGCCTTAAACATTCTTTAGAAATGGTTCGGGAGTTGTAACACCCCAAAATCTGGCAATGTCACACGATAGTGTTTTTGAAACCTCGTTGTTACGATGAAAACATTCCATGTTATTATCTTTAGTAAACCTTTGTTAGAACTTAGGAAGTAGTCTTTATTCATTTAAAACATTTGTTTTGAAACATCCCTCGTTGCGGAAGCTTTAATAAATCAATCTAGGTGATCATGCGTTTAGAAATTACTTTAAATTTTTGAAAACCAAATTTTCTACGACCAGCAGGTATAAATCCATAAAGTAAAATAAATAAAAACTCAAATTTAAAACCAAAGTCACAGAGGGTCCTTAAATTACAACCCAAATAATCAATAATAATCAAATCATAAATCGTAGATTGAAAACTATGAAGTCAAAAAATTACTGTGGTCACCGCTGAGTCCTTCGTCCCAGCGATTCGTCTAAGTATGGGGATTACCTGTGCACATTAAACAAAAAGGGTTAGTTTGCGTAAACTCAGTGTGTAATCCTGCAGAAACAAACAAACAATCAGTACTCACAGTGCACAGTTGAATAGTCTTGGGCCTAAGCCCTTTTAAGTATCAGTGACAGTTTGAGCCTTAGCCCATCTCAATGCTGAAAGTCAAAATACGATGAGGGCCTTAGCCCATCACAATATCGATGAGCGATACTGATTATGCAAAGAGCAAAATCCTACCCAACCAGCCTCTACACAACATCTCCGTCCAACCCTACACTCCATGTGGGGATATAATCAACCCACCTATCCCTACACTCCAAGTAGTACCGAATGCAGCACAAAATAGTAGTTTGCAGCTGAGCTGCCAGTAAATTAGGCTTAAAGCCTTTCAATACACTTTCTCTGAATAATAACCCCAAACCCAAATGCAATGCAACATACAATGGATGATATGCCTGATAAACCGAAATAGTAACATATTTTAGGCCCACATTTAGTATGCTTTTGGATGATTTATCCCTTATTTTATGTAAAAAATGTGCTCTTAATCCTTTCTTTTCATGTCTTATACTCAGGAAAGCACCCAAGGATAAAAAGAACGAGAAACGGGCTCGAAATGGACCAAAATGGGCCAAAGAGGAAATCGACACGGCCTGGACTTCAAGCCACACGGCCGTGCCAAGTCAATCATCTAGAACACGATCTAACCCCGACTTACGCGGTCGTGTCTCATTAAAGAAATTTGAACACGGCCTGGCCACGATTCACACGGGCGTGCGCCATGGCCGTGCCTCTGCCGTGGAGAAGAGCAATTTCATTCAGGAAAGGATACTTAGAGAGAAAGAAACGTATTTCAAAAGCCTATAAATACACCCTAAGTATGACCTAAGAGGGGGAGCCCAAAGCGATCGTCTAGGGGCATCGTGCTAGGCCAGAGAAGGGAGATTTGTGAGGATTCACTCAGGGATAGCCAGTTGATCCATCTCAAGAAGCCAGAATTATACTCAAGACAGAGGATCTCTCCTTCAATTCCTTCAGGGGGTTTTAGGGATTTCTTATGTTTTGTTTTATCTTTTCTCTTGAGATGTTTTCCTTTATTGTTATGAACTAAACCCTTCGGATACCCGAAGGGGATGAAACCTATGATGAATCTTGTTATTGTTTTCTGAATTATATGATAAATACTTAGTTTGTTCTTAATTATGTGAGCTTAATCCAAATTTAATGTGCTTAGGTGGAGGAGGAATAGACCCTACCTAAGAGTAGATCCAACATAATTAAGCGGAGTTGATCGCACGCTTAGAGATAGGGTGACGAGATTTTGCCGGATTAGGGTGAAACCTAATATGGGAATCCATAGATCGATTTACTGCTATTCTAGGGGGTTATTATAAGAGAACGAGAGTTCCACTAATTAACCTAGGGTTAGACATTATTCGCCTCGAGAGAGGGTTTAATATACGTTAGGGAGTCTTATGGATCAAACTAAGTGAATAAATTGTATGGTTCAGTGTTAGATAACAAGTGAAGTCTAGGTGGATTCTTCCTAGGGTATCATCTAAATCAACTGAGTTTTTCCCAAGTTATTTTCTAAATTCATTCTTCTTTGTCTTAGAGTCTTTAGTTTAGTAGTTAATTAATTTAGATTAGATAAACAATCTCTCTTTATTTTTAGGCTAGATAATAAAAAGAAAGTTAGTATTAGTACTTTTAGTTCCTTTGGGTTCGAAAATCCGGTCTTACCTAAGCTATACTACTGTTCGATAGGTGCACTTGCCTCAATCGTTGTCAGAGTTAGTTTCCAGGTTCGATCATTCTTTTTATAAATTTTAAAGCTCTGATTCACAGCGATCAAGTTTTTGGCGCCGTTGCCGGGGAACTAAAATATAAAGAAAGCTCTATTTTTATTACTTTAGCCATTATTTTTTATTTTCCGCAATTTATTTTTATTTTTATTGTTTTTTTTTAAATTTTGCTAAATTTTCTTTCTTTCTTTTCCTAGCAGGTACCTCTAGTTTATGACTAGAAGGAAACCAAGAGGATCTTTAGTATACGACAGTGATATTGACGCTACCGTTCGCAGGAATCGCAGAGAAATTAGGCGAGCCCTAAATTACATGGAAGAAGAGCGAGAAGACAGATCCAATCATACTGAAGGGATGGACGAAAATAACCCACCACCACAAGATGTGGGAGAAAATAATACTCCTCGTACTATGTTTGATTATGCTAAAGCTCATTTAACAGGAGCCGAATCAAGTATTGTTAGGCCTACTATAGCTGCTAATAATTTTGAATTAAAGCCTACCACTATACAAATGATTCAACAGTTTGTTCAATTTGATGGTTTGCAGGACGAAGATCCGAATACTCATATAGCTAATTTTTTAGAGTTCTGTGATACCTTTAAAATAAATAGCGTTTCTGATGATGCCATACGACTTCTAAGTATTTCCCTTTTCATTAAGGAATAAAGCTAAACAATGGTTAAACTTCGCTACCATGAGGGTCAATCACTACATGGGATCAATTGACCAAATTTTTTTATTAAAATATTTCCACACCGCCAAAACGGCCAAATTACTAATGATATCTCTTCTTTTGTGCATGGATTTAGAGACATTATACGATGCATGGGAGAGATATAAGGATCTCTTGAGAAGGTGTCCGCACCATGGTTTACCCTTGTGGCTCCAAGTCCGGACTTTCTATAACGGTGTAAACCCCTCAACGAGGCAACTAATAGATTCAAATTACGGTGGAACCCCTGAACAATAAAACTCCTGAAGCGACCCACGAGTTTATTGAAGAGATGTCACTGAATAACTATCGCAAGTTACAAGGACCAAACCAACAAAATCGGCCGGAGTTTTCAATATAGATGCTGTAACCATGCTATCAACACAGGTAGAGATGATGAATAAAAAGCTTGATAGTTTGTGTTCTTCGCAGGCACATCCAGTAATGCAGTGCGACATAAGTGGAACTGTGGCGGATCCTGAGTACCCACCCTACCAACCGGGCACAGAGAGCGAACAGATGAACTATATAGGTAACAATTTCAGATCTAATAATAACCCATATAGTAATAATTATAATCCAGGTTAGAGGAACCACCCAAATTTTTCATGGGGAGGTCAAGGAAATCAAGGAAATCAAAGACAACAACCTCCTCAAAATTTCCAAAATCAGTCCTATCCACAGGAAAATAAGCTGAATCTTGAAGAGACGCTGAACAAATTCATAGCTCCCACAGAGACTCGTTTCCGAAAGATTGAGACAACACTTGATGACCAACAAACATCGATCAAAGTGATAGAGAAACAAGTTGGAGAACTCACTAAGTCAGTTGGACAACTTACTGAAATGGTTTCCGAAATTCGATCAGTGATTTTCTCTAAAGCAACAGACCAGTAAAGACAGCCATTATCGAGAAGTGGAAAGGAGTTAGTTGAACCAAAGAAAAAAATACTACATGAAGATGACAAAGCAAAGGACATGAGAGTTGGGGATGTAACTCCAATACGCAAAGAAAGTAAACCACCAATCCCATATCCAGCGCAGTTAAAGAAAGAACGATTAGACGCCCAATACGATAAGTTTCTTGAACTGTTTAAACAGATACATATTAACTTACCTTTTGTTGAAGCCATTTCACAAATGCCGACGTATGCAAAATTCTTAAAGGAACTCCTAACGAATAAAAGAAAGCTTGAAGAAGTATCCATGGTGGAGCTTAATGAAGAATGTTCAGCCATCCTCCAAAATAAGTTACCAACCAAATTAAAACACCCAAGAAGTTTTACTATTCCTTGTTTAATTGGTAGTTTAAATATTTAAAAAGCATTAGCTGATCTAGGTATAAAATGTTTAAACGACTAAATCTTGGAGAACCAAAACCCACTAGGATGAGTATTCAGTTAGTTGATAGATCTATTAAATACCCTAGAGGAGTTATCGAGGATGTCTTGGTAAAAATCGATAAATTTATTTTCCCCGTTGATTTTGTTGTGCTTGACATGGATGAGGACATTGAGGTTCCCTTAATTCTAGGGCGCCCTTTTTTAGCTACTGCCAGGGCTGTTATCGATGTAGGTGATGGTAAACTTAAATTAAGGATAGGCGATGAGGAAATTATTTTTCAAATTAATGATGCCATGAGATATTCTAGAGAACAAGATGATTCCTATTATTTTATTGACACCACTGATCATATCATTCAAAACTCATTACAGGAAATTCTACATGATGACACGATGGAACTGTGTCACACTTAAGAAGAGGGGGAAGAAGATGAAGTCCACGAGCTAAATTTAAAAATATCGTCATCAGGACAAACGAAAAAAGAAAGCATTGAATTTGATGACGATTTAAAACAAAAACCCTCTGTTGATGAACCACCTAAATTAGAATTAAAGCAACTGCCAAAACATTTAGAGTATGCATTCCTTGGGGAAAATTATACGTTACCAGTAATTATCTCTTCAGAGCTAGAACCTCAGGAAAAAGAGGAGTTGATACAGGTACTAAGAGAACATAAAAAAGCCATAGCTTGGAAAATATCTGACATTAAGGGAATAAGCCCAACATTTTGCACCCACAAAATTTTAATGGAAGACGAGTACAAGCCATGCGTGCAACCACAAAGACGATTAAATCCAAACGTAAAAGAAGTCGTGAAAGCCGAGGTAATTAAACTTCTAGATGCTGGAATAGTTTATCCTATTTCCGATGATGAAGTGGGTGAGTCCTGTGGAGTTGTCCCAAAGAAAGGAGGCATGACCGTGGTAGCTAACGAAAAGAATGAACTAATTCCTACCAGGACATTCACAGGTTAGAGAGTTTGCATAGATTACAGGAAGCTGAATGACGCCACTAGAAAAGATCACTTCCCTCTACCCTTCATTGATCAAATGCTAGAAAGGTTATCAGGACATATGTACTATTGCTTCCTAGATGGACTCTCCAGTTAATTCCAAATCCCAATAGCACCTGAAGATCAAGAGAAGACAACGTTCACATGCCCATACGGTACGTTTGCTTATCGAAGAATGCCTTTTGGATTATGTAATACTCCTACTACCTTTCAACGTTGCATGTTGGCAATCTTTGATGAACTTGTAGAAGATATTATGGAGGTATTTATGGACGATTTCTCAGTATATGGTAATTCTTTCCATCTTTTCCTTAAAAATTTAAAACGAGTCTTGATGAGATGTGAGGAAACAAACCTAGTTTTAAATTGGGAGAAATGTCACTTTATGGTACAAGAGAGAATTGTATTAGGACATAAAATTTCTAGTAAAGGGATTGAGGTAGATAAAGCAAAGATTGAAACCATAGAAAAATTACCTCCTCCTAATTCAGTTAAGGCCATTAGAAGTTTTTTAGGAAACGCAGGATTTTATAGAAGATTCATTAAGGATTTTTCTAAAATAGCTAAGCATTTAACAAAATTACTAGAAAAAGATGTTCCTTTTAATTTTGATCAGGAATGTTTAGACGCATTCAATATCCTTAAGGATAAACTAATAAATGCTCCGATTATAATTGCACCTGATTGGAATCTACCATTTGAACTAATGTGTGATGCAATTGATTTCGCAGTAGGTGCAGTTCTGGGACAACGAAGAGGCAAGCATTTTCAGCCAATCTATTATGCTAGCAGGACTTTAACACCCGCACAAGAAAACTACACCACCGCCGTGCTGCCGAAATGCCACGCCCCTGCCACCACCGTGTTTGTGCTACAAACTCGCGCCACCGCCGTGCTCCGCCCGTGCTCAAAAGCTTTACACCATCAAAATCCCTGGTTCCCTTTTTCTTGACTTAAAACTTGATAAACATTATGTCAATTTGCTTCATTATTCATCTTTTGTTTAGTTTTAGTATAAAAGAATGATTTCTATTTAGGAACTTGTCTCAAAAATTCAGTCCCCATGAATATTTATTGTGATGAATTGGTTGCTATTTGTTAGATTTCATGTTCATTTTAGGAATAAATTCTTGCATCTTAGAACTAATAAGACTGATACATTTCTTTGCTTGAAAATAATCACTGCTGTCAAATAATTTCTGATGATTAACATGCTTAAGATTCTAACTGTTCAAATTTTGCTCGATTTAGCGTAGACTATTCTGGCTATATTATTGTTGAGGATCGATCAAAAGAACTTGCTTTATATTTGATTACTAGTTTCTGGTACAAATGTCGTCATCACGACCCAAACGATCCACAGCCGCCCCAACCAAGAAACGAAAGAGGCCCGGATCATCTTCAGCAAGTGCCTCTTCCGAGATACGACACCAATTCTTCCAATTTTCACAGGAAGCTCAGAAAGAGCGTTACAACACCTTCCGGCAACGACCCCTTGGCACCGGTAGGTGCATTGACTGGGACGCTGTGGAACAGGTCGGGCTAGCAGTCGACATCCGGGCCCTCATCTCGACCGAGCCATGGGAGAAATTTTTTTCTATCATTGAGCCCACATATTTGGAACTCACTCTCGAGTTCTGCACCACTTTTACCTTACAAACAGTGATGGCCCAATATGACGACCAGCACGCACGTCTAATTCGATTAGGGGCACGATGACGTCGACCGAGCGTACCATAATTCAAAGACAAAGACTCGGACTCTATACGGAGGAGTTTATAGCGAACAATCCACTCTCCGAAAGTTAGACCGTCAACTCCATCGCACTCCCTTTGCACTGGCCCAAATTTAGCACCCACCACGAATGTCACGACCCCGCCGCTCGAAGGCGATGACCCTCAGCCCCACCCCTCACGGTATATTCACGCCATTCTCACTCACACCATCACGGGACGACGTGAAAGCACAGGTGTGGTAAACAAGCACGATGTCTACTACCTATTGTGCATGTTAGAAGGGCACGTTTTCGACCTGGCATACTTTATCGCCTGTGCAATACAACATCAGACAGAGCCGCACAGGAAGGGGATTTTATCGATGGGGCCGTACATAACACGACTGGCTCGACACTTTGGTCTTCTCAACATAGATGCACAAATCTCTTCACTCATATTGATGGGACAGATGATACCTCAGGGCATCTAGACGATGCTACACATGAGGATGATTCAATATCGTCGGGGACCACCCTCTCTCGATCTGATTAGTGACACCCACAGACGAGGGAGAGCCCGAGGACATTACTGATGATGTCTCACCACCATCACAGGAGGCACCGATTTTGAGCCAGCGGCCATCCCATGCAACAACTTCATTGGCAGATATCTCTGCACGCCTAGACCAGTATTACGTTGACAACACTCTACAATTTGATAGGTTGGAGGCCACCCTCCAACAGATATGCCAGCACCTCCATATATCTTTGCCGCCTCAACCACCCAGCGACCCAGCTGATGATGAGAAACTTTCAGTCCCTACATTTTTTTTGTTTTCTTTTCTTTATTTTTAGTTCTGTTGTTTTAATTTAAACTTTTTTGACTTTTATATTTCATAACTTTATTCATGTTTTTATTGGCTATCTAACCATAGAATCCTCGCTAACAAACACTTGCTTAAATCACCCCACGACATCTAACTGATGACTTCGCAGAACAAACAGATTTAATTTATCACTCAAGGAACGAAACATCGTTTCTACACAGTCATCTCAATAAGTCAAGTTTCCACACCATCATACAAGGATGCCATCCAAAAATTTAGGGAGTTTCACTTCTTCCCATATCTTATGATTTTATAATGATATTATCTATCTTTGTACATTGAGGGCAATGTACATCTTAAGTGTGGGGGGGTGAATCTTAGATATTCCAAATTTTTTCATTATTCTCAAAATCCCTGAATTTAGTCTTGTTTTTAAGTAATTTACTCATATTACTAATTAGGATGAAATTTTTGATGATTTATGATTTTTATTGATATGTTTTAGATTAAGTCATTGATAATTATGCATTGATGATTAAATTCTAAGAATACTAGAGAATCAAGCATAATAAGTCTATTTTTCTGAATTAAAAATTTTCTAGGTCGTCTACCTGAATTTAAATATTACTTTGAAGTTTGAAATTTACGAGGTTGACATCAAAATACCCATAATTTTTGTGAGTTTTTGAGCCTTATAGAGCATAAATTCTTTTTCTTGCTCACTTTATTGATTATGAGTATGTCAACATTGATTTGTTATTCTACAACTTGCATCGATTATACATGTCGAGACCACACTTTTGATTTGATATACAGAGATGATAAAGGCACCTAGGTTTTAACCCACTAACTCCATTAAAAGCCTACCTTCACAAATTAACCCCTAGTGAACCCTTTTTAATCCTATCAACCCTATTTATTGACTCACCCACTAATATTAACCCAAAACCCTTTGTAATTGTTATCACCATTCTTTCTAACTACCCCTATATCGAGATTTGATCTGATTAGTTGCCTAATTATGAATTTTAGTAATTTATCCTTTATTATGTACTTATGAAAAAAAAACGAAGTATATTCATTATTAGTTATGTGATTAAATGAGCTTATACATTTATTTAAATTCCAAATATCGAAGAAGAAGCTCGTATTATTAGTATTATTAGTTTTCAATTGATGTAATTATTATTATTAGTTCATTAGTTCTTAGTTAGGTAATTTGTCAATTCAATCTCGATTCTAACCCTCTAATTCAGCCTTATTCCACACCTTAATCCTAGCCCCGTTACAACCCTAACAAAGACCTTTTGATTTGTGTTTCATCTCATATTTCAGTGGTAGAGATTTGATTTTCATGCAAGCCTATGGGATTAACTCTTCATGTTTGACTTTTGAGTGCCTAAATTTTGAACCTTAAACACTTTGAGTGATTTGAGTGAATCTTTAGTGAGGATGTCAATCCTTGACAATTTCGAATCAGAGGTAATTGTTTAGATGAAGGGAAACACCTATGTTTTGCACTACAAAATATAAGGCTTATATTGTTTGAATTTTTAGGACCCTTTGAGTTGAATTATCCATGTATAAATTATCCCTGAATTATGATGAGACACTATCAATGACTATTATGAATTATAGGAAGTTCGTTTTGATTGTAAGTGTGAATTTTGCTTGAGGACAAGCAAAAGCTTAAGTGTGGGGGTATTTGATAAATTGAAATAGTAACATATTTTAGGCCCACATTTAGTATGCTTTTGGATGATTTATCCCTTATTTTATGTAAAAAGGTGCTCTTAATCTTTTCTTTTCATGACTTATACTCAGGAAAGCACCCAAGGATAAAAAGAACGAGAAACGGGCTCGAAACGGACCAAAACAGGCCAAAGAGGAAATCGACACGGCCTGGACTTCAAGCCACACGGCCGTGCCAAGTCAATCATCTAGAACACGGTCTAACCCCGACTCACACTGCCGTGTCTCATTAAAGAAATCCGAACACGGCCTGGCCACGATTCACACGGGCGTGCGTCATGGCCGTGCCTCTGCCGTGGAGAAGAGCAATTTCATTCGGGAAAGGATACTTAGGGAGAAAGAAACGTATTTCAAAACCCTATAAATACACCCTAAGTATGACCTAAAAGGGGGAGCCCAAAGCCATCGTCTAGGGGCGTCGTGCTAGGTCAGAGAAGGCAGATTTGTGGGGATTCACTCAGGGATAGCCAGTTGATCCATCTCAAGAAGCCATAATTATACTCAAGACGGAGGATCTCTCCTTCAATTCTTTCAGGGGGTTTTAGGGATTTCTTATGTTTTGTTTTATCTTTTCTCTTGAGATGTTTTCCTTTATTGTTATGAACTAAACCCTTCTGGATACCCAAAGGATGAAACCTATGATGAATCTTGTTATTATTTTCTCAGTATTATATGATAAATACTTAGTTTGTTCTTAATTATGTGAGCTTAATCCAAATTTAATGTGCTTAGGTGGAGGAGGAATAGACCCTGCCTAAGAGTAGATCCAACATAATTAAGCGGAGTTGATCGCACGCCTAGAGATAGGGTGACGAGATTTTGCCGGATTAGGGTGAAACCTAATATGGGAATCCATAGATTGATTTACTGCTATTCTAGGGGGTTATTATAAGAGAACGAGAGTTCCACTAATTAACCTAGGGTTAGACGTTATTCGCCTCGAGAGAGGGTTTAATATACGTTGGGGAGTCTTACGGATCAAACTAAGTGAATAAATCGTATGGTTCAGTGTTAGATAACATGTGAAGTCTAGGTGGATTCTTCCTAGGGTATCATCTAAATCAACTGAGTTTTTCCCAAGTTATTTTCCAAATTCATTCTTCTTTGTCTTAGAGTCTTTAGTTTAGTAGTTAATTAATTTAGATTAGATAAACAATCTCTCTTTATTTTTAGGCTAGATAATAAAAAGAAAGTTAGTATTAGTACTTTTAGTTCTTTTGGGTTCGATAATCCGGTCTTGCCTAAGCTATACTACTGTTCGATAGGTGCACTTGCCTCAATCGTTGTCAGAGTTAGTTTCCAGGTTCGATCATTCTTTTTATAAATTTTAAAGCTCTGATTCACAACGATCAAATTATTTATCTCTTAGTACGGAATTTAGATGATGTTTCCTTTTGTTTCTCTTGAAAATAGACTCATTAAGGATTTAAACATATAAATTTAGGCCCCTAATTAATTTTTTACAATTTCTGATGATTTTCCTAAGTCAGAACAGGGGAACCCAAAATCATTCTGACCTTGTCTCAAAAAATTTATTATAACTCATGATTTACAATTCCATTGCTTACACTGTTTCTTCCATGAAAAACTAGACTCAATAAAATTTAATTTCATATTTTATTCAACCTCTAACTCAATTCCCTATATGTTTGATTATTTTTCAAAGTTAGACTACTGCTGCTGTCCAAAACTATTTTAGTGCAAAATGTTGATTTCCAAGTTTATAACACCCTTATTTCCTTTCTCTACAATTTTTCGCATCATTTTCTCTTATTTCTCGACAGCAAGCAATTTTGACTTTTAACCGAATCCCGTTTTCTACGTTTCGGGTACACACCTGGTATCGTTTCTAATGCGTAAGCACTCCTAAGCCTCTAGAACCTAAAAATTGACCAACATATCTCCAGATTAATCACTTAATTCGTTTTTAATCAACCAATTTCGGAAGGAACTCGACTAAAAACCTAGCAAAACCCTTACCTCGCTTGAGTAACCACGACTTTGCACAATCACAGCATCGATTCAAAACCACCGGCC
Source organism: Gossypium sturtianum (assembly GCA_025698515.1). Lineage (NCBI taxonomy): Eukaryota > Viridiplantae > Streptophyta > Magnoliopsida > Malvales > Malvaceae > Gossypium > Gossypium sturtianum. The sequence goes on along the minus strand of CM046950.1, from coordinate 137,059,011 downwards.
CCTTGATTAACTTCTAAACACCAAAAAGGAATCCCCATTTTAGAGATTAACCAAGAACGATTAACAGGAGACAAAACCGTTACTTACCGAACACGCGCAACCAACGATGAACAACCGAATCAATTGGAATAAAAAGAGAAAGAAACGGGAGGGGAAAAATAATGGAAATTTTGGCAGCAACTAGGGAAAAGAATCGGTAGAGGAGGGAAAAGAAGAAGAAGAAGAAAACGTCAGAAAAAGTTTGGGGAATTGGAGAGAAAACCGAAACTCTACTTTTTTTTTGCAACAAAAAAATAATCAGATTATTTTTTGATAACCTCTCCCCAATTATCTCCTAAAATCACTCCCTATTAACCCACTAAAACACAACTACTCAGAATTTTGCCCCAACACAACTCTTAGCCGAAATTGGAGCAAAAATACTGTCTCCACGCCATCATAGAGAATTGAACACAGGACCTCCAACATTCCAACACTCCACTTAACCACCAGACCAGTAGGCCCATTCTGATATAAACTTACGAACAATTAAACTAAAGCCCTTTGCACAAGGTTAAGGCTTTATTTATAAAAATACCAAAATTTTCCCAAGTAAGGCTTGAACTTGAGACCTCTCACACACACTCAGAACACATAACCACTGAAGCAGATAGACATTGTGTTTCACACATACACGAAATCAAAAATTAAAATTTTGGGGCGTTACAATTCTACCACCCTAAAAGAAAATTTTGTCCTCGAAATTTACCCAGTCAGAACAGATGAGGATATTGCTGACGCATCGTATCCTCAAGCTCCCACGTAGCCTCTTCAGTGCTATGATTACGCCAAAGAACCTTAACCAGTGGAATAGATTTCCTCTCAGTACTTTTACATCTCGATCCAGAATCTGAACCGGCTCCTCCTCAAAGGTCAAATCTTAACCTCAATCTCCTCTACTGGAACAACATGTGTAGGATCAGAGTGGTAGTGCCTTAACGTAGAGACATGAAACACGTCATGAATCCGATTCAACTCTGGAGGCAGCTCCAACTGATAAGCGACCGGTCCCACTCGGTTCAGAATCCTGTACTGTCCAATAAACCTAGGGCTCAACTTGCCCTTATGACCAAACTTCAGAACCTTCTTTCATGGCGAGACCTTGAGAAATACAAAGTTCCCCACGGAATACTCAATCTCATGTCGCTTTAGGTCCGCATAGGATTTTTGTCTGTTAGATGCCACTTTCAGACGATCCCGAATCAGTCTAACTTTATCCTCAGTCTCAGCAACTAACTCAGGTCCCTGAACACGTCGTTTACCCAACTCAGTCCAATACAAGGGAGTGCGACACTTACGACCATACAGTGCCTCGTAAGGTGCCACCTGGATGCTAGATTGGTACCTATTATTATAGGCAAACTCTGCTAACGGCAAATACTCCTCGCAACTACCACGAAAATCAAAACTTGCACTTGCTAAACTTAGCATAGAGCTACATTTCCCTCAAAGTCTGAAGGACAACTCTAAGGTGCTCATCATGCTCATCCTCAGTTTTCGAATAAACCAGTATGTTGTCGATGAACACCACCACAAACCGATCCAGATAGGGCTGAAATACTCGGTTCATCAGGTCTATGAAAGCTACCGGTGCATTCGTCAGTCCAAAAAGGCATCCCTAGGAACTCGTGGTATTCATAACGATTCCTAAATGCCATATTAAATACATCAGCCTTCTTAACCCTCAACTGATGATATCCAAAATGCAGATCAATCTTGGAGAACACAGAAGCCTCTCGGAACTGGTCAAACAAATCATCAATCCTCGAAAGTGGGTACTTATTCTTAATCGTTAGCTTATTCAGCTGCCGATAGTCTATACACATCCTTATCGTCCCATCTTTCTTTTTCACAACCAGCACAGGTGCTCCTCATGGAGACACACTGGGACGAATGAACCCATGATCTAACAGCTCCTGAATCTGAGCCTTAAGCTCCGAAAGCTCCTTCGGTGCCATTCGGTAGGGGCAATAGACACCGAAGCTGTACCAGAAAGAAACTCAATCCCAAACTCCACTTCTCGATTCGGAGGTAAACCCGGTAGCTCTTCAGGAAAAACGTCCAGAAAATCTTTTACCATTCTGATATCCTTAACTATAGAATACCCAGAATTCGAAACACTTACGTAGGCCAAGAATGCCTCACATCCTTTACGAACCATCTTCTCTTCCACCAGTGCAGAGATCACATTAGGTAAGTAATTCTGGCGTTCTCCATTCATGACTACCTCCTTATCCTCCTCAGTCCTTAGTACGACCCTCTTAGTCGTACAGTCCAAGCTAACACGATGCTTGACCAACCAGGCCATCCCCAGAATTTGGTCGAACTCCCCAAATAGAAGTTCCATCAAATTAGGTAGGAAGATTGCCCATTGTACCTCTAAAGAAATGTCCCAATACAGGTTGCTAACTCTAATAGATTGCCCTAACGGGCTCAATACCGTAACCTCACTCGTAGTGCTCTCAACTGAAATCCCCAAGTTTCCAGATATGTTGCTAGCTATGTATGAGTGAGTAGACCCTATGTCTATCAAGGTAATATACGATACATCAAGAATCAAGAATGTACCTATGATGACGTCCGGAGCATCTTCATCCTCTCGACGACGAGCAGCATAAATTAGGGCCGCCGCCTCGCCTCGTCTGCGTCGGCACCTCCGCCAAAGGTGCTCTCTCACGACACGACCATACCATTACCACCTCTGGCCTGTCCACGGCCCCTCAGTGGCGACTGAACTACCCTCGGTGGCTGTACAGTACTAGTACCCGGAGCTTACCTCTGATCAGCCCTCGGCGGTCACTCTCTAATGTGATGTTCCAAAGACCTATATCTCAAGCATACCCCAGTCCTCTTCAAACACTCGCCCTGATGGCGTCTACCACAATTAGTACGTGGCTGCAGTCTAGTAGCAGCAACAGGGGCCCCAGCTCTAACTGGCCCATCAGCTCTGGCCTTTTTCTTAGGCCTTTGTACAGAACTCGAGGGCTCTGAATCCCTCTTATTCCTACCTCTCTCTCTCTATCGTGGTTTTGGTGCTCAGTGCGCTTAACCTCCTCGACAATCTTCGCTGTCTCGACCAAGGCAAAAAAATCTCGCTCCCTCTGCGGAGCTATCAGAACCCTCAAGTTATCCCTGAGGCCATCCTCAAAGCGAACACATCGCTCATACTCTGATGCCACCGTACCTCACGCATAGCGGCTCAGTCTCAGAAACTCGGCCTTATACTCGGCCACTAATCGATCTCTCTGTGCCAGATTCAGAAACTCCTTCCTACGGGCGTCCACATAACTGGCTCCCACATATTTTCCCTGGAAGGCGGTCTTAAAGAACTCCCAGGTCAGACGTTTAGGCTGAGTGCCCTACTTAACAGTAAGCCACCACTGATAAGCTTCATCCCGCAGCAGTGAGACTGCACCCTTTAATTTCTGCTCAAGGGTGCAATCTAAATCATCCATAATCCTCTCCGTGGCCTCAATCTAGTACTCGGCCACATTAGGGGCAACTCTAGTGACATCCTTGAAGAGCTCAGCTCTATTGGACTGAGTCGTTCAGAATCGACCCTCGGCCCCGGATCCGAATTAGGCCCAAATGACCCTCTCCAAAATCCTTAGCATAGCTCGGGGCGGTCGTCGTCCCCACCATACGATATTGAGACCTGGTCCTCGATGGCAGTGACACCGGCGTCTCACTCAGTATCCAAATTCGGTATGCTACCCAAAGAAGAGGACTCACTGAGCTCCTCTGCGCCTCTACCTCGGCCTCTAGTACCCGTCCACGGATACCTCGTGCACTCATTGTCTAATCATGTTTATCTGTATTAAAAATTTTATGAATCGATTCTGATTCCAGTGTTTATTAACAAATGTTTTATGTAAAACAAGATCGATTATTCGAGTTCGTTTTAGAAATCGCAGATCTCACTCTGATTTCGGTTTCTCTACAATTTTCAGTATACACTAACTAGAGTGTTTTCATCTGATGCTTTACACCTATAGTAGTTTCAGAATATACTATCCATAACAGTTTCAGTTTAAAACAAATCACAGTTTAGAATACTTACAAGATCGACGCCGAAGACTCGGTGTACCACTTACCTAGTAAAAACATTTCAAATCATTTAGAAACCAATCAATTTTTCGAAAGCCCATTTTTTTTATAAAACCTATAATCCACAGCTGAGTTTTGTAACCTGGCTCTGATACCACAAAATGTAACACCCCAAACTCGGCCTAGACGTTATGGCCGTATCTGGCAATGTAACACGAAAGTGTTTTTGAAACCTTATTGTTACGATGAAAACATTCTATGTTATTATCTTTAGTAAACCTTTGTTAGAACTTAGGAAGTCGTCTTTATTCATTTAAAACATTTTTTTTGAAACATCCCTTGTTGCGGAAGCTTTAATAAATCAATCTAGGTGATCATGCGTTTAGAAATTACTTTAACTTTTTGAAAACTGAATTTCCTATGACCAGCAGGTATAAATCCATAAAGTAAAATAAATAAATAAAATCCCAAATTTAAAACCAAAGTCCCAGAGGGTACTTAAATTACAACCCAAATAATCAATAATAATCAAATTATAAATCGTAAATTGAAAACCATGAAGTCCAAAAATTACTGTGGTCACCGCTGAGTCCTTCGTCGCACCGATCCGTCTAAGTCTGGGGATTACCTGTGCACATTAAACAAAAAGGGGTGAGTTTGCGTAAACTTAGTGTGTAATCTCGCAGAAACAAACATACAATCAGTATTCACAGTGCACAGTTGAACAGTCTTGGGCCTAAGCCTTTTCAGTATCAGTGACAGTTTGGGCCTTAGCCCATCTCAGTACAGTGTCAAAATGCAGTAGGGCCTTAGCCCATCACAGTATCAGTAGCAATAATAGTTATGCAGTAGCAAAATCCAACCCAACCAGCCTCTACATACCATCTCTGTCCAACCCTACACTCCATGTGGAGATATAATCAACCCACCCATCCCTACACTCCAAGTAGTACCGAATGCGGCACAAAATAGTAGTTTGCAGCTGAGCTGCCAGTAAATTAGGCTTAAAGCCTTTTAGTACACTTCCTCCGAATAACAACCCCCAACCCAATGCAATGCAACATACAATGGATGATATGCCATTATGCAATTTTAGTACATATATTCAGGCCTGGATATTAACATGCTCTGCATGCATATCATTCAACAATTTCACACATTTAGGGGTCTAAGTAGCGCTTACCGACCCTACAGTAGGTTCACAGTCGACTTGGGAGACCCGTGCAACCTTAAAAACATTTCGGTAAAAATAGGCCCACATGCCCATGTGATCTGTCCGTGTGGGCCCACACGCCCGTGTGGCCCACTCGGCCTATATTGGCCTTGGCCGTGTGATCTATTTTTAAAGTAACCCATGCTAGCTCAATACTCATATATGTTCTCACTATTTACTTATATGTTCATTCAAATCTGTCTACTTGAGTCATTATCACTAAATTATTTATATCTTGAGCTACAAAATTTTAAATTAAGATCCGCTTTTTGAAAGTAGACTCAAATGCCTTTCTACCATAAAATTTTCAGAATTTATAGTTTATCATATAAGTACAGTAAAATCTTTAAAGTTATTATTCTGCTGTTTGACAACTTCATCCTTTCCTTACTAAAAATTATTTATCTCTTAGTATGAAATTTAGATGATGTTTCCATTTGTTTCTCTGGAAAATAGACTCATTAAGGATTTAAACATATAAATTTAAGCCCCTAATTATTTTTTTTAAATTTTTGATGATTTTCCTAAGTCAAAACAGGGGAACCCGAAATCATTTTGACCTTGTCTCACAAAATTTATTTATAACTCATGATTTACAATTCCATTACTTACACTGTTTCTTCCATGAAAAACTAGACTCAATAAAATTTAATTTCATATTTTATTCAACCTATAACTCAATTCCCAATATTTTTGATTATTTTTCAAAGTTAGACTACTGCTGCTGTCCAAAACTATTTTAGTGCAAAATGTTGATTTCCAAGTTTATAACACCCTTATTTCCTTTCTCTACAATTTTTCGCATCATTTTCTCTTATTTCTCTTATTTCTCGACAGCAAGCAATTTCGGCTTTTCGTCGAATCTCGTTTTTTACGTTTCGGGTACACAGCTGGTATTGTTTCTGATGCATAAGCACTCTTAAGCCTCTAGAACCTAAAAATCGACCAACATATCTCCAGATTAATCACTTAATTCGTTTTTAATCAACCAATTTCGGATGGAACTCGACTAAAAACCTAGCAAAACCCTTACCTCGCTTGAGTAACCACGACTTTGCACAATCACAGCGTCGATTCAAAACCACCAGCCCCTTGATTAACTCATAAACACCAAAAATGAATCCCCCTTTTAGAGATTAACCAAGAACGATTAACAGTAGACAAAATCGTTACTTATCGAACACGCACAACCAATGATGAATAACTGAATCAATTGGAAAAAAACAAAGAAACGGACGGGAAAAAAATAATAGAAATTTCGGCAGCAACTAGGGGAAAGAATCGGTAGAGGAGGGAAAAAAGAAGAAGAAAACGTCAGAAAATGTTTGGGGAATTGGAGAGAAAATCGAAACTCTACTTTTTTTTTGCAACAAAAAGATAATCAGATTATTTTTTGATAACCTCTCCTCAATTATCTCCTAAAATCACTCCCTATTAACCCACTAAAACACAACTACTCAGAATTTTGCCCCAACACAACTCTTAGCCGAAATTGGAGCAAAAATACTGTCTCCACGCCATCATAGAGAATTGAACACAGGACCTCCAACACTCCAACACTCTACTTAACCACCAGACCAGCAGACCCATTCTGATATAAACTTATCAACAATTAAACTTAAGCCCTTTGCACAAGGTTAAGGCTTTATTTATAACAATACCAAAATTTGCCCAAGTAAGGCTTGAACTTGAGACCTCACACACACACCCAGAACACATAACCACTGAAGCAGATAGACATTGTGTGTCACACATACACGAAATCAAAAATTAAAATTATAGGGCATTACAGGACTAAACCGATAACATACAAAAATTCTCGAAAACTTAGAAATTTTTCAAACATACAAGGGTCACACGCCCGTGTGAATAGGCCGTGTGCCTCACACGGCTCCAGACATGCCCATGTCCCAGGCTATGTGAAAACAGGGCATACATACTAACTTGGGTCACACGGCTGACCACACGCCCGTGTGTTTAGCCTGTGTGCCCTTCGAAATGGCCTCACATGCCCGTGTGTTAGGCCGTGTGCTAGGCCGTGCCAATCTTGTAGGGTATACTGACTTATGCAACACGGCCAAGTCACACGCCCGTGTGCTAGGCCGTGTGCCATTTAGGGGGTATACTGACTTGTTCCACACGGCCGATGTAACACCCCTTACCCGTCTTCAAGCCGGGACAGGGTTCGAGGCATTACCTAAATAATCTTGCTTAAACATCTTGAATAGGGTTACAAAGTCTCGTTTAAACCTATCACTTACTTATACTTGGACTAAGAGGACCTAAACATACTCCCGAGATGTATCGGGAGTATTCCGGGGACATTTACGAGTTTGAAAAACTTTTCAACAAAACAGGGGTCACACGCCTGTGTGAGTCTAGGGACACGCCCGCATGCCCCTAAGACATGCCCGTGTCTACCACTCGTAGTCGAAACTGACTAATTTCACACGGCCTCGACACGCCCGTGGCCTTGGCCCGTGTGCCAAACCTTGGCATTCTGACTAATCCACACGGCCCACACACACGCCCGTGTGTTTCAACCGTGTGACAATTTAAATTCTAAGTGAAAGGTGCAGACTTCACACGGCCTGGTCGCACGCCCATGTGCTAGCCGTGCCACTCACACAGTCTCTCTAACTTGTGGTAGCCCTGGCAACTCTTCCGGGAAAACATCTAGGTACTCGCATACTATGGGTATCGACTCCATTTTCAATTCAGTCTCTTTAGTGTTCAACAAAAAGGCAAGATAGGCTTTGTATCCCTTCTTTAAATATTTCTGAGCCGACAAGGTTGACATCACTACTGGTAGCCTATCTGGCTTATCTGATTCAACACGAATAAGATTACCATTTTCATCTCTCAACTCAATATGCTTCTTCCCACAATTCACAATTACTCCATGAGTAACTAACCAATCCATCCCAAGGATGACATCAAACTCATCAAACGGTAATAACATAAGATCGACCTGGAAACAATGACCCTTAATTATCAAAGGGCAACCTTTGCAAACTCTATCAACTGACACACACTTGCCTAGGGGATTAGACACTCTTATTATGAATTCGGTAGACTCTATAGGCATGCTTATGCTAGAGAATAATTTCATGCATATGTATGAGTGGGTAGATCCCGGATCAATTAAAGCTACAACACGAGTATCATAGAGAGAAAAGGTACCCGTGATTACGTTGGGGGAGGATGCCTCTTCACGAGCACGAATGGCATATGTCCTCGCCTGTGATATACCCTCGACTCTAGCAGCTTGCTCTCTAGATGGATTCTTGCTACCTATCTCAAATCCCGGGTTTCTCAGTGGTCTTCCTCAACAGTACTTCCCGATCTTGCATTCTGAGGCTTTTCTTTCTCGCCCACCTCGGGGCAGTCTCTGATAAAGTGGTCTAAGGACCCACATCTGAAGCAAGCTTTCTCATTAGCTCGACACTCACCAGAATGGCGCCTTCCACACTGAGGGCATTCCAGTTTACTTGGTTGGACGTTGCCCACACTAGCAACTGATGTGGTCTGCCCTTTCGACCCCGAAAATTGCTTGCCTTTACTTCGGGTTGAAAACCCCGCTGAAGTGACTAATCGAGTATTGAAATCCCTCGATTTCTTAGATGAGGATTGGTGAGACTTATTCAGTTGACTCTTCCTCGAGTCACGAGACTCATTCTCAGCTCTTCTCTTCTCTTTAGCCAACACTTAGGCTTTACAGGCTCTATCTACCAACACTACAAATTCCTTTAGTTCAAGGACTCCCACGTATAAATGGATATCTTCATTTAATCTGTCCTCGAATCTCTTGCACATGACGGCTTCGGTAGACACGCACTCTCGTGCATACTTGCTAAGCCTTACGAACTCCCGTTCATAGTCGGTTACTGACATACGGCCTTGCTTTAGTTCCAAGAACTCCTTCCTCTTATGGTCGATGAACCGCTAACTGATGTACTTTTTTCGATATTCCTCTTGGAAAAATTCCCAACTAACTCTCTCCCTTGGCACCACCGACACCAGGGTGTTCCACCATCGATAGGCTGAATCTCTCAGGAGAGATACCGCACACTTTAAGCACTCCTCAGGTGTGCAGGATAACTCATCGAATACCCTGATGGTATTCTCGAGCCAGAATTCCACTTTCTCCAGGTCATCGTCCTTATTTACCTGGAATTCCTCGGCTCCTTGCTTCCGGATCTTATCCACCGGAGGTCTTTCTTTTCTCACCACCTTAACTACTTGAGGAGCTACTGGAGCAGGTTGAGGGATTGGTGGAGGTGGAGGGGGTTGAGCGTTTGGATTTGCTCGGGTATACTCAGTATACCAGTTGCTCATCATGTGGAGAAAGGCTTCTCGAGCCTCTTCGCCCTGACCCAAGGTCTAGGGTCTACTATTAGCTGGCGTGGTCCTTTGAGCGGGAGCTGGCGTGTTACTCACAGCATCATCGGCTGTAGTTCGGTCAGGATCAGAATCCATATACTACATAAAACGCCATTTCATACGTCAGGAGCCATCACACTATCATTACTCAGACACTCTTACATATGGCATGTACAGCTAGACTCGTACTTACGCTACGTTAGTCCTAGAACCGACTAAACCGTAGCTTTAATACCAATAAATGTAACACCCCTTACCCGTCTTCAAGCCGGGGCAGGGTTCGAGGCATTACCTAACTAATCTTGCTTAAACATCTCGATTAGGGTTACAAAGTCTCGTTTAAACCCATCACTTACTTATACTTGGCCTGAGAGGCCCTAAACATATTCCCGATTACGAGTTCGAGAAACTTTTCAACAAAACAGGGGTCACAGGCCCGTGTGAGTCTATGGACACGCCCGTGTGCCCCTAAGACAAGCCCGTGTCTATCACCCGTGGTCGAAACTGACTAATTTCACATGGCCTCGACACACCCGTGGCCTTGGCCCCTGTGCCAAACCTTGGCATTCTGACTAACCCACACGGCCCACACACACGCCCGTGTGTTTCAACCGTGTGACGATTTAAATTCCAAGTGCAAGGTGCAGACATCACACGGCCTGGGCACACGCCCATGTGCTAGCCATGCCGCTCACACGGTCTAGACACACGCCTGTGTGTCTACCCAGGTGGAAAATTAGAAGGCTATCTACCAATCCCTTAGCCACCCTACATTGCAAACATACATACTCCAATTCCATTCAACGTAATTCATGACCCAAAGACACATATAAATACTCAAATCAACATTCATACACAAGGGCATACACTTCAAGAAAATCACTTCCATTAAGTAAAAGAATTTGCCAAGTATTTTCCTAATTTAAGGCCATTGACAAAATGACTTTAGTAACATACATAGCCAACACTTTGGCTAACAATTACAACTTAACAAAATACTCGAGTCCTATACATGCCATAGTCAAAATAAGTCTAAATTGTTGATCGCTGTAAATTAGAGTTTTAAAATTTATAAAAGAATGATCGAACCTGGAAACTAACTCTGACAACGATTGAGGCAAGTGCACCTATCGAACAGTAGTATAGTTTAGGCAAGACCGGATTATCGAACCCAAAAGAACTAAAAGTACTAATACTAACTTTCTTTTTATTGTTTAGCCAAAAATAAGTGAAGTTGTTTATTAAACTAAATTAATTAACTACTAAGCTAAAGACTTTAAGACAAAGAAGAATGAATTTGGAAAATAACTTGGGAAAAACTCAGTTGATTTAGAAGATACCCTAGGAAGAATCCACCTAGACTTCACTTGTTATCTAACCTTGAACCATATGATTTATTTACTTAGTTTGATCCGTAAGACTCCCTAACGTATATTAAATCCTCTCTCGAGGCGAATAACGTCTAACCCTAGGTTAATTAGTGGAACTCTCGTTCTCTTATAATAACCACCTAGAATAGCAGTAAATCGATCTATAGATTCTCATATTAGGTTTCACCCTAACCCGGCAAAATCTCGTCACCCTATCTCTAGGCATGCGATCAACTCCGCTTAATTATGTTGGATCTACTCTTAGGCAGGGTCTATTCCTCCTCCACCTAAGCACATTAAATTTAGATTAAGCTCACATAATTAAGAACAAACTAAGTATTTATCATATAATTCAAATAATCAAATAACAAGATTCATCATAGGTTTCATCCCTTCTGTATCTCAAGGGTTTAGTTCATAACAATAAAGGAAAACATCTCAAGAGAAAAGATAAAACAAAACATAAGAAATCCCTAAAACCCCTTGAAGGAATTGAAGAGGAGATCCTCCGTCTTGAGTATAATTCTGGCTTCTTGAGATGGATCAACTGGCTATCCCTGAGTGAATCCCCACAAATCCGCCTTCTTTGGCCTAGCACGACGCCCCTAAACGATGGCTTTGGGCTCCCTCTTTCAGGTCATACTTAGGGTGTATTTATAGGCTTTTGAAATACGTTTCTTTCTCCCTAAGTATCCTTTCCCGAATGAAATTGCTCTTCTCCACGGCAGAGGCACGGCCATGGCGCACGCCCGTGTAAATCATGGACAGGCCGTGTTCAGATTTCTTTAATGAGGCACGGTCGTGTGAGTCGGGGTTAGACCGTGTTCTAGATGATCATTGAGGCACGACTGTGTAATTTTGGTCCAGGCCATGTCGATTTCATGCTTTGGCCCATTTGTCCCGTTTTAAGCCCGTTTTGCGTTCTTTTCATCCCCTGGTGCTTTCCTGAGTATATATCATGAAAAGAAAGGATTAAGAGCACCAAATTACATAAAATAAGGGATAATTCACCCAAAAGCATACTAAATGTGGGCCTAAAATATGTTACTATTTCGGTTTATCAAATACCCCCACACTTAAGCTTTTGCTTGTCCTCAAGCAAAATTCTCAACTTACAATTAAAACGAACTTTCTATAATTCATAATAGTCATTGATAGTGTCTCATCATAATTCAGAGATAATTTATACATAGATAATTCAACTCAAAGCGTCCTAAAAATTCAAACAATATAAGTCATAGATTTTGTAGCTCGCAAAATTAGGCGTCTCCCCTTGTCTAGATAATTACCTTTAATTTGAAATCGACAAGGATTGACATCCTCACAAATGATTCACTCAAATCACTCAAAGTGTTTAAGGTTCAAAATTTAGGCACTCAAAAGTCAAACATGAAGAGTTAATCCCATAAGCTTGCATGAAAATCAAATCTCCACCACTGAAATATGAGATGAAACACAAATCAAAAGGTCTTTGTTAGGGTTGTAACGGGGCTAGGGTTAAGGTGTGGAGTAAGGCTGAATTAGAGGGTTAGAATCGAGATTGAATCGACAAATTACCTAACTAAGAACTAATGAACTAATAATAATTACATCAATTGAAAACTAATAGTACTTAATAATATGAGCTTCTTCTTCGATATTTGGAATTTAAATGTATAAGCTTGTTTAATCACATAACTAATAATGAATATACTTCATTTTTTTTAAGAACAATCATAAATACATAATAAAAGATAAATTACTGAAATAAAAACATAGTTAGGCTATTAATCAAATCAAATCTCGATATAAGGGTAGTCAAAAGGAATGGTGATAACAAAAACAAAGGGGTTTTGGGTTAATATTAGCGGTTATGTCAATAAATAGGGTTGTTAGGATTAAAAGAGGTTCACTAGGGGTTAATTTGTGAAGGTAGGCTTTTAGTGAAGTAAGTGGGTTAAAACCTAGGTGCCTTCATCATCTCTATATATCAAATCATAGGTGTGGTCTCGACATGTATAATCGATGCAAGTTCTAGAATAACAAATCAATGTTGACATACTCATAATCAATAAAGTGAGCAAGAAAAAGAATTTATGCTCTATAAGGCTAAAAAACTCACAAAAATTATGGGTATTTTGATGTCAACCTCGTAAATTTCAAACTTCAAGATAATATTTAAACTCAGTTTGACAACCTAGCAAATTTTTAATTTCTGAAAAATAGACTTATCATGCTTGATTCTCTAGTATTCTTAGAATTTAATTATCAATGCACAATTATCAGTGACTTAATCTAAAACATATCAATAAAAATCATAAATCATCAGAAATTTCATCCTAATTAGTAATATGAGTGATTTACTTTCAAACAAGACTAAATTCAGGGATTTGAGAATAATGCAAAATGTTTGGTACCTAATTTTAGAAATTTGAGAATAATGAAAAAAGTTAGGCACCTTTTTAGGTTGTTCACCCGCCACACTTAAGATGTACATTGCCCTCAATGTACAAAGATAGATAATATCATTATAAAATCATAAGATATGGGAGGAGGTGAAACTCCCTGAATTTTCGGATGGCTCCTTGAGAGGAGATTGTGTCTTTGGTGGTGGTGATAGGCCGTCTGGATGACGAACTTGCGCTAGATGAAGAAATTGGGAGTCTCATGCAGGATTAGCCAAGAAATCTAAAGAAACCTTAATAATATACTAATAATATAATTAAAGACAAGAAAGATAAAGAGAAGGAGACTAAGAAGGAAAATAAACTAAATTTAAAAGATAAAGGGGCCTAAGAATTCTTATGGTAGATGGTTCGAGAGGTGGGTGTGACTTTGAAGGTGACGGAGTTGTTGGTGATGGTGGAAGTGGCGTGATTCCCAAGCAGCCTTAAGAACCTAAAAACAAGAAACTAAAACAAAATAAACTAAATTAAGTAGAAGAGAAGTAAAGATAAAAAAAATAAAGGAGAAGATAAAAATAAAAGAACAGATAATTGGTCTCAAAGACCCTTGGCTTGTTGTTTGGATGAAGCTGCCGACATGAACTCAGGTGAATCGGTCTCCTTTGAGGAGATTGGCCTTTTACGCTTCTTTGCCATGGATATGATTTTATTGTAGCTTAAGAGTCTGAGGATTTATTAGGAAAAGGAAAAAAAAAACAAAAGGGAGAAAAGAAAGAAAGGAAGAAGAAGAAGAGTAGGTAAGGAGGGAAAGGAGAGGGGCATGGTATTTAAATAGAATTTCAAGTCTGGCAATTTACCACGCCCGTGGGTTGAGGGTGTGTCGATTCACACGGCCGCATCACACGGCCGTGTTCCTAGGCGTGTTGGTTACCCCACGCTCGTATCTAGCCTGTGTTCAACAAGTCAGTATGTTGGCACGGGTTTAAGGCACGGGCGTATTCTTTCCGTGGTTGGAAAGTCAGTAGCTTCACACGGTTATGGGGCACGGCCGTGCCCCTTTGTCAGTGCCCGTGGTGTAGTGGTTGGATCTGTGACGTCGAAAAGTGGTTTGAATTGATTCGCACGGCCTCTGCTATGTCGATCACGGATTTTTTATTTTTGGTCCCGAATTCGCACCCTTGTTAGTTTAAAGCTAGGTGTAAAGAAGAGAAGAAAAAGTAAAATAAATTTAAAGCAAGATGAAAAATAAATTGTGTTAGTGCTCAAGTTGCCTCCCGAAAGCGCTGCTTATAGTCTGGCTAGACTCTCCTCTCGCTTGCTTTGTCGTGGTGGTTTGAGGAGTTGGAAGTCCTTCCTCATGCTATCATTTGTGTCTTTTTGAAAAAATTAAGTCGAGATGTGTTTATGGTAAAAGTACCAAAAATAGGATTACTTACCTCGATTGTTCTGTGTGGGAAAACACTGGTTACCCTAAAAGATATTTCTTTGTTTGTTCTAGGTCCTGAGGAGATATTTGAGGATCTGCCTGATCTAACAATACCTGGTCCCCTATTTTGAAGTGGTTTGTTGTTCCTATTAGCTCTTTTGGGGGCTCCTTCGGTTTTATCTTGTGTGGTTCTGGTTCTTCGTCGTGTATCCCTAATTTTTCCTTGAAGTGTGTCTTCCACTCGCCTAGATCATCGAACCAATCCTCGATCTTCATGAGTTATTTCTTTGTTGGCATGGGGTTTAGGATCGGGTTCAGTTGTATTCTTTGGTGGTGCTTCCTGAAAATAAGGGTTAACTGAATGGTTATTAGTAAAATTTGCGTTCTCACCTTGATTACTTGATGTTCTAGCCGAATCGAGAGCCTTGATGGTTACTGTGTCATTACCTACGCAAAGTATGAGTTCTCCCGCATCAACATCAATTTTAGTCCCGGCAGTTGCTAAAAGGGTCTTCCTAAAATTAGGGGATCGAATTATCCTCATCCATGTCTAAGACAACAAAGTCTCTTTGGGAAAACGAATCATCAATTTTTACAAGAACATCTTCGATAATACCCTAGGAATTCTAACAGTTCTATCAGCTAATTGAATGCTCATCCTAGTTTGTTTGGGTTTCCTAGACCTAATTGTTTAAACAATTTATAAGGCATGACATTTATGCTTGCCCCTAAATCACTAACGCATTATCAACAGCTTAGTCTACCAATTAAACATGGAATTGTAAAACTCCCTAGATCTTTTAGCTTTTGTGGTAGTCTATTTTGGAGAATTGCTGAGCACTTTGCGTTAAGTTCCACATGTGACGACTCGTCTAACTTTCGCTTGTTCGTCAAGAGATGTTTTAAAAATTTCCTCGAATCTAGCATCTGTGAAAGAGCTTCAAGTAGCGGTAAGTTAATATGTAATTTCTTTAAAAGTTTAAGAAACTTACCGAACTGTTCCTCTGTATCATCTCTTGTTAATGCTTCGGGATATGGTATGCGAGGTTGGTACTCCTTGATTACCGGTTTTGGCTTGTCTTGTGGGACCTCAACTTTACCTTCTTTTACCTTGTTTTCTTGTGTTGGACTGGGTTCGTCTACTTCTTCGCTTTCTTGAGCTGTTATGGCTTGGATTTGCTCCTTTGGATTAATTTCAGTATTACTCGGTAGACGCCCTTGTGGTCGTTCAGATAATAGCTTTGCAATTTCTCCGACTGACTGGGTAATTTCCCTGATTGCCTTTGTAAGTCCTCCAACTTGGTTCTCGATCTTTTTGATCGATGTTTTTTGGGTGTCGAGTGTCACCTCAGTTTTTTAGAGACGGGCTTCTGTGGATGCTATGAATTTGTTCAACGTCTCTTCAAGATTCGGCTTCTTTTCCTGTGGATAGGGCTGATTTTGGAAATTTTGAGGAGGTTGTTGTCTTTGATTTCCTTGTCCTCCCCACGAAAAATTTGGGTGGTTCCTCCAACCTGGATTATAATTATTACTATATAGGTTATTATTATATCTGAAATTGTTACCTATATAGTTCATCTGTTCGCTCTCTGTGCCCGGTTGGTAGGGTGGGTACTCAGGATTCGCCATAGTTCCACTTGCGTCGCACTGCATGACTGGATGTACCTGCGAAGAACACAAACTATCAATCTTCTTATTCATCAACTCTACCTGATTTGATAGCATGGTTACTGTGTCGAGGTTGTAAACTCCGGCTGTTTTTGTTGGCCTTGTTCTTGTAACTTGCCACTGATAGTTATTCAGCGACATCTATTCAATAAACTCGTAGGCTGCCTTAGGAGTTCTATTATTCAGGGTTCCACCGTCAGCTGAGTCGATTAGTTGTCTCGTTGAGGGGTTTACACCGTTATAAAAAGTCTGGACTTGGAGCCACAAAGGTAAACCATGGTGCGGACACCTTCTCAAGAGATCCTTATATCTCTCCCATGCATCGTATAATGTCTCTAAATCCATCTGCACAAAAGAAAAGATATCATTACGTAATTTGGCCGTTTAGGCCGGTGGGAAATATTTTAATAAAAATTTTTCGGTCATTTGTTCCCATGTAGTGATTGACCCTCGTGGTAACGAGTTTAACCATTGTTTAGCTTTATTCTTTAATGAAAAGGGAAATAACCAAAGTCGTATGGCATCATCGAAACGCCATTTATTTTGAAGGTATCACGAACTCTAAAAATTGAGCTATATGAGCGTTTGGATCTTAAATCCCCGTAAACCATCAAATTGAACAAATGTTGAATCATTTGTATAGTGTTAGGCTTTAATTCAAAATTATTAGCAGCTATAGCAGGCCTAACAATACTAGATTCGGCTCCTGTTAAATGCGGTTTAGCATAATCAAACATAGTACGAGGAGCATTATTTTCTCGCCACATCTTGTGGTGGAAGATTATTTTCGGCCCATCCCTTCAATAGGATTGGATCTGCTTTCTCGCTCTCCTTGGTAATTTAGGGCTCGCCTAATTTCTCTCGATTTCTCCGAGCGGTAGCTTCAATATCACTGTCGTATTCTAAAGGTCCTCTCGGGTTCCTTCTAGTCATAAACTAGAGGTACCGGCTAGGAAAAGAAAGAAAGAGAATTTAGCAAAAATAAAAACTAAAAATAAAAATAAATTGCAAAAAAGGAAAAAAAATGGCTAAAGTAATAAAAATAGAGCGTTCTTAATATTTTAGTTCCCTGGCAACGGCGCCAAAAACTTGATCGCTGTAAATCAGATTTTTAAAATTTATAAAAGAATGATCGAACCTGGAAATTAACTCTGACAACGATTGAGGCAAGTGCACCTATCGAACAGAAGTATAGTTTAGGCAAGACCGGATTATCGAACCCAAAGGAACTAAAAGTACTAATACTAACTTTCTTTTTATTATTTAGCCTAAAATAAGTGAAGTTGTTTATTAAACTAAATTAATTAACTACTAAGCTAAAGACTCTAAGACAAAGAAGAATGAATTTGGAAAATAACTTGGGAAAAACTCAGTTGATTTAGAAGATACCCTAGGAAGAATCCACCTAGACTTCACTTGTTATCTAACCTTGAACCATATGATTTATTTACTTAGTTTGATCCGTAAGACTCCCTAATGTATATTAAACCCTCTCTCAAGGCGAATAACATCTAACCCTAAGTTAATTAGTGGAACTCTCGTTCTCTTATAATAACCCCCTAGAATAGCAGTAAATCGATCTATGGATTCCCATATTAGGTTTCACCCTAATCCGGAAAAATCTCGTCACCCTATATCTCTAGGCGTGCGATCAACTCCGCTTAATTATGATGGATCTACTCTTAGGTAGGGTTTATTCCTCCTCCACCTAAGCACATTAAATTTAGATTAAGCTCACATAATTAAGAACAAACTAAGTATTTATAATATAATTCAAATAATCAAATAACCAGATTCATCATAGGTTTCATCCCTTCTGTATCCAAGGGTTTAGTTCATAACAATAAAGGAAAACATCTCAAGAGAAAAGATAAAACAAAACATAAGAAATCCCTAAAACCCCTTGAAGGAATTGAAGAGGAGATCCTCCGACTTGAGTATAATTCTGGCTTCTTGAGATGGATCAACTGGCTATCCCTGAGTGAATCCCCACAAATCCGCCTTCTTTGGCCTAGCACGACGCCCCTAGACGATGGCTTTGGGCTCCCCCTTTCAGGTCATATTTAGGGTGTATTTATAGGCATTTGAAATACGTTTCTTTCTCCCTAAGTATCCTTTCCCGAATGAAATTGCTCATCTCCACGGCAGAGGCACGACCATGGCGCATGCCCGTGTAAATCGTGGACAGGCCGTGTTCGAATTTCTTTAATGAGGCACGGCCGTGTGAGTCGGGGTTAGACCGTGTTCTAGATGATCAGTGAGGCACGGCCGTGTGATCTTTGGTCCAGGCCGTGTCGATTTCATGCTTTGGCCCATTTGTCCCGTTTTAAGCCCATTTTGTGTTCTTTTCATCCCCTGGTGCTTTCCTAAGTATATATCATGAAAAGAAAGGATTAAGAGCACCAAATTACATAAAATAAGGGATAATTTACCCAAAAGCATACTAAATGTGCGCCTAAAATATGTTACTATTTTGGTTTATCAATTGTTATACCAAAGTGATGTCGATAGTGTGATTTCTGAACTCCTACATCCACGATCCTCGAGTTATCTTGGCAATACTACAAGGAAGAAGGGCAATGAAAGGGATAAGCATAAAGCTTAGTAAGTTTGCATGAATATAAATAGCAACAATAAGCTCATAAAATAATCCATCCATGACATTAACTAACCATACAAAAGTCATAGGCTTCTTGCCTTACTTACTCACAATTGCCCTTATTTAGCACATACCGTGCCACATGTCGTAAACGTTTCTTTGTGACTCATTCACGAGTACCTGTATTCACTCATTCATATGACTTTAGTGCAAATCTCATTTCTACTTCTAAACTAATCTACTTATCCCTTTAATCACTAGGGATAGTCAAAGACACATATTCGACGTCGTTCATGTAGAGACAAAGCCAATGCCACATCCCCAAGGTGGTCTTACATGGAGTTACTTCTAAATGCCAATGCCAAATCCCGAATATGGTCTTATATGGACTTTCACATCAATTATCGATGCCACATCCCGGATGTGGTCTTAATGAGTTTCTTTTTATTTTTCGAAGCCATATCCCGAATATGGTCTTATACGAGATCTTAACTCAGTGCCGAGGCCATGTCCCGGACATGGTCTTATACGGGACCTTATCTAATTTACATTTCGATGATAGCAATCCCATATTCATTATAGTCCACTAGGACTTCAACATCATATTCAACATCAATTTCTCATTTCAATGAAGTATCATACATCAATGTGATACCAAGCATTTTCAATTATGCTAACATAAATATTTCATTAATCACATACAAACTTACCTCGTTTTCAAAATGAGCTAGCTCGACGATTTAGTCTAAGACTTTGTTCTTTCCCCGATCGAGGCAGATTCTCGGTTCTTCTTGCTCTCTAATAGCAATTTAGCTCATTTTAATCATCTCATTAATAAAAGCATTTCAATAATCATGCTTAGGCAAAATTTCTATTTTGCCCCTAGACTTTGGCAAAATGACCATTTTGCCCCTAGGCTCGGAAAATAAATTCTAATCACATTTCTACCTTCAACAAGCCTAGGTGAACATTTAATACTCTTATAGCTATCATCAATACTCAACATTTCACATGGTAACTACAAATTTGTAACCTTTTCATCAAGGTCCAATTAGGTGTTTTCAAGACAACACCTTTCACAAAAGTTGTTCATCTAACAACTAAAACTCAATTTCTTCCATAAAAGTGCAGCAAATAACTATGATAGCTCTCATGGCAAAACTCTTAACTTTTCACTATTTTGCACAGTAGTCCCCTCATTTGAAAGCTTAAGCTTTAGGGATCTCAAAAGTACAATTATTTTCAAGAAAAGTTCACTAGAACACTTACTTGTGAAGGGGTGAGTGTGCTGAAATTTTTGGAAGCTTTCTACCCCTTATTTACTTAAATTTTCGGTGGAAGAGATGAAGGAGAAAGATGATATCTTTTCTCTCCTTATTCTAATATTAAACTATCAATTAAGTCCACCTACTCACCAACTTTGACCAACATGGTCAATCCTTGTCCCCTATGGCCGGTCAAGCACATATTGGGGGTCTAATTGCTTTTTAAAGACCTTCAATTTAAATTCTAAGGCTATTCGGAACCTTTAGCTTATAGAATGGAACTTTCGCCCTTTATGCGATTTAGTCCTTTTTTTCGCGATTAAGCATGAAATCGCTAAAATTAAAGCACCAAAATTCTCATGCACATATACTATCATGCTCCGAATCATAATATAACATGAAAATAAATTTCTCAAGTCTCAGATTAGTGACCCCGAGATCACTATTCTGACTACCCCTAAGTCGGGCTGTTACAATTCTCCCCCTTAAGGATTTTCGTCCCCGAAAATCTTACCGGTAAAAAGGTTGGGATATTGGTTTCTCATCATTTCTTCAGGCTCCCTTGTAGCCTCTTCCATTCCGTGCCTTTTCCATAGAACTTTCACTAGAGCTATGCTTTTATTTCTTAACTGCTTCACCTCTTACGCCAAGATTCTAATCGGGTTTTCGCCATAAGTCAAGTCCGGTTGTATCTCTACTTCTTTCGGCACTATGATATGTGAAGGGTCCGAACGATATCGGCGTAACATGGATACGTGAAAGACGTCATGAATCCTTTCTAGCTCTGGTGGCAAGGCCAACCGATAAGCTACCGGTCCTATCCTCTCGCTAACCTCATAAGGTCCGATAAAATGCGGACTCAATTTGCCCTTCCGACCAAATCTGAGGACTTTCCTCTGACACTTTCAAGAACACTTCATCACTGACTTCAAACTCGATCTCTTTCCTTTTCAAATCCGAATAGGATTTTTGTCTGTCTGAGGCAACTTTCAGACAGTTACGTATTACTTTTACTTTCTCTTCAGTTTCCCTAACCAAGTCGACCCCGTGTATCTGTTTCTCTTTGAGTTTTGACCAATACAAGGGCGTTCGACACTTACGCCCATACAACGCCTCATAAGGTGCCATCTTCAAACTTGATCGAAATCGTTGTTGTAGGCGAATTCCACCAGATGGTAAGTATTTCTCCCAACTACCTTGGAATTCTAAAATACAACATCGAAGCATGTATTCAAGTATCTGAATTACCCTCTCTGACTGTCCGTCGATTTGTGGATGGAAGGCTGTACTGAAACTCAATTTTGAGCCCAAGGCCTCTTACAACTTTTTCCAAAACCGTGACGTGAATCTCGGATCTCTATCCGATATGATCGATAACGGTACACCGTGGAGTCTTACTATCTTTGACATGTATAAGTCCGCTAATTTATCAAGCGAATAGTCGACTCGCACTGGTATAAAATGGGCTGACTTTGTGAGTCTATCAACCACAACCCATATTGCATCTTTCTTCTTTAGAGTCAACGGTAAGCCCGTCACGAAGTCCATAGTAATACGGTCCCATTTCCACTCAGGAACCATAATGGGCTGAAGTAAACCCGAAGGTAATTGATGTTTAG
The DNA here is from genome assembly GCA_025698515.1 of Gossypium sturtianum. NCBI lineage: Eukaryota > Viridiplantae > Streptophyta > Magnoliopsida > Malvales > Malvaceae > Gossypium > Gossypium sturtianum. The sequence continues at coordinate 137,036,998 of CM046950.1, read as the reverse complement.
CCTTTACTTGCTGACAGATCAGGCATTTCGATACAAACTTGGAAATGTCTTTCTTCATACCAAGCCACCAATACCATTTCTTCAAATCATTGTACATCTTCGTGCTGCCTGAGTGTACATTCAAACATCCGCTATGCGCTTCATGCAAGATTTTATGAATAAGCTCGTCATTTCTGGGTACACAGACCCTATCTCGAAATGTCAAACATCCATTAGGATTTATCCGAAAGTCTGACTCCACGTTCGATTCATATAAAACTCTCTTAGCTTGCAAACTATTATCATCTTTCTGAGCTTCACAGATTTCTTGGAGAAACAAGGGTTTAGCCCTCAATTCGGCTAAAACAGAACCATCATCCAACAAGGTCATCTCAGTACTCATGGCTCTTAGTGCAAACAATGATTTTCTACTCAAAGCATCGGTGACTACGTTCGCCTTTCCCGGATGGTAGTCAATTACTAACTCATAATCCTTAATCAGCTCTAACCACATTCGTTGCCTCAAATTCAATTCCTTTTGAGTCATCAAATATTTTAGGCTTTTATGGTCGGTGAAAATCTGACACCTTTCACCATATAAATGATGCCTCTAAATTTTTAACGCAAACACAATTACGGCCAACTCTAAATCATGAGTCGGGTAATTCTTCTCGTGCGGCTTCAATTGCCTAGAGGCGTAAGCAATCACCTTACCCTCTTGCATGAGTACACAACCCAATCCGTTCAAGAACGCGTCACTATAAACCATAAATTCTCTTCCCACCAAAGTTGCACCAAAATAGGGGCCTCGATCAACAAATGTCTTGATTTCTCAAAACTCATTGACACTTTTCTCGTCCAATCGAACTTCACATCTTTTTGCAAAAGTTTAGTCATCGGGGTAGCTATCATGGAAAACCCCTTGACAAAATGCCTATAATAGCCAACTAGGCCTAGAAAACTCCTTACTTCAGTTACGCTCCTCGACGGTTTCCATTCAATAATTACTGAAATCTTACTCGGGTCGACTCTAATCCCGTCTCCCGAGACAAGTGTCCCAAAAATCCCACTTCCTTGAGCCAAAATTCACTTTTACTGAATTTGGCATACAATTGTTTTTCTCTCAAAACTCGCAGAACCATAATCAAATGCTCGACATGTTCGTTCTCGTCTCGAGAGCAGATTAGTATGTCGTCGATGAAGACCACAACAAATTTATCCAAGTATGGCCGAAAAATACGATTCATCAAATCCATGAAGATCGCCGGGGCATTCGTTAGACCAAAAGGCATGACCAAAAATTCATAGTGGCCATATCTAGTCCTAAACGCGGTTTTCGGCACATCTGAGTCCTTGACTCTCAGCTGATAGTACCCTGACCTCAAATCTATCTTGGAAAATACCGTGGCTCCCTTCAATTGATCGAATAGATCGTCGATCCTCGGCAACAGGTACTTGTTCTTCACAGTTACCTTGTTAAGTTGCCGATAATCTATACATAGTCTCATGGAACCATCTTTCTTCTTTACGAATAAAATAGGAGCACCCCACGGAGAAAAACTCGGCCTTGCAAAACCTTTATCCGTTAGCTATTGCAACTGTTCTTTTAGCTCCTTTAGCTCGGTTGGAGCCATTCTATAGGGAGCAATAGAAATAGGGGCAGTACCCGAAGCTAACTCAATCCCAAATTCGATCTCTCTAACTGGAGGTAGCCCTGGCAACTCTTCTGGGAAAACATCTGGGTACTCGCATACTATGGGTACCGACTCCATTTTCAATTCAGTCTCTTTAGTGTTCAACACAAAGGCAAGATAGGCTTCGTATCCCTTCTTTAAATATTTCTGATTCGACAAGGTTGACATCACTACTGGTAGCCTATCTGGCTTATCTGATTCAACACGAATAAGATTACCATTTTCATCTCTCAACTCAATATGCTTCTTCCCACAATTCACAATTACTCCATGAGTAACTAACCAATCCATCCCAAGGATGACATCAAACTCATCAAACGGTAATAACATAAGGTCGACCGGGAAATAACGACCCTTAATCATCAAAGGGCAACCTTTGCAAACTCTATCAACCAACACACACTTGCCTAGGGGATTAGACACTCTTATTATGAATTCGGTAGACTCTATAGGCATGCTCATGCTAGAGACTAATTTCATGCTTATGTATGAGTGGGTAGATCCCGGATCAATTAAAGCTACAACACGAGTATCATAGAGAGAAAAGGTACCCGTGATTACGTCGGGGGAGGATGCCTCTTCACGAGCACGAATGGCATATATCCTCGCCTGTGATCTACCCTCGACTCTAGTAGCTTGCTCTCTAGACAGATTCTTGCTACCCATCTTAATTCTCGGGTTTCTCAGTGGTCTTCCCCAGCAGTACTTCCCGATCTTACATTCTGAGGCTTTTCTTTCTCGCCCACCTCGGGGCAGTCTCTGATAAAGTGGTCTAAGGACCCACATCTGAAGCAAGCTTTCTCATTAGCTCGACACTCACCAGAATGGCGCCTTCCACACTGAGGGCATTCCGGTTTACTTGGTCGGACGTTGCCCACACTAGCAACTGATGTGGTCTACCCTTTCGACCCCGAAATTGCTTGCTTTTTACTTCGGGTTGAAAACCCATTGAAGATGACGATCGTATTGAAATCCTCGATTTCTTAGATGAGGATTGGTGAGACTTATTCAGTTGTCTCTTCCTCGAGTCATAAGACTCATTCTCAGCTCTTCTCTTCTCTTTAGCCAACTCTTCGGCTTTATAGGCTCTTTCTACAAACACTACAAATTCCTTTAGTTCGAGGACTCCCACGTATAAACGTATACCTTCATTTAATCTATCCTCGAATCTCTTGCACATGACGGCTTCGGTAGACACGCACTCCCGTGCATACTTGCTAAGCCTTACGAACTCCCGTTCATAGTCGGTTACTGACATACGGCCTTGCTTTAGTTCCAAGAACTCCTTCCTCTTATGGTCGATGAACCGCTAACTGATGTACTTTTTTCGATATTCCTCTTGGAAAAATTCCCAACTAACTCTCTCCCTTGGCACCACCGACACCGGGGTGTTCCACCATCGATAGGTCAAATCTCTCGGAGAGATACCGCACACTTTAAGCACTCCTCGGTGTGCAGATAACTCATCGAATACCACGATGGTATTCTCGAGCCGTAATTCCACTTTCTCCGTGTCATCGTCCTTATTTACCCGAAATTCCTCGGCTCCTTGCTTCCTGATCTTATCCACCGAGGTCTTTCTTTCTCACCACCTTAACTACTTGAGGAGCTACTGGAGCAGGTTGAGGATTGGTGGAGGTGGAGGGGTTGAGCGTTTGGATTTGCTCGGCATACTCGGATATACCGCTTGCTCATCATGTGGAGAAAGGCTTCTCGAGCCTCTTCGCCCACCCAAGGTCTCGGGTCTACTATTAGTCGGGCGTGGTCCCTTGAGCGGAGCCGCCGTTACTCGCAGATATCATCGGTGTAGTTTGGTCAGGATCAGAATCCATATACTACATAAAATGCAATTTCATACGTCAGGAGCCATCACACTATCATTACTCAGACACTCTTACATATGGCATGTATAGCTAGACTCGTACTTATGCTATGTTAGTCCTAGAACCGACTAAACCGTAGCTCTAATACCAATAAATGTAACACCCCTTACCCGTCTTCAAGCCGGGACAGGGTTCGAGGCATTACCTAACTAATCTTGCTTAAACATCTCGAATAGGGTTACAAAGTCTCGTTTAAACCCATCACTTATTTATACTTGGCCCAAGAGGCCCTAAACATACTCCTAAGAGGTATCGGGACTATTCCGGGGAAATTTACGAGTTCGAGAAACTTTTCAACAAAACAGGGGTCACACGCCCGTGTGAGTCTAGGGACACGCTCGTGTGCCCCTAAGACATGCCCGTGTCTACCACCCGTGGTCAAAACTGACTAATTTCATACGGCCTCGACACTCCCGTGGCCTTGGCCCGTGTGCCAAACCTTGGCATTATGACTAATCCACACGGCCCACACACACGCCCGTGTGTTTCAACCGTGTGACGATTTAAATTCCAAGTGCAAGTTGCAGACTTCACACAGCCTGGGCACACGCCCATGTGCTAGCCGTGCCGCTCACATGGTCTAGACACACGCCTGTGTGTCTACCCAGGTGGAAAATTAGAAAGCTATCTACCAAGCCCTTAGCCACCCTACATTGCAAACATACATACTCCAATTCCATTCAACGTAATTCATGACCCAAAGACACATCTAAATACTCAATTCAACATTCATACACAAGCGCATACACTTCAGGAAAATCACTTCCATTAAGCAAAATAATTTTCCAAGTATTTGCCTAATTTAAGGCCATTTACAAAATGACTTTAGAAACATACATAGCCAACACACTGGCTAACAATTACAACTTAACAAAATACTCGAGTCCTATACATGCCATACTCAAAATAAGTCTAAATTGTTATACCAAAGTGATGTCGATAGTGTGATTTCTGAACTCCTACGTCCACGATCCTCGAGTTATCTTGGCAATACTACAAGGAAGAAGGGCAATGAAAGGGATAAGCATAAAGCTTAGTAAGTTTGCATGAATATAAATAGCAACAATAAGCTCATAAAATAATCCATCCATGACACTAACTAACCATACATAAGTCATAGGCATCTTGCCTTACTTACTCACAATTGCCCTTATTTAGCACATATCGTGCCACATGTCGTAAATGTTTCTTTGTGACTCATTCACGAGTACCTGTATTCACTCATTCATAGGACTTTAGTGCAAATCTCATTTCTACTTCTAAACTCATCTACTTATCCCTTTAATCACTAGGGATAGTCAAAGACACATATTCGACGTCGTTCATGTAGAGACGAAGCCAATGCCACATCCCCGAGGTGGTCTTACATGGAGTTACTTCTAAATGCCAATGCCATATCCCGGATATGGTCTTATATGGACTTTCACATCAATTATCGATGCCACATCCCGGATGTGGTCTTAACGAGTTTCTTATTCTTTTCCGAAGCCATATCCCGGATATGGTCTTATACGGGATCTTAACTCGGTGCCGAGGCCATATCCCGGACATGGTCTTATACGGGACCTTATCTAATTTACATTTCGATGATAGCAATCCCATATTCATTATAGTCCACTAGGACTTCAACATCATATTCAACATCAATTTCTCATTTCAATGAAGTATCATACATCAATGTGATACCAAGCATTTTCAATTATGCTAACATAAATATTTCATTAATCACATACAAACTTACCTCGTTTTCAAAATGAGCTAGCTCGACAATTTAGTCTGAGACTTTGTTCTTTCCCTGATCGAGGCGGATTCTCGGTTCTTCTTACTCTATAATAGCAATTTAGCTCATTTTAAGCATCTCATTAATAAAAGCATTTCAATAATCATGCTTAGGCAAAATTTCTATTTTGCCCCTAGACTTTGGCAAAATGACCATTCTCGCCTAGGCTCTAAATAAATAAATTCTAATCACATTTCTACCTTCAACAAGCCTAGGTGAACATTTAATACTCTTATAGCTATGATCAATACTCAACATTTCACATGGTAACTACAAATTTGTAACCTTTTCATCAAGGTCCAATTAGGTGTTTTCAAGACAACACCTTTCACAAAAGTTGTTCATCTAACAACTAAAACTCAATTTCTTCCATAAAAGTGCAACAAATAACTATGATAGCTCTCATGGCAAAACTCTTAACTTTTCACTATTTTGCACAATAATCCCCTCATTTGAAAGCTTAAGCTTTAGGGATCTCAAAAGTACAATTATTTTCAAGAAAAGTTCACTAGAACACTTACTTGTGAAGGGGTGAGTGTGATGAAATTTTTGGAAGCTTTCTACCCCTTATTTGCTGAAATTTTTGGTGGAAGAGATGAAGGAGAAAGATGATATCTTTTCTCTCCTTATTCTAATATTAAACTATCAATTAAGTCCACCTACTCACTAACTTTGACCAACATGGTCAATCCTTGTCCCCTATGGTCGGCCAAGCACATATTGGGGGTCTAATTGCTTTTTAAAGACCTCGAATTTACATTCTAAGGCTATTCGGTACCTTTAGCTTATAGAATGGAATTTTAGCACTTTATGCGATTTTGTCATTTTTTTCGCGATTAAGCATGAAATTGTTAAAATTTAAGCACCAAAATTCTCATGCTTATATACTATCATGCTCCAACTCATAATATAACATGAAAATAAATTTCTCAAGTCTCAGATTAGTGACCCCGAGATCACTATTCCGACTAGCCCCTAAATCGGGCTGTTACAGCCGGTCACACGCCCATGTGTGAGACCGTGTGGAGCATACTGACTTCAATTCAATCTCAACACCAGGGGACACACGGCCGTGTCGTATGACCGTGTATCACACATGGCTGAGACACACGCCCGTGTCTCTGTCCGTGTGGACAAGAATAGGCCATTTGCAAGGCCAATTTGCCACCCTTTCTCATGCTCACCTAAACAACAAAAATAATACCATTTCAACACATTTATAGGAAACAAAAACATGCTATTTCATATACAAATCAAGCCATTTAAAGTCCTTCCATTTCACTACTCAAATCATAATCCAAAACATACTAAAACAATATGCCATTACCAAGAATTTCACCTATCTTCTCTATGCATTTTTCTCATAATGTTATCAACTAATTCATGTCATAAAATATACCAAATCATCATCTTAAAATCAAGCCACAACATGCCATTTTTCAAGCAATAATACACCAATTAACAACTAGCTAATTGAGCAACCATATAACCATCACAACAACCATCCCAAACATTCCAAAACACAAGGCAATATATACATCATATGTTACTTATCAAACTTATGATTTAAGCCAACTTAAATGGCCAAATACACATCAACATTTACATCATTCATGAGCCAAATCTCATGGCTAATATCATATCTCAAAACACATCATCATATCACTAGCCTATACATGCCATATACCATATTTACAAAGCATCAAAAGTACCAACAAGTTGATCGATAGTGTGACGATGTTCCTGATGATCCCCAAGTCCGAGCTAGCTTCGATTAACTATAAAACAGGAAAAGAACACACAAAGTAAGCTTTAAAAATCTTAGTAAGCCATATACAAATAAAATCACCACATAAATTAACATCATTTCCATCAATAGGCAATCTATGAGTAAATACATAAAAAGCTCACAAACCTTTCCCAATGTATACATATTCAATATCATAAGTGAATTCATCAAATACTTCCCTTTTCAATACTTGTAAGAATCTCGTACGTACCTGAGTCGCTTAACTCATTCACACATTCTTTCTCGACTTGACTTTTCCCGTTGAACCTTTTGGAATTGTTAAGGGTAATCGAAAATCACATATAGCTCGTACAATGCCATATCCCAGATATGGTCTTACATGTTATCACATATCGATGCCGATAGCCCAGCTATAGTCTTACACGAAATCAAATAATGATGCCAATGTCCCAGACATGGTCTTACACGTAATCACATAATGATGCCAATGTCCCAGACATGGACTTACACATAATCACATCTCGTTAATCCTAATGTCATGACATTCATATCCTATACTATTCCTAAGGTTCGTACGGGACTTTCGGATATTGTAACCCTGTCGAATCTTGCTTGTATATGACCATTCAACATCCATAGAAGCTCAATGACAATTAAACATATATAATTCAATTTAAAGACATTTATTTGCATATGAACTTACCTTGTATTCGGGATAAACGAACTGGATCGACTATTCGATAACCTTTAATTTTCCCCGATCTAAATCCGATTTCTTTCATTCTTGATCTATATACATTCAAGATTTACTCATTCATTGAAGATTTACTCATTTATTCATCAAATTATTCAATTTTGTCCACAAACACATATTTGGGCTTTTTTACACTTTAGCCCCTAAAGTTCTATAATTTTATAATTTAGCCCTTATTTCATAAATATACAAAAATTCATGCAATTTAATACCTTCCCAAGCTAGCCGAATTTTCCTAGTACACATATCCGCCCATATTTATCATTTATTCACACATTTAGCCACACATTTTCACATTTTCACAAATAAATCCCTATTTGACATTTTTGTCAAAAATCACTTTACAAAACTATTAAATCTATCAAAAAATAGTCATTTTCCATTATCAAACATTCAAAAGCTCAAGTATTCATCAATGGCACTTCACAAAATCCTTAACGAATTCAAAAATTAAGGCACGAGCTAGCTAGAATACGAAGCAACGATTACAAAAACATAGAAATCATCAAAAAGCGAGCTAAAATCGTACCTTAATCAAGCTAGGAGTTGGCCGAATATCACAAGCCCTAAAATGTTTTGTTCTTCCTCTTATTGCAGTTGAAAAGATGATAATATGAGCAATTGTTTCCTTTTGTTTTATTAATATTAACTTAATAAACTATTTTACTAATTTACCCTTAATGATAAAACATAAATATCATCATATTAATGTCCATCTATGTCAAATTCCACTATCAATGGTCTAATAACATCATAAGGACCTTTCATTTTATAGATCATAGCAATTAGACACCTTTAACAAGTAGAATGCAACTTTTGCATTTTACGCGATTTAGTCTTTTTTCTCAAATTGAGCTATTAAACGATAAAATTAACTCACGAAATTTTCACACATATCAAATAACATACTGTAAACACCAAAAATATTATTAAAATAATTTTTTGACATCGGATTGGTGGTTTCGAAACCACTGTTCTGATTTAGCTAAAATCGGGTTGTTACAACTCTCCCCCCTTAGGGATTTTCGTCCCCAAAAATCTCACCAGTGAATAGGTTCAGGTATTGTTTTCTCATAGCATCCTCGGGTTCCCACGTAGCTTCTTCAACCCCATGTCGATGCCATAATATTTTCACTAATGCAATTTTTTTATTTCTCAACTCTTTGATCTCACAAGCTAAAATTCGAATCGGTTCTTCAACATATGACATATTTGACTGAATTTCAACATCGGTCGGGGAAATAACGTGTGAAGGGTTGGATCGGTATCGTCGAAGCATTGATACATGAAACACATTATGTATTTTCTCTAACTCAGATGGTAAAGATAATCGATAAGCAACTGGCCCGACTCGTTCGATAATCTCATATGGTCCGATGAACCGCGGACTCAATTTCCCTTTCCGACCTAACCTTAATATCTTTTTCCATAGCCAGACTTTTAAAAACACTCTATCCCCGATCTGAAACTCAATATCTTTCCATTTCAAGTCTGCGTAAGATTTCTGTCGATCTGGTGCTGCTTTCAAACAATCGCGAATTACTTTCACTTTTTCTTCTGTTTCCCTGATCAGAAGAACTCCGTGAATCTTATTCTCGCTTAGCTCAGTCCAGTACAACGGTGTTCGACATTTACGACCGTATAGAGCTTCATATGGTGCCATCTTTATACTTGATTGAAAGCTATTATTGTAAGCAAATTCAATCAGCGGTAGATATTTCTCCCAGCTACCTTTAAATTCAAGAATGCAACATCGCAACATATCCTCGAGTATCTGAATAACTCGCTCGGATTGACCATCCGTTTGAGGGTGAAACGCAGTGCTAAAATGTAGCTTTGTACCTAAAGCTTCTTGTAATTTCTTCCAAAATCACGAAGTGAACCTCAGATCTTTATTTGAAACAATAGATAACGGAACTCCGTGCAATCAAACAATTTCTGAGATATACAACTCAGCTAATTTATCAAGTGAGTAATCTGTACGTACAGGGATGAAATGAGCTGATTTTGTCAATCTGTCAACAACAACCCAGATTGCATCTTTCTTTCTCGGAGTTAAGGGCAAACCCGAAACAAAATCCATAGTTACTCTGTCCCATTTCCACTCAAGAATCTTGATAGGCTGTAATAAACCTGACGGCACTTGATGCTCAGCTTTGACTTGCTGACAAATCAAACATTTCGAAACAAATTCTGAGATATCCCGTTTCATGCCATGCCACCAATAAAACTGTTTCAAATCATTATACATTTTCGTGCTTCCCGGGTGTACTGATAAACAATTACTATGTTCTTCGTTCAAAATCATCTGAATTAACTCTGAATTTCTCGAAACACATATTCGATCTCTGAATCTCAAGCAATCATCGGAATCAACTTGAAACTCTGAATCAGAAATTGACTCACACTGAACCCGTTTTGGTTGCAGTTCATTATCAAACTTTTGAGCTTCATAAATTTACTGTATAAACAACGGTCTCGCTTTCAACTCGGCTACTAACGAACCATCGTCAGACAAATCCAAATGTGTGTTCAAAGCACGTAAAGCAAACAAGGACTTTCGGCTCAAAGCATCAGCAACTACGTTCGCTTTCCCTCGATGATAGTCAATACCAAATCATAGTCTTTTAACAATTCTAACCATCTCTGCTATCGCAAATTCAAATCTCTCCGAGTCATCAGATATTTCAAGCTTTTGTGGTCAGTATAAATATGACATTTCTCACCAAACAAATAATGACGCCAAATTTTCAACGCGAACACAATCGCAGCCAATTCTAGATTGTGTGTCGGATAATTCTTTTCATGCGGCTTCAACTGTCTCGAGGCGTAAGCTACAACTTTGCCTTCCTGCATCAAAACACAATCCAGGCCATTTAACGATGCATCACTGAAAATTATGAATTCTTTACCCGACTCAGGCTGAACTAACACTCGAGCTTCAGTCAATAAAGCTTTTAACTGCTCGAAACTTTTCTGGCATTTATCTGACCACTCGAGCTTAACATCTTTTTAAAACAATCTTGTCATCGGAGTTGCAATCATTGAAAAGCCTTTTACAAACTGTCTATAATATCCCGCTAGTCCTAGAAAACTGCAGACCTCAGAAACATTTCTCGGTGGCTTCCAATCCATAATCCCAGATATTTTATTCGGATCAACCCGGATACCATCAGCTGAAACAATATGTCCTAGAAATCCAACCTCTGGTAGCCAAAACTCACATTTGCTAAACTTTGCAAACAACTGTTTATCTCTCAAAGTTTGTAGCATGGTTTTCAAATGCTCAACATGCTCAGATTCATCACAAGAGTAAATCAATATGTCATAAATGAACACAACTACAAATTGATCTAAATACGGCCTGAAAATTCGGTTCATCAGGTCCATAAAAATAGCAGCTGCATTCATTAATCCGAAAGGCATAACAAGAAATTTGTAGTGTCCGTAACTTGTTCTAAATGTAGTCTTTGGCACATTCGAGTCTTTTACTCGCAACTGGTAATAACCCGATCTCAAATTGATTTTCGAAAACACTGTTGCCCCTTTCAACTAATCAAACAAATCATCTATTCGTGGCAAAGGGTATTTATTCTTGATCGTCACTTTGTTGAGCTATCGATAGTCTATACACATTCTCATCGTGCCATTTTTCTTTTTCACAAATAATACTGGTGCACCCCAGGGAGAAAAACTTGGTCTAGCAAAACCTCTATCTATCAACTCTTGCAACTGGGCTTTCAATTCTTTTAACTCTGTCGGAGTTATTCTGTACGGAGCTATTGATATCGGTGTTGTACCCGGTACTAATTCAATACCAAACTCAACCTCTCTGATAGGTAGTAAACCCAGTAATTCTTCAGGAAACACATCTGAAAACTCACATACAACTGATATTGATTCAATCTTTCTCTCTGTCACTTTTGCATCAAGTACATAAGCAAGATAAGCTTCACACCCCTTTCTCGCAAATCTCTGAGCTAACATAGACGAGATTACAACTGGCATACTGTTTAAATCATGAGATTCAATTCTAATAATCTCATTATTATGACATTTCAATTCAATTGTCTTTCGTCTACAATTCACTATAGCACTATGCATTGTTAGCCAATCCATACCCAAAATCACATCAAATTCGTCGAATGGCAACAACATCAGATTAGCCGGAAAACAGAAATCTCGATGCTTTAACGGATAATTCTTGCAGACTTTGTCAACCAAAACATATTTGCCTAAGGGGTTTGATACTCTAATCACAAATTCAGTAGACTCTACAGGCAAAGTCTTACTGGATACTAAATTCATGCATATATAAGAATGAGTTGATCCTAGATCTATCAATGTAATCACATTAGTATCATAGAGAGTGAAAGTACCGGTAATCACGTCTGGCGAGGATGCCTCTTCCCGTGCACAGATAGCATAAGCTCGGATAGGTGCTCATGCCTTAGACCTCACAGTAGAGTCTTTTGTCGCTCTCTGACTACCACTCACATTACAAACATATCTGGGTGGTCTCCCTCTAACTGCCGTATTACTCGGCCTCATACTCTGAGTGTTATCTTTTTCAGCTAACTCTGGGCAATCTCTGATAAACTAATCTAACGATCCACATTTAAAACAAGCCCGATCATTCAATCTACAATCACTGAAATGCCATTTTCCACACTATTTACATTTGGGTCGATTTGGTTTTGCACTCCTGACACTAGCTATCGAGATAGCCGGAGCTTTAAAGTTTGAATGTTCCACTGATGCATTAGAATGATTAAACGAGTCTCAGAATTTCTTCGATGAAGATTGATACAGTTTACTCATTGATCTTTTTCTCGAGTCTTTAGCTTCTGAATCTGGCTTTCTCTTTTCTTTACTAAGATCCTCGGCTTTACAAGCCCTCTCAACTAGAACGAAAAATTCTTTCAACTATAGAATTCTGACTAGTAATTTTATATTTTCATTCAATCCATCTACAAATCGTTTGCACATGATTTCTTTAGTGGAAACATATTCCCAGGCATACTTGCTTAATCGTACGAATTCTCTTTCATACTCAGTGACAGTCACTCGACCTTTTTTTAACTCCAGAAACTCTTTATGCTTTTGATCAAGGAATCTTTGACTGATGTACTTCTTTCGAAATTCGGATTGGAAAACCTCCCAAGTAACCCGTTCTCTAGGAACCACAGATATCAACGTTTTCCACCAATGGTACGCATTATCTCTCAGCAAAGATACAACACATTTGATACACTCATCAGGAGTACAAGACAATTCATCAAATACTCTAATTGTATTTTCGGGCCAGAACTCAGCTCTCTCTGCATCATCATCAATAGTAGCCCGAAACTCTTCAGCCCCATGTTTCTGAATCTTATCTATTGGCGGCTTGTTTAATCATATTAGATCTATAACTTGAGGAAAAACAAGGATTTGTTGAGGAACAGGTAGGGGTGGAGGTTGTTGAGTAGCCAGATTCGTTCGAACGAACTCCGTAAACCACTCACTCATCATATGGAAAAAGGCTTGTTTAGCCTCTCCCTCTTGGCTACTCGTCACGGGTCTAGATTCTATAGGCGTTGTCCCTTGAGCGGGAGCGGGCGCATTACTTTCTACATCATCAGCTATAGCTCTTTCAGAATCCATTGCTATACAAAAACACAATTTAAGCTGTCAGGAATCATCACACTATCATAGAGCATATATGGAATGTATAGCTAGATTCTCATACACGCTACGTTAGTCCTAGAATTGACTAAACCGTAGCTCTGATACCAATAAATGTAACACCCCTAACCCGTATCCGTCACTGAAATAGGGTTATGAGGCATTTCCTATCAAATCACAATATACAACATACATTTATGCATCCATTCTCAAACACCATTCAATCATAAACACATTGTCCCTTATAAGGGCCTACGAGGCCTTAAACATGCTCTAGAAATGGTTTGGGACTAAACCGATAACATACAAAAATTTTAAAAAACTTAGAAATTTTTCAAACATACAAAGGTCACACGCCCGTGTGAACAGGCTGTGTGCCTCACACGGCTCCAGACACGTCCATGTCCCAGGCCATGTGAAAATAGGGCATACGTACTGACTTGGGTCAGACGGCTGACCAGGCGCTCGTGTGTCTAGCCCGTGTGCCCTCCGTAATGGCCACACACGGCTGTGTGTCAGGGCGTGTGCTAGGCCGTGCCAATCTTGTAGGGTATACTGACTTATGAAACACGGCCAAGTCACATGCCCGTGTATGAGGCCGTGTGGAGCATACTGACTTCAATTCAATCTCAACACCAGGGGACACACGGCCGTGTAGTATGATCGTGTATCGCACACGGCTGAGACACACGCCCGTGTCTCTGCCCATGTGGACAAGAATAGGCCATTTGCAAGGCCAATTTGCCACCCTTTCTCATGCTCACCTAAACAACCAAAATAATACCATTTCAACACATTTATAGGCAACCAAAACATACTATTTCATAGACAAATCAAGCCATTTAAAGTCCATCCATTTCACTACTCAAATCATAATCCAAAACATACTAAAACAATATGCCATTACCAACAATTTCACCTATCTTCTCTATGCATTTTTCTCATAATATTATCAACTGATTCATGTAATAAAATATACCAAATCATCATCTAAAAATCAAGTCACAACATGCCATTTTTCAAGCAATAATACACCAATTGACAACTAGCTAATTGAGCAACCATATAACCATCACAACAACTATCCCAAATATTCCAAAACACAAGGCAATATATACATCATATGTCACTTATCAAACTTATGATTTAAGCTAACTTAAATGGCTAAATACACATCAACATTTACATCATTCATGAGCCAAATCTCATGGCTAATATCATATCTCAAAACACATCATCATATCACTAGCCTATACATGCCATATACCATATTTACAAAGCATCAAAAGTACCAACAAGTTGATCGATAGTGTGACAATGTTCCTGATGATCCCCAAGTCCGAGCTAGCTTCGATTAACTATAAAACAGGGAAAGAACACACAAAGTAAGCTTTAAAAAGCTTAGTAAGCCATATACAAATAAAATCACCACATGAATTAACATCATTTCCATCAATAGGCAATCTATGAGTAAATACATAAAAAGCTCACAAACCTTTCCCAATGTATACATATTCAATATCATAAGTGAAATTCATCAAATACTTCATTTTTCAATACTTGTATGAATCTCGTACGTACCTGAGTCACTTAACTCATTCACACATTCTTTCTCGACTTGACTTTACCCGTTGAACCTTTTGGAATTGTTAAGGGTACTCAGAAATCACATATAGCTCATACAATGCCATATCCCAGATATGGTCTTACATGTTATCACATATAGATGCCGATAGCCCAGCTATGGTCTTACACGAAATTAAATAACGATGCCAATGTCCCAGACATGGTCTTACACGTAATCACATAATGATGCCAATGTCCCAGACATGGTCTTACACATAATCACATCTCGTTAATCCTAGTGTCATGACTTTCGTATCCTATACTATTCCTAAGGTTCGTACGGGACTTTCGGATATTGTAACCCTGTCGACTCTTGCTTGTATATGATCATTCAACATTCATAGAAGTTCAATGATAATTAAACATATATAATTCAATTTAAAGACATTTATTTGCATATGAACTTACCTTGTATTCGGGATAAACGGACTGGATCGACTATTCGATAACCTTTGATTTTCCCCGATCTAAATCTGATTTCTTTCGTTCTTGATCTATATACATTGAAGATTTACTCATTTATTCATCAAATCATTCAATTTAGTCCACAAACACATATTTGGGCATTTTTACACTTTAGCCCCTAAAGTTCCATAATTTTACAATTTAGCCCTTATTTCACAAATATACAAAAATTCATGCAATTTAATACCTTCTTAAGCTAGCCGAATTTTCCTAGTGCACATATCAACCCATATTTATCATTTATTCACACATTTAACCACACATTTTCACATTTTCACAAATAAATCCCTATTTGACATTTTTGTCAAAAATCACTTTACAAAACTATTAAATCTATCAACAAATAGTCATTTTCCATTATCAAACATTCAAAAGCTCAAGTATTCATCAATGGCACTTCACATGTTTAGCTCGGATGAGTAACCTGATGTTGTTTTATAGGTTTAGCTCGGATGGGTAACCTTACATGTATGGATAACTTTGGACAAACTATTTGATGTGTCAATAAGGTTTAGCCCAGAAGGGTAACCTGACACTAGTATATGTTCAGCTCAGACGAGTAACCTGAGGTCGTTGAAAGGTTTAGTCCGGACGGGTAACCTGACCTATACATTACAACTTTGGCCAAGCTATTTGATGTGTCGATAAAAGTTTTAGCCCAAATTAGCTACCTGACACATATGGATATATATATTTAGCTCGGACGAGCATCAGATGTGATTGGTACCAGTTTATTTGAGTTATTTTATGATGGTTCATCGGGTAACTTACAAGATACAAAAGGTGGAAATTGAGTAATATGTAATGTACTAAATGATCAAAAGTGGCAAAGTAGAGGTCTTGATAACAAGTTTGAGTATACTTATGTAATTGAATATGAATCACGCTCACCTTGTTGTGATTATGTTTTGATATATTAGGTAAAGTTTAGTTATACACGTTAGTTTAACCTATGTACTTGTTATATGAGGTAAGTTAACCGTTTATATGTATATGAGATTACTAAGCATCCTCTAATGCTTACCTTGTTGCTTTTCCTTTTCCTGAAATTTTGACTTACGAAACATGTTGATTAGATCCTTGAGGAGCACACACTATCCATCTCTTGATTCGCTAGACTTTTGATTATTTGAACTTGATTATATGTGGCATGTACTTAGGAGTGTCAAGTTGTTTGTAATGTTAATTATATTTTGTGATATAGTTGATTTTCACCACATATGGTAACTTATGGAAATGTTGATTTGCTCATGTTCATAGTTTTGGTATTGTTATGCATAAATAGATGACAATTATAATGAGTCGGGAGTGCTTTAATCAACTTATTGTATGGTATAAATAGGTGCAATGGCTTGTATTTATTCAAGTATCCTTGTTTTGAATTAGTGCCAAATGTGGCATATTGATTTTGTGGATTTATTAGATGATTATATGTTATGTTTTGGCTTGGAATTGATATGTTTTGAACAAGTTTAAATGAGGTCAAAAACATTTTTTGGCCTATTTGGATGGTTGGTTTGAAGCAAGTACCAAATGGTCAAAATTTGCCATAAACATGTTTCTTATCCCGATGTCGATTTTCCCTCATCACAATGTTGACCAACAGTTTGTGATGTCTAAACGTCAAGTGGTCCGACGTCGTAACATGACATACTATTTGGCGATGTCTCGACATGGAGAAAATCTCGTCATGATGTCGACCCTATATTTTTCAAAATTTTCAATTTGGTCTTTGTTTGATCTCGGGTCAACTTTTGAGCTCACAAAGGCTTGGGAAATGTTTAAATTTATTCTAAATGACTTATATTATGATAGATAATTATTTTTGATTTGAAGTATCTGTTAAAGGTCTATAACTGTTCCGTTTTATACTGTAACATTTTGTAGCTCAGTCTCGGTGATCGAGACGGGCTTAGGGAGTTATATTTTATGGTATCAGAGCCAAGTTCAGTCAATTCTAGGACTTAACATAGCGTATATTGAGTCTAGAAATACATGCCATTATAATTTGATAGT
This sequence comes from Gossypium sturtianum, assembly GCA_025698515.1. Lineage (NCBI taxonomy): Eukaryota > Viridiplantae > Streptophyta > Magnoliopsida > Malvales > Malvaceae > Gossypium > Gossypium sturtianum. The sequence goes on along the minus strand of CM046950.1, from coordinate 137,019,384 downwards.
GTGATGCTTTCTGATTTGATCTGACTCTATTTTTCATATAGATATACAATGTCGGTTGAGTCTAATAGCGCCATACCTGATGAGGTAGACACTAATGTTTTGACTTCTGAATAGGGAGCAAGTCATAGCTTACCTATTTCACAGATGCCTGGAAGTGAGGATCGTGGTGCCTTATTCTAAATGATGAATTTATGGTTTACTCAATTTATGCGAGCTAATCCTACGACTCCGCAACCTCCACCCCTACCGTGCCTCATCTGGCACCTCCTTGTCTTCAAAGTTCAAATCCCGTAAATGTTCATAGTGTAACACCCGAGTATCTTATTGACTCAAAAAATTTAGGGAGAGTTAGGATTAAATTGAAAGGATTAGTAAATTGTCGGACTTCATCGGGGAATTCAAAAATTTAAATGGCCAAATTTCAATTAGTTGGATCTCAATTCTGGTTCGGTTAGGATGGAACTGACTTGTCCCAAATTGAAAGACAAAATGATTAAGGATGAATGGTAGAGACGGATGGTGAAGTCATGCTAAAGGTGTATTATATAGGAGTGTGTGGAGATCGAATTTCTCAATTATGTTTACACATTTCTCTCTCCATAAAATCATCTTTTTCAGTCACTCTGAAGAAGAAGAGGATGTAGCTGAAGGAAGCTCTACATGTCGTAGCAGTTGTGAGCATGGAAGTTTGGCAGTAGAGAAATTGAGGAATTGATAAGCTTCTTAACCTTTATATACTCGTGGATTGAAGAAAGAAGTAGAGTAAGAACACTTAAAAGCTTTTGTATAATGATGAATTCTGGGTTTTAAGGGTTGAACACCTTTATTTTAACCGATAAATAGTTGTCATGCTTAGTTGTCAGGACAAATGAGGCTCTGACGTTTGGACAAGCTAAGTTGACAAGGATAAGGAAGTGATGTGAGTTTATATACCTTATCTTCTGGATTATAAATGATATCTTGTGACTTGCTTGTACAATGTTTGTAACACCCCTAACCCGTATTCGTCGCCAGAATAGGGTTACAGAGCATTACCATGAAAATATAAATTTAAACATTCATTTCCAAACATTTCATTAACCATAGTATAATTCTGTAACACCCCTTACCCGTATCCAACACCGAGATAGGGTACGAGGCATTACTGGACTTATTCATAAGCAAACATTCAAAATCGAGACATGAATTTCCACTCAAATTTAAAACTTTTCAAAAATATTCATATCGTCCCTAAAGCGAGCCTACGAGGCCCAAAAAATGTATCGAAAGTAGTTCGGGACTAAACCGAGCACTCAGGGAATTTTTATAAAACTTAGAAAATTTTTACTAGAACCAGGGCTCACACGCCCGTGTGGTCCAAGGGACACGCTCGTGTGACCCTGGGACACGCCCATGCTTTAGACCGTGTTCGATTTAGGGGTGCTCTCTAACTTGTGCCATACGACCATGGCACACGCTCGTGTGCTAGGCCATGTAGCACACACGGCTGAGACACACACCCGTGTCTCTGCCCGTGTGCTCAATTCTGGGCATTCTATTTTTCAAAATTAAGGTGCAGGGGACACACGGCCGAAACACATGCCCGTGGGGCAGACCGTGTGTCACACACGGCCTAGACACATGCCCGTGTGTCTACCCGTGTGGAAAAATTAAAGGCTATTTACCAAGCCATTTGCCACCCTTGTACACACATACACTTACACCAATTCAAGGCACATACATAACATACTTAGGTAACCAAATCATCCACAATTATCACACTCACAACATTTACTACGTCACAATTGACTACTTTCAAGATACCTAATTGTACACCACTTTATCATTTCATTAATAAACCACATTTCTAAATATCTCACATTCATGTCATGAATAACATTTCTATCATTCACCAAGCATACCATGACTATATCATCAAAGTCATTAGCACACACATATATATATATACTTAGGCTTATAACCATGATAGCCCAATTAAGCCAATCTACATGGTCAATTATCAAAACAAGCATTTGATAATCACAAGCCAACACATTGGCTACAATCACAATGACACATTAACAAATGACTAAGTCCCTATGCATGCCATAGACATAAAATACTTGAATTCACTTATACCCAAAATGATAGCTTGATAGTGTGATAGGATCTCTAGCGATCTCAAACCCGAGCTAGCTTAATAACCCTATAAGACATAGGAAAGGAAGGGGGGTAAGCTATGTATATAGCTTAGTAAGTTCATATATAAATAATAAGCAACCTCAACCATACATATATCATACTATCAACATAATGTAAATCCATACGAATGCCATTTAAGTCTCATAAGTATAACTTAATCACATCTTACCAAGTGTTTATCATGTTCAACAATATGAACACAAATTTTATAATCTACCATAATCTCATGGTTATAATTTTATTCAGTCACAATTTTTGCTCTATCAACTTATAAACATAATTTGACATATTCTGGCATTAGCCCAACAACCGTAATCTTTCTATTGTAACATATTACAACAATTAACAAATCATTTCAAACCACATAATAAACATGCATATTAATTATGAGTATTTACATTTCAAGCATATACTTTAACATCACTCAATTGCCTAAACTCTTATCCTCACATACTTTCATAACCATTTTAATTGGCAATTATGCCAATCTTTCCTTTTTCACATATCCTGACAAATCACAATTTGCATGAATATAACATGCTATATCTTAACTCAATTTGGCCCGAAAGCCAATCACATAATCATCAATAAAATTTATCATGTATTTCATACATCACAAGTATAGACCAATAATCAAAATGTTTTCATAAAATCATTCTCGTGGAAATCATGAACTCACAATTTCATGAAGTCAATGTATATAAACTTTACGTACATACCTGTACCAATTCGTAATATTTACATACTCTTTCTCTTCTTTTACATACCCGTTGAATTTCCCATTGAACCACTTGGAATACTAAAGGATACTCAAGAATCTCGTACACATAGTACCGTACAAATGCCATATCCCAGATATGGTCTTACATGTAATCTCGTATCGATGCTAATAGCCCAGCTATGGTCTTACACGAAGTCTCATATCGATGCCATATCCCAGATATGGTCTTACACGAATGTCTCATATCGATGCCATATCCCAGATATGGTCTTACACATAATCTCAGTAACCCTAATGTCATGACATTTATATCCTATCTATTCCTAAGGTTCAATCGGGACTTTCACTGTACCGAATCTCTGTCGGTCATTTCCGATGTATCGTACTCAATAACATTCACATTTCGTTTCAATAATATAACATTTACCATAATTATATCAATTAAGCATTTATACACATATAATTTAATGCTTATTAAACATACGAACTTACCTCGACATAAAAATGGAGAAAAGGACTAAATCGTCAAATACTCATTTTTCCCCTATTCTAGGTCCAAACCTCGTTTTTATTGATCTATAATATCACATTTAACTTATTTAATCAATATACTATTCAAATCAGCCCAAAATCACATTATGGCAAAAATTACATTTTAGCCCCTAAAGTTTGACATTTTTACAATTTAATCCCTAGGCTCGTAAAATGATTTTCATTCAATTTCTTCAATACCCATGCCTAGCCAAACCTTATACATACTCATAATAGCCCACATTTTTCATTTATTCACACTTTTACTACATATTTTACAACTTTTACAAACAAGTCCTTTTAGGCATTTTACCGAAAATCACTTAGTAAAAGTTGTTTAACAAATAATAAACATGCATTTTCTACCACCAAATATCAAAATACATACATGTTCAACATGGTTAAAATTTTAGACCTTGACATCTCTTAAAATTGATGGTAGAAATAGAAAGATCGAGTTACAACGACTTAAAAAACGTAAAGAGCATTAAAAACGGGGCTAAAACGGACTTACAGTCGAGCTTGGAAGCTTGGAAAACCCTAGCTATGTCTTCTCCATGCAAGGTTCGTCCATGAGGAAGAAGATGGACAAAAATTGGCTTTTAATTTGGCTTTTTAATTCATTTAATTACCAAATTACTAAAATGCCCTTAATGAAAAACTTTGAAAGCATACCAAACCATGTCTATTTTTGTCCACCAACTTAACCAATGGTCTAATTACCATTTAAGGACCTCTAATTTAAAATCTCATAGCAATTGGACACCTTTAGCATGTAGAACTCAACTTTTGCACTTTTTACAATTTAGTCCTTTTAACTAAATTGAGTGCCCAAACGTCAAAATTTTCAAACAAGATTTTCACGAAATCATTTCGTAAAACTGTAGACCATAAAAATGTAATAAAAATGGATTTTACTACGTCAGATTTGTGGTCCCAAAACCACAGTTCAGACTAAACCCAAAATCGGGTTGTTACAAATTCATTCATACACATATATCGTCTCTTTTTCGAGCCCTAGAAGCCTTAGGTACACTTTAGAAATAATTCGGGACTAAATCGAAAACATTTAAAACATTGAGGAGAAAGTTAGAAAAATTCACACTATAGGGATCACACGGCCATGTGGCCAGGCTCTGACTCACACGGCTGAGACACACGCCCGTGACTCAGGCCGTGTAACATTCGAAATAGGGACACACGGCCATGTCCCAACCCGTGTCTGTGTTTGTGTAACTCTTTAACTTGGGTCACACGGCCAAGCCATGTGTCCTTGTGCCAGGTTGTGTAACCTTCGAAATGGCCTCACACGCTCGTGTGCTAGGCCGTATAACTTTCAAAAAGTAACCTTTAAAACCTACAGGGGACACACAGCCATGACGCATGACACAGGGCTGAGACACATGCCCGTGTCTTAGGCCGTATGGACAAGAAATTGGCTAAAATTCAAGCCATTTCTTTCACTCAGTCAAGCATGAACCTACAAGCAACTTGCACATATGATCAAGACCTTAAAACATACCTAAATAATGCATAATAAGACCAATTCAATAAGCCATTTAACCATCCAACCAATATGCCATATAGGCACCTCAAACACAAGCAATCAAATATACTTAGACTTATGTCTAATTGGTCTTCTTCCATCCGAACACATTTAACTCAATTTCCACATCAAGCATACCATAATTGACCACATTTCAAACATACCAACACTTACCACTTTGGTTATAAAATCATACTTCAACTTGAATATATTAAAATTACACCATCACATACCAAATTATTCATTCAAAATATGCATAAACTTAGCCATAATAATATCAACCATCAAGGTACCAGAGTACCAAAAATAGCACAACTCAAATCAACACTTAAATACCATAAACATCAACTAACCCTTAAACATAAGTCCACCTATACATGCCATTATAACCTTGAATATAGCATCAAAATCTACCGATATAATCTCTAGATAGTGTGATAGATCTCTGACTAGCTTCCAAACCGATCGAGAATTCGGTAATCTAAAATGTAAAGGAAAATAACTACGTAAGCAATGAACGCTTAGTAAGCTCGTATAAACTTTAAACATAACATTACATTTCAAGAATGAAATTTATGGGGTAATTGTATGTAACACCCCATACCCGGCCTAGACGTTATGGCCGAATCTGGCGGTATCACATTGAAGTGTTTTTAGCAAAACATTGATCATATCAGTTTGTTACTAAACTTTAAAACCATATTTGATGCGGAAGATTTTATAGTATGTTACGAAATGTGGTGTTTTGGAAAATAATTATCTTTTGAAAAAAAACCGCGTCCTACTACTTCTCAGTGTGAATTGAAATAAATAAAATTCCCCAAATTAAAAGTTAAAATTTAAAGAGGCCTTATTACAAAACAAATACCCAAATTAAAATTATTGGAAATAAAACTCAAATATAAAAATAGGTGCGGTTATGTGGCCACCTCCGAATCCCTCGCAGCACCGATCCGCCTAAGACTGGGGATTACCTGTACAGATGAACAGAGGGGTGAGTTTACGAAAACTCAGTGTGTAACCCCATATAAGCAAAATGCCAATCATGCCATAGGCAAGTACAGTCTGGGCCTAAGCCCAAATCAATAACAGATTCGATTCGATTCGATTCGGCTGGGCCATAGCCCATTACAATGATCGATATCGGTGTGGGCCTTAGCCCATAACAAAGTGATAAGAATGTGATTAGGCATGGAATCGAAGTCCTACCCATCCGGCCTCTACACTCCACTCCGTCCAAATTTAACACACTCCATGTGGGGATAAAATCACCCACCCATCCCTACACTCCAAAAATTAACACCTTGCGGCATTAAGCAAAGATTTGCAAGCAGAGTCGCGATCTGATACACTTCCTCCAATCATAATTATCCCATCCCCATGCAACATATCATACATGTATGCAACATATATATCGTGGCATGCTTATATAAGTCATACATAACATAGCATACAATCATTTTATAACATAGGGGCATAACAGTCATTTTACAACATAGGGTATAACAATCATTTTCTATCAGTTTGGGGTCTAGGTATACTTACCGACCCATCATTAGGTCCACAGTTGTCTCGGGTGACCCGTGCAACCTTTACAGTAAAACAGTGAAAATGGGCCCAAGGCCCATAATGCGGGCCCATGTAGGCCCACACGCCCGTGTGGCCCACATAGCCCAGAATTGGCCTCGGTCATGAAAATTACACAGCTTGGCCCAATTTTCTCCACACGTTCGTGTGGTTTACTCGTGTAGGGCCCACAAGCCTGTTGGGCTCACACGACCCATTTCGGCCCAACATGGCCCAAAACGGCCTAAGACCATGAAATCGCTCATAGTGGCCTCAACAGTCTAACGCCCATGTTTTAGGCGTTCGGTTTACCACGCGAGCAAGCGCACGCTCGTGTAACGTCAGTTGTCATAATTTTTTGGCTTTTGTCGGTTTACGATTTGGGCAGTGTTTACACACCTGGTTTCGATTCGTCACGAACAGTCGCTCAAGCACTCACCAACCTACATTTGGTCAATCAAACACCACCATCAGTACTACTTTACGGTTAACAAGAACCCGAAATCAATAATCCAATCATAGAATAGCGTAGCGTTACCTTCAATCGAACCACTATGATTCCATGAATTTTAGTCTCTAGCGATTGATTAGGAGTTCCCTGAATCCTTCCTTAACTGCCATTCACTTACCATCAGTTATCACTTAAGGCAAAAGAAGAAAGGGAATAATAATTCGTTTATAGAACTTACCGAAAGAGAGCAAGAGAACCGAATAGTGAAAGGATTCGGCACTAGCACAGCCCTTCACCCTCGATTTAAAGCTATCCTAAAACAGTTAAACAAACCCCACTTTAGTAACTCAAAAGCTGACACTTCAAGTGCCATACTCACTTACCGAAAAGAAAGGAGCAAAGTCAATCGACAGAGGGGGAAAGAATGGTTTCGACAGTGATCAGAACTGGAAATCGACAGCACAACACTTGAGGGAGAGAAAGAAAAGAATCGATTTAGGAGAGAAGAGATTTCGGCAGAGGGAAAAGAAGAAAAAGAGAAAAGAGAAGAGGAAAAAAAAAAGAAAAAGGAAAGAAGGTGTATTCGGCTACTAGAAGAACTACTTGAGAAAGGAAACAAGAATAGGCACTTGAGGGAGGCAATATTCGGCCAGAGAAGGTTGTCAAAATAGCAAAAATGTGAGATAGAAGAATATGCCAAAATTCCTTACCACATTCGGCCTCTGAAGCAAAAAGAGAAAAACACCAAAAGGAAAAACAAAATGAGGCATACCACTCTTGGCCGAATTCTTGAGTGCCCAGAGTCCACATTCGGCACAACATTCCCTCTCCCCTAATCCCTTGATTTTCTCCTAAAATCCCTCCTCAAACATCTCCATCTGATCACACCTCCCCTCAACCATTCAATTCGAATTCCTCTTAACCACTTCAGTGTTTCAGTCAAACTCTATCACCTCCCACGACACAGCAGCAAAATAAATACTCCCTTTCCTCTACCAAGATTCGAACCTCAGTCCTCTGGCCTAGGTAACACGCCACTTACCCCCTAGACCAGCAGGATTTTTATGTCTTGTTATACACACAATAATTTAAAAGCCTACTAACTAGAGGCAAGGGTTTTATTCCTAAAACCAAAATTTTGCACAAGCCTGTGCTTGAACCCGGGACTTCTCGTGACACTCCCCAACACACCCAAATCACTTAACCACCGAAGGCGGACCAAGACTTTGTGTTGCAACCATACAAAAATAATTACCTAGATTTTGGGGCGTTACAACTCTACCCCCTAAAAGAAAATTTTGGCCTCGAAATTTACATGATCAAAACAGATCTGAGTCTTAAGTTCCACTAGCTCCTTCGGTGCCATTCTATAGGGAGTAATGGACACCGGAGTTGTACCCGGTAGGAGCTTAATCCCAAATTCAACTTCACGGTTTGGAGGTAATCCAGGTAATTCATCGGAAAAACATCCAAAAAATCTTTGACTGTCCTGATGTGTTTAACAGACAAAACCTCAGAATAAAAAACATCGATGTAGGCTATATACACCTCACAACCCTTACGAACCAACTTCTTGGCCTTCAGTGCAGAAATTACATTTGACAAATAATTCTGGCGCTCCCCTATTACTACCGCCTCATCACCCTCCACAGTTTTCAGTACCACCCGTTTAGTAGCACAATCCAAATTCACTTTGATGCTTAACCAGCCAATCCATGCCCAGTATAAAGTCGAATTCTCCAGATGGAAGTTCCATTAAATCCGCCAAAAAGATGGTTCCTTGAACCTCCAACGGTACATCTCTGAACAATTTGTTTACCTTAACTGACTTCCCTAAAGGACTCAACACAATAACCTCACTCGCAGTGGTTTATACCATTAAACCCAAAGTCTCAAACACTGAGCATGCTATATACGAATGCGTAGACCCAACATCAATCAATGCAGTATAAGGTACATTATAGATAATGATTGTACCAGTAATAACATCTGGGGTGTCTCCGTCCTCTCGGCGACGTACAGCATAAACCAGAGCTGGCTGCCTCGCCTCAGCATGACCAGCACCTCCGCCCAGTGCCCCACGACCACGGCCCATACCATTTCCCTCTCTGGCATGACCATGGCCTCTCGATGGCTGCTGCTCACCTCTCGGCGGTTAAACAGTACACCGACCAGTAACTTGCATCTGTTCGGGCCTCCGTGGACAATCTCTGATACGATGCTCTAATGATCCGCATCTCAAACATGCCCCAATCCTTTTCCAAGACTTCGCCGATGATGGCGTCTACAATACCAACACATGGTCATGGTCCCAAAGAAGTGCATTAGGTGCCCAACTCTGACCGGCCCATCAACTCTGGTCTTTTGCTTCGGCCTCTGAACGGAACTTGAGGGCTCCGAATCCCTCTTATTCCTACCCTTTTCTCTGCTCTGACGCTCAGTACACTTCACCTCCTCGGCAATCTTTACCTTATCCACCAGTGTGGCAAAATCTCGCTCCGTCAGTGGAGCTATCGAAACTCTCAGACTATCTATAACATCCTGATTTAGGGACTAGTCAGAATAGTGGTGCGAGACCACAAATCCGAGGTATATGAATGAGTTTTTGAGGTTTATGCTATGTATGCATGATAGTGTGAAAGTTTCATGAAGCAATTTTGTGAAATTGCGGTTGAATTGTCCAAAAGGACTAAATTGCAAAAGTTGCAAAATATGAGATTCTAGAAGCTATTTGTGTGAAATAGCTTTAGAATATTAATTAGAGGTCCTTAAATAGTAATTTTCCCAATTTCTAATTTTTGGACAAATTTGGGCATGGATGAGTTAAAATAGAAAGTTTATCAAAAAGGGCATTTTGGTCATTTAACAATTAAGTGATTAAAATAGGAGAAAATATGACAAAATTCATTCATCTTCTTCTCCAAGGTCACTAAAAATTGAGAGAGCCATTGTTAGGGTTCTTCAAAATTTCAAGCTTGCTAGTAAGTGTATCTAGCCTCGTTTTTGATATTCTTTGTATTTTTGAAGTCCTTGTTGCATGAGTAAGTTATTTTTAGCTATTTGATGAGCTATGATGGATGTTCAAAAATGTGGCCATGTATGACATGCATGTATTTTGATGTTTTATGGAAGATTATGAAAGCTTGATGTAGTAGAAACATCTTTTGCTAAATGAGTTTCCATAGAAAATGCATGTAGGGACTAGTTTGTAAAAATCTTGAGTTTGGTCATACATGTGTGTTGTGATGAGAATTGATGATTGCTTTAGTTGAGTAAGTGATTCTTTCTAAGCATGAAAGGCTAGAAAGTTGAATAAAAATCACTTTACTTGAGCCTTGGGGGCAATAGTGTAATTATGAGAAAGATTTGGGGCAAAAGAGTAATTTTGCCAAAGTATGAGATGTGGGTCAATTTGGTCAATGTGTGTATTGAATAAGCTGATTTATTCATTATAGATCAAGAAAGACAAAGCCCGGGTCGAAACCGAGGCAAGAGCAAAGTGGTGGACTAATTGCACATTTCTATACTTTTAAGAATCGAGGTAAGTCTATGCACAAACAATGCATTCATACTTAAAATTTGTTAATGCTAGCTAGTGTATAGCATGGTTGAGAATGATTGAGAACCTATGTGGTTCAAGTGAAATGAATGATTAAGTAAGTAGAATTGTGAATGTGTTGTAATAATGCTAAATGGTGGGCTAAGTGCGATACCATCCTAATGCATATTGACGATGATCTGGCTATGTGCGATGCTATCGTTAGGTATATTATCTGGTGGGCTATGTGTGAAACCATTATGAATACCTTGTTGGTAGGCTAAGTGCGATACTACCTTATTAATTGATTGTGGTGGGCTTAGTGCGGAACCACCGAGAGATTTCTTTGTGTGGATGTGATAGTGAGTAGCATAGTTTGTGTGGATGTATTATTGAGAAATAATGATGTGTTGTATATTGTGTAAATGTGATATTGAATGCAGGGGTGCATGTCAATGGTTATGAGTAAGTGACTCATGATGTGTCGGAAATGTGGTAAGGGATAGAAAGAGTAAGCATAGTTGTACATTATATGTTAGTATAATGCTAATTGTTGTTTAGCTTATACTATGTTGCTTAATTGTTTATGTGTAAACTTACTAAGCTCAAAGCTTACTCTCTTTCTTTTCCCTTGTCTTATAGAGCAAAAGTGTTGAATCGAGATACGAGGATCAATTGGAAGATCGCCCAAACTATCAGCACACTCTGGTACATTAGACTCAATGTTTTGTATATGGCATGTATAGGGGCTAGACAAGTTAGTGAATTTTGTTGTTTATGGCTATGATGTGTTGGCCTTTAGATGGATAATCTATTTTGTATAATGTCATAGTTGTTGGCACTTTATTATATGAAAAGATGAAGTTATCTATGTGAGATTGTAAGAATTTGAGTTGATTATGGATGTGTTGAATGAGTGCATGATTGTGTATGCTAGAAGGGTGAAAAGAACTTGGCAAATAGCTTTGTTCTTGTCCATGTGGGTAGACACACGGGCGTGTGTCTAGGCCATGTGTGACACACGGTCAGCCTATGGGCGTGTGACTTGGCCGTGTGTCCCCTGCATGTTAGTATTTTAAATCAGAATAGACCACGGACTAGTCACACGGGCGTGTGCCTAGAATGTGTGTGTTAATTGGTGTTGGCCACGGGCTAGCTACACGAGTGTGTGTCTAGACTTTAGGTCGTGTTAAGGTAGTCAGTGTGCACCACGGGTGGAGAGCACGGGCGTGTGCCCTAACCATGGGGCATTGGTAGAATGCTTGAGTTTTCATGCACGGGTGGTGACCATGGGCGTGTGTGACATCCACGGGCATGCCAAATCTTACACGGGCATGTGAGCCCTGTATAGATGGAAAAATTTTAAGATCGTAAGAGTTTTCGATATGGTCTTGAGAGCCCTCGTGTGTTTGAGAGAAGCCTCGTAGGTCGGGATTGAGGTTGTTGTGATGGCCAAAGAGAGTGGTCATGTTGTGCCTAAATGGCGATCTTAAGGTCTTTAATTCGCTAATGCGTCGTGCCCGGTTTCGGCGTTGAATACGGGTAAGGGGTGTTACATTTAGTGGTATCAGAGCTATGATTTAGTCGGTTCTAGGACTACCGTAGCGGGTGTAAGAGTCTAGCTATACATGCCATAAGTGTATAATGATAGTGTGGTGGCTTCTGATGATTTTAAATCTTGTTTTATATAGAATATGGATTCCGATCCATTGACTACTGATGAAGCAGCTAGTAATGCACCGGCTCCTGCGCAAGGAACCATGCCTGTTCAAAGTGGACCCGAGGCTAGGGGTCAAGGGGAAGGGGCTCGGGAAGCCTTTCTCCAGATGATGAGCAATTGGAACTCGGATTATGTTTGAGCGAACCCTAATGCTCAACCTCCTCCACCTCCTCCTCCTATAGCTCAGCCAATTCCTGTGGCTCCTCAAGGTATTGATGTAGTGAGGATATCGAAACCCCCGATAGATAAGATTAGAAAACACGGGGCTGAGGAGTTTAGAGCTAAGGTTGATGATCTCCCTAAGAGGGCAAAGTTCTAGTTAGAGAACTCAATGAGAGTATTCGATGAACTCTCTTGTACACCTGAAGAGAGCTTGAAGTGTGTCATATCCTTGCTGAGGGACTTAGCATACCATTGGTGGAAGACGTTGATGTCAGTGGTCCCGAGAGAGCGGGTGACATGAGACTTCTTTCTGGAAGAGTTTCGGAAGAAGTATATAAGACAGAGGTTTACTGATCGAAAAAGGAAGGAATTCCTTGAGTTGAAGCAATGAAGAATGTCAGTAGCGGAATATGAGCATGAGTTTGTTAGGCTTAGCAAATACGCTCAAGAATGTGTGTCGACAGAGACCATATTGTGTAAGAGGTTCGAAGATGGACTGAATGAGGACATCAAACTCCTAGTGGGTATTTTGGAGTTGAAAGAATTTGTAGTGTTGGTCGAAAGGGCAAGTAAGGTCGAAGAGTTGAGTACAGAAAAGAAAAGGGCTGTGAGTGAAGCCCGAGATGCTAGAAAGAGGCCGATGGGCAAGTCGTACCAAGCCCAGTCGAAAAGGTCCAAGGAAGTGAGTCCTAGGACATCAGCACCAGTGGGTTATTCGCATCGAGACTTGGGCAATACTCGTTCAGGTTTGAGAGTCCAAGCTACCTCGATAGAATGGAAAATGTGGGCAATTTGAAGAGTAAATCGGAGTGTCCAAGTTGTGGTAGATATCACACCGAAGAGTGTTGGGATAACAGTCGAAACTGTTATAAGTGTGGTTCCCCCGACCATTTTATCCGAAATTGCCCCGAGAGGGATGATAAGGAACAGAAGCAAGAGATGAGATCCAATGATGTGTCTGCAAGGGGTAGACCACCAAGGAACCCGAGAGGCAGGAATAGTGGTAGAGGTGCATCTAGAGACTCTGTTGTGAGACCGGAGGGTCGGGCACCTATGAGGACGTATGCCATTCGCGCTCGCGAAGAGGCATCCTCCCCTGATGTGATAACGGGTACTTTTTCTCTCTTTAACACCCTTGTTATTGCTTTAATAGATCCAGGGTCTACTCATTCTTATATTTGCATGAGATTGGCATCTAGTTTGAGTATGACTGTTGAGTCTACGGACCTTGTGGTTAAGGTGTCAAACCCGTTAGGTAAGCATGTGTTAGTGGACAAGGTGTGTAAGAATTGTCCTTTGATGATTGAGAGTCATTGCTTTCTGGCAAACCTAATGTTGTTGCCGTTTGATGAGTTTGATTTAATCCTAGGCATGGATTGGTTGACTACCCTAGTGTCTTAGTGAACTGTGGTAATAAGTTTATTGATTTGAAATGTGAGAGTGGAGATATGGTTCGGGTTGAATCAGGTGGATCGGATAGTCTACCAATGATGATTTCTTCCTTAGTGGCTGATAAATGCTTGAGAAAAGGGTGTGAGTCCTATCTTGCTTTTGTGTTGAATACTCGAGAGGTTGGAGTAGAGTTTGAAACAGTGCCAGTGGTTTGTGAGTATCCGGATGTATTCCCGGAATAGTTACCTGGATTACCTCCAGTGAGAGAGGTTGAGTTTGGGATTGAGTTAGTTCCGAGAATGGCACCTATTTCGATTGCTCCGTATAGGATGGCACCTTTAGAGTTGAAAGAATTGAAGGTTCAGTTGCAAGAGTTGACAGATAAGGGTTTTACAAGACCGAGCTACTCACCTTGGGGTGCTCCGGTATTGTTTGTGAAGAAGAAAGATGGGTCTATGAGGTTGTGTATAGACTATAGACAGCTTAACAAAGTGATGGTTAAGAATAAGTATCCTTTACCAAGGATTGATGATCTTTTTGATCAACTGAAGGAAGCTACAGTGTTCTCCAATATAGACTTGAGGTCTGGTTATTATCAGTTGAGAGTGAAAGAGCAGAATGTGTTGAAAACTGCATTTCGAACAAGGTATGGCCATTATGAGTTTTTGGTTATGCCGTTTGGTTTGACGAATGCACCGGCGATTTTTATGGATCTGATAAACCGTGTTTTCAGACCATATGTGGACAAGTTTGTAGTTGTCTTCATTGATTTACATATTGATCTATTCTCGGGATGAGAACGATCATGAAGAACATTTAAGAATTGTCTTGCAAACTTTAAAAGATAAGCAGTTGTACGCTAAGTTTAGCAAGAGTGAGTTTTGGCTCCGCGAGGTCGGATTCCTAGGACACATTGTGTCGGGTGATGGTGTTAGAGTTGACCCGAGTAAGATATCAGCTGTTGTGGATTGGAAATAGTCGAGGAACGTGTCAGAAATCAGAAGTTTCTTGGGATTAGCAGGATATTACAGACGTTTTGTAAAAGGGTTCTCTGTGATTGCAACCCGAATGACGAAACTATTGCATAAAGATGTCAAGTTTGAATGGACCGAGACATGTCAACAGAGTTTTGAGAGACTAAAGACATTATTGACTGAGGCGCCAATTTTGGTTCAACCAGAATCGGGGAAAGAGTTCATGGTTTACAGTGACGCGTCATTTAATGGTCTCAGTTGCGTGTTGATGCAAGAGGGTAAGGTAGTAACTTACGCATCGAGACAGTTGAAACCGCACGAGAAGAATTATCCGACTCATGATTTGGAGATGGCTGCGATTGTTTTCGCGTTAAAGGTTTGGCGACATTACTTCTATGGTGAGAAGTGCCGAATCTTTACGGATCACAAGAGTTTGAGATATTTGATGGATCAGAAGGATCTGAATTTGCGACAGAGACGGTGGCTTGAGTTGTAGAAAGACTATGAGTTAGTCATTGATTACCACCCGGGAAAAGCGAATGTGGTTGTGGATGCCCTAAGTAGGAAATCCTTGTATGCTCTAAGAGTTATGAGGATGAGTTTGGCATTGTCTGATGATGGTGCTATTCTGGCAGAGTTGAGAGCTAAGCCACTATTTGTTCAACAGATATGTGAAGCTCAGAGAAATGACAGTGAGATGTCAGCTAAGAGAGATAAGCGTGAGTCAGAAAGTGATTCCGATTTTTGAGTGGGCTCGAATGGTTGTTTCTGTCTGATCGTGATAGAATTTGTGTACCTAGAGATGAGGAGTTAATCCAAAAGGTTTTGCATGAGGCCCACAGAGTGGATGTTTGTCGATTACATCCGGCGATGATTTAAAATGTATAATGACTTGAAAAAGTCTTATTGGTGGCCGGTATGAAAAGAGATATTTCAAAGTTCGTGACAAAGTGTCCGATTTGTCAACAAGTGAAAGCCGAGCATCAAGTGCCTTCGGGATTGCTTTCACCCGGTGATGGTACCCGAATGGAAGTGGGATCGGGTTACCATGGATTTTGTGACGGGGTTGCCGATGACTCAAAAAGAGAGATCTTGTGTGGGTTGTTGTGGATAGACTAACGCGAAGTCGGCTCACTTTATTCCAAAGACGTGTTGATTATTCACCGGATAAGTTAGCTGAGTTGTATGTTGCAGAGATAGTGAGGTTACATGGTGTACCTGCGTCTATAATATCGGATAGGGATCCGAGGTTCACTTTGAGGTTTTGGAAGAGGTTGCAAGAGGCTTTGGGAACAAAGTTAAATTTTAATACTGCGTTCCATCCGCAAACCGATGGTCAGTCTGAAAGAGTGATTCAAGTTCTTGAAGCTATGCTTCGATGTTGTGTGTTAGAATTCGAGGGTAGTTGGGAGAGATATCTACCTTTAGTCGAATTTACTTACAACAACGATTATCGATCAAGTATCTGAGATGGCTCCGTATGAGGCCCTGTATGGTCGTAAGTGTCGAACTCCTTTGTATTGGACCAAGCTTAGTGAGAAGCGGATTCATGGGGTCAATCTAGTAAAAGAGACCGAGGAGAAAGTGAAAATAATCCGTAATAGTCTGAAAGTTGCTTGGATCGAAGCGTAAGTCGTCCGCGGATCTGAAAAGAAAAGAAATTGAGTTTGAAATGGGCGACAAAGTGTTTTTGAAAGTGTCCCCATGGAAGAAGATTATGAGATTTGGACAAAAAGGAAAATTGAGTCCAAGATTCATAGGGCCGTATGAGATTACAGATAGAGTTGGGCGATGTAGCATACCGGTTGGCTTTGCCAGTAGAGAGTTAGAAAAGATTCATAATGTGTTCCATGTGTCGATGTTGCGACGGTATCGCTCCGATCCTTCACATGTGATTCCTTCGACGGAAATTGAGATAAGACCGGATATGTCTTATGATGAAGAGCCGATTAAGATCTTGGCTCGAGAAGTGAAACAGCTTTGAGAAATAAGAGCATAGCACTAGTGAAAGTGTTATGGCGTAACTCACGGTGTGGAAGAGGCTACGTGGGAAACGGAAGAAGCTATGAGAGAGCGAAGATCCAAACCTCTTTCTTGGTAAGATTTTCTGGGCGAAAATCTCTAAAGGGGGAGAGTTGTAACATCCTAATTTAGGGCCTAGTCGGAATAGTGGTGCGAGACCACAAATCCAAGGTATATGAATGAGTTTTTGAGGTTTATGCTATGTATGTATGATAGTGTGAAAGTTTCATGAAGCAATTTTGTGAAATTGAGGTTGAATTGTCCAAAAGGACTAAATTGCAAAAGTTGCAAAATGTGAGATTCTAGAAGCTATTTGTGTGAAATAGCTTTAGAATATTAATTAGAGGTCCTTAAATAGCAATTTTCCCAATTTTTATTTTTTGGACAAATTTAGGCATGGATGAGTTAAAATAGAAAGTTTATCAAAAAGGGCATTTTGGTCATTTAACAATTAAGTGATTAAAATAGGAGAAAATATGACAAAATTCATTCATCTTCTTCTCCAAGGTCACTAAAAAATTTGAGAGAGCCATTGTTAGGGTTCTTCAAAATTTCAAGCTTGCTAGTAAGTGCATCTAGCCTCGTTTTTGATATTCTTTGTATTTTTGAAGTCCTTGTTGCATGAGTAAGCTATTTTTAGCTATTTGATGAGCTATGATGGATGTTCAAAAATGTGGCCATGTATGACATGCATGTATTTTGATGTTTTATGGAATATTATGAAAGCTTGATGTAGTAGAAACATCTTTTGCTAAATGAGTTTCCATAGAAAATGCATGTAGGGACTAGTTTGTAAAAATCTTGAGTTTGGTCATACATGTGTGTTGTGATGAGAATTGATGATTTCTTTAGTTGAGTAAGTGATTCGGCTAAGCATGAAGGCTAGAAAGTTGAATAAAAATCACTTTACTAGCCTTGGAGGCAATAGTGTAATTATGAGAAAGATTTGGGGCAAAAGAGTAATTTTGCCAAAGTATGAGATGTGGGTCAATTTGGTCAATGTGTGTATTGAATAAGCTGATTTATTCATTATAGATCAAGAAAGACAAAGCCCGGATCGAAACCGAGGCAAGAGCAAAGTGGTGGACTAATTGCACGTTTCTATACTTTTGAGTATAGAGGTAAGTCTATGCACAAACAATGCATTCATACTTACAATTTGTTAATGCTAGCTAGTGTATAGCATGGTTGAGAATGATTGAGAACCTATGTGGTTCAAGTGAAATGAATGATTAAGTAAGTAGAATTGTGAATGTGTTGTAATAATGCTAAATGGTGGGCTAAGTGCGATACCATCCTAATGCATATTAACGATGAGCTGGCTATGTGCGATGCTATCATTAGGTATATTATCTGGTGGGCTATGTGCGAAACCACTATGAATACCTTGTTGGTAGGCTAAGTGCGATACTACCTTATTAATTGATTGTGGTGGGCTTAGTGCGGAACCACCGAGAGATTTGCTGTGTGGATGTGATAGTGAGTAGCATAGCTGTGTGGATGTATTATTGAGAAATAATGATGTGTTGTATATTGTATAAATGTGATATTGAATGCAGGGGAGCATGTCAATGGTTATGAGTAAGTGACTCATGATGTGTCGGAAATGTGGTAAGGGATAGAAAGAGTAAGCATAGTTGTACATTATATGTTAGTATAATGCTAATTGTTGTTTAGCTTATACTATGTTGCTTAATTGTTTATGTGTAAACTTACTAAGCTCAAAGCTTACTCTCTTTCTTTTCCCTTGTCTTATAGAGCAAAAGTGTTGAATCGAGATACGAGGATCAATTCGAAGATCGCCCAAACTATCAGCACACTCTAGTACATTAGACTCAATGTTTTGTATATGGCATGTATAGGGGCTAGAAAAGTTAGTGAATTTTGTTGTTTATGGCTATGATGTGTTGGCCTTTAGATGGATAATCTATTTTGTATAATGCCATAGTTGTTGGCACTTTATTATATGAAAAGATGAAGTTATCTATGTGAGATTGTAAGACTTTGAGTTGATTATGGATGTGTTGAATGAGTGCATGATTGTGTATGCTAGAAGAGTGAAAAGAACTTGGCAAATAGCTTTGTTCTTGTCCATGTGGGTAGACACACGGGCGTGTGTCTAGGCCATGTGTGACACACGGTCAGCCCATGGGCGTGTGACTTGGCCGTGTGTCCCCTGTATGTTAGTATTTTAAATTAGAATAGACCACGGACTAGTCACACGGGCGTGTGCCTAGAACGTGTGTGTTAATCAGTGTTGGCCACGGGCTAGCTACACGAGCGTGTGTCTAGACTCTAGGCCGTGTTAAGGTAGTCAGTGTGCACCACGGGTGGAGAGCACGGGCGTGTGCCCTAACCGTGGGGCATTGGCAGAATGCTTGAGTTTTCATGCACGGGTAGTGACCATGGGCGTGTGTGACATCCACGGGCGTGCCAAATCTTACACGGACGTGTGAGCCATATATAGATGGAAAAATTTTAAGATCGTAAGAGTTTTCGATATGGTCTCAAGAGCCCTCGTGTGTTTGAGAGAAGCCTCATAGGTCGGAATTGAGGTTGTTGTGATGGCCAAAGAGAGTGGTCATGTTGTGCCTAAGTGGCGATCTTGTGGTCTTTAATTCAGTAACGCCTCGTGCCCGGTTCCGGCGTTTAATACGGGTAAGGGGTGTTACACTATCCCTGAGGCCGTCCTCGAAACGAACACACCGCTCATAGTCAGTTGCCACCATCCCACGTGCATAGCGGCTTAATCGCAAAAATTCAGCTTCATATTCAGCCATTGATTTATCCCCCTGAGTCAAATTTAAAAACTCCCTCCTCCAGGCATCCACATAACTAGTGCCCACATAATTTCCTTTGGAAAGCAGTCTTGAAGAATTCCCATGTCAATCGGTCAGCCTGAGTACCCTCTTTAACTGTAAGCCACCACTGATAGGCTTCATCTTGCAGTAATGACACTGCACCTTTTAGTTTATGTTCAGGGGTGCAGTCGAGGTCATCCATGATCCTCTCTGTGGCCTCAATCCAATATTCAGCCACGTTAGGGGCAACTCCAGCAATACCCCTAAAAATCTCAGCCCCATTAGACCGGAGTCGTTCTGTGACAGACCCACGGCCCATAGTACCAGTATTGGGCCAAGCGACCCTCTCCAGAATTCAGAACATAGCTTGGGACAATGCGTCGTCCCCAGCCGCTCGATCGTAGGACCCAATCTCAGTTACAGATGAAGCCGGTGCCTCACTAGCTTCAGCGTTCGGCATGTGGCCCGATGACGAAGACCCACCCCAAACACCTCTTCGGCCTCTGCCCCGGCCTCTTGTACCCCTTCCACGAGTACCTCTGGTGGTCATTATCTATTTGCGTATTATCTGAATTAGTAGTTTTATGCAGATCAGTTTACAGTTTCAGTTATTTATTAGCAAAGTTTTATGCAAATCATCATCAGTAATTCAAAGTTTGTTTTCGTAGATCGCAGTCTTTCTACAGTCTTCAGTTCACACTAACTAGAGTGTTTAAGTACTGTCTTCTACCTACAGTAGTGTCAGTATTTCCTATTTATAGCATTTCAGGTTAAAACAAACAATAGTTTCAGAAGATTTACAGGACCGGCACTGGAGACTCGGTGTACCACACATGCAGTAAAATATTTTAAAATACTTCCAAATCGTTTGGAAGAGTTCTTTTTGAAAATTCTAAGTTTTAGAAAAACCCAAAAACCACAGTCGAGTTTTGCAACCTGGCTCTGATACCACTAAATGTAACACCCCATACCCGGCCTAGCCGTTATGGCTGAATCTGGCGGTATCACATTGAAGTGTTTTTAGCAAAACATTGATCAGATCAGTTTATTACTAAACTTTAAAACCATGTTTGATGCGGAAGCTTTTATAGTATGTTACGAAACGTGGTGTTTTGGAAAACAATTATCTTTTGAAAAAAACCGCGTCCTACTACTTCTCAGATGTGAATTGAAATAAATAAAATTCCCCAAATTAAAAGTTAAAATTTAAAGAGGCCTTATTACAAAACAAATACCCAAATTAAAATTATTGGAAATAAAACTCAAATATAAAAACAGGTGCGGTTGTGTGGCCACCTCCGAATCCCTCGCAGCACCGATCCGCCTAAGACTGGGATTACCTGTACAGATAAACAGAGGGGTGAATTTACGAAAACTCAGTGTGTAACCCCATATAAGCAAAATGATAATCATGCCATAGGCAAGTACAGTCTGGGCCTAAGCCCAAATCAATAACAGTTCTGTTCAGTTCAGTTGGGCCTTAGCCCATTACAGTACCAGTATTAGTGTGGGCCTTAGCCCATAACAGCGACAGTAACAGATTAGGCATGCAATTAGAAGTCCTACCCATCCATCCCCTACACTCCACTCCGTCCAGCCCAACACTCCATGTGGGGATAAAATCACCCACCCATCCCTACACTCCAAAAATTAGCACCAGTTGCGGCACCAAACAATATTTGCAGCAGAGCTGCCAGTACAAAACACTTCCTCCAATCATAATTATCCCATCCCCATACAACATATTGTAACACCCCTAACCCGTAACCTTCTCCGGCCTAGGTTTAAGAGGCATTAACGAATCATCGGAACATTCACAAATCATTTCACGACACAAAGTCAATCATAAATTTTGCATACTCAAAATTCGAACATGCAGACCCTCAATTAGGTCTACGAGACCTTAAACACATTTAGAAAAGGGTCGGGACTGAACCAAACACATACGGAAATTCTCAGAAAATTTAAAGCTTTTTGAACACTGCAGAGGTCACACGCCCGTGCAGTCAGGCCGTGTGCCTCCCACGGCTACTAGACACACCCATGTGTCCTGGCCGTGCCAGAACAGGGCATGTATACTGACTTAACCCCACGGCCACCAGGCACGCCTGTGTACCCTGGCCGTGTACTCTTATGCTATATACTGACTTAATCCCATGGTCACTAGGCACGCCCGTGTGCCACAACCGTCTCTGCTTAACAAGCCCTTTGCAAGGTCAATATGCCACCTACACAAGGGTTTAACAACAAGTTTCAAAGCAACACCAATCCATACTTCTAAATGCATTCAAACATACCATTTCATACACCAATTAGTCATCCACAATTTCATCTACTTTTATACCTAATGACATCACAAATGAGTCCATCCAAGTATCAATTATACATCTCAAAACATATATAACTCAAACATCATATAATCCATACCAAAACTCATCTTCTAATCACCTCTTTCATCAACCATAAAGTCATGAAACATACCACATTCATAACTCATTCACAAACTCAATATTATCTCACTTCCAAGCCAAATCACATGGCAAGGATTAAACATCACAAATCATACCATAATTTCTAGCCTATACATGCCATATTTAATCCATATACATCTTTCCAAAAGTACCAAAATAGATTGCCGATAGTGTGATTGATATGCTGACGATCCCCAGATCCGAGCTAGCTTAACTGACACTGCAAAGCAGAGAAACAAATCACACAGTAAGCTTTCCAAAGCTTAGTAAGTTCATAACATAATACATGTAATTCAAAATTCAAGTCAATATACAAAAATAAGCCATCACTTAGATTAATTTATCAATGATACACCAACTCAACTATGCTTAATGCTCACATAGCACTCCATCCATCTACTTTCAAAACCACCAACACATAGATATCATACATACCTTAGCCAATACATAATTATCATACATACCTTGCCAACACATAGTTACTCACCAACCAAGCTACTCAATTGCTCGACTTTACATTTTGATCAACCTTTACTATACTTTTGATTTATTCGCACACTTAGTGCCAATTCGTAATCGAAACATATTTATCATCGCACACTTAGTGCCAATTCGTTAAACCAAACTTGTATTGGTATTGCACACACAGTGCCAATTCGGTAAGCTGAAGTTTAATTAACATCGCACACATAGTGCATCTATATCAAACCACTCTTCAATCGGTATCGCACACACAGTGCCAACCACAAAGTTGAAGTTTATATTATTTTGCACACACAGTGCTAATCATCTCAATCACGTTTCTGAATACGCACACTTAGTGCCACATAACTCAAACTCTCACATAGCATCCACATTTCAATATCATTATAACATTCATTTCATAGCATTTAACATAACTAAATATTCGTATTATGTCTGAACTTACCTCGGACGTTGAACTATCAAAATGGTCGGTCAATCGAGCACTTTATCTTTGCCTCGATCTCGATCCGAACCTCTCCTCTCTTGGTCTATACACATTCAAATTCAATCCATTCAATTACCAAATCATTCATTTTAGTCCAAACACACATATTTAGGGCATTTTACATAGTGGCCCTCACATTTTCACATTTCGACACTTTAGTGCCTAATTCACAAAATCATCAAATTCACATAATTTCTTTCCACACAAGCCTAGCTGAATTTTCCTTGTGTTCATACAAGCCCACATATTTTATTTATTTCACATTTTAATCCTTCAATTTCACATTTTCTTAATTAAGCCTAAAATGCTCAATTTCACTAAAAATCCCAATACAAACTATGTTAACCCAACACCAAGTTTTCATATTTCACTATCAACTAGCACATAGCTCAAGCATTCATTAATGGATCATCACAAAAACATCATCAATTCACAAAATTACAACATGGGTTAGCTAGAGCACGAAGCAACGATTACGAAAACATAGAAATTAACAAAAACCGAGCTCAAACATACCTTAAATCAAGCTCCAAACTAGCCGAAACCTTCAAAGCTCTTAAGCCTTTCTTTTTATTCTAATTTCGGTGGATGAACACCATTAAAATGTCACCATTATGTCTTTATTTAGTTATAATAACATTTTTTATTCATTTACTTATTTAGCCATTATTAAACATATATAACATATATACACTAAGGCTATTTTTGTCCATTGTCACCCACTATCACTAATAATGGTCAAATTGCATCTTAAAGCCTCCATATTAAAAAGACAACCACAATTAAGCTCTTTTAAATTAGCACACAGCTTTTGCATTTTATGCGATTAGATCCTTTTTCTTAATTCGGCACACAATCGATAAAATTATCACACAGAATTTTCACACAGGCTATTTCACATATAATCAACACCAAAAACAAAATTAAAATATTATTCTGACCTCAGATTTGTGGTCTCGAAACCATAATTTTGACTAGGGTCTAAACCGGGCTGTTACACATATCATACATGTATGCAACATATATATCGTAGCATGCTCATATAAGTCATACATAACATAGCATACAGTCATTTTATAACATAGGGGCATAATAGTCATTTTACAACATAGGGGTATAACAATCATTTTCTATCAGTTTGGGGTCTAGGTATACTTACCGACCCATCATTAGGTCCACAGTCGTCTCGGGCGACCCGTGTAACCTTTACAGTAAAATAGTAAAAATGGGCCCAAGGCACATAATGCGGGCCCATGTGGGCCCACATAGCCCAGAATTAGCCTCGGTCATGAAAATTACATAGCTTGGCCCAATTTTCTCCACACGTTCGTGTGGTTTACTCGTGTGAGGCCCATAAGCCTGTTGGGCCCACACGGCCTATTTCGGCCCAACATGGCCCAAAACGGCCTAAGACCATGAAATTGCTCATAATGGCCTCAACAGTCTAACGCCCATGTTTTAGGCATTCGGTTTACCACGTGAGCAAGCGCACGCTCGTGTAACGTCAATTGTCATAATTTTTTGGCTTTCGTCGGTTTACGATTTGGGCAGTGTTTACACACCTGGTTTCGATTCGTCACGAACAGTCGCTCAAGCACTAACCAACCTACATTTGGTCAATCAAACACCACTATCAGTCCTACTTTACGGTTAACAAGAACCCGAAATCAACAATCTAATCATAGAATAGCGTAGCGTTACCTTCAATCAAACCACTGTGATTCCCACGAATTTTAGTCTCTAGCGATTGATTAGGAGTTCCCTGAATCCTTCCTTAACTGCCATTCACTTGCCATCAGTTATCACTTAAGGTAGAAGAAGAAAGGGAATAATGATTCGTTTATAGAACTTACCAAAAGAGAGCAAGAAAACTGAATAGTGAAAGGATTAGGCACTAGCACAGCCCTTCACCCTCGATTTAAAGCTGTCTAAAAATAGTTAAACAAACCCCACTTTAGTAACTCAAAAGCTGACACTTCAAGTGCCATACTCACTTACCGAAAAGAAAGGAGCAAAGTCAATCGGCAGAGGGGGAAAGAATGGTTTCACAAGGTGATCGAATCGAAATCGGCAAAGACAACACTTGAGGGAGAGAAAGAAGAGAATCAGTTTAGAGGAGAAGAGATTTTGGCAGAGGGAAAAGAAGAAAAAGAGAAAAGAGAAGAGAAAAAGAAGAAAAAAATGAAAAGGAAAAAAGGTGTATTCGGCTACTATAAGAACTACTTGAGAAAGGAAACAAGAATAGGCACTTGAGGGAGGCAATATTCGGCCAGAGAAGGTTGTCAAAATAGCAAAAATGTGAGACAGAAGATATTCATAAGACGGTGTGTCAAAATAGCACCGGTGTTGTTTGTAAAGAAGAAAGACGGATCTATGCGTATGTGTATAGATTACCGTCAGATGAATAAGCTGACGATCAAGAACAAGTATCCGCTGCTGAGGATAGACGACTTGTTTGACCAGCTCAAAGGGGCTGCGGTCTTCTCGAAGATAGATTTGAGGTTGGGATACCACCAGCTTAAGGTAAAATAAGCAGATATTCATAAGACGGCTTTTCAGACTCGATACGGGCACTATGAATTCTTGGTAATGCCATTTGGGTTGACGAACGCACCAGCCGCGTTCATGGACATGATGAATCAGGTCTTCCAACCATATTTGGACCAGTTCATCGTAGTATTCATAGATGACATCCTAGTATACTCCAAGTCGGAAGAAGAACATGATGCGCATCTCCGGGTGGTTCTACAGATTCTAAGGGAGAAGAAACTGTACGCCAAATTTAGTAAGTGCAAATTTTGGTTAAGAGAAGTTACTTTTCTGGGTCATGTGGTATCCGTAGAAGGGATAAGAGTTGATCCTCTGAAGATCGAGACAGTGCTGGATTGGAAACCACCTAAGTCTGTGGCAAAAATTCAGAGTTTCTTGGGATTGGCAGGTTATTACAGAAGGTTTGTCGAAGGTTTCTCCTCAATCGCGGCGCCCTTGACTAAGTTGTTGAGGAAGGAGGTGACATTTGTGTGGACAGACAAGCAGCAAGAGAGTTTCGAGAAGCTAAAAAGGGTTTTGACAGAGGCTCCGGTTCTAATTCAGCCTGAAGCAGGGAAAGATTTTGTGGTATACTGTGATGCTTCTCATACGGGGTTAGTTTGTGTATTGATGCAGGAGGGGAAGGTTGTTGCCTATGCGTCTCGACAATTAAGACCACATGAAGTTAACTATCCCACTCATGATCTGGAGTTGGCTGCAGTGGTTTTCGCTCTAAAGGTGTGGAGACATTATCTGTATGGAGAGAAGTCTGTTACCTATACAGACCACAAGAGTTTAAAGTATCTATTGACTCAGAAGGAGCTGAACTTGAGACAGCGAAGATGGGTGGAGCTGTTGAAGGATTATGACTGCTCGATTGAATATCATCCGGGTAAGGCGAATGTGGTGGCAAATGCACTAAGCCGGAAGGTAGTATCGGACTTGAGAGCAATGTTCGCTCATCTTAGCCTATATGACGACGGGAGTCTATTAGCGGAGCTGCAGGTGAAGCCGTCATGGATAAGTTAGGTAAAGGAGAAATAGTTGGTGGATGAGGTTCTGAGTGCTCGACTTCTACAAGTACAGGATGGGGGAATAGAGGATTACAGTGTGAACAGCGACAGAGTTTTGTGTTTTCGTGGGAGGGTTTGTATGCCGAAGGATGTGGAGTTAAGGCAGAGGATTCTTCGGGAATCATATAGTAGCCCTTACGCTATGCATCTTGGGGAGAGTAAGATGTACCGGGATCTACGGGAATAATTTTGGTGGCCTGGATTGAAGCGAGAAGTCACGAAATTTGTGGGGAAGTGTTTGACGTGTCAGCAGGTCAAAGCTGAACACTAAGTGCCTTCGGGGTTGCTGCAACCGGTGAAGATTCCGTAATGGAAGGGGAAAGGATCACGATGGACTTCGTTAGTGGGCTTCCTCTTACGCCTACTAAGAAAGACTCGGTATGGGTGATCGTGAGATCGGTTGACAAAGTCCGCACACTTCATGCACAGGTGCGTGTCGACTATTCTCTTGAAGTTGGCTAAGTCGTATGTGGCGGAAATTGTGAGACGCATGGTGTGCCAAGATCAATAATATCGAGATAGGGACCCTAGATTTACATCGCGGTTTTGGAGGCGTTGCATCGGGCTTTGGGCACGGTGTTGGACTTTAGCACGGCAATTCATCCGCAGACGGATGGCCAGTCTGAAAGGGTAATTCAGGTGTTAGAGGATATGTTGAGGGGTTGCGTCATTGATTTCAGCGGTAGCTAGGAAGAATTCTTGCCTTTAGCAGAGTTCGCGTACAACAACAGTTATCAAGCAAGTATTCGGATGGCACCGTATGAAGCATTGTATGGGCGGAAGTGTCGCACTCCTACGTGTTGGACAGAGTTAGGTGAACGTCATGACTTAGGTCCGGAGTTGGTGGCAGAATCGGAAGAGAAGGTTAAGGTAATCCGAACTCGGTTGAAGGAGGCATCGGACAGACAAAAATCGTATGCGGATCTTAAGCGGAAAGAGATAGAATTCGCAGTAGGTGATCGGGTTTTCCTGAAAGTTTCACCGTGGAAGAGGGTGATGAGATTTGGACGTAAAGGTAAGCTGAGCCCCAGGTTTATAGGGCCTTATCGAATTTTGAAGTGGGTAGGGCCAGTAGCGTATCAGTTGGAGTTGGCTTCAGAGTTGAAGCAGATGCATGATATGTTTCACGTCTCGATGCTAAGACGTTACCGTTCGGATCCGTCTCACGTGGTGCCAGTAGAGGAAGTTGAGTTAAGGCCAGATTTGTCTTACGAGGAGGAACCAATTCAGATTTTGGAGCGGGATGTGAAGGTGCTACGGAAGAAATTAGTTCCTCTAGTCAAGGTGTTGTGGCGGAACCATGGTTCAGAGGAAGCGTCGTGGGAGCCGGAGGAGGCAATGCGTCAACAATACCCTCATCTATTTTGACCGAGGCAATTTCGAGGCCGAAATTTCTTTAAGGGGGTAAAACTGTAACATCCGGGATTTAGGGGTAGTACTTTTTATTTCGTATCTATGTGTTCTTGTGTGTTGAATGGTTGCTTGAGTGTGTTTGGGGGCTTCGAGAAACCTTGGGGTTAGGTAGGAGCCTTAGTGAAAATTTTTGGTTTGAAGCCTTTAGGGGAGAGCTAGTAGAGTCAGGCCTTAAGGGATTAAAAGTGGTGATTAAGGACACAACAAGTGAAGTGGTGGAGTGGCAAGGAGACGTCATCTGGTGTGCAGGGGAGTTGCGTCAAAGGGAGTTCCAAGGGGGAGGAGGTTCGAGCAACATGGGCAGCATTTTGGAGTTGTATTTTGCGTCAAGAGGGGGAGGTAGTGGATTCGGCCAGGGCACTTGAAAGGTGGAGGTTTGAATGGGTCAAATCTTTTGAATATGTGGTGGAGAGTTATTTGTGGGGTTAGAATGATTCAAACTCATTTGAATGGGTGATGTAGAGGGAATTAAGGAGAGAATCGTGGGGGGTGTTGGCTAGGTGAGTGTTTGCCGAATTTTTGAGGGGTTGAGTGGGGGGGAGTATTCAGTTTCAAGCTTAAGGGGAGGGTGCCGAAATTTGGTGCTAGTGTGTAGTAGTTGTTTTTCGGCATTTGGTTTGTGCTTCTCACTTTTGTTTTAGTTTTGCTCTCACCCTCTCTTGTGCCGAAAATCACCTAGCTCTTCCACTCTTTTCTCTTTTTTGACTCATAGCTGAAATCTAGAAGACCATTAGGGTCATTTTGGGTTATCCTCTCTTCTTATCTTCAAAAGCCGAAAGTAGGTGTTGTTCTTTTTTTTCTTTCTACTCACTCTCTAAAAGCCGAAATATACCCTTCACTTTCCCCCCATAGCTGAAACCTCTTAAACCTCAACTCCCTCTTCCTCTTTTTCACCGATTACTTCATTTTCCAAAAGCCGAATAACCCTTCTATTCATGAGAACCTTAGCCGAATCTCCCATTCACCATTACTTCACTCTTTTTCATTGCTATTCTTCTTTTCTTTTCTTTTTTTCATTTTGTTGCATAAGTGTCATCTTTTGGCCGAATCTAGCAGAGCCGAACATCTCTTGGGTGGTGACTCTTCCTATCAATCCTCTCATTCGAATCCTCGAAGTGGTGGGTTTGATTCGGATCTTTGCTTGAAGCCGCCGTTAGGGGCATTAAGGATCTTTCGGTTTTGATCAATCAAGGTAAGAAGGTTATAACGTTCGGCCGAAGGCCACTTCTTTTGACCATAAGTGTTGGGCCGAATCTAACATGGGTTATGTAGGGATTTACGTGACCTTTAAGCTCAAGTGAATAGCCTTTGGGATTACATGCGACCTTGGGTAAGGATGTTCTTTCAATCAAAGCATACTTTTGGTTCCGTTATAGTTTTATTCAACGTTTTAACCGGGTCTTCGACCAAGATCTTATTTGATGGAATCGAGTACCGATCCAATCGAAGGAGGGTTGGACACGCAGATCCTACCCTAAGTTCAAGAAGCGGTCAATTTCATTGGTTCGGGATTGGCCACTGGCCGTGGGCGTGTCGAAAAGGACAAGCGGATCGTCGTAATCTCTTGAGTGAGGGCGTTAGGGAGATCGATAGTCTAGTGCTTCAGTTTTCGTGTGTATTTATCACCTTTGTTTCATTAGTTGTTTTAATTAAATATATGTGTTATGTGTGGTAGCCAAATAGTGGTCTGTGGTGGTGTTATTACCAACATTGGGTAAACAAGTAAACCGAGGTTAGTAAACTACCTATATCGAAATTGAGAAAAGATGATTGTGGATGCATGTAAGCATGTTGTATATATGTATATGGATGTGCTCATATTCTATTATAATGCCATTTCATCATATTATGCTTTGCATGTGCATGAGGTTCGGGATATCTTGATAAAAGGGAAGTGTATACTCATATGTGGGTGACTCATCACGATTAATGATGGCCTTGAGCCTCATCAGGATTGATGAAGACCTTGAGTCTCATCGTGGATATTTGTGATTTAATCACGTGGATCGATGGCTAGACCACTATGTGGACTTTGAGCGAGTGTGTCCGTCGGCATAGACGCCAAAGAGGTGTGTAGCGGATGGAGGGTTGATTTAGTAATCCCCAGGTGTGTATTGGATGGATGTGCGGGTGGTGTGTAGCGGATGGATACTAGGTTGGGATTGGGCTGTCATATTGCATTTCTGATTGATCATGGTGCTAGTTCGATGTGGATGTGGGCCTAAGGCCATTAGTGGAAACCGTGTAGTGTAATTACACACTGAGTCTGGTGACTCACCCCATTTTTTCAAATACAATGCAGGTAACACATGATACGTTGGACCGGGCTGGAGGGGATTCGAGGTGGCCATGCAGATGTTCGTTTCGTAACTCTATTTTAAACTACTAGATTTTATTTTCTTGGGTTATCTTCATTATGTAATAAGGCCACTCTATATATTTCGGGATTTATGGTTTTAAGTTGGATTTATTATTTAATAAATTTTTTTTAAAATGTGATATTGAAACATTTTTACCACGGAGACATAAAATGAATCGAATTTTATACAACTTGGGCATTTTTATTCGGCAAACTACTATTTTTAACGACAACTCCTTAAACGAAGGGTTTATTTCCAAATTTAAAGTCTGATTTCACTAATTAAACTAGAACTCGTTTTCACCACTTTCCCGTAACATTCTGGATTCGGCTGTGGTGTTTTGGGTCGGGTTTGGCGTGTTACAATTTGGTATCAGAGCTAAGTTTTTACACTCGGCCTTTGGGGTTTTGAGGCCCACAACGTTTCAAATTTTGTATTCAGAAATATTTTAAAAGAAATTTTTCATGAAATGGAGTGAAGGCATGGCACTCGAGTTTCCGGCCCAGGTCTACCAGGTAAGTCTTCTGACTGTTAAATGAATTGGATGGAAGTGGTTGTATGATGCATTGTTATGGATGTTAGAATTTAGGATATTCTCTTTAGAGACAAGAACCTTTAGGGGTGTACGCGCTTTACGAAAGAACAACTTGAAAATTCTATGTCATGAAACTACCCCTTTAATCAATAAGTGGAAAGAAAGCTAATGCATAAAATTTCCTTAAAATAGATTAAAACGTGACAATAGACATGAGTATTAGGGGACGTGGACGTAATACACGTGGACGGGGTCGAGGCGGGATTGTTGTGTCAGAACCGATAGGGTCCGGCCACGGGTCAGGAAATGAGATGCCGCTGCCACCAACTGGGGAAGAAGAATTCCAGGACCAAACGAGTGGTGATGATGCGGTATCCCAGGCAATGCTGCGGGTTCTGGAGAGAGTTGCGGGAGCAGGCATGGGTAATGGGGCTCGAAAATCGGTTCCTGAGCGACTCCGGGCAAATGGAGCCAAAATATTTAGGGGAGTCTCTGGGTTAGCTCCAAACGTGGCTGAGTACTGGCTAGAGGCGGTCGAAAGAATCATGGATGACTTGGATTGCACAGCTGAGGAGAAGCTGAAGGGCGCAGTTTCTCTACTTTGGGATGAAGCCTACCAGTGGTGGCTTACTGTCAGGGAGGGTACACCAGCAGATCAAGTAGATTGGGATTTCTTTAAGATAAAGTTCCAAGGGAAATATGTTGGGGCCAGTTATGTAGATGCCCAAAGGAAGGCTTTTCTGAATTTAGTGCAAGGGGGAAAATCAGTAGCTGAGTTTGAGGCAGAATTTTTGTGACTAAGCCGGTACGCCCGAGGGATTGTTGCAACCGATTACGAGCGCTGTGTGAGATTTGAGGATGGGCTGCGGGATTAGCTGCGGGTGTTGATAGTTCCTCAGCGGGAAAGGGACTTCACTATTTTGGTGGAAAAGGCTAAGATAGCTGAGGAGGTTAAGCGTACCGAGAGGCAGAATAGAGATAGGGACAGAGGCAGGAATAAGAGAAGCTATGGATCGTCGGGATCGTCGGGAGGACTTGAGAAAAAGCCTAGGGTTAATGGACACATTCGTGATACTCTGGCGCCGATGCTGAGGCGGTTTCGTCAATGTGCTCGATATGGGCGGTCACATGCGAGAGTCTTGGGGAAGAAGTAAGGAGTGTTTCGGATGTGGGTCGAAGGATCACTTGGTTAAGAATTGTCTGCAAGACATGGTAGGGAACTCGGATGGTAGGTCAAGGGTGCGTGCGGCCCGGTAGGGGTGGTTAGCGATCTGCCGAGAGGTCGTGGTCCGAATCGAGGAGGAATGGTTACGGCGAGGGCGTGGAACGCAGGCGGAGGGAACCGAGGTGCTGAGGCAAGGCGGCTGGGTTGGTTTCTGCGACGAGGCATCGTGAAGAGGGGATGCACGGGCGTTATAACGGTGCGTTCCTCATTTACAGGTTACCCTTTCTTGCACTAATTGATGTCGGGTCAACACACTCTTATATTGCTAGTATGGTGTGCGGAACCTTGAATGTGAATCCACAAACGCTTCTAGAAAGATGATCGTACTTAGTCCTTTAGGGCAATCGGTAGTGGTAGATAAACTTTTTAGAGATGTGCCTCTAGAAGTTCGAAATCGATATTCGGGTGACTTGATGGAACTACCGTTCGGAGAATTTGACTTGATCTTAGGCATGGGTGGCTAGTAAGGTATCGGCGAATCGAATTTGTCTTTGCTAAGCGCATGACGTTAAGAACTTCCGGGATGATGAAGTTTTGGTAATAGGTGAGAGGAGACACTATCTGTCTAATGTGGTGTCGACTCTTAAGGCGGAAAGGATGGTGAAGAAAGGGTGCATGGCTTTCTTGGCGTTTGTTAGTTCTTTGGATGCAAATGAAGCGGCCGTGGAGGAGGTTAGAAACAGATAAAGGGGTTTGTAGATGTTTTCCGGAGGAGCTTCCGGGTTGCCTCGGATCGCGAGGTGGAGTTTGGAATCGAGCTTATATCTGGAGTGCGGCTCCGGTGTCTATCGCCCCTTATAGGATGGCACCAAAGGAGCTAGTAGCACTGAAAGCCCAAATCCATGAGTTGCTGGATCGCGATTTTATTTGACCCAGTGTGTCTCCATGGGGAGCACCGGTGTTGTTTGTAAAGAAGAAAGACGGATCTATGCGTATGTGTATAGATTACCGTCAGTTGAATAAGCTGACGATCAAGAACAAGTATCCGCTGCTGAGGATAGACGACTTGTTTGACCAGCTCAAAGGGGCTGCGGTCTTCTCGAAGATAGATTTGAGGTTGGGATACCACCAGCTTAAGGTAAAAGAAGCAGATATTCATAAGACGGCTTTTCGGACTCGATACGGGCACTATGAATTCCTGGTAATGCCGTTTGGGTTGACGAACGCACCAGCCGCGTTCATGGACATGATGAATCAGGTCTTCCAACCATATTTGGACCAGTTCGTCGTAGTATTCATAGATGACATCCTAGTATACTCCAAGTCGGAAGAAGAACATGATGCGCATCTCCGGGTGGTTCTACAGATTCTAAGGGAGAAGAAAGCGTACGCCAAATTTAGTAAGTGCGAATTTTGGTTAAGAGAAGTTACTTTTACAGGTCATGTGGTATCCGCGAAGGGATAAGAGTTGATCCTCTGAAGATCGAGGCGGTCTTTGGATTGGAAACCACCTAAGTCTGTGGCGAAATTCAGAGTTTCTTGGGATTGGCGAGTTATTACGGAAAGGTTTGTCGAAGGTTTCTCCTCAATCGCGGCGCCCTTGACTAAGTTGTTGAGGAAGGAGGTGCCATTTGTGTGGGCAGACAAGCGGCAAGAGAGTTTGAGAAGCTAAAAAGGGTTTTGTGAGGCTCGGTTCTAATTCAGCTGAAGCAGGGAAAGATTTTGTGGTATACTGTGATGCTTCTCAAACGGGGTTAGTTTGTGTATTGATGCAGGAGGGGAAGGTTGTTGCCTATGCGTATCGACAATTAAGACCACATGAAGTTAACTATCCCACTCATGATCCAGGAGTTGGGTGCGGTGGTTTTCGCTCTAAAGGTGTGGAGACATTATCTCAGTATGGAGAGAAGTCTGCATTACCTATCTGAGACCACAAGAGTTTAAAGTATCTATTGACTCGAAGGAGCCGAACTTGAGACAGCGAAGATGGGTGGAGAAGCTGTTGAAGGATTATGATCGCTCGATTGAATATCATCCGGTAAGGCGAATGTGGTGGCAAATGCACTAAGCGGGAAGGTAGTATCGGACTTGAGAGCGATGTTCGCTCATCTTAGCCTATATGACGACGGAGTCTATTAGCGGAGCTGCGGTGAAGCCGTCATGGATAAGTTAGGTAAAGGAGAAATAGTTGGTGGATGAGGTTACGAGTGCTCGACTTCTACAAGTGCGGGATGGGGAATAGAGGATTACAGCAGTGAGCAATGTGAGTTTTGTGTTTTTCGTGGGAGGGTTTGTATGCGAAGGATGTGGAGTTAAAGCGGAGGATTCTTGGGAATCATATAGTAGCCCTTACGCTATGCATCTTGGGGGAGTAAGATGTACCGGATCTCACGGAACAATTTTGGTGGCTGGATTGAAGCGAGAAGTCACGAAATTTGTGGGAAGTGTTTGGCGTGTCGTGAGTCAAAGCCCGAACACTAAGTGCCTTCGGGGTTCTTTGCAACCGGTGAAGATTCCGTAATGGAAGTGGGAAAGGATCACGATGGACTTCGTTAGTGGGCTTCCTCTTACGCCTACTAAGAAAGACTCGGTATGGGTGATCGTAGATCGGTTGACAAAGTCCGCACACTTCATACCGGTGCGTGTCGACTATTCTCTTGAAGTTGGCTAAGGCGTATGTGGCGGAAATTGTGAGACGCATGGTGTGCGATATCAATAATATCGAATAGGGACCCTAGATTTACATCGCGGTTTTGGAGGCGTTGCATCGGGCTTTGGGCACGAGTTGGACTTTAGCACGGCAATTCATCCGCAGACGGATGGCGATCACGAAAGGGTAATTCGTGTTAGAGGATATGTTGAGGGGTTGCGTCATCGATTTGAGAGGTAGGCGGGAAGAATTCTTGCCTTTAGCGAGTTCGCGTACAACGGCGATTATCAAGCAAGTATTCGGATGGCGCCGTATAAAGCATTGTATGGGCGAAGTGTCGCACTCCTACGTGTTGGGCGAGTTAGGTGAACGTCATGTCTTAGGTCCGGAGTTGGTGGCAGAATCGGAAGAGAAGGTTAAGGTAATCCGAACTTCGGTTGAAGGAGGCATCGGACAGACAGAAATCGTATGCGGATCTTAAGCGGAAAGAGATAGAATTCGCAGTAGGTGATCGGGTTTTCCTGAAAGTTTCACCGTGGAAGAGGGTGATGAGATTTGGACGTAAAGGTAAGCTGAGCCCTAGGTTTATAGGGCCTTATCGGATTTTGAAGTGGGTAGGGCCAGTAGCGTATCAGTTGGAGTTGGCTTCAGAGTTGAAGCAGATGCATGATATGTTTCACGTCTCGATGCTAAGACGTTACCGTTCGGATCCGTCTCACGTGGTGCCAGTAGAGGAAGTTGAGTTAAGGCCAGATTTGTCTTACGAGGAGGAACCAATTCAGATTTTGGAGCGGGATGTGAAGGTGCTACGGAAGAAATTAGTTCCTCTAGTCAAGGTGTTGTGGCGGAACCATGGTTCGGAGGAAGCGTCGTGGGGCCGGAGGAGGCAATGCGTCAACAATACCCTCATCTATTTTGGCCAGGAGCAATTTCGAGGCCGAAATTTCTTTAAGAGGTAAAAAGCTGTAACATCCCAGGGATTTAGGGGTAGTACTTTTTATTTCGTATCTATGTGTTCTTGTGTGTTGAATGGTTGCTTGAGTGTGTTTGGGGGCTTGAGAAACCTTGGGGTTAGGTAGGAGCCTTAGTGAAAATTTTTGGTTTGAAGCCTTTGGGGAGAGCTAGTAGAGTCGGGCCTTAAGGGATTAAAAGTGGTGATTAAGGACACAACAAGTGAAGTGGTGGAGTGGCAAGGAGGCGTCATCGGTGTGCGGGGAGTTGCGTCAAAGGGAGTTCCAAGGGGAGGAGGTTCGAGCAACATGGGCAGCATTTTGGAGTTGTATTTTTGCGTCAAGAGGGGAGGTAGTGGATTCGGCGGGGCACTTGAAAGGTGGAGGTTTGAATGGGTCAAATCTTTTGAATATGTGGTGGAGAGTTATTTGTGGGGTTAGAATGATTCAAACTCATTTGAATGGGTGATGTAGAGGGAATTAAGGAGAGAATCGTGGGGGGTGTTGGCTAGGTGAGTGTTAGCCGAATTTTTGAGGGGTTGAGAGGGGGGAGTATTCAGTTTCAAGCTTAAGGGGAGGGTGCCGAAATTTGGTGCTAGTGTGTAGTAGTTGTTTTTCGGCATTTGGTTTGTGCTTCTCACTTTTGTTTTAGTTTTGCTCTCACCTTCTCTTGTGCCGAAAATCACCTAGCTCTTCCACTCTTTTCTCTTTTTTGACTCATAGCTGAAATCTAGAAGACCATTAGGGTCATTTAGGGTTATCCTCTCTTCTCATCTTCAAAAGCCGAAAGTAGGTGTTGTTCTTTTTTTTCTTTCTACTCACTCTCTAAAAGCCGAAATATACCCTTCACTTTCCCCCCATAGCTGAAACCTCTAAAACCTCAACTCCCTCTTCCTCTTTTTCACCGATTACTTCATTTTCCAAAAGCCGAATAACCCTTCTATTCATTAGAACCTTGGCCGAATCTCCCATTCCCCATTACTTCTCTCTTTTTCATTGCTATTCTTCTTTTCTTTTTTTTTTCATTTTGTTGCCGCAAGTGTCATCTCTTGGCCGAATCTAGCAGAGCCGAACATCTCTTGGGTGGTGACTCTTCCTATCAATCCTCTCATTCGAATCCTCGAAGTGGTGGGTTTGATTCGGATCTTTTGCTTGAAGCCAGCGTTAGGGGCATTAAGGATGTTTCGGGTTTTGATCAATCAAGGTAAGAAGGTTATAACGTTCGGCCGAAGGCCACTTCTTTTGACCATAAGTGTTAAGGCCGAATCTAACATGGGTTATGTAGGGATTTCGACGACCTTTAAGCTCAAGTGAATAGCCTTTGGGATTACATGCGACCTTGGGTAAGGATGTTCTTTCAATCAAAGCATACTTTTGGTTCCGTTATAGTTTTATTCAACGTTTTAACCGGTCTTGACCAAGATCTTATTTGATGGAATCGAGTACCGGGTCAATCGAAGGGAGGTTGGACACGTAGTCCCTACCCCTAAGTTCAAGAAGCGGTCGATTTAAGCGATTCGGGATTGGCCACCGGCATGGGCGTCGTCGAGAAGGACAAGCGGATCGTCGTAATCTCTTCGAATGAGGGCGTTAGGAGATCGATAGTCTAGTGCTTGAGTTTTCGTGTGTGTAATTATCACCTTTGTTTCATTAGTTGTTTTAATTAATTATATGTGTTATGTGTGGTAGCGAAATAGTGGCTGTGGTGGTGTTGTTACCCACATTGGGTAAACCGGTAAACCAGGTTAGTAAACTACCTATATCGAAATTGAGAAAAGATGATTGTGGATGCATGTAAGCATGTTGAATATATGTATATGGATGTGCTCATATTCTATTATAATGCCATTTCATCATATTATGCTGCATGTGCATGGGGTTCGGGATATACTGATAAAAGGGGAAGTGTATACTCATATGTGGGTGACTCTGTCACGATTAATGATGGCCTTGAGCCTCACTGTGGATTGATAAAGACCTTGAGTCTCATCGTGGATATTTGTGATTTAATCACGTGGATCAGTGGCTAGACCACTATGTGGACTTTGAGCAGTGTGTCCGTCGGCATAGACTGCCAAAGAGGTGTGTAGCGGATGGAGGGTTGATTTAGTAATCCCCAGGTGTGTATTGGATGGATGTACGGGTGGTGTGTAGCGGATGGATACTAGGTTGGGATTGGGCTGTCATATTGCATTTCTGATTGAGCATGGTGCTAGTTCGATGTGGATGTGGGCCTAAGGCCATTAGTGGAAACCGTGTAGTGTAATTACACACTGAGTCTGGTGACTCACCCTATTTTTCTCAAATACAATGCAGGTAACACATGATACGTTGGACCGGGCCGAGGAGGATTCAAGTGGCCATGCGGATGTTGGTTTCAGTAACTCTATTTTAAACTACTAGATTTTATTTTCTTGGGTTATCTTCATTATGTAATAAGGCCACTCTATATATTTCGGGATTTATGGTTTTAAGTTGGATTTATTATTTAATAGTTTTTTAAAATGTGACATTGAAACATTTTTACCACGGAGACATAAAATGAATCGGATTTTATACAACTTGGGCATTTTTATTCGGCAAACTACTATTTTTAACGACAACTCCTTAAACGAAGGGTTTATTTCCAAATTTAAAGTCTGATTTCACTAATTAAACTAGAACTCGTTTTCACCACTTTCCCGTAACATTCTGAATTCGGCTATGGTGTTTTTGGCCGAGTTTGGGGTGTTACATATACACTCAATAATTTAAAAGCCTACAACTAGAGGCAAGGGTTTTATTCCCTAAAAACCAAAATTTTGCACAAGCTTAGGCTTGAACCCAGGACTTCTCAGACACTCCCCAACACACCCGAATCACTTAACCACTGAAGCAGACCAGTACTTTGTGTTGCAACCATACAAAAATAATTACCTAGATTTTGGGGCGTTACATTGTAAACCTATACCAATTCCACAAAGTTTATCAAACTTTATAGCCATCAACTCATAAATGAGTAAGTTCATCAATACCTCATATACTTTTCATTCCTAACATAATAGGATTTATAAAACATACTACTTAATCATTAACCTTTTCATAATACTATGAACCATTCCATTTACTTTCTTACCATTCCATTTACTAACTTTCCATTTCATTTACTTAGCATAAACTTAAATAAACTTTCCATTTCATGTATGATGGTGTAGTATATAGTGAACTAGACTAGTTAAATCTCATATACGTGGCTAGATTTGTGTTAGGTGGGCCACACGAGCGTGTGGGCCCGAATGGGCTGAAATCGGGTTTTAGGCCCAATAGTCTGGTACGACCGAAAATGGTAGTTGAGTCGCTCGAGGCGACATTAGGCCTTTGGAAAGGCCATTGCAGGTGCGAAATTACTGAAATACCATTGGTTTACAAAATTACTGAAATACCCTTAGTTTACAAAATTACTAAAATACCCTTGGTTTACAAAATTACTGAAATACCCTTGGTTTACAAAATTACTGAAATACCCTTGGTTTAAAAAATTACTAAAATACCCTTGGTTTACAAAATTACTAAAATACCCCCAATTTACAAAATCACCGAAATACCGTCGGTTTGCAAAATTACTAAAATACCCCCGGTTTGTAAAATTACAGAAATACCCTCGGTTTGTGAAATTACTAAAATACCCCAGTTTGCGAAATTATCGAAACACCCTCGATGGGTAAATTATCGAAATACCCTCAAGGGGTGAAATTACCGTTTTACCCCTAAACGACAAAATGACCATTGTACCCTCGTGGTAGTACTAGCGTTGTATGTGTTAATTGTATGATTGATTATGTTTGAGATGCGTTGCATACATGGATTGGTTATGAGTAGAATTACCGAACTACCCCTGTAGGGTAGAATTACCGAAATACCCTTATAGGGTAAAATGACTGATTTGCCCTTGTAGGTAAATGATCGACTTGTGCAATGAGTGGACTAATTTGACTGTGATTGTATGACTGATATGCTTTTATTACATGTTTAAATAATTGTTACTGAGCATGGCCATTTTGCATACACGTGTAATGATTGAGCATGACATACACGACATATTGCATGGGGTTGGGATTATTAATACGCAGGAAGTGCTAATAGGATTGCATGGTCGCTTGAAGATCGTGGATCCACCGAAGGCTTTATAGCCACCGCAGTTTTTTAGCCACCGAGCGACCATCTTTGCCGCACCGATAATGTTATCGAGGTTGTGTGCCATTAATATGGCCGTGCGTAATTATGGGCTTTGTGCCAATACCGAAGGCTTTGTGTCGATATTATGGCTTTGTGCCAATCGTATTTACCGTGGCTATGTGCCTAACTTATATATCGATGACTCGCGTGTCGATCATATTTACCCAAGGTCGTGTGCCGATTATATTACAATCATTGATGGCTATGTGCCAAATATAATACATTCACTGATGGCTTTGTGCCAATTGTAATACCGCTACTGAAGGCTTTTTAGCCACCGAGTAGCTATGCTGCATCGATAAATTAGTGTCACAACCGGTGCTACATAAGGAGTGTAGGGATGGGTGGGTCGATTAAATCCCACGGTGTGTAGGGTTGAGCAGAGAGGCGGAGTGCGGGGTTGGTATGGGCATTAACGCATTGCATATCTGGATTATATTACTGAGATGGGCTTAGGCCCCGATTTATATGTATGAAATGTGACATTTGACTTGTGTTAAGGCCCAATTGAGGCTATTTTGGGCTAATGCCCAATTGCCACCGTTACTTTAATGGGCTTGGGCCCGAATTGTTTTGATGCATGTTCTTACTGATGAGGGTGTACACACTGAGTTTTCGTAAACTCACCCCCTCTTTTTAATTTTTCTTAGGTAATCCTCAGTAGGCGGTTCGATGTACTGGAGGACTCGGAGGTGGCCTTACTACGAGTAGTTTTGGACTTTAGTATTTTACTAATTTTTAACTTGGGTTTATATTTTGTAATAAGGCCGCTTTAACTTTAAATTTGGTATTTTATTTGGTTTAGCTTTTAATATGATACTGCCTATTATTCTTAAATGTTTAATACTGGATTTTCCTAAACCCTTAATAACCGTTTTCCAAAATGTTAACAAAAGGATAACAAGCGAATACATAATTAAACTCGAAATTTTTAACAAACGCGCAATTTTTAAACAACCCTTTTATGTGACATGCTGGATCTGGTCGTAACGTTTTGACCGGGTTTGGGGTGTTACATTGATTCTTATCACCCTTTCATGAACATAAGCATATTTCCATTTGGACACTTACCATTTCAATGCATAACTTTTAAAATAAAACATAATACAATCCAACCAATAGCTTGGCACAAGCCTAAGCATCATCAACAACACATGTTAGCATATTCAAACAGAATCCACATGAACTTAACATAGATAAGCCATTTCACATGAATATAATTCATTTGAACTCAACATTTTCCTTAACATATCATACTTTCAATGAAACTTACCATTTCAACCTTTTCATAAATACATGACATAGTTTCTTTTAAACACTTACCATTCCTTTCCTTTCCATGCCCGTTGAACTATTTAGAATACCATCGG
The DNA here is from genome assembly GCA_025698515.1 of Gossypium sturtianum. NCBI lineage: Eukaryota > Viridiplantae > Streptophyta > Magnoliopsida > Malvales > Malvaceae > Gossypium > Gossypium sturtianum. Next base: position 136,978,078 of record CM046950.1, on the reverse strand, counting down.
ATATGAGGGACAGCTCACACGAAGTGTGCTAAACATATAATCGTAACTTTTCCTTTCCTTTACATCATTGCTCACATGAGCTATGAAATGGACCTACTCACACGAGATGAGGGTCGAAATGTAAGCTACATGATGCTGCTCACACGAGCTGTGGAGTATCCGCAACAAATGCAGGACCTCAGCCATTGGTAGGAAATTCAAGACTAGCACCCGAAACATGAAAACCCTAATGACATGTCATTGGTATCCTACGAATTCCTAAGGTTCAAACGGGGCTCGGTTATCGTCGTGACATTTTTGGATTTACATCGTTTCATGACATGATAAATTACATAATAACATATATATATTGATTTTTTATATTATAACAACACATTAAACATTTAATTTAATTAACATTATAATGATTACAGTTCATACGAACTTACCTTGCTAAATTGTAGAAATGTCAAAGTATAGGGGCTATTTGGTAATTTTCTCTTCTTCTCAATTTTCCACTCATTCTTGATCTAAATTAATAATTTCATTAAATTCATTAAACTAGATAGAAAAAATAATTCATTTTATGCAATTTAGTCCTTTTGACATTTTTACACAATTGCGCCCAATATTTTACTTTTATTCAATTTAGTCCATGAGCCTAAAACATGCAAATTAACCATTTTTATTGAAAACCCATGCCAACCAAATATTCATAGCTTCCATTTCAGCCCATTTTTGTAAAAAATTCACATCAAGTCCTTGTATTTTTACTATTTCAAAAATTTAATCCCTAATCGATAAATTCATCAAAATCACTTAACAAAATACTATAAATAACAAGTAATACTTCAAATTCATCATTTAACATCTAAAATCACAAAGATTCATCAATGACAACATTCAAAATCTTTAACAGTTTCAAAAACAAAGGTACGGGCTAACTGACCTAATTGCAACGATATCAAAAATATAAAAATTAAAAGAAATAGGTGAAAAACGGACTCACATGCATCCATTGAAGCCTGGCCGAAGCTTCAAAATAACCAAAAATGGCTTTCGATCAATGTAAAAAAGAATAAATTAGGAAGTTGTTTCATATATTTTAACCTTTTCTTTAGTATAATAATAAATTAACTTATAAAACATATAAAATTAAAAGATTTTAAAGCTTAAAATTGTCCCTCCATCTTAGGTATGGGTAAATTATCCATTAAGGCCATACAATTATGATTATTTAATAGATTAACATCTTTAAACTAATAGCGATTGACTTTTTCAACTTTTACGATTTAGTCCTTTTTGCTTAATTAACTATCGAAACATTAAAATTTCTTAATGAAACTTTAATACAACCTTAATAACACTCTGTAAATATTTATAAAATTATTTATGGCTTGATTTATAGAAACGAGATCCCGATACCTCATTTTCTTAAACCACTTGACTTTAGGGTCTTACCACTTGAACTTAATTATTCATATAACATTAATTACCATATCCAAAACCTTTTTAAAACCATATTTGACTCATAAATATTAAATAATAATATTTATGAACTTACTTGTCAGATTTGTGGCCCCGAAACCACTATTTTCGATACCACTAAAAAACGGGCTATTACAATGTTGGTTGTGTGCAAAGGTTGTTTAAGATTGTGGTATGTAGGTGCAAAATATTGTGTAAGCTTGCTAGTTGTTTGCTGATTGTTAATAATAGATAGATGATGATTAGTTAATCGGCGTGTTGTAAATATATCGATAATTTGTATGATATGCTTGAGTTTTTTATGCATGGCGCGAAGGGAAATTATTGACAAGCTAGATGAAGTTAGGATTTGGGAAATGAGGACTTCTGTTAGATACTGTCATATGGTATTGCTGAGTGCAAACCGTGATTTGTGAAGTTCTGGGCCTTGCAGAAGGGACACGCGGTGTTCGAGCATCAATGTTAGGAATAATGGAATGGAGAAATGGGTGGAGGAATAGGGAAAATGAAATTCCGTTAAGATACCATCATACGGTGTTGCTGAGTGCAAACTGCGTGTGCGAAGCTCCGAGCCTTACGCTAGGGGGGACACTTTGGTGTTCGAGCATCAAGGTAGACATGAGATAGGTTGATATCGACGGTTATAAGGTTCCATAGAGCAACACCGCGATGGCGATCAACAGGCTCTATGGGGCAACATTGTGACGGCGGTAAGGTCCTACAGGGCGACACCTCAAAAGATGTCTAACATATAAGGCCATAGCTCGACTATGGCAAGCAATATAGTCCATCGGGATAGTAAACATGAGATAGTCTGCTGGAACAGTAAACATGGGGTAGTCCGCTGAGACATTAAACACGGGGTAGTTCGCTGAGACAATAAACACAAAGAAGTCCACTAGGATGTAAAACATGGGGATCACAATTGGAAAGTCCAGAGTTCAGGAGGGACGCCAAGGAATTTAAATGGAGTTTGCAGTGTGATTGGAGCAATAAGTCACAAGAATGAATAAGCTTGGTGTGTCTAAAGAACATAGACCACTGGGATAATGAGAAAATTTGCCAAGGTTACGTCTCAACCTAGTTAGGGTGAAAAGAGGAAGAGACTCCTTAGATAAAGGGATATACATAATTTACAATGAAATGAGTCCACTAGGGAAGTTGCGGATCCCATGTTAGAGTGTAATTTTTCATATATTTTGAGAAATTTCCCATGTGTTTTGATGACATAATGTGCTCTCAAACTCATCTTTTGGTTGAATTTTGTATTTTGTAGGACAAAAAGAGAGTTGGAATTTTGTAAATTAATATTTAATTTTTTGTAAATTATTGTATATTTAACTAACTATTTAATATATATTTTAATTTCTATTAAACTTATGTTTTATAGAAACCATAACACTTTAGAAATTGGAACTTTGGGTGAAAACAGAGCCAGCTTTGCAACATGGTAACCCTGTGTCGCAACAACAAGGGTAGAATTGACAAAATAGAGAAAATCATTTTGATGTTGTGACACAGCCTTTGTGTGTCGCGACACCGAATGCAGTATACCAAGAAATCTAAAATTCCAGAGTGTATCGCGACATCGAACCCCGATGACGCGACAATGAGAAACTGATAGGGATATCACGACACAAAACCCCTATGTCGCGACATCGCTGTAATTTTCTTCAGGGTTGACCCGACCCGATTGCGCAACTTGGCTTGCTAAACCTGATTTTTACCTAGTGTTTAACCCCCAAAACATTAGTTTTTAACCAAAAAACATCTTCACCTCCCATTCTAACCTTTCTTAAAATCCTAAACTCCTCAAAAAATCTCTTAAACCCAAAACCGTTTTTCATTAAAATTCCTAAATTTACAAAATTTCTTTGCTATTTAGAACATTAAAGTTGATGAAGGATTGCTAACAACTGGTGGAGAACGAAGCAGCAAGAATCAAAACAACAAGGATAAGGGTTCTAAAAACTTCCTTTTTACTATTACATTGAATATATTGCTTAAATACTTCATAGATTTTAGATTAATATGTCTCCTAGAAAGCTTAAAAAGCCAACTGTACAAGAACCACCAACGGTTTCGAATCCCTTAAAATTTCTATAACACCCTATACCTGACTTGGTCGCCAGGCCCGAATATCAGGATGCCACACCACCGTCTCATGTAATAACCAACAAGTAAAAGCCCATTCTAATAAAACATCCATTGGTTTATTATTCGCATAGGTCTTAAGTCGATCATACTAGTGAGTTATCATTATCAAGTGCTAAACTTACATTAATTAGTCAGATAAACATATTAAAACATGCATAAGGTCTATTCAACAAAATTCTCAACCAGGTCCATAAGTATCGATACTGACACTAAGGTATCAATATTTTCTTTAAATGGTATCGATACCACCTGGAAAAATGATACCAAACTTGCATTTTGTTTCTTGATTAAAAATTCAAATCTCGAAAATAATCGGTACCTTTCATGAAATATCGATACTTTAACCCCGAGTATCGATACTCGAGCGAAGGTATCGATACCAAATCTCTATTCTGACTTCCTGCATATTTCAAAACACAGAGGTACCGATTTGAAAACTCGATTATCGATACCTCTGCTCCAGGCCTTAAAAATACAACATACATACGCAATTAATCTATTCTAATTTAGTTCCTAAACATCATAAATCAATCACTTCGACAAATAATCATTCAACGACCTAATTAACAGTTTAATATAAAAAAATTGCATCCGAACAAGTAACGTCAGTCCATCCTCATGTTCATGAACCCAAGCATAACAATAACATGTAATCCTTATAAATCAAACGAAAAACCAACAAAATGTCTAGAAGTTAACATGGCTATAAACAAGTCTACTACATTGCATTATTCCTCAAAACATAAATAAATATAGAACACATACGAAATAACAAGTAGACTTGCTTGGATCACCTCTCGAAAACCACACCGCTCACACTGGCACACTACTAATCTACAATGTTTTAGGAAGGGAGTGGGTGAGCTTATCAAGCTCAATGAATGCTCAGAATAACCACAGTGCAAAGAATTCATCAAGCATCAATGAAACAACCATATAGCATAACCTCAAAAGTTCCAACTCTAGTGTCATATTATACTTACTCGTGCATTATTGCTAGTTCTTTTACATGGTAAACATATTCACTTTTAAACATCTATCACATTACACATATAATCACATAACATATAAACATATATCACAATACTCATATAATCACATAACATTCAAGCATATATCGTAATATTCAAAAACATGTTATAGATAAATTACATAATGGTCACATGTCATATAAACACTTATCGTAATACACACATATTCATAGTTTAAGATAATTTGGCACTTGAGCTATGAAACATAAAAGGAACTCTATAATCACTCATCAGATACACTAATCTCCAACACACCACATAGACTCATAGAGTCAAACATGTCCCAAAAGTGAAACATAAAGCTAACACTATCCTTATTTCCCCTCACATGTCACATTCCTTTATCCTTCCAACATGTCCCAGGGCCTTAACGCCCAAAATCACTGTACATATATGTAACGCCCTGAATTTTGGGCCTAGAAGAAATGGGCTTCGCGTGACGGAGGGATTTGAATTTAGTTGTGCATGTGAATAACCTAAAAGTATGTTTGCTTTGGTGGTTAAGGGTCCTGAGAAGTGTTGAAAAAGTCTTGGGTTCAAACCTGGGCTTTAGGAAAATTTTTGTTTTTGGTGAATAAAACCCTGGATGTAAGTAAGTAGGCTTTAAGAATATTGTTGGGGAAAATATGACACAAGGAAGCATGTGGCCTAGTGGTTGTGGCGTCATTAAGGGTGCAAGGGAGCCTGGGTTCAAGTCTTGGCCCTTGCAATTTATTTTGGTTTTCTTTTAAATGAACCTGGACACTGACACTTAGGCTTTATTAATAATAATGTTTGGTTAGTGACACAAGAAGAGCTTGTGGCCTAGTGGCAAGTGGCGTGTTTGGCATCTATGTGGTCTGAGGTTCAAGTCCTGGGATAAGCAGGGAAGTGTTTATTTTGCTGCTTAAGTTGGGAAGGTGGAAGAGTTGGATTGAAACTCTGCTGGATGAGGTTTGAATTGGTCAAGGAAGAGAGAATCAGGGGATGTGATTGGTAGTTGGGTGATTTGGAGGAGAATTAGGAGGAGGAAATCAAGGAATTCAAAACTTGGAGAGTTGTAGCCGGTTGGGGAAGCTTGTGCATGCTTATTCGGCTAGGGGCCTCCTTTTTGTGCATTTTTTCGGCAATTGGAGAGCATTTTGGGATAGTCTTGGTTTTCCTGAGTGCCAAAATTCCACTTACCTTTCGCTCATCTTTTTTTGTCTTGCATTTAACCATTCACGCACTTTTGCTGTTCGATTTAGCACTTTTTCTTCAAGCATCTTGTTGGCCGAATCTCTGCTTCCCTCTCACTTCCTCTTCATTCTTTTGATTTTCTTCTTTTCCCTTTCTTCTCCTAAGCCGAATATCATCTCTCCCCTTTTTCTTTCGGCTTCCTATTGGCTTGTGAACCGAATCTTTCTCTTTTCTCTTGATTAGTTCGGTGGTGATCAAATTTCTGCTTCCTTCCTTCTCTGTTTCAAGTTTTGCAAGTATTCCTGAAATCGGTAAGTGTTATTATTCTTCACTTCTTGTTTAAACTGCTCTCTCTTATCCCTCTTTCCTCTAAAAATCGAATGCTTCTACTACTCATGGTCTGTGTTTGGAATCCCTTCCTCGTGGGGTGGTAATCGTTGGATTTTAGGTATTCTCGAGGAGTGGAGAAGTGCAGAAGTTATTCAAGTCATCAAACTCTGTCTCTCGTTAAGGGTAAGATCACTACCATATTCTTAGATTAGGCCGAATATTCCTGTGGTTGGTAAGTTAGCATTTGTGGTTTAAGGCCACATATGTGATCACTGTTTTGGTTAATAAAATCTGTTTGAATACAGATATTCGGCATAGGCGTGGGATCAATCCTGATCGGTCGTCAAGCAAGGTTGGGCGCTCGTAAATCTTGGAACGACTCCGTAAAAAGGTGTGTAACAGTATCTTGTATTCGATAGTCGGCGAGAAAGTCGATAGAGTGTGTGTAACCACACTCCTTCTGTTCGTAGATCGACATAATGCCGAAAAGCCGAAATACCAGCAAATGATGCCACACGAGCGTGCGATCGCACGTGTGGTGGACCGAGCCCACGAATATGGGCGTAAGATGGTTGAGGCCACCATGAGCGTTCTCATGGGCTTAGGTCGCTTTGGGACCGAAATGGGCTATGTGGGCCCAATGGGCCTGTGGGCCCCACACGGATTAAATTTGCATATTGTGGTAAATGTTAGCCCGAGCCGTGTAGTCCACAAGGCTAGGGTCGTTTTTAAGCAATGGGCCGTGTGGGCCCACTGGGCTGGTGGCCCCACACGGATAAAATGCATGTTGTATGGTTTTTATTGGTTTGGACTGTGCTGTTCGTATAGCCGAGGCTATCTCTGGGCTAATTGGGCCACACGAGCGTGTGGCCCCACTTGGGCTGAGTAATGGGCCTTAGGCCCATTCACCCTGTTGTGATTGTTTAGGTTATTTAAGTCGCTTGAGGCGACAATGGACCTTCTGTTGGGTCGCTGAGACCCCGGTTGCAAAATTATCGAAATACCCCGATTTGCAAAATTACCGAAATACCCTCGGTTTATAAAATTACCGAAATACCCCCGATTTGCAAAATTACCGAAATACCCCCGGTTTGCAAAATTACTAAAATACCCCCGGTTTGCAAAATTACTGAAATACCCTTAGTTTGCAAAATTACTAAAATACCCCCAGTTTACAAAATTACGGAAATACCCTCAATTTGCAAAATTACTAAAATACCCCCAGTTTGCAAAATTATCGAAATACCCCCAGTTTGCAAAATTACTAAAATACCCCCGATTTGCAAAATTATTGAAATACCCCCGAATTGCAAAATTACTGAAATACCTCTGGTTTGTAAAATTATCGAAATACCCCTAATTTGCAAAATTACTGAAATACCCCTAATTTCCAAAATTATCGAAATACCCCTGGTTTGCAAAATTACCGAAATACCCCCAGTTTGCAAAATTACCAAAATACCCTCGGTTTGCAAAATTATCGAAATACCCTCAGTTTGCAAAATTATCGAAATACCCCCGGTTTGCAAAATTACCGAAATACCTCTGTAAGGTAGGATTACTAAAATACCCTTATAGGGTAAAATGACTATTTTGCCATTGTGGGTGAATGACTGACTTAGACTATAAATTTGACTGATTTGACTGTGACCGTATGACTGTGTTTTAACTGACTTGACTGTGGTCGTGTGACTGATATGTTTTTAGTATATGTTTAAATGACTGTTACTAAGCATGGCCATTTTGCATACACGTGTAATGATTGAACATAACATACACGACATATTGGATGGGGTTGGGACATTGATACGGAGGAAGTTCTGATAGGGTCGCACGGGTCGCATGACGGTTGTGGATCCTATATTGATCTGTTAAGGTCGCACGGGTCGCCCGAGATGACTGTGGACCGACAGACGGCTTAAAGCCGCGTAATCTGATTATGGCTTTGTGCCAACCTAAATATGGCTCTGTGCCATCTTGATTATGGCTTTGTGCCAATCGTATTTACCCGTGGCTATGTGCCTAACATATATATCGATGACTCTGTGTCGATCATATTTACCCAAGGCTGTGTGCCGACTATATTACCGTCGCTGATGGCTATGTGCCAAACATAATAGAGTTGCTGATGGCTTTGTGCCAATTATAATACCGCTACTGAAGGCTTAGAGCCGCATATATATTCTAGCAGCTGCGCTGGGATTTCGGGTAGTGCCGCAACCGGTGCTAACATTGGTGTGTTGGCTGGGTGGGTCGATTTTATACCCACGTAAGTGTAAGGTTGGTACGGGTGGTGTGTTGGCTGGATCGGGGTGGGATGCATCCTCATACTGTTGCATATCTGTTTATAAGATCTGTCACTGTACTGGGCTTAGGCCCACTTGTTCTGTTATTTGTTTGGGCTAGGCCCAATTGATTCTGTTATGCGCTGTGACACAAAAGATATTGTAGTTGGCTTTGGCCCACGTATGTTCTCGAATCGACCGTCTCACATTCTCATTAAAGGGCTTTGGCCCTGCATCGCTTTGGTTTCTGCTTTCAGATATCGATGTTACTCTAATAAGGGGATTACACACTGAGTTTTCGTAAACTCACCCCGTTTTTAACTGTGCAGGTAATCCCCAGCATTAAGAGGATTGGTGCTGCGAGGGACTCGGAGATGGCCACATGACTGCTTTTGGACTTCATTTAAGCTTTAGATTCTGTTTTGGGTTTTAATTTTTGTAATAAGGCCTCTTTAAGGTTCTGGGTTTTAACTTGGGGTTTTTATTTACTTTGAATTATATCTGTTAAAGGTAAATCACAGTTTTCCAAAATGTTAACTATTTTTGAAACAACACTACATTTTTGAAATATTTTTGAAATGGTTTCGCGACTTAATCTTTTTCGTAAATCGATTACTCTCAAAATTAGCTTCCACAACTAAAAGATACTTTGGGAATAAAATCAATAATTTTTCAATGTACCACATTTTAAAAATAACTAACGTAACTGGGATTTTACTTAAGCTTTTAAACAAGAAGGGTTTTCAATGAAAACATGGTTTTCGAAAAACACTTCTATGTGACACGCCAGATTCGGGCCTAACTTTTAGGCTAGGTTTGGGGTGTTACAATATAGGTGAGTACTCACAATCTTATGGCATGCCAACTATATCCAACGATTTCAAGATCACAAGGTCAAAATATCTTAAATCAAACACATATTGCTTACCGATTATCCGTGCATTATCACTGCATATTTGCATCCTTAGCAAAACACTGTCACTAACATTTAACATATACATAACATGTACACATTTACACTTTCACAACGGTTATCATAACCACATATCACATGTTATAGCATGTCATCTCAATTCATATATTCTTAAACACATAAGCACAATATTTGCAAGATAACATAGGTATGAGAAAACTTACACTTGGAATTTAGAGTAGTAGTTTAGGCTACTACTAAATTCCCAAATAACGGATTGAATTATGTCCACAAGCAATTATCCCAAACACTCACCAATTATGCTTTCGCCGAAAAGTCGAAAGTTCAAACTAGCTTTTCCTTGCCTTTATCTCTACTCGTAGAAGGTCCTATCAATTCCAATGCTTCAACAATGTAATCCTCACAAGAACACAATCAACATTCATCTAAAGACTCACATCAAACAATTCAAAAACACAAGCTTAAGCTAGGTTCTTATGTAACCGAAACCTTTAACATAACAAAATTAAAACTCAAATATATCAATCTATACTCAATATTTTCAGCTAAAACCAATTCTGTTCATCTTATAATTCACCTACGACTAATTCCCAGCCTTTAAACTACACAAAATCACCCAATTCATAGTATCGACTTTTTTGACATATTTTAAGGCTATTTTCCGAAAATTCATTAAAACCCTAGAAATCTTTAACAAAACTTAAAAGTAAGTTTAGAAACCTCTTAATCATGTCAAAACTAATTGAAAAACACTTTGAAATATCATTTTTATGCAAAATCCTGAAATCCACCATTAACGACCCAATTTTTGACTTTTATTCAAAACATGCGATTTAATGGCTAAAAACTTGGTTTTAAAAACTAATTAACATTTAAAATTAATTAGAAGTTGAATCGTTACCTTAGACAATGAAAAACTGAGTGTTTGATGAAAAACCCGAAAAACCCACAAGCTTGACAATGGAGGAATCTATGGTATTTTTGGGTGTTTTTCTTGGATTTTATGGAGATATTTGGCTTGAGTGATGATAGAAATCAAGATAATTAAGGTTAAAGAACAAAAATTGGAAGAGATAAGCTATGGCGGCAAGGGACGGCTAAAGCATGAAGATGGAGAAGACTAACGTTAAACTTATCGGTGGGGGATGATTTTAGGTTATTTTTAAAATTTGGTTTAGTTACCTCTGAAAACTCATAATTTTGAATCTTTTACAAATCATTACTTTTTTTAAAATTAAAGGTATTTAAAACTCATACTCAGAAATTGATTTAATTTTTTAAAAACCATAGTAAAGAAAATTATCAATAAACCATGTCGTAAAATTCTGAACACTCTAAGGCTAAAATTCCTAAATTACCTCTAAAACTCCTAGGCCCTATTTTGAGGTGTTACAATTTCGAAATCAAAATGTTGAGAAGTATTATCTTGAACTTTAAGGCAAAAAAATTATCCAAGAGCGGGGATTCAAACCAACAATGGTTATTTGCAAAGAATTTTGGTTGTTAGGTCGATAGCATCGATGGGAACGCTTTTGCGTAACCCAAAAAAATGTTGTTATTCCTCTCATCTAAGAGTTCTATGCTACTATTAGGGATGAGGAGACTCGAAGACCACACGGTGTTCGGTGGAATACAGTAACGATAAGAGTTAAAGATGTACCATTCAACCCATAAGCTATTTGTAAATTTTCGATGCTCCTTATTATGAAACTAATTATTTAGAAAATAGCGAGTTAAATAAATTTGAAGATTTAGACATGGAGAGCATTGTAAAATATTTAATTGAGAATTATGGTGAATGGAAACTCCAGCCAGATACAGGACTTTCGACCAATTTTAATCAGGCAATCATGTTTCCAATAGCTAAGATGTGGATGCAATTTATCTGTACTAGGATTGCACCTTCATTAAATGTCTCTTACATAAATACTTTTAGAGCTATCTAATTATACGATATTTTATAGAAAAAAACATATATGCATTGGAGAGTAGATCTATTAAAACATGAAGCCTTGTGTCGGTGGCCAGAAGGTTGGGATTTTCTTTCCCCATCTAATGACGACACTTTGTAAAAGAGCAAAGGTACTTATGGAGGAGAACAAGTAATTTATGTGCCCAACAAAGAGTTTGATCAGTGATTCTACGTACACTCAGTATGTGGAACTCAACCGAAAACAAATTATGGATTGGAATTAGAGGAGAAAGGAAAAAATAGATGTGCTCCTCTCATTCAAAAGAAAAGAAAGAATGACAGTAAGAAAAATGGGTGAGAGCAGTGAGGCTAAAATTGATGGAATGATACGATGGATGTAGGAAATGGGCCCAATACTTCAAGAATTCGCAAAGCGAAACAACATGAGAGTTCCAAATTATCTGCCGAATATGTTTGGCCCAACACAAACCCATTAGGAAGGTGAAGAGCAGGAAAGTGAAGAGGAAGGAAGTAATAAGGTAGGAGACGAGGAGACAGCCTTTGAGGCAGATGACTAAAATTTGGGTTTTTTTTAAAAGATTTTATTAATTTGGGATGATTTTTAATTTATTTAAGTTGTTAGGAGTAAGAGTAATAATAGATTAATAGTTGCTAAATTTTTTGTATAGGAAACCCACATGGAAGAGGCACAACATTTAGAGCTTTCAATGAACAATGGAGGAAGCACCCACCAATAGCCTATGGAACCATCACGATCAATTGGGTAACTTCTTTCCTTATCTTTTTAGGGGCTACACATTTAGGACAATGTGTTATCTAAAGTGTGGGGGGTAATATAGAAATTTTATTTTAATTTTTTATGCTTTTTCTTTGATTTTCTTGTCAATTGTGTGCTTGAGCTTGTAGAAATACAAGTGATTGGTTAGGAGCATGTACATAGGTTGCTTGTATTTACAATAAATTTGGCATGAGGATTGGTGACTTTAATTTTTTTTATTTTTAGACTAATAAGTTCTATATATTACACTGTGAAATAGGCATTAAGCAATTGAATGTACCAAATGATATAGAGAATACAAGGAAACGAACATGCTGGTAGGAATGATAAATTGTTGAATTTGTGGTTGTTTGGTTGATTAGAGTTGTGAATATTGAGATACCTAGGGATGACCTAAGGCAGTATTTGGCATACACCCAGAGCCTAAAAGCCAACTCTGTTATTTATGTTTAGTACCTATTTTGAGCCAAAAAACACTTCTTGATGAACCTTCGTACAAAACCCGAGCCAAAATATCAATTTGTACTTACCCATTTTCTTTGGCCCTTAACTGCACGACTATAGACGTCTGGCCATACATATTGAGGGTTAAGAAGATACATTATGGTGAATTTTGTAAAAATAAAGTGAAATAGGAGGGATCAATGTGATACAATGATTATAAGTTAGCCAATATGTGTAACAAAGGAAAAATTCAAAAACAAAATGAGTAGAAAAAAAAGTACTTGAAAAGTAAAAGCATTTGTGAATGAGATGTATTGAAAAAAAGAAAAAAAAATGTGACAAAGTCACAAAAGTATAAAACTCATTCATTGATGCACAAAAACACGTGAGCTAACCCGTAGTTGTTATATTATGTTGTGACTTCCTATGTGGAGAAATAAGGAATGTAAAAGAAGGAGAAATAAGACGGTGAGCGGGAAAGGGTTACTAAGAAGGAGAATAGGGGACGATATGATGTGCTAAACTATTTTCGTGCTTGAAACTATTTGATGATTATTATTCTTGAAATCCATATGTAACACCCCTAACCCGTAACCGTCGTCGGACTAGGGTTAAGAGGCGTTACTAATCATTTTCGAACATTCCATAACAGTTTTATCACAAGTCAATCAAACAAAATAATTCACAATCATATAGTCCCTTAAATAGGTTAATGAGACCTTAAACATGTGTTAGAAAGGGGTCGGGACTAAACCAAACACATACAAAAATTTATGAAAAATTAATGATTTTTCAAAACCACAGAGGTCACACGCCCGTGTGGGTAGGCGGTGTGCCTCACACGTCCTCGGACACGCCCGTGCGTACAAGCCGTAGCAAAACAGGGCATACATACTGACTTGTTCACACGGCCTAAGACACGTCCGTGTGCCTCACCCGTGGCCGACACTGACTTGCACCACACGACCAGTCACACGCGCGTGTGTCCAGCCTGTGGTCGAGCCTGACTTGTTTCAAATTAAAAACTCGAAAGACACGGTCGAGCCACACGCCCGTGTGCTCAACCGTGTTGGCAATTATAGGCCATTTTCAAGGCCAAATTACCATCCACACTTTGAAATCACCTATAAGCATCATGCCAATACCAATTCATGCCTCAAATGTAATTAAAACATTCCATTTCAAGCACCAACTAATCATCTATTACATCATTTATTTCCATACTCAATTCCTACTCAAATAAATCCATCTAAAACATCATATTCACAACTCAATTCATATAACTAAGCATCATCTAGTCATACCACAAATTCACACTTAAAATACCATTCTCATCAACCAATTCAAGCATGAAATATACCATTTCCACTATCACTATTTCATACCACATTCATCATTTCCATAGCTTCACATATAAACCATCAACATTCAACATCCAAGCCTTATCACATGGCAAGGTCCAAACATTATAAAACATACCATAACCACTAGCCTATACATGCCACATACCAAATATATATGTAACATCCTAAAATAGGGCCTATGCATTTTCGGTTTAATTGTATGAAGTGACATGTTTTAAGTATTATGAATAAATTTTGAATATTTTTGGAAACCCGGAAATGAGTGAAAATAAGTTAGAAATGAACATTTTTGGAAACCTGAAAATGTATGGAAATGTTAAGTTTAAAAATGGAAGGTGAACATTTTTGGAAACTAGGAAATGTAAGGAAAATGGAAAGTGAACATTTTTGGAAACTTGGAAATGTAAGGAAATGTCAAGTTTACAGAGCCGATCGAAAATTTTTGGAAACTTAGAAATGACCTAGAAATGACGAGTTTTAAGGTTTAAAAGGGGAAATTAAGGCAAGGTGGCCTTAAAAGAAAAAGTTTGTGAAATTTGACACACAAAACAGGCTTGAAAAGTGGTGCAAGATGCCACTTAGGGCCTATGGAAATGGCGCCATATGCAAGAGGAATGGGCCTGAGTTCGAGTCACTTGGGAAGCAAATAAAGGAGGTTTTATTTTTGCTTCCAGAAGACTGAGGTGGACGGCACATGCTTCTAGAAAGGAGGTGTTTTATTTTCATAAATATTCGATTAAAAAGGGTGATAAATAAAAGATTTTTTTTAAATTGGATTATTTTGAAGAGATAAATGTTGGATTTAAACTCTTTTATTTATGATAATTAAAGGATAAATTTATCAGATAGAGGAGTGGTGGCCAAGTAAGGGACTCCTTAGATGATAATTTCGGCTATAAAAGGAAAAGAGAGGCCATTCTGCATTATTTTCTGTTCTTTGAAAGCCTCTGCCGAATTCTCTTCACCAAATCTTCTTCTTCTTTCATTTTTGCCAAGCCGAAATACCTTGTGATCTAGCCGAATCCTCCATCTTTATTCTTCCTTCTCTTTTCTTTCTAATCCCTCCAAAAGTCGAAAGTTATGAGATCATCATCTAGCCATAGCCGAATCTCTGAAGGTTGAAGTGAAGGTGCAATCGATTTCTTCAAGTAAGGGTAAGATCTCATTCGGTTTCATCCTTTTTTCTTAAGATTTGCCAAAATCTAGGACTAACCCCATTAATATCTTGTTGCCAAAACTTTGAAGAGATCTTTCGGGATTTACTAAGTGTCGACTACAAGGAAGGAGAAGTTCTTTTCCCAAAGGTACACCATAGGCCACGTGTTCCCTAGTTATTCGGTGAGTTTCGGGATTTAAAATCCACAAGGTAAGTGTCTATAGTATTCGGCCAAGGCCATGTTTGGTAAATATATGTGTTCATTAATTATTCAAAAGCCGAAAACTAACCAAGTTAATTGATTCAATGCTTGGCGAATGCAAGAAGAGTATAGCGAGATTTCAAGACTTGATTCTTAAGTCAAACGCAACAAGGTAAGTTTAAGTATACTAATCCTACTAGGATTTGGATTTATGGCGAATGGCTTTTTATTAAAGTAGTAGGTGATTAATCAAATGTAGGGATTAAGGATCTAAGCATTAGATCAAGCTTTTCAGGATTTCAAGACCCTTTCGGTAAGTATGATAAGTTGTGGATATTTGGTTAAGAATTCGTATATTGATGATTAAATCAATTGTTCTGATTAAGTGTGTTGATGGAGGCGAATACCATTCAAGAAGGGAAAGGGAAGGTCCCTATCCCGAAGTTTAAGAAGAGATCTGTCTCGGCAGTTAGGGATTGGCCACCGGGGTGTGGACCAAATGTCGAACAAGAAAGTAGGCAAATAGCCGTAGTATCGCCTAGTGATAGCATCGATGCTCGAAAGCATAGTTCTCCAAGTGATCAGGTGTGTGATTAACCCACCGTTTTCCGGGTATATGATATGTATGTGAAATGTGTATGTATTATGAATGTGCTAACTAGTGCAGTGGAAATTGTGATAAGGATACCCTCAAGGGGTATGTCGATAATCCGGTAAGTACCAAACCTGATGATATGTGATTATTAATATGAATATGTGATAATATGCTTGATGAACATGCTCATGCATCATTACATTGTATCATTATTTTATGTGGCATGTGCATGGGTGGGATATGATATGAAAGAAGGTACGGGTGTACTTCGGGTACATGGTTTTGATGTTAGCCTTGAGCTACATCGTGGATTGGCACTGATTGAGGTCACGTTGTGGATTAATTGCGATTTAGTTCGCGTGGCTTGATGAGTGGCTATGTGCCTCATCGTGGTTGATATCGGCTATGTGCCATATCGTGGTTGATGAGTGACTATGTGTCCCATCGTGGTTTTGGTGTTAGCTATGGCTACATCGTGGATTGGCGCCGCTGAGGTCGCGTTGTGGACTATTGTGCTTAATTGCACGTGGGCGGCGGTGATTGCCTTTGGAGTGAAAAGGAGAGGTGATTTGATAATCCCCGGTGTGTGGTAAATTTGGATAAGGGGTGTGTAGCGGATGGACCCTAGGTTTGGGTTGGGCTTCATAATTGCATGATTTCGTATGTGAACATATGTGGAAATGGGCCAAGCCCAATATGATATGTGGATTAATGTGGAAATGGGCAAAGCCCAGTATATATGAATGTGGATCGATGTGGAAATGGGCTAAGCCCGGTATGTGGAAATTATGTGGTTAACTACCCTATTAGATGAATGTGATATGAATATGGGCCAAGCCTGAATGTGATAACATGTGAATTTGATAATTGATATCGATATATGAGTTAATATGTGGTTAACATGTGGGTGGAATTCAGTGGACTAATTACACACTCGAGTCCGTGTATGACTCACCCAATTTTTATTAAACATCGCAGGTGATCGTGATTTTTGGACCGGGTTGGAGTGGATACAAAGGTGGCCATGCGAAGCGATTTCCATGCGAGAAAGATATTTTAATTAATTAAGTAGTTATATTTTCAGTATTTTGATTAAGTGTTTATTGTAATAAGGCCCATTAAAGTGATTGAACATTTTTATTATGTTTAAGCTAGACGACCATTAAATTATTATTTGGAAGTGCTTTTAATTTGGATATTTTCGTCAAGCTTATATTATTTAGAATTTTTAATTAGACCTGGTTTTCAAATGAAAAATTTTTTAATGTTTTTCCCAAAAGTGAAATCAGTCTTCAAACGTTTTTCCGCAGTGGCATCTCAAATTCGATCGTAACAAATGGGCCGGGTTTGGGGTGTTACTGATTTAGTATCGAGCCCGTTCAAAACTCGGCCTTGAGGGTTTTGGGTCCAAAAATAATTTTTTCAAAGATGGGCTTTTCAAAAGTATGGGCTTTCATAAACTTTTGGTTATTACGGCATGGCACTGTATCTCGGCCCGAAGTCCACTGTAAGTACTTCTAATTATTGAAGTGACTTGTTTATGTGAACTATTATGGGCTTATTTGGGCTCGTAGATTAGAATATTAGGGCTATTGAACCCTAGGGCTAGTGCACTCAAACACATGCATAAGACTTAAGGACTATTAAACAAACTCCTGAAGTAAGTCGCCGAGCTAGGGTGTGCAACAACTATTGTGCGCATGTCTAGGAGTGGATTCATGAAGAGCTTGGTATTTAAACAGTCCTAGCGACTCACCTCCTCTTTACTCGAATCCTACAGTGCGTAGCTACTGGTTCACCCTAACCAAGAGGACTTATTCACGGGCTAAACCCGCTAATTAAAACCCGAAAGGGACTAGCCATGCGATTTTATAAAATTCCTAGTTTTAAAATCCCTAAATTACCCTTTTAATTGTAGTAAAAGATTATTGTGAAATTTTTTTCCAAAATATCTCTGATTTACAAAATTACAAAAATGCCCTGTATTGTAAATTACTAAAATACCCTTAGTTCTTAAGATTTTCAAAAATACCCTCGACGTTTGCTACAATATTTCTACTTTGCAAAGATATCAAAAACTTCATTTTACAAATAACAAGATACCTGATTTGGAAAATTTACTGAATCCTTACGACTTCCAAAATTACCGAAATAACCTCGAATCCTGAAATTTTTGCAACACCTCTGATTTGGAAAACAAAATAACCCAAAGATTTTGTAAATTTTGAAATACCTCTAATTTGAAAAATATTTTCGAATTGACCCCGATTTATTACCAAAATACCCCGGTAGGGAAAATGACGAAATTACCACAGGTAGGGAAATGGATGGAATGGCCATAAAAGTGTAGTGAATGATGTTGTGAATGAATGTGACTTCATGGAGAAATGAATGTGTCTCTGCTTATGAATGTGAATGTGACTCCACGAGTTAGAGTAGTGAACTTGAACCGAACCTTTGTGTAATCGAAAGAACTACTTCTAAATACTTTTCTTCATAAAATTGTTTGCGGTTAATAAGTGGAACAAAATTACGATGCATAAAACTTTTTAATCGGATAAGTCGCGACGTTAGAAATGAGTTCTAGGGGCGTGAACTTAAAAAATTGTGCCTAGGAAGTATGATGATTCTATTAAGATCAGAGTCGCGCAGCATAAGCGTAGTGCGGTGAGTTAAGAGGTACGATTATTCGTTAATAAGTAATTTAGAGGACGAAATTATTTTTAAGGAGGGTAGAACTGTAACATCCTAAAATAGGGCCTATGCATTTTCGGTTTAATTGTATGAAGTGACATGTTTTAAGTATTATGAATAAATTTTGAATATTTTTGGAAACCCTAAATGAGTGAAAATAAGTTAGAAATGAACATTTTTGGAAACACAAAATGTATGGAAATGTTAAGTTTAAAAATGGAAGGTGAACATTTTTGGAAACTAGGAAATGTAAGGAAAATGGAAAGTGAACATTTTGGAAACTTGGAAATGTAAGGAAATGTCAAGTTTACTGAGCCGATCGAAAATTTTGGAAACTTAGAAATGACCTAGAAATGACGAGTTTTAAGGTTTAAAAGGGGAAATTAAGGCAAGGTGGCCTAAAAGAAAAGTTTATGAAATTTGACACACAAACAGGCTTGAAAAGTGGTCTCAAGATGCCACTTAGGGCCTATGGAAATGGCGCCATATGCAAGAGGAATGGGCCTGAGTTCGAGTCACTTGGGAAGCAAATAAAGGAGGTTTTATTTTTGCTTCCAGAAGACTGAGGTGGACGACACATGCTTCTAGAAAGGAGGTGTTTTATTTTCATAAATATTCGATTAAAAGGGTGATAAATAAAGGATTTTTTTAAATTGGATTATTTTGAAGAGATAAATGTTGGATTTAAACTCTTTTATTTATGATAATTAAAGGATAAAGTTATCAGATAGAGGAGTGGTGTCCAAGTAAGGGACTCCTTAGATGATAATTTCGGCTATAAAAGGAAAAGAGAGGCCATTCTGCATTATTTTCTGTTCTTTGAAAGCCTCTGTCGAATTCTCTTCACCAAATCTTCTTCTTCTTTTATTTTTGCCAAGCCGAAATACCTTGTGATCTAGCCGAATCCTCCATCTTTATTCTTCCTTCTCTTTTCTTTCTAATCCTCCAAAAGCCGAAAGTTGTGAGATCATCATCTAGCCATAGCCGAATCTCTCTGAAGGTTGAAGTGAAGGTGCAATCGATTTCTTCAAGTAAGGGTAAGATCTCATTCGGTTTCATCCTTTTTCTTAAGATTTGCGAAATCTAAGACTAACCCCATTAATATCTTGTTGCCAAAACTTTGAAGAGATCTTTCGGGATTTACTAAGTGTCGACTACAAGGAAGGAGAAGTTCTTTTCGAAGGTACACCATAGGCCACGTCTTCCTAGTTATTCGGTGAGTTTTGGGATTTAAAATCCACAAGGCAAGTGTCTATAGTATTCGGCCAAGGCCATGTTTGGTAAATATATGTGTTCATTAATTATTCAAAAGTCGAAAACTAACCAAGTTAATTGATTCAATGCTTGGCGAATGCAAGAAGAGTATAGCGAGATTTCAAGACTTGATTCTTAAGTCAAACGGCAACAAGGTAAGTTTAAGTATACTAATCCTACTAGGATTTGGATTTATGGCCGAATGGCTTTTTATTAAAGTAGTAGGTGATTAATCAAATGTAGGGATTAAGGATCTAAGCATTAGATCAAGCTTTTCGGGATTTCAAGACCCTTTCGGTAAGTATGATAAGTTGTGGATATTTGGTTAAAAATTCGTATATTGATGATTAAATCGATTGTTCTGATTAAGTGTGTTGATGGAGGCGAATACCATTCAAGAAGGGAAAGGGAAGGTCCCTATCCCGAAGTTTAAGAAGAGATCTGTCTCGGCAGTTAGGGATTGGCCACCGGGGTGTGGACTAGCGTCAGAATAAGAAAGTAGGCAAATAGCCGTAGTATCGCCTAGTGATAGCATCAGTATCGAAAGCATAGTTCTCCAAGTGATCAGGTGTGTGATTAATGTAACAACCCAAACCCGGCCCAAACACCACGACCGAATTTGATTGTTACTGAGTAAAACCTTGTGAACACTCTTTCAGAAAAACATTTAACTTCCTTTGTAAACTCTTTTTCTTTCGGTTGTCTTGCTAAGCTAACCCTAGATCTAATTTTGGAATTTTAATTAAATCCGGTTATTGTACAAGTTTCAAGTGTACCCGATGGCACGTTTAAACTTCCACGTGTTAACTTAAGAAAACATGTGATTTAATTTAATTTAATGACATAGTTTAAGTCGATATCCAACATAAAAAAATAAAATAAAATGCAACTATAGTTATGGAGGCCTTATTACAACCCAAAATAGAATTTATCAAATTCAAAGTTCTCAGTAAATTAAAATCCTTTGCATGGCCGCTCGAGTCCCACCGCTCCCTCAACCGCCATCTACGAGTCACTGAAAAATGTTAAAGGAGAAGGTGAGTCACCAAGACCCAGTATGTAACCCTTCCCCATTTTAAAGCATTTTCATACACATCAAATAACAAATTAATTAAGCAAAGTATCATGTACCCAACCTAGCCAACCAAACACCTTTGTCTACCCCACGTGGTACCAAACCACTTTGGTGACCGTAGTCACGATGTGTTACCAAAACACCGTGGTGCCAAACCACTTTGGTGACATATAGTCACAATGTGCTACCAAAGCACCGGTGTCCGCAGACACAATTCGGTGATGGGGCCAACCCATCGTGTGATACCAAATCACCGGCGACGATCCCATATCTCAAGTGGGGCCAACCCACGGTGGTGTTAACCACAGGGGACAAGTCGCTATGAGGTACCAAACCTCTGGAGGTACCAAACCTCTGGTGACATATAGTCACGATGTGCTACCAAAGCAACGGTGCTCACGTCCGACGAATACACCGCCCCCTCCACTCAATCAACCCACATAGTCAATGATCACATATAGATTTATCATATGTATTATCACAACATGCTTCCCAAAAGCATAAAATAGCAATCATATGCACAGTACTTACCTGTGTTACCCAGTATACCGTTATGGTATTCAAGCCATTGCTACACACATCAAGTTAGCAATCACATTACTTAGCATAATTAACAAGTTAAATGGTGTGTATGTACACACCTGTCACCAACAAGGAGTCTAAATCCGAAAAGAGAAGTCGGCCACACTTAAGTCTTTGCCCCTATATTCGGCCAAACATGGGAGTTAGTACCCCAAAGGCCTATTCGGCCAAAACCAAAATACCCAAAAGGGGTTAAGATTTAACCCGGAAGCCTTACCTAATGCCCTTGAGTACCAGTCACCAAACTATTTATTTTGCTCCCCTACAATCGGCCATTGCCATAACTCCCATTAGTAGCCTTCGGCTTAAATGGATATCAAATAACTAACCAATGTAAATCTTACCATTACTTACCAAATCGATTACTAGAGGATAGGAGTTGGGATTAAGCACTTCAAAATTCCGGGATACCTAGTGGAATTGGTTCCAAAGAAGATAAATGGTTAGCCGTTACCAACACAAAATTTCGGCTTTTCTTTTCACTTTAGTCGACAAAAATACAAGATTAAAAGAGGAAAATTCGGCCCTTCTTACCTTCCTCAAACCGATTGCAAACTAACTTCCAAAGAGCCTTATACTTCCTTTAGTATTCGGTTAACAATGCTGCCAAGGAGGAGTGCGAGATTCGGTTCTTCAAGGGGGTGTATTCGGCTATTGAAGGAAGGAAAATAATGGGGATGAGAGGGAGAGAAGTTTCGGCTAAATGGGTTTGGGAGGCTGGAAGAAAAAATAAAAGAAGATTGAGAGGAGGAGGGCTAGGGTTTTCGGCAAGTAGAAAAATGAAGAAAAGAAAGAAAGGTGCTAGGTTGCTCCTTTTATAGCCATTCGGCACCCCCCCCCTTAGTAGCATTGCCGCCCACTCCTCTCATGAGGAGTTCAAATTTCGGCCAACTCCTTGCTTCTCTCTTGGCCACTAATTTGAATTAATTCAAATCACTTTGAATTAATAAAAATAATCTCCCAATATCTCATCCATTATCCTTGAATATCTTCTCCTAATTATTATAATTAAAACTCTTCTATTATCCTCTAATATTTACACCTAATAAAAGAGTTTGAAGGGAGAAAAACTCTCCCCCCTTGTGCCGTCCAAAAAAAAAGAACTAAAAAGGGATTTCCGTGACTCGAACACAAGCTCCCTTGTTCCCCCTTGTGGCGTCATCTCTAGCCCTTAGGTGGGCTTCTTTTTGCCACTTTACCAGGGCCTATTTTGTGTTAAATTACCCACTCTTATCCTTATAACACCACTTACCAAGGCTCCTTACATTAGAAGTTAAAAACTGAATTTTTCCATTAAACCGAGCCAACACAAAGTCTTAATTTAATCATTATTATTCCATAAATAATGACACAAAGATTCATACACAAGAAAAATAATGAAATTTCAAATAGCCCCGCTTTTGGGATGTTACTGATTCTACCCCCTTAAAATAAATTTCGTCCTCGAAATTCCTTAACTAGAAAAGGTGGGGGTATTGCTTTGCCTCATTACATCCTCGGGTTCCCACGTAGCTTCCTCTATACCATGGTTCCGCCACGATTACCTTCACCAAGGGCAATCGACTTCCTACGTAGAACTTTCTCATCTCGGTCTAAGATCCGAACGGCTCCTCTTCAAAAGATAAATCTGGATTCACTTGATTTACGCTCATCGGCACAACGTCTGAAGGATCTGACCGATACCGCCTCAAAGATTGATACATGGAATACGTCATGAATCGACTCGATTCTGCCAAGCAACTCTAGGTGATAAGCCACTGGTCCTATTCGCTTCACAACGATTATATGGCCCAATGAACCTTGGGCTCAACTTCCTTTCAGTCCAAATCTCAACACCTTTTTCCAAGGCGACACTTTCGAGAAAGACTTTGTCTCCCACAAAGATACTCCATTTCCTTGCGTTTGAGATCGGCATAAGACTTCGCCTATCCGATGCTTCTTTGAGACGAGACCGAATCACCTTGACTTTGTCTTCCGTCTCGGTTACCAACTCTGGACCTGCATTTGTCTTTCTCCCAACTCTGTCCAACATGTAGGAGTACGACACTTTCGTCCATCAGAGACCTCGTATGGAGCCATTTGAATACTCGCTTGATAACTATTGTTATAAGCGAATTCCGCTAGTGGTAGGTACTCCTCCCAACTACCACTAAAATCCAAGACACAACCTCTTAACATGTCTTCTAAAATCTGTATCACCCTTTCCGATCGTCCGTCGATTTGTGGATGGAAAGCCGTACTGAAATCTAACCGTGTACCCAAAGCTTGATGCAACGCTTTCCAAAACCTCGACGTGAACCTCGGATCCCTATCCGAGATAATCGACATTGGCACACCATGCAATCTGACTATCTCACCACATATAACCTTGCTAGCTTCGGGTGAGTAATCCATTCTCACCGGCATGAAGTGAGCTGATTTAGTTAGGCGATCCACAATTACCCAAACTGCATCCTTCTTAGTGGGCGTAAGGGGTAGCCCACTAACAAAATCCATGGTGATCCTCTCCCATTTCCATTGAGGGATCTTTATCGGTTGAAGTAGTCCCGATGGTGACCGTGATGTTCACCTTAACTGGCGACACGTCGGACACTTCCCTCGAACTCCGTTATCTCACGCTTCAACCCCGCCACCAAAATCTGCTTTCAGTAAATCTCCATACATCTTGCTTCCCCGGGGTGCATAGCGTATGGGCTGCTATGTGCATCTTGGAGAATTTTACGCGCCTTAAATCTGGATCCTTTGGCATACAGACTCGTCCTTGAAAGCAAAGCGCTCCTTCACTAGACAGTCTGTACCCTTCCAAACCACCGTCTTGAACTTGTACCCTCCTAGAACTCAAGCCTTCATCTATTAACTGCTTTTCTTTAATCTCCTCAATCCATGTCGGCTTAACTTGAAGCTCAGCCAAAAGACTTCCATCATCATACAGACTTAACCGAGCGAACATTGCTCTCAAGTCCGTCACCACCTTCCGGCTCAATGCGTCGGCTACCACATTGCCTTACCCGGATGGTACTCGATTGAACAATCATAGTCCTTTAGTAGTTCAATCCATCGACGCTGTCTCAGATTCAGATCTTTCTGAGTCAGAAGATACCTCAAGCTTTTGTGATCCGTGTAGACCGTCGACTTCTCTCCATACTGTAATGTCTCCATATCTTGAGAGCGAAGACGACCATGCTAACTCTAAGTCGTGAGTTGGGTAGTTAACCTCATGCGATCTTAATCGACGAGATGCATAGGCTACTACCTTCCCATCTTGCATCAATACACACCCCAAACCGGTGTGAGATGCATCACAATAGATCGTGAATAACTTTCTGCGCTTGGTGTACCAAAACCGAGCTTAGTCAAAATCTTCCTTAGCTTATCAAAGCTTTCTTGCTTCTTTTCCGTCCATACAAATGGGACACCCTTCCTTAGCAACTTAGTCAACGGCGCTTGCTATTAGAGAGAATCCTTCCACGAATCTCCGATAGTATCCTGCTAAACCAGAAAAACTTATATTTCACCCACCGTCCTAGGCGGTTTCCACTCCAATCTTGCCTCAATCTTGCGGGGTCTACTCTAATTCCTTCACCGACACTACATGACCTAAGAAAGCCACCTCCTTCACCCAAAATTCACACTTACTGAATTTGGCATATAATCTACTTCTCCTCAATATTTGCAGAACTAACCGTAAATGCTTGTCATGCTCCTCTTACGTCTTTGAGTAAACCAATATGTCGTCTATGAATACCACGCATGAACTGGTCCAAGTATCTTCTTTGGAATACTCTGTTCATCAAGTCCATAAATGCCGCCGGCGCATTAGTCAACCCAAATGGCATTACCAAGAACTCAAAATGCCCATACCGAGTTCGAAATGCCGTTTGTGAACATCGACCTCCTTTACCCTAAGTTGATGATAACTCGACCTAAGGTCTATCTTCGAGAACACCGAGGCACCCTTGGTTGATCGAACAAGTCGTCAATCCGAGGCAACGGATACTTGTTCTTGATCGTCAACTTATTTAATCGACGCGGTAGTCGATGCACATCCGCATAGAACCGTCCTTCTTCTTGACAAACAACACAGCGCTCCCCGGGAGATATACTTGGTCGTATAAATCCTCTATCCAAGAGCTCCACGAATTTGAGCCTTTAGCTCCACCAATTCCTTTGGTGCCATTCGGTATGGTGCTATAGACACGGTGTGCCGTTCGGGTAGCAAGTCTATACCGACCGACTTCTCGATCCGGAGGCAAACCCGGAAGTTCTTAGGGGAACACATCAACAAATTCCCCAACCGTTCGGACCTCTTCAACTACTAACTCCTTAGCTTCCAAAGCACGATTCGAACCAAATCGCCTCACAACCCTTCTTGACCATCTTTTCACCTTCAAGGCGGACACTCGTTGGATAGGTAATTCCTCCTATCTCCTATCATAACCACTTCATCACCTTCCATCGCGCTTTAGAACCATGCGCTTGGTCGCAAGAGTCCAACCTTGCTTGGTACTTAAC
This sequence comes from Gossypium sturtianum, assembly GCA_025698515.1. Taxonomy (NCBI): domain Eukaryota; kingdom Viridiplantae; phylum Streptophyta; class Magnoliopsida; order Malvales; family Malvaceae; genus Gossypium; species Gossypium sturtianum. The sequence continues at coordinate 136,952,127 of CM046950.1, read as the reverse complement.
CAACCAATCCATACCGAGGATCAAATCGAACTCTCCAAATGGTAGTTCCATTAGATCGGCTACAAAAACTACCCCTTGAAGTTCTAGGGATACGCCTCTATAGAGTTTATCTACGACTACGGAGTGACCTAAGGGGCTAACTACGGTCATCTCCTAGAAGCGCTTTGAGTCTAGGTCCATAGTTCCTACCACACTACTAGCAATGTATGAGTGTGTCGAGCCCACATCAATCAATGCAACATAAGGAAAACCAAAAATTAGAAACGTACCGGTTATGACATCCGGTGCGTCACCTTCTTCGCGACACCTTGCTGCATAGACTAAGCCAGGCTGCCTAGCCTCTGTGTTGCCTGAACCTCTACCTTGAGTTCCACGACCTCGGTTGGGGCCGTTGTTCCCTCTACCATTACCACGACCCCTCTGTGGTCCTACATTTCTATCTTGTGCACGTTACGCCTTCCAGTCGCTTCTTAGCTAGCTTTTGGGGACAATCTCGTAGCGATGCTCCAAAGACCCACACTCAAAGCATCCTTTATCACCGGCCCAACATCCTCCCCAATGGGTCTTTCCACAGCGATTGCACTGAGTCGGCCTTTGATTAGCAGTTGTGGGCCTTGCTGCCTGATTGGGCCCACTTGGCCTAGCCTTTTTCTGAGTACTACCGCTTGATCCAGCTGACCCAAAACTTCTCTTCTGATTGTTCTTACTATAATTCTGCCTCACAGTCTCCTTGATTCCCTCGGCTACCTTAGCCTTCTCCACCAGGGATGAGAACTCACGAACTCGGCCGTGGGGCAATCAGTAACCTTAGATCATCTCGAAGTCCGTCCTCAAAGCGAACACAACGCTCATGTTCAGTAGCCACGATGCCTCTCGCATATCTACTCAGCCTTAAAAATTCCGCCTCATATTCCGACACGGACTTAGTTCCTTGAACTAATCCCAGAAAAGCCTTTCTCTGGCGTCAGTGTAGCTAGTGCCCACATACTTTTTCTCGATAGGCGGTTACGAAATACTCCCAAGTCAAATCATCGGTGTAGCCCCATCTCGAACCGTAGAGCCACCACCGATACGCTTCATCCTTTAGAAGCGACACTTTGCCTTTCTGACTTCTCTTCATCGGTCGGTCAAGGTCATCCATGATCCTCTCGGTTGACTCTAGCGATGATTCCATTGCCTTTGGGTGCCACTCGACACACCTCGGAATACCTCCGCTCCGTTAGATCGGAGTCGCTCGGGACAGATTTCGAGCTCCAACATTTCCACCACCCCGACCACCATCTCCAAGACTCGCAACACGACTTGCGATACCGATTCGCCAACGTGTCCGCTCGGCTCCTCGGCTCTAAAAGTAGGAGGTGGTGGTGGCGGTGGTACCTCATTTTCGAGCCTTGTCCTCGACTGACGGGTTCGTTCACACCGTCATCCTACCCTACCACGTCCACGGCGTCCACGTCCTCTAGAACTCATTCTATCTACCGCGCTTTTAATCGATTAAGAAAAATTTTATGCGTTAGCATTTGTTTCACTTTATTACTCGCGAAGAAGTTTTATGGATGAGGTTTAATCAGAGATTCTTTCGAGCAAACAACGTTTGATTTCCTATCCTAGTTCACACAAAGAAGTTCATGCATCCATTCCTTAATACTTTCCATACCTATTCACTCATCGGACATTTACGCCCATTTCTAACCCGAGGGGTATTTTCGTCTTTTTCTACTGGGTATTTTCGTACTTTTCCACAAATCAAGTTTTCCGAGAAAAACATTGTATACTAAGTGTTCTAGGGTTTAAGAGGGTTATTGAACAAATTTTGAAAGCATTAGGGCTTGTTATTCCATTCCATTTCAAAAACAAGGCTAATTCCCTTTTCGGTTTTAATCATTGTGTTTAACCTATGACCGAGCCCTCCTGGTCAGGGTGAACCAAAGCTACGCACCAGGCAGAATTCGAGTGAAGAGGAGGTGGGTCACGCGGACCGCTTAAATACCAAGCTCTCACTGAACCTTTCTAGACATGCGCACAGAGGTTACCACACCACTGAGCCTTCTGAGTTAGGGTGAACCGAAAGCTACGCACCGGGTAGGATACTGCGAAGAGGAGGTGAGTCACGAGGACTGCTTAAATACCAAGCTCTTCCGGTCCAATCCTAGACATGCGTACAGGGGTTACCACACCCTAGCTCGTTGACTAAGTCATAGGTTGGTTTAGTTCTTTAAGTCTTATGCTTCGTTGTGTTTGAGTAATCTAACCCTAGGGTCCAAGTCCTATAAGTCTATCTACGCTCCATGCTTCCTACCCTTCTACAGAATATATTTCACACAAAGGTTTAGATGTACTTACCGGCGGATCGGTGCGGGAGACTCTCGGGCCATGCTGCTTAAAAACCCAGAAATCATACCATAAGGCCTACCAAAAACATTTTTGGGCCTTGGGCCCCACAAATGAAGCTTTGAACTGGGCTCGATACCAATTTGTAACAACCCAAACCCGCCCAAACACCACGACCGAATTTGATTGTTCTTGAGTAAAACCTTGTGAACACTCTTTCGGAAAAAACATTTAACTTCCTTTGTAAACTCTTTTTCTTTCGGTTGTCTTGCTAAGCTAACCCTAGATCTAATTTTGGAATTTTAATTAAATCCGGTTATTGTACAAGTTTCAAGTGTACCCGATGGCACGCTTTAAACTTCCACGTGTTAACTTAAGAAAACATGTGATTTAATTTAATTTAATGACATAGTTTAAGTCGATATCCAACATAAAAAAATAAAATAAAATGCAACTATAGTTATGGAGGCCTTATTACAACCCAAAAATAGAATTTATCAAATTCAAAGTTCGTAAATTAAAATCCTTTGCATGGCGCCTCGAGTCCCACACCCAGCTCCTCAACCGCCATCTACGAGTCACCTGAAAAATGTTAAAGGAGAAGGTGAGTCACCAAGACCCAAGATGTAACCCTTCCCCCATTTTAAAGCATTTTCATACACATCAAATAACAAATTAATTAAGCAAAGTATCATGTACCCAACCTAGCCAACCAAACACCTTTGTCTACCCCACGTGGTACCAAACCACTTTGTGACCGTAGTCACGATGTGTTACCAAAACACCGGTGGTGCCAAACCACCGGTGACATATAGTCACAATGTGCTACCAAAGCACGGTGTCCGCAGACACAATTCGGTGATGGGGCCAACCCATCGTGTGATACCAAATCAGCGGCGACGATCCCATATCTCAAGTGGGGCCAACCCACGGTGGTGTTAACCACGGGGACAAGTCGCTATGAGGTACCAAACCTCTGGAGGTACCAAACCTCTGGTGACATATAGTCACGAGCAGTGCTACCAAAGCACCGGTGCTCGTCGACACGAATACACTTGCCCCCTCCACTCAATCAACCCACATAGTCAATGATCACATATAGATTTATCATATGTATTATCACAACATGCTTCCCAAAAGCATAAAATAGCAATCATATGCACAGTACTTACCAGGTTACCCGTATACCGTTATGGTATTCAAGCCATTGCTACACACATCAAGTTAGCAATCACATTACTTAGCATAATTAACAAGTTAAATGGTGTGTATGTACACACTGTCACCAACAAGGAGTCTAAATCCAAAAAGAGAAGTCGGCCACACTTAAGTCTTTGCCCCTATATTCGGCCAAACATGGGAGTTAGTACCCCAAAGGCCTATTCGGCCAAAACCAAAATACCCAAAAGGGGTTAAGATTTAACCCTAAGCCTTACCTAATGCCCTTGAGTACCAAATCCACCAAACTATTTATTTTGCTCCCTACAATCGGCCATTGCCATAACTCCCATTAGTAGCCTTCGGCTTAAATGGATATCAAATAACTAACCAATGTAAATCTTACCATTACTTACCAAATCGATTACTAGAGGATAGGAGTTGGGATTAAGCACTTCAAAATTCCGGGATACCTAGTGGAATTGGTTCCAAAGAAGATAAATGGTTAGCCGTTACCAACACAAAATTTCGGCTTTTCTTTTCACTTTAGTCGACAAAAATACAAGATTAAAAGAGGAAAATTCGGCCCTTCTTACCTTCCTCAAACCGATTGCAAACTAACTTCCAAAGAGCCTTATACTTCCTTTAGTATTCGGTTAACAATGCTTTGCCAAGGAGGAGTGCGAGATCTGTTCTTCAAGGGGGTGTATTCGGCTATTGAAGGAAGGAAAATAATGGGGATGAGAGGGAGAAGTTTCGGCTAAATGGGTTTGGGAGGCTGGAAGAAAAAAAAAAGAAAGATTGAGAGGAGGAGGGCTAGGGTTTTCGGCAAGTAGAAAAATGAAGAAAAGAAAGAAAGGTGCTAGGTTGCTCCTTTTATAGCCATTCGGCACCCCCTTAGTAGCATTGCGCCACTCCTCTCATGAGGAGTTCAAATTCTACCAACTCCTTGCTTCTCTCTTGGCCACTAATTTGAATTAATTCAAATCACTTTGAATTAATAAAAATAATCTCCCAATATCTCATCCATTATCCTTGAATATCTTCTCCTAATTATTATAATTAAAACTCTTCTATTATCCTCTAATATTTACACCTAATAAAAAGAGTTTGAAGGAGAAAAACTCTCCCCCCTTGTGCCGTCCAAAAAAAAAGAACTAAAAAGGGATTTCCGTGACTCGAACACAAGCTCCCTTGTTCCCCCTTGTGGCGTCATCTCTAGCCCTTAGGTGGGCTTCTTTTTGCCACTTTACCAGGGCCTATTTTGTGTTAAATTACCCACTCTTATCCTTATAACACCACTTACCAAGGCTCCTTCATTTAGAAGTTAAAAAACTGAATTTTTCCATTAAACCGAGCCAACACAAAGTCTTAATTTAATCATTATTATTCCATAAATAATGACACAGCAGTTCATACACAAGAAAAATAATGAAATTTCAAATAGCCCCGCTTTTGGGATGTTACAATTAACCCACCGTTTTCCGGGTATATGATATGTATGTGAAATGTGTATGTATTATGAATGTGCTAACTAGTGCAGTGGAAATTGTGATAAGGATACCCTCAAGGGGTATGTCGATAATCCGGTAAGTACCAAACCTGATGATATGTGATTATTAATATGAATATGTGATAATATGCTTGATGAACATGCTCATGCATCATTAAATTGTATCATTATTTTATGTGGCATGTGCATGGGTGGGATATGATATGAAACAAGGTACGGGTGTACTTCGAGTACGTGGTTTTGATGTTAGCCTTGAGCTACATCGTGGATTGGCGCTGACTGAGGTCACGTTGTGGATTAATTGCGATTTAGTTTGCGTGGCTTGATGAGTGGCTATGTGCCTCATCGTGGTTGATATCGGCTATGTCCCATATCGTGGTTGATGAGTGACTATGTGTCCCATCGTGGTTTTGGTGTTAGCTACGGCTACATCGTGGATTGGCGCTGACTGAGGTCGCGTTGTGGACTATTGTGCTTAATTGCACGTGGACGGCAGTTATTGCCTTTGGAGTGAAAAGGAGAGGGTGATTTGATAATCCCCTGGTGTGTGGTAGGCTGGATAAGGGGGTGTGTAGCGGATGGACCCTAGGTTTGGGTTGGGCTTCATAATTGCATGATTTCGTATGTGAACATATGTGGAAATGGGCCAAGCCCAATATGATATGTGGATTAATGTGGAAATGGGCAAAGCCCGGATATGAATGTGGATCGATGTGGAAATGGGCTAAGCCCGGTATGTGGAAATTATGTGGTTAACTACCCTATTAGATGAATGTGATATGAATATGGGCCAAGCCTGAATGTGATAACATGTGAATTTGATAATTGATATCTCGATATATGAGTTAATATGTGGTTAACATGTGGGTGGAATTCATGGACTAATTACACACCGAGTCGTATGACTCACCCAATTTTTATTAAACATCGCAGTGATCGTGATTTTTGGACCGGGTTGGAGTGGATACAAAGGTGGCCATGCAGAAGCGATTTCCATGCGAGAAAGATATTTTAATTAATTAAGTAGTTATATTTTCATTATTTTGATTAAGTGTTTATTGTAATAAGGCCCATTAAAGTGATTGAATATTTTTATTATGTTTAAGCTAGACGACTATTAAATTATTATTTGGAAGTGCTTTTAATTTGGATATTTTTGTCAAGCTTATATTATTTAGAATTTTTAATTGGACCTGGTTTTCAAATGACAAAATTTTTAATGTTTTTCCCAAAAGTGAAATCAGTCTTCAAACGTTTTTCCGCAGTGGCATCTCAAATTCGGTCGTAACGAATGGGCCGGGTTTGGGGTGTTACAATATACATCCTTCAAAAGTACCAAAATAGATAGCCGATAGTGTGATTGAGTCACCGACGATCCCCAGATCCGAGCTTGTTTTAAAAACACTGTAAAATAGAGAAACATTTCACACAGTAAGCTTTGGAGCTTAGTAAGTTCTTAGTATAATACATATTACTCAAAAATACAATATCAATACATAAATAAATCATCACTTAGATAGATTCACATCTAAATACATTTTCATCCTCAACCATATACTCATACATCCATCTATTTAACCATAACCATTATCATCAACCACATAGGTTCGAAACATACCTTTGCCAACACTTAGTTAACAAATGTTCTTGCTATTCAATGCTCGATACCATAATTTATCCAATGTTCACTATCTCTTCAGTTCAATCGCACACTTAGTGCCCCATTTCATAGCCGAAGCTTAAATAACATCGCACACTTAGTGCCATAATATAAAACCGAACTTAATTCGATATCGCACACACAGTGCCAATCAAAAAGCCGAAGCTTCTATTATTTTGCACACACAGTGCTAATCATCTCGATCTCATTTCCAATTACGCACACTTAGTGCCATCTAACTCGATTCCACACATAGCAATACTAATCCAATAATCACATAACTATTCATTTCATAGCATTTAAACATAATTTAAGAACACGTATTATATCCGAACTTACCTCAGATGTCGAAATGCCGAGACTAGCTGATCAATCGAGTACTTTGTCTTTGCCTCGATCTCGATCCGAATCTCTCCTTTCTTGGTCTATACATGTTTAAATTTATCTCATTTAATCACCAATTCATTCAATTTAGTCCAAACACACATATTTAGGGCATTTTACAAAATAGCCCTTACATTTCCACATTTCGACACTTTAGTCCCTATTTCATAAAATCATCAAATACACAAAATTTTAATACACCATGCTTAGGCCGAATTCTTTTTAGTCTAATACAAGCCCATATATTTCATTTATTTCACATTTTAGTCCCTCAAAATATTATTTTCACAATTTAGTCCAAATTACTCAATTTCACCAAAAACTCAAAGACAAAACATGTTAATCTTTCACATATCTTTCATATTCCATCATCAACTATCACAAAACTCAAACATTCATCAATGGCATATCTCAAAATCACCATCAATTTCTAAAATTAAAGCATGGGTGATCGCTGTGATTTGTCAAAGTTTGAAAATTTATGAAGAGAATGATCGAACCTGGAAACTAACTATGACAACGATTTGAGGCAAGCGCACCTATCGAACAGTAGTATAGTTAAGGCAAGATCGGATTGTCGAACCCAAAGGAACTAAAAGTACTAATACAAACTTTCTTTTTATTATCTAGCCTAAAATAAAGGGAATTATTGTTTAATCTAAATTAACTAACTACTAAGCTAAAGACTCTAAGACAAAGAAGAATGAATTTGGGGAAATACTTGTGGGAAAAACCAATTGATTAAGACAATACCCGAGGAAGAATCCACCTAGACTTCACTTGTTATCTAACACTGAACCAGATGATTTATTCACTTGACTTGATCTGTAGGACTCCCTAAGTTATATTAATACCTCAAATCGAGGCTACTAACGTCTAACCCTAGGTTGATTAATTGAAATCTCTTTCTAATTAAAACCCTAGAATTGCATTAACTCGATCTATGGACTCCCATATTAGGTTTCACCCTAATTCGGCAAAATCTCGTCACCCTATGTCTAGGCGTGCGATCAACTCCGCTTAGTTATGCTAGATCTACTCTTAGGCAGGGACTTTTGCTCCTCCACCTAACCACATCAAACTTGAATTAATATCCCAAAAATATCAAAACAAGAATTAAGAACACATAATTAAGAACAAATCAAGTATTTATCATATAGTTGAGAAAACAATAACAAGATTCATCTTAGGTTTCATCCCCTCGTATCTATCGAGGAGTTTAGTTCATAATGATAAAAGAAAACATCTCAGAAGGAAAGATAAAACAAAACATAAGAAAAACCCTAAAACTCCCTGAAGGAATTGAAGAGAAGATCCTACGTCTTGAGTATGACTCCGACTTCTTGAGATAAATCAACTGGCTTTCTTCGAGTAAATCCCACAATTCTGACCTCTCCGGCTTGTCTCATTGGCCTAGCTGGATGCCCTCGACAGAAGGCTTCTATCTACTCCCGTCAACTCCCCCTTTTAGGTCATACTTAGGGTGTTTATATAGACTTTGGAATGTGTTTCTTCGCCTCTAAGTATCCTAATTTGAGTGAAACTCCTCTTTGTCACGGCAGGGACACGCCCTTGGCACACACCCGTGTAAATCGTGGCCAGGCCATGTTCGAGTCCATCAATGAGGCACGGCTGTGTGGTCTTGGGCCCAGGCTGTGTCAATTTCGTGATTTGGCCCATTTGGTCCGTTTTAAGCCCGTTTCTCGTTCTTTTCATTCTCCGTGCTTTCATGAGTATAAAACATGAAAAAAAAGGATTAAGAGCACCAAATTACATAATTCAAGGCTTAAATCATCCAAAAGCATGCTAAATGTGGGCTTAAAATATGTTACTATTGTGGTTTATCAAATACCCCCACACTTAAGCTTTTGCTTGTCCTCAAGAAAAATTCTCAACTCATAATTAAAGTAAACTTCCTTAATAATATTCATCGATAGTGTTTCATCATAATTCATAGATAATTCATACATGGATAATTCAACTCAAAGAGTCCTAAAGATTCAAACAATCTAAGTCATACATTTTTGTAGCATGAAAACGTAGGTGTTTCCCCTCATCTAAATAATTACCTCTGATTCAAAATCGACAAGGATTCACATCCTCGCGAAAGATTCACTCAAATCACTCGAGGTGTTTAAGGTTCAAGAAAAAGCACTCATAAGTCAAACATGAAAAGTTAATCCCATAGGCTTGCATGAAAATCAAATCTCCACCACTATAATATGAGATGATACACAAATCAAAAGGTCTTTAACAAGGTTTTAATGGGGCTTGGTTAAAGGTCTGGATAAAGGCTAAATTAGAGGGTTAGAATCGAGACTGACCTGACAAATTACCTAACTAGAAACAACGAACTGAATATAAATAATTACATCAATTGAAAATTTGTAATAATACTCTAATACGAGCTTTTTCTTCAACAATTGGGATTTAAACGTATAAGCTCACTTAATCACAGAACTAATAATGAATATACTTCGATTTTTTTTAAGAACAAATGATAAACCGTAAAAGTAACATATTTTAATCCCACATTTAGCATACTTTTGGATGATTTATCCCTTGATTTATGTAAAAAGGTGCTCTTAATCCTTTCTTTTCATGTTTTATACTCAGGAAAGCACCGGAGGATGGAAAGAACGAGAAACGGGCTCAAAACGGACCAAATTGGGCCAAAGTGAAAATCGACACGGCCTAGACTTCAGCCAACACGGGCGTGTCTCCTTGATAGACTAGAACACGGCCTGATCACGATTTACACGGGCGTGTCACCTCATTAAAAGTCTGAACATGGCCTAAAGACGATTCACACGAGCGTGTGCCATGGCCATGTCCCTGTCGCGGAGAAGAGCAATTTCACTCGGAAAAGGATACTTAGGGGCAAAGAAACCTATTTCAAAAGCCTATATAAACACCCTAAGTATAACCTAGAAGGGGGCGGTGAGCTAGGCCAAGGAGCCGAGCCGAAAAGGTCAGATTTGTGGGAAACACTCGAAGATAGCCAGTTGATCCATCTCAAGAAGCCGGAATTCTACTCAAGACGGCGGATCTCTTCTTCAATTCCTTCAGGGGGCTTTAGGGATTTCTTATGTTTTGTTTTATCTTTTCTTCTGAGATGTTTTCTTTTATTGTTATGAACTAAACCCTTCAGATACCTGAAGGGGATGAAACTTAGATGAATCTTGTTATCATTTGCTGAACTATATGATAAATACTTGATTTGTTCTTAATTATGTGTTCTTAATTCTTGTGTTGATATTTCGAGGATATTGATTCAAGTCTGATGTGATTAGGTGGAGGAGCAAAAGTCCCTTCTTAAGAGTAGATCTAGCATAATTAAGCGGAGTTGATCGCGCGCCTAGAGATAGGGTGACGAGATTTTGCCGGATTAGGGTGAAACCTAATATGGAAGTCCATAGATCGAGTTAATGCAATTCTAGGGGTTTTAATTAGAAAGAGATTTCAATTAATCAACCTAGGGTTAGACGTTATTCACTTCGAGAGAGGGTTTAATATACATTAGGGAGTCTTACGGATCAAGTCAAGTGAATAAATCGTCTGGTTCAGAGTTAGAATACAAGTGAAGTCTAGGTGGATTCTTCCTAAGGGTATCGTCTTAATCAACTGAGTTTTTCCAACAGTATTTCCCCAATTCATTCTTTTTGTCTTTGTGTCTTTAGTTTAGTAGTTAGTTAAATTTAGATTAAATAACAACTTCACTTATTTTAGGCTAGATAATAAAAAGAAAGTTAGTATTAGTACTTTTGGTTCCTTTGGGTTCGGCAATCCGGTCTTGCCTAAGCTATACTACTGTTCGATAGGTGCGCTTGCCTCAAATCGTTTTCATAGTTAGTTCCAGGTTCGATCATTATAAATTTAAAACTCTGAAATCACAGCGATCAAGTTTTTTGCGCCGTTGCCGGGGAGCTAAAATATTAAGAAAGCTCTATTTTTATTACTTTAGCCATTATTTTCCGCAATTTACTTTTATTTTTGTTTTGTTTTTAACTTTGCTAAATTTTCTTTCTTTCTTTTCCTAACAGGTACCTCTAGTTTATGACTTGAAGGAACCCGAGATTACCACTAGTATACGACAGTGATATTGAAGCTATCGCTCACAGGAATAGCAGAGAAATTAGGCGAGCCCTAAATTAGACCGAAAAAGAGCGAGAAGGCAGATCCAATCCTACTGAAGGGATGGACGAGAATAATCCACCACCACAAGATGTGGCAGAAAATAATGCTCCGCGTACTATGTATGATTATGCTAAGCCTCATTTAACGGGAGAGCGAGAATCAAGTATTGTTAGGCTCGCTATAGTTGCTAATAATTTTGAATTAAAGCCTAACACTACACAAATGATTCAACAATTTGTTCAATTTGATGGTTTACAGGACGAAGACCCAAATACTCATATAGCTAATTTTTTAGAGTTTTGTGATACCTTCAAAATAAATGGCGTTTCTGATGATGCCATCCGTCTTCGGTTATTTCCCTTTTCATTAAGGAATAAAGCCAAACAGTGGTTAAACTCATTACCACGAGGGTCAATCACTACATGGGATCAAATGATCGAAAATTTTTTATTAAAATATTTCCCACAGGCCAAAATGGCCAAATTACGGAATGATATCTCTTCTTTTGTGCAGATGGATTTAGAGACATTATACGACGCATGGGAGAGATACAAGGATCTCTTGAGAAGGTGTCCGCACCATGGTTTACCTTTGTGGCTCCAAGTCCAAACTTTCTATAACGGTGTAAACCCCTCAACGAGGCAACTAATTGATTCAGCCGCATGTGGAACCCTGAACAACAGAACTCCTGAAGCAGCCTACGAGTTTATTGAAAAGATGTCACTGTATAACTATCAGTGGTAGGTTACAAGGACAAAACCAACAAAATCAGCTGGAGTTTTCAACCTCGACGCAGTAACCATGCTATCAACACAGGTAGAGATGATGAATAAAAAGCTTGATAGTTTGTGTTCTTCACAGGTACATCCAGTAGTGCAGTGCGAAGCAAGTGGAACTGTGGCGAATCCTGAGTACCCACCCTACCAACCGGGCACAGAAAGCGAACAGATGAACTATATAGGTAATAATTTCAGATCTAATAATAACTCTTATAGTAATACTTATAATCCAGGTTGGAGGAACCACCCAAATTTTTCATGGGGAGGACAAGGAAATCAAGGAATTCAAAGACAACAACCTCCTCAAAATTTCCAAAATCAGCCCTATCCATAGGAAAAGAGGCCAAACCTTGGAGAGATGCTGACAAAATCCATGGCAGCTACAGATAACCGTCTCCAAGACACTGAAACCACCCTTAAGAATCAGCAGGCATCAATTAAGGGGATCGAAAGTCAAGTTGCGGAACTTACTAAGACAGTTGGACAACTTGCAAAGATAATTTCCGAACAACTGCAAGGGTGTCTACCAAGCAACACTGAGATTAACCCAAAGGAGCAAATCCAAGCTATCACAGCTCATGATAGTATAGGGTTAGATGAACCCAATCCAATACAAGAAAACGAGGTAGAGAAAGGTAAAGTTGAGGTAACACAAGAAAAGCCAAAACTGGTAATCAAAAAGTACCAACCTTGTATTCCTTATCCCGAAGCGATGAAGAGAGACGATACAGAGGAACAGTTCGGTAAGTTTCTTAGAATTTTAAAGAAATTACATATTAACTTATCGCTACTTGAAGCCCTTTCACAGATGCCAGATTCTAGAAAATTTCTAAAAGATCTTTTGACGAACAAGCGAAGGATAGACGAGGCATCACACGTGGAACTAAACGCAATGTGCTCGACAATCTTGCAAAATAAACTACCACAGAAATTAAAAGATCCAGGGAGTTTTACAATTCCATGTTTAATTGGTAGTTTACCTATTGATAATGCATTAGCTGATTTAGGGGTAAGCATCAATGTCATGCCTTATAAATTGTTTAAACAACTAGGTCTAGGGAAACCCAAACAAACTAGGATGAGCATTCAACTAGCTGATAAAACTGTTAGAATTCCTAGGGGTATTATCGAAGATGTTCTTGTAAAAATTGATAAATTTGTTTTCCCAGTAGATTTTGTTGTCTTAGACATGGATGAGGATAATTCGATTCCCTTAATTTTAGGAAGACCATTTTTAGCAATTCCAGGACTAAAATTGACATTGATGCAGGAGAACTAATACTTCGTGTAGGTAATGAGACAGCCACTCTCCAAGCTCTCGATTCGGCTAGAACATCGAGTAATCCAGGTGAGAAAATAAATTCTATTGATAACCATTCAGTTAATCCTCCTTTTCAGGAAACACCAGGAAAGAACACAACTGAACCCAATCCTATACCATGTACCAACAAAGAAATAACTCATGGGGAACGAAGGATTCAGATCGATGATCTAGACGAGTGGAAGACGCATTTCAAGAAAAAAATAGGGATACACAAAGTTGAACCAGAGCCATTCCACGAAGCAGACAAATTCAAAATCGGAGATCAAATATTATTAGATAAAGCAGACCTGCGAATATCTCCTCCTGACCCTAACACAAACAAAGAAATCCATTTTAGGGTAACCAGTGTTTTCCCATACGGAACAGTCGAGGTAAGTAATCCCATTTTTGGTACTTTCAATATAAATGCATCTCGACTTAAACTCTATCATGACAATGAAACCGATAGCATGAGAAAGGACTTTCAACTCCTCAAACCACCATGATGATGCAAACGAGAGGTAAGTCTAGCTTAAGACTGTAAACGAGCGCTTCTCAGGAGGCAACCCGAGCTCTAACCCTAATTACTTTCGTATTTGTTTTCATTTTATTTTCTTCTCTTCTCTTAGTCTTAAACACCTAGTTTTCAACTAACCAAAAGTGCAGATTTCCAGCCCACACAGCCTTGCACACGGCGTGGCGCCGTGTGGAAATCTGAGATCTCCATCACGACAATGACGGAAAGAGATACAAATCAGAAAGAATTAAATTTTCAAGTCACGGGCTCTAACCACCACCCCACGGGTACCGACAAAATGCCACGGCCGTGCGACGCGGCCGTGGATGACACTAACTTATCACCAACAGGCGTGGCAATTTGTAAAATGGGCGTGGGAGAAACGATACGATGCATAACACGGCCGTGCGAGGCAGCCGTGTGAATCAACACGCCCATGGTACACGGGCGTGGGAATGTACCTGGCTTGAGAATTCTATTTAAACCACCCACCCCTCCCTCTTCTCACCCATTCAGCCCATTCAATTTTTCTTTTCTTTCTCAACCCTCTCCCTACTTTTTTTCTCCAATACATTCCCAAAACCCTTGAGCTATACCAAATGCCAAAGAAGCGGAAGGAATCAAGCATAGTCTCCCAGAGGGAGATCGATCTATATAAGTTCATGCCGGCCGCTTTAATCATTCGACAAGCCAAGGATATTTGAGGCCATTTAGTTTTTATTTAGTTTTTCTCTTTTGCTTCAATTTCCTTATCTTTACTTCTCTTCTGCTTAATTTAACTTATTTTATTTTAGTTTCTTGGTTTTAGGTTCTTCAGGCTGCTTGGGAATCACACCACGACCACCACCATATCCACAGCCTTAGAAATCACACCCAACAATAAGGACTCTACGGTCCATTTATCTTTTCTTTTAATTTTAGTTCACTTTTTATTTTTCTTCACTTTAGCTTGCTTTTATTTAATTAGTTAATTAGTATAGTTTTAATTATTATTATGATATCCTGGCTAATCCTCCACGAGCTACCCAATTTCTTCATCTAGCGCAGGATCGTCATAAAGAACGACCCCTCTAACTTATCTTTCACCTCCAACGCAAGAATTTCATCCATAATTCAGGGAATTTCACTTCTCTCCATCTCTTTTGAATTTATACTTAATTGTCTATATATATATCTTTGTACATTGAGGGCAATGTACATCTTAAGTGTGGGGGGTGAACAACCTAAAAAGGTGCCTAACTTTTTTCATTATTCTCAAATCCCTAAATTATGCCTTATCTTAATGTAATATCCTAAAAATTTGAGTATCATCTTGTTACTTGTGTTAGCCGGGTATGATTTTATTGTGTGTTTAATATAATCTAGTGAAGGCTTGGAATTATTAATGAAGCTAGAATAATTTTTTTTTTTTAATATTGAAAATTTAGTGAAGTGGATTAAGTGATCTTGACACTTAAGTAAATTTAAGTGTCTAATGTTAGCATAAATGAGCTAGTAGTAAAGTGGTGTTGGCGCATAAGTAATTGCATGAGGGAATAGGTTCGAATCCCATGGATGGTAATAAGGTGACTTTTATTTTTGCATGTGTATGGCATGTGTCGGTCAACTCTAATTAAGGTAAGGTTGGACTATTTTATTTTATGGATAGTAGACTAAGGGAAAAAGGTAAGTGATTAACTTAAGGAATGAAATCCTAAGCTTTTGGAATGATAAGGGGACATAAGGCATGGATTAAGGGATGAGGTTTGGAAACTTTTTAATGGCATTTTGTCCATGAACATGGATGGTTTTGTGGACTAAGGGAGGAGCCGATTTTTGTGGTAAGTTTTGGGAAAAGTTGGTAGCTTGGGAGAAATTTCATTTTGGCCTTTTTGCTCTCCCAAAAGCAATAGTGTTTCTCTCATCTTTTCCTCTTGGCCGAATATGCATAGTGAGGTTTGGGCATTCTTTTTGTGCAATTTAGTTGTCTAGAAAGCTTGTGTGTTTTTCTTTTGGAAACCGAAATAGGAGATCACTTGTGCACTATTTTCTTTCTTGACCTAAAGCCGAAACCATTTGTGCATATTCTTCTCTTTTACCTTGCTAAGGCCGAAACTTTTCTCTCCCAATCCAACCATTGCCGCAACACCTTAAACCTCCCATCTCTCTCTTCCATTTTATTTTCTTTTTTCTTTCTCTTTTTCACTCTAGCCAAATTCTATTTGTTATCTTTAATCAACCATAGCCAAAACTCCCTTCACCACTCAACCACTTTGCCGAAATTTCCCATTTTCCTTTTGATTTGTCTTGGCCGAATATCAACAAGGGTTAATCTCTTTTGGGTTCTTCTTCAATCGGTTTTAAGAAGGGTAAGTAGTGTTGGCCGAATTTCTTTGTTCCTTTATTCTTCTCTCTGTCGATTTTCAAGTGAGCAAAAGCTGATTTTTGGGCAATTGTTAGCAAGATTCTAACCATTCATAGGAATCAATTTCTCCTAGGTTCTTCAAGACTTTGGAAGCAGTCAATCTAAGCCTCTTTTCTTTGACAATCAATTTTGGTAAATCAAGTGGTAAGGATCTATGTTAGTTCATTATTCTTTTAGTGGTTGAAAAGTCGAAGGCTTTTGAGACTAAGGTTTGTTGTTGGCCGAATGGCCTATGATATTGATCTAAGTGTTGGCCGAATATAGGAATCAAGGATCTAAAGTAGTAGATCGGGATTTTTTAGGATTTTTCGGGGCTTTCAAGTAATTTGTTAAGTATATCAGGTGTGTACCCCACACTAAACTCTATTAGATTACGGCTTAAATTAATATGTATGCTTATAAAAAATGTGAATGTGGCTAAAGTACCATGCAATGGTACAAAGTACCAGTGCGTTTTCCTACTCCTACTATGAGTATGAAATGAACTGATATGGCATATGTGAACATGATAAGAATGTGAAATAAGGCATGATTTTTTTGCATGATATGTATGACATGGGCATATGGGTGATTATGAAAGGGAAGTGAATGTGGTGACCTCGGTCACATTATCACGAATGTGGTGACTTCGGTCACATAATAATTATCCGGTGGCTATGCCACGAATTTATAAGGGCGATGAGCATGTCGTCCGGCGCAGCGCCCTTCGATGATGTGTAGCGGATGGAGGGTTGACTTAGTAGTCCCCAAGGTGTGCGGTTGGTACGGGTGATGTGTAGCAAATGGTATCTAGGATTGGGTTGGGTTTGCATCACTACTTTTATCTCATTATATATATTTATGAATTAATATGATATGCCCGAATTATTGAGGTCTAGTGTTGGTTACACATTGAGTCTGTTTGACTCACCCCGTTGAGGAACATTTTCTTTCAGTGACGATCGGTGATGGACCGGGTCATGGGAGTTTAGTGGTGGCCATGCTCAGCTTGAAGTTTTATTTAATTTTGGGAATTTTATATTTTATATTTTTGGAGTTATTTTGGGTATTGTTTTCGTTTGTAATAAGGCCACTGATATTAAACTGTTGATGCATGTCTTTTAAGTTATTTTATTTTGATACGATTTTATTTAATTGAACTCAAATGAATTTTTTTTTTATTTAGGACAAATTTTGAAATGGAGTAATATAGTTTTACAAAACCTAGATTTCAAATAGATAAACTTGATTTCAACTCGAGCCTAACACAAATTAAAAATTTTCTTTCAAAACCAACCGAATTTTTCTAAAGTGCTCAAAAAGTTTTGAACCGTTTTACTTGAGGAACATACCAGATCCGGTCAAGGCTCGTAGTCCGGGTTTGGGGTGTTTCAGTTTGGTATCAGAGCAAGGTTTAAACTCTCGGCCTTGGGTATAAAGCTCACAATGTTTTTAAAATAAGGCCCAAACAAGTCTTGAGAAAAACTTTTCTGAAAAGAGCAGGTTTTCAGGCATGGCACCCAAGTCTCCGACCCGAAGTCCACTAGGTAAGTACCTCTATTTCATTTGGGTGATTTATAGCATGAACTGTAGAAGGGTAGAAATGGAACGTAGAATAGCATGATAGGTACTTAAACCCTAGGGCTAGTTTACCCCAACATTCATATAAGACTTAAGTGCCTAATTAAACAAACCTGTGAACTAAGTCGCCGAGTTAGGGTGTGGCAACCTTTGTGCGCATGTCTAGGATTGGATCCGGAAGAGCTTGGTACTTAAGCAGTCCTCGTGACTCACCTCCTCTTCGCTGGAATCCTACCTGGTGCGTAGCTTCGGTTCACCCTAACCAAGAGGACTCAGTCATAGGCTAAACTCAATAACTAAAACCCGAAAGGGATTAGCTGTATTTTCATAAAAACTTCGGTTTAAATCACGAAATTACCCTTTTAAATGGTAGCAGAATTTAGCTTGAAAATTTTTCCAAAATATTTCTGATTTACAAATTACTAAAATACCCTTGGCTATAAAATTACAAAAATGCCCTTAGTTTATAAAATGTCCATACTACTCACAGTTTCATTAAAATTTCCTTACTTTATAAAATGTTCAAAAACTCTATTTTTGCAAAATATTAAAATACTTCAATTTGGAAATTTTACGAAATTACCCTTATTTTACAAAATTACCAAAATGACCCCCGATTTTCAAAATTCCTGCAACAACACCGATTTGGAAAACAAATTCTCAAAAAGAACTCCAAGTTTTGCAAATTTTAGAAAATACCCTTGATTTATTAAGATTTTCAATTTGACCTCGGTTTATTACCAAAATATCCTGTAGGACAAATGACGAAAATACCCACAGGATAGGAATAGACGAAAAGGTTTGAATAATGAATGTGTGTGGTAGGAATATTGAATGAATGTGTTCCTCTGAATTAGGATAGAAGACTTGAAACTTTGATTGATCGAAAGAACCACTATTGAACTTCTATTCAAAAAAAAAAATTCTTCGCGAATAATCAGTGAAACAAGACTAAATTCATAAAATGTCTTAATCAGATTAAAGCACGATAGTAGAAATGAGCTCTAGGGGACGTGGTCATAACGTACGAGGACGCGATCGAGGCCGAATGACCGTGTCGGAACCCGTTAGGTCGGGTCAAGGTTCTGAAAATGAGGTACCACCGCCACCACCACTCGCTGTTGTTGGTGCGGGCAAAAGATCGAGGACGGATGATGCTATATCGCAGTATCTTTGCGCGAGTTCGAAATGGTGGTGGAGCGGTGGAAATATGGGAACTCGGAAGTCATGCACCCGAGCAACTCGAGCCAATGGAGCCGAGGTATTCCGTGGCGTGTCTCGTGTGGCACCCAAAGATGGTGAGTATTGGTTGGCGCCACGAGCGAATTATGGATGAGCTCGACTTGACCCCTGAGGAGAAGTTGAAAGGAATGGTGGCGCTATTACGCGATGAGGCATATCAATGGTGGTTAACAGTTCGGGATGGCGCCACAGTTGAGGATCTAACCTGGGAGTACGTGAAGGCGGCATATCAGAAAAAGTATGTCGGCACACGTTATACTGATGAACAGAGAAAGGCTTTTCTAGGGCTGGTTCAAGGGAACAAGTCCGTGGCGGAGCACGAAGCTGAATTTCTGAGGTTGAGCCGGTATGCTCGAGGAGTGGTGGCTACAGAGCATGAACGGTGTGTCCGATTTGAAGACGGACTAAGGGATGATCTGAGGTTACTGATAGCCCCACATCAAGAACGTGAGTTTGCCGCGTTGGTAGAGAAGGCTAAGGTGGCGTAAGGAATCAAGAACACCGTAAGCGCGTAACTCGATCGAAATAAGCGAGAAAAGAGGTTTTGGATCGTCGGATCGTCGAAATGTTCAAAAGAGGCCTAGAGACGAGGGCCCGCGTGGTCGACAAGCCGATACAGAGGGCGATGTCGTATATGTTATCGCTCGGTGTGGGAAGATGCATTTAGGAGAGTGTTGGAAGAAGACGGGCGGATGCTTTAGGTGCGGGTCTAAGGACCATATGATTAAGAAGCTGTCCCATTAAGATAGACGGGAGCGCCCAACGGGCGAATGTTAATCAAAGGTAGAGGTGGGCAGCAGACCTCGGCGAGGTCGTGGTCCGAATGGTAGAGGTAACGGTCTTTGGCGGAGGACGAGGAACACCAGTAGGTGCGAGTATCTTGAGGCAAGACAGTAGGGTCTAGTATCGCATTCGTCGAAAGGAGGATGGAAACGCATCGGATGTTATAACCGAATGCGTTCTTTATTTTTAGTAAACCTTATGTTGCTCGATTGATGTGGGCTTGACCCATTCTTATGTTGCATGTAGAGTAGTTGAAACTCTAGACATAGCCTCTGAACTTTCTGATAGGGAGATGATCGTAGTAAGCCCTCTAGGCCAAACTCAGTAGTGGTGAATAAAATCTTTCGAGTGTACCTCTTAAGATTCAGGGAGTGAAATTTCCTGCTGACTTAATGGAACTACCCTTCGGGGAATTCGATCTTATACTTGGTATGGATTGGCTAGTGGAACATCGGGCTGTGTTTGACTGTGCAGCTAAGCGAATGGAGTTAAGGACCCCAGAGGACGGCAGTGATAGTCATGATAGGAGAAAGGAGAAACTACTTGTCTAACGTAGTTTCAGCACTTACTTAAGGCATGAAGATGGTTCGTAAAGGTGCAAGGCTTTCTTGACTTTCATTAGTGCGTTGGACGCAAAGGAAGAAGGTGTTAGTGGAGTTAGAACTGTAAGTGATTTTGAAGATGTGTTTCCGGAGGAATTACCTGGAATACCCCCGAATAGGGAAGTGGAATTTGGAATTGACTTGCTACCGAGAAATGCAGCTCCTGTGTCAATTGCCCCTTACCGAATGGCACCAAAGGAGTTGGTTGAGCTCAAGGCTCAGATTCAGGAGTTGCTTGATCGTGGATTTACTCGACCCAGTGTGTCTCCGTGGGGAGCACCGGTCCTGTTTGTGAAGAAGGACGGAACTATGCGTATGTGCATAGATTATCGTCAGTTGAATAAGCTGACCATTAAGAACAAGTATCCTTTGCCAAGGATAGATGACTTGTTCGATCACCAAGCGCGGGCGCAGATTTTTGAAGATAGATCTACGGTCGGGATATCATCAGCTTAAGGTGAAGGAGGCAGATATCCATAAGACGGCTTTCCGAACAAGATATGGGCACTACGAGTTCTTAGTAATGCCGTTTGGGTTGACGAACGCCCCAGCCGCGTTCATGGATATGATGAACCGAGTTTTTCAATCCTACTTGGATCGGTTCGTCATTGTGTTCATCGACGACATCCTAGTGTATTCCAAGACGGAGGAGGAACATGATGAGCATCTCCGAGTTGTGTTGCAAGTGTTGAGGGAGAAACAGCTCTATGCCAAATTCAGCAAGTGTGAATTTTGGCTTAAGGAAGTTGCATTCTTAGGACATGTGGTGTCTGCTTTGAAGGAATAAGGGTGGATCCTAGGAAGATTGAAGCGGTGCTAGATTGGAAACCTCCTAAGTCCGTGGTCGAGATTCGTAGCTTCTTGGGATTGGCGAGCTACTACTGAAAGGTTTGTAGAAGGGTTCTAATCGATCGCGCACCTTTGAAAAAGTTGCTAAGGAAGGAAGTACCTTTCGTATGGACGGATAAGCAACAAAAGAGCTTTGAGAAGCTTAAGGAAGTGTTGACCAAGCTCCAGCTTTGATTCACTGAGGCGGGGAAGGATTTTGTGGTGTATTGTGACGCTTCTCATACGAGATTGGGATGCGTGTTAATGCAAGATGGAAAGGTAGTTGCTTATGCGTCTCGGCAATTGAGGCCTCATGAGGTTAACTATCCGACACATGACTTGGAATTGGCGGCGATGGTCTTTGCTCTTAAAGTATGGAGGCACTATCTCTATGGAGAAAAGTCGGTGATCTACACCGACCATAAGAGCCTTAAGTACCTATTGACTCGTAAGGAGTTGAACTTGAGACAACGAAGGTGGGTGGAGTTCTTGAGGACTATGATTGTTCCATAGAGTATCACCCGGGCAAGGCGAATGTAGTGGCGGATGCCCTAAGTCAAAAAGTGGTGTCGATCTAAGGGCGATGTTTGCACATCCGAGTTTGTATGACGATGGAAGTCTGTGCGAGTTGCAAGTCAAGCCGACATGGTTAAATGAGGTAAAAGAGGGTCGATTGGCGGATGAGGATTTAAGTGCTAAGATGCGACAAGTGCGTAATGGTGGTCTAGAGAATTACAAGATGTCCGGTGATGGAATATTGTGTTTCAAGGGAAAGGTCGTATCTATGCCGAAGAGTGAGGAGCTTAGGCGTAAGATTCTTCGAGAGTCGCATAGTAGCCCTTATGCTATGCATCCCGAGGGACTAAGTTGTCAGAGACCTAAGGGAACAGCTTTTGGTGGCCTGGTCTAAAACGGGAGATTACAGAATTTGTTGGCAAGTGTTTGACATGTCGACAAGTTAAGGTGAACATCGAGTTCCGTCGTGGTTACTTGACCAATCAAGATTCCACGATGGAAGTGGGAGAGAATTACCATGGACTTCGTTAGTGGGCTTCCCCTTACGCCTACCAAGAAGGACTCGGTATGGGTAATAGTGGACCGTTTGACCAAGTTCGCACATTTTATTTCGGTAAGAGTCGACTATTCCTTGCGAAGTTGGCAAAATTATATGTGGCGGAAATTGTAAGGTTGCATGGAGTGCCGGTATCTATCATTTCGGATAGGGACCCAGGTTTACTTCTCGATTTTGGAAAGCGCTACATCGAGCGTTAGGCACTAAATTGGATTTCACTACGGCATTTCATCCACAATCGGACGGCGATCGAGCGAGTAATCCAAGTGTTAGAGGATATGTTGAGGGGTCAGATAGACTTGAGAGGAAGTCGGGAAGAATTTTTGCCTTTAGCGGAATTTGCTTACAACAACGATTACCAAGCGAGTATTCGGTTGGCACCGTCTGAAAGCACTATATGGACGGAAGTGTCGCACTCCTACGTGTTGGACGACTGGGGAACGTCAAGTTTTGGGTCCCGAGATGGTGGCTGAATCCAAGAAAAGGTTAAGGTAATTCGGGCTCGGTTAAAGGAGGCATCCGATGGGCAAAAGTCGTGACGCAGACCTTAAGCGGAAGGATATAGAATTTGCTTTGTGGGGATCAAGTGTTCCTAAAGGTTTCACCTTGGAAGAAGGTGATGAGATTTGGTCACAAGGGAAAGTTAAGTCCCGTGTTTATAGGACCTTATCGGGTTTTGAAGCGGGTTGGACCAATGGCATATCGCTTAGAGTTGCCTTGGAGTTGAAGCGCTTGCATGATGTGTTCCATGTCTCCATGCTTAGACACTATCGTTACGATCCATCGCATGTCGTAGCGAAGAGAGAAATAGAGGTGAGCCCAGATCGGCGGTGGAAGAGGAACCGGTCACGATTCTAGATCGAGATGTGAAAGTGTTGCGCAGAAGTCGGTTCCATTAGTGAAGGTATTATGGCGGAACCATGGCGCAGAAAAAGCTACGTGGGAACCGGAGGATGTGATGAGAATGCTTCCTCAACTCTTTTGATTAGGTAATTTCGAGGACGAAATTTTCTTAAGGGGTAGAATTGTAATATCCTAAAAATTTGAGTATCATCTTGTTACTTGTGTTAGGCGGGTATGATTTTATTGTGTGTTTAATATTGTCTAGTGAAGGCTTGGAATTATTAATGAAGCTAGAATATTTTTTTTTAATATTGAAAATTTAGTGAAGTGGATTAAGTGATCTTGACACTTAAGTAAATTTAAGTGTCTAATGTTAGCATAAATGAGCTAGTAGTAAAGTGGTGTTGGCGCATGAGTAATTGCATGAGGGAAGAGGTTCGAATCCCATGGATGGTAATAAGGTGACTTTTATTTTTGCATGTGTATGGCATGTGTCGGTCAACTCTAATTAAGGTAAGGTTGGACTATTTTCTTTTATGGATAGTAGACTAAGGGAAAAAGGCAAGTGATTAACTTAAGGAATGAAATCCTAAGCTTTTGGAATGATAAGGGGACATAAGGCATGGATTAAGGGATGAGGTTTGGAAACTTTTTAATGGCATTTTGTCCATGAACATGGATGGTTTTGTGGACTAAGGAGGAGCCGATTTTTGTGGTAAGTTTTGGGAAAAGTTGGTAGCTTGGGAGAAATTTCATTTTGGCCTTTTTGCTCTCCCAAAAGCAATAGTGTTTCTCTCATCTTTTCCTCTTGGCCGAATATGCATAGTGAGGTTTGGGCATTCTTTTGTGCAATTTAGTTGTCTAGAAAGCTTGTGTGTTTTTCTTTTGGAAACCGAAATAGAGATCACTTGTGCACTATTTTCTTTCTTGACCTAAAGCCAAACCATTTGTGCATCTTCTTCTCTTTTACCTTGCTAAGGCCAGAAACTTTTCTCTCCCAATCCAACCATTGCCGCAACACCTTAAACCTCCCATCTCTCTCTTCCATTTTATTTTCTTTTTCTTTCTCTTTTCACTCTAGCCGAATTCTATTTGTTATCTTTAATCAACCATAGCCGAAACTCCTTCATCACTCAACCACTTTACCGAAATTTCCCATTTTCCTTTTGATTTGTCTTGGCCAATATCAACAAGGGTTAATCTCTTTTGGGTTCTTCTTCAATCGGTTTTGAGAAGGGTAAGTAGTGTTGGCCGAATTTCTTTGTTCCTTTATTCTTCTCTCTGTCGATTTTCATGTGAGCAAAAGCCGATTTTTGGGCAATTGTTAGCAAGATTCTAACTATTCATAGGAATCAATTTCTCCTAGGTTCTTCAAGACTTTGGAAGCAGTCAATCTAAGCCTCTTTTCTTTGACAATCAATTTTGGTAAATCAAGTGGTAAGGATCTATGTTAGTTCATTATTCTTTTAGTGGTTGAAAAGCCAAGGCTTTTGAGACTAAGGTTTGTTGTTGGCCGAATGGCCTATGATATTGATCTAAGTGTTGGCGAATATAGGAATCAAGGATCTAAAGTAGTAGATCAGATTTTTCGGGATTTTTCTGGGCTTTCAATGAATTTGTTAAGTATATCGTGTGTACCCCACACTAAACTCTATTAGATTACGGCTTAAATTAATATGTATGCTTATAATAATGTGAATGTGGCTAAAGTACCATGCAATGGTACAAAGTACCAGTGCACGTTTTCCTACTCCTACTATGAGTATGAAATGAACTGATATGGCATATGTGAACATGATAAGAATGTGAAATAAGGCATGATTTTTTTGCATGATATGTATGACATGGGCATATGGGTGATTATGAAAGGGGAAGTGAATGTGGTGACCTCGGTCAAATTATTCAATGTGGTGACTTCGGTCACATAATAATTATCCGTGGCTATGCCACGAATTTATAAGGGCGATGAGCATGTCGTCTGCAAAGCAATCGCCTTCGATGATGTGTAGCGGATGGAGGGTTGACTTAGTAGTCCCCACGGTGTGCAAAAAGTTGGTACGGGTGATGTGTAGCGGATGGTATCTAGGATTGGGTTGGGGTTGCATCACTACTTTTATCTCATTATATATATTTATGAATTAATATGATATGCCCGAATTATTGAGGTCTAGTGTTGGTTACACATTGAGTCTGTTTGACTCACCCGTTGGGGAACATTTTCTTTCAGTGACGACGTTGATGGACCGGGTCGGCGAGAGTTTAGTGGTGGCCATGCTCACTTTGAAGTTTTATTTAATTTTGGGACTTTTATATTTTATATTTTTGGAGTTATTTTGGGTATTGTTTTTGTTTGTAATAAGGCCACTGATATTAAACTGTTGATGCATGTCTTTTAAGTTATTTTATTTTGATACGATTTTATTTAATTGAACTCAAATGAATTTTTTTTTTTATTTAGGACAAATTTTGAAATGGAGTAATATAGTTTTACAAAACCTAGATTTCAAATAGATAAACTTGATTTCAACTCGAGCCTAACACAAATTAAAAATTTTCTTTCAAAACCAACAGAATTTTTCTAAAGTGCTCAAAAAGTTTTGAACCGTTTTACTTGAGGAACATACCAGATCCGGTCAAGGCTCATGGGCCGGGTTTGGGGTGTTTCACTTAAAGTAAAATTCTCATATTATCATTAGAATGAAATTTCCATGATTTATGATTTTTATTGATATGTCTTAGATTAAGTCATTGATAATTGTGCATTGATAATTAAATTCTAAGATACTAGAGAATCAAGCATGATAAGTCTATTTTTCAGAAATTAAAAATTTTTCTAGGTTGTCTACCTGAAATTTAAATATTACTTTGAAGTTTGAAAATTACGAGGATGACATCAAAATACCCATAATTTTTGTGAGATTTTGAGCCTTATAGAGCATATATTCTTTTTCTTGCTTACTTTTTGATTATGAGTGTGTCAACATTGAACTGTTATTCTAGAACTTGCATCGATTATACATGTTGAGACCACATCTTTGATTTGATATACAGAAATGATAAAGGCACCTAGGATTTAACCCACTTACTCCATAAAAAGCCTACCTTCATAATTAACCCCTAGTGAACCCCTTTGATCCTAACAACCCTTTTTATTGACTCACCCACTAATATTAACCCAAAACCCTTTGTATTTGTTATCACCATTCTTCTTGACTACCCTTTTTGTCGAGATTTGATTTGACCAGTTGCCTAACTATGTTCTTTATTTCAGTTGTTAAAGTTCTTTATTATGATTTGTTCTAAAAAAAAAACATCGAAGTATATTCAGTATTAGTATGATGAAAAGTGTGCTAGTACAGTTAAAGTCTATTTATTGAAGAAGAAGCTCGTATTATTAGTTTCAAAGTTTCAATTCATGTAATTATTTATTTTTCAGTTCGTTGTTTCTAGTTAGGTAATTTTTCAGGTCGATCTCGATTCTAACTCTCTAATTCAGCCTGTATCCACACCTTAACCCAAGCCCCGTTACAACCCTTTCAAAGACCTTTTGATTTGTGCATCATCTCATATTACAGTGGTGGAGATTTGATTTTCATGCAAGCCTATGGGATTAACTTTTCAGGTTTGACATTTGAGTGCTTAATTCTGAACCTTAAACACTTCGAGTGATTTGAGTGAATCTTTTATGAGGATGTTAATCCTTGTAGGTTTTGGATCAGAGGTAATTATTTAAATGAGGGGAAACACCTATGTTTTGTACTACAAATGTATGACTTATATTGTTTGAATCTTTAGGACTCTTTGAGTTAAATTATCCATGTATAAATTATCTATGAATTATGATGAGACATTGTTGATAGGAATATTGAATCATGGAAAGTTCGTTTTAATTGTAAGTTGAGAATTTTTCTTGAGGACAAGCAAAAGCTTAAGTGTGGGGGTATGTGATAAACCGTAAAAGTAACATATTTTAATCCCACATTTAGCATACTTTTGGATGATTTATCCCTTGATTTATGTAAAAAGGTGCTCTTAATCCTTTCTTTTCATGTTTTATACTCAGGAAAGCACCGGAGGATGGAAAGAATGAGAAACGGGCTCAAAACGGACCAAATTGGGCCAAAGTGAAAATTGACACGGCCTGGACTTGAGCCAACACGAGCGTGTCTCCTTGACAGACTAGAACACGGCCTGATCACAATTTATACGGGCATGTCACCTCATTAAAAGTCCAAACACGGCCTAAAGACGATTCACACGGGCGTGTGCCATGGCCATGTCCCTGTCGCGGAGACGAGTAATTTCACTCGGAAAAGGATACTCAGGGGTAAAGAAACCTATTTCAAAAGCCTATATAAACACCCTAAGTATAACCTAGAAGGGGGCGATGAGCTAGGCTAAGGAGCCGAGCCGAAAATGTCAGATTTGTGGGAAAAACTCGAAGATAGCTAGTTGATCCATCTCAAGAAGCCGTAATTCTACTCAAGACAACGGATCTCTCCTTCAATTCCTTCAGGGGGTTTTAGGGATTTCTTATGTTTTGTTTTATCTTTTCTTCTGAGATGTTTTCTTTTATTGTTATGAACTAAACCCTTCAGATACCTGAAGGGGATGAAACTTAGATGAATCTTGTTATCGTTTGCTGAACTATATGATAAATACTTTATTTGTTCTTAATTATGTATTCTTAATTCTTGTGTTGATATTTCAAGGATATTGATTCAAGTCTGATGTGCTTAGGTGGAGGAGCAAAAGTCCCTGCTAAGAGTAGATCTAGCATAATTAAGCGGAGTTGATCGCGCGCCTAGAGATAGGGTGACGAGATTTTGCCCGGATTAGGGTGAAACCTAATATGGGAGTCCATAGATCGTGTTAATGCAATTCTAGGGGTTTTAATTAGAAAGAGATTTCAATTAATCAACCTAGGGTTAGACGTTATTCGCCTTCGAGAGAGGGTTTAATATACATTAGGAGTCTTACGGATCAAGTCAAGTGAATAAATCGTGCAGTTCGAGTTAGATAACAAGTGAAGTCTAGGTGGATTCTTCCTAAAGGTATCGTCTTAATCAACCGAGTTTTTCCAACAAGATTTCCCAATTCATTCTTTTTGTCTTTGCGTCTTTAGCTTAGTAGTTAGTTAAATTTAGATTAAATAACAACTTCACTTATTTTAGGCTAGATAATAAAAAGAAAGTTAGTATTAGTACTTTTGGTTCCTTTGGGTTCGACAATCCGGTCTTGCCTAAGCTATACTACTGTTCGATAGGTGCGCTTGCCTCAAATCGTTGTCATAGTTAGTTCCAGGTTCGATCATTATAAATTTAAAACTCTAAAATCACAGCGATCAACAAATCAAGTAATAAGAGGATAGAATTTAACAACTGGTAAAGAAAATAGTTAAGTAATCGATCAAATCAAATCTCGATATAGGGGTAGTCAAGAAGAATGGTGATAACGAATACAAAGGGTTTGGGGTTAATATTAGTGGGTGAGTCAATAAAATGGGTTGTTAGGATCAAAGGGGTTCACTAGGGGTTAATTATGAAGGTAGGCTTTTTAGTGGAGTGAGTGGGTTAAAACCTAGGTGCCTTTATCATCTTAGTATATCAAATCAAAGGTGTGGTCTCGACATATATAATCGATGCAAGTTCTAGAATAACAAATCAATATTGACACACTCATAATCAATAAAGTGAGCAAGAAAAAGAATATATGCTCTAAAAGGCTCAAAATCTCACAAAAATTATGGCTTTTTGACATCAACCTTGAAAATTTCAAATTTCAAGGTAATAACTAGATTCAGGTAGACAACCTAATTTTTTTTTTAATTACGGAAAATAGACTTATCATGCTTGATTCTCTAGTATCTTAAAGTTTAAATTATCAATGGACAATTAACTATGACTTAATCCAAAACATATCAATAAAAATCATAAATCACAGGAAATTTCATTTTAATCGTAATATGAGAAAATTATTTAAGAACAAGATATAATTCAGGATTAGAGAATAATGAAAAAAGTTAGGCCCTTTTAAGATTCACCCCCCCACACTTAAGATGTACATTGTCCTCAATGTACAAAGATAGATAAAAACATTATAGTAAGAGGGAGAAGTAAAACTTCCTGATTTTTGGATGGATTCCTTGAGTTGGAAGTGTAGAAATTTGATTTGGAGGTGAAAGATAAGTTGGAGGAGGCGTCTTTGGTGGTGGTGTAGTGGCCACCAACAATTTCTGCGTTAGATGAAGAAATTGGGTAACTCATGAAAAATTAGCCAGGAAATAATAAGAATAATACTAATTATATATTTAAATAAAAGAATAAAAAGAAAGAGTTTAAAAAGTGAAATGAAACTAAAAGAAAAGATTAATGGACTAAGAAGTCCTTATTGTTGGATGGTTCGCGAGGTGGGTGTGACGATGAAATGTGAAGGTGCTGACATATCTGGTGCTGTTCATTAACAGCCCCTTGAACCTAAATTGAAGAAATCAAAATATAGTAATATAAATTTAAAGACGATAAGGATAAAAGAAGAGAAATTAAAAATTAAAATAAGAGAAAAAGAAAAATATAAATGGACTCGAAGGTCCCACGGGCGTGTCGCATGCCTGTGTAGATTTCTCAGTTTCGACCACGGCCGAATCACACGGCCGTGACATTTTATCGCAGCCCGTGTTTTGGGATAAGTTTTGTCCTGTTTCCACACGGCCATGACCACGCCCGTGTGCAAGGCCGTGTGGTAGGGAAACCTGCGTTTAAAAATTTGGTTAGTTTTTAGTTAGATGCTAAAATTCAAAAATATGGACGTTAGTGGGGTTAGTGCTTGGGTTGCCTCCCGAGAAGCGCTCGTTTAAAGTCTTGAGCTAGACTTACCTCTCATTCGCATAATCATGGTGGTTTGAGGAGGTGAAAATCCTTTCTCATGCGATCAATTCGGTTATTGATATATAGTTTAAGTCGAGTAGTGTTTACCTTAAAAGTGCTGACTTTAGGATTAGTTACCTCGACTGTTCCATTTGGGAAGATTTTGAGTACCTGATCTCCTATCTTAATCTGGGTTGTCCCATCATTAAGTTTGTCGTGGAGTTGCCTCGCTTTTGCTTCGTGTGCTTTTAGTTCCTCTTTGAAGTGTGTCTTCCACTCGTCTAGTCCATCGATCCGAAGCCTTCGTTCCTCATGAATTTCTTCTTTATTGACACGAGGTCTAGGAGTAGATTTGTGGTGTTTCCTGTACAGAAGGTTGAATCAAATGATTATTAATAGAATTTATGTTTTTACCTTGATTACTCGATGTCCTAGCCGAGTCAAGAGTGTGAAGAGTGATCGTTTCGTTGCCTACACGAAGTGTGAGTTCACCGAATTATTCCTCTATGTGGTCTTTCATCATTGCATCGGGATATGGCACACGAGGTTGGTACTCTGTAATTTCCGATTTTGATATATCATGGCTCACCTCACCCTTACCTTTATCTGCTACGTTTTCTTGCCTTGGTTCTGGTTCATTTAACCCTTCATTATCGTAAATAGTTGTGGCTTGAATTTGCTCTTTAGGGCTACTTTCAGTGTTGCTTGGCAAGCTTCCTTGTGGTCGTTCTGAGATCAGCTTAGCAAGCTGACCTGATTGATTCTTGATCTCTTGAAGCGATGCTTGCTGATTTTTGAGCATTTTTTCGTTGTTTTGAAGACGGGTTTCTGACACCGCTATGAATTTTGTCAGCATCTCATCAAGGTTCGGCTTCTTTTCCCGTGGGTAGGTTTGTTGTTGGAAGCCTGAAGGGGGTTGTTGTCTTTGATTACCTTGACCACCCCAAAAGAAATTGGGATGGTACCTCCAATCTGCATTATAAGTGTCACTATAAAGATTATTTTGAGGTCTAGAATAGTTACCCATATAGTGAACTTGCTCGTTTTTAGCACTCGGGTTGTAAGGTGGATATTCTGTATTGCTCATCCCTCCTCCATTCATATTGCTCTGTATTACTGGGTGTACCTGCAAGGAACCACATAAATCGTAAATTTTCTTACTTAAAAGCTCTACCTGTTTTGAAAGCATGATTACTGCATCGAGGTTGTAGACACTAGCGTCTTCAGTTGGCTTTGTCCTCATGAATTGCCACTGATAGTTATTCAGTGCCATCTCCTCTATAAACTAAAATTACTTGTCAAAAGAAAATAAAAGAAAAATTAGCAAAGTAAAATAATAAAAATAAGAATAAGAATAAAATAAATTGCGATAAAATGGCTAAAGTAATAAAAATTGAGCGTTCTTAATATTTTAGTTCCCCGGCAATGGCGCCAAAAACTTGATCGCTGTGATTTGTCAAAGTTTTAAAATTTATAAAGAGAATGATTGAACCTGGAAACTAACTATGACAATGATTTGAGGCAAGCGCACCTATCGAACAGTAGTATAGTTAAGGCAAGACCGGATTGTCAAACCCAAAGGAACTAAAAGTACTAATACTAACTTTCTTTTTATTATCTAGCCTAAAATAAAGGGAATTGTCGTATAATCTAAATTAAATAACTACTAAGCTAAAGACTCTAAGACAAAGAAGAATGAATTTTGAGAAATACTTGTGGGAAAAACCAATTGATTAAGACAATACCCGAGGAAGAATCCACCTAGACTTCACTTGTTATCTAACACTAAACCAGACGATTTATTCACTTGACTTGATCCGTAGGACTCCCTAAGTTATATTAATACCTCCGTCGAGGCTACTAACGTCTAACCCTAGGTTGATTAATTGAAATCTCTTTCTAATTAAAACCCCTAGAATTGCATTAACTCGATCTATGGACTCCCATATTAGGTTTCACCCTAATCCGGAAAAATCTTGTCACCCTATGTCTAGGCGTGCGATCAACTCCGCTTAATTATGCTAGATCTACTCTTAGGCAGGGACTTTTGCTCCTCCACCTAAGCACATCAAACTTGAATTAATATCCCGAAAATATCAAAACAAGAATTAAGAACACATAATTAAGAACAAATCAAGTATTTATCATATAGTCCAGAAAACAATAACAAGATTCATCTTAGGTTTCATCCCCCTCAGGTATCTGAGGAGTTTAGTTCATAATGATAAAAGAAAACATCTCAGAAGGAAAGATAAAACAAAACATAAGAAAAACCCTAAAACTCCCTAAAGGAATTGAAGAGAAGATCCTCCGTCTTGAGTAAGACTCCGGCTTCTTGAGATAAATCAACTGGCTTTCTTCGAGTAAATCCCACAATTCTGACCTCTCTGGTTTGGCTCCTTAGCCTAGCTGGACACCCCCGACAGAAGGCTTCTGTCGACTCCCGTCGACTCCCCCTTTTAGGTCATACTTAGGGTGTTTATATAGACTTTGGAAAGTGTTTCTTCGCCTCTAAGTATCCTAATTTGAGTGAAACTCCTCTTTGTCACAGCAGGGACACGCCCTTGGCACACGCCCGTGTGAATCGTTGCCAGGCCGTGTTCGAGTCCATCAATGAGGCACGGCCATGTGGTCTTGGGCCCAGGCCGTGACGATTTTGTGATTTGGCCCATTTGGTCCGTTTTAAGCCCGTTTCTCGTTCTTTTCATTCTCCTGGTGCTCACGAGTATAAAACATGAAAACAAAGGATTAAGAGCACCAAATTACATAATTCAAGGCTTAAATCATCCAAAAGCATGCTTAATGTGGGCTTAAAATATGTTACTATTGCGGTTTATCAATGGGTTTTGAAGAACACAAAGCAACGATCACAAAAACGTAGAAATTATCAAAAACTGAGTCAAAACATACCTCAATCCAACCCAAAAATGTGCTGAACCCTAACTTGTTCTTCTTCTTTTCTTTTCTTGATAATTTCGGCAAAGGATGATGATAATGGAGCTTATTTTCTTATTTGTTTCATTTTAACATACATTAATTATCATTTTACCAATATAACCTTATTAATATTCTTTAAAATTCCATTAACTAAAACCCATTTTTGTCCATCCATTTAACACATGGAATAATAGCAACATAAGGACTCCCATTTAAGTAAGCTGTAACACCCCAAAACCCGGTCAATACACCACGACCAAATTTGGCATGTCACGAAGGAAAACGTTTCGAAGAAAATTGAGTTAACGATTAAATTTTAGTGAAAATTTCTTTATTATTCTATGTTTGTAGAAATCCAGTATAATAAGTTAAAAACTGATAATTTACTTTGAAATTCCGTAAATAAGTCTTTAAAACTTAGTTGCAGATCCATAGATTAGAAAACCTTTTATAATTTTAAAAGAAACCCAAGCGATTATTTTGAAAACCGTTTCTAATTGAAACTTGGAAACTTAAGTTTTGGAAAAATAGTATGAGTTATCTAAAACACTTAAATTGTTAAAAATTTATCAAATGATTTATATTAACCGATGGTAACGTTTTGAAAACCATTGCATTTTGTAGTTTAGGAAACTTTGTGCTCAAATTATTATATCAACCATGTATTTTATAAGCCATGTTAAAATCAAATCCAAAGCATATAAATAATCCATAAAATAAATAACATAATTAAAGAGGCCTTATTACAATTTCAAATAGAGATGAAAAACCAAACTTAAATAAAATATAATACCCAAACCAAAATCCGTGTAAATCGAATTTTTATTGCATGGCCTCCTCGAGTCTATCCGGCTCCTCATCCGCGGTTTACGAATCACCTGAAAAGATAAGGTAGAAGGTGAGTCACCAAGACTCAGTGCATAATCCTTCCCCCGGTTCATGCAACATACTTACACAATTATAACCAAGCAATATATATAATGCACCCTAAACCTAGCCATCCATAACGCCCTTTTCTACCCCGTGTGGTACCAAACCACTGGTGGTGCCAAACCACTGGTGACCCAAAGTCACGATATCCAATAATGTGGTGACAAACCAGTCACGAATAATAAAGTTGTGGGGCCAACCCACGTGTGATACCAAATCACTGGTGTCAATCCCATAATATCAAATGTGGGGCCAACCCAATATGGTACTAAGCCACTGGGACGAGACGCTATGAGGTGCCAAACCTCTGATTTCCCAAAGACACGAAATAATATGTGGTACCAAACCACTGGAGGTGCCAAACCTCTGGTGTCCCAAAGACACGGATATCAAATCCTTCCCCCTCCTCTCATATCACCCAAACCAATGTATTACGAGTGTAAATCATGCCATCATACTTTGATATGAACATATAACGAATATATATCGTAGATCATGATATTAAACAACATATAACAACATCATATCGAAACGGACTTACCCGAATCTTTGCTCATACCCATCAAGGTATCATATCAAGATCTCACAGCTTTTCGGCTTTAATAACATGATTAGTTTATTAATAAATATATATTACCGGATTATAAAGTGTGTAAGATACACACTGTCACTAACGAAAGTTCTAAATCCAAGACCCGATCTACCGAACTAGATCTCCTTGTCCTACATTTGGCCAAACCACAAAACCATTAACAAGGCCATTCGGCCATACCAATAAATCTTAGTCTCATTAACCTTTGGTTTTTTCAACAACTTAAAGAATATTGAACCAACATGAATCCTTACCACTTGACTTACCAACTTCGATTGCAAAAGAAATAGGGCTTAGATCGATTGCTTCCAAATTCCCAAGAATCTAGAAGAAAATCGGTTCCCATGAATAGTTAGAATCTTGCTAACAAATGCCCAAAAATTCGGCCTTTGCCCTCATGAAAAACAACAGAGAAGAAAAATATAAGGAGATTCAAACAAGACACTTACCTATCTTCAACACCGATTAGAAAAGAACCTAAAGAGAATCTACCCTTGTTGATATTCGGCCAAGACAAATCAAAAGGGAATGAGAAGTTTCGGCTATGGTTTTGAAAGAAGAAAACAAATGATATGTGGCTAAAAAGAAATGAAGTACGAGAGTGGCAAAGAAAAATAAAGAGGAGAGAGAGAATTTGGCTTTACCAAACAATGGAAGAAAACCAAGAGAGATGGGGAAGAAGAAGAAGGTTCGGCCAAGAAGAAAGTAAAAGAAGGATTGATCAAAGAGGCTAAATGGTTTCGGTTATGAAAGGAATTGAACAAAGAAAAAGTTTTTGATAAAGGTGCACATTCGGTCAAGTAAGAAAAGGATGAAGGAAAAATGCCTTCAAAAGAAATAATATTTCGGTACCAAAAAGAAAGAAAAGCTTGAGAGGAAAAGAAGAAAAAGGGATACCAATATGGTCAAAGATGATAGCCAAAACAAAACAACATTTTCACCTAATGCACAAGACAAATTTGGCTAAGGAGAAAAATTTTGGAGAAAAGAGAAAAAGATGCACAAAATGCCAAGAATTTGGCCAACTATCTTCCCACTAATCCCATACAATATTCGGCCACCCCCCTAGCCATCTATGCGTCCACATTCATGGTCAAAATGACCATAAAAATATTTCCAAAACATCTCCCATACATCAAGCCTTATGTCCCCTTATCCTTCCATAACATCTTGATTCCATACCTTAACTAATAACTTGCCTTATTCCTTAGTCTACTATCCATAAAACAATAGTCCAACCTTACCTTAATTAGAGTTTGACCAACACATGCCATATAAATGCAAAAATAAAAGTCACCTAAAGTCCATCCATGGGATTCGAACCACTCCCCTCAAGCAACCATTCATTCGCCATAACCACCTTGCCACTAACTCCTCATGTGCTAAAATTTAACACTTAAATTAACTTAAGTGTCAGGTTCACCTATTCCTCTTCACTATATGTTCAATACTAAAAATCATTCTAGCTTAGCTAATAATTCCAAGCCTTCATAAAACTATACTAAGCACATAATAATAATCATACTCGAGCTAACACAAGTAACAAGATGATACTCAAATTTTTAGGATGTTACAATTCTACCCCCTTAAAAAATTTAGGTCCTCAAAATTACCCGCTCAAAAGAGTTGAGGAAACTGTCTCATCACATCCTCCTGGTTCCCACGTAGCTTCTTCTACGCCATGGTTCCGCCATAAAACCTTCACTAAAAGAACCGACTTCTTACGCAAAACTTTCACATCTCGATCTAGAATCGCACGAGTTCTTCTTCTATCGTCAAATCTGACTCACCTCTATTTCCTCTCGCCACAACATGCGATGGATCGAGACGATAGCGTCTAAGCATGGAGACATGGAACACATCGTGAATCGACTCGATTCGATGGCAACTCGAGCTGATAGGCTCTTGGTCCCACTCGTCTCAACACCTTATACGGCCCAATAAACCTTGGACTTAACTTGCCTTTTCTCCCAAATCTTAACACTTTCTTCCATGGCGAGACCTTCAAAAAAACCTTGTCACCCACAGCAAACTCTATATCCCTCCGCTTGAGATCGGTATATGATTTCTGCCTATCCAAAGCTTCCTTCAGACGAGCCTGAATCATCTTAACCTTATCCTCAGTCTCTGTAACCAACTCTGGTCCTAACATCTGACGCTCACCCAACTCTGTCCAGCATGTAGGTGTGCAACACCTCCTACCATACAACGCCTCATATGGTGCCATCTTAATGCTTGCTTGATAACTATTGTTGTATGCGAATTCAGCTAATAGCAAAAACTCTTCCTAGCTGCCTCTGAAATCCAAAACACAACCTCTCAACATATCCTCTAAAATCTGTATAACTCTTTCCGACTGCCCGTCAGACCGTGGATGAAATGCCGTACTGAAATCCAACCGCGCACCCAAAGCTTGATGTAACGCTCTCCAAAACCTCGGCGTAAATCTAGGATCTCTCATGCGAGATGATCGACACCGGTACACCGTGCAACCTCACTATTTCCGCCACATAAAACTTAGCTAACTTCTGAAGCGAGTAATCCACCCTTACCGGGATAAAATGAGCTGACTTAGTCAAACGATCCACAATCACCCAAACTGAATCCTTCTTACTTGGCGTAAGGGGTAATCCACTGAAAAGTCCATAGTGATCCTTTCCCACTTCCACTGTGGAATCTTTACCGGCTGAAGTAACCCAGACGGCAACTAATGTTCCGCCTTGACCTGCTGACACGTCAGACATTTACCCACAAACTCAGTTACCTCCCGCTTCAGACCTGGCCACCAAAACTGCTCTCGTAAATCCCGATACATCTTGCTACCTCCAGGATGCATAGTGTATGGGCTGCTATGTGCGTCCCGAAGAATCCTTTGCCTCAACTCAACATCCTTTGGCATACAAGCTCTTCCTTTAAAACACAATACTCCATCCCTGGACAAACTATAATCCTCTAAACCACCATTCTCGAACACCGCAACCTCGATCATTCAAACCATCATCCTTCAATCTGTTTCTCCTTGATGCGCTCTAACCAAGTCGGCTTGACTTGCAATTCATAAAAGACTCCCATCGTCATATAAGCTAAGACGAGCAAACATCGATCTTAAGTCCGATACAACCTTACGACTCAACGCTGCGTGCGCCACCACGTTAGCCTTGCCCGAATGATACTCAATCGAACAATCGTCGTAGTCCTTCAACAACTCAATCCATCTACGCCGCCTTAAGTTCAAATCATTACGAGCCAAAAGATACTTAAGACTCTTGTGATCCGTGTAGACTATCGACTTCTCTCCATACAAATAGTGTCTCCATATATTCAAAGCAAAAACCACTGCGAGCTAATTCCAAGTCATGCGTTGGATAGTTAACTTCATGTGGTCTCAACTGTCGAGATGCATAAGCCACTACCTTCCCTTCCTGCATCAAGACACATCCCAAACCAAAGATGTGATGCATCACAATGGCCGTGTGAATTCCTTGCCCGCCTCAAGTTGAATCAAAATCGAGCTTCATTCGAATCTTCTTCAACTTGTCGAAACTTTCTTCTTCGCTTCTCCCACACAAATGGAACTCCTTTCCTCAATAACTTAGTCATAGGTGCTGCTATCAAAGAAAATCCTCTACAAATCTTCGTTAATACCCGCTGGACCTAGAAAACTCGAATCTCAACCATCGACTTAGGCGGCTTCCAATCCAACATCGCCTCAATCTTCCGAGGATCCACTCTAATCCTCTCACCGATACTACGTGACCCAAGAAAGTCACCTCCTAAGCCGAACTCGCACTTACTAAATTTGACATAAAGTCGCTTTTCCCTCGGGAATCGCAACACTACTACGCAAATGCGCATCATGCTCCTCCTCCGACTTTGAGTATACCAAAATATCGTCTATAAATACTACGACAAACCGATCCAAAAATCTGCTGAAATACCCGATTCATCATGTCCATGAATGCTTGCCGTAGCGTTAGTCAACCCAAACGGCATTACGTAAATTCGTAGTGCCCATACCGAGTGCAAAATGCCGTCTTATAGATATCAGCCTCTTTCACCTTCAGCTGATGATATCCAGACCTTAAATCAATCTTGGAGAAAACCGCTGCTCCCTTAAGCTGATCAAACAAGTCATCTATCATCGGCAAAGGATACTTGTTTTTGATCGTCAGCTTATTCAATTGGCGATAGTCTATACACATCCGCATCGAACCATCCTTCTTCTTGACAAAAAGTACCAGCACTCCCCAAGGCGAAACACTTGGTCGGATAAAACCTCGATCCAACAATTCCTGAATCTGAGCCTTCAATTCCACTAATTCCTTCGGCGCCATCCTATACGGAGCAATAGACACTGGTGCAGTTTCGGGTAACAGATCTATACCAAATTCAACTTCACGATCCGGAGGCAATCCCGGAAGTTCTTCTGGAAATACGTCAACATATTCCTTTACCGTTCGGACATTCCCCACAATGAGACTCCTTAGCCTCCAACGCACACACATGAACCACAAATGCCTCACAAACCCTTCCCGACCAACTTCCACGACTTTCAACGCAGATACCACGTTGGATAGATAATCTCTTCTATTACCTATCATAACCACCTCTTTGCCCTCACCGTCTTCAAAACCATGCGCTTAGCAAATAAGCAATCCAAACTTGCTTGATACTTGACCAACCAGTCCATCCCAAAGATCGGATCGAACTCCTCAAACGGCGGTTCCATCGGATCGACTACAAACATTACCCCTTGGAGTTCTAGGGGTACATCTCTATATAGCTTATTTACTTCTACAGAGTGACCTAGAGGGCTAAATCTCTTCGTCATCTTCCTAGAAGTAGTCTCGA
Source organism: Gossypium sturtianum (assembly GCA_025698515.1). Taxonomy (NCBI): domain Eukaryota; kingdom Viridiplantae; phylum Streptophyta; class Magnoliopsida; order Malvales; family Malvaceae; genus Gossypium; species Gossypium sturtianum. The sequence continues at coordinate 136,912,835 of CM046950.1, read as the reverse complement.
GTCTAGATTCATAGTCTCTACTATGCTACTAGCAACATACGAATGTGTCGAACCCACATCTATCAAAGCGTTATATGGTACACCAAAGATTAAGAACGTCTGCGGTTATAACGTCCGATCGTCACCCTCCTCTCGGCGCCTCACTGCATACACCAAACCAGTGTCTTGCCTCGGTGTTGCTGCACCTCTGCCCGATGCTCTGCGGCCTCGACTCGAGAACCATTACCTCCTCTACTATTACCACGACCTCTCTGCGGTGACGGTCCTCATTTACAACCGAGCACGACCTTGACCCTCGGTCGATTCCTGGCTAGCTTACGTGGACAATCCCTCACACGATGATCCAGCGAACCACACTCAAAACATCCTTTCCCTCCGATCCAACATTCACCCCAATGAAATTTTCCACATCGGTTACACCGCGCTGGTCCCCGATTAGCGAGAATGTGCCCTCCCAGTTGATTCGGCCCACTCGCCTAACCCTCTTACGAGAATTACCGATCGACCCGATGATCCAAAACCTCTCTTATGTTTATTCTTGTCATGCCTCGCCTTTACCGATTCCTTTATCCCTTCACTATCTTAGTCTTTTCAACTAGCGCAGAGAAACTCTCTCGCCCTCGATGTGGAGCAATCAGCAATCTCACTGTCCCTCAATCCATCTTGAACCGGACACATCGCTCGTGCTCTGAAGCCACGATACCTCCAGCATACCGGCTCAATCTTAAAAATTCTGCCTCATATTCTAATACGGACTTACTTCCCTGGACCAAACTCAGAAATGCCTTACGCTGCGCATCAATGTAACTAGACCCAACATATTTCTTCTGATACGCTGCCTTAAAATAATCCCAAGTGAGATCCTCCACTGCGCAAAGACTATTCCGCACCGTGAGCCACCACTGATATGACTCATCCCGAAGAAGCGACACTATCCCTTTCAGCTTTTCCTCAGCATTCAGATCCAAGTCATCCATGATTCGTTCCGTCGCCTCTAACCAATACTCACCATCTTCGGGAGCCACACCAAACACCTCAAAATACCTCGGCTCCATTGGCTCGAGTCGCTCGGTAAAGATTTCGAACTCCTGCGCCTCCACCTATTCCAGCTACCCTCTCAAGAACTCGCAAAGATCGCTGAGACATCTGCGTCATCCCCGTTTGATCCTCGATGCTCAATTCCAACCGCCGTGGTGGTGGGGTAGTGGTACCTCATTTTCGGATCCTTGACCAGGACCTCACCGGCTCGCACACACCTATCCTATCCTACCTCGACCGCGTCCACGAGTAATATGACCCCGGCCTCGAGTACTCATGTCTAAAGTCTCGACTTATCTGATTTAAAAGTGTTATGCATTAGTCATTATTCCACTTTCTTTAAAACACAGTTTTATGAATAATTTTAATAAGAAGTTGTTTCGCGAGTACATTCAACCTATAGTTTTGGGTCTCTAGAGTAATTTCTACTACTATTCAGTCATGCCATCCTCATCATAATCATATCATCAAAAGCAACATTTTGAGATACTTACCTGGGCGGATCGGTGCCGGAGACTCGGTGCCATGCCTTTCCAACCATATAAATTTAAACAAAACATTTTAAGACCATACTTTAAATCATTTTGGGCCTCAGGCCACAGCCGAGCTTTTGAACTTGGCTCTGATACCAATTTGTAACACCCCAAAACTCAGTCAATACACCACGACTAAATTCGGCATGTCACGAAGGAAAACGTTTCGAAGAAAATTGAGTTAACGATTAAATTTTAGTGAAAATTTCTTTATTATTCTATGTTTGTAGAAATCCAGTATAATAAGTTAAAAACTGATAATTTACTTTGAAATTCCGTAAATAAGTCTTTAATACTTAGTTGCAGATCCATAGATTAGAAAACCTTTTATAATTTTAAAAGAAACCCAAGCGATTATTTTGAAAACCGTTTCTAATTGAAACTTGGAAACTTAAGTTTTGGAAAAATAGTATGAGTTATCTAAAACACTTAAATTGTTAAAAATTTATCAAATGATTTGTATTAACCGATGGTAACGTTTTGAAAACCATTGTATTTTGTAGTTTAGAAAACTTTGTGCTCAAATTATTATATCAACCATGTATTTTATAAGCCATGTTAAAATCAAATCCAAAGCATATAAATAATCCATAAAATAAACAACATAATTAACGAGGCCTTATTACAATTTCAAATAGAGATGAAAAACCAAACTTAAATAAAATATAATACCCAAACCAAAATCCGTGTAAATCGAATTTTTATTGCATGGCCTCCTCGAGTCTATCCGGCTCCTCATCCGCGGTTTACTTAATCACTGAAAAGATAAGGGAGAAGGTGAGTCACCAAGACTCGATGCATAATCCTTCCCCGGTTCATGCAACATACTTACACAATTATAACCAAGCAATATATATAATGCACCCCAAACCTAGCCATCCATAACGCCCTTTTCTACCCCGTGTGGTACCAAACCACTGGTGGTGCCAAACCACTGGTGACCCAAAGTCACGATATCCAATAATGTGGTGCCAAACCACTGGTGACCCAAAGTCACGAATAATAAAGTTGTGGGGCCAACCCACGTGTGATACCAAATCACTGGCGTCAATCCCATAATATCAAATGTGGGGCCAACCCACTGTGGTACTAAGCCACTGGGACGAGACGCTATGAGGTGCCAAACCTCTGGTGTCCCAAAGACACGAAATAATATGTGGTACCAAACCACTGGAGGTGCCAAACCTCTGGTGTCCCAAAGACACGGATATCAAATCCTTCCCCCTCCTCTCATATCACCCAAACCAATGTATTACGAGTGTAAATCATGCCATCATACTTTGATATGAACATATAACGAATATATATCGTAGATCATGATATTAAACAACATATAACAACATCATATCGAAACGAACTTACCCGAATCTTTGCTCATACCCATCAAGGTATCATATCAAGATCTCACAGTTTTCGGCTTTAATAACATGATTAGTTTATTAATAAATACATATTACCGAATTATAAAGTGTGTAAGATACACACCTGTCACTAACGAAAGTTCTAAATCCCGAAGACCCGATCTACCGAACTAGATCTCCTTGTCCTACATTCGGCCAAACCACAAAACCATTAACAAGGCCATTCGGCCATACCAATAAATCTTAGTCTCATTAACCTTTGGTTTTTTTCAACAACTTAAAGAATATTGAACCAACATGAATCCTTACCACTTGACTTACCAACTTCGATTGCAAAAGAAATAGGGCTTAGATTGATTGCTTTCAAAGTCCCGAAGAATCTAGAAGAAAATCGGTTCCCATGAATAGTTAGAATCTTGCTAACAAATGCCCAAAAATTCGGCCTTTGCCCTCATGAAAAACAACAGAGAAGAAAAATATAAGGAGATTCAGCCAAGACACTTACCTATCTTCAACACCGATTAGAAAAGAACCTAAAGAGAATCTACCCTTGTTGATATTCGGCCAAGACAAATCAAAAAGGGAATGAGAAGTTTCGGCTATGGTTTTGAAAGAAGAAAACAAATGATATGTGGCTAAAAAGAAATGAAGTACGAGAGTGGCAAAGAAAAATAAAGAGGAGAGAGAGAATTCGGCTTTAGCAAACAATGGAAGAAAACCAAGAGAGATGGGGAAGAAGAAGAAGGTTCGGCCAAGAAGAAAGTAAAAGAAGGATTGATCAAAGAGGCTAAATGGTTTCAGTTATGAAAGGAATTGAACAAAGAAAATTTTTTTGATAAAGGTGCACATTCGGTCAAGTAAGAAAAGAATGAAAGAAAAATGCCTTCAAAAGAAATAATATTTCGGTACCAAAAAAAGAAAGAAAAGCTTGAGAGGAAAAGAAGAAAAAGGGATACCAATATGGTCAAAGATGATAGCCAAAACAAAACAACATTTTCACCTAATGCACAAGACAAATTCGGCTAAGGAGAAAAATTTTGGAGAAAAGAGAAAAGATGCACAAAATGCCAAGAATTTGGCCAACTATCTTCCCCTAATCCCATACAATATTCTACCACCCCTAGCCATCTATGCGTCCACATTCATGGTCAAAATGACCATAAAAGTATTTCAAAACATCTCCCATACATCAAGCCTTATGTCCCCTTATCCTTCCATAACATCTTGATTCCATACCTTAACTAATAACTTGCCTTATTCCTTAGTCTACTATCCATAAAACAATAGTCCAACCTTACCTTAATTAGAGTTTGACCAACACATGCCATATAAATGCAAAAATAAAAGTCACCTAAAGTCCATCCATGGGATTCGAACCACTCCCCTCAAGCAACCATTCATGCGCCATAACCACCTTGCCACTAACTCCTCATGTGCTAAAATTTAACACTTAAATTAACTTAAGTGTCAGGTTCACCTATTCCTCTTCACTATATTTTCAATACTAAAAATCATTCTAGCTTAGCTAATAATTCCAAGCCTTCATAAAACTATACTAAGCACATAATAATAATCATACTCGAGCTAACACAAGTAACAAGATGATACTCAAATTTTTAGGATGTTACATAAGCCATGTCAAATTAACACTTTAACATTCATCACACAACTTTAGCATTTCATGCGATTAAGTCCTTTTTCATAATTCGACACACAAACGATAAAATTTTCACACATGCTCAATCACATATTATAAACATCTAAAATAATATTAAAATATTTTTCTGACCTCAGATTCGTGGTCCCGAAACCACTATTCCAACTATGGTCTAAACTGGGCTGCTACAACTCTCCCTTCTTAGTGATTTTCATCCCCGAAAATCTTACCAGCAAATAGGTTTGGATATTTTTCTTTCATAACATCTTCAGGCTCCCACGTAGCCTCTTCTACTCTGAGTTTGTGCCACAATACTTTCACTAAGGAAATTCTTTTATTTCTTAACTCTTTAATCTCACGAGCCAGAATTCGAATCGGTTCTTGATATCGACAAATCATGCGAATCTCAACCTCGTAGGAGCAATCACATGTGATGGATCAGATCTGTATCGTCGCAGCATCGATACGTGGAATACATTATGAATCTTTTCTAATTCAGGTGGCAACAACAATCTATAAGCAACCGGCCCAATTCTTTCGATGATCTCATACGGCCCAATGAACCTCGGACTCAGCTTGCCTTTTCGGCCAAATCGAAGCATTTTCTTCTACAGAGACACTTTCAAAAATACTTTGTCACCAACCTCGAATTCAATATCTTTCCGTTTCAAGTCTGCATAAGACTTCTGACGATCTGACGCTGCTTTCAGACTGTCACGAATCTCTTTCACTTTCTGCTCAGTCTCTTTTATTAAATCAACCCCGTAAATCTTATTTTCACTCAACTCAGTCCAATACAATGGAATTCGACATTTTTGACCGTAAAGAGCCTCATATGGTGCCATTTTAATGCTAGATTGAAAGCTATTATCGTATGCAAATTCAATCAATGGCAAATGCTTTTCCCACGTGCTTTCAAATTCAAGAATGCAGCATCTCAACATATCTTCAAGAATCTGAATAATCCGGTCGGGTTGACCATCCGTTTGCGGATGAAATGCAGTACTGAAATGCAGCTTTGTGCCTAAAGCCTCTTATAATTTCTTCCAAAATCGCGAGGTAAATCTCGGATCTCTGTCAGATGCAATAGATAATGGTACCCTGTGTAATCTCACAATCTCAGAAATATACAGTTCAGCTAATTTATCAAGTGAAAAATCCGTTCTCACCGGAACAAAATGAGCTGATTTTTTCAATCTGTCAACTATCACCCAAACTGCATCTTTCTTTCTCGGAGATAAAGGCAATCCCGACACAAAGTCCATCGTGATTCTCTCCCATTTCCACTCAGGAATCATAATCGATTGTAACAAACCGGATGGAACCTGATGTTCAGCTTTAACTTGCTGACAAACCAAACATCTCGAAACAAATCCTGAGATACTCCGTTTCATACCATGCCACCAATAAAACTGTTTTAAATCGTTATACATTTTTGTACTCCCAGGGTGAACAGCCAAATGACTATTGTGAGCTTTGTTTAAAATCATCTGAATCAACTCTGAATTCCTCGGAACACAAATCCGATCTATGAATATCAAACAATCATCGTTATCAACTCGAAATTCTGAATCAGAATTCAAATCACATTGAGTTCGTTTTGCTATCATCTCATCATCACTTTTCTGTGCATCACAAATCTGACGTATAAACATCAGCTTCACTTTCAACTCAGCCAAAACAGAACCATCATCACATAGATCCATCTGAGTACTCGTTGCTTGCAAAGCACATATAGACTTTCGACTCAAAGCATCAGCAACAAAATTAGCTTTACCCGGATGATAATCAATCACAAGCTCGTAGTCTTTCAACAATTCTAACCATCTTCTCTGTCGCAAATTCAATTCTTTCTGAGTCATCAGATATTTTAAGCTCTTATGATCTGTAAAAATATGACATTTCTCACCAAATAGGTAATGACGCCAAATCTTCAATGCAAATACAATCGCGGCTAATTCAAGATCATGTGTCGGGTAATTCTTCTCATGCGGCTTTAACTACCTCGAAGCGTAAACGATGACTTTGCCTTCTTGCATCAGCACACATCCCAATCCATTCAATGATGCATCACTATAAACTATGAATTCTTTACCCGATTCAGGTTGAACTAACATGGGTGCCTCTGTCAACAATGCTTTCAACTGTTCAAAACTCTGCTGGCACTTTTTTGACCACTCGAACTTAACATCTTTCTGTAACAACTTCGTTAACGGAGTCGCAATCATTGAGAAACCTTTCACAAACCGCCTATAATATCCCGCTAGTCCCAGAAAACTACGGACTTCAGACACATTTCTCGGAGGCTTCCATTCTAAAATAGCTGAGATCTTACTCGGATCAACTTGTATTCCCGCAGTTGATCAATATGCCCCAGAAAACCAACCTCACGTAACCAAAACTCACATTTGCTAAACTTTGCATACAATTGCTTCTCAGGCAGAGTCTGTAACACAATTCTCAAATGCTCGGCATGTTGCGTCTCATCACATGAGTAAATCAGAATATCATCAATGAACACCTCAACAAAATGATCCAAATACGGTCTGAATATCCGATTCATCAAATCCATAAACACTGCAGGAGCATTCGTTAGTCCAAAAGGCATAACTAATAATTCATAATGTCCGTACCTCGTTCGGAAAGCAGTCTTCGGTACATCTGATTCTTTAACTCTCAACTGATAGTAGCCCGATCTCAAATCTATCTTAGAAAACACTGTAGCTCCTCTCAGCTGATCAAACAAATCATCAATACGTGGCAGGGGATACTTATTCTTTATCGTTACTTTATTCAACTGTCAGTAATCAATACACACCCTCATAGTGCCATCTTTCTTTTTTCACAAACAACACAGGGGCACCCCAGGGCGAGAAACTCGGTCGTGCAAATCCTCTATCAGTCAACTCTTGCAACTGAGACTTCAACTCTTTCAATTCTGTCGGTGCCATTCTATACGGAGCTATCGAGATAGGAGTCGTTCTCGGCACTAATTCAATACCAAACTCAACTTCTCGTATCGGAGGTAATCCTAGTAGTTCTTCAGGAAACACATCTGGGAACTCACATACTACAGTTACAGATTCAACTTTTTTTACTGTCACTTTTGTATCAATTACATATGCAAGATAAGCTTCGCAACCCTTTTTCACATAATTTAAAGCTTTCATCGAAGATATAACAGCTGGCAACCCATTCAAATCACTGGATTCAATTCGAACTATTTCACCATTCTTACTTCTCAAATCAATACTCTTTCGTTTACAATTCACAATAGCACTATGCAAAGTGAGCCAATCCATACCCAGAATAATATCAAATTCATCAAAAGGTAGCAACATCAAATTAGCCGGAATGCAAATATTCCGAAACATCAACGGACAATTCTTGCACACTTTATCAACCAAGACACACTTGCCTAAGGGGTTCGATACTCTAATCATGAATTCAGTAGACTCAACAGGTAGAGTCTTACTTGATACTAAATTCACACACACATAAGAATGAGTAGATCCTGGATCTATCAATGCAATCACATCAGTATCAAATAGAGTAAAAGTACCAGTAATGACGTCTGGAGATGACGCTTCTTCACGAGCGCGAATAGCATAGGCTCGGGCAGGTGCTCTCGCCTCAAATCTTACAGCTGTGTCGGTAGTCCCTCTCTGACTTCCACTCACATTTTCGGTGTTTCTGGGTGGTCTACCCCTAGCCGTTGTATTACTCAGTCTCGCCCTCTGAACATTGTCTTTCTCAGCTAACTCTGGGCAATATCGAATGAAATGGTCTCGTGATCCACATTTGTAGAAAGTTCTATTATTGTACTTGCCCCAGCACTCTCCAATGTGTCGTCTTCCACGCTGTCTACACTCAGGCTTGTTGCTTTTAACACTACCAACACTTGATTCATTTGGAGCTTGAGTTCTTAGACCAACACTTTGTCTCATCCAATATCTACCCGAATGTCCAAACGAAGCATTTGAACGATTGCTTGCATCTTTAAATCTCTTCATCGAAGGTTGGGACGACTTACCCATCAATCTTTTTCTTTCATCTCTAGCCTCAGAATCTGCTTTCTTTTTTTCTTTGCTAAGCTCCTCGGCTTTGCAGGCTCTTTCAACTAATACAACAAATTCATTCAAGTCAAGTATTCCAACCAGCAATTTAATGTCTTCATTCAGCCCTTCAACGAAACATTTACACATAGTAGCTTCGGTCGAAACACATTCCCGTGCATACTGACTCAATCTCACAAACTCCCGTTCATACTCAGTAACGGACATACGGCCTTGTTTCAGCTCTAAAAACTCTTTACGTTTTTGACCTACGAATCGTTGACTGGTATACTTCTTTCGAAATTCAACTTGAAAGAAATCCCAAGTGATTCTTTCTCTCGGAACCACTGATATCAATGTTTTCCACCAATTATATGCCGTATCTCTCAACAAGGAAACTGCACATTTAATGCATTCATCAGGAGTCAGCGACATCTCATCAAACACTCGAATGGTATTCTCGAGCCAAAACTTAGCTCGCTCGACATCATCATCGGCTGTGGCCCTAAATTCTTCGGCCCCATACTTTCAAATTTTATCTACAGAAGGATTATTCAATCGAATCGGATCTATCACTTGTGGCACAACAGGCACTTTTGGGGGTGGAGGTTGTGGAGCAGCTAGATTAGTTCGAACGAACTCTGAAAACTACTCACTCATCATTCGAAAAAAGGCTTGCTTAGCCTATCCCTCTTGGCTACTATCATTCGGCCTAGATGTGGCCGGCACCGTTCCTTGAGTGGGAGCAGGTGCGTTACTCTCTACATCATCAGCAGTTCGGGATCCATTTGCTATATAAAAACACATTTTTAGTTGTCAGGATTCATCACACTATCGCAATTACATATATGGCATGTATAGCTAGACTCACACGCGCTACGTTAGTCCAAGAATCGGCTAAACCGTAGCTCTGATACTAATAAAATGTAACACCCCTAACCCGTAACCATCGCCGGACTAGGGTTAAGAGGCATTACTAATCATTTTCGAACATTCCATAACATTTTTATCACAAGTCAATCAAACAAAATAATTCACAATCATATATACCCTTAAATAGGTTAATGAGACCTTAAACATGTGTTAGAGAGGGGTCGGGACTAAACCGAACACATACAAAAATTTCTGAAAATTTAATGATTTTTCAAAACTACAGAGGTCACACGCCCGTGTGGGTAGGCCGTGTGCCTCACACGTCCTCGGACACGCCCGTGCGTCCAAGCCATAGCAAAACAGGGCATACATACTTACTTGTTCACACGGCCTGAGACATGCCCGTGTGCCTCACCCGTGGTCGACACTGACTTGCACCACACGGCCAGTCACACGCCCGTGTATCCAGCCCGTGGTCGAGCCTGACTTGTTTCAAATTACAAACTCAAAAGGCTCGGTCGAGCCACACGCCCGTGTACTCAAACGTGTGGGCAATTATAGGCCATTTTCGAGGCCAAATTACCATCCACACTTTGAAATCACCTATAAGCATCATACCAATACGAATTCATGCCTCAAATGCAATTAAAACATACCATTTCAAGCACCAACTAATCATCTATTACATCATTTATTTCCATACTCAATTCCTACTCAAATAAATCCATCTAAAACATCATATTCACAACTCAATTCATATAACTAAGCTTCATCTAGTCATACCACAAATTCACTCTTAAAATACCATTCTCATCAACCAATTCAAGCATGAAATATACCATTTCCACTATCACTATTTTATACCACATTCATCATTTCCATAGCTTCACATATAAACCATCAACATTCAACATCCAAGCCATATCACATGCCAAGGTCCAAACATTATAAAACATACCATAACCACTAGCCTATACATGCCATATACCAAATATATACATCTTTCAAAAGTACCAAAATAGATAGCCGATAGTGTGATTGAGTCGTTGATGATCCCCAGATCCGAGCTTGCTTTAAAAACACTGTAAAATAGAGAAACATTTCACACAGTAAGCTTTGGAGCTTAGTAAGTTCATAGTATAATACATATTACTCAAAAATACAATATCAATACATAAATAAATCATCACTTAGATAGATTCACATCTAAATACATTTTCATCCTCAACCATATACTCATACATCCATCTATTTAACCATAACCATTATCATCAACCACATAGGTTTGAAACATACCTTTTGCCAACACTTAGTTAACAAATGTTCTTGCTATTCAATGCTCGATACCATAATTTATCCAATGTTCACTATCTCTTCAGTTCAATCGTACCCTTAGTGCCCCATTTCATAGCCTAAGCTTAAATAACATCGCACACTTAGTGCCATAATATAAAACCGAACTTAATTCGGTATCGCACACACAGTGCCAATCAAAAAGCCGAAGCTTCTATTATTTTGCACACACAGTGCTAATCATCTCGGTCTCATTTCCAATTACGCACACTTAGTTCCATCTAACTCGATTCCACACATAGCATTACTAATCCAATAATCACATAACTATTCATTTCATAGCATTTAAACATAATTTAAGAACACGTATTGTATCCGAGCTTACCTCGGGTGTCAAAATACCGAGACTAGACGATTAATCGAGTACTTTGTCTTTGCCTCGATCTCGATCCGAATATCTCTTTTCTTGGTCTATACATGTTTAAATTTATCTCATTTAATCACCAATTCATTCAATTTAGTCCAAACACACATATTAAGGGCATTTTACAAAATAGCCCTCACATTTCCACATTTCAACACTTTAGTCCCTATTTCATAAAATCATCAAATACACAAAATTTTACCACACCATACTTAGGCCGAATTCTCCTTAGTCTCATACAAGCCCATATATTTCATTTATTTCACATTTTAGTCCCTCAAAATATTATTTTCACAATTTAGTCCAAATTACTCAATTTCACCAAAAACTCAAAGACAAAACATGTTAATCTTTCACATATCTTTCATATTCCATCATCAACTATCACAAAACTCAAACATTCATCAATGGCATATCTCAAAATCACCATCAATTTCTAAAATTAAAGCTTGGGTGATCGTTGTGTTTTGCGATGTCAAAGTCTTAAAATTTATAATGATAATGATCGAACCTGGAAACTAACTATGACAACGATTTGAGGCAAGCACACCTATCGAACGATAGTATAGTTAAGGCAAGACCGGAATTTCAAACCCAAAGGAACTAAAAGTACTAATACTAACTTTCTTTTTATTATCTAGCCTAAATTAAAGGTAATTTGTTGTTTAAATCTAAATTATTTAACTACTAAATTAAAGACTCTAAGACAAAGAAGAATGAAATTGGGGAAATACTTTTGGGAAAAACCAATTGATAAGGAAAATACCCGAGGAAGAATCCACCTAGACTTCACTTGTTATCTAACTCTCAACTGCATTTATTTATTCACTTGACTTGATCCGTAAGATTCCTAATGTATATTAAACCCTCTCTCGAAGCGAATAACGTCTAACCCTAGGTTGATTAATTGAAATCTCTTTCTAATTAAAACCCCTAGAATTGCATTAACTCGATCTATGGAATCCATATTAGGTTTCACCCCTAATCTGGCAAAATCTCGTCACCCTATCTCTAGGCGTGCGATCAACTCCGCTTAACTATGCTAGATCTACTCTTAGGCAGGGACTTTTGCTCCTCCACCTAAGCACATCAAACTTGAATTAATATCCACAGACATATCAACACAAGAATTAAGAACACATAATTAAGAAAAAGTCAAATATTTATCATATAGTTCAGCAAACGATAACAAGATTCATCTAAGTTTCATCCCCCTCAGGTATCTGAGGGTTTAGTTCATAATGATAAAAGAAAACACTCAGAAGAAAAGATAAAACAAAACATAAGAAATCCCTAAAACCCCCTGAAGGAATTTAAGAGAAGATCCTCCGTCTTGAGTATGATTCCGGCTTCTTGAGATGAATCAACTGGCTATCTTCGAGTGAATCCCAACAAATCTGCCTTCTTTGGCCTAGCAAGACGCCCCCTGACAAAAGCCTTGGGCTCCCTTCGATAAAAGCTCTGGCAGAAGGCTTCTGCCGAACTCCCCGCTTAAGTTGCCTCCTAGGGTGTTTATATAGGCATTGAGATGCCTTACTTGGCCCCTAAGTATCCTAATCCAAGTAGAATTCCTACTAGGGTGTTTAAATAGGCTTTGGAATGTATTTCTTTGCCTCCAAGTATCTTATTCCGAGTGAAATTCATCTTTGTCACGACAGGGACACGCCGTGGCACACGCCCGTGTGAATCGTGGTTAGGCCGTGTTTGAGTCTATCAATGAGGCACGGCCGTGTGGTCTTGGGCCCAGGCCGTGTCGATTTTGTGATCTGGCCCATTTGGCCTATAACACCCTTTACCCGAGTTCTACGCCGGGAATTGGGCCTGAGGCATTACCAAACTCAAACCACTTAATCGCCACTTAGGCTCTACATCATTACTCTCTAAATCCTCCTTCTCGACTTACGAGGCCTAACTCATGCACCCGAGGACCCTCAAGACTAATCCGGAACTTTTTCCATTCTTAAAATTTTGCCTTTTAAGATAGGTCTCACACGCCCGTGCAAGATGAGACACGCCCGCAGCATAGGCACACACGCCCATGTCCCCGGATCGTGCCTAAAAACCCGATGATCGCCAATTTGCCCACGGTTAAGGCACACGCCCATGCATTTTGGGAACACGCCCGTGTACCCTATCACACGTCCGTGCCTTCCACCCGTGGTCAACACTGACTAATCACACACGGTTTTAACACACCCGTGGGCCTAAACCGTGTGCCATACCTTAGTATTCTAACTTATTCAACATGGCCTCGCACGCCCGCATTGCTTTAACCGTGACCATTCCAATTCTAATTTCAAAGCGCAGACTTCACACGGCGGGGCACCCGCCCATGGCTTGATCGTGTGTCTCACACGGCCTAGACACATGCCCGTGTGCCTACCAGTGTGGACCAGAACAAGGCTGTTTGCCAAGCTCTTAGCACTCCTATAGCTTACACTACAAGAACCCATTCAACATACCAATAAACACTCATAACTTCAACATGGACTTCCATAGGTAACCTTATAATTTCATAAAAGGTAGAATGAGCCATCATGCATGGCAATTTACAAATTTCAATGTCTTACAAGATGCCAATACACCTTTGGCCAAAATAACAAAATAACTTAACTAGCCTAGCACCTATACATGCTATTTACAAAAATCATTAAGTCTAGGTATACCGAGAGGAGCTAATAGTGTAGGCGGTCTTCTGGTTAGCTGCGTATTCCGTCTCGACTCTAAAACTCTATAAAACAAGGGAAAAGAGAAGGGGAGTAAGCTTTAAGCTTAGTAAGTTTACATTTAAAAAATATAACCTTTTAACATATACCAAACAATTTCATAGCATTATGTACTAACCAAGAAACAATTTACATTCATGATCATACTTACTCATTTCCTCCATTCACACACTCTAATCACATCACAAGCATAATGTATACATTCATTATCGGTTCCCCTGCACTTAGCATCACAAATTCACATAATACAACACCTCTAATCTATTTCTCATAGTTGGATTTCTCAGTGGTTTCGCACTTAGCCCACCATCAGTCATTAATATGGTGGTATCGCACACAGGCCACCAAAAGATTAATTACGGTGGTATCGCACACAGCCCACCAAAAGATTAATAGACGATGGTATCGAACATAGCCCATCGTAATTGAACAACAAGGTGGTATCGCACTTAGCCCACCATTAAGAGTTGTCATTGCACAATCACAAGATTATTTCATCAATCATACGATAAATTTTCAATAGCTACCTCATTCCATCTATTAGTACCACATATGTTCTCAATCATACCATACTCTAATTAGCAACATAAGGTTTACAAAAATATACATTGCTTACACATAAACTTACATCGGTGTAAAACGTGATAACCAACGATTTAGTCTGTCACCTTGCCTTTTCCACGGTCAAGGTTGATTCCGCGCTCTTCTTGATCTATAACAATGAAATTTATTCGTTTAGATCATTATATGATCATAATACACCAAATTCTATACTTAGGCAAAAATGACCATTTTGCCCTTGTACTTTGGCAAAATTACGATTTTGCCCCTAGGCTCGTAATTTATTTTTCAACACATTTTCTCAATGCACAAGCATAGATGAACATTTATTTCTCTTACAACTACTCACCACTCCAACTATTTCATGCATTTATGACACAAATTTAATCTTTGCATTCAAGTCCTATTTAGGTGTTTCCATGCTAACACCTTTCACAAAAGTTGTTTCTCACCTCCCTAACATTCATTTTCTTCCATGAAAACTCAGCTAACAACACAACTACTCTCATGGAAAGTTCTTAGACTTTCAACCATATTACAAACTAGCCCCTCCATTAGCTAGCTTAAGCTTTGGGGACTCCAAAAATACAAAAATCATCAAAAATAATCATCAAAATGACTTACTTGCAAGAATGAGATGTAGCTGAAAATTTTAAACTCCAAGAACCCTTATTTCCTCTAAAATTTTGGTGGTAGAAGAAAAAGGAATAGTAAAAGATGATATCGCATTTTTTATCTTATTTTATTCATTTTTTTATTCACCTAATGTCACCAAATTTTAACTAAAATTAATGCTCTTGTCTCCCCTAGCTTGTATGGCCGGCCAACACACATTAAATGGCCTAATTGCACTTTAAAATCCTCTAAATTTACTTTCTATAGCTATTAGGCACCTCCACCATGAAAAATAGAACTTTCGCACTTTATGCGATTTAGTCCTTTTTCACAATTAAACATGCTGTCATTCAAATTAAAACACCAAAATTTTCATGCATCCATATAATCATGCTACAGTACATAAATTAACGTCAAAATAAATTTTCTCGACCTCGGATTAGTGGTCTCGAAACCATTGTTTCGACTAACCCCAAAACCAAGCTGTTACATGGCTCGTTTTAAGCCCGTTTTTTGTTCTTTTCATCCTCCTATGCTCTCCTGAATATAAAACATGAAAACAAAGGATTAAGAGCACCAAATTACATAATTTAAGGGATAAATCATCCAAAAGCATACTAAATGTGGGCTTAAAATATGTTACTATTACGGTTTATCAAATACCCCTACACTTAAGCTTTTGCTTGTCCTCAAGAAAAATTCTCAACTCACAATTAAAACAAACTTCCTCAATTCATAATATTCATCGATAGTGTTTTATCATAATTCAAAGATAATTCATTCATGGATAATTCAACTCAAAGAGTCCTAAAGATTCAAACAATCTAAGTCATACCTTTGTAGCACAAAACCTAGGTGTTTCCCCTAATCTAAATAGCTACCTCTGATTCAAAATCGACAAGGATTGACATCCTCACTAAAGATTCACTCAAATCACTTGAGGTGTTTAAGGTTCAAGAAAAAGCACTCAAAAGTCAAATATGAAGAGTTAATCCCATAGGCTTGCATGAAAATCAAATCTCCACCACTATAATATGAGATGATACACAAATCAAAAGGTCTTTAAGAGGGTTGTAATGGGGCTTGGGTTAAAGGTGTGGATAAAGGCTGAATTAGAGGGTTAGAATTGAGATTGAATTGACAAATTACCTAAATAGAAAAAATGAACTGATAAATAATTACATCAATTGAAAACTTGTACTAATAATACTCTAATACGAGCTTCTTCTTCAGTAATTAGAATTTAAACGTATAAGCTCACTTAATCACAAAAATAATAATGAATACACTTTGATTTTTTTTAAGAACAACTCAAGTAATAAAAGATGGATTCTATTATTAAACTAAAATAATTAGGCAACCGATCAAATCAAATCTCGATATAAGGCTATTCAAAAGGAAAGGTGATAACAAATACAAAGGGTTTTGGGTTAATATTAGTGGGTGAGTCAATAAAAAGGGTTGTTAGGATTAAAAGGGGTTCACCAGGGGTTAATTGTGAAGGTAGGATTTTTAGTGGAGTAAGTGGGTTAAAACCTAGGTGCCTTCATCATCTCTGTATATCAAATCAAGGGTGTGGTCTTGACATGTATAATCGATTCAAGTTCTAGAATAACAAATCAATGTTGACACACTCATAATCAATAAAGTGAGCAAGAAAAAGAATATATGCTCTATAAGGCTCAACATCTCACAAAAAATTATGGGTATTTTGATGTCAACCTCGTAAATTTAAAACTTTAAAGTAATATTCAAATTCAGGTCAACAACCTAGAAAAATTTTTAATTCTGAAAATAGACTTATCATGCTTGATTCTCTATTATCTTAAAGTTTAATCATCAATGCACAATTAACTATGACTTAATTCAAAACATATCAACAAAAATCATGAATCAAAGGAAATTTGATTCTAATTGTAATATGAGAAAATTTACTTAAGAAACAAGATATAATTCAGGATTTGAGAATAATGCAAAAAATTAGGCACTTTTAAGATTCACCCCCCCACACTTAAGATGTACATTGTCCTCAATGTACAAAGATAGATAATAGCAAAATAATAAAATCATAAGATAGAGAGAGAAGTGAAACTTCCTGAATTTTGGATGAAGTCAATGAAAAGAAACCGGATAGGAATTGGAGGTGAACGTGGGGGAACGCCTCGAACCATTTGAATTTGAATCCTCGAAGCAGCCGGCATGATTTTATTTTATCTTAAGCTAAATCTAAATGGTATGAAGAATAAGAAGATAATAAAAATAAAAATAAAAATAAAAATAAAAGTAAATAATTGAAAATGAAAGAAGAAAGACAACTGAAAAAGAAAAAGGAAGAAGGGGGGTTTAAATAGAGATGCAGCCAGTGTTTTGGGAAAAAATTTGTCCTGTTGCCACACGTCTACGGCTACGCCCTTTTTCCTACCTATGGTGCCCACACGGCTACGGCCACGACCGTGTGCAAGACTGTGTGGGTATAGAAACCTGCGCCTAAATATGAAAAGAAATAAAACTAAACTAATTAGTAGGGTTAGTGCTCGGGTTGCCTCCCGAGAAGAGCTTGTTTAAAGTCTTGAGCTAGACTTACCTCTCATTCGCATTATCAGGGTGGTTTGAGGAGGTGAAAATCCTTTCTCATGCGATCAATTTGGTTTTTGATATATAGTTTAAGTCGAGTAGTGTTTACTTTAAAAGTGCTGAATTTAGGGTTAGTTACCTCGACCTTTCCATCTGAGAGGATTTTGAGTACCTGATCTCCTATCTTAAGCTGGGTTGTCCCATTGTTAAGTTTCTCGTGGAGTTGCCTCATTTTTGCTTCGTGTATTTTTAGTTTATCTTTGAAGTGTATCTTCCACTCGTCTAGTTCGTCGATCCGAAGCTTTCGTTCTTCATGAATTTCTTTTTTATCATCACGAGGTCTAGGATCTGGCATCTGTGAAAGAGCTTAATGAAACGACAAGTTAATATGTAACTTCTTTGGAGGTTTAAGAGATTTACCAAATTGTTCCTCTGTGTGGTCTTTCTTTATCGCATTGGGGTATGGCACACGAGCTTGGTACTCTGTAATCATAGGGTTTGGTAAATCATGGCTTACCTCAACCTTACCTTCACTTACCACAGGTTCTTGCCTCGGGTCAGATTCCACTAACCTTTCACTGTCATGAGCTGTTACGGCTTGAATTTGCTCTTTTGGGTTAGTTTTAGTGTTGCTTGGTAGGCTTCGTTATGGTCTTTCAGAGATTTCCTTAGCCAGTTGCCCTAACTGATTCTCGATCCTTTGAATCGATGCTTGTTGATTTTAAAATGTTGTTTCGTGGATCGCTATGAATTTTGTCGAGATCTCCTCAAGGTTCGGCTCTGCTCTGTTGGTGAGGTGGTTGTTGAAAATCTGGAGGAAGTTGCGGTCTTTGACTACCTTGATCATCCCACGAGAAATTGGGATGGTACCTCCAACCTGCATTATATGTGTTACTATAAAAATTATTTTGAGGTCTAGAATAGTTACCCATATAGTTAACTTGCTCGCTCTCCATGCTCTGTCCGTAGAGTGGGTACTCAGGATTCGCCACGCCTCCGCTTGTTTTGTACTGCATAACTGGATGTACCTGCGAATAACACAAACCATCAATCTTTTTATTTAACATCTCTAACTGGTTTGATAGCCTGGTTACTTCGTCGAGGTTGAAAACACTGGCGGCTTCTGTTGGCGTTGTCCTCATAACTTGCCACTGATAGTTATTCAGTGCCATCTCCTCTATAAACTAAAATTACCAGTCAAAAGCAAATAAAACAAAAATTAGTAAAATAAAAGTAAAATTTAATTGCAAAAAATAAAATATGGCTAGAGTAATAAAAATTGAGCGTTCTTAATATTTCAGTTCCCCGGCAATGGCGCCATAAACTTGATCGTTGTGTTTTGCGATGTCAAAGTCTTAAAATTTATAATGATAATGATCGAACCTGGAAACTAACTATGACAACGATTTGAGGCAAGCGCACCTATCGAACAGTAGTATAGTTAAGGCAAGACCGAAATGTCGAACCCAAAGGAACTAAAAGTACTAATACTAACTTTCTTTTTATTATCTAGCCTAAATTAAAGGGAATTTGTTGTTTAAATCTAAATTAATTAACTACTAAACTAAAGACTCTAAGACAAAGAAGAATGAAATTGGGGAAATACTTTTGGGAAAAACTAATTGATAAGGACAATACCCGAGGAAGAATCCACCTAGACTTCACTTGTTATCTAACTCTGAACCAGACGATTTATTCACTTGACTTGATCCGTAAGATTCCCTAATGTATATTAAACCCTCTCTCGAAGCGAATAACATCTAACCCTAGGTTTATTAATTGAAATCTCTTTCTAATTAAGACCCCTAGAATTGCATTAACTCGATCTATGGAATCCCATATTAGGTTTCACCCTAATCTGGCAAAATCTCGTCACCCTATCTCAAGGCGTGCGATCAACTCCGCTTAACTATGCTAGATCTACTCTTAGGCAGGGACTTTTGCTCCACCACCTAAGCACATCAAACTTGAATTAATATCCACGGACATATCAACACAAGAATTAAGAACACATAATTAAGAAAAAGTCAAATATTTATCATATAGTTTAGCAAACAATAACAAGATTCATCTAAGTTTCATCCCCCTCAGGTATCTGAGGGTTTAGTTCATAATGATAAAAGAAAACATCTCAGAAGAAAAGATAAAACAAAACAGAAGAAATCCCTAAAACCCCCTGAAGGAATTGAAGAGAAGATCCTCTGTCTTGAGTATGATTCCGGCTTCTTGAGATGAATCAACTGGCTATCTTCGAGTGAATCCCCACAAATCTGCCTTCTTTGGCCTAGCAAGACGCCCCCTGACAAAAGCCTTGGGCTCCCTTCGAGAAAAGCCCTGGCAGAAGGCTTCTACTGAACTCCCCGCTTAAGTTGCCTCCTAGGGTGTTTATATAGGCTTTGAGATGCCTTACTTGGCCCTTAAGTATCCTAATCCAAGTAGAATTCCTACTTGGGTTTTTAAATAGGCTTTGGAATGTGTTTCTTTGCCTCCAAGTATCTTATTCTGAGTGAAATTCATCTTTGTCGTGGCAGGGACACGCCCGTGGCACACGCCCGTGTGAATCGTGGTCAGGCCATATTCGAGTCTATCAATGAGGCACGGCCGTGTGGTCTTGGGCCCAGGCCGTGTCGATTTCGTGATCTGGCCCATTTGGCCCGTTTTAAGCCCATTTTCCATTCTTTTCATCCTCCTATGCTCTCCTGAATATAAAACATGAAAACAAAGGATTAAGAGCACCAAATTACATAATTTAAGGGATAAATCATCCAAAAGCATACTAAATGTGGGCTTAAAATGTGTTACTATTACGGTTTATCAATGGGTTTTGAAGAACACAAAGCAACAATCACAAAAACGTAGAAATTATCAAAAACTGAGTTAAAACATACCTCAATCCAACCCAAAAATGTGCCGAACCCTAACTTGTTCTTCTTCTTTTCTTTTCTTGATAATTCCGGCAAAGGATGATGATAATGAAGCTTATTTTCTTATTTGTTTTATTTTAATATACATTAATTATCATTTTACCAATATTGTAACATCCTGAATTTTTGGGCCTGTGCGTTTAATGGGTGGATATGTTTAATGTGTTAATTTAAGTATTAGGGGTCCAAATTGGGCTCAGGTTTGGGGAGAGGCTATAGTTAAAATTCTTGTTTGAACACTTTAGTGGAAAGCTTCATAAGTTAGGGCATAACAGATATTAGCTATGTTTTAAAACACAAATGGGCTTGTGGCCCGGTGGTCAGTAGCGCCACTTAGAGAGCAAGGGGTGACGCCACACAAGGGAGTAAGGGGCCCAAATTCAAGTTTCTTGGAGCCAAACTCTTTTAATTTAAGTTAGCTAATTTTCGGTAATTAATTAAGTGGAGTTGGACGGCAACAAGGCTTAAAAATAGGAGGATTTATGTGAAGGGGATAATGCTGATATTATAGTTGATAACATGGAAGATAAGGGAGGAAATTTAGGATCCGATCTGTTGGTCACAGCAGGTGGCGAATTTCAAACTCGAGGGGAGGAGAAATCGGTTTCGATATGGCTAAGGGTGCCAAATTTCCTTACTAATTAACTGGTTTTAGTTGTCAAAGAGGGCAGTTCTGGTTTTGGTTAGTAGGAGTGCCAAACTTTAAATAGTTAGGGAGGGTTCTTTTTTTATTTTCTGGCATTTAGGGTTTCTATCTTTTCTTTCTCTTCTTCTCGAGTAAAAGCCGAAAACTCTATTGTTCTTTTCTCTTCTTTCTTCTAAAAGCCAAACCTCATAATCCTTCCTCTATATTCTTTTGATCCTTGCTAAGGCCGAAACCACCCCTAGCTCTGCCAAATTCTCTTTTCCTCTTCCTGCCGATTTCTTTATTAAAAGTCGAATCATCATAGACTTCTTTGAATCATCTTCACTCCCTGACTTTCACAAAAAGCTGAAATCTCCTAAGAGTAGCCGAATCTCCTCTATTAAGGTAGGTGTCGACTCTTGTTATTTCTTAAGATCTCTTTCGCTTTTTAGGAGTCAAGGCCGAATGGCCACTTGGTTTGTTAAGGTCACAATTGAGGCTAATACTTTCTCTTTTTTTTTCGCTTTGGGCGATGATTCAGGATTTGAAGGAAACCTGATCGTCTAGATCTAAAAGCCGGAAATCGCTAGTCTCTAATTTTGGGATTTTAAGGTAAGGGGGTTTTCTTTAGATTTCCGTTAGATTTGCTATCACATTTGAGATCTTAACCATATGTTATGGTTTAACAACCCTATTTCGTTATAGTAGTTCTGACAAGGACTTTTGATGGAATCGAATATGGATCAGGCAAAGGAGAGGATTGGGTCTGTAAACCCAATCCCTAAGTTTAAGAAACGTGCGGTGTCAGCGGTTCGAGATTGGCAACCGGGTTGTGGACCGGCTTCTGAACAACACCTTAGGCAGATAGCAGTTGTGTCGACTACGGATAGCATCGACATAGGAAGTATTGTTTTATCGGTAATTAGGTGTGTAGATCTCTAACACACTAGTTAACTGTATTATATATATATATTGGCTAAAAATCCAGAAATAGGTTGTGTAGACAGTCGAATAAAACCTAAGAAAGGGTCTGTAAAGGATGACAGGTACGTAATCATAGAAATCTCTATGTGTATCGATAAGTACATGTATGAAAGCCTGTTCCCTTAAAGATGGTATGATGTTTTCGATTTTTCATATGTGTATGCATGGGGTGGGATTATGATAATGAAAGGGAAGTGCATAATAGGTCACATGGTGATCGGTGGTTAAACCACAAATTCAAATGTTAGGTCACATAGTGATCGGTGGCTATGCCACGTTTAATGATTCCTGATTAATAGGAATAGGCAGTACGGCTGTCGTTATGGTGTGTAGCGGATGGAGGGTTGATTGTAGAAATCCCCGAGGTGTGATGGTTGGTACGGGTTGGTGTGTAGAGGATGGAATTCTAGGTTGGGTTGGGCTATTCATCATTTATTATTTATCATGTAAATATGATTGTTGCCTTTATGTATGGGCCAAGGCTCATAATGTGTTTGTGGGCCTCGAGTCGTTGTGTGTTTCGGGATTTATACACTGAGTCTTGGTGACTCACCCTTTTATTTTTCCTACTCTTTCAGATGAGCAGTAGATCGTGGACATGGGAGCCGAGACGGACTCGAGGGGCCATCAAGTTATTTAATTTCATAGACTATTTTGGTTTTTATTTAAGTTATAATTTTTGGGATTAATTATGTAATAAGGCCCATGGCTTAGGTTATCGTTTTCTTTATTTTATTTGCTGATGTTTACAGTTTAAAATTTATTTTCAAGGACTTAAGTCTCAAAAAGTAATAAAATGGGTTTTCCAAACATGTTCAACGTAAAAACAAAGGTTTCCAACAAATATCTTATTTTTACCAAATGCCTAAGTAAAGAAACTGAGATTTTCTAAAATCAATTTAAGTAAAGTTTTTAACAATAACCCCGTAGCATACCGATCCGTCGTAGCATTTGGGCCGGGTTCGGGTGTTACATTTTATATCGAGCCCAGCCAAAAACTCGGTCATGAAATGGGTCTAGTAGTGATTTGAAAATTTTTGTGAATTTGAGAAAAATGTTTGGATGAAGATATGGCCTTCGAGTCTACCGGCACCCGATCCACGCAGGTAAGTATTCTAAACTTTTGGATGTGATATGTATGTTGGGCTTGATGGGCTTGATGGACGTAGGCTAGTATATTAGACATTGATGGACTTTATGCTTAGTTTAAACAACTCTCTAAATTCATAAGATTTAATCCAACCAAACAAACCTGTGAACAAGTCGCGAGATTAGGGTGTGGCAACAGGCATACGCATGTCTAGGATTGGATTCAGGGAGAGCTTGGTATTTAAGCAGTCCTAGTGACTCACCTCCTTTTCGCTGGAATCCTACCCGGTGCGTAGTGACTGTTCACCTTAGTCATGAGGACTTGTTGACGGGCCAAAATCTATAACTAAAACCCGAAAGGGACCAGCCATTCTATTTTGTAAAATTACTAAATTACCCCTGATTTATAAATGACCAAAATATCCCTGATTTGTAAAATTACCAAAATACCCCCAGATTATAAAATTATCGAAATACCCCCGGATTGCAAAATTACCAAAATACCTTCTTTCACAAAATCACCAAGGAACCCTATTTCAAAAAATTACAAAAATACCCCTGTAGGATAAATTACGAAAATACCCCTGGGTAGTGAAATGACGAAAATACCCTTAGGTGATGAAT
Organism: Gossypium sturtianum; assembly: GCA_025698515.1. Classification (NCBI taxonomy): domain Eukaryota; kingdom Viridiplantae; phylum Streptophyta; class Magnoliopsida; order Malvales; family Malvaceae; genus Gossypium; species Gossypium sturtianum. The sequence continues at coordinate 136,888,879 of CM046950.1, read as the reverse complement.
GTAAGTTCGTGGATGCTATTTGTATGTTGATGTTAAATGATTGAATGTATGTGCTTCCTAGAACTAGAAGATACGAACTTGAGACTGAATTGTAGATATAATTGTGAATTCGAAAGAACTACTCTTAAAACTACTATTCATAAAACTGTTCGTGGTTAATCAGTGGAAGAAAACTAATAATTCATAAAATTTCTAGTTAGATAAACGTGAATCGGTAGAATGAGTACAAGAGGTCATAGACGTCCGCCGCGTGGTCGTGGTAGGGGTAGGATGACGGTGTCAGAACCAGTAGGGTCTGGCCATGGATCTAGAAATGAGATGCCGGTACCACCAGCCGCGGAGGAGGAATTTCAGGACCAGACGGCCGGAGATGATGCGGTATCTCAGGCGATGTTAAGGGTTCTAGAGAGGGTTGCTGGGGCAGGCATGGGCACAGGAGCCCGGAAATCTGTGCCGGAGTGACTTAGAGCCAATGGGGCGGAAGTGTTTAGGGGAACGTCAGATTTTGGGTCCAGAGTTGGTTACCGAGACCGAGGAGAAGGTTGACTTAATTCGGGCTTGATTGAAGGAAGCGTCAGATAGACAGAATTCCTATGCTGATCTGAAGCGTAAGGACATAGAATTTGCAGTGGGTGACAAGGTTTTCTTGAAGGTGTCGCCATGGAAGAAAGTATTAAGGTTTGGTCGAAAGGGTAAATTAAGTCCCAGATTTATCGGACCATATCGAGTGTTGAAACGAGTAGGACCAGTAGCTTATCAGCTAGAGTTACCTTCTGAGCTAAGCCAGATTCACGATGTATTTCACGTCTCTATGTTAAGACGTTATCGTTCGGATCCGTCCCATGTTGTGCCTGTGGAGGAAATCGAGGTAAGACTGATCTATCCTTCAAGAGGAACCGTGGAAATTACGGATCGTGATGTTAAGGTGTTGCGAAAGGAAAATGGTTCCGTTGGTTAAGGTGCTATGGCGGAATCATGGTTCTGAGGAGGCTACGTGGGAACCGGAGGAAGCGATACGGCAGCAATACCCCCATCTTTTCTGACCAGGTAATTTCAAGGACGAAATTTCTTTTAAGGGGGGTAGAACTGTAACATCCTGAATTTTTGGGCCTGTGCATTTAATGGGTGGATATGTTTAATGTGTTAATTTAAGTATTAGGGGTCCAAATTGGGCTCAGGTTTGGGGCGAGGCTGTAGTTAAAATTCTTGTTTGAACACTTTAGTGGAAAGCTTGATAAGTTAGGGCATAACAGATATTAGCTATGTTTTAAAACACAAATGGGCTTGTGGCACAGTGGTCGATGAGCGCCAGATGCTTAGAGAGCAAGGGGGTGACGCCACACAAGGGAGTAAGGGGCCCAAATTCAAGTTTCTTAGAGCCCAACTCTTTTAATTTAAGTTAGCTATTTTTTGGCAATTAATTAAGTGGAGTTGGATGGCAACAAGGCTTAAAAATAGGAGGATTTAGGTGAAGGGGATAATGCTGATATTATAGTTAATAACATGGAAGATAAGGGAGGAAATTTAGGATCTGATCTGTTGGTCACAGTGGTGGCCGAATTTCAAACTCTGAGGGGGAGGAGAAATCGGTTTCTGATATGGCTAAGGGGTGCCGAAATTTCCCTTACTAATTAACTGGTTTTAGTTGTCAAAAGAGGGCAATTCCGGCTTTTGGTTAGTAGGAGTGCCGAAACTTTAAATAGTCGGGGGAGGGTTCTTTTCTTTATTTTCGGCATTTAGGGTTTCTATCTTTTCTTTCTCTTCTTCTCTGAGTAAAAGCCGAAAACTCCATTACTCTTTTCTCTTATTTCTTCTAAAAGCCGAAACCTCATAATCCTTCCTCTATATTCTTTTGATCCTTGCTAAGGCCGAAACCACCCCTAGTCTGTCAAAATTCTCTTTTCCTCTTCCTGCTGATTTCTTTATTGAAAGCCGAATCATCATAGACTTCTTTGAATCATCTTCACTCCCTGACTTTCGCAAAAAGCTAAAATCTCCTAAGAGTAGTCGAATCTCCTCTATTAAGGTAGGTGTCGACTCTTGTGATTTCTTAAGATCTCTTTCGGTTTTTAGGAGTCAAGGCCGAATGGCCACTTGGTTTGTTAAGGCTATCGATTGAGGCTAATACGTTCTCTATTTTTGCATTTTGGGCGGCATTCCGGGATTTGAAGGAAACCTGATCGTCTATATCTAAAAGCCGAAAATCGCTAGTCTCTAATTTTGGATTTTAAGGTAAGGCGGTTCTCTTTAGATTTCCGTTAGATTTGCTATCACATTTGAGATCTTAACCATATGTTATGGTTTAACAACCCTATTTTGTTATAGTAGTTCTGACAAGGACTTTTGATGGAATATCGAATATGGATCGTGCAAAGAGAGAGATTGGGTCCAGAACCCAATCCCTAAGTTTAAGAAACGTGCGGTGTCAGCGGTTCGAGATTGGCCATCGGGTTGTGGACCAGCTTCTGAACAACACCTTAGGTAGATAGCAATTGTGTCAACTACGGATAGCGTCGACATAGGAAGTATCGTTTTATCAGTGATCAGGTGTGTAGATCTCTAACACACTAGTTAACTGTATTATATATACATTGGCTAAAAAGCCGTAAATAGGTCAGTGTAGACGAATCGAATAAAACCCGAGAAAGTGCATAAAGGATGCAGTGCGTAATCATAGAAATCTCTATGTGTATCGATAAGTACATGTATGAAAGCCTGTTCCCTTAAAGATGGTATGATGTTTTTGATTTTTCATATGTGTATGCATGGGGTGGGATTATGATAATGAAGGGGAAGTGCATAATAGGTCACATGGTGATCGGTGGTTAAACCACAAATTCAAATGTTAGGTCACATAGTGATCGGTGGCTATGCCATGTTTAATGATTCTGATTAATAGGAATAGGCGATGCAGTTTGTCGTTATGGTGTGTAGCGGATGGAGGGTTGATTGTAGAAATCCCCGAGTTGTGATGGTTGGTACGGGTTGGTGTGTAGAGGATGGAATTCTAGGTTGGGTTGGGCTATTCATCATTTATTATTTATCATGTAAATATGATTGTTGCCTTTATGTATGGGCCGGGGCTCATAATGTATTTGTGGGCCTCAGTGTCGTTGTGTGTTTCGGATTTATACACTTCGAGTCTTGGTGACTCACCCTTTTATTTTTCCTACTCTTTCAGTTAGCAGAGATCGTGGACATGGGGCCAGGAGACGGACTCGAGGCCATCAAGTTATTTAATTTCATAGACTATTTCAGTTTTTATTTAAGTTATAATTTTTGGGATTAATTATGTAATAAGGCCCAGGGCTTAGGTTATCGTTTTCTTTATTTTATTTGCTGATTTTACAGTTTAAAATTTATGTTCAAGGACTTAAGTCTCAAAAAGTAATAAAATGGGTTTTCCAAACATGTTCAATGTAAAAACAAAGGTTTCCAACAAATATCTTATTTTTACCAAATGCCTAAGTAAAGAAACTGAGATTTTCTAAAATCAATTTAAGTAAAGTTTTTAACAATAACCCCGTAGCATACCAGATCTGGTCGTAGCGTTTGGGCCAGGTTTGGGGTGTTACAAATATAACCTTATTAATATCCTTTAAAATTCCATTAACTAAAACCCATTTTTGTCCATCCATTTAACACATGGAAAAATAGCAACATAAGGACTCCCATTAAGTAAGCCATGTCAAATTAACACTTTAACATTCAGCACACAACTTTTGCATTTTATGCGATTAAGTCATTTTTCATAATTTGACACACAAACGATAAAATTTTCACACCAAATTTTCAATAAACATCTAAAATAGTATTAAAATATTTTTCCAACCTCGGATTTGTGGTCCCGAAACCACTGTTCTGACTAGGGTCTAAACCGGGTTGTTACACCATACTTGCCCTATGCCTCAGAATGTTAAAAGCCGAAAAGCCTTATGCGATCCAGATAAACTTATTCAAAATTCAAAGCCATACTAAATAATTGCATTATTGATTATTTGTATTTTTCTAAAATAATCAAATGACTTGTATAATTTATTGATGGAGTCATACATTTGAGACCCTTAATGCTTGTATGCTTTGTAATATACTAAACTTAGATATTTGACATCGAAAGCGGTAGGTCAATTATATCTCATGCCAAGATTATGTGTGTGTATGAAATGCCTATTCATGTGTTCCAAGCTAACACTTGTACCATACTTTTTCAAGGTTCGCCTTTTCATTTATTATTTTTGTTTGTGTTACTTCAGGATAAGCAATGACTTAAGTGTGGGGGAGCTTGATCTGCTACAATTTGATGTAGCATATTAAACTAGTTTTGGCATTTTAGGAGCTTGAACATGAGAATTTTAGTTTAGTTTTAATTACATTTTTGTAAGTATTAGTTAAGTTAATAAAATGTGTAATTTGAGTCCTTTATTGACCTTAGGGGTCGAATTAGGCCTAAGGGTGAGCTAATATACTTTGTGAGTGTGTAGAAGACCATTAGAAGGCGTATTAACTTAATATTGGTCGCTTGGTTGCAACACAAAGCATGCAATGTCACAACATAAAGAGCAGAATAGAAGAAACATACCCCTGAGGACACCCTGAGGACAGCCTGAGGATGTCGCAACATACCCCTGAGGACACCTTGAAGTTGAGCATACTACCCTCGATGTCTCGACACAGGACCTAGTGTGTCACAACATCGCCTTTGTATGGGAAGTAATTACAAGCCAGAGGCATTTTCGTCTGCACAATCAAACCTTAAACACTTGGACGATAGCTGTCCTAGGATTAAGGACGACGACCACCCTAAGGTCTATAAATAGGCTTATTGATCACATGTTATAGACACCTTTTCATATTGTATAATTTTCTCTTTAGATTTCCCTTTCTTATGTTTTAGATTTATATCCTTGTTATTTACTTTTGTGAAGAAATTGGATTCTAGAATTATTGTCAAACCCTGTGTGCATTCTGCACTCAATACAAATCAAGCTTCTTCTAAACTTTATTCTTGAATTGTTCTTTATGTTCATTCTTTCATTCAAGTTTCTATTGTTTATTAGATCCATGAGAAACTAATCCTCCTGTGGAAGATTAGCGAGTGTAGATATGATTAATTTACTATTTTGTTGGGTTCTCTTAACGGATCAGCTATTGGGAAAGGAAGAACTTAAACCCTAGGCTTGATGACCCTAGGAAGACATAAATGTGGGAATTAACCCAAAATAGGTACGGCCTATCTGTGAACACCTTAACCCTATATCGATCTGGATTGTGAGGTCGAGAGATAAGTAGTTATTGCAAACTCATTACTCTGGTGGAAGATCGAAAGATCCTGCTGGGGTATCGACTAGTTGATTGAATAAGTAAACCCGGAGTGACAATTTGTTATGATTACCAAAGCAAGTTAATCACCTATGCTCAGAGTTGATAGATTAGTTCCTCATGGATATCATAAACAATATAAACTTGATATATAAAATGGATATGAATAACAATTCAACAATATAAAGTTTTAGAAGAAGCCTAATTTGTATTTGAATAAAATGTCGAATCCTCACAGAGTTTGATCAAGTTCACAAATGTAACACCTCTCTCCCGTATTCAAAGCCAAAATAGGGTTACGGAGTAGTACCAGACTTACAACTTAAACAACCATCCACTTCGAAACAAAAATCATCAACCAAATGTAATTCCAATCAAACACAATCACATTGTCCCTATTACGAGCCTACGAGGCCCTAAGCATACTTTGGGAATGGCTCGGGACTAAACCGATAACTTTGGAAATTTTAAAACACTTAAGAAATTTTTCTCAAAATAAGGGACACACACCCGTGTGGCCTGGCTGTGTGTCTCACACGGCCAACAAACACGCCCGTGTCACAGGCCGTGTGTGTAACTACCCGGTTTTACCTAAATCAGAACAGTGGGTTTGGAACCACAAATTCGATGTTATAAAATCATTTTAATACTATTTTTGGTATTTATAGCATGTTATTTGATATGTGTGAAAGTTTCGGGAGCAAATTTTATCGATTGGTTGGTTAATTTGATGAAAAAGACTAAATCGCGTAAAATGAAAAAGCTGCATTCTACTTGTTAAAGGTGTTTAATTGCTATGATTAATTAAATTAAAAGTCCTTATGATGATATTAGACCATTGGTAGTGTTAATGGACATTAATGGACATGCATTATAAATTCCTATGTTTATTCATTAAGGTTAAATAAGTAAATCAATAATAAACTGAAGTTAAAATAAAACAAAAACAAAATTGGGTTCATTCATCTTCTCCACCACCGAAATTAGAAGACAGAAAATGTGCATGAAGGCTTGCTAGGGTTCGGTCACTTTGATGCTCAATTGTAAGTCTATTTTTGATCCGTTTTTGACGATTTCTATGTTTTTGTAATCATTGTAGCTCAATCTAGCTAGCCCGTACCTTTAATTTCAAAATTGTTAAAGATTTTGAGAGTTGCCATTATTGAATCTATGTGTTCTTTGATGTTTAATGTTTAAATATGAAAGCTTGATGATAGTTTTACATGTTTTGTTAAGTGATTTTTGATGAAAATGCATAATAGGGATTAAATTGTGAAAAGTGCAAATTGAGTGGCTGAAATGTGAAATAAATGGAAGTTTTGGGCTGCTAGGGACCTATAAATAATTCGGCCAAGCTTGGGTTTATTGAAATTATGTGAATTTTGTGTTTTGTGAAATAAGGACTAAATTGTAAAAGTTGTGAAATACTTGGGGCAAAAGTGTAAAAGTGCTTTAAAGTGTGATATGGACTAAATTGAAAGAATATGTGATTGAATAAGTTAATTTTTTAATTCATATAGATCAAGAAAGAAAGAATTCGGATTTAGATCGGGGGAAAAACAAGGTTATCGAGTAGTCGATCTGATTCGTCAATTTCGAATACGAGGTAAGTTCGTATGTGATGATTACATTGTAAATGTATGTTAAAATGCTTTATTATTGCATAAATTGTTAAAATGGGATTATGGATAATGTATGAATTGTGAAAATGACTTTACGGATGCATTTGATGATTGAAACGAAAAGTATGAAAGCCCGGTTAAACCTTAGGAATAGTTTTTGATACTATTGACATGTCAGTAAGTGATACGTTAAGTTGGCTTCGGGCCATGATATTAGCACTTCGGGTGCGTATTTTACCGATTTGGCTTCGGGCCATGCATATCGGATGATTTGGCTTCGGGCCATGCATATCGGATGATTTGGCTTCGGGCCATGCATATCGAATAATTTGGCTTTGGGCCATGATAATAGTTCTTCAGATAAGTTACCTTGATTTGGATACAGGCCACGGTATAGGTACTTATCGTACGAGACTCTTGAGTATCCGATTTTTATTCTGAATGGTTCAGCGGGTAAACGAATGATGTGGTTAAGAAAGAGGTTAGTACGAGACGATACAGGTACTTACAGAACCTATTCGAGTATTAAATTGTGAAAGTTCGACGAGTTTGTATTTGATCATGTTTTGAGACATGATAAAGGTTTGTAGTTAATGTGTATATAGTTTGTTATGTGCAATTGGTTGATTTACATTTATTTGATGTAGTAAGTTATTCACATACGAGCTTACTAAGCTATGAAGCTTACTTCGTGTTATTTTTCTATGTTTAATAGTGAATCAAGGCTAGCTCGGATCCGGGAGTCATTGGGAACATCATCGCACTATCAAACATCTAAGTTGGTACTTTTGAATTATACATTCTGGTATTTGGCATGTATAGGCTAGATGTGGTATTTTGGTTGTGATTATAGCCATGAGATTTGGCTTGTAAATGATGTTAATATTGATGTGTGTTTGGCTATTAGAAATGGTTGTTAATGACTTTTGTAAGATGTTTATAATGCTTTGTGAGATGATTTGTTTTGGCATGGTTGTAACCAAGACATTATGGAAGTTAAAATGGTTATGTGAATTGTGGTAAAAGGACCATATTGTTTGATGTGGTTTTGGTATATATTTGAGTAAGTAAATGGTAGTGATTTGAGAATTGGAATAGATGAAATTATAATGGTTTAAATTGTGCATTTGGTTGATGATTTTGGTTGCCTAATTGTATGATGAAATGGTATCATTTTGCCTTGTGTAGGTACATTAAAGTTGGGGTGGCAAATTAGCCTTGCAAATGGCCTATTTTTGTCTATATGGGCAGAGACACGAGCGTGTGTCTCAGCCGTGTGTGACACACGGTCATGTTACACGGCCGTATGTCCCCTGATGTTGAAATTAAATTGAAGTCAGTATGCTCCACACGATCTAGCACACGGGCATGTGACTTTGCCGTGTTGCATAAGTCAGTATACCCTATAGGTTTGGCAGGGCCTAGCACACGGCCTGGCACACGGGCGTGTGTGGCCACTTCGAAGGGCACACAGGCTGGACACACGGGCGTGTGGTTGGTCGTGTGACCCAAGTCAGTATGTATGCCCTGTTTCCACACGGCTTGAGACACGGGCGTGTCTGGAGCCGTGTGAGGCACGCAGCTTGTTCACACGGACGTGTGACCCCTGTATGGTTGAAATTTTTCTAAGTTTCCAAAAATTTTCATATGTTATTTGTTTAGTCCCGAACCACTTCTAAAGCATGTTTAAGGCCTTTTAGGCCCTTATAAGGGACAATATATTGTGTTGAATGATTTATGAGAATGAATGCTTTATGTTTGATAAATGTATGCTATATGTTGTGAATTGATTGGTAATACCTTGTAACCCTACTCTGGCAATGAATACGGGTTAGGGGTGTTACATTTAATTGGTCTCAGAGCTACGGTTTAGTCAATTCTAGGACTAACGTAGCGTGTGTGAAAGTCTAGCTATACATGCCATATATACTCTGCGATAGTGTGATGATTCCTGACAGCTTAAATTGTGTTCTCGTATAGTAATGGATCTCGAACGAGCTGTAGCTAATGATGTAGAGAGTAATGCGCCCGCTCCTGCTGAAGGGGCAGCGCCATCTAATTCTAGGCCTGTAATGAGTAGCCAGGATGGAGAGGCTAAACAAGCCTTTTTCCAAATAATGAAAGAGTGGTTCACGGAGTTCGTTCGAACGAATCCGGTTGCTCAACAACCTCTACCCCCACCTATTCCTCAAAAAATCCCTGTTGTTCCTCAAGTCATAGATCCGATACGGTTGAACAAGCCACCAGTAGATAAGATTCGTAAATATGGGTCTGAAGAGTTTCGGGCTACTGCTGATGATGATGCTGAGAGAGCTGAGTTCTGGCTTGAAAATAAGATTCGAGTATTCAATGAATTGTCTTGTACTCCTGATGAATGTATTAAATGTGCTGTATCTTTGCTGAGAGACACCGCGTATCAATGGTGGAACACGTTGGTACCAATGGTGGAACACGTTGGTATCTGTTATTCCGAAAGAATGGGTTACTTGGGAGTTCTTTCAATCCGAATTCTGAAAGAAATACATCAGTCAAAGATTTCTCTATCAAAAGCACAAAGAGTTTCTAGAATTAAGACAGGGTCGAATGACTGTAACCGAGTATGTAAGAGAATTTGTACGGTTGAGTAAGTATGCCAGGGATTATGTTTCTACCGAAGAGGTTATGTGTAAGCGGTTCGTTGACGGGTTAAACGAAGATATAAAACTACTAGTTGGAATTCTAGAGTTGAAAGAATTTGTCGTTCTGGTTGAAAGGGCTTGTAAAGCCGAGGATCTTAGCAAGGAAAAGAGAAAAGCAGATTTAGAAGCTAGAGACTCGAGAAAAAGATCGATGAGTAAGCCGTATCAATATTCATCAAAGAAATCCGTAGATTCGTATGCTCGCCCAAATGCTTAAAACAAATATTCGAACAGTGATCGTAGAAGACAATACTCAGGTTCTAATGCTCAAGCTACATCAGTATCGAGTGTTGGCAGTGTGAGAGACAACAAACCCGAGTGTCAGCGGTGTGGGAGACGACATTTTGGAGAATGCTAGAATAAAAGTAATAAAGCTTGTTACAAATGTGGTTCACTAGATCACTTCATCCGAGATTGCCCTGAGCTGGATGAGAAAGATAAAGTTTAGAATGTGAGACCAAGTAACACGTCGAATAGAGGTAGACCACCTAGAATTGTCGGAAATGTAAGTGGTAGTAGAGGGGCGAAAAAGGATTCAGCTGTGAGATTTGAGGCCAGAGCACCTGCTAGAGCCTACTCTATTCGCGCTCGCGAAGAAGCGTCATCTCTAGATGTTATCACCGGTATTTTCACTCTCTATGATACTAATGTGATTGCATTGATAGATCCAGGATCAACTCATTCTTATATATGTATGAATTTAGTATCTAGTAAGACTTTGCCTGTAGAGTCTACTAAATTTGTGATTAGAGTATCGAACCCCTTAGGCAAATGTGTTTTGGTTGACAAAGTCTGCAAGAATTGTCCGTTAATGAATCAGGATGTCTATTTTCCGGCTAATCTGATGTTGTTGCCATTCGATGAATTTGATGTGATTTTGGGTATGGATTGGCTAACGATGCATAATGTTATAGTGAATTGTAGATGAAAGACAATTGAACTAAAATGTTAGAATAATGAGACTATTAGAATTGAATCTGATTATCTTAATAGTTTGTCATTTTTGATCTCGTCTATGTTAGCTCAGAGATTTGTGAGAAAGGGGTGTGAAGCTTATCTTGGTTATGTACTTGATACGAAAGTGACAAAAAAAAAGATTAAATTTGTGCCAGTTGTGTGCAAGTATCCAGATGTATTTCCCGAAGAGTTACTGGGTTTACCACCTATCAGAGAGGTTGAGTTTGGTATTGAATTAATACCGGGAACAACGCTGATATCGATAGCTCCGTATAGAATGGCTCCGACAGAGTTAATAGAATTGAAAGCTCAGTTGCAAGAGTTGACAGATAGAGGTTTTGTTAGACCGAGTTTCTCTCCCTGAGGTGCACCGGTGTTATTTGTGAAAAAGAAAGATGGCACGATGAGAATGTGTATAGACTATCGATAGCTCAACAAATTGACGATCGAGAATAAATACCCTTTTCCACGAATAGATGATTTGTTTGATCAATTAAAAGGGGCAACAGTGTTTTCGAAAGTTGATTTGAGATCGGGTTATTACCAGTTGCGAGTAAAAGACTCATGTGTGCCAAAGATTGCATTTAGAACAAGGTACGGACACTACGAATTTCTTGTTATGCCTTTCGGACTAACAAATGCACCTGTTGTTTTTATGGACTTGATGAACCGGATTTTCAGGCCGTACTTAGACCGATCCGTAGTTGTATTTATTGATGACATTTTGATTTACTCTCGTGATGAATTTGAGCATGCCGAGCATTTGAGAATCGTGTTACAAACTTTGATATATAAACAGTTGTTTGCAAAGTTCAACAAATGTGAGTTTTGGCTATGAGAGGTTGGTTTTCTGGGACATATAGTTTCAGCCGCGGGTATTCGAGTTGACCCGAGAAAAATTTCTGCGATTATAGATTGGAAGCCTCTGAGAAATATATTTGAAGTCCGTAGTTTTCTGGGACTAGCCGACTATTATAGATGATCGTTATGTCAGAGTCTTAAAAATTTATATAAAGAATGATCGAGCCTAGAAACTAACTATGACAATGATTGAGGCAAGCGCACCTATCGAACAGTAGTATAGCTTAGTGGCAAGACCGGAATGTCAAACCCAAAGGAACCAAAAGTACTAATACTAACTCTCTTTCTATTATTTAACCTAAGATTTAAAGAATTTGTTGTTTAAACAAAAATTAACTAACTACTAAGCTAAAGACGCTAAGACAAAGAGAATGAATTGGGGAAAATATTTGTGGGGAAAACCAATTGGTTAAGACAATACCCGAGGAAGAATCCACCTAGACTTCACTTGTTATCTAACTCTGAACCAGACGATTTATTCACTTGACTTGATCCGTAGGATTCCCCAATGTATATTAATCCCTCTCTCGAGGCGACTAACGTCTAACCCTAGGTTGATTAATTGAAATCTCTTTCTAATTAAAACCCCTAGAATTGCATTAACTCGATCTATGGACTCCCATATTAGGTTTGACCCTAATCCGGTAGATTTTCGTCACCCTATCTCTAGGCGCGCGAGCAACTCCGCTTAACTATGCTAGATCTACTCTTAGGCAGGGACTTTTGCTCCACCACTTAAGCATATCAGTACTTGAATCAATATCCTGGAATATCAAAGCAAGAATTAAGAACACATAATTAAGAACAAATCAAGTATTTATCATATAGTTCAGCAAACGATAACAAGATTCATCTTAGGTTCCATCCCCCTCAGGTATCTGAGGGTTTAGTTCATAATTATAAAAGAATACATCTAAGAAGAAAAGATAAAAAAAAAACATAAGAAAAACCCTAAAACCCCCTGAAGGAATTAAAGAGAAGATCCTCCGTCTTGAGTATGACTTCGGCTTCTTGAGATGAATCAACTGGCATTCTTCGAGTGAATCCCACAATTCTGACCTCTCTGGCTCGGCTCCTTGGCCTAGCTGGACGCCCCTTGAAGGTTGGCCTCGAGGGTGTTTATAAAGGCTTTTGGAATGGCTTTCTTTGCCTCTAAGTACCCTAATCCGAATAAAATTCTTCTTTGTCGCGGCAGGGACACGCCCATGGCACACGCCTGTGTAAGTCGAGTTGTAGGCCGTGTTCGAACCTGCTGAAGGAGCACGACCATGTGGTCTTGGGCCCAGGCCGTGTCGATTTCGTGATATGGCCCATTTACTCTATTTTAGGCCCGTTTCTCATTCTTTTCATCCTCCAGTGCTCTCCTCAGTATAAAACATGAAATTAAAGGATTAAGAGCGCCAAATTACATAATTCAAGGGATAAATCATCCAAAAGTATGCTAAATGTGGGTTTAAAATATGTTATTGTTACGGTTTATCAATAGACGATTTTTGAAAGGCTTCTCAATGATTGCGACTCTTATGACACGATTGCTTCAAAAAAATGTTAAATTTGAGTGGTCAGAAAAGTGTCAGCAGAGCTTCGAGTAATTGAAAGCATTATTGATAGAGGCACCAGTGTTAGTTCAGCCTAAGTCGGGTAAAGAATTCATAGTTTTTAGTGATTCATCGTTAAATGGCCTGGGTTGTGTTTTGATGCAGGAAGGCAAAGTTGTAGCTTATGCCTCGAGACAGTTGAAGCCGCACGAAAAGAATTATCCGATGCATGATCTAGAGTTAGCCGCGATAGTGTTCAGATTGAAAATTTGGTGTCATTACTTGTTTGGTGAGAAATGCCATATTTATATCGATCGCAAAAGCTTGAAATATCTGATGACTCAGAAAGATTTGAATTTGAGACAGCGGAGATGGGTAAAATTGCTAAAAGACTATGAATTAGTTATTGACTATCATCCGGGGAAAGCGAACGTAGTCGCTGATGGTTTGAGCCGAAAGTCCGTATTTGCTTTACGTGCTTTGAACACACAATTAGCTTTGTCTGACGACGGTTCGATAGTAAAAAGCGAGACCGTTATTTCTACAGCAGATTTGTGAGGCTCAAAAATTTGATAATGAATTGCAAGTAAAATGAGCTCAGTGTGAGTCGACTTCTGATTCAGAGTTTTGAATAGGGCCTGATGATTGTTTGATGTTTCATGATAGAATAGAAATTCTGAGCTCATTCGGAAGATTCTAAATGAAGCACACAGTAGTTGTTTATCAATACATCAGGGAAGCACGAAAATGTATAACGATTTGAAATAGCTTTATTGGTGGCACGACATGAAATGAGATATCTCAGAATTTGTTTCGACATGTTTGATTTGCCAGCAAGTCAAAGCTGAGCATCAAGTGTGTAACACCCCAAACCCGGTCCAGAAGTTAGGCCCGAATATGGCGTGTCACATTGAAGTGTTTTTTGAAAACCATGTTCTCATTGAAAACCCTTCTTAATTAAAAGCTTGAGTAAAATCCCAGTTACGTTAGTTTATTTATTATTATTTAAAACGTGGTGCATAGAGAAATTATTAAGTTTATTCCCAAAATTTCTTTTCAGTTGCTGAAGCTAAGTTTAAAAGTAACTGATTTACGAAAACGTGATGTTTAAAGATTAAGTTGTGGAAGCGCAGTGTTTTGAAAACAGTTATTGTTTTGGGAAAACCGCGATCTACTTTTAACAGATAGAAAACGTAATGACTGAAAATCCCAAATTAAAAACCATTAATTAAAAGAGGCCTTATTACAACCCAATAAGAATGCGATTTAAGTAAGGTAAACTAGACTACTAAAATTTAAAGTTGTTCGTAGTGTGGCAACCTCCGAGTCCTCCAGTACATCGAACCGCTTACTGAGGATTACCTGAAAAATTAAAAAGAGGGGTGAGTTTGTGAAAATTTAGTGTGTACAACCCTCATCGATCATAAAGCATGCGTCACATCAATCCGGGACTAAGCCCATTACAGTAATCATTGTGGGCCTAAGCTTAACACAGTAACGGTGGCAATTGGGCCTTAGCCCATAATAGTCTCAGTTGGGCCTTAACCCATATCAAATGTCACATATCACATCTATCTGGGCCTAAGCCCATCTCAATATCAGAATCAATGTATGCAATGCATAAATGCCCAAACCAACCCTGCACTCCGTCTCCTGTCCAACCCTGCACTCCTGTGGGGATTTAATCGACCCACCATCCCTACACTCCTTATGTAGCACCGGTTGCGGCACTAACCAATATTGCAGCAGAGCTGCCAATCACGTAATCGGCTTAAAGCCATCAATGGATCCACAGTCGTCAAGTGACCATGCGACCCTAACAAATCATATACTTCCTCCAAATCAATGATCCCATCCCTCATGCAGCATAATATCACACGAATGCAAACATACCATAAATGGCATACAATAACAGCCATATAACCTGTAGGGGCATTTTAGTCATTTTTCCCTTCAGCGGCATAACGGTCATTTCTCACTTAGGGCCTGAGTACACATATCGACCCATCAATAAGGTCAAAGTTGTCCCGCATGACTTGTATAACTTTTTGCAATCAAAACGCATTAATGGTCCCAAGCCTATTATATGGCCCAGGTGGGCCCACACGCTCATGTGGCCCACTAAGCCCAAAACTGCCTTTGGCCATGTGATCGTCATGGTCGGCTCATTATTTCGTAACCATCCAAAAGATTTACACGCGTAGGGCCCACGGGCCCATTGGTCCCACTCGGCCCATTCTGGTCCATTTGGGCCCAAGAACGGCCTAAGACCACGAGATGCTCATGGTGACCTCTGTCGTTGTATCGACCTATCCACACGTGCATTCGTATGCTCATGCGATAGCCGTAGTGGTACTTTCAGCCTTTCGACTTTTTGGCATTTTGGGATTTCGGCATTCGCCGATCTACAATTGGAGTGGTGTGTGTACACACCTTGTTGGAGAAAACGCAGTATCCACGAGCGTAGAACCTATATCCAACACAATACACCATCAGTCCTTTCACAACAGGATTTAAACAATCCCTTTCTATACCACTATCCAAGATATGATTTATTACTTGCCTTGATCGAACGATTGAGGATCACTCCCTTAAACCGTCGCAAAAGATTGATCAATAGGCCTTAGGGGTTATCTGCATTCCAACCAACACTTATCAATCATCAAACAATTGAACAGTTTGAACTAGACAAGAAGTCACTTACCGAAAACACCGAGTCAAGATTATAAGAAAAGAACAATCGCCACCCCCACACAAAAGTCGAAAGTACAGAGAATGATAGAGGCAAAATGGAATAACCGCACCCCTGAGATGGAATGTTCGGCTAACACAAACGTAGAGAACGATAGAACGAAATGAGGGAAAGAGTATTCAATTTTAGTAATACAAGGAGGGACACTACAAAAGAGTCGAAGGAAAAGAGAGAGAAAGGGAAAAAGGGGTATTCGGCCAAGGAGGAATTGAAATTGAGGGAAGAAAGAAGCAGGGTTCGGCCAAGAGAAAAGTTAAGGAGAAGAGAAGAAAAACAAGGTTATTGACTACCAAGGCATTCGGTTTCCACAGTAAAAAGAAAACAGAAAAAAAGAAGACAGTGCCAGGGAAAAGATAAAGTATTCGGCCACTTAAGAAAAGAGGAAAACACAAAGTCGAAGAGGCAAAAACTCGAAATAGCAAAGCGCCAAAATTGACCTAAAAGATTCGGCCACCACTTGCCAAAAGGAGAAAACAAATCCCTTCCAAGCACTTAAAATTTTCGAAAATGCACAAAAGGACTCCCTAGCCGAATATGCACATACCAGCTACCCAATTCGGCTACAACTTCTCCCATTTTCAAATTCCTTAAAAATCTCCACCAATCCCTCCACCGAATTTTCTCCTTGATTTACTCCAACTCCCCATTCAAATTCAATTCAAATTATTATGACCAATTCAACCACAGAGTTCCAGTCTAGTTCCAACACCTCCCCAGCTCAAGCAGCAAAATAAACATACAATTGCGCATGCCATGCCTCGAACCTCAGACTCCTTGCCACACATGTAGCGCCACCTTGCCACTAGATCACCCACTCTCTTTGTGTCATTTTATTAACACAATTATTTAAAAGGCCTAAACCAGGAGCCATGGTTCCCCTAATGCTAAAAATAAAATTTTCCTTATGACATGGCTTGAACCCAGGACTTCATAGAAGCCCCATAATCTTCCAAAATCACTCACCTAACAGATCTAACATGCAATTGTGTCGTTCTCTTGTTCTCAAAAATTTTAAACGCTCCCATGCCCAAGGCCCAATTCTTCTAGGCCCAAAATTCGGGGCGTTACAAAGTGCCGTCAGGTTTATTACAACCTATTATGATTCCTGAGTGGAAGTGGGATAGAGTAACAATGGATTTTGTATCGGGCTTGCCCTTATCTCTGAAAAAGAAAGATGTGATCTGGGTTGTTGTTGACAGATTGACGAAATCAGCTAATTTCATTCCGGTACGTACAGATTTCTCACTTGATAAATTAGCTGAGTTGTATATTTCAGAAACTGTGAGATTACATGGTGTTCCCCTATCTATTGTTTCGGATAGAGATCCAAGATTTACTTCGCGATTTTGGAAGAAATTGTAAGAAGCTTTGGGTTCAAAGTTGCATTTTAGCATTGTATTTCATCCGCAAATGGATGGTCAAACCGAACGAGTTATTCAGATACTTGAGGCTATGTTACGTTGTTGCATTCTTGAGTTTGAAGGTAGCTGGGAGAAATATCTACCACTGATTGAATTTACTTACAATAATAGCTTCGAATCGAGTATGGCACCGTACGAAGCTCTATACGGTCGTCAATGTAGAACATCGTTGTACTGGACTGAGCTTAGCGAAAATAAGATTCACGGAATTGATCTGATCAGAGAGACTAAAGAAAAAGTGAAAGTAATTCGCGATAGTTTGAAAACAGCTTCGAATCGACAGAAATCATACACAAACTTGAAACGGAAAGATATTGAGTTCCAGGTCGGGGATAAAGTGTTTTTGAAAGTGTCACTATGGAAAAAGATATTGCGGTTTGGTCGGAAAGGGAAATTAAGTCCATGATTCATCAGACCGTATGAGATTACTGAGCAAGTTAGGCCAGTGGCATATCAGCTGTCTTTACCGTCTGAGTTAAAGAAAATAGATAATGTGTTTCATGTGTGGATGCTTCAACGATACCCATCCGACCCTTTACTTGTCATTTCCCCGACCGAGGTTGAAATTCAGTCTGATATGTCATATGCTGAAGAACCGATTTGAATTCTAGCTCGTGAGATCAAAGAGCTGATAAATAAGAAAATGGCGTTAGTGAAAGTATTATGGCATCGACATGGGGTTGAAGAAGCTACATGGGAACCCGAGGATTCTATGAGAAAACAATACCCTAACCTATTCACTGGTAAGATTTTCGGGGACGAAAATCCCTAAAGGGGGGAGAGTTGTAACAGCCCGATTTTAGCTAAATCAGAATAGTGGTTTTGGAACCACAAATCTGATGTCGGAAAATTATTTTAATGCTATTTTCGGTATTTACAGCATGTTACTTGATATGTATGAAAGTTTCGCGAGCTAATTTTATCGATTGTTTGGTTAATTTGATAAAAAGGATTGAATCGCGTAAAATGCAAAAGTTGTATTCTACCTGTTAAAGGTGTTTAATTGCTATGATTAATTAAATTAAAAGTCCTTATGATGATATTAGACCATTGGTAGTGTTAATGGACATTAATGGACATGCATTATAAATTTCTATGTTTATTCATTAAGGTTAAATAAGTAAATCAATAATAAACTTAAGTTAAAATAAAACAAAAACAAAATTGGGTTCATTCATCTTCTCCACCACCGAAATTAGAAGAAAGAAAATGTGCATGAAGGCTTGCTAGGGTTCGGTCAGTTTGATGCTCAATTGTAAGTCCATTTTTGATCTGTTTTTGATGATTTCTATGTTTTTGTAATCATTGTAGCTCCATCTAGCTAGCCCGTACCTTTAATTTCGAAACTGTTAAAGATTTTAAGAGTTGCCATTGTTGAATCTATGTGTTCATTGATGTTTAATGTTGAAATATGAAAGCTTGATGATAGTTTTACATGTTTTGTTAAGTGATTTTTAATGAAAATGCATAATAGGGATTAAATTGTGAAAAGTGCAAATTGAGTGGCTGAAATGTGAAATAAATGGAAGTTTTGGGCTTCTAGGGACCTATAAATAATTCGACCAAGCTTGAGTTTATTGAAATTATGTGAATTTTGTGTTTTGTGAAATAAGGACTAAATTGTAAAAGTTGTGAAATACTTGGGGCAAAAGTGTAAAAGTGCTTTAAAGTGTGATATGGACTAAATTGAAAGAATATGTGATTGAATAAGTTAATTTTTAATTCATATAGATTAAGAAAGAAAGTGTAACATCCCTTACCCGTATTCGACACCGGAACCGAGCAGAGGCATTGTAACACCCCATACCCGAGTCCGAGGCTCAGACTGGATACGAGACATTACTATGCTTGACTTACTTAATCATGACATTACGGGCTATAAAATTTTGTTCCGAAATTAAAAGTTCTCATTCTTAAACAATTCGTACATTTCATGGGCCTACAAGTCCTTAAACTTGTGCTGGTAAACTTTCGGAACCTTATCAAAAAACTTTTCTTTGAAACAGGGGTTACACGCCCGTGTAATTTAAGACACGCCCGTGCATAGGCATACACGCCCATGTCCTCGGTGTGCCCTA
The DNA here is from genome assembly GCA_025698515.1 of Gossypium sturtianum. Classification (NCBI taxonomy): domain Eukaryota; kingdom Viridiplantae; phylum Streptophyta; class Magnoliopsida; order Malvales; family Malvaceae; genus Gossypium; species Gossypium sturtianum. Next base: position 136,869,653 of record CM046950.1, on the reverse strand, counting down.
AAACTCGATTCTCGCCAATTTCCACACGGTCATGACACGCCCATGGACTTAGACCGTGTACTACATCTTGATATACTGACTTATTTCACACGACCGGGCACACGCCCATGTTCTAACCGTGTGTCATGCACGGCCTTAACACACGGCCGTGGGATTAGTCCGTGGCCTATTCTTACTTATAAGACTAAGGTGCGGTTTACGCAAGGCCTAGACACACGCCCGTGTGTCCAACTGTGTGGGCACTTAGAGGCTATTTACCAAGCCAATTGCCACCCTGAAATTAAGATCCAATTCATACTCATTTTACAACTCAATACTACATCATTCTTGAATAATACTACATGCTTCATTGATAAATATAAACATATACACTTGGCCAATCACTTAGCCATATACAAAATAATAACAAACTTAATAGCCTATACTTTGGCTATTCTTAAAACATTTACTCAAAATGTAATGCTACCTATACATGCCATACTTAAATAAACAACTTGGCTATACCAAAATAGTGATTGATAGTGTGCTCCGAGCTCCGATGACGGTCATCCTCAATATTAGCTTGGCGGGACTACATGGAAAGAAAGAATGAAAGACATAAGCATTTAGCTTAGTAAGTTTGCATAATACACATAGCAACATTCTTACTTAATAAAGACCATTTGATATAAACAATGGCATCATAAATTCATCTATATAAAGCTTACTTAATCATACTTGATTCTTACATAACTCATGAAACTTACTATTCTCGTACTTGATAGGCAAATAAAGTACCTGTATCACTAGATCACAATGATCAGCATACTTGAACATAATACTCATAATTTCTAATTCATCATTCATAACATGAATAATATTCTTTTTCACTTGATAATAACCTTACTTACTTAGCTTTCTTGTTCTCTATTTGGAGCTTAACTCGTTTGCCCGATGAATTTATATGAATAACCGAGGATACTAAATCTCATCTAAATTTCGAGGCCATGACTTAACATGGACTTATACGAAGTCTTTCTCTTGATAACTTTTCAATGCCAAGCTTGCCTTGGTCTTACATGATAACTTACTCAATGCCAAGCTTGCCTTGGACTTACATGATAACTTACTCAATGCCAAGCTTGCCTTGGACTTACATGATAACTTACTTAATGCCAAGCTTGCCTTGGACTTACATGATATCTTGCTCAATGCCAAGCTTGCCTTGGACTTACATGATAATTTATTCAATGCCAAGCTTGCCTTGGACTTACATGATATCTTGCTCAATGCCAAGCTTGCCTTGGACTTACATGATAACTTATTCAATGCCAAGCTTGCCTTGGGCTTACATGATAACTTACTCAATGCCAAGCTTGCCTTGGACTTACATGATATCTTATTCAATGCCAAGCTTGCCTCGACCTTGTTCTTGCCTCAGTTTCGATCCGGGCTTCGTTTTTCTTGATCTATAGTCATAAATAGATCATTTAATATTCACATTGACTAAATTGACCCTTTACTCATACTTGGGCAAAATTACTATTTTGCCCCTATATTTTCTCATATTTGCACTTTTGCCCCAAGGCTCGTAAAATAATTTTCATTCAACTTTCTTAGACTACATGCTTAGCTGATTCATTTTCTCTACTATAGCCATTATCAATTCTCATTATTTCTAATAGGTATGACTAATTTCAAAACTTTTACAAACTAGTCCATATTATCATATTTCATGAAATTCATTAAGGAAAAGATGTTTATCTAACATCAAACTCTCATAATCTTCCATAAAACATCATTTAACAAGCATGTCATTCATAGATGAAATTTGTGAACATGCTTCTTAGCTTATTTTATAGCTAAAAATAGCTAATTCATAATACGAGGACTTCAAAAACACGAAGAATATTAAAAACGGGGCTAAGATGAACTTACTAGCAAGCTTGAAAAAAATGTAGAACCTTAGCTATGGAGTCTTCAACTTTTCGGCAATGGAAGGAAGAAGATGAATGAAATTTTATCATCTTTTTCCTATTTTAATCACTTATTAGACAAATGACCAAAATACCCTTCTCTTTAAAAATTTCTATTTTACTAACTCATGTCCATTTTTGTCCAAAATTTATAATTTGGGAAAATTGCTATTTAAGGACTCATAATTAATATTCTAAAGCTATTTCATACAAAATGCTTCTAGAAACTCACATTTTACAACTTTTGCAATTTGGTCCTTTTTGACCATTCAACTTTAATTTAGAAAAATTTCTACATGGAACTTTAATACTATGATGCAAACATGTCATAAACCTTAATAACTCAATTTTACTGACTCGGGTTTGTGGTCTCACACCACTATCTCGACTAGGTCCTAAATCGGGCTGTTACAATTCTCCCCCTCTTAGGAATTTTCGTCCTCGAAAATCTTACCAGCAAATAGATTTGGGTATTGGTTTCTCATGCTCTCTTCTAGTTCCCACGTAGCTTCTTCTATTCCATGTCTTTGCCACAATACTTTTACCAGGGCAATACTTTTATTCCTTAGCTGCTTGACTTCCTGAGCTAAAATCTTAACTTGTTCTTCACCATAAGTCATGTTGGAATGAATCTCTATTTTTGACTGGGGAATTACATGTGAAGGGTCTGATTGGTAGCGTCTTAACATTGACACGTGAAACACATCATGTATCTTTTCTAACTCTGATGGAAAAGCCAATCTGTAAGCTACAAGCCCAACTTTCTCGGTAATCTCATATGGTCCAATAAAACGTGGACTCAACTTGCCTTTTCGGCCAAATCTGAGAACTTTTCTCCAAGGTGACACTTTCAAGAAAACTTTATCTCCGACTTGATACTCTATCTCTTTTCTCTTCAAGTCCGAATAGGACTTTTTTCTGTCCGATGCAGCTTTTAAACTTTCTCGTATCACTTTCACTTTCTCTTCAGCTTCTCTAACCAAATCAACCCCGTGAATTTGGTTTTCTTTAAGTTCAGTCCAATATAAAGGCGTTCGGCACTTACGCCCATATAAAGCCTCGTAAGGCGCCATCTTTAAGCTCGACTGAAAACTATTATTGTAGGCAAACTCTACTAATGGGAGAAAATTTTCCCAACTGCCTCAGAATTCAAGAATACAACATCTGAGCATATCCTCGAGTACTTGAATTAACCTCTCGGATTGACCGTCAGTTTGAGGATGAAAAGCGGTACTAAAGTTCAACTTTGTACCCAAGGCCTCTTGTAACTTCTTCCAAAACCTGGATGTGAATCTCGGATCTCTATTCGATATGATTGACAAGGGAACTCCATGAAGTCTTACTATTTCTGAAACATACAAGTTTGCCAACTTGTCTAGTGAGTAATCAACTCGTACAGGTATAAAATGGGCTGATTTCGTGAGTCTATCAACTACAACCCATACGGCATCTTTCTTGCTCGGAGATAGTGGTAAACCCGTTACAAAATCCATAGTAATATGGTCCCACTTCCACTCCGGAACTAAAATGGGTTGAAGCAAACCCGAAGGTACTTGGTGTTCAGCCTTTACTTGCTGACAAATCAAGCATTTGGAAATAAATTTTGAAATATCTTTCTTCATTCTCGGCCACCAATACTGTTGCTTCAAGTCATTATACATCTTGGTACTACCCGGGTGTACAGATAAACATCCATTATGGGCCTCATGCAAAATTTTCTGAATAAGCTCTTCTTTTCTCGGTACACAAACTCTGTCTTTGAACATCAGACTTCCATTGGGACTAATCCGGAAGTCAGACTCAACATCTGTCTCGCACTGATCTCTCTGAACTTGCAATTCACTATCCTCTTTTTGGGCTTCAATGATCTCTTGGAGGAAAATTGGTCTAGCTCTCAATTCAGCTAGAATAGAACCATCATCGGATAAGGTCATCCGTGAATTCATTGCCCTTAATGCAAATAAGGATTTTCTGCTCAAGGCGTCGGCGACCATATTCGCCTTCCCGGGATGGTAATCAATGACCATCTCATAATCTTTTATCAACTCTAACCATCTCCGTTGTTCAACTCTTTCTGCATCATCAAGTACTTCAAACTTTTATGATCAGTGAAAATTCGACATTTCTCACCATATAGGTGATGTCTCCATATCTTCAATGCGAAGACTATGGCAGCCAACTCTAAATCATGCGTCGGATAATTCTTCTCATGAGGCTTTAACTGTCTGGAGGCATAAGCAATAACTTTGCCTTCTTGCATAAGTACATAGCCTAATCCATTTAAGTATACATCGCTGTAAATCACAAATTCTTTCCCTGTCTCAGGTTGAACCAAAAATGGGGCTTCTGTCAACATCGCTTTCAGTTTCTCGAAACTTTGTTGGCATCTTTCAGTCCACTCAAACTTCACATTTTTCTGTAACAATTTATTCATCGGGGTTGCAATAATAGAAAACCCCTTGACAAATCGTCTATAATAGCCGGCTAGGCCTAGAAAGCTTCTAATCTCAGAGATATTCTTCGGTGGCTTCCAGTCCATTATGGCCGAAATCTTACTGGGGTCTACTCGAACTCCTTCTTCCGAGACAATATGTCCCAGAAACCCTAATTCCTTGAGCCAAAATTCGCTTTTACTGAACTTGGCATATAATTGATTTTCTCGTAGAATCTGTAAAACTGCCCGTAGGTGCTCTGCATGCTCATTCTCATCTCGGGAATAAATCAGTATGTCGTCAATGAAAGCGACTACAAACTTGTCAAGGTATGGTCTAAACATGCGATTCATTAAGTCCATGAATACCGCCGGAGCATTGGTCAAACCAAAGGGCATGACTAAAAATTCATAATGCCCATACCATGTTCGAAAGACTATTTTAGGCACATCTGATTCTTTTACTCGTAGCTAGTAGTACCCTGATCTCAAGTCTATTTTGTAGAACACAGTGGCTCCTTTCAACTGATCGAGCAAATCATCGATTCTAGGCAATGGGTACTTATTCTTTACTGTCACTTTATTAAGTTGACGGTAATCTATGCACAATCTCATAATGCCATCTTTCTTTTTCACAAATAAAACCGGAGCACCCCAGGGAGAACAACTTGACCTTGCAAAGCCTTTATCTGTCAACTCTTGTAACTGCGACTTCAGCTCCTTCAACTCCATCGGAGCCATTCTGTGAGAGTAATAGATATTGGTACAATGCGGAAGCTAGTTCAATCTTTGAACTCAACCTCTCTAACTGGTGGTAGTCCTGGCAATTTCTCAGGAAACACATCCACGTACTCACATACTATTGGCCCTGACTCAATCCTTAACTCTGTTTCTTTTTCATTCAACACAAAGGTCAAATATGCTTCATACCCCTTTCTCATGTATCTCTGTGCCGTCACGTGAGAAATTAATTCTGACAATCTATTCTGTTCATCTGATTCTATGTGAAGGGTGTTCCCATCCTCACATCTCATTTCAATATATTTTTTCCCACAATTAACTATTACATTATGGGCAGTCAACCAGTCCATACCGAGAATGAGGTCAAACTCGTCAAATGGTAGCAACATTAGGTTTGCTTTAAAACAATGACCTCTAATCATTAATGGGCAATCTTTACATACTTCATCAACTAACACACTCTTGCCTAAAGGATTAGATACTTTAATCACAATTTCTGTAAACTCTATAGGCATACTCATATCAGACACCAATTTCATGCAAATGTAAGAGTGGGTGGATCCGGGATCTATTAAAGTAATAACTTTAACATCATAAAGAGAAAAGGTACCAGTGATAACATCATGGGAAGATGCCTCTTCGCGAGCGCGAATGGCATAAGTCTGTGCAGGCGCCCTACCCTCGGGTCTCGCGGCCTGCTCTCTAGGGTTACCTCTTCCACTTGCCCCACTTCCTGGGTTTCTCTGCGACCTTCCTCTGACCATACTCCCAGATCTTGGGTTCTGAGTTCTGTCCTCTTTCATCATCTCTGTAAATCTTTTATGTAGTGGTCCTGGGAACCACATCTAAAACATGCATTTTCGTGTGCTCGGCATTCCCATAAATGGCGTTTGCCACAATGTGGGCATTCGGGTCTATCAGATCGAACATTCCCCACACTAGCGACTGAAGTAGTCTGTGCTTTATTTCCCGAATACTGTTTACTCTTGTCCTTCCTGGAAAATCCAGTGGAAGTAGCCGATCGGGTAGGGAAATCTCTTGACTTCTTGGATGAAGATTGGAATGGCTTATTCCACTGTCTCTTTCTTGAGTCACGAGACTCCATTTCAGACTTTCTCTTCTCTTTTACTAGGTCATCGGCTTTACAAGCCCTCTCTACTAGTACCACAAATTCCTTTAGTTCTAAGATAGCAACGAACAGTTTGATGTCATCATTTAGCCCATCTTCAAATCTCTTACTCATGATGGCCTTGGTGGATACGCATTCTCGAGCGTATTTGCTGAGTCTTACAAACTCACGCTCATAGTCAGTTACAGACATCTTGCCTTGTTTCAGTTTTAAGAATTCCTTCCTTTTCTGGTCCACAAACCTTTGACTGATATACTTTTTCTTGAACTCATCTTGGAAAAATTCCCACGAGATCTTCTCTCTTAGGACTACTGATACCAAGGTGTTCCACCATTGATAGGCAGAATCTCTTAAAAGAGAAACTACGCACTTCATGCACTCTTCAGGTGTAAATGACATCTCATTAAATACCCTGATGGTATTTTCTAACCATAATTCAGCTCTTTCCAGATCATCATCTTTTCTAGCTCGGAATTCTTCTGCCCCATGTTTCCTGATTCTATCAACCGGAGGCTTCTCTCCTCTTACCACCTCTACTACTTGAGGGGTTATTGGGATAGGTTGAGGAATAGGTGGGGGTGGAGGGGGTTGTGCATTCGGGTTCGTATGAACGAACTCCGTGTACCATGTGTTCATCATATGGAGGAAGGCTTCTCTAGCCTCTTCTCCTCCTCCTTGACTCACCGTAGTGGGTCTGTTCTCGTTCTCATTTGGCACTATCCCTTTAGCACGAGCCGGCGAGTTACTTTCTACGTCATCCGCCATATCTCTTTCAGGATCCATTTACTATATATATAAACATAATTTAAGTCGTCAGGAGTCGTCACACTATCATTATAAAAACATTCTCACGTGTGGCATGTATAGCTAGACTCGTGCTCATGCTACGTTAGTCCTAGAACCGACTAAACCGTAGCTCTGATACCACTAAATGTAACACCCTATACCCGAGTCTGAGGCTCAGACTGGATACGAGACATTACTATGCTTGACTTACTTAATCATGACATTACGGGCTATAAAATTTTGTTCCGAAATTAAAACTTCTCATTCTTAAACAATTCGTACATTTCATGGGCCTACGAGGCCTTAAACTTGTCTTGTAAACTTTCGAACCTTATCAAAAACTTTTCTTTGAAACAGGGGGTTACACGCCCGTGTAATATAAGACACGCCCGTGCATAGGCATACACGCCCATGTCCTCAGACCGTGCCCTAAAACTCAGTATTCTGCCAATTTCCACACGGTCATGACACGCCCGTTGACTTAGACCGTGTACTACATCTTGATATACTGACTTATTTCACACGACTGGGCACACGCCCATGTTCTAACCGTGTGTCATGCACGGCCTTAACGCACGGCCTTAACACACGACCGTGGGATTAGTCCGTGGCCTATTCTTACTTAAAAAACTAAGGTGTATTTTACGCACGGCCTAGACACACGCCCGTGTGTCTAACCGTGTGGGCACTTAGAGGCTATTTACCAAGCCAATTGCCACCCTGAAATTAAGATCCAATTCATACCCAATTCAACAACTCAATACTACATCATTCTTGAATAATACTACATGCTTCATTGATAAATATAAACATATACACTTGGCCAATCACTTAGCCATATACAAAAGAATAATAAACTTAATAGCCTATACTTTGGCTCTTCTTAAAACATTTACTCAAAATGTAATGCTACCTATACATGCCATACTTAAATAAACAACTTGGCTATACCAAAATAGCGGTTGATAGTGTGCTCTGAGCTCCGATGACGGTGATCCTCAATATTAGCTTGGCGGGACTACATGGAAAGAAAGAATGAAAGACATAAGCATTTAGCTTAGTAAGTTTGCGTAATACACATAGCAACATTCTTACTTAATAAAGACCATTTGATATAAACAATGGCATCATAAATTCATCTATATAAAGCTTACTTACTCATACTTGATTCTTACATAACTCATGAAACTTACTAGTCTCATACTTGATAGGAAAATAAAGTACCTGTATCACTAGATCACATTGATCAGCATACTTGAACTTAATACTCATAATTTCTAATTCATCATTCATAACATGAATAATATTCTTTTTCCCTTGATAATAACCTTACTTACTTAGCTTTCTTGTTCTCTCTTTGGAGCTTAACTCATTTGCCCGATGAATTTATATGAATAACCGAGGATACTAAATCTCATCTAAATTTCGAGGCCATGACTTAACATGGACTTATACGAAGTCTTTCTCTTGATAACTTTTCAATGCCAAGCTTGCCTTGGTCTTACATGATAACTTGTTCAATGCCAAGCTTGCCTTAGACTTACATGATAACTTACTCAATGCCAAGCTTGCCTTGGACTTACATGATAACTTACTCAATGCCAAGCTTGCCTTGGACTTACATGATAACTTACTCAATGCCAAGCTTGCCTTGGACTTACATGATAACTTACTTAATGCCAAGCTTGCCTTGGACTTACATGATATCTTGCTCATTGCCAAGCTTTCCTTGGACTTACATGATAACTTATTCAATGCCAAGCTTGCCTTGGACTTACATGATAACTTATTCAATGCCAAGCTTGCCTTGGACTTACATGATAACTTACTCAATGCCAAGCTTGCCTTGGACTTACATGATATCTTATTCAATGCCAAGCTTGCCTTGGACTTACATGATATCTTGCTTGCTTGCCGATGCCATGCCTCGGCTTGGTCTTATACGAACTTTCTTGTTTCATGTGGTAGATCGAGTATCCTAAGTTATTCAACTTCAATCGGGGCTTTCTCATGCTTGATCTCATTAATTTCTTTGTTTAACATAACATTAAACATTTTTCTTAATAACATTGTACATTATGCTAAGCAATTCAATGATATAAATCATAAAGCTTAGAAATCATACAAACTTACCTCTATATACAAAATGTAGCTAGGTATGCATTTTAGTCCTCGACCTTGTTCTTGCCTCGGTTTCGATCCGGGCTTCGTTTTTCTTGATCTATAGTCATAAATAGATCATTTAATATTCACATTGACTAAATCGACCCTTTACTCATACTTGGGCAAAATTACTATTTTGCCCCTATATTTTCTCATATTTGCAATTTTGCCCCAAGGCTCGTAAAATAATTTTCATTCAACTTTCTTAGAATACATGCTTAGCTAATTCATTTTCTCTACTATGGCCATTATCAATTCTCATTATTTCTAATAGGTATGACTAATTTCAAAACTTTTACAAACTAGTCCATACTATCATATTTCATGAAATTCATTAAGGAAAAGATGTTTATCTAACATCAAACTCTCATAATCTTCCATAAAACATCATTTAACAAGCATGTCATTCATATATGAAATTTTTGAACATGCATCTTAGCTTATTTTATAGCTAAAAATAGCTAATTCATAATACGAGGACTTCAAAAACACGAAGAATATTAAAAACGGGGCTAAGATGAACTTACTAGCAAGCTTAAAAAAAATGAAGAACCCTAGCCATGGAGTCTTCAAATTTTCGGCAATGGAAGGAAGAAGAAGAATGAAATTTTATCATCTTTTTCCTATTTTAATCACTTATTAGACAAATGACCAAAATGCCCTTCTCTTTAAAAATTTCTATTTTACTAACTCATGTCCATTTTTGTCCAAAATTTATAATTTGGGCAAATTGCTATTTAAGGACTCATAATTAATATTATAAAGCTATTTCATACAAAATGCTTCTAGAAACTCACATTTTACAACTTTTGCAATTTGGTCCTTTTTGACCATTCAACTTCAATTTAGCAAAATTTCTACATGGAACTTTAATACTATGATGCTAACATGTCATAAACCTTAATAACTCAATTTTACTAACTCGGGTTTGTGGTCTCACACCACTATCCCGACTCGGCCCTAAATCGGGCTGTTATAGGCATTACTGGACTTATCATACTTAATCACATAATGTCAGGCCATAGAATTTCATTTCAACTTAAAACTTTTCCTTTGAGAGCATAACGTCCCTAATATAGGTCTATGAGACCTTAAACATACTTGCGGAGTGGTTCGTGACTGAACCAGAAACTTTTGAATACTTAGAAAATTCATACTCAAAATGGGACCACACGCCCGTGTGAGAGAAGTGACACGCCCGTGTGGGCATATCACACGCCCATGTGCTGGCCCGTGTGACGAACTGAATTTTTCGCAAATTAGGTGCAGGGGACACACGGCCTACCAACACGCCCATGGGGCTGACCGTGTGTCACACACGGCCTAGACACACGCCCGTGTGTCTACCCTTGTGGGCAGCTGTAAGGCTATTTACCAAGCCTTTTTCCACCCTGAAAAGCATCTACACTTATACCCAATTTATTCAACATATAGCATAGCAATAATGCACCATTAACATTCACTAATTCATCATACATCTACTTATATACACTATTCATTCGATTGCATCAACTTGCACTTCATGGATTTCATCATCATTGAATAGATATAACTTAATTAGTATTGGCCAATTCCAATGACCATTTAAAAAATGAATCAAGTAACTTTTATAGCCAACACCATGGCTAACCAATATGACATAACAAAATGACCAAGTACCTATACATGCCATACTCAAAATGATCAAACTTTACTATACCAAAAGAATAGCTTGATAGTGTGAGCCGAACTCTAACATCCTATGATCCCCGAGCTAGCTTGGCGATGCTACATGAAAAGGAGAAAAGAGAAGGGGTAAGTAGAAAGCTTAGTAAGTTTGCATGAAATAAATAACAACATAAAGGGCTCATGATAACATCCATTCATCACACTAAATAATACGCAAGTTCTCAAGCACATTTACATAACTTACTCAAGCTTACTCTTACCAATCACATTTCACATTTTGCAACCATTTCTCGTAAGTTACTCATGGGTACCTGTATCACTTCATCACATAACTTTAGCACTTTTAATCTCTTGAACATAGACTTGCTCTTGTCATCTTTAACATAACTTGGCTCTTTACTCGTTGAACTACTTGGAATGTCGAAGGATACTCAATCTCATCATACATGTAATGCGATGCCAATGCCATATCCCAGATATGGTCTTACATGGGATCATATCTCGATGCCGATGCCATATCCCAAACATGGTCTTACATGAGATCTCATGTCTCGATGTCGAAGCCATATCCCAGATATGGTCTTATACGAGATCGTATATCGATGTCGATGCCATGTCCCAGACATGGTCTTACACGAGATCTTTCTTCGATGCCGAGGCCATGTCCCAGACATGGTCTTATACGGGACCTTCATTTGGTGCCGATGCCATGTCCCAGACATGGTCTTATACGGGACCTTCTTTGTCTCATGTTGTGACAATGGGATCCTTGCTATTCCCAATGTCCAACCGGGACTTCAACTTAACATAATTTCATTATACTCTCGTTGAGGTATCATTAATCGATTTCATAGAAATAATATTCATTTCTCATAATATCAAACAATTAAAACATAATAACATTATGTAGCTTTAATTTCACACAAACTTACCTCGGCACCAAAATATGTATAGTTGTTCGATTTAGTCCACAACCTTATTCTTGCCTCGGTTTCGGTTCGGACTTCATGTTTCTTGATCTATAAAGACAATTTCACTCTTTTAATGACCACATTGACTAAATCGAACCATGAATTATACTTTGGAAAAATTATAATTTTGCCCCTATACTTTCACATATTTACACTTTTGCCCCAAATCTCATAAAATGATTTTTATTCAATTTCCTTGTATTTTAAGCTTAGCCGAACCATTTTCATAACTACAACAGCCCACAATTTCCACTAATTCACACCTTTATGACAAATTTGATGAGTTTTACAACTTAGTCCTTTTCATGAATTTTTCATGAAAATCACTTAGAAAAAGATGTTTATCTTACATAAAACTTTCATATTCTTCCACTAAACATCAAAATACATGCATGTCATGCATGGGTAAATTTTTGAACATAAACCCTAGCTCAAAATATAGCTAGAAATAGTTAAATCGAGCTACGAGAATCTCAAAAATACGAAGAACATTAAAAACGGGGCTACGAGGTACATACAATCAAGCTTGAAAGTTGAGAAAACCCTAGCTATGGAGAGCTTGAAATTTTCGGCACTTAGGGGAAGAAGATGAACACAATTTTGACTTCTTTTTCCCTTTTAATTTTGTTATTAACCAAATGACCATTTTGCCCTTAAGGCCCCTTTCTTGAGATTTTTCCTTCCCATGCCCATTTTTGTCCATCTTGATATATAAGGGTCTAATTGCTAAAATAATGACTTTTAGTAATTTTTCTAATGCTATTTCATACTTGAATCTTCTAGAATCTTATATTTTTTCAATCTTTGCAATTTAGTCCTCATGAATAAATTGACCACTAATTTATAAAATTTCTTCATGAAATTTTCACATAATCATGAAAACATGTTATAAGCCTCATAAAAATCATAAAACACATATTTCTACATCAGATTTATGGTCTTACAACCACCATTTCTGACTAGGCCCTAAATCGGGCTGTTACAGAAAGAATTCAAATTTAGATCGGGGAAAAGCAAGGTTATCGAGTAGTCGATCCGATTCGTCAATTTCACATATGAGGTAAGTTCATATGAGATGATTACATTATAAATGTATGTTAAAATTCTTTATTATTGCATAAATTGTTAAAACGGGATTATGAATAATGTATGAATTGTGAAAATGACTTTACAGATGCATTCGATGATAGAAACGAAAAGTATGAAAGCCCGGTTGAACCTTAGGAATAGTTTTGGATACTATTGACATGTCAGTAAGTGATACGTTAAGTTGGCTTCGGGCCATGATATTAGCACTTCGGGTGCGTATTTTATCGATTTCGCTTCGGGCCATGCATATCGGATGATTTGGCTTCGGGCCATGATAATAGTTCTTCGGATAATTTACCTTGATTTGGATATAGGCCACGGTATAGGTATTTATCGTACGAGACCCCTGAGTATCTGATTTTTATTCTGAATGGTTCAACGGGTAAACGAATGATGTGGTTGAGAAAGAGGTTAGTACGAGACGATACAGGTACGTATAGAACCTATTCGAGTATTAAATAGTGAAAGTTCGACGAGTTTGTATTTGATCATGTTTTGAGACATGATAAAGGTTTGTAGTTAATGTGTATATAGTTTGTTATGTATAATTGGTTGATTTGCATTTATTTGATGTAGTAAGTTATTCACATACGAGCTTACTAAGCTATGAAGCTTACTTCGTGTTATTTTTCTATGTTTAATAGTGAATCAAGGCTAGCTCGGATCCGGTAGTCGTCAGGAACATCATCGCACTATCAAACATCTAAGTTGGTTCTTTTGAATTATACATTATGGTATTTGGCATGTATAGGATAGATGTGGTATTTTGGTTGTGATTATAGCCATGAGATTTGGCTTGTAAATGATGTTAATATTGATATGTGTTTGGCTATTAGAAATGGTTGTTAATGACTTTTGTAAGATGTTTATAATGCTTTGTGAGATGGATTATTTTGGCATGGTTGTAACCAAGACATTATGGAAGTTAAAATGGTTATGTGAATTGTGGTAAAAGGACCATATTGTTTGATGTGGTTTTGGTATATATTTGAGTAAGTAAATGGTAGTGATTTGAGAATTGGAATAGATGAAATTATAATGGTTTGAATTGTGCATTTGGTTGATGATTTTGGCTGCCTAATTGTATGATGAAATGGTATCATTTTGCCTTGTGTAGGTACATTAAAGTTGGGGTGGAAAATTGGCCTTGCAAATGGCCTATTTTTGTCCACATGGGCAGAGAAACGCGCGTGTGTCTCAGTCGTGTGTGACACACGGTCATGTTACATGGTCGTGTGTCCCTTGGTGTTGAAATTAAATTGAAGTCAATATGCTCCACACGGTCTAGCACACGGGCGTGTGACTTGGCCGTGTTGCATAAGTCAGTATACCCTACAGGTTTGGCAGGGCCTAGCACACGGCCTGGCACACGGGCTGGACACATGGGCGTGTGGTTGGCCGTGTGACCCAAGTCAGTATGTATGCCCTGCTTCCATACGGCCTAAGACACGGGCGTGTCCAGAGTCGTGTGAGGCACGCGGAATTTTCACACGGGCGTGTAACCCCTGTATGGTTGAAATTTTTCTAAGTTTCCAAAAATTTTCATATGTTATCGGTTTAGTCCCGAACCACTTCTAAAGCATGTTTAAGGCCTCGTAGGCCCTTATAAGGGACAATATATTATTTTGAATGATTTATGAGAATGAATGCTTTATGTTTGATAAATGTATGATATATATTTTGAATTGATCGGTAATACCTTGTAACCCTACTCTGGCGATGGATACGGGTTAGGGGTGTTACATTTAATTGGTCTGAGAGCTACGATTTAGTCAATTCTAGGACTAACGTAGCGTGTGAAAAAGTCTAGCTATACATGCCATATATACTCTACGATAGTGTGATGCTTCCTGACAGCTTAAATTGTGTTTTCGTATAGTAATGGATCCTGAACGAGCTGTAGCCAATGATGTAGAGAGTAATGCACCCGCTCCAGCTGAAGGGGCAGCGCCATCTGATTCTAGGCCTGTAATGAGTAGCCACGATGGAGAGGCTAAACAAGCCTTTTTCCAAATAATGAATAAGTGGTTCACAGAGTTCGTTCGAATGAATCTGGCTGCTCAACAACCTTCACCCCCACCTATTCCTCAACAAACCCCTGTTGTTCCTCAAGTCATAGATCTGATATGGTTGAACAAGCCGCCAGTAGATAAGATTCATAAATATGGGTCTGAAGAGTTTCGGGTTACTGCTGATGATGATGCTGAGAGAGCTGAGTTCTGGCTTGAAAATACGATTCGAGTATTCGATGAATTGTCTTGTACTCCTGATGAATGTATTAAATGTGCTGTATTTTTGCTGAGAGACACCGCGTATCAATGGTGGAACACATTGGTATCTGTGATTCCGAAAGAATGGGTTACTTGGGAGTTCTTTCAATCCGAATTCTGAAAGAAATACATCAGTCAAAGATTTCTCGACCAAAAGCACAAAGAGTTTCTAGAATTAAGATAAGGCCGAATGACTGTAACCGAGTATGTAAGAGAATTTGTACGGTTGAGTAAGTATGCCAGGGATTATGTTTCTACCGAAGAGATTATGTGTAAACGGTTCATTGATGGGTTGAACGAAGATATAAAACTACTAGTTGGAATTCTAGAGTTAAAAGAATTTTTCGTTCTGGTTGAAAGGGCTTATAAAGCGAGGATCTTAGCAAAGAAAAAAGAAAAGTAGATTTAGAAGCTAGAGACTCGAGAAAAACATCGATGAGTAAGCTGTATCAATCTTCATCAAAGAAATCCAGAGATTCGTACGCTCGCCCAAATGCTTCAAACGAATATTCGAACAGAGATCGTAGAAGACAATACTTAGGTTCTAAAGCTCAAGCTACATCAGTATCGAGTGTTGGCAGTGTGAGAGACAACAAACCCAAGTGTCAGCAGTGTAGGAGACGACATTTTGGAGAATGCTGGAATAAAAGTAATAAAGCTTGTTACAAATGTGGTTCACTAGATCACTTCATCCGAGATTGCCCTGAGCTGGATGAGAAAGATAAAGTTCAGAATGTGAGACCAAGTAACACGTCAAATAGAGGTAGACCACCTAGAATTGCCGGAAATGTAAGTGGTAGTAGAGGGGAAAAAAAGGATTCAGCTATGAGATCTGAGGCCAGAGCACTTGCTAGAGCCTACGCTATTCTCGCTCACGAAGAAGTGTCATCTCCAGATGTTATCACTGGTACTTTCACTCTCTATGATACTAATGTGATTGCATTGATAGATCCATGATCAACTCATTCTTATATATGTATGAATTTAGTATCTAGTAAGACTTTGCCTATAGAGTCTACTGAATTCGTGATTAGAGTATCGAACCCCTTAGGCAAATGTGTTTTGGTTGACAAAGTCTACAAGAATTGTCCGTTATTGAATCGAGATTTCTGTTTTCTGGCTAATCTGATGTTGTTACCATTCGATGAATTTGATGTGATTTTGGGTATGGATTGGCTAACGATGCATAAGTCAGTATACCCTACAGGTTTGGAAGGGCCTAGCACACGGCCTGGCACATGGGCGTGTGTGGCCACTTCGAAGGGCACACGGGCTAGACAAACGGGCGTGTGGTTTTCCGTGTGACCTAAGTCAGTATGTATGCCCTGTTTTCACACGGCCTGAGACACAAGCATGTCTGGAGCCGTGTCAGGCACACGGCCTGTTCGCACAGGCTTGTGACCCCTGTATGGTTGAAATTTTTCTAAGTTTCCAAAAATTTTCATATGTTATCAGTTTAGTCCCGAACCACTTCTAAAGCATGTTTAAGGCCTCGTATGCCCTTATAAGGGACAATATAATTGTAATTAATGATTTATGAGAATGAATTCTTTATGTTTGATAAATGTATGCTATATGTTGTGAATTGATCGGTATTACCTTGTAACCCTACTATGGCAACGGATACGGGTTAGGGGTGTTACAGTGTAGACATTCGAAATGGGAGCACATGGCCGTATCCCAGCCCGTGTCTGTCCCCGTGTAACTCTCTAACTTGGGTCACACGGCCAACAAACACGCCCGTCTGGCTAGCCCCTGTGCCCTAAAAATGGCCATACATGCCCCTGTGCCAAGCCGTGTGCTAGGCCGTGTCAAACCTGTAGGGTATACTAACTTATGCCACACGGCCAAGTCACAAGCCCGTGTGTGAGACCGTTTGGAGCATACTGACTTGATTTCAATTTCAACACCAGGGGACACACAGCCGTGCAACATAACCGTGTGTCACACATGGCTGAGACACACGCCCGTGTCTCTGCCTGTGTGGACAAAAATAGGCTATTTACCAAGCCAATTTGCCACCCAAAGTTGCATGTACCTACACAACCCAAATGGTGCAAATTCATAGCATAAATGAACATCTAACTTAACCACAAACAAGGCTAAATCATACCATTTCCAATACTAACAACTAACATACATATTAACTCATGTTTTACTCATTCAAAACATACCAAATACACGTATACAAATCAACTAACTAAACCTTTCCCAAACAAACATCATTTTGTATCAATTCACAAGCACAATTCATATCTAATATCAACCATTTAATAACCATAATACCTATCACAAGCAATTATGAACTCATTAATAAAGAGCATTAACACTTATATATACATATATACATCATCATCTTAGACAAAATAAGCCAACTCTCATGGCTAAACACAAAACCAAACTTAATATTTACAAGCCAACACAAATGGCCAAAATACATATACCAAAAAGACCAAGTCCCTATACATGCCATATACTTAAAATACCAAAGTTCATAGGTACCAAGTGATAGGTGGATAGTGTGAAGCGATCTCTGACGATCCCCGAATCCGAGCTAGCTTGATAACACTATAAAACACGGGAAAATAAACAAAGTAAGCTATAAAGCTTAGTAAGCTCGTATACTATAAACTTAATTCAATCTCAAGATTATAAATCAACAATTTGAATATATTAACATTTAGCATATATTAGCTAACAAGCCTTTCATATACACAATTATAATATTAATCACATTCTTTACAAGTTTCTTCACACCAAAGCTTATATATGTCACGTACGTACCTGTACTATCTTGTATCATTCTCATACTCAATCACATCTTTCGTTTACCCGTTGAACCATTCAGAATAAAAGTCGGATACTCAAGAGTCTCGCACAATAAGCACCTATATCATGGCCCAAAGCCAAATAAGGTAGCTTATATCCGAAGTACTGATATCATGGCCCGAAGCCAAATCAGCCGATATTCATGGCCCGAAGCCAAATCGGTATAACTTGCACCCGAAGTGCTAATATCATGGCCCGAAGCCAACTCAATGTATACCCTAATGACATGTCACTAGTATCCTAAACTATTCTTAAGGTTCAACTGGGATTTCGAATGTCGAATTGTCGTTGAATCACTATCGAACATATTCATAGTCTCGTATTCACAATTTATGCAATATCAAAGCATATGAAATACATTTGTATTAAATTTATAATATACGAACTTACCTCGGTTTCAAAAACAATGAAATTGGTCGATAAATCGAGTACTTTGTCTTTTCCCCGATCTAATTCCAAATTCTGCTTTTCTTGATCAGTTGAGCAATGCAATGGCCGAATGTTTAAAGCCCTAAAAATGGCTTTCTTCTTTGCTATGTATGGTTAAGAAAGATGAATGAAACACATTTTTTTATGTTTTTGTTTTATTAATTTAACTTATATTTACCAATTACTATATTAACCTTATTATAAAACCATTTAATATCATCCATTATATGTCCATCATTGTCCACTAAATATATAAAGGGTCTAATTATCACTTAAGAACCTTAAATTTTATAATCCATAGCTAATAGATACCTTTAACTATTAGAACAACACTTTTGCACTTTACGCGATTTAGTCTTTTTTATCAAATTGACTAATCAAATGATAAAATTTCTAAACGAAAATTTCAAACTATCATATATTCATACTGTAGATATTAAAATAATAATAAAATAAATATTTTGAC
Organism: Gossypium sturtianum; assembly: GCA_025698515.1. Classification (NCBI taxonomy): domain Eukaryota; kingdom Viridiplantae; phylum Streptophyta; class Magnoliopsida; order Malvales; family Malvaceae; genus Gossypium; species Gossypium sturtianum. The sequence goes on along the minus strand of CM046950.1, from coordinate 136,850,726 downwards.
CTCAGATTTGTGGTCCCAAAACCACTGTTCTGATTTGACTAAAAATGGGCTGTTACAACAAATCTGATCTCTTCCACAAAAACAAAGAAAAAAATAAGATAAAATTAAAGCCTAAGAAAAGAGAAAGACTAAAGACTAAAATTAGGAAGAAAATTATACAATATAAAAAGTTGTCTATAACATGTGTTAAATGAGCCTATTTATAGAATTAGAGTAGTCGTCATCTTTAACCCTAGGTCAGCTACTGTTCTTGTGCTTAATGTTTGATTGTGTGGACCAAAAGACCCCTGGCTCATAATTATTTCTCGTATAAAGGTGATGTCACAACACACTAGGTCTTTGTAGCGTAACATTGAGGGTAGTATGCTTCACCTTTAGGGTATCTTTAGGGGGTGTGTCTCTACATCCTCAAGCTGTGTCGTAACACTGAAGGCAGTTTTGAAATTCTTATATTTTGCTCCCTATGTTGCGACATCCAACTCTCCATGTTGCAACAAAACAATCAGTATCAAGTTAGCACACCTTCTAATAGTCTCCTGCACGCTTCGAAAGCATATTAGCTCGCCATTAGGCCTCATTTGGCCCCCTAAGGTCAATAAAAGACTCAAATTACACATTTTATTGAATGTAAATAGAATTGCGAAAACTTAATTAAAACTTAACCAAAGTGCTTGTATTCAAGCTCCTAAAGTGCAAAAACTAGTTTAATTTGCTACACTGAATTACAACAGATCAAACTCCCCTACACTTAAGTCATTGCTTATCCTCAAGCAAAGCAAACAAAAAAAAAAGTAAATGAAAAGAAGACCCTTGAGCATACAAGCATTTAACACTTAAGTCATTGTTAGTTTCGGAGCACATGAATAAGCATTTCATATTCACACATAATCTTGGCATGATATATAGCTAATTTACCACTTCTGATATCAAACACTTAAGTTCAGTATGTTACAAAGCATACAAGCATTAAGGGTTTCAAATATAGGGATCCATCAATAAATTATACAAATAATTTGATTATCCTAGCAGAATACAAACAGTCGTACATGCAATTACTCAGTATAATGTCAAGTTGTAAATAAATTTACCTAGATCTCATAGGACTTTTCGGCTTGTAATGTTTTGAGGCTTGGGACATGTATGGAGTTCAAGAACAATAAGCACCAAATAGTTTCAAGCACAAAAATAGTTTGACACATCATATTGTCCCCTATTCTCCCCCTTAATGACCCTTTCCTGCTCACTGCCTTATTTCTCTTTCTCTCACCTTCCTTCCTTCTCCTTATAGGAAATCTCAACATCATATAGTAATTACGGCTAGCTCACGAGTTTTTTGTAGAATTAATGAAAAAGTTTTTCTATTTTTGTGACTTTGTGACTTTTCCTTTTTTTCACAGTACCTCACTCACAAATCTTTTATTCTTTTCATGTCCTTTTTCTACTCGGTTTTCTTTTCATTTTTTTCGTTTTGCACTTTTAAACTAACCTATAATCACCATATTACACTGATCTTTCCTATCACTCTATTTTGACAAAACCACTATAATGAATGTCCAGATGTTTATAATCATGTAATTCAAGACCAAATAAAAGGATAAGCACAAATTCTTGTTTTTAACTCGGGTTTTGTATAGAGGTTCATCAAGAAGTTTTTTTGGCACAAAGTAGGTACTAAGGATGAACGAACAAGGGTTACCTTTTTGGCTCTGAGTGTATACCAAACAATGCCTTAGGTCATCCCTAGGTATCTCAATATGTAAAAATTTAGTCAACCAAACAATGACAATTTGAACACTCTATCATTCATACTAACATGCTCGTTTCCTTATATTCTTTATATCATTTAGTAAATTCAATTGCTAAATGCCTATTTATAGTGTAATATATAGAACGTAATAGTGTAATAATAAAAAATTTAAAATCACCTATTATCATGCCAAATTTATTGTAAATACAAACAACCTACATACATGCTCCTAACCAATCACTTGTACTTCTACAAGCTCAAGCACACAATCGACAGGAAAAATCAAAGAAAAGCATAAAAATTGAACAAACTTTCTATGTTACCCCCTACAATTGTCCTCAATGTGTAGCCCCAGAAAAGATAAGGAAAGAAGTTACCCGATTGGTTGTGATGGCTCCATAAGCAATTGGTGGGTGCTTCTTCTTTTGGTCGTTTGAAAGCTCGAAATCCTTGCGCCTCTTCCTTGTGGGGTTCCTACATAGAGAATTTAACCAAAACACAAAACAACTAATAGTCTATTATTACTCTTACTCCTAGCAATGTAAAAAAAATCATCCCAAATTTAATACAATCTTTAAAAACAACAATTAGAGGTTCAGCCATCCTCTTCAAAATCCATCTCGTCATCTTCTTCCCCTTCCCCTTCTTCATCTCCTTCTTCATTTTCGCTCTTATGCTCCTCTTCTTCTTGCTCTGGATGTGTTGACCCAAACATATTCAGCATGTAATTAGATACCCTAATATTGTTCTACTATGTAACCTCCTGAAAACTTGAGCCTGACTTCTTCATCCAGTGTATCATCCAATCCATCTTTGGATGACTGCTCTCGCCAATTTCTAGTTGAGTGGTCAATTTTGCTTTCCTTTGAGACGAAGCCGGAGCGTCCTTCGTCTCTTTTTGTTCCATTCCTTTATCTATTTTGTCTGAAGCTCAGTGTACTGTGTATACAAGGTATCACCAATTATGCTTCAGGATGGCTTCATTGATGGCTCCATGGACATCATCGGAATGATTTCTTTTTTACATAAAGCCGTCACTAAGTGGGGAAAGAAAACTCCCACTTTTTTGCTACTGACGCACCGTTTCATAGTTTGGTATATCCACGTTTTGATGCATACATGTTTCCTCTGCAAAATAGTGTAAAGCATAACCGCTTGAAAAGTATTGAAATTAGAAACATTCAAAGCTGGAGCTATTCTATCACACAGAAATTGAATCCACATTTTTGTTGCAGGAAACATTATTGTTTGATTAAAGGAAGTTGGGATATTTGTACCTGGACTACATATCCATTCACCCCTCCCTTTTGTTAGGAAGTTTATAATGTTGTCCATGTTTATATCCCAAAAATATTCTAAATCAATTTCTTCTATAAAATCTTTTTTGTAAAATGGGGCATTATAAAATTCACAAATAACCTAAGGGTGATTCGTACTTCTTTTCCTCGCACATGTATTGTTTCCCATGTAAGACCTTCAGCTTTTCTAAACTCTCGGTCCCACAAAGTTGCATAAAATTCCTGAACTACAGGGACCACAGCAGGGTCTTTTGGGTTCGTACAAAAACATTCCCATCTATGATATCTAACCAAAGGCCATATCTCCTTATAGAGGACCATCTATGGTTCAAATCCCCTCTCTTAAATAAACATTTTTCGTTGAAGTCTACGGAATATTTTTCAATGTTTAGATTCGAGAAATTAGAGGGATTTGGAACCATCGATGGTTCCAGTTCATTAGTTCTTCTAACCTTCCTTGGAGGCATATTGAAAACTATCGTATGCTAAAAACTAATAAAGTATCAAACAACAATTTCAATGAAACAATAAAATTAAATTAAAAACCCTTAACCTTGAGAGAAGATTCGTTGGATTCCTTGAAAGAGCTTGTTTTATCGTTTCTAGCCTATTATGCTGATCTTGCACCAAGGAAGATTACACGAAGATGAAGAACTACAAAAGGAATATGTAAAGGAAAAGAAAACTTAGGGTTTTAAGAGTTTTAAGTTTTAAGGGATTTAAGGGTTTTGGGGAAAATTAGAGGTTAAAGAAGTTTTATGAGATGGTTAAGTGTTTTAATATGAAAAGTAAAGGCTTTAGGGTTTAAAAATCGGTGAAATAAGAGTTATGCATTCGGGTTGCGTGAACGGGTCAGGTCAACCCCTGGCAGTTTGCCATTTTCTCGACATCGGGGTTCAATGTCGTGACATACTCTAAAATTTTTGAATTTTGGGTATGCTGTCTTTGGTGTCGTGACACACAGAGTCTATGTTGCGACACAGGAAGTCTATGTCATGACATCGAGTCAATTTTCACAATTCCTTCGATTCTGGCCTTGGTGGTGCAACATGAGGTTGCCGTGTTGTGACACTGACTCTGATTTTGCCCAAAATTCCAATTTCTAGATTGTCTCGATTCCTATAAATATAAGTTTGATACAAATTAGAATCTAGAATAAAAAGTTAGTTAGATATACAATATTTTACATAAAATTAAATATTAATCTAAATTTTCAAGTTTTACTACCGAATTCATCCGACAGCTGCATTAATGTTCGCGAGGACGTGTTTTTGTTTTTTTTAGTGTTAGTCCATCGACCATCATGTAACATCCTGGAAAGGGCCTATGCATTTTCGGTTTAATTGTACGAAGTAACATGTTTTATGTACTAAGAATAAATTTTGAACAATTTTGGAAACCTGAAAATGTATGGAAATGTTAAGTAAAAAAAAATGGAAAATGAACATTTTTTTGGAAACTTGGAAATGGATGGAAATGATTCAAAATAGGAAAGTGCACATTTCTGGAAACTTGGAAATGTAAGAAAATGTCAAGTTTACAGAGCCGAACGAAAATTTTTGGAAACTTAGAAATGACTTAGAAATGTCGAGTTTTAAAGTTTAAAAGAGGAAATTAAGGCAAGGTGGCCTTAAAAGAAAAAGTTTGTGAAATTTGACACACAAACAGGCTTGGAAAAGTGGCTGAAGATGCCACTTAGGGCCTCTGAAATGGCGCCACATGCAAGGTGTTGGGCTGAGTTCGAGTCACAAGGGAAGCAAATAAAAGAATTTTTATTTTGCTTCCGTATAAGAGAGAGTTGGACGGCACCAAGGCATTTGGAAAAGAGTCCTATTCTCTTTAAATTTCGGCTAAGGGGTGGATAAATGGTGATTTATTTTGATTATTTTCAAAGAGATAATTAGAGGATTATTCTTATTAATTTTAAATAAAGAGATAAAGATAAGAGGAGTGATGGCCAAGTAAGGGATACTAGGCCTAGTAATTTCGACATTTAGGGAAAAGAGAGGCCATTCTACCTATTTTCTTTTCTTCCCAACTAAGTCTCTGCTAAAAAATCCCTAGCAAACTCTCTTCTTTCTCTTTATGTTTGCCAAGCCGAAATCCTCTTCTCCCTAAATCCACCATTGCCGATTCTCCCTAAGAGCAAATCCTCTCTTTTCAATTCAGTTGAACCATAGCCATCTAGCTTCCAAGTATTCATAGCCGAATCTTTGAAGGGTTTCGAACAAAGGTGCAATCGTCTTCTTCAAATAAAGGTAAGATCAAAGTTTGATTTACATTCTTTCCTTTAAGGACTTGTCGAAATCTCAAAGGCTAATTCTAATTCTTATTGTATTCTTTGACCAAAATATTAAGGAGAGATTTGGGATCTTTGCTAGTGTCGACTTTTAAGGGAGATAGTTCGAGATCTAGCCAACCAAGGTAAGTACATATTCGGCCAAGGGCTATGAAAAGGTGATTTAAATGTTAGAAGTAGATCTAACAGATATCCTATAGGTTTCAACATCTCCATAACCAAGGGATACTTTCGAGATTTGGAAATCGCAAGGTAAGTGTCTAAATACAATCGGCTAAGGCCATGTTTGGTATTCTAGATCTATTTCTCATATGTTTTAAAAGCCAAAAACTAACTAGTTAGGAGTTTTGGTGGCTAGCCGATTTCAAGAAGGAACTCAGCAAGTTTTCGGGATTTGATTTTTAATCCAATCGGCACAAGGTAAGCTTTAAGAATACAAATCCTACTAGGATTTGGTTTTCTAGCCGAATAGGCTTTGTGCTAAATAGTAAGTGATTAATCAATTGTAGGAACTTGAGATCTAAGGCAGTAGATCAGATTTCGGGATTTCAGTGAAGTGGTTAAGCAAATCAGGTGTGTACCCCACACTACTTCATAATAAGTTTTATGGCTACATTTAATTAAATATGTGATAATAAGAATAAGAAAGTGGCTAAGGTACCATGTTATGGTACTAAGTACTCAGGTACGTTTCCTACTCCTACTAGGAATATGAAATATGTTATTTGTAACATGAGAATAAGAATGTGATCTTTGGCATATTAATGCATATTACAAAATGGGGCATGTGGGTTTGTTTGAAAGGGGAAGTGAATGTGGTGACTTAAGACCACGAACACGGTGACCTAAGACCGTGATATCTGAAAGTGGTGACCTAAGACCACAGTAATCTAAAAGTGGTGACCTAAGACCACAGTAATCTGAACGTGGTGACCTAAGACCACAAATGCGGTGACCTAAGACCGCGATATGGAGTGTAGCGGAAGGAGGGTCGACTTAGTAGTCCCCACGGTGTACAGGTTGGTACGGGGGAGTGTAACAGATGGCTTATTAGGTTTGGGTTTGGGAATGCATCATAATTTGTATGCTATGATATGAGTGCGTAACATTTGTATGCCTGATTCTATTTTGATTTAGTGTTTGTGTACACATTGAGTCTGTTTGACTCACCCCATTGGGGAATATTTTTTAGGTGATGATCAGTGATGGACTGGGACGGCAGAACTTGTGGTGGCCATGCTCAACATGAAGTTTTTATTTTATGAACTACTATTTCTATTTAAGTACTTGAATTACTTGGAAATCATTTGATGTAATAAGGCCATAAGGCCATAGTTGGATTATTTTCCATTTATTTCTATTTATTATGATTATGAGTTTTACCTATTAAAGTTTAAGTAAAATTTTTAATATAAAGAATTAAATTTGTTTTCAACACAAGCCCAACCCAAAACAATTTTTTTTCAAAATCGCACAAGTTTTCTCTAGGTAACGAAAGAATTTTGAAACCGGTTTACTGAGGAACATACCAAATCTGGGCAAATCTCGTGGGCCGGGTTTGGGGTGTTTCAGTTTGGTATCAGAGCCCAGTTTAAAACTCTCGGCCTGTGGGCCAAGGCCCAAAACATTTTCAAAGCGAGCCCAAATGAGTTTTTTTTGAAAATATTTTATGAAACAAGCGAGTTTTCCGGCATGGCACCTAAAGTCTCCGACCATGATCCACCGGTAAGTACCCCTAACTATTTGTGTGATTATGTGTAATGAATATTAGAAGGGTAGAAAAGGAATGGAACGTTAGAATAGCATGATAGGAACTTGAACCCTAGGACTAGTCTACTCAAACACAAACACATAAGACTTAAGGAACGTTAAACAAACCCATGGCTAAGTCACTAAGTTAGGGTGTGGTAACCCCTGTGCGCATGTCTAGGATTGGATCCTAAGAGCACAGTATTTAAGCGATCCTAGTGACTCACCTCCTCTTCGTAGGAATCCTGCAGTGCGTAGCTTTGGTTCACCCTAACCCGGAGGGCTCGGTAGGTGTGGCAACTCTGCATGCGCATGTCTAGGAATGGTTTCGGTGGGAGCTTGGTATTTAAGCGATCCGCGTGACTCACCTCCTCTCCACTCGAATCTGCTGGTGCGTAGCTTTGGTTCACCCTGACCAAGAGGACTCGGTCATAGGCTAAACACAATAACTAAAACCCGAAAGGGAATTAGCCGTGTTTTTATAAAAACAACAAAACCCTAGTTTTAGAACTCTTAAAACTTTCTTCTAAATTCATGAAAACCATCTTTACAAAATTTTCCGAAAGATTTCCGATTTATGCAAAAATGCCCCTAGTGGTAAAATTACCAAAATACCCTTGGTTTATAAAATGACCAACTACCCAACATTTTGCCAAAATTTCATTATTTTATCAATGTTCAAAACCCTAATTTGCAAATTATCAAAAATACCTTGAATTTTGGAAATTTCAAAATTGCCCCTAACTTATAAAATTACCAAAATGACCACGATTTCCAAAATTTTGCAACATCACCGTTTTGAAAAGTATAATTCTCAAAAAGAACCCTCAAAGTTTTGCAACCTTTGAAATATCCCTGATTTATAAGATTTTACAAATTTACCAGGCTTGGAAAAAATCACCAAAATACCCCCGGGTCCAAAATCACCAAATATACCTGGATTTCAAAATTTTTCAAAATACCCCGGAATTTAAAAATACCAAAATACTTTGTGACAAAATCACCAAGAAACTTTTTCCTTTTGAAAAATTACGAAAATACCCACAGTAGGACGTAATTACGAAAATACCCACAGGTAGTGGAAGGAAAAAAACAATAACAATGAAAACTACAACCTTTCTCTGAATGAGCGAGAGTTCATGATTGTTTGATGGATGTATGGATGAATGAATGGAAAGACTGTGTGCATACGAAAGAACCACTCCTAAAACTCTTTTCATAAAATTTCTTCATGGGTAATCAAGTGAAACAAAGACTAATTCATAAAACTTCTTAATCGGATCACGATGTTAGAAATGAGCTCTAGAGGACGTGGTCATCATGGACGAGGTAGAGGAAGGATGACGGTGTCGAGAACCCGTTAGATCGGGTCAAGGGTGCGATAATAATATACCCACCACCACCACCACCCCACCGTTGGTGTTGGCGCACAAGCTCGGACGGGGATGATCTTTGTGTCGCGGTTGTCTTTGCGAGTTTTGGAGTTGGTGGTCTGGTGCGGGAGGAAATTCGAGAACCCGTAAGTGCAGTGCTGAGCGGCTCAGAGCTAATGGAGCCGAAATGTTTCGTGGAGTATCGGGTGTGGCACCCGGTTCGGTGAAGTCTTGGTTGGAAGCAGCAGTGCATCATGGATGAGCTTGACTTGACCCCGAGGAGAAGTTAAAAGAATGGTGGCACTTTATTCACGCGATGAAGCGTATCGATGGTGGTTGACTGTTTCGGGATGGTGCCACGGTGAGGATCGACACAGGAATATGTTAAGGAAGCATTTGGAAGAAGTATGTGGGAACCGGGTATCTTGATGAGCAAAGGAAGGCATTTCGGGGCTTGGTTCAAGGGAACAAGTCCGTGGCGGAGTATGAGGTGAATTCACGAGGTTGAGCCGATATGCTCGAGGAGTAGTGGCAAATGAACATGAGCGCTGTGTGTCTGCATTTGAGGACGGGCTAAGGGATGATCTGAGACTGTTGATAGCACCGCATCAGGAGCGGGAGTTTTCTGCTTTGGTAGAAAAGGCCAAGGTGGCTGAGGGAATCAAGGATTCTACAAAGTAGGCTATGGATAGGAATAGGCCCAAAAGAGGTTTTAGAACGTCTGGAAAGGTTCATAAGAGGCCTAGAGTTGATGGGCCGCGAGGTCAGCAAGTTGGTTCAGAAGGGCGGTATCGACCTTGTGATGTGTGTGGAAAGAAGCACTTAGGAGAGTGCTGGAAGAAAACAGGAGGATGTTTTAGATGTGGGTCCAAGGACCATGTGATCAAGGATTGTCCTAAGCAATCAGATGAAAGCCGACCAACAGCTCAGAATGTTAGTCAGACTGGTAGAGGAGGACCGCAGCCTCAACGAGGTCGTGGCTTGAGTAACAGAGGTAATGGTGCTGGCAGAGGCCGTGGAACACAAGGTAGAGGTGCTTGCTAATCTTGAGGCAAGGCAACCAGGTTTGGTTTATGCAGATTCACGGAGGGAAGATGGAGACGCGCCGACGTTATAAGCGCACGTTCTTTATTTTTGACAAGCCCTATTTTTCTCTAATTGATGTGGGCTCGACCCATTCCTATGTTGCATGTAGTGTAGTGGAAACACTAGGCCTAGACTCGAACCTTCGATAGGCGGATGATCGTAGTAAGCCCATTAGGCCTAATCTGTAGTGGTGGATAAGATCTTTCGGAATGTACCCCTAGAGATTCGGGAGTGAACTTTCTGGTGACTTAATGGAACTACCTTTCGGGAGTTTGAACTTATACTTGGAATGGGTCAGCTAGTAGAGCAGAGCCGTGTTGGATTGTGCGGCTAAACAAATGGAACTAAGGACCCGGAGGATGAAGTAGTAGTAATGATCGGAGAGAGAAAAACTACACATCCCAACGTAGTTTCGGCGTTGAAGGCCGAGAAAATGGTTAAGAAAGGGTGCAAGGCGTTCTTAGCCTTCGTAAGTGCGTTAGGTGGAAAAGAAGAAGGTGTCAGTGGAGTTAGAACGGTGAAAGACTTTGAAGATGTATTTCCGGAGGAATTACCAGGAATACCCCCAGATAGGGAGGTGGAGTTTGGAATAGACTTACTATCGGGAACAGCTCCTGTGTCAATTGCTCCATACCGAATGGCGCCAAAGGAGTTAGTTGAGCTCAAGGCTCAAATCCAAGAGTTGTTGGATCGTGGGTTCATACGACCCGTGTGTCTCCATGGGGAGCACCGATTACATTTGTAAAGAAGAAGGACGAACTATGCGTATGTGCATAGATTACCGTCGATTGAATAAGTGACCATCAATAACAAGTATCCTTTGCCAAGGATCGATGACTTGTTCGATCGGTGAAGAAGGCTGCGGTATTCTCAAAGATAGACTCAAGGTCGGGATATCACCGATTGAAGGTGAAGGAGGCGGATATCCATAAGACCGCTTTTAGGACAAGATACGGCCATTTGAGTTTGTGGTGATGCCGTTTGGATTGACAAGCGCTCGGCCAGCGTTCATGGATATGATGAACCGATTTTTTCAACCCTACTTGGATAGGTTAAATCGTTGTGTTCATCGGCGATATTTTGGTGTATTCTAAGTCCAAGAGGAGCATGATGAACATCTCCGAGTGGTGCTACAAGTGTTAAGGAGAAGAAGCTCTATGCCAAATTCAAAGAAGTGTGGATTTTGGCTTAAGGAGGTGGCATTCTTAGGGCATGTGGTATCCGCAGAAGGAATAAGAGTGGATCCTAGGAAGATCGAAGCGGTGTTGGATTGGAAACCACCTAGGTCCGTGGTGAGATTCAAGTTTCTTAGGTTTGGCGGGCTATTCTGGAAGAAGGTTCGTAGAAGGATTCTCGTCAATAGCCGCGCTTTGACAAAGTTACTAAGGAAGGAAGTACCCTTTGAATGGTCCGATAAGCAACGAAAGAGCTTTGACAACCTTAAGAAGGTGTTGACGAGGCTCCAGTGTTAATTCACCAGAGGTCGGGAAGGATTTTGTGGTGTCTTTGTGACGCTTGCATACGGGATTAGGATGTGTGCTAATGCAAGAAGGAAAAGTAGTCGCTTATGCGTCTCTCGGCAACTAAGGCCTCATGAGGTTAACTACCCAACTCATGACTTGGGCTAGCGGCGGTGGTTTTCGCCCTTAAGGTTTGGAGGCACTACCTCTATGGAGAAAGGTCGGTGATCTACCACAGGACCACAAGAGCCTTAAGTATCTGTTGACTCAGAAGGAGTTGAACTTGAGGCAACGAAGGTGGGTGGAGTTGTTGAAGGACTATGACTGTTCGATAGAATATCATCCGGGCAAGGCGAATGTGGTAGCTAATGCCCTAAGTCAGAAGGTTGTGTCGGATCTAAGGGCTATGTTCGCTCACTTAAGTTTGTACGATGATGGAAGCTTTGTTGGCGAGTTGCAAAGTCAAGCCCACATGGTGAAGGAGGAGGTGAAAGAGGGACAGTTGGTTGATAAGGATCTAAGTGTTAAGTTACAACAAGTACAGAACGGAGAGTTAGAGGATTATAGTGTTAATGATGAGGGAGTATTATGTTACAAAGGAAAAGTCTGTATGCCGAAGGACAAGGAGTTAAGACAAAGGATTCTTCGGGAGGCGCATAGTAGCCCTTATGCTATGCATCCCGGAGGCATTAAGTCTGCATCTGAGAGATCTAAAGGAACAATTTTGGTGGTCCGATCTTAAGCAAGAAGTGACTGAATTTGTGGGGAAATGTTTGACGTGTCAACAAGTTAAGGCTGAACACCAAGTTCCATCAGGATTGCTTCAACCAATCGAGATTTCGCAATGGAAGTGGGAGAGAATTACCATGGATTTCGTTAGTGGGCTTCCCCTTACGCCTACTAAGAAGGACTCGATATAGGTGATAGTGGACCGTTTGACTAAGTCCGCGCACTTCATCCTGGTAAGAGTTGACTATTCTCTTTAGAAGCTGGCTAAGTTATATGTGGCGGAAATTGTGAGGTTACATGGTGTACCAAATGATCGATCATCTCCGACAGAGACCCAAGGTTTACGTCTCGGTTACGGAGGGCACTTCATCAAGCTTTAGGCACTAAGTTGGACTTCACTACGACTTTTCATCCACAATCGGACAGGCGATGCGAGCGAGTTATACAAGTGTTGGAGGATATGTTGAGAGGTCAGTGATGGATTTTCAAGGAAGTTGGGAAGACTATTTGCCTTTAGCCGAGTTCGCCTACAACAACGGCTATCAAAGCTAGCATTCGGATGGCACCATATGAAGCATTGTATGGTCGAAGTGTAGAACTCCTCTTGGTTGGACTGAGTTAGGAGAACGTCGAGTTTTGGGTCCGAGTTAGTGGCGGCAAGAGAAGGTTGAGATGATTCGAGCACGGTTAAAGGAAGCCTCGATAGGCGAAGTCGTCTGCAGACCTTAAGTGGAAGAAGGAAATAGAGTTTGAAGTGGGAGACCAAGTGTTTCTGAAAGTCTCGCCTTGGAAAAAAGGTAATGAGGTTCGGTCGCAAGGGGAAGTTAAGCCCAAGGTTTATAGGGCCCTATCGAGTACTGAAGCGAGTTGGAGCAGTGGCATACCAATTGGAGTTGCCACCGAGTTGCGCAGCAGATACACGCGTATTCCATGTATCCATGCTACGTCGTTACCGATCGGATCCGTCTCATGTGGTACCTATCAAAGAAGTAGAGCTAAGGCCGGACTTATCCTACGAGGAAGAGCCGGTCCGGATATTGGAACGTGATGTGAAAGTGCTACGGAGGAAGTCGGTTCCTCTAGTCAAGGTGTTATGGCGCAATCATGGATCGGAAGAAGCTTCGTGGGAACCAGAAGAGGCAATGCGACAATAATACCCTCAATTATTTTAGTTAGAAAATTTCGAGGATGAAATTATTTTAAGGGGTAGAATTGTAACATCCTGGAAAGGGCCTATTCATTTTCGTTTAATTGTGCAGTAACATGTTTTATGTACTAAGAATAAATTTTGAACAATTTTGGAAACCTAAAAATGTATGGAAATGTTAAGTAAAAAAAAAATGGAAAATGAACATTTTTTTGGAAACTTGGAAATGGATGGAAATGATTCAAAATAGGAAAGTGCACATTTCTGGAAACTTGGAAATGTAAGAAAATGTCAAGTTTACTGAGCCGAACGAAAATTTTTGGAAACTTAGAAATGACTTAGAAATGTCTAGTTTTAAAGTTTAAAAGAGGAAATTAAGGCAAGGTGGCCTTAAAAGAAAAAGTTTGTGAAATTTGACACACAAACAGGCTTGGAAAAGTGGCTGAAGATGCCACTTAGGGCCTCTGAAATGGCGCCACATGCAAGGTGTTGGGCCCGAGTTCGAGTCACAAGGGAAGCAAATAAAAGAAGTTTTATTTTGCTTCCAAGCGAGAGTTGGACGGCACCAAGGCATTTGGAAAAGAGTCCTATTCTCTTTAAATTTCGGCTAAGGGGTGGATAAATGGTGATTTATTTTGATTATTTTCAAAGAGATAATTAGAGGATTATTCTTATTAATTTTAAATAAAGAGATAAAGATAAGAGGAGTGATGGCCAAGTAAGGGATACTAGGCCTAGTAATTTCGGCATTTAGGGAAAAGAGAGGCCATTCTACCTATTTTCTTTTCTTCCCAACTAAGTCTCTGCCGAAAATCCCTAGCAAACTCTCTTCTTTCTCTTTATGTTTGCCAAGCGAAATCCTCTTCTCCTAAATCCACCATTGCCGATTCTCCCTAAGAGCAAATCCTCTCTTTTCAATTCATTTGAACCATAGCCATCTAGCTTCCAAGTATTCATAGCCGAATCTTTGAAGGGTTTCAACAAAGGTGCAACCATCTTCTTCAAATAAAGGTAAGATCAAAGTTTGATTTACATTCTTTCCTTTAAGGACTTGTCGAAATCTCAAAGGCTAATTCTAATTCTTATTGTATTCTTTGACCGAAATATTAAGGAGAGATTTTGGGATCTTTGCTAGTGTCGACTTTTAAGGGGGATAGTTCGAGATCTAGCCAACCAAGGTAAGTAAATATTCGGCCAAGGGCTATGAAAAGGTGATTTAAATGTTAGAAGTGGATCTAACAGATATCCTATAGGTTTCGACATCTCCATAACCAAGGGATACTTTCAAGATTTGGAAATCGCAAGGTAAGTGTCTAAATACAATCGGCTAAGGCCATGTTTGGTATTCTAGATCTATTTCTCATATGTTTTAAAAGCCGAAAACTAACTAGTTAGGAGTTTTGGTGGCTAGCCGATTTCAAGAAGGAACTCAGCAAGTTTTCGGGATTTGATTTTTAATCCAATCGGCACAAGGTAAGCTTTAAGAATACAAATCCTACTAGGATTTGGTTTTCTAGCCGAATAGGCTTTGTGCTAAATAGTAAGTGATTAATCAATTGTAGGAACTTGAGATCTAAGGCAGTAGATCAGATTTCGGGATTTCAGTGAAGTGGTTAAGCAAATCAGGTGTGTACCCCACACTACTTCATAATAAGTTTTATGGCTATATTTAATTAAATATGTGATAATAAGAATAAGAAAGTGGCTAAGGTACCATGTTATGGTACTAAGTACTCAGGTACGTTTCCTACTCCTACTAGGAATATGAAATATGTTATTTGTAACATGAGAATAAGAATGTGATCTTTGGCATATTAATGCATATTACATGGGGCATATGGGTTTGTTTGAAAGGGGAAGTGAATGTGGTGACTTAAGACCACGAACACGGTGACCTAAGACCGTGATATCTGAAAGTGGTGACCTAAGACCACAGTAACCTGAAAGTGGTGACCTAAGACCACAGTAATCTAAATGTGGTGACCTAAGACCACAAATGCGGTGACCTAAGACCGCGATATGGAGTGTAGCGGAAGGAGGGTCGACTTAGTAGTCCCCACGGTGTACAGGTTGGTACGGGGGAGTGTAGCGGATGGCTTATTAGGTTTGGGTTTGGGAATGCATCATAATTTGTATGCTATGATATGAGTGCGTAACATTTGTATACCTGATTCTATTTTGATTTAGTGTTTGTGTACACATTGAGTCTGTTTGACTCACCCCCGTTGGGAATATTTTTCTGGTGATGATCGGTGATGGACCGGGACGCGGAACTTGTGGTGGCCATGCTCAACATGAAGTTTTTATTTTATGAACTACTATTTCTATTTAAGTACTTGAATTACTTGGAAATTATTTGATGTAATAAGGCCATAAGGCCATAGTTGGATTGTTTTCCATTTATTTCTATTTATTATGATTATGAGTTTTACCTATTAAAGTTTAAGTAAAATTTTTAATATAAAGAATTAAATTCGTTTTCAACACAAGCCCAACCCAAAACAATTTTTTTTCAAAATCGCACAAGTTTTCTCTAGGTAACGAAAGAATTTTGAAACCGGTTTACTTGAGGAACATACCAAATCTGGGCAAATCTCGTGGGCCGGGTTTGGGGTGTTTCACATCATGCCACTCCACCTTCTTCCACTAGTCCTTTTCTTTAAACATGTTTTTTCAACCTGTACTAATTACGAAAGATATTTCCCTTGCTTTAGGGTAATCAGATCTATAAATAGATATTTCATTACAAAATTCTTTTAATTCTTCCTGATTTTTTCCACTCTGTTGGTGGCCATATTTAAATTTTCTGTCTCACCATTAATCTTCATGGTTAATTCATTTTTTTCTAGATCAATGGTAGACTTTGATGTAGCTAGAAAAGGTCTGCCTAACAGAATGGGTATCCTCGATCTTCTTCAAAGTCTAGGACTCTAAAATCTGTTGGAATGATACAGCTGCGTACTTTGACAAACTCATCTTCCAATACTCTTTTTGGATGCACTGAAGATCTTTGAGCCAACTGTAGTGTAAGTTGCGTGTTCTCGAGGTCCCCTAACCCAATTTTTTCACATATAGATAAAGGCATTAAATTGATACTGGCTTCTAAATCACATAGGGCTTTCCTCAAGTGAATGCTTCCTATGCTTAGTGGAACCTGAGTCTTTTAGCTTTTGGGGACCCTGTCTAGATATAATAGCACTACATGAAGCGCTCATATTAACTTGTTCACCTGCCTTAATTTTCCTATGCCCAGACATGATTTCTTTTAAAAATTTGGCGTACTTAGGGACTTTATCAATTAGTTCAATCAAAGGCAGGTTAACATTTAATGTTTTAAGCAAGTTTAAAAAGCTTACAAACTCATATTCATCCCATTTTTGTCTCTCTTCCAACCTTGAAGGAAATGGTACCTATCTGATAGTAGATTCCTTGGTCGACTCTTTCTGTGGCCCAACTACCAATTCAGGTAACTCTTTCTTTGTTAGCCTCTTGGGGATCCTCTTGAAGATCTTCGACACTCTCTCTTGTCTCCTATTGTGTTAGAGTTTCTAGGATACTCATACTTTGCCCGAACGGAGCATGATTACTTTCACATGCTCATTCCTTTCCTGTCGAGGATTATTTTAAGTATTACTAGGAATGTCGATGCCAAAATTTTCTTTTGATATCTCCCATCATACTCATCAATTGGCTCATCTAATCTTCTAGCTTAGTCAATGTTTTTGTCGAGTTAGTGCACTCAGACTACATTGGCTTCACATTTGTCCTCATTGACTACATTTCCCCCTCTATGCAATCCAAACGTTGACCACATACAATATGGTCATTTGGTTTGGTCCTTTCCTGAGGTTTCTGTAAATAAGGAGGTTGATAATTAGCGTTTTTTACTTGATTAAAACTATTACCTCCTCCTTGATTTCCTCTCCATCTCAGGTTCGGGTGATCTCTCCATCCAAGATTGTAAGTATTTGAATAAGGGTTTCCACCCCTATTCCCTATGTAATTCACGTCCTCAGTTGGATTGTTGATATAATGGAACAGTGGTTTGTCCCCTCCATATAAAGATGGTGTACTGTTCTCAGACTCTATGCGGTTGATTCTATCCACTAGCCATTGATATCTGTCATCCTCTTGGACAACCTTCATCGTAGATGGCCTTTGGCCATATGTGTACCATTCAGTTGGCCACTGGCAGGAGTTCATCACCATATTTTCTATTAATTCATATGCATCCTCGTACGTTCGGTTCATTAAGGCTCCTCTTGTGGCTCCATCTAATCATGACCTTGCACGTACATCAAACCCATTGTAAAATATCTACAACCGTAACCACTTGGACAATCTGTGATGTTTACATTTCTAAATCAACGTCTTAAAAAACTCATACGCTTCATGAAAACTCTCTCCCTTTAACTGTTTGAACATAGCAATCTCTCTTCTTAGCTGGATCGTCCTTGTAATGGGGAAGAACTTTTGTAGGAACTTTCCTGCAAGTTCATCCCATGTTGTGATAGACCTTGGTGCTTATGAATCTAACCAAGAAAATGCGTTATCAATTAATAAGAATGGGAACAATAAAAAATGAATGGCATCATCAATGACCCCCTTATATTTGAAAATGTCACAAAGCTAGAGGAACTGTTTTAAATGTTGACTCAGATCTTCTGTCATTGTTCCTCGAAACTGCAAATTGTTTTTGATCATCTGGATCATAGCTGGCTTGATTACAAATTTATTGGTCATGATGGATGGCCTTGTTATACTCCCTTGAACCATATCCAGATTTGGTAGCCCATATTCCCTTAGATTTCTTTTGTTATGCACCATATTTGTGGGTAGTTGTGGTGGTGGTGGTGGTGGATCTTCTAGGTCAATATTGTTAACTTTATCAAATTTTGGATTATCTTATGGTAAATTACCTATAGCAGATGATTGGTTCTGCATTTTTTTGTTGTTGTTGTTGTTGTCGACGATTCCTACGAATTATTCTTTCTGGATTTGTGACTGGTTCTATAGGTTTTCCCTTACTACGAGTCATACACTAAAACCAAAGAGAAGAAATTAATAAAAATAAGAAAATAAAATCGTAATTATATTTTAAAATTTTCCTAATTATTCCATTAAAATGCCAAAATTAAAATCAAATTAGTGATGTTGCCTCCCCAGCAACGGCGCCAACAACTTGACCACCTCAGGACGTACCTACGTCCAGAGTAAAAATCTTGCACAAAATATATTACAAGGCGGTATCCGTAAGGATACGGGTCAGGTTGTAATATAGTTACAATGGAGTTGATGAGTACTTCGAGAATCGTACCCAAAGGAGGCGAGCACTAAGTTACTTCTAACCTAAGTATAAATGGATCTAATTAGTACTTTAAATGAATTATATTATGATGAAATATAAAGAAAGGTTTTTAGAATTTTTTAGTAACAATAATAAAAAGAAAAGAAACAAATAGCGAGAAATCAAATAATAGAATCTATCAACTCTGAGCATGGGTGATTAGCTTGCTTCGATAATCATAACCAACTGTCACTTCGGGTTTTCTTGTTCAATTAACTAGTCGGTACCCCAGCAGAATCTTTCGATCTTCCACTAGAGTAACAAGTCAGTAAGAACTACTTATCTCTTAACCTCACAGTCCAGACCGGTTCAGGATTAAGGTGCTCAGGAATAGACCATACCAATTTTGGGTTAATTCCCACCTTTATAACTTCATAGGATCGTTAAGCCTATTGTTTAATTTCTTCTTTTCCTGAACAACTGATCAGTTAAGAGAACCCAACAAAACAGTTAATTAATCATACCTCCACTCACTAATCCCCCACAGAAGGATTAGTTCCTTATGGATCTCATAAACTATATATACTTGATATATAAAATAGACATGAAAAATATCAAGAACATAAAGTTTTAGAAGAAGCCTGATTTGTATTTGAATAGAATGTCAAATCCTTACAGACTTTGATCAAGTTCACAAATCTGATCTCTTCCTCAAAAGAAAGGAACAAAACTAAAATAAACCTAAAGGTTAAGAAAAGAGAAAGACTAAAGACTAAAACTAGGAAGAAAGTTATACAAAATAAAAAGTTTTCCATAACATGTGTTAAATGAGCCCATTTATAGACATAGAGTGGTTGTCGTCCTTAACCCTAGGTCAGTTGTCGTTCTCGTGCTTAATGTTTGATTGTGCTGACTAAAAGGCCCTTGGCTCATAATAATTTCCCGTACAGAAGTGATGTTGCGCACACCAGGTCTTTGTGTTACGACATCGAGGGTAGTATGCTTCATTTTCAAGGTATCTTCAGGGGTGTGTTGCAACATACTCAAGCTATGTTTCCACATTGAAGGCCATCTTGAAATTCTTCTATTCTGCTGTAACACCCCAAACCCGGCCCAAACACCACGACCGGTTCTGGAATGTCACTTGGAAAGAATTTTACAAAAACACGAACTTTGGAAAAACTTCTAAGTTATTTTTGAAACTGTTCATTTGAAAACTTAGTAAAAACTATAATTAGCCCATACTTGTGTATAGGTGACATTTGTAAACGCTAGTCGTGACATTCTAGTAGTCATAAGGTTTGCTTTTAGATTTTCGTGCGTAAAATCGTTGCTTTAGTTTTGAGGAAAACCCCTTTTTACTTCATTCTATAAAGAAAACGTTTTGTCGATCAAGTTTGTGATATAAACGTCTTAAAAGTTAAACCATAATTAAAACCAAAATAATAGTGGCCTTATTACAAATCAAAAATCCACAAAAGTAACAAACGATAAATAAAATAAAGTTTTAATAGAATAACCCATGCATGGCCACCTCGAGTCCAATCCAGCCCAATCCACTGAACTAAGAGTAACCTGCAATTTGTTTAAGCAAATAGAGTGAGTCACAAGACTCAGTGTGCAATTAGTCCACATAATCCACTAGTGGGCCTAAGCCCCAACCACAATCGGCCGAAGCCCAATCATTATAGCATACCAAAATAATCAATATGATAACCCAACCCAGCCTAATATTCCATCCTCTACACTCCGCTCCATATGTCCATCCTCAACACTCCTGTGGGGATTTCTACAATCAACCCTCCATCCTCTACACTCCTCTTTGGCAGTCATGCTGACACTCACACTGCTCAAAGCTGATATAATGTGGTCTAGCCACCGATAATTATGTGACGGAGTCACCGATACGATAAGGCACTGAGCCATCAAATTAGTGTGACAGTGTCACCGATATACACTTCCCCTTCATATCATTATCATCCCAAATCCCATGCACATGCAACATAGTATAATAAATAGGTCATATGGTATCATACATTCAATATTTAGAGCACGCACACAATCATGCTATCAACATAACTAAAAGGCTTAATCGAAAGACAACTAACCTGATGTTTCGGTTTTACCCTTCATGGGTAACCCAATAGCCATTGCCGAGATTGCCGACTTTCAAACATACACATAAATGTTTTATACAATTAAGAATAGTGTAGTAATTACACACATGTAAACACAAAGTACTATACTATCAATCTCGTTAACGTCCTCACTCGTAGGGATCACAACGATCTGCTTATCCCTCTCTGAAGCTGGCCCACAACCTGGTGGAAAGTCTCGAACGGCTGACACCGCACGTTTTTTGAACTTAAGGGTAGGGACTACGAGTCTGGCCCCCTCCTTTGCTTGGCTGGTATTTGATTCCATGAAAGAGATCTTGGTCAGAAGACCGAGTTAAAGCATTGAATAGGATAAGAGTAAGAATACACGCTCAACTGAAGAGATTTCTTACCTAGATCGACAGAAGCATAAAGCTTCAGGCTTGGTTTAAGAATCGATTGAATCCCTAAAACGTTACTATGTTAGAACCGATCCCTCACATAAAATAAAAGAATGGCCTTTCAGCCAAACAAGCAAATAGGAAACTCTTACCACCATTCGGCCAACACTACTTACCAAAAGTCTTCCAACCACAGGCCAGATGTAGAAAAGAACACGAACACAAAGCCCCTCCTACATTCGGCCAAAGCACCCAAAGTACCAAGTCAACCCCTTCAGTTTACCAACCAGCAAGAGAATAAGAAAGAATCGAAAAGAAGAAAATGCTTACCACCCAGCAGGAAGAAACCAATTGATAAGGTAGGGAGAAAGAGTGACGGCAATCCTCTACAACAAGAGTGAATGAAGGAGATGAACACCCAAAAGAGATTCGGCCAAAAAGAAGAGTAAGAACAAACTCAATGAGAAGGAAGAGAAAAATAGGTTTCGGCTTTGAGAAGAACAAAGGGAAGAAAATAAAAAAATGGAGAAGGTGATAGGAGAGTTCGGCTAAGGGATTATGATATGAAAAAGAGAGTGTATGAACAAAAGAAGAAGAAAGGGTTGAGGTTTCGGCTTTTGGTTGACAAGAGAAAGAATGCAAAAAGTGAAGTTCCTCAAGAGCTGATTTCGGTTTGAGAATAAGAGAAGAAAAACACTTGTTCACCAATTGCCAAAGAGAATAATGTTTGATTTGCTAACTCTCAACTCAAAGTGACCTATAGAAGAATCGGCCCTCACCCCCACACCTACACCTATAATTGAAAATGCACACAAGAAGAGAATGAAATGCCTAACCCACTTTCAGCACATGCACTTGCCTAGCCCCCAAAACTGAATGCCTACTCAACCCCACTTTGACCGAATTTTCCCCCAACACACCCAAAAATTTGGCCAACACTCTCCTCCACCTCCATCCCCTTAATTGCCTCCTACTTTCACTCTCATCCCCTCATTTGAATCGGTTGACAATTTCAAATTCCACCTTTCACTCTTGTCCATCTATTTGAAATATTTGACTTAGTCCACTTCCACTCTTCAAGGTCTCAAACCAAATCCATCACCTCTCATCCTGACGCAAAAAAGAATTCCTAAAATGCAAACTATGCGACTCGAACCTGCTCCCTCACTGCTCCCCTGTGGCGTCACTTACCTGATTCCTAAGTGGCGTCTCCTTGCCACTTTACCACTGCACTTCTTGTGTCAACAACCACAAGCATTACTCCTTAAGGCTTGTCCCGGCTAGCTCCCCCCTAAAGTGCCAAAAATTGAAATTTTCGCCAAGGCTTCGGCTTAACCCCAAGCCTTCCCGGGGACCCCAAACATAACAAATTAACACATAAAGCATTCTAAACACACAAAAACATAACATATGCAAAGACCCTAGACCCCGAATGTTACATCTGCTCCCTATGTTGCGACATCCAACTCTCCATGTTGTAACACAGTAACCAATATCGAGTTAGAACACCTTCTAATGGTCTCTTGCACGCTTGCAAAGCATATTAGCTCACCCTTAGGCCTCATTTGCCCCTTAAGGTTAATAAAAGACTCAAATTATACATTTATTGAATGTAAATAGAATTATGAAAACTTAACTAAAACTTAACCAAAGTGCTTGTATTCAAGCTCCTAAACTGTGAAAACTAGTTTAATCTACTATATTGAAATAAGACAGATCAACTATACACTAAGAAAGGTTAAATGAAATAACGCAGATAACAGACTCAAGGTATGAAGGAACTCACAAAAAAATTTTACTTAGAATTTTATCTACTCTACGGGTTCGTTCCTTTTAACATTGGGACATTCTCTTATTTCTTTGGCTATAACAATAAAATGACTTCTTTAAACATAAAAAAAACAACCAAAACTTTATAAAATAACATTAATTTGTAGAAATGCAAACAATTTCTAAATAGAATTTCCCTTTCCATCCAATATTCAAAGTGAAATCCCTACTGGATTGTTTTTACAACAGCTTCTTTCTATCTGGTAAAACTTAAAGAAAGACTTAAGAGTTTACTAGCAGACAACTTAAGACAGAAGCTCTTATAAGCTTCATAGAAAACACCTTCGTTAACGATGAAGAATCTTTTGGTGTTCTTTAACGATAATAAAAACTAGAAATGAAGATGAAATAGAAATCTTCTCTCAACTACTGAGTTATCCTATTCATAGCTAACTCACATCCAAATCCCACTCAAGATTAACTATAATTAGTAATTATTCTCACACACTTCCACTAATTAATTACATCCTACGAGGCTCTCCAGGTGTCCTAATTACTGGCACGTTAGCTCCTCTAAGATGCTAGATGACTTAAACGTGTCCTACTAACTATTACACTTACATTAGCAGCGATTAAAAAACACGGGTGGCGAATTTATTAGTGGGAAATTCTGCCTTATAATGTTTTTGCCACAACAAGGAACTCGCCAGTCCGCAAAGTGGAACTCCACAGTACCAGCGAATTTCAACGAAATACTTCACTATGAAGTTACCAACTTTATCCTGTCTAAGTCTCGCGACTTAGGCGGTCTTCTCCAGTGAATTTTCTCAACAGTACTAGCTTGCCAAATGAGGGTGAGACACTGAAGACATAATTTTGGCTACTAACACTTCTATAAATAAAACCTTAGGGGTTTGATGTAACTAAGTCATCTTAGACGTATCCAAAAAACCTCATAATTTAGGAGTAGGATTTGTGTTTCATTTTCTTTTTTTTCTTCAAATGCTTTGTTTTTCTCTCTTGGAATAATTTTTGATCCAAGATTTCATTTATACAATCGAAGTTATTCAGTTTATTCCCCTTTGCAAGCGACAAGATTTGTTATCCCAATCTAAAGGTTCACTATCCCACTCTTAATCGAGACAAATCAGGATTATTCTAAATCTATTATCTTTTTCAATTTATTCATGTTATCTACATGTTTATATCAAATGAGTTTGAGATTAAGAATACCATGAGTTGCTAATTCCCTTAGGGGAGATTAACGAGTGGGTGGGGAAGTGATTAACGGAGGATTAAGGGTTTGTCAATCAGATTAGTTGGTATAAATTACACGTTCTTAAACCCTAGGTTTGACAACCCTAAGAAGTAATCAAAGGTTAAACGAGGTCGGGAGATAAGTTTGTCGAGTTAATCATAATTTATCCTGGTTGAGAAAGTGAGGTCGGAGTTAAGTCGAGTATCAAACAATTAATTAATTAGTTAGGGGTCTGGAGATAATAATTGGTTAGTTAATAGTTAATTCACCTTAAAACCCAAATCCGAAGTTAATTACATCCCCTGAAAGGAGTTAATTGTCCTGATTGGTTTAGTTGTTTTTCTATTTTTTTTGTTTATTTCTTTTAGTTGTTTAGTTCTTGAGATTTATCTCTTTTATGATTTATCGTAATATAGAATTTAATCTTTACTATTTATACTTACTATTGTAAAGAGGTTTTCAATCGATTTAATTCATCCTCCTTTGGTTACGATCCTCTGAATACTTCTCTATGTTCCGTTGTAACACAATACTACATTACAGTTTGACTCGTATACTTACGGATACTATTGCTTCATTTCATATATATTTGGTGTAGTATTTTTTTAATCAAACATTTGCATGTTTGGCGGTGGTCAAGTTGTTGGCGCTGTTGTCGGGGAGGTTTCAGGATTAAATCTAGAAAATATATTTACAATTAATAAGGTAAATAGGAAACTTAAAGACTATAGATACAATATTTTTATTTATTTTATTTCTAACTTTTTTGTAATTTGTTTAATTTCTCTTTAATTTGTAGGTTCTCTATGACCCGAAGCAGAAGCACCCCAATCGAGCTATATCCAGATCCGAAGCAATTGCTAAGATGCAACTGTCAATTGATGAAAAACAACTTACCCATGGAAGTTAATCTACTGTAGGAGAATCCATTATTTGAATACACACAAGAATGAAGAGAGAACATTCGTATAGAAGTTCCAATGGATCAAAGGACATTGCGCAAATATGCTTTACCTACACTAGATGTCAGTTGAGACAGTACCAAAAGGCCAATAAAAAACACCAATAATTTTGAAATTAAGACGACTATAATTTAGATGATCCATAACACTCTACAGGTCAAAGGAAACATGGTCGAGGACCCGAATCAACACTTGACGCGATTTCTACAACTTTGCGAAACCTTTAAGTACAATGGAATATCTAATGGTGCTGTGCATCTCTGATTAATTTCGTTCTCTTTGTGCGACAATGCAGCTGATTGGCATCACCACATAGGATGACTTAGCGGAAAGATTCCTACATAAATTCTCTAATAAGTCGAACCATTCAGCTTAGGCGAGACATCGCCAAATTTAAGCAATATGAAGGTGAATCCCTTTACGAAGCATGGGAACATTTCAAATCAATGCTCAGGAAATGCCCACACCGTAGATTGCAAGCGTGGCTCAAAATTTAGATACTTTATAACAGAGGTTAAGTAACATTAGATCCAGCCTGGACAAAGCAGCTGGAGAATCGATAATGTTCCTCACATACAAACGAGCCTATAAAATCATTGATGACATGGCTATGAATTCATACATGTGGCAAAAAACAAGAATCACCTACAAATTGAAGCCTCCAACGGTAAAAGCGGTAAACGAAGATGATCGATATCAACAAATCTTAGAGAAGCTTAATCATTTGGAGTCGGCTATCAAACCAACAAAATCGAATTCGTGTGTTGAAAACCAATTAGAACAGGCAAGCTACATCGGTAATAGGGGTCAAGATCCTTATTCAAACACCTATAATATTGGCTGGAAGGATCATCCGAACCTCAAGTGGGGAGGTAACCAAGGAGGTGCAATTCAATTGCAAAATTGAAAAAACCCTCATTACCAACCTCCACACTTATAATAGAGATTCGTGGGTAATGATCATGCTGCATGTGGTCTAAGATTCGACAAAATAGAAGGGGAGATGCAAACGATGAAAATGAACATTCGAAAAGTCCAAGCCATGTGTGGATGACTCGAATCCCGAATAGACAGCCTCTGCGACCAGATGAGCCAGTTAATGACAATGTTCCAAAAGAAGAATGGTCAAAGTCTCCCCAGTAACACGGAGAAAAATCCTCAAAAAGATGGGAAGGAGCATGTAAATCTGATCGCTTTGCGGTCGGGAAAGACATTAGAAAAGACGATGGCACCCATACATGTAGAGGAAAATGTTCCTGAAGATGATGATGAACTGACCGCCTTTAGACTTACTAACGTCTAGAGTGTAATTCTTGTAACCAAATAGAAGAGTTAGGCAGTTTCCTCAAGTATACGAGTTAGGTTGTAATATAGTTTATACAACGAAGTATGGAAGTACTTCGAGAATCGTACCCAAGGGAGGCAAGTACTAAATTAATAATAACTTCAACCTTAATAGATCTAATTAGTATTTTAATTAAATTATATTACGATAAAACATAAAGTGAAGAAAAGTTATTTTATAAGAAAAATAAATAAATTTCATGAAAAATAAAAAATGGAAAACTTAATTTGCAGATTTAATCAATGCTAGGAATGGGAGACTAACTCACTTTAGTGTTTGTAACTAATTCCTATTTCGGGTTCTACTTAATCAACTAGTCCATAACCTAGTAGGATCTCTCGATCTTCCACTAAACTAAGGAGTCGACAAGAACTACTTATCCCTCGACCTCATAGTTTAGATGGGATTGGGGTAAGGTGTTCACGAATAGGCAATACCAATTTTGGGTTCATTCCCACCTAGATGACTTCCTAACATCGTCAGGCCTAGGGTTTAAGTTCTTCCTATCCCAACCAGTTGATCCGCTAAGAAACCCTAGATAGCAATTAATTACTCTCAGGTCTACTCTCTAATCCTCCATAAGAGGGTTAGTTTCTCATGGGTCTCATAAACAACATAAAATTTATTAAAAAGGTAAACATGAAAAGTAAATCAAGAGTAAGAGTTTAAGAGAAATCCTAAATCATATCGATTATTTGAAAGCTCAAAAATCCACAAGTGTTTGGCGAATCCACATAGCATATTCTTCAAAAAATAAGAATGAAGATGAAATGGAATGGAAATCCTTAGTAAAAAAAGACTAAAAATCCAAAACTAAATGAATTTGCAACCTAAAATAAAAATAAAATATTAAAGATACAAAAAGGATCTTTATTAAGTGTTCAGAGTGACCTATTTATAGCTTTTGGGTTGGTCGTCATCCATAGCCTTAGTTCGGCTGATGTTTTTACGTTAAATTTCATTGTGCGAACCAAAACACCCTCAGCTCATTAGTTCTTCACGTCAAGGTGGTGTCGTGACATCCTCAAGCCTATGTCGTGACATTGGTGGTAGTTTACAGGCTCAGGCTTCGATTCAGGGCTGTGTCACGGTATCCTCTTGCAATGTCGTGACACCGAATGCAAACTTCCTCTTTTGAGTATCCTGCTCACTATGTTGTAACATCAACCCTCCATGTTGCAACATGGCAACCAGTCTCATGTTCTCGTGCCTCCGAATGATGTTATGTACACTCACCAAATACGTTAGCCTTCCTTTAGGCCTAATTTGGCCCCTAAGGTCATATAAATAACTCAAATCACACTTTTTCTTATTCAAGAACTAAAAGTGAAAAACTAAGTAAAACATAATGAAATTACTTTTGTACAAGCTCCATTAAGTATGAAAAATGGTTTAATCTGCTACAACGAATTGCGGAAGATCAAACTCCCCCAAAATTAAGTCATTGCTTGTCCTCAAGGAAGAAAACAGAAAAAAATAAAAATAAAAGATGACTCTTGAGAAAATATGATACAAGGACAAGTTTTGGAACACATGTAATTCTGGCATGATATATAAATGACTTACCATCCTCAATTTCAAACACCTAGGTTCAGTGTATTACAAAGTATATAAACAATAAGGTCCTCGAATATATCAATCCATCGATAAATCATAAAGGTAATTTGATTATCCTAGCAGAATGCAAACAGTCATTACTGCAATTACTTGATATAATGTCCATTCATGAATAGATTTACCTAGGTTACATAGGACTTTTCAGCTTGTAACGTTCTAAGGCTTAAGGTTGGTATGGAATTCATGAATAAGAAGTATCAAAATAGTTTCAAGCACGAAAGTAATTTTTCACATCGCATTGTTCCATATTCTCCCCCTTAATAACCCTTGTCTGCTCACCGCCTTATTTATCATTGTAACAGCCTGATTTTGGGTCTAGTCAGAACAGTGGTTTCGGGACCACAAATCTGGCGCAGTAAAATTTATTTTTATTATATTTTTATGGTTTGCAGTTTTATGGAATGATTTTGTGAAAATTTCGTTCGAAAATTTTGACATTTGGGCACTCAATTTAGTTAAAGGGACTAAATTGAAAAAGGTTCAAAATGTGTGTTCTAGAAGCTAGAGGTGTCTAATTGCTATGAAATTTTAAATTAGAGGTCCTTAGATGGTAATTAGACCATTGGTTAAGTTGGTGGACAAAAATGGACATGATTAGGTGAAATTTCAAAGTTATGCATTAAGGGCATTTTGGTAATTTGGTAAATAAAGCCAAAATAACTAAAATAAAAGATGTCATCTTCTCAAAACTGTCCCCCCTTGTGCTGAAATTTAGAAGGAGTCCATATCTAGGGTTTGGCCATCTTTCAAGCTCGGTTGTAAGTCCGTTCTTGCCCCGTTTTTCATGATTTTTATGTTTTTGAAGTTGTCTCAACCTAATCTAGCTATTTCAAGGACTAATTTGAAAGAAAATCAAAGTCTAAAATTTTACCCATGTTAGATATTTGTTTATTTTGATGTATAATGGTATATTATGCAAATTTGATATTGGATAAACAACTTTTACTAAGTGATTTTTGATGAAAATGTCAAAAATGACCTATTTGTAAAAGTTGTAAAATATGTTGTAGAAGTGTGATTTAATCAGAAAGGTGGGCTGTTGTGAGTATGAAAATGGTTCGGCTAGGCTTGGGTTTTTAAGAAATTGACTATATTTCATTTTACGAGCCTAGAGACTAAAGTGTAAAATATTGAAAAGTTAGGGGTAAAAATGTATTTTTTTCTATAATGTGATTTTTGGACTGAATTGAATAATGTGAGTATTAAATGAGTTAAATTTGCTATTATAGATCAAGAAAAATGAAGTTCAGACCTAGATCGGGGGAAAAATAAAGTGTTTGACGATTAGGTCCATTTTCACTATTTTTGTACCGAGGTAAGTTTGTATGTTAATAATGCAATGTTATATTTGTATTTTAATGTCTTGATATTGCATGAACTGTATGATTTATTCTATAAGCATATTCGACAAATTTCCGGCAAGAGAGAAATCCCGGTTGAACCTTAGTAATAGATTAGGATACAAGTGACATGTCACTAGGAACCCATGTGATTATGTAATTATGTGACCCGGGTGCTGGTCCCGTACGTCCTACCGATGGCTGGGTATACCAGAATACGTTGCAGATACCTAACAGCTTGTGTGAGCAGCACCATGTAGCTACGTCTCGACTGACAGCTTGTATAAGCAGGCCCGTGGATAGCTCGAGAGCGAGCCTATGTGTGTTATGAGATTGGTAGTAGCTTTAGCTACATATGTGGCACTTATGTGCAAAGTTTTCCGTGTATCCAATAGTATTCCAAGTGGTTCAACGGGTATGTCCAAGATGAGAAAGTATGTGATTATGTTACGAGTTGGTACAGTTATGTACGAAAAACTCAAAGAAAATGGATTCGGTATATGATGAACTAGTGGTAAGGATGTGATTAAATAAGTTATGCTTATGAAGTTTTAATGACATTTATGTTAGCACAAGTTATTTTATTCATATGACAAATGTATAATTAATGTTGTTTATTATTTGCATATGAACTTACTAAGCTATATTGCTTACTCCCCTTTCCTTTCCTTATCTTATAGTGTCACCAAGCTAGCTTGGGGAATTCACACTATCAACCATTCTTTTGGGTATCATTGAAATGTCAATATTTTGAGTTATGGCATGTATAGGGACTTGGTCATTTTGTTATATGTGTCATTGGTAATGTGGCCAAATGTATTGGCTTATAATGAGTAATGATTTCATTTTGTATATGGCCATGAAAGTTGGCTAATGTTGGTTATGAGTATCATTATATGTTGATACCATTCATGAATGTGGAAACTTGCATGATTTGTGTTGATAAATTATGATGTTAAAGCATGTTGGATGTTAGCATGTGGATGTGATGTCAATACCTTGGTTGTGGATGTTTTGGTTGCCTAAGTATGCTTGAATTGGTATTATATGATGTTGTGTAGGTATGTGCATGGAAGGGTGGCAAAAGGCTTGGTAAATAGCCTTATTTTGTCCACACAGGTAGACACACGGGCGTGTGTCTAGGCCGTGTACGACACACGGCTTTCCCCACGGGCGTATGTATTGGTTGTGTGTCCCCTGCACCTTAAATTGGAGAAACAGAATGCTCATAATTTAGCACACGGGCAGTGACACGGGCGTGTGTCTCGGCCGTGTGAGGGACACGGCCTCAGGCACGGGCATGTGTGCCGGGCGTGTGAAGTCTGCACCTATTTTATGAAAAATCATGAAAATTAAATCGACCACACGGCCTAGCACATGGGCTTTTGACTTGGCCGTGTGACTTCAATTTGTTCATGAGTTACAAACAAAGAGTTACACGGGGTTAGGACACGGGCGTGTGTGACCACACAGCCTGACCACACGGGCGTGTCTCATATCCACACGGGCGTGTGACCCCTGTTTAGCGGAAAATTTTCTAAGTTGTGTAAAAATTTCTAAAGTTCTCGGTTTAGTCTCGAACCACTTCCAAAGCATGTTTTGGGCCTCGTAGGCTCGTATTAGGGACTTTATGATTGAAAATGAATGGTTTTAATTTAGACGCAAATTTTGTGACTCAGAATTGTGTGAATGCTTGTGTTGTAAGTCTGGTAATGCCTCGTACCCTATTCTGGCGTTGAATACGGGTAAGGGGTGTTACAATCCTTCTCTCACCTTCCTTATTCTCCATGTATGAAGCCACAGCATGATAAAGTAACTACGGTCAAATCATTAGTTTTTGTGCACTAATGATTAATGTTTCTAATTTTTGTGACTGTTTTTTATTCACTTTTGACTTTTTCAACATATCTCATTCACAATGCTTTCTTTTTCATTGTTCAAGTACTTTTCTTACTCGTTTTGACTTTTTATGCATTTTTCTTTTCTTTCGCACATTTTGGCTAGACCTATAATCACTATGTCACGCTATTCTTGTAACACCCCTAACCCTTCTCTTCTCCAGATTAGGGTTACGAAGTATTACTATAAAATCAGAAAATGTTATCAATAAATCATTAATTAAATAACCACATTCAAAACATATCAAACATAAGCATATTGTCCCTAAATCGAGCCTTCGAGGCAATTCGGGACCAATTTGAAACAAAGTAGAAGTTTTAAGAAATATATGAAAAATTTCAAAACAAAGGACACATAATCGTGTGGCCAGGCCGTGTAACTTTTGAAATGGGGGCACACAACTCTGTCTCAGCTCGTGTCCCTGTCTGTGTAACTCACTGAGTTAAGCCACATGGCTATTTTGCAGGTCGTGTGCTGGGCCGTGTAACACACTGAGTTAAAACACATGGCCAAGTGACACGGGCGTGTCCCAGACCGTGTGCACCAAAATGAACCTTAAATGAAAAGTTTACCATTTCAAGCTTTCTTGGACACAAAGTAAACCATTTACCAACCCATAGACCTATCCAAAAAAACATTAAACAAGCTCAAAACATTCTAATTTCAACCATCTTAAGTGCCTAACCAATGTAGCCTCATTGGTACCACAAATATACACCTAACCAACAATATAAACCATCATCCAAAACATGCCATTTCTTACAGCTTAACTTCTAACCAATATGCCTATCATAGGCACCTCAAATCTCAACAAATCAATTAGACCTCTTAGTCATACATATTCTACAAATTTATATCAAAAACATATTCTATCATTCACATTTCATAGCAAGGCATTATCTAAACTTTTGTCAAGCAAATATTAAAATTATGTATAGGTGTTCATGATACCAAATTTGCAATTAGGTTCATTATTTACATTACACATAACTAAAACAAAAGTAAGGTCAACATACGCCTATTACATGCCATATAATCCAAAATAATGTTCCAAAAACTACCGAAAACGGATGGATAGTGTGACTCGAGTACTGATCCAATCATCCAACCTTCAAGAGTATCTACAAGAACAAAAATTAACACAAGTAAGCTTATTGAAGCTTAATAAGTTCGATGAATAAAAACAAACAATAAGTCTTACCAAAGTAAGCATAACAATTCAATCAAATATAACTCAACAATGAATATTTCCTGCCATCCACAAGGTCAAACTGGTGAATTGTATAATTCAATTCAAAGCTCAAATGGTAGTTTCTAGAAAACATATATATATTCATAATGGAGTCAATTCAAAATGTCAAATACAAGCCATGCCATTCAAAATCAGTAGATAAGTTATAATACAAAGATTTACGACCTAATGAACGACTTACAGATACAAGTACATAAATAATCCAACCGAAACACGCCAAATGCTCATAAGAGCTAATCCACCCAATAACACGCCAAATGCTCATAAGAGCTAATCCACCCGATAACTCACCAAAACACGGAGTATAACACGAGAGTTCGCAAACAAATGCTGAACCTCAGTCTACTCGGGAAAAATGTATAAATCACACCACAACAATCTCCACTCTAATTCCCACATAACATGCCGTCATTCAATTGTACTCTATCTCGCGTTCATCCGATCCATGTATTGAAATTAAATAATATTTCTCAATCAACTTTATATCAAAAATAAGACTATTATATCTATTATATCATCAAACATTTCATATAGATATTAAATTATAAACTGTACGAACTTACCTGGACTGAGTTGTAGTAGTTGTAGAAGTTTAGGGACTATCCCGCTATTTTTCCTTTTTCACGTAAATGAATAGGGTCTTGATCTAAAATTAAAATTCCCAATTATTAGCTTACATTTCATATTCCAATTTACTTTACATTTTATACCCTTATATTTTTCAAAGTCACACAATTGCCCCTAACTTTCACAACTTTTGTAATTTAGTCCCTTAACCCGAGAATCATCAAGTAAACCATTTTCTAGAAATCAAATTATAGCTGAATATTCTAGGCCCTTAAACATTCTCTATTAAACATCAAATCAACCTTCAAACCTTGAAATTTTGACAATTTAACAATTTAATCCTTAAATCAAAATCTAACAAAAATCACTTCAAAAAACAACCAAATATCACAATCAAAGCTTCAAACATATAAGAATCATAAAAAACAACCAAGATTCATCAATGGTAACTTCCAAAATTTTTAACGGATTCAAAAACAAAGGTACGGGCTAGCTGGACCTAGTTGCAACGACCTCAAAAACATAAAAATTACAAGAAAACTGACCAATTTACGTACCATGCAAAGCTAAGAAGGTAACCGAAGCTCCCAAGTCTCCAATGGTGATTTTAGGCCAAGAAGAAGAGAAAAATGAAGAAAAATGCCTTTTGATTAAATTTGTTTTTATTAATTTTAAATTAATTACAAAATTGCCATTAAATCAATTTTCTTTAAATTTTTCTTTAATTTTCAACCCCATTACCGTCCACTATTTACTAATAAGGTATAATTGCCTTATTGGTCCTCCCTCATTTATTAGTTAAGCTATTAAATCATCCAAATGCAATAATTAACAAGTTTTGCACTTTTTACAATTCAACCTTTTTTCTTAAATTAACTACCTAAACGATAAAATTTCCTAACCAAATTTTAATTTGACTTTAATGACTCCTTAAATATTCTATAAATAATATTTACGAGTCAACATGATAGAAATTTTTGGTCTCGAAACCAATTTTTTGTCACCACTAAAAAACAGGCTATTACAACTCCTTCCTAGTCCACTCTGATTTTTGCAAAACCACTATGATTTCTTTACCTATCCCTCAATATGTATGGTCAAACATCTAAATTCGTGCATTTCATGGACCAAATAAAAATGGTAAGCAAAAATTTGCATTTTGGCTCGAGTTTTGCACAAAGGTTCATCAAGAACTTTTTTTTTTGGCTCAAATGTAGGTACTAAGGATTAATGAATAAGGTTGAATTTTTGGCTCTAGGTTATACCAAACAATGCCTTAGGTCATCCTTAGGTATCTCAATATTCAAAATTTTAATCAATCAAGCCATCACAATTTTAACCATTTATCATACATACTAGCATGCTCGTTTCCTTATATTCTCTCTATCATTTGGTATATTCAATTACTTAATGCCTATTTACAGTGTAACATATAGAACGTAGTAGTCTAATAACTGAATATTTAAAATCATTCACTATCATGCCAAATTTACAGTAAATACAATCAACCTATATACATGCTCCTAACCAATCACTTGTAATTCTACAAGCTCAAGCACACTTTCGACAAGAAAAAGAAACGAAAAAGCATAAAAATAATAATTAAATTTCATAAAATAAAAAATGAAACTTCCTATGTTGCCCCTCACACACACACACTTTAGATAGCACATTTTACCTAATGTGCAACCCCTAAATAGATAAGGAACAAAGTTACCCGATTGATTATGACATTGTCGTAGTCTTATGGTGTGTGTTTCCTTTCTTGTTCACTTGAAGCTCGTAAATGTAGCGCTTCCTTCATGTGGAGTTCCTACATAGGAAATTCAAAAAGAAAAAACAAAAAATATATAAAACTACTATTACTTCTACTTCTAACAATAAAAATAAAAATAATCCTAATTAATTGTTTTACAATCCCAAAAATTAAAAATAGTTTGTCAATCATCAAAATGGGGCGATTGTCCCCCCTCCATCGATGGTTTCCCTCGGTTCGATACATGACCTCGAGAGGAGCATACGTCCGATGAATGTGCATGTCGGGTTGGGCTACAAATGGCGGGCCCTCTCTACATAGATTGTTGCGGCTGAAACGCCGCCTTATAGTCATCATCCTTCTCCTTTTGAGAATCTTGTTCTATTTCATCCTCCCCCTCTTCATGTACCTTCTCTTCACTTCTTTCCTCCTCAGATGTATGATAGGGCCATATTTGTTCGGTGGCAAATTTGGTGTTCTCATTTCATTTTTTCGTGCGAACTCCTGAAAGACCGGGCCCGTCTCTTACATCCACCTTAACATCCATTTTACGTTCGAGATGCTACTTCCTTTTAACCCTTTCCACGATTCTGGTTTTGTTTTCTATTTTAGTGAATCCAGGACATCCATTTTCTTTGTTTTTAATTTTTTCCAATCTTGTATTTGTTTTCTTAGAAGCTCCATGTATTGCGTATATAATGAATCTCCTATGAGACTCCTAGATGGCTTCATGAACTGTTCTGTGGTTGTCATTAGAACTCTGAGCTTTTTTCATAGGGCATCACTAAATGAGGGAAAAACCCTAACTTTTTGGACACTAATGCACCGTTTCATGTAATGATAGCTCCATGTCTTGATGGATACACGTTTCTTTTACAAAATAGTATATAACAAAACTGCTCAGAAAGTATTGACTTTAGATACGTTTAAAGCAGGACCAATTCGATAACATAAAATTTTCATCTGTATCTTCGCTACAAGAAACATAATTGCTTGATTAAATGAAGTGAATATCGGTGCCCAGGTGCTGTTTCCATTCACCCCTACCTTCTATTAAAAAGTTTATAATGTTATCCATATTAATATCCTTAAAGTATTCTAAATTGCTATTTTCAAAAAAACGGGATTCATAATACGGAGCATTATAATATTCACAAATTTCCCTAAGGGTGACATGTACGTCTATGCCTCTCACAGGTACCTTTTCCCAAATAGCATCGTATGGTCTCCTAGACTCCCTGTCCCTAAATGATGCATAAAATTCTTATACTACTGGGACTATAGCAGGGTCTTTAGGGGTTACGCAAAAAAATTTCCACCTAAGGTTTTAGACAAACAACCAAATTTCCTTGCACAAGACCTTTGATGGTTCAAAGCCCTTCTCTTGTATGAACGTATTTCCCTGAAGTTCTAAGAAAATTTTTTTGACATTTGGGTTTGGAAATTTTGATGGATTCGTAACCACCGGTGTCTCTTATTCATTAGTTCTTCTAGATTTCCTAGTAGGCATTTCCAATAATATTTATCTAGAATCAACTAACCAAAAGCAAGCAATTTATTTCAAAGTGACCAAGAAATAATGAAATGGAACAGTAAAAATTTAGTTGGAACCCTTACCTTGTTTGAAAGATCGTGATTCCTCGAAAAAATTCGTTGCAAGTTCCTTGTTGATCTGGTGCTTTTGTCCCTGCACAAAGTAGAATACAATAAAAAGAAAGAAGAAGGAAGAAAAGTTGTAGCAAAATAGAAAGAAAAAGAGAAAAAGGGTTTTTGAGTTTCAAGAGTTTAGGAGGTTTTGGAGTTAAGAAGGGTTTAAGAATAAGTTAAAAGTGTTTGAGTTTTAAAAATATCGGTGTTTTTAGGTTAAAAATCAGGTAAAGCAAGGGTTAAAATTGATGGGTTGCGCGGCGGCTTAGGTCAACCCTACAAAAAATTGCAATGATGTCGGGACGTAGGGGTTCCATGTCGTGACACCCCTGGCAGGTTATTACTGTCACGGCATCGGGGTTTAATGTTGTGACACACCTTGAAAGTTTTAAATTTGGGGGTTACTGACCGCTATGTCGTAACACAGAGGTTTTGTGTCACGACATTGAGATGATTTGCTCGATTCCTCAAACTTGTTATCGGTGTTGTAACATCAAAGGGTCCATGTTGCGTCACCGACTCTGTTTTTGCCCTTCCTTTTGAATTTTAAAGTTTTCGGAATAACATATCTTTAAAAATCTTAAATAAAATTAATTCCTAAGCTACCCATAAGTCTATTAAAATTCAATAATTTACAAAAATTTAACATAATTTAAAAAGAGGCCAGGTATTGTTGTCGGATTCGTCCGTCAGCTCTGTCAGTCTATACATGGATGTGCCTTTAATCGATTTTCTATTTGTATTAGTACAGCATCCATTGTGCCTCTCTACCTTGTTCTGTTTGTCCCGTTTTGTGAATTTTCTCTTCTATCCTGCACTTTTCATGGAAAATACCTTTTTTGGCTCAATGTAATTAGAGGTTTTTACAGTTATTTCATAACATGTCTTCCCTAACTTTTCCCTATTTCCCTCATTCTATTGATGATCACATTTGAATACTTCAGTCTCACCATTGATTTTCATGATTAACTCATTATTTTCAAGATCGATGAGGGACTTAGTTGTGGCTAAGAATGGTCTACCTAACAGGATAGGTATCTCACGACTTCTTTAAAATCCAAAATCACGAAATCAACCGAGATGATTAAACTAAGCACCCTAACCAACACATCTTCAAGTACTCATTTTGGTTGTACCGAAGATCTATCAACTAATTATGGTGTGATATGGGTGTTTTTAAGTTCCCTTAACTCGAGTTTCTTGTATATTGATAAGGGCATTAGATTTATGCTAGCTCCTAGGTCACATAGAGGTTTACTAAAGTGAATATCCACTATCTCTATAGGAATTATAAAATCCCCCTGATCTTTCAGTTTTGGGAGTATATGTTTAGAAATTATTGCACTACATGATGCATCTATATTAACTTGCTCTCGTGTTTTAAGTTTCCTATGCCTAGCCATGATTTCATTTAAGTACTTAACGTATTTAGGAACTTTTTCAATTAATTTTATCAGAGGCAAGTTAACATAAAGTGATTTGAATAAGTTTAGAAAACTTGCAAATTTCGCTTAATCTTGTTTTCTTTTATCTTCCAACAGTGAGGGGAATGGTACCTTAGTTAGTACAGATTCTCGAGTTGGCTCAACTTTTGGCTCAGCTACCTTTTCTGATTGAGGTTTAGCATCATTGTTTCGAGGGGCTTCTTCTTGAAGATCATCGGCATCCTCCTTGTCCTCCTCTTGAGTTGGGTTATTCGGGCTACTCAATACTTTACCCGAACAGAGAAGAATTGCTTTCGTGTGTACCTTCCCTTCCCTTTAAGGATTATTTTCAGTGTTACTTGGGATCCCGGTGCCAATTTGTCTTTTGATATCTCTCGTCATTCTCATCAATTGGCTCATTTGATCTTCGACTTAGTCAATATCTTTGTTGTTTGGGTACACTGAGACTATACTTATTTCACTTCAGTTCGTATTTACTGTATCTCTCCTTCGATTCAATCCAATTTTTGACCACATACAATACGGTCAATTGGGTTGGCCCTTTCCTGAGGTTTTTGTAGAAATGAAGGTTGGTAAGTAATATTTTGTTTAACAGGGTTAGAACTATTACCTCCTCTTTGATTGCTGCCCCATCTCAGATTTGAGTGATCTCTCCAGCCTAGATTATAAGTATTTGAATAGGGATTTCCACCCCTGTTCCTGATGTAATTCACGTTCTCGATTGGGTTCTCAAAATATTGATCGATAGGTCTATGTCCACCGAATATTGAAGATCCAATAGATGTACACTCTATCTGGTTAAGTCTATCCAAGATTTGTTGGTATTTATCTTCTTTTTGAATAGCTTTTACTACGGATGGTCTCTAGCCATAAGTAAATCGTTCGTTTGGCCACTGGCAGGAATTCATCGCCATGTTTTCAATAAGATCATACACATCCTTGTATGTTCAATTCATCAGGGCTCCTCCTGTGGCTCCATCTAATCCTGATCTTGCATTTGCATCCAACCCGTTGTAGAACATCTACAATCGTAACCGATCGGGCAGACCATGATGTGGGCATCTCTGAACCAACATCTTAAACCATTCCCAAGCTTTGTGAAAACTTTCTCTTTCTAATTCCTTGAATGTGGTAATCTCTCTCCTAAGTTGGATCGTCTTGCTAATAGGAAAGAACTTGTGTAGAAACTTCTCCGCAAGTTCGTTCTATGTCATGATAGATATTGGTGCTTGTGAATCTAACCAAAAGAAAGCGTTATATATTAAGGAGAAGGGGAATAATTGAAGACGAATAGCATCATTGATGACCGCGTTAAATTTAAAAGTATAAGAAAGTTGGAGAAACCGCTTTAAATTTTGATTTGGGTCCTCCTTTGTTGTCCCTCTAAATTGCAAATTATTATGTATAATCTAGATCATGCCCGGTTTAATCTCAAAGTTTTTTGTCATGATGACCAGCCTTGCGATGTTGCCTTGTACCATATCTAGATCTGGTAGCGCGGTCTCTTAAGGTTCTTTCTTCTCTTGGCATCGATGGGTCTAATGGTAGTTGTGGTGGTGGATTGCCCGCAGCAGGTGGGTTATTTTTCATTTGTTATTGTTGTTGTTGTTGATGATTTCTATGAATTATTCTTTCTGGATCAGTGGGTCGCTCTATAGGTGTGCCCCTACTTCAAGTCATACACTGAAGCCACAAAGATAAATAAAAATGTTAGTAAAGAGAAATAAAATAAAAATCGTATCTACAATTTAAAAATTTTCTAATTATTCTATTGTACGCAAAAATTAAAACTAATTCAGTAACAATTTCCTTGGCAATGGCGCCAACAACT
Organism: Gossypium sturtianum; assembly: GCA_025698515.1. Lineage (NCBI taxonomy): Eukaryota > Viridiplantae > Streptophyta > Magnoliopsida > Malvales > Malvaceae > Gossypium > Gossypium sturtianum. The sequence goes on along the minus strand of CM046950.1, from coordinate 136,811,365 downwards.
TGATCGTCTCCGTGTAACACCCTATACACGGCCTGGTCGCCAAGCCCAAATACGGGATGCCACACCACCGTCTCATCTCACTCACAATAAGTGGAAAGCCTATTCTAAGCAAAACGTCATTTATTATAATATGCTTGTAAGTTTTAGGTCAGTTAATTGCTTTATTAGATGCAAAGCATACCATAAACAGTCCTAAAAATGAGTATTAACATGCACAAGTTCCATTTAACAAAATTCTCAAAACTGTCACGTAGGTATCGATACTGACACTAGGGTATCAATATTTTCACTAAGTTGTATCGATACCACTTGCAAAAATGATACCAAACTTGCATTCTATATCTCGATTAAAAACCCAAAGTCTCAAAAATGATCGGTACCTGTCATGAAATATCGATACTTTAACCATGAGTATCGATACTCGAGCAAAGGTATCGATACCAAATCTCTATTCTGACTTCCTGCACGTCTCAAAACACAGATTATCGATACCTCTGCTCCAGACCTCAAAAATGTAGCATACATAAGCAATTAATCCATTCCAATTTAGTTCCTAAACATCATACATCAATTACTTCGATAATTAATCATTCAATGGCCTAATTAATAGTTCAATATTGCAATAATGTGTTCGAGCGAGTAATGTCAATCCCTCATCATGTTCATGAACTCAAGCATAACAATAACATGTAATCCTTATAAACTGAACCAAAAACCAGCAAAATGTCTAGAAGTTACCATGGCTATATACAAGTCTACCACATTGCCTCATTCCTCAAAACGTAAATAAATGTAGAACACATACGAAATAACAAATAGGCTTGCATAGATCACCCCTCAGAAAGCCACACCACTCACACTGTCACACAACTATCTACAATAGTTTAAAAAGGGAGTGGGTGAGCTTAACAAGCTCAGTGAATGCTCAGAATAACCACAATGCAAACAATTCATCAAGCATCAATGAAACAACCATATAGCCTAACCTCAATAGTCCCAACTCTAGTGTCATATTATACTTACTCGTGCATTATTACCAGTTCTTTTACAAGGTAAACGTATTCACTTTTAAGCATATATCACATTACACATATGATTACATAATGTTCAAGCACATATCACAATACTCATATAATCGCATAACGTTCAAGCATATATCGCAATACTCAAAAATAGGTTTATAGATAAATTGCATATGGTCATATGCCACATATCACAATACACACATATTCATAGTTTAAGATAATTTTGGCACTTGAGCTATGAAACATAAAAGTGAGCTTTATCATCACTCATTGGATACACGGATCTCCAACACACCATGCATAGACTCGTATAGTCGAACATATCCCATAAGTGTAGCCTATAGCTAACACTCTCAAACGCACCAAACACACATATTCTGGTGAATGGACTTTAGCTCGCATTCCCTTATCTCTCCACAAACTGTCCCTGGGCCTCAACGCCCCAAATATCAAAACATGAACAAGTGAGTACTCACAATCCTATGGCATGACAACTATATCCAACGGTCTCATTAAGTCACAAGGCCAAAGTATCCATATTGTCATCAAATATTACTTTATTGATTATGCATACATATTCTCTACATAACCATATCATTAGCACATTATACACACTATCACATGGCATGAATAACATACCCTCATATTTATCGTCACAACAGTCATCACAGCATGTTCATATCTTGTCGCATCGTAACTCTCTTTATCACAATTCACAAACATATTTATCACATATTTAGCATAGGTAAAAGAACACTTACACTCGAAATTTAGAGAAGGGGCTTAGGCAACCTCTAATTTCCCAAATAAACAACGAATCGCTTATGAGCAGCTGTTCCAAAACACTCACCAAAATATACGCCTTTTACGAAAACTGAAAACTTAGACAAGCTTTTATTTGCCTCTATCTCTACTCATTGAAGGTCCTATTGACTCCGACGCTTCAAAAAGACAAACCACACAAACACACATTCAACAATCAGTCATCAACTTCATTAAAACAGTCACAAACTGTAACACCCCAAACCCGGTCAACACACCACGACCGAATCTGGCATATTACGGAGTGAAAACATTTTAAGTAAAACAAGTTTGCCGATTTATTTCTATTGAAAACGCTGTTATCATTTTAAGGTTTAGAAAACCCCGTATAAAGTGATGTTGAAATCGTTTAGTGTTGTTTTAAAATCTGGAAAGTAAGTTTTGGAACATCCAATTGTTGTTTCTAATTTTGGAAAACCTTTCGATACTTATTAACAACCGAGTGAGTTGAACATAGTTAAGATTAAAACCATTTGCATTTGAAGTTGTTTGAAAATTTAGGTTGAAAATCATCTATATTACCTTTGTTGTTACCCTATGAATAATGCTACCCGATGGTAACGTTTGAAAATCCCGAAATAGAGTATAGTTCTTGAAAACGTTGCTATTTATCCGGTTACTTAAGCAATATCGAATTGTTAACCACATGCATAATATCATCCAAAAAGTAAAGCAGGTAATTTAAAAGCCAAAATAATACTTAGCGGCCTTATTACAAAACCAAACCAAATTTAAAGTAAATAGATAAAACTAGAGTAGTAATTTAAAATCAAAAACCCGAAAATAAGTTTGCATGGCCACCTCGAGTCCTCCCCGGCTCCCTATCCGCGATCTATGCCTCATCTGCAAAATATAAGGGAAGGGGTGAGTCACCGAGACTCAGTGTATAAATCCCTAACCCGATAGTGCAAACACTTACACAAATCATCAGTAAAACATGCAAATCATGCAACCCCATAACCTAACCATCCGATCTCCTTTATCTACCCCGTGTGGTCAAAACCACTGGTGGTCAAAACCACTGGTGACCGTAGTCACAAATCAAGTGATGGGCCAACCCATCGTGTGGTCAAAACTACTGATGACAATCCCGTATCAATCATGTGGGGCCAACCCACTGTGGTACCAAACCACTGGGACGAGTCACAATATCCATATGTGGTCAAAACCACTGGTGGTCAAAACCACTGGGACTTAATCACAAATAATAGTATCAAAGACGGGGCCAACCCGCCGTATGGTCAAAACCACTGGTGACAGTCCAAATAATTCTTCCCCCTCCTCTCAACACTCCCACCATCATGTCCATATAAATCGTGGCATAATAACGTAGGATGATGCAACTAACACATGGCATAGCATTAAACAATGACATGATAGCATATATCGAAATCCATAATCAGGGGACTTACCCGGAGTCCACGCTCATGCCCACAAGGCATAACTACCGGTTTCAATGGCTATTAACAGTAACATAATAAACATATCATACTAACGAAGTGTGTAAGCGTTACACACCTGACTATTCGTAGATCTAAGCAAAATTTTGAAACTATGCAAAACTAACGAGATCCCGAAACGTTTGCCTCTTCCCTTCCTGTATTCAGCCAACACCTTGTTAATGAACAAAAGCCCATTCAGCTCATCTAGAAATCCCGAAGGATGAAATAACGCACAATAAGACCTTTACCAAGATCGATTAGCCAAATCCCGAAGATCTACTGTATTCGGCTATACCCCCCTTACTGACAGATTCGGCCACCAATCACCAAAGTTCGGCACACCCTAGTGATATTTGGGGATTTTGGGTACCTCACTAATATAGAACAAGAAAAGAGTTTAAGATCCCGATTTATAACGAATGGAGAATTAGGAAAAGAGAATGGCAAGTGAGATCCGGCATTAACCAAATCAATCGAGAAAAGAAGAATAAGAAGTTATACTTACAAGGAGATTCGGCTATGACCCAAAAGAAAGAGATAGATTTCAGCACTTCAAAGGGGATTAAAACACGTGAGAAGAGAAGAAAAATAGGCTAAGGGTATTCGGCCAAGGTTCTTGATGGAAACGAAAGAGAGACAACAAAGCTTTCGGCTTTTCAAGATGGTAGAGATGGATAAGAAAATGGAATGGGATTGAAGGGATTCGGCAAAGGAGAGTGAAAGAAGTTTCGGCACAAGGAGATTTGAAAGAGGGACGAAAGATGCCGAATGAAACTAAGGAATTTGGTTTCGGCTTTGAGAAAAATAGGGAGAAGAAGAAGTGAACAAAGATGGTGGATTCGGCAAGGTAGGCATTCAATGAGTGAACCGAAAAGAAAAGGGAGAGAACGGCTACCAAGTTCGGCTCTTCAAAAGAAATGGCACAAGTGGTTCGGCTAATTACAAGAGTTGCCAAAAAGAAAGAAAGCAAAAGCAAATGGGGTTTCACTTTGACACTAAACGAAAAGAAAAGACCTTCTAAGCTAGCCGACTCTAGCTAGCTCCCATAGCATATTCGGCCACCCTCCAAAGAACCCAAAACCGATTGCACTTGCCCAAAATACCTTCCCATTTTCTTTGAACTCTCCCCATCTCAAACTCCTCATTTTTCTCCACAAAAACCTCTCTTCCACTCATTCAAACTCGTTTGAATGAGTCCACCAACTAAAATCTCTCTTCTCCACATATTTTAAATCATCGACTTGATCCATATCTTTCCAACAGAGTCCTACAGAGCACTCCTCCTTCTCAACTTGGCGTGAAAAAGAATAAGTGAAAGTGGGATTTACTGTTTGCTCGAACCAGAGCTCTCCTTCCTGCATGTGGCGTCACCTTCCCCAGTACCTTAGTGGCGCCTCCTTTGCCACTAGGTTACTTGTGTCTAAACCCTTCGATAATTCTTTTAACCCCTAACTTCCTTAGCTTCCTCTCTCTAAGCACTAAAACAAAAAATTTTGCCATGTCTCAGGCCTAACCCGAGGTCATGCCTAGACCCCAAAACATGCTAAACTAGCACAGTAGGCACAATAACACATGTGACCACACACAAAATGCAGAGACCCCGATTTAAGGATATTACAGTTCTACCCCCCTTAAAAATAATTTCGGCCTCAAAATTACCAGTCGGAAGAGTTGAGGGTATTGGTCGCTGCATCGCATCCTCCGGTTCCCACGTGGCCTCCTCCGTACCATGGTTCCGCCATAATACTTTCACCAAGGGAACTGACTTCCTACGCAGAACCTTGACATCCTGATCCAAAATCCGTACCGACTCCTCCTCGAAAGACAAGTCCGAGTTAACCTCTATCTCCGCAACTGGCACAACATGCGACGGATCTGATCGATAACGCTTAAGCATTGAAACATGAAACACGTCGTGAATCTGACTTAACTCTGCGGGTAACTCGAGCTGATAAGCTACTGGTCCCACTCGCTTCAACACCGTATATGGTCCAATAAACCTAGGACTTAGCTTGCCTTTTCGCCCAAATCTCAACACCTTTTTCCATGGCAATACCTTCAGGAAGACCTTGTCACCCACTACATACTCTATATCCCTACGCTTAAGATCAGCGTAAGAGTTCTGCCTGTCCGATGCTTCCTTAAGACGAGTCCAAATCACCTTAACCTTATCCTCGGTTTCTGTCACCAACTCTGAACCCAACATCTGTCGTTCACCTAGTTCTGTCCAACACGTCGGAGTACGACATTTCCGTCCATACGTTGCCTCATATGGTGCTATTTGAATACTCGCTTGATAACTGTTGTTATAAGCGAACTCTGCCAACGGTAGGTACTCCTCCCAACTACCGCTGAAATCAAAAACACAGCCCCTTAACATGTCTTCCAAAATTTGGATTACCCTCTCGGTCGCCCATCGATACTGCGGGTGAAAAGCCATTCTGAAATCAACCTCGTACCCCAACGCCTGGATGCAAAGCTTTCCGAACCTCGACGTGAACCTGGGATCCCTATCTGAAATAATTGACACTGGCACTCCATGCAACCTTACTATCTCTGCCACATACAACTTGGCTAACTTCTTGAGCGAAAAGTCAACTCTTACTGGTATGAAATGAGCTGACTTAGTCAAACGGTCTACAATCACCCAGACTGAGTCCTTCTTACTAGGCGTAAGGGGTAGCCCATCGACAAAGTCCATGGTAATCCTTTCCCACTTCCATCTGCGGGATCTTGACCGGTTTGCAGCCTCTGACGATGGCGATGCTCGGCTTTAACTTGCTGGCATGTCAGACACTTGCCCACAAACTCCGTTACTTCTCGCTTAAGACCTGGCCACCAAAACTGTTCCCTCAAATCACGATACATCTTACTGCCTCCAGGATGCATAGCGTATGGGCTGCTATGAGCTTCCTGAAGAATCTGCTGTCTCAACTCAACGTCCTTGGGCATACATACTTTCCCTTGAAAACACAGTACTCCATCACTGCCCAAACTATAACCCTCTAATTCACTATTCTGTACTTGCAACCTCCGAGCACTCAAAACCTCATCTATCAGCTGTTTCTCCTTAACCTGATCAATCCAAGTCGGCTTTACTTGCAATTTCGCCAACAAACTCCCGTCGTCATATAGACTAAGGTGAGCAAACATTGACCTCAGATCTGCTACAACCTTACGGCTCAACGCATCAGCTACTACGTTAGCCTTACCCGGATGGTACTCAATCGAGCAGTCGTAGTCCTTCAACAACTCGATCCACCTTCACTGCCTCAAATTTAAATTTTTCTGAGTCAAGAGGTACTTCAGACTCTTGTGATCTGTGTAGACTATCGACTTTTCCCCATACAAGTAATGCCTCCAAATCTTCAAGACAAAAACCACTGCAGCCAACTCCAAGTCATGTGTCGGGTAGCTACCCTCATGAGGCCTTAATTACCGAGACGCATAAGTGACCACCTTTCCATCTTGCATCAGCACACACCCTAAGCCAGTATGTGATGCATCACAGTAGACCGTGAATTCCTTTCTGCCTCTCAGTGAATCAACACCGGAGCTTGATCGAAATCTTCTTTAACTTTGTCAAAACTTTCTTGCTTTGTTTCTCGGACCACACAAACAGAACCCCTTTTCTCAACAACTTAGTCAACGGTACACATCAAAGAAAAACCCTCTACGAACCTTCGTAGTATCTGCCAAACCCGAAAACTTGAACCTCGCAACCGAAGCTTAGGTGGTTTCCAATCCAACACTGCTTGATCTTTCGAGGATCCACCTAATCCCCTCGGTGATACCACATGACCCAAGAAAGTCACCTCCTTAAGCGAAACTCACACTTACTAAACTTGGCGAATAGTTGCTTCTCCTCAAAACCTACAGAACCACCCGAAGATGCGCGTCATGTTCCTCCTCAGATTTTGAGTACACCAAAATGTCATCTATAAATACCACGACGAATCGATCCAAATACGGCTGAAACACCCGATTCATCATGTCCATGAATGCTGCCGGTGCATTGGTCAACCCGAATGGCATCACCAGGAACTCGTAATGCCCATACCGAGTACGAAACGCCATTTTATGGATATTAGCCTCCTTCACCTTGAGTTGATGATATCCCGACCTAAGATCGATCTTAGAGAAAACTGATGCACCCTTGAGTTGATCAAACAAGTCGTCTATCCTGGGCAACGGATACTTATTTTTGATCGTCAACTTATTCAGCTGACGGTAGTCTATACACATCCGCATAGTACCGTCTTTCTTCTTAACAAAAAGCACAGGTGCTCCCCAAGGTGATACACTCGGTCGAATGAAACCTCTATCCAGCAACTCCTGAATCTGAGCCTTCAACTCTACCAATTCTTTCGGCGCCATCCTATACGGGGCAATAGACACTGGCGCGATTCCGGGTAACAAGTCTATACCGAACTCAACCTCGCGGTCGGGGCAAACCCGGAAGTTCCTCCAGGAATACATCGGCAAATTCCCCTACGGTTTGGACATTCTCCACAATGCATCCTTGGCTTCAAAGCACGGACATGCACCATAAATGCCTCACAACCTTTCCTAACCATTTTCTCCGCCTTCACTCGAGAGACCACATTGGATAGGTAATCTCTCCTATTACCTATCATCACTACCTCTTCGCCTTCCACCGACTTCAACACCATGCGCTTTGTTTGCGCAATCCAAAGCGGCTTTGATACTTTACTAGCCAATCCATCCAGAGAATCGGATCGAACTCCCCAAACGGCGGTTCCATCAAGTCGACCAAAAACACGACCCCTTGAAGTTCTAGGGTACATCCCTATATAGTTTATTTACTTCTGAGAAATGACCTAGAGGGCTTATTCTTCATCTCCTAGAAGTAATTTCAAAGTCTAAGTTCATTATTTCCGCTATGCTCACGGCAATATACGAGTCGTCGAACCCACATCAATCAAAGCATTATAAGGTAGACCAAAGATTAAGAACATACCAGTTATGACGTCCGGTACATCGCCCTCCTCTCGACGCCTCGCTGCATAGACCAATCCAGGCTGTCTCGCCTCTGCACCACTGCACTTACGCGCCTCGGTGCTCCACGGCTACTACCAGAGCCATTACCTCCCCCAGGCACCACGGCCCCTCCGAGGTCGCCGACCATCCCTCCCGATCGTATGCGATCGATCCCCGGTGCAACCTAGGCGATCTTTGTGGGCGATCCCTCACTCGGTGCCCCATCGATCCACACTCAAAACATCTTACGTTTCGGTCCAACATTCTTCCGTGTGAGATTTCCCATACCGAGCACATCGTGGCGGCCATCGAGTGTTAGCGGCGGCGCAGCCTCGCGGCTTGATTCGACCCACCATATCTACCCCTTTTACTGCGATTCGGCGGACCCAAATGATCCGAATTCCTTTTATTATAACCCTTATCCGACTCCGTCTTCTGATCAAGTTTCACTTCCTCGGCAACTTTGGCCTTTTCCACTAAGACCGCAAACTCTCTTTCTGCGCAGGGGGCAATTAACATCCGCACTCGTCTCTCGGCCCATCCTCAAAATCGACACACGGCGCTCATGCTCCGTGCCCACAATACCACGTGCATATCGACTCAGCCGAAGGAATTCTGCCACATATTCTGACACAGTCTTATTACCTTGGACCAAGTTCAGGAACGCCTTGCGCTACGCATCAATATAGCTAGCCCCTATGTATTTCCTCTGATAAGCTGCTCTAAAGAATTCCCAAGTAAGATCATCCGCCATTGCTCCATTCCTAACTGTGAGCCACCACTGATATGACTCATCTCACAGCAGAGATACTACCCCCTTAAGCTTCTCCTCAGCCGAGAAGTTTAGATCATCCATAATACGTTCTGTCGCCTCCAACCAATATTCCGCTGTGTTAGGAGCCACACCGGAGATACCTCTAAACACCTCGGCACCATTAACCCGGAGTCATTCGGGCACAGATATCCTAGCTCCCATTCCAACGCCTGCACCCGCGACACTCTCCAAAACCTGCAGCATTGCCTGTGACACTGCATCATTACCACCCGTCTGATCCTGAAATTCCGTGCCCACAGCTGGCGGCGATGGTACCTCATTTTCTGACCCGTGTTTAGACCCGACCGGTTCGGACACAGTCATCCTACCTCTACCTCGTCCACGTGTATTATGCCCACGTCCACGTGCATTCATGATTACCGATACGAATTGATCTGACTACAAGTTTTATGCATTAGACTTTATTCCACTGTTTATTAAAGCACGATCTTATGAGAAGTTTAATCGAGAGATTGTTTAAATAAGTACATCCATCCTATAGTTCAAATCTCTAGGGCAGTCCCTACTACTATATAGTCATGCCAATATCACCATAATCACATCATCAAAAGCAACAGTTTTGGGGTACTTACCTGGGCAGATTGGTGCCGGAGACTCGGTGCCATGCTTTCACCACTGTACTTTATCCCATAAAAGCCTTTCATAAACCATTTTAAAACATTTATGGGCCTCGGGCCAACAGCCGAGCTGTTGAAACTGGCTCTGATACCAAACTTGTAACACCCCAAACCCGGTCAACACACCACAACCGAATCTGGCATATTACGGAGTGAAAACGTTTTAAGTAAAATAAGTTTGCCGATTTATTTCTATTGAAAATGCTGTTATCGTTTTAAAGTTTAGAAAACCCCGTATAAAGTGATGTTGAAATCGTTTAGTGTTGTTTTAAAATCTGAAAAATAAGTTTTGGAACATCCAATTGCTATTTCTAATTTTGGAAAACCTTTCGATACTTATTAACAACCGAGTGAGTTGAACATAGTCAAGATTAAAACCATTTGCATTTGAAGTTGTTTGAAAATTTAGGTTGAATATCATCTATATTACCTTTGTTGTTACCCTATGAATAATGCTACCCAATGGTAACGTTTGAAAATCCCGAAATAGAGTATAGTTTTTGAAAACGTTGCTATTTATCCGGTTACTTAAGCAATATCGAATTGTTAACCACATGCATAATATCATCCAAAAAGTAAAGCAAGTAATTTAAAACCCAAAATAATACTTAGCGGCCTTATTACAAAACTAAACCAAATTTAAAGTAAATAGATAAAACTAGAGTAGTAATTTAAAATCAAAAACCCGAAAATAAGTTTGCATGGCCACTCGAGTCCTCCCGGCTCCTATCCGCGATCTATGCCTCATCTGTAAAATATAAGGGAAGGGTGAGTCACCGAGACTCAGGTGTATAAATCCCCAACCCGATAGTGCAAACACTTACACAAATCATCGATAAAACATGCAAATCATGCAACCCCATAACCTAACCATCCGATCTCCTTTATCTACCCCGTGTGGTCAAAACCACTTTGGTGGTCAAAACCATCGTGACCGAAGTCACAAATATATATATATCGTTGTGGTCAAAACCACTTTGGTGACCGTAGTCACAAATCAAGTGATGGGCCAACCCATCGTGTGGTCAAAACCACGATGACAATCCCAGTATCAATCATGTGGGGCCAACCCATCGTGGTACCAAACCACCGGGACGAGTCACAATATCCATATGTGGTCAAAACCACTTTGGTGACCGTAGTCACAAATATCATCAATGTGGTCAAAACCACCGGTGGTCAAAACCACTTTGGGACTTAGTCACAAATAATAGTATCAAAGACGGGGCCAACCCGCCGTGTGGTCAAAACCACTGGTGACAGTCCAAATAATTCTTCCCCCTCCTTTCAACACTCCCACCATCATGTCCATATCAATCGTGGCATAATAACGTAGGATGATGTAACTAACACATGGCATAGCATTAAACAATGACATGATAGCATATATCGAAATCCATAATCAGGGGACTTACCCGGAGTCCACGCTCATGCCCACAAGGCATAACTACCGGTTTCAATGGCTATTAACAGTAACATAATAAACATATCATACTAACAAAGTGTGTAAGCGTTACACACCTGACTATTCGTAGATCTAAGCGAAATCCTAAAACTACGCGAAACTAACGAGATCCCGAAACGTTTGCCTCCTCCCTTCCTGTATTCGGCCAACCCCTTGTTAATGAACAAAAGCCCATTCGGCTCATCTAGAAATCTCGAAGGATGAAGTAACGCACAATAAGACCCTTACCAAGATCGATTAGCCAAATCTTGAAGATCCACTGTATTCGGCTATACCCCCCTTACTGACAGATTCGGCCACCAATCACCAAAGTTCGGCACACCCTAGTGATATTTGGGGATTTCGGCTACCTCACTAATATAGAACAAGAAAAGAGTTTAAGATCCCGATTTATAACGAATGGAGAATTAGGAAAAGAGAATGGCAAGTGAGATCCGGCATTAACCAAATCAATCGAGAAAAGAAGAATAAGAAGTTATACTTACAAGGAGATTCGGCTATGACCCAAAAGAAAGAGATAGATTTCAGCACTTCAAAGGGGATTAAAACACGTGAGAAGAGAAGAAAAATAGGCTAAGGGTATTCGGCCAAGGTTCTTGATGGAAACGAAAGAGAGACAACAAAGCTTTCGGCTTTTCAAGATGGTAGATATGGATAAGAAAATGGAATGGGATTGAAGGGATTCAGCAAAGGAGAGTGAAAGAAGTTTCGGTACAAGGAGATTTGAAAGAGGGAAGAAAGATGCCGAATGAAACTAAGGAAGTTGGTTTCGGCTTTGAGCAGAATAGGGAGAAGAAGAAGTGAACAAAGATGGTGGATTCGGCAAGGTAGGCATTCAATAAGTGAACCAAAAAGAAAAGGGAGAGAATGGCTACCAAGTTCGGCTCTTCAAAAGAAATGGCACAAGTGGTTCGGCTAATTACAAGAGTTGCCGAAAAAGAAAGAAAGCAAAAGCAAATGGGGTTTCAGCTTTGACACTAAACGAAAAGAAAAAGACCTTCTAAGCTAGCCGACTCTAGCTAGCTCCCATAGCATATTCGGCCACCCTCCAAAGAACCCAAAACCGATTGCACTTGCCCAAAATACCTTCCCATTTTCGGCTGAACTCTCCCCATCTCAAACTCCTCCTTTTTCTCCACAAAAACCTCTCTTCCACTCATTCAAACTCGTTTGAATGAGTCCACCAGCTAAAATCTCTCTTCTCCACAAATTTTAAATCTGTCAGCTTGATCCATATCTTCCCAACAGAGTCCTACCTGAGCACTCCTCCTTCTCAACTTGGCGTGAAAAAAAAATAAGTAGAAAGTGGGATTTCTGCTGCTCGAACCTGAGCTCTCCTTCCCTGCATGTGGCGTCACCTTCCTGGTACCTTAGTGGCGCCTCCTTTGCCACTAGGTTACTTGTGTCTAAACCCTCCGACAATTCTTTTAACCCCTAACTTCCTTAGCTTCCTCTCTCTAAGCACTAAAACAAAAAAATTTTACCATGTCTCAGGCCTAACCCGAGGTCATGCCTAGACCCCAAAACATGCTAAACTAGCACAGTAGGCACAATAACACATGCGACCACACACAAAATGCAAAGACCCCGATTTAAGGATATTACACAAACATAGGCCTAAGCTACCTTATCTTTTAACTGAAACTTTCAACATAGAAAACTTTAGATTAGAATATCTCGGTCTACACTTAATCTTTTCGTGTGAAATGAATATCTTTCATCTACGTATTCATCTACGGCTAATTATCAACTTTTAAGCTACACAAAACTACACTTTTTAAGGTATCAAAATTTTTCGACAAGTTTTGGCCATTACAATGAAAATTCATTAAAACTCAAGAATTTCTTAACGGAACTTCAAAGTAACTTCAGAAAGCTTCTAATCAAGTTAAAACAAGTTGAAAAACACTTTGAAATATGTTTTGTGTGTTTAATTTTTCTTTGTAGGAACCCCATAATTTTTGAAGGAACTATAAGTTCGAGCCAAAACCACAAGGAGTAGTTCCACCAATTGTGTTGCACATATCACACTAATTGAGTAACCTCTTTCCTTTATCTTTTATTGCACATTAGGGACAATGGGCCGAATAAAATGTGGGGTTGGCTTCAGAAAATTTTTGATTTTTTTTGTTATTTTGTTTTGTTTTTCTAGCTTTTAGTAGTTTTTAGGTTTTTATTGTGTGTTTTCTATGTGCTTGAGCTTGTAGAAATACAAGTGATTGGTTAGAGTATATTAATAGGATTTTGTGAATAAATTATCAGTTTAGTTTGATAATAACTGATTCTAAATTATCTAATTTTAAATTTATTAGTTCGATTTATTACATTGTGAATAGATTTAAGATGTTAAGTATATCACATGATAAATATATATAAATAGAATGCATGCTTGATTGAATTATAGGTTGTAGAAATTGATAGACTTGACTGGTTTAATCCATGTATGGAATTACCTAGGGACGACCTAAGGCATTGTTTAGTACACAATTTTTTGAGCCAAAAAGTTATCTTGTATATATTTCCCTAGTACCTATTTTGAAGCCTTAATCCATTTTCTTGATGAACCATAAATAAAACCTTAAACCTAAAGAATAATTTATTTGATCCTTTATTTCTTGGTCTTTGCACAGATTTAGATCTTTGACCATTGATATTGAGGGATTAGATAGATACATCATAGTGGTTTCAAAAGAAAAAAAATTTAGTGAACTAAGAAGTTGTTTGGTATAGTAAGTATAAGATTTTGATGTTGTAGAAAAAAAATAGAAAAAGACAAAATGTCAATCAATAAAATCTCAAAGAAAAAAATAATAAAATCAAAAGTAAAGTGAGTTGGAAAAAAAGTACGCTCCCATTTTTTCGAAAAATATGAGCTCGGATGATTGTACTCATGAATACTGTATTATGCCTTATTATATGAAAAAAAAAAGGTGAGAGAAGTGGATATAAAGTGGTGAGTTTATTCAAATATTGGAGGAGTATAGGGAACAATATAATGTGTCAAACTACTTTCATGCTTAGCCAGTTTTTCAATTCGAAACCAATCTAAGCTGTAAAACGTTACAAGCCGAAAAGTCTTATATGACTTATGTAGTACTTTATATGGATGACATTGTACCAAGTTATGATATTTTTACCACTTATATTCATTTGAATATACTTCTATATTTATATATTTGTTTTGATGGATACCTATAATTAATATTCTTTTGTTTGTTTGCTTTGTCATTTAATGAACTAACCTGTCTAATTTTAGAAATTGTGAGTCAATTGTGAATCATACTTGTAATAGCCCGTTTTCAGTGAAATCAAAACAGTGATTTTGGGACCACAAATCCAAGTCAGAAAGAAAATTTATTTTAATATTATTGCATGGTCTACATTATGATAGGAATGTTATATGAAAATTTTGATAAGAAAATTTTTACTGATTACATGTTTAATTATGGAAAGGACCAAATTGTATAACATGCAAAAGTTGAGTTCTAGTAGCTATAAGTATCAAATAGCTATGGACTTCAAAATTTGAGGTCCTTATATGGTAATTATACCATTAAATGGAGTTAGTAGATATTTATGATGATTCATCCATGGAAAATTAGAAAAAGAAAAGGACTAAATTGGAATTTGAAATAAATAAAGATTATAATAGCCTAATATCATCTTATTTTCATCATCTTCCCCAAATCACTTTTATGGAAACCCTATCTAAGAGAGAGAACTTAAAGCAAGCTTAATTGGGTAAGTAATCATGTCCCATTTTTAGTAATTTTTACATTTTCGAGATCGTAACAACCTAATCTATCTATTTCGGGGATTAAGTTGTAAAGTTATCAAAGTATCAAAACTTTTCCATGGATGATTATACTGAAATTTTGAAATTTTTGGTAGAAATTGAAAGGTTTTTGATAGATAAACAACTTTTGTAAAGTGAATTTTCATGAATTTGTGATTTAGGGACTAAATTGTAAAGATGTAAAATTCATGGAAAATTTTTGATTTTTAAGAAATATATGGACTGTAATGTTATATGTAAAAATTAGTTAGGCTTGGAATAAGGATTAAATTGCATGAATTTCATTTTCCGAGCCTAGGGACGAAATTGGAATTTATTAAAAGTATAGGGGCAAAATGGTACTTTTGCCTAAAATGTAAGTTGGATTGAATTGAATATGAAATGTGTTAAATTGATGTTAAATTCATTTATATAGATCCGAAAAGATCGAAAAATGAGTTAGATCAAGGAAAAGAAAAAGTATTGGATTAGTAGATTCTTGAATACGAACAAGTGTCGAGGTAAGTTCGTGTAACTAAATTGTATAATTATATGCTTTAATTGAATGAATTGTATGTATGTGATTATATTATTGCCATGTATATGAAATTAATCACATATCCGATTGTGCCCGACAAATATATATTCCCATTTGTATAAATGAAATTCTATTAGATATAGGTTTCCCGAATTAGTTGTGGTCTTGCATATGTTGTGGACACACCATAGCTCTTACGGGCATCCTGTTATAAGCCCACTCAATCTTCCTGTTACATGGTTCTTGCGAGCATCTTGACTGGTAGTGGTCCTGCATGTGTTGCGGACTACGCAGCTCTTTGTGAGCGTCCTATTATATGATCGGTTGTGATCCTGCATATATTGCGGACACAAACGCAGCTCTTTATGAGTGTCCTGATATGGCTCGCTTGAACTTCCTGTTATATGGCTATCCGGAGCTTCCTGATAATAACTCTTCGGAGTTACCTGTTAAGCTCAATGAGATTCCTGTTTTAAACTCTTATGAGTTTCCTGTTATAGCCCTGATAAGCTTCCTGTTACATGACTCACATGAGCATCCTCTTATATGGCTCGAGAGAGTGCTTTCTGATTATTTGCCCTAATGGATACCCCTATATATGAATTGACGGATTTTCAGTTTTGTACACTTTAAGTGTACTACATGAGGGTATCCATCGATATTTCAAATAAATTCAATGGATAAAGTTCTGACATAGTTAAACTGAACTTGAAATGATTTGTCATGGAAATGTACATGTAATATGGAAGTATGGTATGGAAAGCATATGTATATGTAAGTTATTATATGATGAGCTCATCCATATTCTTGGTATTTATGTGAATTACTTAACTAACATAATTGGTGAGGTTGTGTGTTTTAGGCTTTAAGCCAAAATTTCTTGGATGCTATTTGTATGTTTATTTAATAAAAATGAATGGTAAGTTAAATTTCCAGTTATTCAAACTTACTAAGCATTATATGATTACTCTATTTATTTTCCACTGTTTTATAGTGCTCGGAAGCTCGTAAATGTTGGAAATCGGTCGGAGCATCAACACACTATCCTTCAGCTCGTTTTGGTATAAATAACAAACTTATTTTAATATAATGGCAAGTATAGGCTAACTTGACCAATGTTAGCATGTAAATGGTTGATTGTAATCTAGCCATTGGAGTGGCTAGTAATGGTATATTTAGTGTATATATATATGAGGTTATATAATGATTAATATATGTGTGCTTGGTATGGTTAGATTGAAATATGGTAAACATATTTGTTTTACAAAAGGTAAGTTTGAATACATAAATATATGTGATGATATAATATGCATAATGTTAATGTTGGATAGGTTTTAATGTCTTGAATGGATTGGTATATATATATATGCAAGTATTGATGTAGGTTGAAAACAATTTGGGTGAGAAAAGTGGCCATGAAAATGGTCTATTTTCGTCCACAAGGACAGACACACGGGGGTGTGTCTCTACCGTGTGTGACACACGGCTATGTGCACGGGCGTGTAGTTTGGCCATGTGTCCCCTACATCTTAAAAATTGAGAAACAAAATGCTCAAAATTGGTCACACGGGTAGAGACATGGGCGTGTGTCTCAGCCTTTTGAAACACACGGCCCAACACACGGGCATGTGTATTGGCCGTGTAAAACCTGCACTTAATTTTTGAAAATTAAATTGTCCACATGGCCTAGTACACGAGCGTGTGGCTGGCCGTGTGACCCAAGTCAGAGAGTTACACGGGTGAGAACACGGGTTAGAACACGGCCGTGTGCCTCACATTGAATTCCCACACGGGGTGGGACACAGGCGTGTCACTTGGCCGTGTGAGCCACACGGCCTACCGACACGGGCGTGTGTCCCCTGTACCTTGGATAAATTTTGAAATTTTGAAAAAAATTCTCTGAGTTTTCGATTTTGTCCCGACTTGTTTCTAATGTATAAATTGGACCTCGGGGGTCCATTTAAGGGACAACATGAATGAATTATGATTTGTTTCGGATATAAATAGTAAATGACATGAATTAATTGTATTTGTTAGGTAAACTCTGGTAATACTCTGTAACCCTATTTCGATGACGGATATGGGTTAGGGGTGTTACATTTGTTGGTATTAGAGCTACGGTTTAGCTGATTCTCAGACTAACGTAGCAAGTACGAGTGTAGCTATACATGCCATTATATAATTTGTGATAGTGTGATATCTCCTGACCATTTTAAACATGTTTTTCATATAGTAATGTCGTTCAACCGAGCTAGAGCTGAATCTGAGGAAGCTGAGAGAAATGCTCCAGCTTCAGCTCAAAGAGCTGCATCTAGTAGTAGTAGAAGGCCTGAATCTAAGGCCGAGGTGAGGAGGCAAAAGAAGCCTTCTTTCAAATGATGAATGAATGGTTTACTGAATATCTGAGAACAAATCCTACTGTACAACAACCTCTCCCTCCTACTCCTCAACCGATTCCCGATATGCCATAAGGTGTTGAATCTGTTAGAATTGGTAAGCCTCCGTTTGATAAAATTTAGAAATATGGGGCAGAAAAATTCAGGGCTACTGCCAATGATGATCCGAAAAGGGCTGAATTTTGGCTAGAAAATAAAATCAAGGTTTCGGATGAACTGTCTTGCACACTTGAAGAATGTTTGAAATGTGTTGTATCTATGCTAAAAGACTCAGCCTACCAGTGGTGGAATACTATAATTTCTGTTGTACCGAGGGAAAATGTTACATGGGAATTTTTCCAAACAGAATTTTTAAAAAAAAGTATATTATTCAAAGATTCCTTGATCAGAAAAAGAAGGAATTTTTAGAGCTTAAACAGGGGAATATGACTATATCTGAATCCAAGAGGAATTTGTCAGATTAAGCAAATATGCCAGAGAGTGTATTCCGACTGAAGTTGCCATGTGTAAACATTTATAAGAAGGATTAAATGAAGACATCAAGTTGTTAGTTGGGATTCTGGAATTAAAAGAATTTGTGGTACTGGTCAATCGAGCACATAAAGCTGAAGAATTAAGTAAAGAAAAGAGACAGGCAAAGATGGAAGGCTAGACTTCAAGTAAAAGATTTATGGGAAAGTCACAACTGTCAGCTTCAAAGTGATTAAAGAAATATCACGATCGTTCTACCACATATGTGGGATATTCTGGAAAAGATCGAAGTGCTCAACGCTCTAATCCGAGATCTCCAGCCCCATCAGTAGCAAGTGCTGGAAGTGTCGGGAATCCCAAACCTAAATGCAAGCATTGTACTATATTTCATTTTGGTGAGTGCCGCATGAGAAGTGGAGCGTGTTTTAGATGCAATTCTCTTGATCACTATCTCAAAGACTGCCCGAAAAGACTTGAAAAAGATACTGTTCAAACTTCAAGGCTAAGTAACCCCGCCTCGAGAGGTAGACTACCCCATAACCCCGTTAACATGACTGATAACCGAGGTACAAGAAAAGATTCAACTGCTAAACCTGAAGCACGTGCACTGGTAAGAACATATGCTATTCATGCACGCGAGGATGCTTCTGCACCTGATGTTATTACTGGTACGATTTGTTTTCTTGATATTGATATTACTGCTTTGATTGATCCTGGTTCAACACATTCATACATATGCACAAATTTAGTGTTTTCTAAAAATTTACTCATTGAGTCCACTGAATTTGTGGTTAAAGTTTCAAACCCCTTGGGCCAGTATGTGATGGTAGATAAAGTTTGTAAAAATTGTCCGTTAATGGTACGGGGTTATTGCTTCTTTGCTGATTTAATGTTGTTACCATTTGATGAATTTGACGTAATTCTGGGTATGGACTGGTTAACTTAGCATGATGCAGAGGTAAATTGTAAACAGAAATACATTGTGTTAAAATGTTAGAATGGTGAATTGCTTCGTGTTGAATATGATAAACTGGATGGGTTGTCAAATGTAATCTCAATTATATCATCAAAAAAACATATCAGAAAAGGGTATGATGCCTATCTTGCATATGTGTTGGACACTAAAGCATCTGAATCGAAGATTAAGTCAGTGTTGGTTGTTTGTGAATTTTTTGATTTGTTTTCAGAGGAATTACCCAGATTACCGTCAGCCAGAGAGGTAGAATTTTCCATAGATCTTGTTCTTGTAACAACACCGACATCTATAGCACCTTACAGAATAGCTCCTACTGAGTTGAAAGATTTGAAAGCATAGTTGCAAGAACTAACTGATAGAGACTTTGCTTGACCTAGTTATTTACCTTGGGGTGCGCCAGTTCTGTTTGTTAAAAAGAAAGATGGGTCGTTGAGATTATGCATTGATTACCAGCAGCTCAACAAAGTTACAATTAAGAACAAGTATCCACTGCCCCGTATTGATGACTTGTTTGACAAGCTGAAAGGTGCCACTATATTTTCGAAGATTGATCTTCGTTCTGGTTACTATCAGTTACAAGTGAAAGACACGAATGTACCGAAGACAGCTTTCAGAACCAGCTACAGACATTATGAGTTCCTTGTGATGCCGTTCGGTTTGACAAATATACCTACGGTATTCATGGATTTAATTAATAGAATTTTTAGACCATATTTGGATAGATTTATGGTGGTATTTATTGATGATATCCTGGTATACTCCCGAGATGAAAATGAACATGCAGACCATCTGAGAATTGTGCTGCAAACTCTGCGTGAGAAACAGTTGTATGCCAAATTCAGTAAATGTGAATTTTGGCTTCGAGAAGTTGGTTTTCTTAGACATATAGTATCTGATAAAGGCATCAGAGTGGACCAGAATAAAATTTCAGCAATTGTTAACTGGAAAGCTCCAAAAAATGTGTTTGAAGTTAGAAATTTTCTGGGATTAGCTGGATATTATCGGAGGTTTGTAAAAGGGTTTTCGATGATAGCTTCTCCGATGACACGTTTGTTGCAGAAAGATGTGAAATTTGAGTGGTCTGATAAGTGTCAACAGAGTTTTGACAGACTGAAAGCTTTATTGACTGAAGCACCCGTATTAGTTCAACCTAAATTGGGTAAGGAATTTGTAATTTACAGCGATGCGTCATTAAATGGTTTAGGCTGTGTCTTGATGCAAGAAGGTAAAGTAATCGCCTATGCTTCTAGACAGCTAAAACCACATGGAAAGAACTACTCGATACAAGATCTAGAATTGGCAGCCATTTTTTTTTGCACTAAAAATTTGGCAACACTATCTGTTTGGTGAAAAATGGCATATATTCACCGATAATAAAAGTTTAGAGTATTTGATGTCACAGAAAGACTTAAACTTGAGACAACGCAGGTGGCTTGAATTATTAAAAGATTATGATCTGGTTATTGATTATCATCCGGGAAAAGCCAATGTGGTTGCGGATGCTTTGAGCAGAAAATCTTCGTTTTCTTTACGAGCAATGAATACCCAGATGTTATTATCAGATGATGGTTCAATCCTAGCTGAGTTAAAAGTCAAACCGACGTTTCTGTAGCAAATTTGTGAAGCTCAGAAAAATGATGATGCATTACGAGCTAAACGGGTACAATGTGAGACAAATTCTGATTCAGAGTTTCAGATTGGGTCTGATGATTATCTGTTATTCAGAGACAGAATATGTGTACCAAAGAATTCAGAACTTATACAGAAGATTTTACACGAAGCCCATAATGGTACTATGTCTGTTCATCCGGGGAGTAATAAGATATATAATGATTTGAAAACAATGTACTGGTGGCCGGGAATGAAACGTGACATTTCTGAATTTGTGTCTAAGTATTTGGTATGTCAGCAAGTTAAAGCTGAACACCAGGTGCCTTTGGGATTATTACAGCCAGTTACAATACCGGAATGGAAATGGGAAAGAATTACCATGGATTTTGTATCGTGATTACCCCTATCT
Organism: Gossypium sturtianum; assembly: GCA_025698515.1. Taxonomy (NCBI): domain Eukaryota; kingdom Viridiplantae; phylum Streptophyta; class Magnoliopsida; order Malvales; family Malvaceae; genus Gossypium; species Gossypium sturtianum. Next base: position 136,789,982 of record CM046950.1, on the reverse strand, counting down.
CCGAAAAAGAAAGATGTCATTTGGGTAATTGTTGATCGTCCAACAAATTCTGCACACTTTATTCCAGTACGTATGGATTTCTCTCTAGATAGATTGGTTGAGTTATATGTTTCTAAGATTGTCCGATTACATGGAGCGCCGGTCTCCATTATTTCTGATAGAGATCCCAAGTTTACATCCCAATTTTGGAGCAAATTGCAAGAAGCTTTTGGTACACAGTTACATTTCAGTACTGCATTTCATACACAAACTGATGGCCAATCCAAAAGTGTAATACAGGTTCTAGAAGATATGCTTTGAAGTTGTATTTTAGAATTCGAAGGCAGCTGGGAGAAATATTTGCCGATAGTCGAATTCGTATATAATAATAGTTATCAGTCCAGTATCAAAATGGCATCGTACGAGGCTCTGTATGGTCGTAAGTGTAGAACTCTGTATATTGGACTGAGCTCAGTGAGAAAAAGATACACGGAGTTGACTTAGTCCGTGAAACTGAAGAAAAGATAAAGGTGATTCGGGATAGTTTGAAAGCAGCCTCTAATCGTCAAAAGTCTTATGCCGATCTTAAACGAAAAGAAATAGAATTTCAAGTCAGAGACAAGGTATTCTTGAAAGTATCAAATTGGAAGAAAGTTCTTCGGTTTGGTCGTACAGGAAAACTAAGCCTACGGTTTATCGGACCATACGAAATCATTGAAAGCATCGGACCTGTTGCATACATATTGGCATTACTGCCGAAGCTTGATAAAATGCACAATGTTTTTCACGTGTCTATGCTGCGATGGTATCGGTTAGATCCTTCACATGTTATTTCTTTGACAAAAGTTGAGATTTAGCCTGACATGACTTACAGTGAGGAGCTAATCAGAATTCTGGCACGTGAGACGAAAGAGTTAAGAAATAAAAAGATAGCTTTAGTGAAAGTTCTTTGGCAACGACATGGAATAGAAGAAGCTACCTGGGAACTGGAGGAAATAATGAGAAAGCAATATCCAAACCTCTTTACTAGTAAGATTTTTTAGGACGAAAATTCTTTAAGGTGGGAGAGTTGTAACAACCCATTTTTAGTGAAATCGAAACAGTGGTTTTGGGACCACAAATCCGAGTCAGAAAGAAAATTTATTTTAATATTATTGCATGGTTTGCTTTATGATAGGAATGTTATATGAAAATTTTGATAAGAAAATTTTTACTGATTACATGTTTAATTATGGAAAGGACCAAATTGTATAAAATGCAAAAGTTGAGTTCTAGTAGCTATAAGTATCAAATAGCTATGGAATTCAAAATTTGAGGTCCTTATATGGTAATTAGACCATTAAATGGAGTTAGTAGATATTTATGATGATTCATCCATGGAAAATTAGAAAAAATAAAAGGACTAAATTGGAATTTGAAATAAATAAATATGATAATAGCCGAATATCATCTTATTTTCATCATCTTCCCCAAATCACTTTTATGGAAACCCTATCTAAGAGAGAGAACTTCAAGCAAGCTTAATTGGGTAAGTAATCATGTCTCGTTTTTAGTAATTTTTACATTTTCGAGATCGTAACAACCTAATCTATCTATTTTGGGGATTAATTTGTAAATTTATCAAAGTATCAAAACTTTTCCATGGATGATTATGCTGAAATTTTGAAATTCGTGGTAGAAATTGAAAGGTTGTTGATAGATAAACAACTTTTGTAAAGTGAATTTTCATGAAATTGTGTTTAGCGACTAAATTGTAAAGATGTACAATTCATGGAAAATTTTTAACTTTTATGAAATATATGGACTGTAAATGTTATATGTAAAAATAGGTTAGGCTTGGAATAAGGATTAAATTGCATGAATTTCATTTTCCGAGCCTAAGGACAAAATTGGAATTTATTAAAAGTATAGGGGCAAAATGATACTTTTTTTCCTAAAATGTAAGTTGGATTGAATTGAATATGAAATGTGTTAAATTGATGTTAAATTCATTTATATAGATCCGAAAAGATCGAATAAGGAGTTAGATCTAGGAATAGAAAAAGTATCGGATTAGTAGATTCTTGAATACGAACAAGTGTCGAGGTAAGTTTGTGTAACTAAATTGTATAATTATATGCTTTAATTGAATGAATTGTATGTATGTGATTATATTATTTTCATTTATATGAAATTAATCACATATCCGACTGTGCCCGACAACTATATATTCCTGTTTGTATAAATGAAATTCTATTGGATACAGGTTTCCCGAATTGGTTGTGGTCTTGTATATGTTGTATACACACCATAGCTCTTACGAGCATCCTGTTATAAGCCCACTCAATCTTCCTGTTACATGGTTTCTACGAGCATCCTGATTGGTAGTGATCCTGCATGTGTTGCGGACTACCGCAGCTCTTTGTGAGCATCCTGTTATATGATCGGTTGTGATCCTACATATATTGCGGACACAAATGCAGCTCTTTATGAGCGTCATGATATGGCTCGCTTGAACTTCCTGTTATATGGCTATCCGGAGCTTCCTGATAATAACTCTTCGGAGTTACCTGTTAAGCTCAATGAGCTTCCTGTTTTAAACTCTTATGAGTTTCCTGTTATAGCCCGGATAAGCTTCCTGTTACATGACTCACATGAGCATCCTGTTATATGGCTCGAGAGAGTGCTTTCTGATTATGTGCCCTAATGGGTACCCCTAGATATGAATTGACGGATTTTCAGTTTTGTACATTTTAAGTGTACTACATTAGCGTATCCATTGATATTTCAAATAAATTCAATAGATAAAGTTCTGACATAGTTAAACTGAACTTGAAATGATTTGTCATGGAAATGTACATGTAATATGGAAGTATGATATGGAAAACATATGTATATGTAAGTTATTATATGATGAGCTCATCCATATTCTTGGTATGTATGTGAATTACTTAACTAACATAATTGGTGAGGTTGTGTGTTTTAGGCTTTAAGCCAAAAATTTCTTGGATGCTATTTATATGTTTATTTAATAAAAATGAATGGTAAGTTAAATTTCCAGTTATGCGAACTTACTAAGCATTATATGCTTACTCTATTTATTTTCCTTTATTTTATAGTGCTCGGAAGCTCGTAAAGGTTGGAAATCGGTCGTAGCATCAACACACTATCCTCCAGCTCGTTTTGGTATAAATAACAAACTTATTTTAGTAAAATGGCATGTATAGGCTAACTTGACCAAATTTGGCATGTAAATTGTAATAGCCCGATTTTGGGCCTAATCAGAACAGTGATTTTGGGACCACAAATCTGACACAGAAAAGTTCATTTTTATTATATTTTTATGGTCTACAGTTTGACGGAATGATTTTGTGAAAATTTCATTCGAAAATTTTGACGTTTGGGCACTCAATTTAGTCAAAAGGACTAAATTGTAAAAAGTGTAAAAGTTGAGTTCTACATGTTAGAGGTGCCTAATTGCTATGGTTTTTTAAATTAGAGGTCCCTATATGATAATTAGACCATTTCTTAAGATAGTGGACAAAAATGGACATGGTGAGATAAAATTTTAAAGTTTGGCAAAAAGGTCTTTTGGTTAATAAAAGAATAAAAAGGGAAAATAAAGCCAAAATTTGCTCATCTTTCTTCTACCTTGGCCGAATTTCATAAGGGCTCCATAGCTGTGGTTTTGCCACTTTTCAAGCTTGATAGTAAGTGCATCCTAGCCCCATTTTTAATGCTCTTTACATTTTTGAAGTCCTCGTAACCCGGTTTACCTATTTCTACCATTATTTTGAAGTAGGGTTCATGTTTAAAAATTTACCCATGTGTGACATGCATGTATTTTGATGTTTGATGGAAGATATTGATTGTTTAAGGTGTGGTAAACAACTTTTACTAAGTGATTTTTAGTGAAAATGTATAAAAAGGACTTATTTGTAAAAAGTTGTAAAATGGGTAGTAAAAATCTAATTTGGTGAAAAATATGGGCTGTTAAGAGCATGATTTAGGTTCGGCTAGGCTTGGGATTTAAGGAAAATGGATACATTTCATTTTACGAGCCTAGGGACAAAATGTAAATATGTTAAAGTTTAGGGGAAAAAGTGTAATTTTTCCATAATAGGATTTTGGACTGAATTGAGTAATTTGGATAATAAATAAGTTAAATTTTCTATTATAGATCAAGAAAGACGAGGTTCGGACCTTGATCGGGGGAAAAACAAGGTTATTGACGATTAGGTCCATTTCTGCTATTTTTGTACCGAGGTAAGTTCGTATGTAAATAATGCATTATTATTTATGCTTTAATTGTGTTATTATTGTATGAATTGTGATTTACTCTTTGAATGAATTCGACAAAGTTTGACAAGCGAGAAAAAAATCCCGGTTGAACCTTAGGAATTGTTAGGATACAAATGTCATGACATTAGAGTTAGTTGAGATTACGTGTAAGTGTAACAGTCCGGTTTAGACCCTAGTCAGAATAGTGGTTTCAGGACCACAAATCCGAGTCTGAATAATATTTTAATATTATTTTCTGTGCCTTTGATATGTGATTAAGCATGTGCTAAAGCTCCGTATGTTAATTGGTTTAATTGTGTGCTTAATTTGGGAAATGGGCTAAATCGCATAATTTGTAAAAGTTGTCTTCTATTTGATTGTTGGCCAAATTGATGTGGCTTTTGATTGTAAGGGCCTTATGAGGCAATTAGCCAATTATGAAGATAGTGGACGGTGGAAGGACAACCATGCCCATAGTTTAAATGTTTATATATTAAGGTTTTATTAAGGGCAAATTAGGAAATGAATTGTTAATATGTTAATAATAAAACAAAAGGTTAAAAAAATCTATTATGTTCATCTTTGTTCCACCGAAAAACAAGAAAAAAGAAAGGGGTTTTGAGCTTTGTGACATTTGGCTTTAGTGTAATCCAAAATCGGGTATGTGTTTTTGATCCGTTTTCGATAATTTCTACGTTTTTTGTAATCGCTGCTTCATCTACTTCAAGACCCATGCTTAAATTTTGAGAATTGATGAATATTTTGTAAAGTGCCATTGATGAGTTCATAAGCTTTGTGAGGTTTTATGATGAAATAAGATGTATTTGTAAGTGATTAACATGTTTTGTATTTGAAGTTTTGTTAAATTTGAGTATTTTGGACTCAATTGAGAAAATATTATTTTGGAGGACTAAATTGTGAATTTGATGAAAAGTATGGACTTGTATAGTCCCTAGGGAGATTCGGCTATGCATGTGTGTGAACAAATTGTGTATATTTGATGTCTTGAGAAAAATGGACTAAATTGATAAAATGTACAAATGTGAAGGCTAAATTGCAAATTGCCCTAAATGTATGTTTTTGGATTGAATTGAGTGAATTAGTGAATAAATGGATTACATTTGAATATGTATAGATCAAGAATTGAAGAAATCGAACTTAGATCGCTGGAAAGCGAAAGTAGTCGAATAACCGAGTCCGAACGAATATCCGAATCCAAGGTAAGTCAATATACAAATAAATGTATCTGTATTGAATTATGAATGTCCATATGATTATTGATAATGGTGAATGCATATGAGATGATGTATACATGAATTCCGAGATAGAATCGACATGGTGTCAATGTCCGAGAAGTCCCGTTTGAACCTAGGAATAGATAGGATAGTATATGTTATGACATAGGTGTCTGCTGTGTGATATCATGTAAGACCACGTCTGGGACGTTGGCATCGATATGAGATTTACGTGTAAGACCATGTCTGGGACATCGGCATCGTATTTAATTCGTGTAAGACCCTGTCTGGGACAGTGGCATCGATATCTGATTACATGTAAGACCTCGTCTGGGACGTTGGCATTGGACGACTATTTCAAGCTTTCTGAGTATCCTATTAGATTCTGAATGGTTCAACGGGCAAGTCTGAGAAACAAACGATTATGTGATCAGTATATCTGTTTCAGGTACGTTCGATATGTACACTAAGTGTGTATGAAAGGTAAGTGTCTATATGAACTTACTATGATGAATATGTGATTTGAAATGATGAGATAATATGTGAAGATATGATTGAATGATCCATATGTATATGTGATATTTGAGTTGAATATTATGGTAAGATATGGCCTAGTAATTGAGCCAAAGAATATATGAGATGAATTTGCTATGAGAACCAATAATGTTATTATATCATTTTTGTTATGTACATATTATGCTAAGTTTATTTGTATATGGCTTACTAAGCTTTTAAAAGCTTACTCTGTGTGTGTTTGCTCTGTTTTATAGATCGTCAAAGCTACTGAAGGCTCGGGGACCGTCGAGGATCATCATCACACTACCTAAACTCATTTTGGTATCTTTTGGAAATGTATATAGCTAGATATGGCATGTATAGGCTAGTCACCTTGGATTATCTTTGAAATGTGTATAAAGTAGCCATGAGATGTGGCTTAATAAGTGTTGGTAATAAGCATGAGTAAATGTGTTTTATAATGCTTAGTTTGGTATGGTTCAATAGCCAATAAATTAGTCAAAGTTATGGTAAGCATATGAATGTATTATGAGTATGCATGTTTGATCAAAAGAATGTTTCTATGAAGGGTAAATGTGGTTAAACCATGCTTATGTATATGCATGATTTAGTTGTGCAAATTGGCATGAACGATAATGAGTTTGGTTGTGAAGAATTGTTGATCATTTGACATGTTTTTGGTTGTTAATTGTTCATAAAATGAATTGGTATGTAGCTTGTAGGGTAAACCCAAGTGTAAGTGGCATATTGACCTTGCAAAGGGCCTGTTAAGCAGACACGGTTGTGGTACACAGGCGTGCCTAGTGACTGTGGGATTAAGTCAGAATATAGCATAAGAGTACACGGTCATGGTACACGGGCGTGCCTGGTGGCCGTGGTGATAAGTCAGTATACATGCCCTGTTTTGGCACGGCCAGGACACATGGGTGTGTCTAGTTGCCGTGGGAGGCACATGGCCTGACTGCACGGGCGTGTGACCTCTGCAGTGTTCAAAAAGTTTTAAATTTTCGAGAATTTTCGTATGTGTTCGGTTTAGTCCCGACCCTCCTCTAAAGCATGCTTAAGGTCTCGGTGACCTATCTAAGGGACACAGTGATTGAAATCAATGACTTGTTTTATGAAATGTCTGTAAACGTTTTTGATTCGTCCGGTAATATCTTTAACCCTAATTCGATGACGGATACAGGTTAGGGGTGTTACAGTAAGACCATATCTGGGATATGGCATCGATATGAGATTTAGTGTAAGACCATAGCTGGGCTATTGGCATCGATATGAGATCCCATGTAAGACCATATCTGGGATATGGCATTGGTATGGTACTATGTGTGTGAGATTTCCCGAGTATCCTTTAGTAGTCCAAGTGGTTCAACGGGAAACTTAACGGTAAAGTTTAAGTTGTGAAAGACTATGGTATGATGTGAAAGATTATTGTAAGTTGCAAGTTGGTACAGGTATGTACATAAAACTCATGCTTAATGAGCTCGATATGTGATGAAACCTCGGATTGGTTCGATTGAGTAAGTTATGATGTTAAGATTTTAATAACATCTATGATAAGCTTGATTATGAATTCACAATGACATTTATGTTAATTTACTTTATGTTAAATATATGTTAAAGTGTGTATGATGCTTATTATTTGCATAGGAACTTACTAAGCTTTAAAGCTTACTCCCTTTCTCTTTCTCTTGCCTTATAGTGTTACCAAGCCAACTCGGGGATCGAAGACGGTCGGAGATTCATTCACACTATCAAATTATCATTTTGGGTACTTATGATTTCAATATTTTGAGTTATGGCATGTATAGGGACTTGGTCTTTTTGTTATGTGTCATAATTGATTTGGCCATAAGTGATGGCTTCAATAGTTGATAATTCATTTTGTAAATGGCCATTTGATATTGGCTAATATTGGTTAAGTATATATATATGATGATGTTTTCATGAATGTGGGAAATTGCATGGTTTGAGATGCTAAGTATGTGATGTTTGTTTGTGATAAATGATAGCATGTAAATGATAAGTGGATGCCTTGTGTATGGCCGATTGGGTTGAAAGTATATGCTTGGATTGGTGCTATGTTTTGTTGTGTATGTTGATGCATGGAAGGGTGGCAAAAAGGCTTGGTAAATAGCCTTATATTTGTCCACACAGGTAGACACACGGGCGTGTGACTAGGCCATGTGCAACACACAGTCTGCCCCACGGGCATGTGTTTCGGCCGTGTGACCCCTGCACCTTAATTGTTGCAAAATAGAATGCTCAGTAATGAGCACACGGGAAGAGACACGGGCGTGTGTCTCAGCTGTGTGGACGGCACGGCCTCGAACACGGGCGTGTGCCCTGGCCGTGTGAAGTCTGCACCTATTTTATAAAAAATTATAAAAATTTAATTGACCACACGGCCTAAGCACACGGGCATGTGACTTGACCGTGTGACCTCAATTTGATGATGACGTCATAAATATAATGCTTCCTAATTTGAACACGGCCTGAAGCACGGGCGTGTCTCAGGGTCACACAGGCGTGTCCCGAACCCACACGGGCGTGTGACCCCTTTTTCATGAAAATTTTTCTAAGTTTTCCAAAAGTTTCCAAAGTTCTCGGTTGAGTCCCAAACCACTTTCGATGCATGTTTTGGGCCTCGTAGGCTCGTATTAGGGACAATATGAATGTTTTTGAAAAGTTTTAAATTTGAGTAGAAATTCCTATCTCGATTTTGAATGTTGCTTGTAAATAAGTCCAGTAATGCCTCGTACTCTATCCCGGCGTCGGATACGGGTAAGGGGTGTTATATAAATGGTTGATTGTAATCTAGCCATTGGAATAACTAGTAATGGTATATTTAGTGTATATATATATGAGGTTATATAATGATTAATATATGTGTGCTTGGTATGGTTAGATTGAAATATGGTAAACATATATGTTTTACAAAAGGTAAGTTTGAATACATAAATATATGTGATGATATAATATGCATAATGTTAATGTTGGATTGGTTTTAATGTCTTGAATTGATTGATATATATATATTCAAGTATTGATGTAGGTTGAAGACAATTTGGGTGAGAAAAGTGGCCATGGAAATGGCCTATTTTCATCCAAACAGACAGACACACGGGTGTGTGTCTCAACCGTGTGTGGCACACGGCCATGTGCACGGGCGTGTAGTTTGGCTGTGTGTGCCTTGCATCTTAAAAATTGAGAAACAGAATGCTCAGAATTGGTCACATGGGCAGAGACACGGGCGTGTGTCTCAGCCGTGTGAAACACACGGCCCAACACACAGGCGTGTGTCTTGGCTGTGTAAAACCTGCACTTAATTTTTGAAAATTAAATTGTTCACAAGGCCTAGTACATGAGCGTGTGGTTGGCCGTGTGACCCAAGTCAGAGAGTTACACGGGTAAGAACACGGGTTAGAACACGGGTTAGAACACGGCCGTGTGCCTCACATCAAATGCCCACACGGTCTGGGACACGGGCATGTCACTTGGCCGTGTGAGCCACACGGCCAACCCACATGGGCGTGTGGCCCCTGTACCTTGGATAAAATTTGAAATTTTGCGAAAAATTCTCTAAGTTTCCGATTTAGTCCCAACTTGTTTCTAATGTAGAAATTGGACCTCGAGGGTCCATTTAAGGGACAACATGAATGAATTATGATTTGTTTCGGATATGAATAGTAAATGACATGAATTAATTGTATTTGTTCAGTAAACTCTGGTAATACTCTATAACCCTGTTCCGACGACAGATATGGGTTAGGGGTGTTACAATGCTAGAGTTATATGTTTACTTACACTATATTGTTAATATATTTCTATCTAATTTCATGTATCATACTAGTTCAAATACATTTTCTTTTCTTGCATGTTTATTTCTTGTTTTCAGTCATTTTGTTTTCTAGTATTTCGTTTAATTTTCGTTTTTGTTTAGTTTGCTTGAGGCCAAGCAAATACTTTAGTGTAGGGGTATTTGATCTTACATCAAATGTAGTAGTCATTTTAGTATATTTCCGCACTTAAGGAGCTTGTTTTCTAGCCATTTTAGTATTAATTAATGCATTTTCAGTAGTTAGGTAGTAAAAGTTAATAAAATAAGTGTTTTTAACACAACTTTGAGTGTTAGTTACCTATTAGGCCGACACAGGCCTTAGGTAGTTCTAATATGTTAATTTGAGTGTGCAAGATGTTAAATTTGGGGCCCAATAGACGTAGAAACGTGGGAGGAGTGTTGCACAGGCTTCCCAAGCTGTGAAAGCATGACAAGGACTTCCAAGTCCACAAAATGCATGTCGTGTCGCACCATAGCTTATGTATGGCACGACATAGGACCGACGTGGAGTCCGAGTATTTCGAGGCTAGTTTTGCCCGCACAATCAACTTTATACGAAGACCTAGGAAGTGTTGAAGACTTAATTCGGGCTACTAACACTTGTATAATTAAAACTATAAAGGTATGATGTAACTAAGTCATCTTAGACGCATCAAAAAACCCTTGTAGTTTAGGAGTAGGATTTAGGTTTTATTTTCTTAAAACGCTTTATTCTTCTCTCTTGGAATCGATTTCGATCTAAGATTTCTTTTATGCAATTTAAGTTATTCAGTTTATTCCCCTTTGCAAGAGACAAGATTCGTTATCCCAATCGAGAAATTCGCTATTCCGCTCTTAATCGATACAAATCAGGATTATTCTAAATCTCTTTTCTTTTTCAATTTATTCGTGTTATTTACATGTTTATATCAAATGAGTTTTAGATTATGAATATCATGAGTAGCTAATTCCCTTAGGGAAGATTAACGAGTGGATGGGGAAGTGATTAATGGAGGATTAAAGGTTTGACAATCGAATTAGTTGATATAAATTACGCGTTCTTAAATCTTAGGCTTGATAACCCTAGGAAGTAATCAAAGGTTAAACAAGGTCGGAAGATAAGTTTGTCGAGTAAACCGTAATTTATCCTAGTTGAGAAAGTGAGGTCAGGAGATAAGCAAGTATCAAACAATTAATTAATTAGTTAGAGGCTGGGAGGTAGTAATTGGTTAGTTAATTGTTAATTCAAGATCGAAGATCTCCATTTAATTTCCTTTGAAGTTTTATTGAGTTTCTTTATGTCTTGTTGTTATCCTAACTTTGAGATGTTTCTATTCAGAATTATGAACTAAATTCCCTAGATACCTAGGGAAGATGAAACCTATGATGAATCTTATTATTTAATTTTTGTTTTTACACGATAAATACTTGATTCTTGTTCTCATTTATGTATGCTTATTTCGTGTTTTAATATTTTTAGGATATTAATTCATGTTTAATTTTCTTATTTCAGTGGAGCAAAAGTCACTGTTTAAGAGTAGATCTAACATAATTGAGTGGAGTTGCATGCAATCCTAGAAATAGGATGACATAAATCTACAGGATTAGAGTCAAATCTAATAGGAGAATCCATAGATCGAGTTAATGCGACGATAGGGGTTTTAATTAGAAAGAGATTTCAATTAATCAACCTAGAGTTAGTTGTTCTTACTCACGAAAGAGAGATTAACATAATTTAGGGATTTCTACGGATCAAGACACAAGTGAATAAATCGTTTAATTCAGATCTAGAATAATAAGTGAAGTCTAGGTGGATTCTTTCCTGGGAATTGTCTTTCACATTGGTTATCTTCGATTATTTTCCCATTTCATTCGCTGTTGTGTTCGTAGTTAAATTAGATTAGTAAATTTAGATTAAAAACAATCACTTCAATTTATCGACTAAATAATAAGAAAAAGGTAATTACTAGTACTTTTAGTCCTCGTGGATACGATATTCCTTACTCACCATAGCTATACTATTTTCGATAGGTGCGCTTGCCTTTATCGTAATTATAGTTAGTTTAGTGACCATCAATACTTATTGTTGTAAAAAGGTTTTCAATCGATTTAATTTATCCTCCCTTGGGTACGATCCTCAAAATACTTCCATGTGTTCCGTTGTAACACAATACTATATTATAATTTGACCGTATACTTGCCGACACTGCTGCTTCAATTTCCTATATATTTGGTGTAGCATTTTCAGTCAAGCGTTTGTACATTTGGCGGCAGTCAACAAGTGAACGTGATGGAAAAGTGGAATTATCAGAGAAATCAACAACCCAAATTTGGCCTACCCCCATCACTCCTTTCGCCTCTCCATGGTTTTTTTGTTCCTATCTCTTCCTTTCTCTAATATATATGAAAGGAATTCATCGGTCCTACATTTTAGCTAATTTCTCATTATTATCAATTATTTCTCAAAGAAAGCATCGAAGAAAAAGAAAATGAGAAAGGGAGAGTCAAAGGAGAATGAATTGTGTAAAATGTCTTCCGAATTTTAAAGTCGTAAGACATTTTACGATAAAACACTATCTTTTTCAGTTAAATCGTAAAATGTTTTGCGTTGACAGAACTTATTTTCCTCAACCAAAGCACAATCATCTCACCCCTCACTCAACAACAATGAGACTCATCACCAACATTGTTGAGAATGAAATCATTATATTTTATATTTGAATCATTAATTCATTTCACTTATTATACCTTGTCAAAAATCCGAACAGATTATTCAGTGTCTTAAATCTTGTTACTGTTCAAATTTTGATTTCCATTGAATTTTCCATTTTTTGGGGTCTTGTTAGATAAAGATTAGAGAATGATGATGAAAAAGAACAAATGAATATTTATAGCCTCTTCACATTCTTTACATGGGATAAGATAAATGTTGTAAGTATAAGTTAATTAAGTAATTAGTGGGCAAGAAAGTGGAGCTAATTCAAGAAGGCGATCAAGTACCAACCCATGATCCATCATTACATTATGTCATCAATCTCAAACTCAAAAGGAGAAAACAATACCTCCAATACAATCAACACGCTTACAACTACAACACCACAACTCCAATTAACATGAAAGCTTCCGGACTATTTTCTGTGTTATATATCACATTTCACTTTTATATTTACTTACATGCTAAAATTGAACTCATTCAACTAAAATCATCTAGTTCAAGGAAGCCTACCCAAGGGTGTAATCATTGCAACTTTACTGAGTTCAGGGCTCGTGTACTTCTCAAATGTCACCTTCAATTGCCCTGAACTGGCAGCTCTTTGGAATCTTAATATCCTTTCCGCACACTCCCTGCCCACAATCAGGCAACAAGTAAAGATACGCTACTAAGCAAAACTAACAAATAATAATAAGACTTTAAAAGAGATGTGCCTGATTTCTGATGCATCATAGCGTGTGTGTCTGCAAAGCAACGGGGTCCAAGAAGGAGACATTTGCAGGGTACATCGAGCAACATAGATAGCTGATGCACATAGCAAGGAAGGCTTGAACTTCAAAGCTTCATATTCGACCAAGCACAGCTCAATGAGGTAGAAGGCTAGATGTTCAAGCTGAAATTAATGTCCAACCAACCAAACTTTTAAACAATATGGCTATCCAATTCAAGACAGTAAAGAATACCTAATATCCAAATAGAAATTTAATCAACTATCCCAAAATATCAAATCACTGATCCCACTACGAGTAGAAGCTGCCTACTTTTCTTCTCAATTTTGTAATGAGAATTCCAGGTCTTATCAATAGTTGATTCAGCAGTGACATTTGAAAATATACCACGTACCTTGGTGTCTGACTGAGCAGCCTTTATAAACCTCAACATGAAGACATAGGGAGTCGGCACATTTAGGCGAAACTTCAACTCTTTAAGGACAAGCTTCTCCTGAAATTCAAATTAATTATATATCGTTAAGAATAATAAAAGCAAACACATATAGAAGGTTGCACATCACCGGACAATGCATCCACTTTAATCCTTAAAAATAGAAATACACAAAGCAGATAGAATCCTAGTTCAAACACCAAGTGATGGAGAACACAAGTATCCTAGTTAGGATAAAGTTAAACGGGACTCTGTTTTATATTTTACAAGTTTGATGGTAAGCTTTGTGATTGCAATCTTTATAATTATCTACGCTATTTTAGGGTATTTATATTATTTTATATTTATTCATTATCTTACTTTACAAGATAAGGCTTTAGGGTTATAGATGGTATTTTATATTTAATTAGGGTACTTTTGGGTTAAGTTATAAATACATATGCTATTTTAGCTTCAATGTGACTTTGATTTTGGAATGATTGAGATTCCAGAATATCTGAGTTTTTGGATTAGTTGTCCTACACGAATTTTCCTCATAAAATAAATGTAGAAACCATGACTGTTTCTCCAGAGTTTAAACTGCATTCTGTCAAAAGAAAATGCATACCATTTTGAGCATTTGTTCACTAGTATAAGCCTCAGCTGATATACTGATTAAATCTTTCACCTGTAAAGGATGAAACACACAATTAAATAAGCAAAAGGACTGAAATTCAAAAAAGAATTATACAAGATACCATGCAAAGTTGACTCATCAATATTTACCCTAGGATGCCAAAAATCCTCATATTTTGATGCCAGCAAAAGTGTAGTAAGACCAACCAGCTGCATCTCATTCTTCTTTATTTGGACCTCTGAGAGATATCGATCCAACAAAGTGACCATGAGATAAAGCGTTTCTTGCATTAAATCAAATTTGAGGTGCACCTGTTGCGAGAGTGACAAGGTAAAGAGTAACTAAAATAAGCAAGGTAGACCTTAGATAATTTACATAAGGAGAACACTATGAACAGAAGGTGCATTAAAGCCATGTGAAAAAATCAGAAAAATTATACCTCAATCAGCCAGTTGATCAGTATGCCTCTCATATGAGGCGTAATATCTTTCTGTATTGACATATAATTTTCCAGAGATGGATTTAACGCCTGCATTTTTTATGAGTTCAGTATAAGCACAATTATCTGACTAGTTACCCAAGTATTGCTGCTATAACATAAGCAAACAATTCGCCATCAAGATATTGTCATTTCATCATTTGACAACATTGGTGTTTGATGCACACAGATATAGTACAGAAACAAGTCAACATCTAAGGATAAAACAAAACTATAACATGAGAAATGGGTCAGTAGGAAGCAGGAAATTACAACCTAAAAAAAAAAATCTATGCTTTTATTTATTATTTCAACGTTGGAGTTTGATGCACACAGATATAGTACAGAAACAAGTCAACATCCGAGGATAAAACAAAACAATAACATGAGAAATGGGTTAGTAGGAGGCAGGAAATTACAACTTAAAAAAAAATCTATGCTTTTATTTATTATTTCAACTTGAAATCTAATGAAGAATAAATCTCTGTTTTCTAAAGCATCAATATGGCAATACAAAAAATATATATTATCCTTAAATCATCTTATGCTTGCAACTCTTTAACTGTCATTTTGATCAAGAACCAACTAGTTGAGAAAAAATTACTTGTCTGTTACTTTACCATGTTACTATTTCTTCTACGAAGCCAGTCCTTTATAAGATGGTTTTGTGTTAGATCTCCATTAGCTATTCATCATTAGATGAAGCCCCTTATAAGTAATTTGATATTATGTAATGTAAATATTAAAGGAGAAGAATTCCCATGGTCTGCATCCTCATGTTTAAAAAGGATCACAATTGCACTACATGAAATAGGGGTGAGCAAAACTTAATTCGATTCGAAAAAATCGAAAAAAAAATTAAATTCCGAGTTGATCGAATCGAGTTATTCCAGTCAACTCGAATAAGTAATTCATGTTTCAAGCTTGAATCGAGTTGAATTTTACAAATCGAACAATTCGAATAACAAAAATTGATCTTTGTCAATTTTGAAAATAAGCAAATTGATCTCTCAACAAAAATTACAAAAAAAATAATAATAATAATAATTTTCAAATTTTCAAAATATTTTTTAAAATTATAATAATTTTTAAAAAATTCTAAAGAATATATAAAGAAAGTTAAAATAATAATTCTGAGGACCTAAATAAGTTAATTAATGATTCAAGTATCTTAATTTTTTTTCTTTATTTTCCTTTGAAACATAGAATTAGTTATACTATAACAAGATTTTAATTTGACATGTTTAATTTTTTAATTTAACTTGATCAATTTCACTCGATTCGATTTGACTCAATTTCTTTTCACTAAATTTGAAAAAACTTCAAATCGAGTTAGGATGATGAAATAGGACCGTCAATTCAATTGGATCGAACACTCACCCCTAACATGAAGCCTAGAACAAAGACCATAGTAAGCCAAAAATGTTTCTAGAAAGAGAAGCCTAACGAACAAATACCTCAGTAGTCCAATAGTACTGATAAATTTCATCAACATATTGAGCAACTTCCAATGGATTGTCATCTTTATCAATGCCAGGTAGCTTTTCTTCTTCTTTGACTCCATTTCCCTCTAATAGCTGCAAAATACTTCCAATAGTCATTTAACTTCTCAAGGAAAAGGCTGAAACATTAATATAGATTGTAGCAGGACCAAAACCTTTGATCTTGTCATCAATAAGGATGTATAAGATCTCCTACGTTTGGCTTTCTTTCTAGTAAGGATATCAGGCATGTTGATGCTAGCATCACTATTGCCATTAGACATAAGATCCTTTTGGCTAGCTTCACTGGAAATTGCTGCTACATTATTCGCTGGAAGAGTACATTCTATGTCTTTCTTGGATGAGATTGCAGCAACAGATGCTTGTTTTTTCAAACCTGAAGAACACTTCGATTTTGATGCTCTTTGAGTATTAGAAGGCCTGAGTGCAGTCTTAACACTTGGCTGAGCAATGAATGACAAAAAACAACTTATGAAGGACACAAATACAGCACCAGTTGCCAGGTAAGCATTAAGCAAATCAGAAAAAATAAGGCAATATCATTAAAATATAGAGCAAACTAATTGAAAGACAATAGCATGTCATATACCTTGAAAGATCTTGGCAATATACGAGCAGCTGAATTAGATCCACTTTTAGTAGCCCTAGTTCCAAATTTTAAGCTAATAATCAGAATACTCATGCAATGAAATTTGCTTACTATTAGAAAGAACATGCTATATAAACCCGCAAAACTTCAATATGGATCTATAATATATGCCAGTAAACCTTCAAGCAGATCTATCATCTATCTTTTTGTTTTATAACAAATATTCCTCATGGTGCCCAGCAAAATAAAGAAGCGGTTAGTTGCCAGTTTAATTAAAAGTGGATAAATTCCCATTCAGTATGAGCATGTAGAAAAAGAAAATATTGATGTAGAGGTGGACATTGCAGATAAATTCTACAATGCTAAAAGACTTCCTAGAATTAATTCACATGCTTTGTAAAAGATAGACACCAAAGGAAAACTGATTCAGGAGATAAAACAGTGAATCAATATGACAAAGGTAAAGACTGTTGATTATCCTCAGCATCAAGCACAATCATTCAATGAAATATAACTTTGTAACTTTCGGCCTTGCAAGACCAATCACCATTAACATTGACACAGATAAGCTAGAATTCAACAAGGCATTTTTCAATAAATTGCAAACTTTACAGTGGCTCGTCTATAATTTGAAATTTTAATAGACTTCAAATTCTTGGTGGCAAATTTATACTTTAATGTAGGAGACTGAAAAAGCATTTCACTTCTGTCCCTGATTAAGACCTTACTACAATGTTTAGAAAAAGGGCTGGATAACCAGTTAGACCTCCAGTTCTTGGACCACCCAGTTCATCAAAAAATAATTTATCTCATTAAATTTTTTTATTGTATTGACTGGTAGTGTAAATGGGTAATTCATTATGTTATTTATTCCAACAAAATATTCTGAGTTCAGCAGGGTAAAGAACCAGAATGAAATCAGAGACTCGTGCTTACATCATTACAAAGCTATCACTCCCTCTATTCCTTGAAAGATGGTTCTTTCCATAGTTTGCTTGATGTGAAGCACTCTCACAGACTTTAGCCTTACCTGAAACCCCCAAAATGGGGACAAAAAAAGGGGAAGAATAGACAGGAGAAAAATGCCATCTTAGTGAAAGCAAGTCTGGGCACTGCACTTCTGGAGATTTAAGGAAAATAGATCATGCATCTTACTTGTAATCCTACTAGCTTCTGTAGCTTTGTCCTACATGGAAAAGGGGAAATATATAGGCAATAAATAAATAAAAGATAAAAAGGCAGATGCAACAAGATCAGCAAGATAATATCATGAGAAAAGGGATTAACACTATCTTCATTTTCATTTCTTTCTTTTCTCGTTGGAAGAAAATGAAATAAATATGTTCAATATTGCGTAACTTGGAAGGGCTTGGTTCACCTTCTTCAACACCGGTAAAGACTTCCTTCAAGATGAAAAAGAAATAAAAGCATGCATCAGTGGGAGATATTCTATACATTCTTTTAATCAATTATTCCAATGACGCTTAAATTCACAAACCTTGAGGGTGGAAGTGGATTCTTGGTTGTCCTGAATTGAAGTGAGAAAAACTTGATCAGATAATTTCAAAACAGCAGTCATACTAGCAGGTTTTATCCTGCACCCCAAACAGAAATTGAACTCAATTTAACATTGTACCTGCTGGTGGTAAGAACAGATTTACGATCTGAATTCTTGGTTGTAACACTTTGGACACTCAAGGAAGTCTTCACATCTTTATTACTTTCTGTTCTCAGAAAGCAAAACTTGCTTATATGTTGTTTTACTAGTGAGCGTTACCAAAACAACTTTATAAATAATAGCAGGCTACCTGTCTTTGAAGTATGAACAACAGCACCTTGATTTAGATGGTCCCTCCCTTTTCCCTATTTTAAAAAATATTGTGAAATAGATTAAGTCCTTCGTAACTCCATGATAACACAAACAAAAGGTGATGATATCAAGAGAGCTACAAAGGAGGCTTATTGCAAACCTAATAATTCTTTGATTATAGTGGAAAATCAAATGAATATATCAAAACTACATAATGAATTTTCTTTCAGTAATTGTGGTCTGGATTATCAAGTGAAATTAAGATGCCATAAATATGGATAAAACACTCAAATTTAGCAGTTTGAAAGTCCTAAACTTCAGCCAAGAACTTACTAAAGTTTAAACTCAACACTACAATAAATGTTACATCATACCACTTTTCATTGGTTATTCCCAATCAACAATTTCTAATGATTGATTGTTCATGACAATCAGAGTATCACTTCTACCTTACTACTTTGGTGATATAACATAAATATGATATCAACAGTACACATGCCATTAGGACTAGCAATTAGGATAGTTCCAGAACAGATTTACCAAGATCTTAGTTATTAGTTTTCACACTTTAAATGAATTCATGTATGTTTGAGGGGCTGTAGGGGCAGGGGAAAAAGTAGAAAAGAGCTTTGAACTTTTAATCTAGTACTTGTACCTTGAAAGATCTCCTGGATGAGACATTAGCAGTTTTTGCAGCCGAAGCCACTGAAACCCTGCAAATAAATTACTTCACATATTTGAACTATAGTCTAAAAACAATAAACGAATTAACATACAAATATCCATCTAGGGCTATCATCTTCTTCGGTAGAATTTTGTAAAATTTGGCCCCATATTCATTTTGGATAAATGGAACATTTTCTTCATTCAATAACAAAGCAGAGACAGACAGGGACTGTCAGGGAGGGGAAGCAAATGCATGTCATTAAAATGTTACTGATAAAATAGGTCATAGACAGAAACAGAATCAAACACAAAGCGACAACTAGGCACAAAAAGTACACTAGTTCAAAGTTGAAACATGTCTAGACCATAAATTAGAAATTTTTCTTTAAAAAAAAAAAGATAAAGAAGAAAGACTAAGAAGAAGAAAGATTGACACTGAACAAAATTTCCATAAATTTCTTCATAACCCCCCCCCCCCCCCAAAAAAAAAAAAAAAAAAAAAAAAAAATCAATGGGCGAAATTGATAAGGGTCTATTGTGTCCTCAAATCTTGGCAATGCATCATATCCACAGCCAAATAAGACACAATGACAACAATTAGATTTCATACCGTTCCAACAAGGCACTTCTCTCATTCTTCCTGCGTTACAAAAAGGGCAGCAACGACAACTAGTTAAGCCAATTCCAGAAAGAGCTAACAATTCAAAAGCATTATAACTGTGGCACTCACATTGATTTAGAGCCATCATAAACTTTTGTGGAAGAAACAAAAGAAGTAAGGTTGCTAAGATCTGACAGTGCCTTTCTTCGAACTATTTTATTTTCTGAAAAGTGAGCATATAAAGAACTGTAAAAAAAAGTTCTCAATGGCTTAGAATGGAGATTCTCATTATGACAAATTTGTTGCAGATGCAGATGAAGCTTACCAGAACTATCGCGCTTGCCTTTAATCTTGGTCATGTTCTTCAAGGACCCCTTTAAATTACATTTGGAAGTTAAACATGAATATAAATAAATAAAAAATGCTTTATTATGAGAATCAATAAAAAAAAGGTAATAACCTTTGAATCGATTGCAGTAGTTAAAACGGCTGCTTTGCTACCTACTACTGGTTTCGTCCTAGAAAAGAAAATGTAAAAGAAAACCAGTTCATCAAACAATCAAATTATTCTTTATTTTAAAAAAAAAAAAAAAATCAGACGATGCTCTAATCGAAGCAAGGGCAGCAAACTTACATGGTAGATGCTTCATTTTTGGGATTTTCATTTTGGGAATAAATTTTCAAACCTTTTACACAAATAAGAAAAGAATATAAGGAATCTAAAGGAATATATATAATTACTGAATATAGAAAATAGGAATAGATAGAATTACAACGACTGGAGCTAAGTTGATCTCCTGTTTTCCCCTGGAAAAAATGAGAGAATATACTGATAAATAAATAAAAACTGAAACCCTAACTCAAACTTAAAGGGGAAAAAATAATTATTAAAAAGATAATGAGAAGCAGCACAATTTTCGTTATAAATTAAGAAGCATTATTCTTAATAAAAAAGAAGGGGAAAAAATACCTTGAGCTTGAGAGATGCCATTTTGATGGATCTTTCTTGACTAGTTTTTCTTCTGAGAGGAAGAAAGAAAAGTTAACCGTTTGCTTATGTTGAATTGAAAAGTGGTGTATCCCGCCTCTCTTTCCTCTCTTTTGCCTTTCAAATTGTTTCAAAATTTGAGATCATTTAGGCCCATGTGATGTGATCCTGTTTATACAAGATCTGGCGGGCTGGGCTCAAGTTCAAATGAGGATTTTTTTAATGCTTCCGGGCCTAGCTTTTTCTTCTGATTAAATAATACTCATAATTACTTAATTATGAAAAGTTACAATTAGGTCACTTAATTTTTCAAATTTGGTTACTTAAATCACCTTTTGTTAACTTGTTAAAAGACATCAACCTGGGTCATTAAGCCACTATTCCTCAAATATATTTGGGTAAGCTACACCCTTAGTCACACAATTATTACTAAGTTTTTTGTTTTGATCACTTAACTATAACTAAAATACCAATTTGGTATTTTTAAAAAAAAATTTAATGATAAATGCAAAAAAAAAATATCTAAATAGAGTTTAAAATTCATAATTTATTTTTTAAAATTATAAAATTATTAATTTTAATTGTGCAAAAATATTAAAAATTCTAAAAAAATTTCTTAAAATCTCATTATTCAGTTGCAGGACTTTTCCATTGTATGATTATTTTCTTGTTTTCTCTTTATGATGAATAAAGTAAATTTTAGTTTTTTTTTTACTTGTGTTTTTATTTATAATCTTCATTTCGAAAGCAAAAGATAATCAATAGCGTAATTTTTGTTTTTCGCTTGATGGATCATCATCATTGTAGCTTTCCATCATATTATTATTACTATTATGCTAACAACATTTAAGAACTCACCTAGATTGAGAAGAATGCCTTTGTAGAAGGGGAAATGACATGAATAACCCTTGTCTTTTAGGGTTTGTTCTAATGTAGTATCTATGCTTTTAAAATGTCCACTTTTGGCACTTAAAGTTGTATTTCACTTATCAATTTATACCTAATCATACGTAGCGTATTGACCAATGGTATGACGAGATATGACACTTTATTAAGAGAGTTAAAAAAACTTAAAATCATTATTCCAAAAATAAATAAATAAACATATATAAAATCATTAAATAAGAAAATCATAAAAAAATTCATTATATTACTTTCATAAAAAAAAAAAACTAATAACACATTAATCAATGAGCGTGGAATATTGAATTTTTTTTTTTTTAGAAATGTGGGATATTGATCTTAAATTTATATTTGAACAATAGACATGGATGGAAGAAAGAATTGGATCATTAATCACCAATTTTAAGGATTTTGCATTTATGGCTAAAAGTAATTAAAAGCGCTAGTTGTTCTACATTTTCAATAGACTTGATCATGGGTCGGGTCACCCGGCCTGACCCGAAGGCCCGCCCGAAATGTGAGATGGTTTGGGCAAAAATATAGGCCTGAAAAATGGGATTGGACAAAAAAATAAGGCTCGTTTAAAAAAGGGCCGGACCTCGGGTAAGGCATTTTTGGATCGGGCCCGGTCCGGGCCCGAATTCACTAAAGGACAAAAAAATATGCTCTCTTTTTTGTTTTTGAATGTTATTTTCTTGTTGTTTTCTCCATATTTTGCTACTATTTTACTATTATGTTGCTACTATTTTGTTGTTATTATTTGAATATTGTATAAAACTTATTTTATTGTTAATTTTGTTATTATTTTAAAAGCATTTGGTAATTTTGTTATTATTTTAGAGGCATTTGCTTGTTAAATTGCATTTATCTTAGTGTTATTTAAGTCTACATATTTTTTAAAATTTATTTTCAATTTGTTGGGAAAAATTTATTTTGATGTTTTTAGTATTTTGATGTATTATATATATTTAAAAATTATATAAAAATTAATACGGGCGGGCCGGGCCCGGGTTTTAATATTTTTATCTGAGTCGGGCTTAGGCAAAATTTTAGGCCTATTTTTTGGGTTGAGTCGGACCCGGACCTAGTAAATGGGCCTAAATTTTTAGTTGAGCTCTAACTTCCATTGTGTCCAGTGGTTTTTTTCCACACGTCGACAATACCAAAGTGCTCCCCTCCTCCTCTCTTTTTTTGTTGGAGTACATCGCCATGAATTTCTCAAAATCAACACGAAACTTCAAACTAAAGTGCGAGAGGAAAACAAATCCAATTTGTCGAACCACTATTAGATCAAACCAAAACTTCAACTGTGACATGTATTCCCGCTCACAAACTATTGGATTGTGTAGATCATTGAAAATCTTTCTATAAGTCTCCTAAGTTCCAAACAAAGATTTTTGGACCAAAAGTATGAAAAATAAAGGTGACTTCCCACATCTTGGGATGTCATTCATCCTAGTACAATCAATTTTTTCTATAACAACCACTCTCTATAACAAAATTTCACTATAACAAAATATTAAAAATAAAGGTGATTTCCCATTTCTCAGAATGTCAATCGTTCTAGTACAATCAACATTTTCTATAACAACATTTCATTATAACAAAATATGGAAAATCTTCCCACTTCCTAGGAGGTCATTCATCCTGGCACAATAAGTCTTCATTATAACAACTACCATCTATAACAACATTTTACTATAACATTCAAGTTTATTGTAGAACTAATTTTTTATATTTTATTTTTACCCTCTATAAAATTTTTTCACTTATAACAACATTTAGAAACTTTAAAACACACTTTTTACTAAATTAGTTCTCTATAACAACACACTCTTTCAAATTTTAGTGAAATTAATTTTAGTCCTTAGTGAAATAAAAATAATAAGTTGTAATTAAGATATTAAATCAATAAAATATTTAAGTTTTACCTAAAATAACTATTAACCATAATTTATTAATGAAAATAGCTTTTAATAAATGGAAATACATTGATAAGTTTATTAAAGATGTGATGTAAATCTCACAAATTCATATTATTATCAACTAGATTATGGCATATCAACGATGTGAGTAAAATTTTTATGTAACAAATATATTTATAAAAAATGATTTAAAAATCAAATGAAGCTTTAGTTGAAATAGTAAAGACATTGAAAATTATGATGTTTGAGATTTGAATCCTATCAAGTGCATTTTCCAAGATTTCATTGTTGGAAAATCCGGTTAAAAAATGATTTTTAGTTACAATGGAAGTTTAAGTGAAAATCGAGCCGGTTTGTGAAGCAATAAACATTTTCTCGAAAAATACATGTGTTTTGTGCGAGACGAATCCGAAACGTTTTCAGCTTTCAACTAAACGACCTTCTTTGCTATTCTCGTACCCCGAATTGCATCGAGTGTGGGCTCGAACAACAAGAACCAAACACATAACAAATAATGATTTATTACTTTCAGTACAAAAGTAATTCTCTCAATAGAAACCGGTAGAAATTATCATTCCTAGAAAATAGAATTTATTTTAAGAAAATAAATTTTCATTATTTTCTGGCAGAATAACAATATATGAAACTTATATGTAAACAGCTCTACCAACGTCATATATTTATAAGGAGAGATAGGAACATCTTCGTTGAATAAGTATAACACTAATAATATTTATTTAATGGAAAAGCACTCTCTTAGTCTAACTAGAAGTTGGGGGCGACACATCCTAGATAAAAAAAAAAAAAAAGGGTTGCCACCCCTCACATGTAAAATGAGGGGAATTGGGTCTCTCATGTATTGGATCAAATTATATGTGTTTCTTGGACATTTAACGCAACACTTTATAATTGAATTCAACTCAATATTTGTTGTCTGTTCCCAAAATAAATATTAATTAATTAAATTAACTAAATCAATTTTTTAATTAAATAATCTTCTCAACTCAATTCTAATTCATTTAAAGTCATCATGACTTTACCGTAAAAGAATCTGTGATAAAATATATTTAATTTCCACATTCAATGGATTCATAATGACTAATTAATTTAAATTCATATTTGAATTTCAATTAATTAATTATAATTAATTAAATATGTAACACCCTTTACTCGTATTCAACGCCGGAATAGGGTTCGAGGCATTACCGGACTTATAACACAAGTATTCATACAATTCCGAGTCATAAATTTTCGTCCAAATTAAAACCATTCATATTAAACCATAAAGTCCCTTATACGAGCCTACGAGGCCCAAAACATACTTTGGAGGTGGTTCGAGACTAAACCGAAAACTTTAGAAATTTTTACAAAACTTGGAAAATTTTGCTAGAAACAGGGCTCACACGCCCGTGTGGTCCAAGGGACACGCCCATGTAACCCCGGGGACATTCTATTTTTTTCAAAATTAAGGTGCAGGGGACACACGGCCGGAACACATGCCCGTGGGGCAGACCGTGTGTCACACACGGCCTAGACACGCGCCCGTGTGTCTACCCGTGTGGACAAAAACAAGGCTATTTACCAAGCCATTTTGCCACCCTCACTTGCACTCATCTACTCAACATCACATAGCACAAATTTAAGCATATGAGAGCAACCTAACAACCACAACCAAGACAATAACATGTCATTATTATCATGCTTAAAACATCATACTTAGCCCATTAAAAACATACTAATTTCACATTCACAAGAGGGCATTAACATATGAATAAACTTATGATCAACCTAAGCCATCATTCATGGCTATATATATAAGATGAAACATTAACAATTACAAGGTAACACATATGGCCAAATTAATAATGACACACATAACAAATTGGCCTAGTCCCTATACATGCCATAGACTTAAAATACTTGAATTCATTTATACCCAAATTGATAGCTTGATAGTGTGATAGGATCTCCGGCGATCTCCAACCCGAGCTAGCTCAATAACCCTATAAGACATTAGAAAGGAAGGGGAGTAAGCTATATATATATAGCTTAGCAAGTCCGTACGAAAATAATAAGCAACTCTTACCAATCATTTACCAAGTCCAACAATATAAACATAAGATAGTACAAATTGCTATAAATCTCACAGTTATAATTTATTTAGTCACATTGTTTGCTCTATCAATTCACAAGCATATTTTAACATGTATAGACATTAGCCTAATAACCGTAATCTCTCCATTATAACTAATTACCACAGTCAATCGATCATTTCAAACCTCATAATAAACATGCGTATTAATTATGAGTATTCACTTTTCAAGCATATATTTTAACATCTTTCAATTGTTTAAAGCTCATATCTTTTCATACTTCCATAATCATTTTAATAGGCAATTATGCCAATCTTTCCTTTTTCTCATATCCGATAAATCACAATTTGTGTGAATGAAACATGCTATATCATAACTCATTTTTTCCCAAAAGCCAATCACATAATCGTCAATCGAATTTATCATGAATTCCATACATCACAAGTATAGACTAATAATCACAAGGTTTTCGTAAAGTCATTCTCGTGAAAAATCATGAACTCACAATTTCATAAAGTCAATGCTTATAAACTTTACGTACATACCTGTACCAATTCGTAATACTTACATACTCTTTCTCTTCTTTGACATACCCGTTGAATTTCCCGTTGAACCATTTGGAATACTAAAGGATACTCGGGGATCTCGTATGCACAGTCCCGTACCAATGCCATATCCTAGATATGGTCTTACATGTAATCTCGTATCGATGCCAATAGCCCAGCTATGGTCTTACACGAAGTCTCATATCGATGCCATATCCCAGATATGGTCTTACACGTAATCTCAATAACCCTAATGTCATGACATTTATATCCTATCTATTCCTAAGGTTCAACCGGGACTTTCGCTGTACCGAATCACTGTCGGTCATTTCCGTAGTATCGTACTCAATAGCATTCACATTTCATTTCAATAATATAAAATTTACCACAATTATATCACTTAACCATTTATACACATATAATTTAATGCTTATTAAATATACGAACTTACCTCGGCATAAAACGGCAAAAAGGACAAATCATCAAATACTCGTTTTTCCCCCGTTCTAACTCCGAACCTCGTTTTTCTCGATCTATAATATCATATTTAACTTATTTAATCAATACATTATTCATTTCAGTCCAAAAGTCACATCATGACAAAATTATATTTTTGCCTCTAAAGTTTGACATTTTTACATTTTAGTCCCTAGGCTCGTAAAATGAAATGTACTCAATTTCTTCAATACCCATGCCTAGCTGAAACTTATACAGGCTTATAGCAGCCCACATTTTTCTTTTATTTGCATTTTAACACCCATTTTACAACTTTTTACAAATAAGTCATTTTAGGCATTTTTACCGAAAATCACTTAACAAAAGTCGTTTAACATACAACAAACATGCATTTTCCACCATCAAACATCAAAATACATACATGTTCAACATGGGTAAAATTTTAGACTTTGACATCTCTTCAAATTGGTGGTAGAAATAGATAGATCATGTTACAAGGATTTCAAAAACATAAAAATCATTAAAAACGGGGCTAGAACGGACTTACAATCGAGCTTGGAAGCTTGAAAAACCCTAGCCATGTCTTCTCCATGTAAAATTCGGCCAAATAAGAAGAAGATGGACAAATTTGGCTTTATTTTGGCTTTTTAATTCATTTTAATTACCAAATTATTAAAATGCTCTTAATGAAAAACTTTAGAAACATACCAAACTATGTCCATTTTTGTCCACCAACTTAACCAATGGTCTAATTACCATCTAAAGACCTCTAATTTAAAATCTCATAGCAATTGGACACCTTTAACATATAGAATTCAAGTTTTGTACTTTTTGCAATTTAGTCCTTTTGACTAAATTGAGTGCCGAAACGTCAAAATTTTCGAACGAAATTTTCATGAAATCGTTCCATAAAATTGTAGACCATAAAAATATAATAAAAATGAATTTTACTACGTTGAATTTGTGGTCCTGAAACCACTATCCGACTAGACCCAAAATCGGGCTATTACAAAATAATAATTCAAAAACCTTGAATTAATTCTCAAGTTATTTTTATACTCAGTGAGAAAACGCATTCATTTGTGAATTTGACTCATTTCTCTAACTTCATCATTTTTTTTTTAATTTGGTTCTACATGCAACTCATTTCTAATTTCAATGAGCTAGCGGAGGGACCTACTAAACATATGTAATTATGGCTCAAATGATTTATAATTAAGTTTCGGCTTTTCGCCTATTAATTATAAACTTATTAGCCACAAAGTCAATACACTATAGTATTGTGAATGAGCTCTCCCTAATTTTATAACATTATGAAAGCTATTTAATTAATGCTTGTCCAATGACCTTACCTCATAAGCGTGTTACCCTCATATGATATCCTTAATCTCTTTGGGATAAATCTGCTCCTCCAATATGATCATATTTTATCTCATGATAACCGTTACATCTTCCTTCATAAAAATCAATTACTATCAAATAGTAATTAAGTCATTTATCACAAAGACAAACGACTCGTGACCACATTTAATTTTCATCTATCATGTAATATCGATGAGAGGATATCATTTACCCATCAGTTGGGCTATGAATTCCACTATTATGAATGATGCTACATACTATAGAACTCGTATACCCAACACACTAGCTTTCAGTTCTTTATCTATTCGAAATCAAGCTTTTACTTACATCAAAGTATATGAGTCACTTATACATAGTTCATCATCTACTCAAGATTAAGGTATGCGAACGTCACAAGTGAATAAATCCATAAACGAATATAGGATTTATTCTACATGGATCTTGTCCGATGTACTGTCAGTCCAGTCAGTCACATCTATATTTCTATCTTCTAGGAGTCATCCGCTTCGATGCTCAAGGCAAAGCATCTCCTCGATTGGACTTGATAGACGACATATTAGTCTTTCAATCAATTTGCTTGTTTCCAATTAGACTAAGGACATTTTTAGGTTCATCTACTAATACAAGTTGTTTTTCTCTATTATGATCCGATCAGGTAATATTGCTTAGTATTAGTTAAACATTAGATAACTGGTGAGACAAACTTCGCTTCCATTTTGCTTTGCGTGCAAAAACATTGAGGACAATGTATAAAGGGTATTAATGTAATTAATGGATGTTATTATTAAACCAACTTGTTTGAAAATACAAGTATACAAAACGAATATACTACACTTAGGACACCAGATCCAATATTCACATGATTTGAAATAATAAAAATAACCTTACTGTAATGCTTATTATTTTATAAAATAAAGAGCTTTCAATAATTACTCAATTGAGTTAAGACTCGATTGAAGGGTAGCGCCAACTCAATAAATCCCTTAAATATAAAATAGATAGATTATACATTTTAATTGGAAATAAAAAAATAAATATAATTTAAATATAAAATATTGTTATAAGTATATAACATCAACCTCTATATAGTAGTCACTTAATTGTGAAGTTTTGATGGGGTCTAGTGCATTATTATTATTATGATGGACCAAAAAAATATAAATCCTATATAAAATGTCATAAGAAAATTAAATTTCATTATTATTATTATGAAAAAAATTAAAAGGAAGTAAGAAAATTAAGAGATAAAAAACTAATGGTACTAGTTCATAGACTCTTAAAGGTAGCATGTTTGAGTGAACTTAAACACTTTGTTGGGGATCAACCCGTATAAACAATGAAATAGAAAAGTAGAGACGATCGAAAACACAAATATTTACGTGAAAAAATCCTCTGAAGAAGATAAAAAACTATAGGTAAAGGAGACTTCACTTAATGAGAAAATAAACGAAAAGTACAAGATGGAGAAAATAACCTAAATAAGCAAAACCCAAAACCTGAATACAAAGCTCTCTCAAAGACTCTCCCTAGAACTCTTCATCAAATCTCATATAAGATATATTTTGTTAAATCTTTGAACAGGGTTACAAAGACCTTTTAAATAGGCTAATATTAAAGTCATAATATGACTAAAATATTTCTAGACTAATCAGAGTTTAATTGGGAAAAGATAATAGAGTTTAATTGGGAGAAAAAACCTGGTTTAAGTTGAATACATGTCACTACGTTGTGACATGGTTATCGCCTCGTCGGGACGTCGTCTGTCACGTCGTACTCCTCCTTATGACATCAATTCTATTTCATCTATGGTTTTCCCGAAAATGCAAGGCACACCCCACAAATTTCCATATTGACTTGTATTTTCATAAGTCTCCTTTGCCTAGCCCCGTCAATGGCCTAACTTGATTTTGCAGGATGCTTAACCAAGTCCAAACAATACTTGCACTTTGAAATTGGAAAACTTTTAGTTTTTTGAACTGCCAAATCAAAGCTGACTCGTGTCTACTTCCCACAAATGCAGTACTCTGTCTTACCAACTCCTGCACCCGGAAGAGAACCTCTTTTATTCAAAATAATCATACATTTTTTCGCTTATATGACCAAGTTACCTATACTTCAAACGAGTCGAATCCAAATCCTTAACAAATGAAGAAATTACTACTTTACCGATCATCATTGAACTCTGCAGAACATAAAGATTATTGATCTTTCAACCTCTCATCAGAACGAGAGCTCCACACGATAACTTAATGCCGCTTATGTAACATCCTGAATTAATGGGCCTTTGCGTTTAATGTGCTGAGATGTTTATGTTACGCCTAATATGTTAATTTGAGTGTTTAAGGGGTTCAGACTGGGCTCAGGGTTGGGCCGAGCCCTTAGTCGAATTTATCTGTTTGGACACTTTGGTGGAAAGCCTAACAAGATAGGGCTTAAAGATATTATCTGTGATTATAAGACACAAATGGGCTTCTGGCCCAGTGGCAAAGTGGCGCCACATAGAGAGCAGGGAGGTGGCGTCAACTGGGGAGGCCCAAATTCAAGTTGCATGAAGCCCAATCCTTTTAATTAAATTTTAGCTAATTTTCGGCATTTAAATGAATCGAGAGGGACGGAAATAAGGTTTAAAAATAGGAAGATTTACTCGAGTGGATAATGCTGATAATATGGCAGATAAATTGAGGAAGAGGTGGTGTGATCTAGGTTTCTTTTGGAGATGTGATCAGGTAGATAAGGGAGGAAATTTAGGATTTATCTGCTGATCAACAGTGGTGGCCGAATTTCCACCTCTTGGAGGGAGGAGGAATTGGTTTTAATATGGCAAAGGGGTGCCGAAATTTCCCTTGATTAGTAGCTCAATTTTAAGTTATCAAAAGGGGCATTTTCGGTTTTAGGAAGTAGGTGCCAAAATTTTGTGATTAAGTGGGGGAATATCTTTTTATTTTTGGCATTAGGGTTTATTCTCATTCTTTTCTCTCATTCTCTGCTTAAGTCGAAATCCCTAGTACTATGCTCTCATCTCCACTTTTATGCAAAAGCTGAAATCTCATTGTTTTCATCTCCATAGCCGAATCTTCATAGATCTCTTGAGATCATCTTTCTTTTTGATCTTCTCAAAGGCCGAAATCTTTTAGGAGTTGCCAAATTCTCTGTAAAGGTAGGTGCCAGTTTCTTCTGTTCTATTCTTTTTCTCTTTCGATTTTTAGAAGACAAAGCCGAAAGGCTAATGAATTGTTGGTTATTGTGTTATTGTGTTGGGCGACATATCGGGAATCGAAGTAGATCGTCTAGATCTAAAAGCCGGAAATCGCTAGGCTCTAAACTCCATCTCTTTCAGGATTTCAAGGTAAGGGGTTCTCTTTAGATTCTCGTTAGATTCGCTATCGTAATTGTAATCTTAACCATATGTTATGATGGTAGCAACTGAAAAGGGTCTTTTGGATGGAATCAAATATCGATCGTAGTAAAGGAGGATTGGATCTGTTAAACCAATCCCTAAGTTTAAGAAACGAGCGGTGTCAGCGGTTCAAGATTGGCCACCGGGTTGTGGACCGGCGTCAGAACAAAATCTTAGACAGTTAGCAGTCGTGTCGGTTTCTGATAGTGTCGACATAGAAAGTATCGTCTTGACTGTAATCAGGTGTGTAGATCTCTATCACACTAATTAATCTGTATATATATGCTATGGGATAAAAGCCGAAAAAAGGTTGTATGGACAGTCGTGTTACCCAAAAAGGGTAGGCAAAGGATGCCAGGTACGTAACCATAAAAACTTCTCTATGTGTATATCGATGCATGTAAAAACCTGTGATCTTTTAGGTAGTATACTGTTTTGAATTTGCATGGATGTATGCATGGGATAGGGTTAATACGATGAAGGGGAAGAGCATGTTAATAGGTCACTTAGTGATCGGTGGCTAAGCCACGTTAAATTTATTCTTGATTGTTAGGAATAGGCGACATGACCGCGATATGGTGTGTAGCGGTTGGTGGGTTGATTGTAGAAATCCCCAAGGTGTGTTGGTGATGCGGGCTGGTGTGTAGAGGATGGATTTCTAGGTTGGGTTGGGCCATGTTGCATGTAAATATTCTTTGCCATTGTGTATGGGCCAAGGCCCATAATGTGTTTAATGGCCTAAAGCCTTTTATGTGTTTTCTGGATTCGCACACCGAGTCTTGGTGACTCACCCCTTTATTTTTCCCTAACTTTTAGATGAGCGAAGAGATCATGGACATGGGAGCCGAGGCAGACTCGAGGGGCCATCAAGTTTTTTTTTATTTTCATAAACTATTTTTGGTTTTCCTTTAAGTTTTAATTTTGGGACTATTTATGTAATAAGGCCCCATGGCTTAGGTTGTCGCTTTATATTTGCTAATGTTTACAGTTTAAAAATTTATGTTCAAGGACTTAAGTCATAAAAAGTAATAAAGTGGGTTTTCCAAACATGTTCAACAGAAAAGTAAAGGTTTTCATCAAATATCTTATTTTTAAGAAATGCCTAAATAAAGAAACTGAGATTTCCAAGAACCATCAAAGCAAAGTTTTTAACAATAAACCCCGTGGCATACCAGATCTGGTCGTAGCGTTTGGGCCGGGTTTGGGGTGTTACATTTTGGTATCAGAGCCCAGTTGCAAAACTCGGGCTGTGAAATGGGTCCAGTAGTAGTTTATAAATTGGTAAAATACTTTGGGTTGAGATATGGCCTTCGAGTCTACCGGCACCCGATCCACGCAGGTAAGTATTCTAACTCTTGAGGTGATATGCATGTTGGGTTGATGGGCTTTATGGACGTAGACTAGCATATTAGGAATTAATGGACTTTAGGCCTAGTTTAAACAATTCTTTAAATTCATAAAACTTAATCTAACTAAACATGCCCGTAAACCAGTCGCTGGGTTAGGGTGTGGCAACAGGCATGCGCATGTCTAGGATTGGATTCAGGGAGAGCTTGGTATTTAAGCGGTCCTAGTGACTCACCTCCTCTTCACTGAATCCTACAGTGCGTAGTATTTGCTCACTTTAGCCACGAGGACTTGTTGACGGGTCAAAATTTATAACTAAAACCCTAAGGGACCAAATGCCACCCTATTTCACAAAATTACTAAAAATACCCCCTAGTTTTGTAAAATTTCTAAAATACCCTTGATTTGTGAAAATTTCCCAGAATACCCCAAATTTGTAAAATTACCAAAATCTATGAAATTACCGAAAACCCCGGTTGGTAAAAATACCAAAAATACCCATGTTTTGTAAATTTACCCTAAACCCCTAGATCTACAAAAGGTACCCTGGTTTGCCAAAATTAAATCTCCAAATACCCTCGCTTTACTTAAAAAAATCAAAATATCTCTATTTCAAAAATCACCAAGGTACCCTATTTTGTGTAATTACTGAAAATATACCAGTAGGAAAGAACTACGAAAATACCCCCTGGTAGTGAAATGACGAAAATACCTTATGTGATGAATGTGGGTTCATGGATGCTACTTGTATGTTGATATATGATGGTTGAATGTATGTGGAACTAGGAGATATAAACTTGTGATCAAAACCCGTAGAGATAATTTCGAATTCGAAAGAACTACTCTTAAAACTATCATCCATAAGATTGTTCGTGGTTAATCGAAGTGGAAGAAATTAATAATTCATAAAATTTCTAATCGATAAACGCGAATTGGTAGAATGAGTACAAGGGGTCGTGGGCGTCCCCGCGCGCGGGCGTGGTAGGGGTAGGATGGTCGTGTCCGAACCAGTGGGATCTGGTTATGGGTCCAGAAACGAGATGCCGGTACCACCACCGCGGAGGTGGAATTTTAGGACCAGACGACCGAAGATGATGCGGTGTCCCAGGCGATGTTAAGGGTTTTAGAGAGGGTTGCTGGGGCAGGCATGGGCACAAGAGCCCGGAAATCTGTGTCGGAGTGACTTAGGGCTAATGGGGCAGAAGTGTTTAGGGGAATTTCTGGAATAGCCCCGAGTACACCGTGAAGCTTGGTTGGAGGCGGTTGAGCGTATAATGGATGATCCGGATTTCACGGAAGAGGAAAAATTGAAAGGGGTTGTATCTCTCCTGCGGACGGCTTATCAATGGTGGCTTACGGTTAAGGATGGTATGGTGGTGATCAGTATCACCGGGATCTCTTCAAAACGGTGTTTTAGAGTAAATACATTGGGATAAGTTATGTGGATGCGCGCGCGTAGAGCATTTCCGAATCCGTGCAAGAAGCGGTCGGTGGGCTGCGTCTGAAGTGGAATTCTTACGCCTTAGCCGTTATGCTCGAGGAATGGTGGCCACGGACCATGAACGTTGTGTTCAATTTGAGGATGGTCCGAGGATGATTTGCGTGTATTGATAGCTCCACAAATGGGAGAGGGAATTTCTTTGTACTTGTGGAAAAAGTTAAGATAGCCGAGGAGGCGAAGCGACAGAGAAACTAAATCGAGATAGAGATAGGGGTGGAAGTAAGAGGAATTTTGGATCGTCGAGGCGGTGGGCGTGCTCGAAAAAGGCCTAGGTCGACAAGCGAGGCGGGAGGAGAAACTGCTGCTTTGCATTAGTCGACATCTGATGTGCTCGATGTGGTAAATTCCATGTAGGTGAGTATTGGGCGGGCAGTGGGAAGTGCTTTAGGTGTGGATCTACGGACCACCAAGTTAGAAACTGTCCGCAGCAATGGGGCAGTGAAGGGCCCACGGGTCAAGGGAATGCACAGCTGAGAAGAGGTGGTCAGCAGCCATAGAGAGGTCGTGGTCCAGCCAGAGGTGGTAACGATTCCGGTCGGGGTCGTGGAGCACCAGGCCAAGGGGCAGGAAACACTGAGGCGAGACAGCCGGGGTTAGTTTATACTACCAAACGTCGAGAGGAGGCTGACGCACCGGATGTTATAACCGGTACATTTTTAATTTTTGGTTTGCCTTATACTGCCTTGATTAATATTGGTTCGACGCACTCTTATGTTGCTAGTGCTATAGTGGGAACTTTGAACTTAGATTATGAGACTTCGTCTAGGGAGATGACTGTAGTGAGCCCTCTAGGACAAACTGTAGTGGTAAACAAACTGTATAGGGATGTACCCCTGGAAGTTCAAGGGGTAGCTTTTTGGGCTGATCTGATGGAACTGCCGTTTGGGGAGTTCGATTTGATCTTAGGAATGGATTGGTTAGTGAAGTATCAAGCGAATTTAGACTGTGCAGCCAAGCGTATGGTGTTAAAAACTCCCGAGGGTGGCGAAGTGTTGGTGATAGGTGAAAGGGGGAACTGTTTGTCAAATGTGGTGTCTGCCTTAAGGGCAGAAAGGATGGTGAGGAAAGGATGCGAGGCAACTCTAATGTTTGTTTGGGCTCTGGAAGCCAAGGAATGAACTGTCGGGAATGTTAGGATGGTGAAGGAATTTCTGGATGTTTTCCCAGAAGAGCTCCCGAGATTACCCCCGGATCGTGAAGTAGAGTTTGGTATCGATCTTCTTCCGGGAATAGTGCCAGTATCTATCGCTCCGTATAGGATGGCGCCAACAGAGTTGGTGGAATTGAAAGCTCAGATCCAAGAGTTGCTGGATAGAGGGTTTATCCGACCGAGTGTGTCGCCTTGGGGAGCGCCGGTGTTATTCGTTAAGAAGAAGGATGGATCAATGCGTATGTTCATTGACTATCGCCAGCTGAATAAGTTGACCATCAAGAACAAATACCCGTTGCCGAGGATCGATGACTTGTTCGATCAGTTGAATGGAGCCTCAGTCTTTTCAAAGATAGATCTGAGGTCAGGGTACCATCAGCTTAAGGTCAAAGAGGCGGATATTCATAAGACGGCTTTTAGGACTCGCTATGGTCACTACAAATTCATGGTAATGCCATTTGGGTTGACTAACGCACCAGCAGCATTTATGGATATGATGAACCGAGTATTTCAACCCTACTTAGATCGGTTTGTCGTGGTATTTATAGATGATATTCTGGTTTATTCAAAATCGAAAAAGGAGCATGATTCACATCTTCAAGTGGTTCTGCAGATTCTAAGGGAGAAGTAGTTATACGCCAAATTTAGTAAGTGTGAATTTTGGCTAAGGGAAGTTACGTTTCTGGGTCACGTTGTGTCGGCAGAGGGGGTTAGGGTTGACCCTCAAAAAATTGAAGCAGTGTTGGATTGGAAGCCGCCTAGGTCTGTGGCAAAAATTCAGAGTTTTCTTGGTCTGGCCGGGTACTACCGAAGGTTTGTTGAAGGATTTTCTTTAATTGCGGCACCATTGACTAAGTTGTTACGGAAAGGGGTTCCGTTCGTTTGGTCTAATAAGCAGCAAGAGAGTTTTGAAAAGTTAAAAAGGATTTTGACGGAGGCTCCAGTGTTGATTCAGTCGGAGGCTGAAAAGGAGTTCGTGATTTACTGTGATGCTTCACACACGGGACTAGGATGCGTGTTGATGCAAGGTGGGAAGGTTGTTGCGTATGCATCTCAGCAGCTAAGACCACACGAATCAAATTATCCCACACAGGACTTGGAATTGGCGGCAGTGGTTTTTGCCACAAAGATCTGGAGGCATTATCTCATGCGGGGAAAAATCATTATTTACACCGATCATAAGAGCTTAAAATACCTTTTGACCCGTAAGGAGTTGAATCTAAGGCAAATGAGGTGGATCGAGTTGCTAAAGGACTATGATTTGCTCGATCGAGTACCATCCGGTAAAGCTAACGTGGTGGCGGATGCCTTGAGTCGTAAAGTAATCTTCGACTTGAGAGCAATGTTTGCTCACCTTAGTCTATATGATGATGGGAGTTTATTAGTCGACCTTCAAGTGAAACCCTCTTGGGTCGGTCGAGTTAAGGAGAAACAATGATCGACGAGTTGCTAAAGGAGAAGTTTCCTGTAGGATCAAATGAAGGATCAACAGAATTTAGTGTGAATGAGGAAGGGCTATTATGTTTTCAAGGGAGAGTGTGTATGCCGAAAGATCCCGAGTTGAGGCATAAGATTTTGCAAGAAGCGCATGGTAGTCCATACGCTATGCACCTCGAGGAAGTAAGATGTATCGAGATTTGCGAGATCGATTACTGTGGCCGGGTTTGAAACGAGAGGTGACCGAATTTGTGGGGAAGTGTTTGACCTGTCGTGCAGTAAAGGCGAACATCGCTTACCATCGTGGTTGTTGCGTGGTGAAGATTCCATAATGGAAGTGGGAAAGGATCACAATGGACTTTGTTAGTGGGCTACCCTCACGCCTACTAAGAAAGATTCGGTGCAGGTAATTGTTGACCGCTTGACGAAGTCTGCTCATTTCATACCAGTACGTGTCGATTACTCTCTGCATAAATTGGCTAAGCTATACATAGCGGAGGTAGTGAGGTTGCATGGGGTACCAGTATCAATCATATCGGACAGGGACCCTAGGTTCACCTCACGATTTTGGAAGGCGGTGCATCAGGCGTTGGGTACGAAGTTGGATTTCAAAGATCTGGCGTTTCATCCTCGAGCCAAGCCAGACGATCCGAGTGGGTAATTTAGATCTTGGAGGACATGTTGAGAGGATGTGTCATTGATTTCAGGGGTAGTTGGGAAGAGTTCTTACCGTTGGCGGAGTTTGCGTACAACAATAGCTACCAGTCAAGTATTCAGATGGCGCCCTATGAAGCATTGTACGGGCGGAGGTGTCGTACACCTACCTGTTGGACGGAATTAGGAAAAACATCAGATTTTGGGTCCGGAGTTGGTTACCGAGACAGAGGAGAAGGTTGAGGTAATTCGGGCTCGACTGAAGGAAGCGTCGAGACAGGACGAAGTCCTATGCCGACTGAAAGCGTAAGGACATAGAATTTGCAAAAGTGACAAGGTGTTCTTGAAGGTGTCGCCATGGAAGAAAGTACTGAGGTTCGGACGGAAAGGTAAATTAAGTCCCAGATTTATCGGACCTTATCGGGTGTTGAAACGAGTGGGACCAGTAGCTTATCAGTTAGAGCTACCTTCTAAGCTAAGCCAGATTCACAATGTATTCCACGTCTCTATGTTAAGACGCTACCGTTCGGATCCATCCCACGTGATGTCTGTGGAAGAAATCGAAGTAAGACCCGATTTATCCTTTGAAGATGAGCCAGTGGGAATCCTGGATCGGGATGTCAAAGTATTGCGGAGAAAGACGGTTCTGTTGGTTAAGGTTATGTGACGGAATCACGGTTTTGAGGAGGCTACTTGGGAACCAGAGGAAGCGATGCGGCAGCAATACCCGCGTCTATTCTGATCAGGTAATTTCGAGGCCGAAATTTCTTTAAGGGGGTAGAACTGTAACATCCTGAATTAATGGGCCTTTGCGTTTAATGTGCTGAGATGTTTATGTTACGCCTAATGTGTTAATTTGAGTGTTTAAGGGGTTCAGGCTGGGCTCAGGGTTGGGCCGAGCCCTTAGTCGAATTTATCTGTTTGGACACTTTGGTGGAAAGCCTGACAAGATAGGGCTTAAAGATATTATCTGTGATTATAAGACACAAATGGGCTTGTGGCCCAGTGGCAAAGTGGTGCCACATAGAGAGCAGGGAGGTGGCGTCAACTAGGGAGGCCCAAATTCAAGTTGCATGAAGCCCAATCCTTTTAATTAAATTTTAGCTAATTTTCGGCATTTAAATGAATAGAGAGGGACGGCAATAAGGCTTAAAAATAGGAAGATTTACTCGAGTGGATAATGCTGATAATATGGCAGATAAAGAGAGGAAGAGGTGGTGTGATCTAGGTTTCTTTTGGAGATGTGATCAGGTAGATAAGGGAGGAAATTTAGGATTTATCTGCTGATCAACAGTGGTGGCCGAATTTCCAACTCTTAGAGGGAGGAGGAATCGGTTTTAATATGGCAAAGGGGTGCCAAAATTTCCCTTGATTAGTAGCTCAATTTTAAGTTATCAAAAGGGGCATTTTCGGTTTTAAGAAGTAGGTGCCGAAATTTTGTGATTAAGTGGGGGAATATCTTTTTATTTTCGGCATTAGGGTTTATTCTCATTCTTTTCTCTCATTCTCTGCTTAAGCCGAAATCCCTAGTCTTATGCTCTCATCTCCACTTTTATGCAAAAGCCGAAATCTCATTGTTTTCATCTCCATAGCCGAATCTTCATAGATCTCTTGAGATCATCTTTCTTTTTGATCTTCTCAAAAGCCGAAATCTTCTAGGAGTTGCCAAATTCTCTGTAAAGGTAGGTGCCGATTTCTTCTGTTCCATTCTTTTTCTCTTTCAGTTTTTAGAAGACAAAGCCGAAAGGCTAATGAATTGTTGGTTATTGTGTTATTATGTTGGGCGACATATCGGGAATCGAAGTAGATCGTCTAGATCTAAAAGCTGGAAATCGCTAGGCTCTAAACTCCATCTCTTTCGAGATTTCAAGGTAAGGGGTTCTCTTTAGATTCTCGTTAGATTCGCTATCGTAATTGTAATCTTAACCATATGTTATGATGGTAGCAACTAAAAAGGGTCTTTTGGATGGAATCAAATATCGATCAGGTAAAGGAGGGGATTGGATCTGTTAAACCAATCCCTAAGTTTAAGAAACGAGCGGTATCAGCAGTTCGAGATTAGCCACCGGGTTGTGGACCGGCGTCAGAATAAAATCTTAGACATATAGCAGTCGTGTCAGTTTCTGATAGTGTCGACCTAGAAAGTATCGTCTTGACTGTAACCAGGTGTGTAGATCTCTATCACACTAATTAATCTGTATATATATGCTATGGGATAAAAGCCGAAAAAAGGCTGTATGGATAGTCGTGTTACCTAAAAGGGTAGGCAAAGGATGCAGTGCGTAACCATAGAAACTTCTCTATGTGTGTATCGATGCATGTAAAAACCTCATGATCTTTTAGGTAGTATCTTGCTTTGAATTTGCATGGATGTATGCATGGGATAGGGTTAATACGATGAAGGGGAAGAGCATGTTAATAGGTCACTTAGTGATCGGTGACTAAGCCACGTTAAATTTATTCCTGATTGTTAGGAATAGGCAGCATGACTGTCGATATGGTGTGTAGCGGTTGGTGGGTTGATTGTAGAAATCCCCAAGGTGTGTTGGCTGGTACGGGCTGGTGTGTAGAGGATGGATTTCTAGGTTGGGTTGGGCTATGTTGCATGTAAATATTCTGTTGCCATTGTGTATGGGCCAATGCCCATAATGTGTTTGTGGGCCTAAAGCCTTTTATGTGTTTTCGGGATTTGCACACTGAGTCTTGGTGACTCACCCCTTTATTTTTCCCTGACTTTTCAGATGAGCAGTAGATCGTGGACATGGGAGCCGAGGCGGACTCGAGGGGCCATCAAGTTTTTTTTTTATTTTCATAAACTATTTTCGGTTTTCCTTTAAGTTTTAATTTTGGGACTATTTATGTAATAAGGCCCCATGGCTTAGGTTGTCGCTTTATATTTGCTAATGTTTACAGTTTAAAAATTTATGTTCAAGGACTTAAGTCATAAAAAGTAATAAAGTGGGTTTTCCAAACATGTTCAACGGAAAAGCAAAGGTTTTCATCAAATATCTTATTTTTAACAAATGTCTAAATAAAGAAACTAAGATTTCCAAGAACCATCAAAGCAAAGTTTTTAACAATAAACCCCGTAGCATACCAGATCTGGTCGTAGCGTTTGGGCCAGGTTTGGGGTGTTACAGCTTAACTCGATGGCGATCCTACAATCCTTTGAGTCTAAAATTTCCTAAGAAGATGAGTTCTTATTTAAATTAGGCACATGCTTGACATCTGATAGTGTCCTAATGATTTCGTCGTGCATCCTGATCTGAACGGTACCAACATCGGTTAGC
Source organism: Gossypium sturtianum (assembly GCA_025698515.1). Taxonomy (NCBI): domain Eukaryota; kingdom Viridiplantae; phylum Streptophyta; class Magnoliopsida; order Malvales; family Malvaceae; genus Gossypium; species Gossypium sturtianum. Next base: position 136,748,988 of record CM046950.1, on the reverse strand, counting down.
TTTCAGGGTGAATTGCTCCCCATAAGTACAACTCCATCTTCAACTGGATTGTATATGGAGAACAAGTAATTGTTTGGACACATATGGAAAGAGCACCCCGAATCTATAATCCACTCAGACATAAGTTTAAACCTTTCTGTCGTAGACATTAACAACCAATCATCACCATTGTCCTTGGCCACACTAGCATCAGCAACCACAGTTTTTATTCCTCGTCACTCTCAGCAACCCTCCTGTTTTTATTTTTCAGCTTATAACATTATGTTTTAATGTGACCCAACTTCTTGTAGTAGTGGCATCTTTTGTCATGATTCCTCGACTTTGATCTTGACCTAGATTTGTTTTGACCTGAATCATTAGACTGTGCCTCCCTCTAGCAACCAAAAGTGAGGCTTGACTACCAGACTTGCTACCCAAACCTAACTTATTATCGAGTTTTTCCTTGCCTAACAAGTTACCCTTCACATATTCAAATGAGAGTTAATCTCTACCATAAATTAGGGTCTCCATGAAAGTTTTATACGAATGGGGCAAAGAGCAAAATAATAGCATAGCCTGATCTTCATTATCTATATTGACCTCGACATTCTTCAGATTGTTTAAGAGAGTATCAAATTGACTGATATGACCCTTAAGGTTCTCACATTTGTCCATATGGTACATGTATAGGCGTTGTTTCAACACCAAACAATTAGTTAGAGACTTTGTCATGTATAATATTTCGAATTTTCTCTATAAGGTTGTTGTCGTTTTCTTTGTAAGCACCTCCTGCAACACATTGTTTATGAGGTACAATTGAAGTATTGTAGAGCTTTCTCATCAAGCTCTTCCCATTTTGACTGGTTTAGATTTTCATGCTTTTGCTCGGTGACGACCTTCTTCATACCATTCTGAACCAGAATTATCATTATCCAAACTTGCCACAAACTAAAATTTGTGATCCCATCAAAATTTTTGTTATCGTATCTCATTGCCAATCTGAATAGGCTGAATGTGAAAGCCAAACTTGGCTTTGATGCCAATTTGTTAGGGATCGACTCGTATAAACAACGAACAAGAAGAAAATGAAAAGATCGAACACACAAATTTTACGTGGAAAACTCCTCCGAAGAGGATAAAAACCACAAAAAAAGAAAACTTTACTAATCAACAAACCAATAAAGAGTACAAGATGAAAAAAAATAAACCTAAATTAGCAAAATCCAAAACTCGAATACAAAGCTCTCTCAAAAAATCTCCCCAAAATTCTTCATCAAATCTTACATAAGATATATTCTATTAACTCTCTAAATAGGGTTACAAAAAATCTTTCAATAGGCTAATATTAAAGTCCTAATATGACTAAAATATTCCTAGACTAATCAGAGTTTAACTGGGAAAAATAACAGTTTAATTGGGAGAAGGAGCTCGGTTTAAGTTGAATACACACCACCACATCATGACATGGCTATCGACTCTTCATGTGGCACCCCAAACCCGATCGAGACAGTTTGACCCAAATCTAAAATGTCATATTAGTCACCGAAGTGACCTAAAACACCATGCGACATTTTAGTATGCAATTAATTATTCGTTTTCTTTATCAATCAACAGCAAAAGTCTCATGCTTGCATTCAACTCATATATATACATTAATAAACAATTGAAAGCTAGTTGCATGCTTTCTTGTAACACCCTATACTCGATTCGATCGTTGGACCCAAGTTATAAGATGCTACGACAATTAACAACATTTAACACACACAAATTCATCTTAAATATGCAATTAATCAATCAAGCATTCAATACCATAAGTATAATACGATTCAAAACCAAAATCGAGCTTACGAAGATCCTAAACCAACTTAGAAACAATTCAGGACTAATCTAAAACTTTTACAAAACATTAGGTAATGAGGCTAAACAGGGGTCACACAGTCGTGTGACCAGACCGTGTGATAGGCTAAGGTTGTGTGGAGCTAGATAACACAACTGTGTATTCAAACTGTGTGGAAGACTAATGTCGTGTGTAAAAAGGTCACACGACTGTGTCGCCAGGCAGTATAACAGACTGTAGCCGTGTGGACCTAAATGCAAAATTTCTAACGTAAGTCACACGGATGTGTCCTAGATCGTGTAGCAAACTGAGGCCACGTAAGCTGGAGGTACACAACCATGTGTCCAGGCCGTGTAACTCAATGATGCCGTGTGCAACAATTACTCACAAAATCTAATGACCACACGGTTGTGCCACATGCCCATGTGTGGCACACGGCCGTTGTCATAACCATTTTTTTGAAAAACGGAGGTCGACTTGGATCTTAAAAATGAGAATAAAATGGGAGTCGCCACCAATCCTTTTTGATGAGGTGTGATCGGGTCACCTCTTTATTCAATCATTTTAATAAAATTTAAATTTACTAAAATGACAATTTTTGGTCTCACGGTTTTTTGAGAAATCGGGTTCGAGTCGGTTCACGTGCGAGGAAGGGTTAGCACCCTCGTCACGCCCAAACTTGGTACCTAATTGATTATTTAATGTCTTAATGTCGAAAGTTGAAAATTTTGAAAAAAAAGATTTTAAACATACGATCTCTTTTAAAAATGTTTGAATTTTCTCGAATTGGATATTAAGATTCTCTCGCTTCAAAGGAATAAAATATCACATCCAGCACGTTAGGACACGATAATTTAAATCCTTGAATCCAAGATCATCTCATGATTTCTGAGACTCATGCATTGAAAATATCAAAAGGATATTCGATTATTTGGCCAAACGAAAAACTGAAACCCAGCACGTTAGGGCACGATTTCTCGAATTTCCAAAACGCGAAATATTGCCTTATTCTTTAGAAATTCTTTTCCCGAGGTAACAAAATGTCACATCTAATACGTTAGGACACAACATCTCGAATTCTCGAGAAATAGCTTTCTTTTTATTCAAAACTTATTTATTTAAAAGGATATTCCATTATTTAGATTAAGTGAGAAAAGCCGGAACCCAGTAAGTTAGGGCACGACTTTCTCGAATCTCTAAATACGGAATATCAATTATTCAAAAAGACTTGATGCACCGAGTAAAGGTTAATGTAATACGATTTGATAAAAAGATAAATTACGAAGCTAGGTTGCATAATAAAAAATAAAAATGATGTATGTAATAATACTAAGTTAACTAATTTAATGATATAATAATAGTAACAATAGTAATACAATACTAAAGTAAATAATAATGACAATAATGCATTAATAATAGTAATAAAAGGAGTAAGAATTAAAAGTAATAATAATAATACGAGAAAATAATAAAAATAATAGCAACAGTAAAAATAATAATAATACGAATGATCTGATGAAAAGTACTAGTAACAATAATAACAATAATAATGAAAATAAAATAATAGTAGTGGTAATAATTAAATAATAATAATGGTAATAATAAATGGTGATAAAGAATAATATATTATTAATAACAATAGTAGCAAAGACAATAATAATAATAAAATAATAATAATAATAATAAAACGATAATGAAAATAATAATAATGATTCTAGTAATAAAAAGAATAAAATGATAGTAAGAAATAAATAAATTATAGTGATAGTAATAATAAAATAATAATAATAGTAATAAAAATAAATAATTAATAGTAATAAGAATAAAAATATTAGATAATAGTAATAATAATAAAAATTGCAAAATAACTAAAAAATGGGCTAAATTGAATTTAAAACGGAAATTCAGGGCTAATTCGAAATAAATAAAAAGAAGATGGACCCCATTGTACGCGCGAATAATATGGAGGGACCCAAAGGGAAATTTTCCCCGCCCTCTCAAAATGCAGCGTTTAATGCGGGACTAAAATGAAACCGGAGTAAAATTAAAGGGGCGAATTAAAAGAAAGCAAAAGATAGGACAGGACCCAATCGAGAAGGAGCAAAAAGCGGAAGGACCACGGGCATAAATAGCCCATTTTTACCCAAAACACGCGGATCCTGGCCTACTGGGTCGGGTTCAGGTCGGCCTCCCCAAAACGACGTCGTTTTGGTGTCTGGGGAGGCCATTCAAAACGGCGTCGTTTCCCTTTCTTATATAAGCAAAATTTCCTCTGAACAAGCTTCATTTTTTTGACGAAGAAAATAAAAAAAGTTGAGAACCCCCTGGTTCTCTGCTAGGGTTTCGGGCCGGTGAGATTTCGACCAAATCACCATCGCCGACGCCGCCTCCGACCACTGCATACGGTGGCCGGAACCCCAAAAGTTAAATTTTTTATACTTTTTTTTTGCTATACTTATATATATACTGTTTTAAAGGGAAAATTCAGTAAATATATGGTATATATATATCTATGTATATGCGAAATGGTTTCGAAGAAAAGAAGCAGAGAAAAATAAAAAAAATACCCTTTAGCGAGATTAAGATTTAATTTCTTCTTCAATCTGCTGTTTTCCTCTTTATTATTGTGTTTGGAATCTATGTCTTTTGTATTCTGATTGTTCTCTCTGTAAAAAAGGTCCTCTCCCTATTACACTCGGATATGGCTTTTTATAGCCACTTACAACTTGTTTGTTGTCACGTCTGTTTTTAATTCTTGCAGGTGCTTTGGGCGGTGCTGAGTAGTGGCCAGTGGCGGTGGCAGACTTTGGCAGACTGGCGGTGGGTCAGAAAGGGCTAGGGGCGGCTAGCTAGGGTTTCTTTTGTTTTTCTTCTGTTTTGGGTTTGTAATGGGCCAAAGTTTAGGTTATTTTGGGTTTAGACTGATAGGTTTAGTTGGGTCTGGTTTTGGGTTTAATTTGGGCTGATGGTTTTTTTTTTAATTGGGTTAGATTTGGTTTATTGGTGTATGGGCCGGGTAAAATGGGTTTGTACAGCCGTATGTCAGCCCGTGTGTGCTAAGTTGAACCTTAAAATGCAAGTCATATAATCTATGGTTTACTTAAGCCATAAGCATGCTTTGTACCATTCAACAAACTCATCCAAATGACATCAAAAGCATACCAAAACACAACTTAAAACACCATCCTATGTGCCAAACCAATATGCCATAAGGCACCTTCATAAACAACATTTAATACCAAGGTTTTTCTTACTTCAAACAAGTGTAAGTATAACTAAGCAATTTCCATATAAATCATCAAAGATACCATAACTCCTATCACCAACTAACCACCACAAACCAAGGCATATTCATCAATGTATTTGCCATCAAAAAACCATTGTACATAACCTAAATAACATCCAAATCAAAGATAAAGCCATTATGTCTTATGTTCAAAAAAAAATCTCACCTAACCATTCATTCCATACCATATCAGAACCTACCAGCAACCTAGTTTATTTCATCATATACCAAGATCAATTCCGCATTCAAAATTACCATATTAAACCATGAACAATCATACCATTTAACCATAAAGCACACTTCATTTTGTGCAAGCACAAACATATATATACATTACTACCACATAAGTACATATATACCAAAACACGCCTATTACATACCACAACACCGAAATATAATAACTTCAAAGTCTACCAAAAGGTGTCTGGATAGTGTGATCTTCAAGTTGATCCGATCACCCAATTCCGCAATACAACAACTACATAAAAATAGGAAAATGAAACAGAGTAAGCTTCAACTTAGCTTAGTAAGTTCATAGGTAGAAAAACGATATAACATACCTTAATGTCACATTTATAAATTAACAAAACAATTAACTAACACTTAATCCTGTCATCAAAACCATGTTCATAGGTGAGTTCATAATATACATGTCATATAACCATTCAAGTTAAACAAGATCATTCAATACAAAGTCACCATATAATGTCCATAAGCATGAGCACATATTTTCAAGTCATTTATCAAGACATTATTACCAAGCATCAATACAAGTCATTACGTCGTTTACATTCATGATTCAGCCCGATGAGCTAATATGAACAGATACAGATACACAATTATCCACCCAAGACATGCTAGAATGCTCAACCGAGCTAATCCAACCAAGAACACATCTGGGCGCCAAGTGCCAAGCTCATAAGCTTTACATCCTCCCCCAAAAAACATGCCATAATCATTGTAAATATAACTTGGTAATTCGCAACAAATGTTGGATTCTAATATATATTCAGTGTATAATATCATATCATATATCATCATCTCATCACATATCAATCCCGTATAATGCACAAAATAACTTATTAGCATGCCAATTTATCCTATCCTATGTTCATTCGGGCTTGATACATATGATCTTATAATATTTTCCATTTTAATCCATTCTCTCACAGTATTAGTTGTAACATTTAAGTTTACATTCAATATCCACAAAATAAATAATTCAATAAATAAATTACCAAAATACACAAGACAATACCGTATGAACTTACTAGGGCCAAACAACAAAGAAATGAGTTTCTGGAACTAGTCTGTAATTTTCTCTTTTCCACGATTATCTATCGGTTCTTGATCTATACAGTAATTTTATTTCAATTTATCAGCCTCAATTACATCACAACATTCAATTTGATGCATATGACTTCCTATTAACATTTTTCACAATTTCTCTAAAGTTTTGCATTTTATTCAATTTAGCCGCTAAAATCGAAACAAGCTTATTTTTCACAATTAAGCCCTAAACCATAGTGTCGAATTCAATTCCATCCTTCTAAAGCTCATAAGTAATGAGATTTACAATAATTTCAAGCCAGTTTCAACATTTTATCATTTTAGTCATTAAACTCAAAACCATTCAAAATCACTTTACAAACTAGTCCTATTTCATCATCAAGCTTCAAAATCAACCATTAACATCTAAAAATGTAACATCCTAAAATTTGGGGATTTTATGTTTTACATTATATCATGCGTTAGGCTAGCTAAGAGTGTTAGTTGTGTATGTTTAGAGACCCTAAGAAGGCTTGGGGTTGAGTTGGGCCTTAGTAGAATTTTTATGTTTAAGCACTTAAAGGAGAGAAGGAAAGTGGCGTCAAGACTTAAGTGAATAAGTGTGTATTTTGCTAGCACAAGTGGAGCTAGTAGCAGAGTGGTGTGGCGTCACATGAAGGGGCTTAAGGGGTGGGTTCGAATCCCACCTAATGCAAATTTTTGGATTAATTTTTGGTGTTTTTTTTCAAAGTGTCGGCCATGGTTTTAAAGAAGGTAAGGAAGACTTTCTAATGATGGAAAGAAGACTAAGGAAAAAGGTAAGGAGGAGATCAAGGGAAAAAGAAGGAAAGAAGTAAAGGAATTGTGGAAAAAGGGGGATATGTTGGCCGAATCTTAGGGAAGTGTTTGGGGAAAGAATTTTGGTCAACACTTATCTTTTTGGTATAGGTGGTACACGGTTTTGGTAGGGAGAATAGGGGAGTCGAAATTCTTTTAGCCTTTTTGCAAGTTTGTGCATGAAAGGCTTTCTTTTTCTTTTTAACATTTTTGGTGCTCTCTTTTCCAGTCTCTTCCCTTTGATTGCCGAATTTTCTTAGGCACTTTGAGAAGTTTTTGTCCCATTTGAAATTTATTTTCTTTTGACCATTTGGTACTTCTTTTCTTGCCAAAAACCGTGACCTTAAGGAATACTTTCTCTTCTTTTTCTCATCTTTTCATAGTTTGCTTTTCTTTTCTTTTCTTTCTCATCATTCCCCAATCTTCCTCTTTTTCATCAGTCAATAATACTTGATGGTCGAATCTTCCTTATCCTTTTCTCTCTAAATAGCCGAACCTTATAGCACTTAATCTCTTGTTCATTATTTCTTTTTCTTTCGTGTTGGGCACTCTCTTCTTTGACCAAAACGGTAAGTGGTTTCATTCCCATCTTTTCATTTTCTTTTCTTCATGGCCAAATATGTACCCCTTATCATTGGATGGTTCTCTAAACCGAATCATCACCCTCTCCTACACTCTCACATTGTGTTCTCCTTCCATTGTAGTATTATAGTGGGAAAGCCGAATCTTACATCTTTGTCGATTCATCCGTAGCCATAAGCCCAATTGGTGGGAGTCGGATCTATCATTGTTAAGGTAAGGAGTTTCTTCTTGGTTCATTCGATATCTTGCTACTCGATTATTTTGTTAATCGGATCGGAAGTTGACTAATCGATTATTTTAGGAACTAAACCACTCGTTTTTCTCTATTCGTTGGTCCTTCGGAAGTAGTGGTAAGTCGAGACACTCTCCTTAGACTTTCTCTTATCGTAGTATTATTCTAACCGAGATTTTTCCAATGGAGGCAAGTGGTAGCGATACTAAAGGAAAATCGATAGGAGGGCAAAAAGGGAGTGGGCTTGGAATCTCTACTCCCAAGTTCAAACGAAGGGCAGTGTCGGCAGTTCGGGATTTTCCACCGGGTTGTGGACCATCATCCGGTGAGAATAGACAAATTATGGTCGTTCACGATTCTAAGGGTAAGCATTTTTAGATCGTTGATTTAGATTTGGATTAAGAAAATCTCTTTGGTTGGTTAATCGAATGTTATGGTGTCATAGGTGCCGACGATCAAGAAGGTTTAGTTCTTACAGTAATCAGGTGTGTAATCTCACACCGAAATCCCGTAAATTCGTGATTCATTATTATGTTGGAAAATAGATCGTTGTCGATTACAAATCTAATAACCGTGATATGGCATGAATCGAGTAACTTGCTTAAACAACGTTAATTTTAAGATATGTCAAAATCGGTATTAATTTGTAAAATTACAAAAATGCCCCCATGGGTTGATTTACCAAAATGCCTCTATGGGCCGATTTACCAAAATGCCCCTATGGGCCGACTTGCTAGAATGCCTTAGTGGGCCGAATTATTAAATTGCTTTAATGGGCCGATTCACCGAAATGATTCACTAGATTAATGGTCGTCATATTTATGTGGATATTTTATATTATTATGTATGTTGCATTTTTTATATATTTTGCATGGGATGGGAAAAATTGTATGGAGAGCAGTGTAGCCTGGTGGCATTGCCACAAATTGTTTAATATTGTGCTCAAATATGATTTCGGTGGCTTGGCCACAAAAATATTATATAAATAGCGATTCATTGCAAATTGGTGTGAGCAATGGGGTGGGTTGACTTGATCCCCACAGTGTGATTGGTCAGTCGGGGTGTGATGGATGGATGGGTTGGGTTGCATACTTTTAATTTATATATCTGCTATATGTAAAATGGGCTTAGGCCCAAGGTTATGCTATGCGGGTTCAAACCCAATGGACGACTTGTAAGGGGATTATACACTGAGTTCTAGTAACTCACCCCATTCTCTTAATCCTTGCGTGTAATGATCGATGAGTGAGGACTTGGGCCCATGGATGACTCGGTGGAGGCCATACTTTGGAAATAATATTTTCGAACCTTAGTAAATTTCGTTTCCGCTTTAATTCGTTACTTTTACTATTTTGGGTTTAAAGTTGTAATAAGGCCTCTGGGATTTTTATTTTGTTTTATGTTTGACGTATTTATTATCTTCCATGAATTGTTTTAAACGGGGAATTTTCTAAAATCATAAACAATGGTTTTTCTTAAAATTTATCAACAAACGGATTTCACAATAAATACGTACAAATAATTTAACTTGGATTTTTCCTGCAAATTATCAATAATATTTTCAAAAGTCACGGTTTTAAAAGATCACTAGTTCGATTATCGATTCTTCAATCAACCTTTCAAAATTAGTAGTACTTTTATCAAATATTTCTAATCAAATTTGTTTTCTTAAATTTTAATCTAATAACAAACATCTTTAGTAAGAATCACAAGTTCTTTACTCGTTTTCTTCATGTGACATGCCATATCTGGTCATACCGCTTGGGCCGGGTTTGGGGTGTTACAAAAAAGCTTTAAGAACATAAATGTTAAATTTTCAAAACTTTGATAGTATTTCAAAATAGTCCCTGGGTTAGCTAGATTAAGCTACAACGACCTCAAAAACATAAAATTCATAAAAAATGACTAAGAAAACACTTACATGCAAGGGAGAGAATGAATCAAATTCTCTAAGCTTTCTCTTTAATGGTTTTTAGTCAAAAAATGGTGAGATGAAGAAGATGATACTTTTGGCTTCTTTTCTTTATGTTTAACATTTACTTAATTACTAAATTAACCTTAATTAAATCTTTTAATTTCATTAAACTATAGTCTTTAACCGTCCATTAACAGTATTATGGCTAAATTGCCATATAAACCATCCCATTGTACTTTTATACTCAATTAGAACTTGTAAACTAATAACAATTGACTTTTGTAATTTTTACGATTTAGTCTTTTTTCTTTAATTAACTAACCAAACAAAAAAAATATCGGACCAAATTTCAATATGACACTATAATGACTTCGTAAATATTAAATAAATAATATTTATGGACTCACATGTTAGAATTGTGGTCCTGAAACCACTGTCTTTGACACCACTGAAAACGATCTTTTACATTTCTTCCAACAAAATTTACTCAAACGAGACATAATGGCAAAAACGTCATTTCATGTCCAAATTATGCTAGCATACGTGTAACATCAATCTAAATGTGCATTTTAATTCTAAAATATTTTTAGGAACATTTTGTAAAGAATCAGTTTAATCCAATTAGCATTTCTTAGTTAATTTTAAAAACAAGAATCCTAGGGACTAAATAAAAATATTGAGAAAATATTAAAAATAATAAATTAAAAAATTAATAGTATATTTATTAAATTAAACATCTAGGACTCTGGTATGTGAATTTTAAAAGCATTTTGAGAACATTTGGGACTCCAATTGCACCACCAAAATCTAGGGACTAAATTGAAAGGCTGTGAAAATTGGCCTTTGGGGGGGGGGGCACATGCACCACGTCGAGATGACGTGAAGCAGCACATCGCAATGTGCCTTGGAGAGTGGCCATCATCCTAACGACGAAATAAGAGCATCCTAACAACGTTCGAACGTCGTCTCGATGAGCTCTGCAATTTTTGCAGCAAACATACCCGCAATTTGCTAAACCAATGTTTGGACACTTCCCCGCTTACCATTTCGTGCATTAGAGGCCTAAAGTCTATCCAGAAAAGTCATAATACATTCATACATCTGGAACGATGAAAATGTGCAAGTGTACACAATCGCAACAAGTAATAAAGTGACAAGTAAATGTCGAGTTATCGTACCCACAGAGACTGTGAAAAGAATTATTTATAAATCAATTAAAAAAACTTTGGTGAAGAAAAATATTTTGATTTGAGGAGGTGATTAAAAATTAATATTTTAACTAAATAAAATAAATAAAAATAAAATAAAAGTTCCAATGCACGATTTCAAAATATGATATTAATCAAGATGACATAATTGTGCTAGATTAATTACATTTCTTAACTTAGAATTATTAAACTCATGTTTATGTTGTTACAAATAAATTCACGGCAACTCGGTAATTTTCTAACTTATGAACATACTTACCTAAAAAATCCATTTATCTCTTGACTATATCTCTATGTCAATTCAACCGATTAAACAAATTTTAATAAGAAAATGTGTTAATGCACATACATACTTAAGAAATTAAAATAATCTCTTGTACATATCTCTATGCCAATTCAAACAATCAATTCGATCTTATAAGCACATAAAAGATTATGTGAGGTAACAATGTATTTCTACCTTGAAACAGTTCAATCACAATAATCTTGCAAGTTATGCAAGGCTATGTATCGTTAGATACCGTTGCTAATTTAATCCTCAGCTACCTTAGATGATTAAACATGCACTGATTAAGTTTTGTGTCAATTAATTTCAATTTCAATCCGTTTAAATAATTAATTCATTAGTTACCTTACAATTGTAATGCAAGAATAACTTAGTCATTGTTTTACTTAATCAAACATCTTATCGAGACCTATAACAACACAAACACAATTTTAATAACTCAAGTAGACGAAATGAAATCAACCTAACACATATTAAATTTAAGCCATATTAATTAAATTAAACATATTAAAGTCTACAAATATTCATAAACATGTTCATCATGACAAAAACAAAATTAAAAGGATAGGGAACAAAGAATCAGATCCGGTGTTTCTCCGAGGCTTGCCTAGTTTGCTCCGCTTCTCCTTCTCCGCTTGTTCTTGTTGAACTGAGGCTTCCACGAACACTTGAATGATGCTCCAAATGGTGGTTGAATGAATCTTTTTCAAGAGGTGAAATCGGCCAAGGAATATGGGAAGAAAATGGAGAACAATGAAAGGGAATGAAGAGAGAAAAGTGAGAGAGAAGTGAAGAAATGAATGGGTTTTAGATGTGTTTGAAGTGAGCAGCCAAGGGGGTATTTATAGGTTGAGAAGGCTGCTAAAAATAGCCAAAATCAAACATGCTATTTTTAGGTAGGGGCAAATCTTGAAAGGAATGAATAATGGATGGGTTTGAATGCAAATTGAATGAGTCTTCAAGGGCCATTTTGCAAGCCAAATAATCATCCAAAAAAGCTGATTGGGTCAGTAAGTGGGACGATTTTGGGCTGCCCAGTGCTCGGTTGGATCAGTTTTCTCGGTTCAGCTCAACTAGGTCCCTTTTTATAAATAATTAATAATAATTTATTTAACCCAAATTAAATTGGTTTAAAATTAAAATTAATTATATTATGAATTAATACATATAATTTGGACCGTCTTAGGCTGAAAAATTATTTCGCCTTGATGCTTCAAAATTGCTTCTCGATTTTGTGCTTCTAGTAGTGTCTGCCGAGCCGTTTTTCGCCCTTTGTGCAAATCTGTCAAAAATAATCAAAATTTGATATAAAATTAATTAAAATTCAACATGTTCATAATTTGAGTGCAATTTAATTATTTTATAATTATTATTTATTTTTCGACAAGAATTTTACTGAAACTGCATGAATTTGGGTTAAAAAGGGCATGAAAAAGTGTGTATATTTTTGTGTTTCCACACCCTCAAACTTAATTCATTGCTCGTACCAAGTAATGCACAAATGTGAAAGAATTTATCGAAAACGCCTTTGAAAAATTCCTTCAGAACAGCATTCTTCCCAAAATTATGATTTTAGTATACTTATGCTCAAAAACAAGAAATTTGATATTTATTCTACTTATGTATACATATCATTCAAATTAGTCTCAATTATTCTTATGATAGCAAAAATAGACTAAATGCTTTCTCAATAAAGACATGCTAAATTCCTACCAATTTGATTTTATTCCCTTATTCAAGATTAAGTTTCAATCATTAAGTTTAACTTATGCCTTCATATGTTGAACATAGCAATTTCTCTCCACTAATGTAGGTAGCATAGAAACTTGAATCAATAGGTCTTTAAAAATGTTGTAACATGGCTAGGCTAGGGGTAGGTAAAAGATAGATAAATTTAGGCTAAAAAACCTAGACTCAGCTTCAATCGGACCTTCGGAATAATTGCCTTCAATACACCAACTGACTTTGCTTTCACATGCTCTTTTGTACATCTATTTTCTTTCAAGTACATATGCTTTCTCTTTTTTTTTTCACAAGCATTTTTCTGTATGTACTACAATTTTTTTGAGCATTTGATACTTCTTTTCAACTCCCCCAAACTTATTTTCAAAGAAAATTTTAAATAGTATTGAGTCTAGTGTTTGGGAAAATTTAAAGATAATTAAGAAAAAAGTGATGGCTAAATATTGAAAGGGTTCAAATAAAATTAGGCCATATAGTCTCAAAGTTGGGTTTCAAGGGATAAAATTTCATCAAGGTTGGCTTGAAAGGCTCAAATGGTCCAAACAAAATTTGCCTAAATCATTTTCAACATTTCATGCTTCCTAGGATTTTGCCTCAAGAAACTACTAAGTCAATTCTAGAGACTTAAACTTTCATGCATGCCTAACTTTCTTAAGGAACTAAAAATTTTATGGTATGATTTACACACTTTATTAAGAGTACATTTGTGTCATACTTCAGCTAACAACAATTACTGGAATAATAGAACTTTATTCATACTGAAGTTTAGCATACTTAACAAAATTTCAAATTTTTTAACAAAATATTACTTAATCATAATTAAAAGAAAAATTTATTCTAAGAGGAAATAATTTCAATTTTCCGGTCCCCCTACTTAAGATGAACAATGTCCCCATTGTGAAAAACAATAGAGAAAATGAAAATATAGAAGTGAATAGATACTGTACACCAGGTAGGATCCCAGGAAAAGGAGATGAGTCAAGTTTGACTAATTAAATACCAAGCTCTTCCTAGACAGATCCAATCCTAGACATGTACATATCTATTGCCACACTTCCTGTTTTATAAATTGTTCAATTTTATTAATGATTTCAACCTCTTGCTTTATTATGCGAGAAATAGAAATATCCTAAGAGATAAAATAAAATAAAGTAGAGACAAAATCCCCCATTTTTATTTGCAGAACCCTCAGAATCTGATCGCCTCATTCCTTCCTCGACATTGGAGTCCATGGTTTGAGTATTAAGTCTGGAAATTCAAGCACAAAAACAAATGGGTTATGAAATATATATTTTTTAAATATATCTCTGGTTGAGTCATCTCAAATTTTTGAGTATCTCCAGTAAGCTTGTTGCTGCAACTACATGTGTTGCAGCATAGCCATTATATCAAACTGTTCATTTTGTGAAATGGTGCTAGATGAAGGGATGCTCGATATCGAAAAAAAATATTTTAAGGGTGGTTTCAATTTCGGGCAGGTGGTTGAGTAGCCGATGGTAAGGTTTAGAGTTGAAGAGGGTGGCGATTTTAAGGATAGTTTAGGTGAGGTAGTTGGTGACTTCGAATGAAGGTGTTCAGGGTGGTGATTCAGGGAGTTAAGGGCTGCAACATTAAGGGGTTAAGTGAGATGCACTATTGGGCTACTTAGGAGTAGAGGTGGAGCAAGGTAAGGGCTATAGGTTTGGGCGGAAAATGGTTGAATATTTCCCTTCCTAGAAGTGCCTTAAGCTCAATGGCAACTCCTTTTTGGATCCTAAGCTCCTGTATTGAAAGTAAACTAAAAAAAAACTCAAAGAAATTAGTTCTTAGCTTAAAAGTTGACCCTTTATTTAACAAAAGAAATACTTAAAATCTTCGGCCTACTAAGAAGAATATTTTTCAAAAAATTACATTAAATTAAACTCCCAGGAAAGACTGGAGGGGTCACAGATGGTCCCGCTTAAGTCCCAATCTCCTAGACAGAGTTTAAATTAATGTAATGAACCAAATAAAATTTTATCTAAGTATACCATTTTATTCAAATGAGAAAAAAATAAAAATATAAAATAACGATAGAGAAAGTGAAGAGAACTCCCTCCATTTTATTCAGGATCGTCATTGACCATGGTGGTGTCAAATGTTCATTTTTCATACCAACCATAATCTAGGAAGTAATCATATTCTTTCCCATCGAATCTGTCCAACATCTTATTAGGGAAAGAAAACCCGTAATGATCTTTCCTGGTGGCCTTGTTTAACTTCCTGTAATTCCTACAAATCCTTCAGCCTGTGACTCGATATGTGAAATAACCCGTCCAGTACCCTTCTTGTGCCTTTCCAAAATCACAAGTGCCTATTCTTCTTGATCTTTGGTGAACTCAACTGAAATAATGACAGGTAAAGTCGAAGACAAACCCAAATAGTCATATTTCAAATGAGGAGACAAAATCTTCAGTTCCAATTTAGTTGGCTCTTCAATCAACGATTTTGGTTGCGTATACTCCTGAGATGATAACTCTAATGATTTGAGTGGAACTTCTTGAGTGAATTCCTTCGAAATAGCTTCTAACTAAGCCAAACATTCCTTGTCTTCATCTTCACTTGGTGAATCCTCTAGTAGAATATGTTCTAACGGATCGTCTAAACAATTGAGCTCCAATTGCATACAAGCCAGCGATTCCATCTTGGAAATAGTAGAGCATTCTTCAACTATTTCGGGGATTTAACAGCATCGAAGTCATTAAAAGTCACCTTGTCATCAAAGATTTCTTTCAACTGAGTATCATTTTACTGCTTTTGGAATTGTTGAGGATATGGTAGTGGTGGAATCTTAGCTTTAACCGGAAAACTCTTCTGTGGAAATTTTTCTGTATCCGATAAGGGTGTTAGGTAATAAGAACTAACTGGTTTAGAGTTTACCTCATCAAGGATCACCATATCTGACTTTTGTGGAACAGGAGTTTCAACACTCAGTTGAACTTCCTCTTTACCTTCAGCTACAATAGGCTTATCTTCAACCTCGACAGCTTTGGGTTCCCATGTCTTCCCACTTTGTAAAGTAACAATTTTGCAATGCACTTTGCCCCTGCTTCTCAGATTTTTTGTATCACTCGGCCAAATACCTTGGGGTCTGCTTCTGAGCTCATTGGCTAGCTGTCCCACTTGATTTCCTAAATTCTTCAATATTTCTGCTTGGCTTTGGATTAGTTCATCATTCTTTGCTATGTATGCCTTCAGCAAATTCTCAAGATTACTTGAAGATTCAGTTGGTGTGGGTTGTTGCACTTATTGAGAATAATCTGGCAGATAATTTGGTCGATATGACATAGAAGAGTCATTATGGTCCACCCATTGATTACTCCATGGAGAAATTGGATGATTCTGCCATGAAGAGTTGTAAGAATTTGACTGTGGACCATTTCAATTTTGATTTCCCATGTAATATTTTGACTCTTGATTCAATGGGCAATTTTCAAAGAAATAGCCATCTCCACAGTATTCACAAGAAATATCCTCGAACTAGTTCAATTGCTGACCTGTTAGATTACCATTGAAACCATTAACAGTTATGTTCTTAAGCATAGAATACATAGAGGATTCCTGGGCTGCCAAAGAAGTAAGCGCATCAACTTCATGTATTCCTGCTACTCATCTTCCTGAGGCTGCTCGGTTGGTTGGCCACGAATAGTTATTGCTGGCAATCCTTTCAATAATCTCGTAAGCATCATTATAAGACTTAGAAAGTAGGGCTCCATTTACCAAAGCATCCACCATCATTCTAGTATGAATATTGAGACCAATATAGAAAGTCTACATTTGAACGCAGCAAGGAATGCCGTGATGAGGGCACTTTTGTAATAACTCCTTGAATCGCTCCCATGCCTCATATAAAGATTCTTCGTCAAGTTACTGAAATGAAGTGATTTCATTTCGGATCTTGGTGGTTAAAGATGGAGGGAAATATTTCATTAAGAAACGTTCAACCAACTCCTGCCATGTAGTTATGGAACCGGACAGTAGGGAGTTCAACCACGCTCGTGCTCTATCTCTTAAGGAGTATGGAAATAATCTCAGTCTCAAGCCGTCCTCAGTCACCCCGATTAGTTTAAATGAGTCACTCACTTCCATGAATAGCTGAAGATGAAGATGTGGATCTTTAGTAGGAATCCCACTAAATTGACCAATATTTTGCAACATTTGGAACATGACCGGCTTCAGCTCGAATTGTTGTGCCTCAACTTCAGGTCTTCTAATACTCGAATTAAGCTTGTTGAATAGAGGAATGTCATATTACCGAATGGCACAGTTTCTATCATTGGAATCAATGATCAGATTGTAAGTATTATAAGCGAATGTTCCTCCGGATTTTGGTTTGGATTTTCGAAATTCATCTCTTCGGTCCTTCTTTGGTTCGCTTGTCTTCTCCTTTGTCAGAAAGTCCTTTCAATTTTAGGGTCTACAGAGAGTAAGTCAATAATTTGATCAATACTCATAAACACCTTAAACAAACATAAAAAAATGGAATTAAAATTTAACAGAAAAAAAAGACCAAAATGCAAAATTAACAATTTCACAAATAATGTCTTTTAAAACTGTAATAACCCGTTTTCAGTGAAATCGGAACAGTGGTTTCGGGACTACAAATCTGAGTTAGAAAGAAAATTTATTTTAATATTATTGCATGGTCTGCAGCATGATAGGAAAGCCGTATGAAAATTTTGATCAGAAAATTTTACCGATTTTGTGTTTAATTAGAAAGAAAGGACCAAATTGCATAAAGTGCAAAAATTGAATTCTAGTAGCTAGAAGGATTAAATAGCTATGAAATTCAAAATTTGAGGTCCTTACATGGTAATTAGACCATTAAGAAAAGTTAGTAGATATTTTTGATGATTCATCCATGGAAAATTAGAAAAAGAAAAGGACTAAATTGAAAATTAAAAAAAAAGATGATAAATTAAATAAATAACTAATATCATCATTTTATATCATCTTCTTCCCCAAATTCTATGGAAACCCTAGGAAAGAGAAAGAAAATTAAGCAAGCTTAATTGGGTAAGTAATCTTGTCCCATTTTTAGTAATTTTTATATTTTTGATATCGGAATAACCTAATCTAGCTATTTTAGGGATCAATTTGTAAAGATATCAAAGTGTTAAAATTTTTCCATGGATGAGTATGCTGAAATTTTGAAATTTATGGTAGAAAATGAAAGATTATTGATAGATAAACAACTTTTGTAAAGGAAATTTCCATGGAATTGTGATTTAGGGACTAAATTGTAAAGACGTAAAATTCATGGAAAATTTCTAATTTTTGTGAAGTACATGGGCTGTAAATGTTATATGTACAAATTTATTAGGCTTGGAATAAGGATTAAATTGCATGAATTTTATTTTTCGAGCCTAGGGACAAAATTGGAGTTTATCAAAAGTATAGGGGCAAAATAGTAATTTTGCCTAATATGTGAATTGAATGAAATTGAATGTAAATTTTATCAAATTAATGTTAATTTCATTTATATAGATTTGGATAACTCAAATACAAAGTTAGATAGATGAAAAGAAAAAGTATCGGATTAGTAGATCCTTGTATACGAACGTTTATCGAGGTAAGTTCGTGTAACTAAATTGTGTATTTATATGTTTTAAATAAAATGATATGTATGTGAATTGCATCATTGTCATGAATATGAAACTAATCTTATATCCGACAAAGCCTGATGTGTGATAAATCTCGTTTGAATAATGGAATTCATTGGATACAGGATTTCCCGAATTGGTTGTAGTCCTGCATATGTTGCAGACACACCACAAATCTTACAAGCATCCTGTTATAAGCCCTCTCGAGCTTCCTGTTACTTGGTTCCTATGAGCATCCTGATCGGTAGTGATCCTGCATGTGTTGCGGACTAACGCAGCTCTTTATGAGCGTCCTGTTATATGATCAGTTGTGATCTTGCATATATTGCGGACACAAACGTAGCTCTTCATGAGCCTCCTGATATAGGATCTTTGTGAGCTTCCTTATATGGCTCGCTTGAACATCCTGTTATATGGCTGTCCGGAGCTCCCTGATAATAGCTCTTCGAAGTTATCAGTTAAGCTCAATGAGCTTCCTGTTTTAAACTCTTATGAGTTTCCTGATTTAGCCCGGATAAGCTTCCTGTTACATAGCTCACATGAGCATCCTGTTATATGGCTCGAGAGAGTGCTTCCTAATTATGTGCCCTAAGGAGTACCCCTGAACATGAGTTGATGGATTACAGTTTTGTACACTTTAAGTGTACTACATGTGTATCCATCGATATTTCAATTAAATTCAACGGGCAAAGTTCTATTATGGCTAATTTGAACTTGAGATGATTTATCATAGATATGTATATGTTATATGGAAATATGATAAGAAAAGTATATGTGTATGAAAGTTATTACATGATGAGCTCATCTTTATTACTTGAAAAGTATTTAGAAATTCATGACTAACTTGCTTGATTGAGTGCATGTGATTAGGCAATTGGTCAATTTGTTGGGATGCATGTTATTTACATGATTACTTAAATTTAACATAATTGGTAAGTTAAATTCCTGTTATACGAACTTACTAAGCATTTGAAATGCTTACTCGATTTTCTTTTTTCTGTTTTATAGTGCTCGGAAGCTCGTAAAGGTTTGAATCGGTCGGAGTATCATCACACTATCCTTCAGCTCGATTTGGTATAAAAGGTAAACTTTATTTTGAGTATAATGGCATGTATAGGTAAATTAGCCAATGATGGCACACTAATGTTTTGGTTGTAACTAGCCATTGGAATGGCTAGTGTTTGGTATATTTTGATGTAATTATATAAGGTATTAACATGTTTGATATGTGTATTATAATGGATTAATGATGGGAGTTATACAAGTATGTTTAAGAATGCATGATTTGGTAATATATATATATATATATGTTAATATGGCCAAATAAGTAAATTGGATAAATGCATTTAAAAAGCGATATATTGTGCATAAGATTGAATTTGGGCTAGGTTATAATGTCTTAAATTGGTTGGTGAAAGTGTTCAAAGATTGTTGTAGGTTGAAGGCAAAATTGGGTGAGAAAAGTGGCCTATTTTTGTCCACACGGGTAGACACACGGGCGTGTGTCTCAACCGTGTGTGACACACGGCCATGTGCACGGGCGTGTGGTTTGGCCGTGTGTCCCCTGCATCCTAAAAAATTAGAAACAGAATGCTTCGAATTGTTTACACAGGCAGAGACATGGGTGTGTGTCTCAACCGTGTGTGACACACGGCCTAGCACACGGGCGTGTGTCTTGGCCGTGTGAATCTTGCACCTAATTTTTGAAAATTAAATTATCTAGACGGCTTGGCACATAGGCATGTGGCTGACCGTGTGACTCAAGTCAGAGAGTTAAAGGGGTATGGACACGGGCTGGGACACGACCGTGTGCCTCACATCGAATGCCCACACGGCCTAAGACACGGGCGTGTCACTTGGTCGTGTTAGCCACACGGCTTACCCACACGGTCGTGTGTCCCCTGTATCTAGGAAAATTTTTGAAATTTTGCGAAAAATTTTCTGAGTTTCCGATTTAGTCCTTACTTGTTTCTAATGTACAAATAGGACCTCGAGGGTCCATTTAAGGGACAACATGATTGAATTATGATTTGTTTCGGATATGAATAGTAAAAGACATGAATTAATTGTAATTGAATTGTAAACTCTGGTAATGTTCTGTAACCCTGTTCTGGCGACGGATACGGGTTAGGGGTGTTACAAAAATAGTCCCCGACAATGGTGCCAAAACTTGGAACGACGAAAATGTGCAAGTGTACACAATCGCAACAAGTAATAAAGTGACAAGTAAATGTCGAGTTATCGTACCCACATGGACTGTGAAAAGAATTATTTATGAATCAATTAAAAACACTTTGGTGAAGAAAAATATTTTGATTTGAGGAGGTGATTAAAAACTAAGATTTTAACTAAGTAAAATAAATAAAAATAAAAATAAAATAAAAGTTCCAATGCACGATTTTAAAAGATGATTTTAATCAAGATGACGTAATTGTGCTAGATTAATTACATTTCTTAACTTAGAATTATTAAACTCATGTTTATGTTGTTACGAATAAATTCACGGCAACTCGATAATTTGCTAACTTATGAACATACTTACCTACCAAAATCCATTTATCTCTTGACTATATCTCTATGTCAATTCAACCGATTAAAAAAATATTAATAAGAAAATGTGTTAATGCAAATACATACTTAAGAAATTAAAATAATCTCTTGTACATATCTCTATGCCAACTCAAACAATTAATTCAATCTCATAAGCACATAAAAGATTACGTGAGGTAACAATGTATTTCTACCTTGAAACAGTTTAATCACAATAATCTTGCAAGTTATGCAAGGTTAATGTATCATTAGATACCATTGCTAATTTAATCCTTAGCTACCTTAGATGATTAAACATGCACTGATTAAGTATTGTGTCAATTAA
Source organism: Gossypium sturtianum (assembly GCA_025698515.1). NCBI lineage: Eukaryota > Viridiplantae > Streptophyta > Magnoliopsida > Malvales > Malvaceae > Gossypium > Gossypium sturtianum. The sequence goes on along the minus strand of CM046950.1, from coordinate 136,727,318 downwards.
TTACAATTTCAATCCGTTTAAATAATTAATTCATTAGTTACCTTATAATTGTAATGCAATACTAACTTAGTCATGGTTTTACTTAATCAAACATCTTATCGAGACCTATAACAACACAAACACAATTTTAATAACTCAAGTAGACGAAATGCAATCAACCTAACACAAATTAAATTTAAGCCATATTAATTAAATTAAACATATCAACATCACAAATATTCATAAACATGTTCATCATAACAACAACAAAATTAAAAGGATAGGGAACAAGAATCAAATCCGGTGTTTCTCCGAGGCTTGCCTAGTTTGCTCCGCTTCTCCTTCTCCACTTGTTCTTGTTGAACCGAGGCTTCCACAAAAACTTGAGTGCTTCTCCAAATTTTGGTTGAATGACTCTTTTTCAAGAGGAGAAATCGGCAAAGGAATAGGGGAAGAAAATGAAGAACAATGAAAGGGAATGAAGAGAGAAAAGTGAGAGAGAAGTGAAGAAATGAATGGGTTTTAGATGTGCTTGAAGTGAGCAGCCAAGGGGGGTATTTATAGGTTGAGAAGGCTGCTAAAAAAATATCCAAAATCAGCAGCCAAAGATTCCCCCATGGCTGGCCACACATGTGGCATGTTTGAAGATTTCAAACATGCTATTTTTAGGTAGGGGCAAATCTTGAAAGGCATGAATAGTGGAGGGGTTTGAATGCAAATTGAATGAGTCTTGAAGGGCCATTTTGCAAGCCAAATAATCAGCCAAACAAGTTGATTGGGTCAGCATGTGGGACAGTTTTGGGCTTCCAAGTGCTCGGTTGGATCAGTTTTCTCTGTTCAGCTCAACTGAGCCCCTTTTCATAATTAATTAATAATAATTTATTTAACCCAAATTAAATTGGTTTAAAATTAAAATTAATTATATTATGAATTAATACACATAATTTGGACCGTCTTAGGCTGAAAAATTATTTCGCCTTGATGCTTCAAAATTGCTTCTCGGTTTTGTGCTTCTAGTAATGTCTGCCGAGCTATTTTTCGCTCGTTGTGCAAATCTGTAAAAAATAATCAAAATTTACTATTAAATTAATTAAAATTCAACTTGTTCATAATTTGAGTGCAATTTAATTATTTTATAATTATTATTTATTTTTCGACAAGAATTTTACCGAAACTGCATGAATTTGAGTTAAAAAGGGCATGAAAAAGTGTGTATATTTTTGTGTTTCCAACATCAAATAGAACATGCACACATACCATGTAACCATCATGCTAGAAATCATACTTTCGCTCTAAGAAATCACTACTCAACATGCCTAATTAGCATCTCAAGGTTTCCTAAGGTGTGACATCCTGAATTAATGGGCTTATGCGTTTAGTGTGGGGATATGTTTAATGTGTTAATTTAAGTGTTAGGGGTCCAAATTGGGCTCAGGATGGGGTCGAGGCCTTGATTAAATTTTCTGATGGGACACTAAAGGGTTTTAAAGATAGTATCTGTGGTTTAAATTACAAAGTGGGCTTGTGGCTCATTAACAAGTGGCGCTGCAAAAGAGTTATAAGGAGGCGCCATTAGCAGTTGAAGAGGCCTAAGTTTTGGCCGTAAGGAGCCCATGTCTTTGGGCCATTTTCGGCACTTAAAAGGGGAGCAAGAGGGACGACAATGAGGCTTAAAATTTGGAGGGACTTAGTGACTTGGATAATGGGGATAAGGTGCTGATAAAATAGAGGGGAAGTGGTGTTATCTAGGTCTCTTCCTGAGGAGTGAATGGATTAAGATAGAGGAGAAAAGATAGGAGCTATCTGCACGAGAGTGCGATGATGGCCGAATTTCCATCTCTTGGAGGGGGGAAGAAATCGGTTTCCACATGCCATAAGGGTGCTGAAATTTCCCCTACTATTTGATTAGTTGTTAGTTAGCAGGAAGGGCACTTTCGGTTTTTGTTAGGTAAGTGCCGAAATTGTCTATAAATAGAGGGGCTATCTCTTCAATTCCGGCATTTGAACCCCCTTCTTTTAAAGCTTTTCTATGTCGAAACCCTCAGCCATTCTTTGCAATCTTTCCTTTTGATTCCTTCAGAAGCCGAAACCCCTCACTTCACACTCTTTTCCATTCTTTTCCTCTTGTGCCAATTTCTCCATAAAGTTGGAATCGTTTAGAAGTAGCCGAAATCTTCTGTAGAGGTGAGTATCAACTTGTGCTAGTATTTTTCCTTTCTTTTTCGGTCTTTGAGACCATATCCGAATGGCTAGATGGTGTTTAGGGCCATCCTTAGTTTGACGTTTTCCCTGATCTCGTGTTTTTCTCTTTGGCGGCATTCCGGGATTTGAAGGAGATCTAGTCGCCTAGGTTTCTAAGCCAGAAATCGGTAGCATTCGAACCATATTATTTTCGGGATTTCAAGGTAAGGATTTCGATTCTCCTTAAGTTGATCAATCGGTTTCTTTTCGTTATTCGTGTCTTAACCTAATGTTTCATTAAGCAATCATCATAGTACCTTCTGACCAAGGTCATTCATGGACTCGAATGTCAGCAAATCAAAGGAATGGGTTGGATCTGTGGTCCCAGCCCCAAAGTTCAAGAAACGAGCGGTGTCGGCGATTCGGGATTGGCCGTCGGGTTGTGGACCTATTTGCGAGCGTAATAGTAGACAAATAGCGGTTGTCTTGCACACGGATAAGCGTCGACATAGAAAGTGTCGTCTTAACTGTGTCGTGTGTGTAGATCTCTATCACACTACTTAACCTGCTTATATACATATGCTATGGGCTAAAAGCCGTAAAATAGGTCAGATGAATAAATGTGTGTTACCCAAAAAGGGTGGGCAATGGATGCAGTGCGTGATCATAGAAACTTCTCTATGTGTATCGATGAATGTGCTAGATTGTAAATCCTTAAGAGGTATATTGTTTGATTTTGCATGAATGTACGCATGGGATGGGATTAATATGATTAAGGGGAAGAGCATGATAATAGGTCACTTGGTGATCGGTGGTTAAACCACGAATTAAAATGTTAGGTCACAACAGTGATCGGTGGCTAAGCCACGTTAAATTCATTCCTGACTATTAGGAATAGGCAGCATGTCTGTCGATGTGGTGTGTAGCGGTTGGTGGGTTGATTGTAGAAATTCCCAAGGTGTGATGGTTGGTACGGGCTGGTGTGTAGAGGATGGATCTCTAGGCTGGGATGGGCCATGAAGCATACATATATTTTGTTGCCATTGTATGGGCCAAGGCCCATAATGTGTTTGTGGGCCTCAAGCATTTTATGTGTTTTCGGGATTTGCACACCGAGTCTTGGTGACTCACCCTTTTATTTTTCCCGACTTTTCGGATGAGCGAGAGATCGTGGACATGGGAGCCGAGGCGGACTCGAGGCCATCAAGTTTTATTTTGTTTATCTTCACAAACTATTTACGTTTTTCTTTAAGTTTTAATTTTGGGATTCTTTATGTAATAAGGCCCCAGGGCTTAGGTTATCGCTTTACATTTGTTAATGTTTACAGTTTTAAAATTTATGTTCAAAGACTTAAGTCATAAAAAGTAATAAAATGGGTTTTCCAAACATGTTCAACGTAAAAACAAAGGTTTCCAGCTAATATCTTATTTTTTTTCTACAAATGCCTAAGTAAAGAAACTGAGATTTTCCAAGAACCATTAAAGTGAAGTTTTAATCATAAACCCCGTAGCATGCCAGATCTGGTCGTAGCGTTTGGGCCAGGTTTGAGGTGTTACATTTTGGTATCAGAGCTCGGTTGCAAAACTCGGGCTGTGAAATGGGTCTAGTAGTGATTTGAAAATGATGTGAATTTGAGAAAAGTTTGGGTTGAGATATGGCCTTCGAGTCTACTCAAGACCGATCCACACTGTAAGTATTCTAACTCTTGATGTGATATGCATGTTGGGTTGATGGGCTTGATGGACGTAGACTAGTGTGTTAGGCGAAGAATGGACCTTAGGCCTAGAGTAAACAACTCTTCAATTTCATAAGATTTAATCCAACCAAACAAACCCGTGAACAAGTCATTGGTCGTCGGGGTGTGGCAACAGGCATACGCATGTCTAGGATTGGATTCAGGGAGAGCTTGGTACTTAAGCGGTCCTAGTGACTCACCTCCTCTTCGTTAGAATCCTACCTGGTGCGTAGGACTGCTCACCTTAGCCATGAGGACTTGTGGGCGGGCCAAAATTTATAATTAAAACCCAAGGGGACCAAACCACCCTAATTTTAAAAATTTCCAAATACCCACTGGTTTGTGAAAAATACTAAATTACCCTCGATTTGTAAAATGACCAAAATACCCCTGGTTTGGAAAATTACCAAAATACCCCCAAAATGCAAAATTACCAAAATACCCTTATTTCGTAAAATCACCAAGATACCCTATCTTAAAAAAAAATTATTTCAAAAATACCCCTGTAGGATAAAATTACGAAAGTACCCCTAGGTAGTGAAATGACGAAAATATCCTTATGTGATGAATGTGAGTTCATGGATGCTACTTGTATGTTGATGTATGATGGTTGATGTATGAGGTTCCTAGAACTAGGAGATACAGACTTGAGACTGAACCGTAGATATAATCGCGAATTCGAAAGAACTACTCTTAAAACTACTGTTCATAAGATTTTTCGGGGTTAATTAGTGGAAGAAATTATTAATTCATAAAATTTCTAACCAGATAAACGTGAATCGGTAGAATGAGTACAAGAGGTCGTGGACGTCCGCCGCGTGGTCGTGGTAGGGGTAGGATGACGGTGTCGTAAACCGTGAGGTCCGCCATGGATCCGAAATGAGATGCCAGAATGCGACCAACTGCGGAGGAGGAATTTCAGACCGCACGACCGGAGATGATGCGGTATCTCGTGCAATGTTAAGGGTTCTAGAAAGGGTTCTTTGGGCGAGCATGGGCACTAGAGCCCGTAAACTGCGTCTTGAGTGACTTAGAGCCAATGGGGCGGAAGTGTTTAGGGGAATTTCTGGTATAGCCCTGAGTTCAGCTGAGTATTGGTTGGAGGCAGTTGAACATATAATGGATGATTTGGATTTCACGGAGGAGGAGAAGTTGAAAGGGGTTGTATCTCTCCTGCGGGGCCGAAGCTTATCAATGGTGGCTTACGGTTAAGGATGGTACGGTGGCTGACTGTATCACTTGGGATTCCTTCAAAATGGCGTTTCAGAGTAAATACATTGGGAAAGTTATGTGGATGCGCAGCGTAGAGCATTTCTAAATTTGGTGCAAGGGAGTAGGTCGGTGGATGCGTATGAAGCGGAGTTCTTACGCCTTAGCCATTATGCTCGAGGAATGGTGGCCACAGACCATGAACGTTGTGTTCGATTCGAGGATGGTCTGAGGGATGATTTGCGTGTATTGATAGCTCCACAGCGGGAGAGGGAATTTGCTGTGCTTGTGGAAAAAGCTAAGATAGCTGAGGAGGTGAAGCAGACAGAGAAACTAAATCGGGATAGAGATAGGGGTAGAAGTAAGAGGAATTTTGGATCGTCGAGGCCGTGGCGCACTCTCGAGAAAAGGCCTAGGTCGACGGGCCGAGGCGGGAAGAGAGACCTCATCATTGTTGGTCGACACGTAGTGTGTTCGATGTGGTAAATTCCATGTAGGCGAGTGTTGGGTAGGCAGTGGGAAGTGCTTTAGGTGTGGATCTACGGACCATCAAGTTAGAAACTGTCCGCAGCAACGGGGCAGTGAAGGGCCCACGGGCCAAGGGAATGGACAACCAGGAAGAGGTGGTCAGTAACCACAGAGAGGTCATGGTCCAGCCAAAGGTGGTAACGATTCCGGTCGGGGCCGTGGAGTACCAGGCCAAGGGGCAGGAAACACTGAGGCGAGACAGCCGGGGTTAGTCTATGCTGCCAGACGTCGAGAGAAGGCTGACGCACCGGATGTCATAACCTGTACGTTTCTAATTTTTGGTTTGCCTTACACTGCCTTAATTGATATTGGTTCAACGCACTCTTATGTTGCTAGTGCTATAGCGGGAACTCTGAACATAGGATATGAGACTTCTTCTAGGGAGATGACCGTAGTAAGCCCTCTAGGACAAATCGTAGTGGTGAATAAATCGTATATAGGATGTACCGGAAGTTCAAGGGTAGCTTTTTGGGATCGATGGAACTGCCGTTTGGGGAGTTCGATTTGATCTTAGGAATGGATTGGTTAGTGAAGTATCAAGCGAACTTGACCGTGCGAAACAAGCGTATGGTGCTAAAAACTCCCGATGGTGGTGAAGTGTTGGTGATAGGTGAAAGGGGAAACTGTTTGTCAAATGTGGTGTCTACCTTAAGAGCGCGTAAAGGATGGTGAGGAAAGGATGTGAGGCAATTTTAATGTTTGTTCGGACTCTGAAGCCAAGGAACTAATCATCGAGAGATGTCGGGACGGTGAAGGAATTTCTGATGTTTTCCCGAAAGAGCTTAAGGATTACCCCCGGATCGTGAAGTGGAGTTTGGTATTGATCTTCTTTCGAACAAAGACCGATATCTATTGCTCCGTATAGGATGGCGCCAAAGGAGTTGGTGGAATTGAAAGCGCAGATTCGGGGAGTTCTTTGGATAGAGGGTTTATCCGACCAAGTGTGTCGCTTTGGGGAGCGCTGGTGTTATTCGTTAAGAAGAAGGATGGGTTAATGCGTATGTGCATTGACTATCGTCAGTTGAATAAGTTGACCATCAAGAACAAATACCCGTTGCCAAGGATCGATGACTTGTTCGATCAGCTGAAGGGGGCCTCAGTCTTTTCAAAGATGGATCTGAGGTCAGGGTACCATCAACTTAAGGTCAAAGAGGAGGATATTCATAAGACGGCTTTTAGGACTCGCTATGGACACTACGTATTCATGGTGATGCCATTTGGGTTGACTAACGCACCAGCAGCGTTTATGGATATGATGAACCGAGTATTTCAACCCTACTTGGATCGGTTCGTCGTGGTATTCATAGATGATATTCTGGTTTATTCGAAATCAGAAGAGGAGCATGATTCACATCTTCGGGTGGTTTTACAGGTTTTGAGGGAGAAGCAGTTGTATGCCAAGTTCAGTAAGTGGGAATTTAGGCTAACGGAGGTTACTTTTCTAGGTCACGTTGTGTCGGCAGAGGGGATTAGGGTTGACCCTCGGAAGATTGAAGCGGTGTTGGATTGGAAGCCACCTAAATTGGCAGCAGAAATTTGGAGTTTTCTTGGGTTAGCCGGGTGTTATAGAAGGTTTGTGGAAGGATTTTCATTGATCGCGGCGTCGTTGACTAAGTTGTTACGGAAATGAGTTCTGTTTGTTTGGTCTTGTAAGCAGCAAGAGAGTTTTGAGGAGTTAAAAAGGATTTTGACGGAGGCTCCGGTATTGATTCAGCCGGAGGCTGGGAAGGAATTCGTGATTTATTGTGATGCTTCACACACGGGATTAGGATGCGTGTTGATGCAAGATGGGAAGGTTGTTGCGTATGCATCTCGGCAGTTAAGACCGCACGAATCAAATTATCCCACACATGATTTGGAGTTGGCGGCGGTGGTTTTCACTTTGAAAATCTGGAGACATTATCTATATGGGGAGAAATCTATCATTTATACCGATCACAAGAGCCTAAGATACCTTTTGACTCAGAAGGAGTTGAATCTAAGGCAAAGGAGGTGGATCGAGTTGTTAAAGGACTATGATTGCTCGATCGAGTACCATCCGGGTAAAGCTAACGTGGTGGCGGATGCTTTGAGTCGTAGTAATCTCGACCGAGAGCAATGTTTGCTCACCTTAGTCTGTATGATGATGGGAGTTTATTAGCTGAACTTCAAGTGAAACCTTTTTGGGTCAGTCAGGTTAAGGAGAAACAACAAACTGATGAGTTGCTAAAGGAGAAGTTTCCGGTAGGATCAAGTGAAGGATCAACAGAATTTAGTGTGAATGAGGAAGGGTTATTATGCTTTCAAGGAAAAGTGTGCATGCCGAAAGACCCTGAGTTGAGGCGTAGGATCTTGCAAGAAGCGCATGGTAGTCCTTATGCTATGCACCCAGGAGGGAGTAAGATGTATCGAGATTTGCGAGATCGATTTTGTGGCCGGTCTAAAACGAGAGGTGACCGAATTTGTAGGAAGTGTTTGACACAATCAACAGTAAAAGCGAAACATCGCCATTACCTGTCGAGTTTTGTTGCAGCCGGTGAATATTCCACAATGGAAGTGGGAAAGGATCACAATGGACTTTGTTAGTGGGCTACCTCTCATGCCTACTAAGAAAGATTCGGTTTGGGTGATTGTTGACCGCTTGACGAAGTCTACTCATTTCATACCAGTACGGGTCGATTACTCTCTGCAGAAATTGGCTAAGCTATACATAGGGGAGGTAGTGAGGTTGCATGGGGTACCAGTATCAATCATATCGGACAGGGACCCTAGGTTCACCTCACGATTTTGGAAGGCGTTGCATCAAGTGTTGGGTACGAAGTTGGATTTCATGCCGTTTCATCCTCGCAATCGATGGACGATGCGAGCGGGTGATTCAGATCTTGGAGGACATGTTGAGAGGATGTGTCATTGATTTCAAGGGTAGTTGGGAAGAATTTATACCGTTAGCGGAGTTTGCGTACAACAATAGCTACCAGTCATGTATTCAAATGGCGCCCTACGAAGCATTGTACGGGCGGAGGTGTCGTACACCTACCTGTTGGACGGAATTAAGGGAACGTCAGATTTTGGGTCCGGAGTTGGTTACCAAGACAGAATAGAAGGTAGAGTTAATTCGGGCTCGATTAAAGGAAGCATCAGACCGACAGAAGTCCTACGCTGATCTGAGGCGTAAGGACATAGAATTTGCAGTGGGTGACAAGGTGTTCTTGAAGGTGTCGCCATGGAAGAAAGTATTGAGGTTCAGACGGAAAGGTAAATTAAGTCCCAGATTTATCGGACCTTATCGTGTGTTGAAACGAGTGGGACCAGTAGCGTACCAGCTAGAGTTACCTTCTAAGCTAAGCTAGATTCACAACGTGTTCCATGTCTCTATGTTAAGACGTTACCGTTTGGATCCATCCCATGTGGTATCTGTGGAAGAAATCGAAGTAAGACCCGATTTATCTTTTGAAGAGGAGCCAGTGGAAATCTTGGACCGTGATGTCAAGTTATTGCGTAGGAAGACGGTTCCGTTGGTCAAGGTTCTATGGCGGAATCACAGTTCTGAGGAGGCTACTTGGGAACCAGAGGAAGCGATGCGACAACAATACCCCCATCTTTTCTGATCAGGTAATTTTGAGGCCGAAATTTCTTTAAGGGGGGTAAAACTGTGACATCCTGAATTAATGGGCTTATGCGTTTAGTGTGGGGATATGTTTAATGTGTTAATTTAAGTGTTAGGGGTCCAAATTGGGCTCAGGATGGGGTCGAGGCCTTGATTAAATTTCTTGATGGGACACTAAAGGGTTTTAAAGATAGTATCTATGGTTTAAATTACAAAGTGGGCTTGTGGCTCATTAACAAGTGGCGCTGTAAAGGAGTTATAAGGTGGCGCCATTAGCAGTTGAAGAGGCCCAAGTTTTGGCCGTAAGGAGCCCATGTCTTTGGACCATTTTCGGCACTTAAAAGGGGAGTAAGAGGGACGACAATGAGGCTTAAAATTTAGAGGGACTTAGTGACTTGGATAATGGGGATAATGTGCTGATAAAATAGAGGGGAAGTGGTGTTATCTAGGTCTCTTCGGGAGGAGTGAATGGATTAAGATAGAGGAGAAAAGATAGGAGCTATCTGCTGAGTGTAGTGATGGCCAAATTTCCATCTCTTGGAGGGGGGAAGAAATTGGTTTCCACATGCCATAAGGGTGCCGAAATTTCCCTACTATTTGATTAGTTGTTAGTTAGCAGGAAGGGCACTTTCGGTTTTTGTTAGGTAAGTGCCGAAATTGTCTATAAATAGAGGGGCTATCTCTTTAATTCCGACATTTGAACCCCCTTCTTTTAAAGCTTTTCTATGCCGAAACCCCCAGCCATTCTCTGCAATCTTTCCTTTTGATTCCTTCAGAAGCCGAAACCCCTCACTTCACACTCTTTTCCATTCTTTTCCTCTTGTGTCGATTTCTCCATAAAGACGGAATCGTTTAGAAGTAGCCGAAATCTTCTGTAGAGGTGAGTATCAACTTGTGCTAGTATTTTTCCTTTCTTTTTCGGTCTTTGAGACCATAGCCGAATGGCTAGATGGTGTTTAGGGCCATCCTTAGTTTAACGTTTTCCCTGATCTCGTGTTTTTCTCTTTGGCGGCATTCCGGGATTTGAAGGAGATCTAGTCACCTAGGTTTCTAAGCCAGAAATCGGTAGCATTCAAACCATATTATTTTCGGGATTTCAAGGTAAGGATTTCGATTCTCCTTAAGTTGACCAATCGGTTTCTTTTTGTTATTCGTGTCTTAACCTAGTGTTTCGTTAAGCAATCATCATAGTACCTTCTGACCAAGGTCATTCATGGACTCGAATGTCAGCAAATCAAAGGACGGGGTTAAATCTGTGGTCCCAGCCCCAAAGTTTAAGAAACGAGCAGTGTCGGCGGTTCGGGATTGGCCGCCGGGTTGTGGACCGGCTTCGGAGCAGAATAGTAGACAAATAGCGGTTGTGCCGACTACGGATAGTGTTGACATAGAAAGTGTCATCTTAACCGTAATCAGGTGTGTAGATCTCTATGACACTACTTAACCTGTTTATATACATATGCTATGGGCTAAAAGCCAGAAAAATAGGCTGTATGAACAGTCGTGTTACCCAAAATGGGTAGGCAATGGATGCCAGGTACGTGATCATAGAAACTTCTCTATGTGTATCGATGAATGTGCTAGATTGTAAATCCTTAAGAGGTATATTGTTTGATTTTGCATGAATGTACGCATGGGATGGGATTAATATGATTAAGGGGGAAGAGCATGATAATAGGTCACTTGGTGACCGGTGGTTAAACCACGAATTAAAATGTTAGGTCACAACAGTGATCGGTGGCTAAGCCACGTTAAATTCATTCCTGACTATTAGGAATAGGCAGCATGTCTGTCGATGTGGTGTGTAGCGGTTGGTGGCTTGATTGTAGAAATCCCCAAGGTGTGATGGCTGGTACGGGCTGGTGTGTAGAGGATGGATCTCTAGGCTGGGATGGGCCATGTAGCATACATATATTTTGTTGCCATTGTGTGGGCCAAGGCCCATAATGTGTTTGTGGCCTCAAGCCTTTTATGTGTTTTCGGGATTTGCACACTGAGTCTTGGTGACTCACCCTTTTATTTTTCCCTGACTTTTCAGATGAGCAGTAGATCGTGGACATGGGAGCCGAGGTGGACTCGAGGGGCCATCAAGTTTTATTTTGTTTATCTTCACAAACTATTTACGGTTTTCTTTAAGTTTTAATTTTGGGATTCTTTATGTAATAAGGCCCCAGGGCTTAGGTTATCGCTTTACATTTGTTAATGTTTACAGTTTTAAAATTTATGTTCAAAGACTTAAGTCATAAAAAGTAATAAAATGGGTTTTCCAAACATGTTCAACGTAAAAACAAAGGTTTCCAGCTAATATCTTATTTTTTTTCTACAAATGCCTAAGTAAAGAAACTGAGATTTTTCAAGAACCATTAAAGTAAAGTTTTAATAATAAACCCTGTAGCATGCCAGATCTGGTCGTAGCGTTTGGGTCGGGTTTGGGGTGTTACATAAGGTTCCTAAATGTCCATTTTGCACCATTTTGTCATTTTAAACATGCTCAAATTTCGAGAATATTGTTTCAAGCCTACTAACATTTTTTAACCATTTTACATGCCATATTAATACATGCTCTTCAAGAAAAAATAACATGCATTATCAAACTCATTTTCAATCATCAAAATGTCCACAATAAAAATCCAAAAAAAAAAAAAAACACAACATCAATAGTCCATAAGTTTAATCCCAAAATAATAATAACAATAACCCATATTGCCTTAGTTCAAAATGTCCAAAAATCTCAAAACATCCTACTTGAAAGTTATGCCTTGGAGAGATCACCACACTTGCCCACTCCTCACTCCTTAGATGCATTACTAGGCTGCAAGTTTTTGGAAAAGAGTGTCATCTTTTTCATGCTCAGTGAATGTTCGAAAGTACCACTAAGCATACACAATAGCATAAGTTAAAAAATAGCATACTAAGGCACATTCGCAACCTCATTTTCATCAAGTCAAAAGAATGTTCTTTCACATGTATTCGCATACAACATATGTCATTTATAATTTACATAATGATGATTTGGCAACTTGGGATTATGAGACATATACGTGGACTCAATCACCACACATTGGATAGATGGATCTCCATCACACCAATGACTCAAAGAATCTAACATGTCCAAAAAATGTATCATTAAGCTAAACACTTTCCAACACACCAGCATGTCCTGATGAATGGAGCATAGCTCGACATTCCCTTATCTCTCCAACCTGTCTCGGGGCCTCAAAGCCCAAATCACAAAACACAAGGGTGAGTACTCACAATCCTATGGCATGCCAACTATATCCAATGGTTTCAAGAGATCATAAGGCCAAAGTATCCACAATTACACATTTTTATTTACTATTTTAATGCACATAACCTCTATTTACATTCATAAATTCACATCACATTCTCATACACAATACATGCTTATCAGGTTCATATTCAATTGCACATTAAGTGCCACAATAGTGGTCATTGAGCTATCATATATCAAACCTTATATGTGTGCGTTAAAATTAGTAAATCACATATCACATTCACATATTTTCACATATTTCCTGCTGTAATAACATCATATAACAACTCAACTTACTTAGGCATGATTTTACAACTAAAGCAAAAGTATAGGAAAGGCTTACTCTTGGAACTTAGGATAGGGTTTTAGGCTAATCCTAAGCTCTCGATTAACACTATGAATCGCGCGTACCAACAACGACTCTAGAACACTCACCGATCTCGCTTTCGCTTGCTAGCCAAAGGCTTATACAAGCTTCGCCTTGCCTTTCGCCTTGCTCGTAGATGGCTCCAACGGTTTTGAAACTTCAAAAACATAATACACATAATATGTAAAAATCATTAATAGCCACAAACACATCAAAAATCAAACAAAACACATATTTTACCTAGGTTTTCTTTAAACTGAAAATTTTGACTAGTTTAGACGAAACTCAGATTTCTTGATCCAAACTTGTTTCTATTTCTTAAAATAAATTCTAAAAATCTAATTATTCACTTTAGAACATATTTCAACCCTTAAAACACCCATAATTTCATATTTAAGTTTTTGAAAAATATTGACGTTCACGACTACTTTGATCTAAAAATCATTTAATCTTTAAGATCTCTTAACGATTGATTAAAGTGAGATTAGAAACCTTCTAATATAATCAAAACAAGTAAAAAAATACTTAGAAACAATAGTTTAATTTGAAAACCCGAATTCCACCATTATTGATCTCAATTTCGACTAAAACATGAAATTCTTTTTACAACGAATCAAAATGTAACAGCCTGTTTTCAGTGAAATTAGAATAGTGGTTTCGGGACCACAAATCTGAGTCTAAAAGAAAATTTATTTTAATACTATTTTATGGTCTACGGTATGATAGGAATATCGTATGAAAATTTCGTTAAGAAATTTTACTGATTTCATGTTTAATCTGATAAAAAGGACCAAATTGCATAAAATGAAAAAGTTGAATTCTAGTAGCTAAAGGGATTAAATAGCTATGGAACTCAAAATTTGAGGTCCTTATATGGCAAATAGACCATTAAGAGGAGTTAGTAGATAAGTATGATGATTCATCCATGGAAAAATTAAATAAAGAAAAGGATGAAATTGGAAAGATGAAATAATTAAAGATGATAAATAATAAAAAATCTAATATATCATCATTTTATATCATCTTTCCCAAATAAAAAGATGGAAACTCTGGCCATGGAATTTGGGTTTTGAGCAAACTTATTTGGCTCAATTAGGTATGTTTTCTTGTCCCGTTTTTAATAATTTTTATATTTTCGAGATCGTAATAGCTTAATCTAGCTATCTCAGGGATTAATTTGTAAAGTTATCAAAGTGTTAGGATTTTTCCATGGATGAACATAGTTGAACTATGAAATTTTATGATAGAAAATGAAAGGTTGTTGATAGATAAACAACTTTTGTAAAGTGAATTTTGATGAAATTGTGATTAAGAGACTAAATTGTAAAGATGTAAAATTCATGGAAAAATTCTAAATTTTATGAAATACATGGACTGTTAATGTTACATGTAAAAATTGGCTAGGCATGGAATAAGGATTAAATTGCAGGAATTTCATTTTCTGAGCCTAGGGACAAAATCAGAATTTATCAAAAGTATAGGGGCAAAATGGTAATTTTGCCTAAGATGTGAATTGGATTGAATTGAATATGAGATGTATTAAATTGATTTTAAATTCATTCATATAGATCCGGATAGATCAAAAACGGAGTTAGATCGAGGAAAAGAAAAAAAAGTGTCGGATTAGTGGATTTTACATACACGAACACTTGTCGAGGTAAGTTCGTGTAACTAAATTGTGTATATTTATATGTTTGAGTTGAATGTTGTATATGTAAATTGTGTAATTGCTATGTATATGAAATTTATTACATATCCGACAATGCCGACAAATGATAAGTCCTATTTGAATAAGTGAAATTCGATGGATACAGGATTCCTGAATTGGTTGTGGTCCTGCATGTGTTACAGACACACCACAGCTCGAAAGAGCATCCTGTTATTATCCCTCTCGAGCTTCCAGATATATGGTTCTTACGAGCTTCCCGTTATTATGTCTTCAGAGCATCCCGATCGCTTGTGATCCTGCATGTGTTGTGGACACACCGAACTCTTATGAGCGTCCCGATATATGGCTCTTTGTGAGCTTCCTGATTAAAGGCTCTTCGTGAGCTTCTTGATTAATGGCTCTCCGGAGCTTCCCGATATGGCTTGCTTGAACTTCCTGATATATAGCTATCCGGAGCTTCTTGATTAATGGCTCTTTAGAGCTACCTGTTATTTGCTCGCATGAGCTTCCTAAATATGGCTCTTATGAGCTTCTTATACAGCCTGGATAAGCTTCCCGTTATATAGCTCACATGAGCTTCCCATTGTATGGCTCGAGAGAGAGCTTCCTGAATATGTGCCCATATGAGCATTTCCGAATATGAGTTAAAGGATTACAGTTTTGTACACTTTGAGTGTACTACCTGTGTATCCATTGATATTTCAAATAAATTTAACAGGTAAAGTTCCGACATGGGATAATCTAAACTTGAGATGAATTATTATGGAAAGGTACATGATATATGGTTATATGATATGGAAAGCATATGTATATGAAAATTTGTTACATGATGAGCTCATCCTTGTTTCTTTATGTTCACATGAAGTACATGACTAACATGTTTGATGAGGTTATATATGTTTAGACTAATTGCCAAATTTCTTTGGATGAATTTTGCATGCTTATTTTAAATGTAAATGAATGGTAAGTAAATTTCCCGTTAGACGAACTTACTAAGCATTAAATGCTTACTCTGTTTCATTTCCTCTATTTTATAGTACTTTAAAAGCTCGTTGGGTTGGAAGCTTGGCAAAGATATCTCACACTATCCATCGGCTCGTTTCGGTATATATAGTAATCTACATTTTGGTTATAATGGCATGTATAGGTTAAATTTGGCCAAAGATGGCATGTAAATATTGAGTTGAATATAGCCATTGGTATGGCTTGTGTTTGGTATATTTGATATATATATGTTCTCATCATGTTTGATGTGTGTTTGAAATGGTTGAATGATGGAGATCATATAGGTATGTTAGTATTTGACACAAGTATGCTTATAAGTATTTTGGATTAATTAGGTAAGTTTTGAACATTTGGAATTATGAAGTGATATTACATGCATAAAACTTGGTTTTGGCTTGATTTGAATGTTTTGTATTGGCTTGTAAATGTGTTAAAGTGTTAATGTAGGTGGAAGACAAATTGGGTGAGGATTATGGCCTTGGAAATGGCCTAATTTCGTCCACACGGGCAGAGACACGGGCGTGTGTCTTAGCCGTGTATGACACACAGCCTAGCACATGGGCGTGTGGTTTGGCCGTGTGTCCCTTGCATCTTAAAAATTGAGAAACAGAATGCTTAAAATTAGCCACACGGGCATGTGACTTGGCAGTGTGACCCTTGCACCTAATTAATGCAAGTCAAATTTCACACACGGCCTAGCACATGGGCATGTGGCTTGGCCGTGTGACCCAATTTAGTGAGTTACACATGCATGGACATGGGTTGGGACACGGCCGTGTGCCTTACTTCAAATGCCCACACGGCCTGGCCACACGGGTGTGTGTCCCCTGCACCTAGAGAAAATTTTGAAGTTTTTTGAAAAATTCTCTGAGTACCGGTTTAGTCCAGACTTGATTCTAATGCGTATTTTGGGCCTCGAGGGCTCATATAAGGGACTATATGATTGGTTATGGTTGAATTCTGATATGAATGCGAAGAGAGATGAAATGTCTTTATTTGATCTGTAAATTCTGGTAATGCTCCATAACCCAGTTTCGGCGACGGATATGGGTTAGGGGTGTTACACAAAACTTGATTTAAAAGGCTAGAATATATAAGAACTTAATAAAGAAACAAAACTTTATCTTAATCAAGAAGAAAAATGAACGGGAGATTGAATATTAGAAAAATGAATGGGGGATTGAATATTAGAAAATCGGATGAAGAAATTGATAACATTTGTATGGTTTTCTTAAAAATTAAGGGAGAATTTAATTGAGAGATGAGAAAACCATAAGGATCAAGTTAATTTGAGCGCAAATAAGTGGGTATTGAGTTTAAGAGAATTTGCTTTTGAATGATGGTAATGGGGAGGGAAGACGTGCGTGAAATTGTAGAGTTTTGGGGGAAATAGGCAATTGCATTTAGGCTACTCCCATATTTTACCTCATTTACAAATTAGTCCCCTTTTTAAATTGAAAGCCTTTTTCTCGTTTCTTTCTAAAAGTGATTTTACTTTTGAAAATCGTTTTAACGAAAATATTTTTTGGTTACTAAATTCAGAATTCTCGAACCTAATTTTGGCCTTATTTTCTAAAAATTAGTCCCGGGTCTAAATTGACAAAACTCGGTTCACTAACCCAAATCTTCTAAGCCAAATTTTAGGATGTGACACTTCAGGACGTCGTTTGTAACGCCCCGAATTTTGGGGCTAGAAGTTTTAGGTTTTATAGTCAGGGTCAGAGGCAAGAGTGTGCTATTGTGTATAGTTTCGCGTCTAAGTGTAAGAATGGGCCTGCTGGTCTGGTGGTTTGGTTGTGTAGTTAATCTCAAGGTTCTAGGTTCGAGTCTCTGTGTTTCTGTTTGTAGTAACATTTTATTTTGGTTCTGTTTTAAGTAAAATATTTAACTATTTATTTTTATTTTTCTTATTATTATTTGTTTTTGTTTTGAGGACGTTATCCTCTTCTGTTCTATCTTTTATTTTTATTTTTATTTTTCTTCTTCTTTTGCTTTTTACTCCTCTTCCCTTTGGAAAAAAAGTGGTGGTGTATTATTAAAGGGCTTCGATTTACTAGTCGTCGAATCGGCATCCGAACGTTTTCGATCACGAGTCAGGTGTGGGAAAGAAACTCTTCAACTTTGTTGTGAATTGTTTAATTTGGATTCGAAATGTGGTGGGATTGGAAAATTCGTATGTGGGTTTCAATAATGGTGTAACCGTAACATCGTTTTGATATTAGAATGCATTGAATTCGGTTTACGATTGTATGTGTTTGATTTAGTGGAGGCTAGGGAGTGTTGGGGGAGGAAAAGCTCGTTTTCAGAGCTGATTTAGGGTGGTTTCGTGGCCACTGGGATTTCCACACGGGCGTGTGACAGTTTACATGGCCGTGCGCTTTTGGGAATTAGGGTTTGGTGCCACACGGCTTGGCCACACGGTCGTGTGGCCAACTTGGGGATTTTATCGTTTCTCACACGGTCGTGTCCCTCGGGCACACGGGCGTGTGGGATTGAGGATTAGGGTTTGAGTGACTTGATGCCACACGGCCTGGCCACACGGTCGTGTGGGTAATTTAGGGTTTTAAGGATTCCAGGCACACGGGCGTGTGAAACCCTCACACAGTCGTGTCAGCCCTGTACTTGAATTTAGTGGAAATGGATAGAGAGTTACACGGCCTGCCTCCACAACCATGTCCCTGGTCCACACGGGTGTGTGACTTAGTCACACGGTTGTGTGTCTCTCTTTACACGGGCGTGTGCCTCTGTCACACAGCCATGTGCCCCTCCTCACACGAGCTTTTGATCTCCTACACGGCCTAGGCGTTACCACATGGCCAGAGCACACAGGCGTGTGGTCTTTAGTCACTTGTATTGATTTTGTATGCATTTCTGATCTGAATATGTGCTTGTGTGTGTGTTCCAGCCCTTAGATAAGTTTAGTGAGGGTGTTTAAGACTCGATATCTGTGATGGTTGTGTGTGATGTATGATTTTGAATCTGGTCTGAAGAGTGTGCTACATAAGCTGCTTCCGACCGATCATGCTGTTAATGTGTCTCTGTTCTGTTAGCTTGAATGCATTCATGCATTTGAATAAAATATTTTGGGTTGGGTTGTGAAGAAAAGGAAGACTGTATCTCTTCTGATTTGGCGTTTATCAGAATTTATACTGACACAATGATTTATCGCCTTCAGACTGCGTCGTCACGTCAGCTTTGCTGCGCACTATTATCTGATCTGGCAGTTTAACTGCAACATGACTGTACAGCGAATTACCACATTGCACTGTACTGTACGTATGTTAGCTTTGCTGTGTACCATTATCTAATTTGGCCTGTACCGCGGTCTACAACATTGCATAGTACAGCACATACGCTAGCCCTACACGTATTATCATCTGAGTGGCTGAGTCCACATATGCGGTGTGTAGGGTTGGATGGACCTTTAGAGGTCCTAATTGGTGTAATTGGTTGGATGAGCTTTAACAGCTCTTATGAGGTGTGATCGGGGGACGGAGAGGTGTGTTGGTTGCATGGGTGGGTTATATTTATCTGACTGCATTTCATCTGTATCTACGTGTGGGTTTTGACTGTCAGATTGGTTATCTGTATTCTGTTGTTTGCACGGCACTTGTACTGAGTTTTTGGTGGGAATTTGATGTGCTCTGTTTGTTAAGTTCTGTTGGGACACTAGACCCAAGTGTGCGTTCTGACTCCGTGAGTAACTAAAAATCTATTGTGCTACTATTTTTAATTCTGTATCTCTGTTTAAGACTTGTTTCGGACTCACACTGAGTTTCAGGTACCTTTCCCGAATTCTGACGCTGGACTCGGTGTGCGGAGGTCTTAGACAGTCTCGGTGGAAATAAAGGATTATCGGTTTATATTTTCAGTTATATGTGGTTAAACAATTTTAGGAATGTAAGATTTTTAAAAGCTTTGGTACAATCTTCGTTTTGATTCTTATGCGTTTATTTAAACTGGGTTATATGTTTTTCTTAATTGTAACTTTACATACTGGGTTTTAAATGGTCAAATATTCCGATTTAATTTGAGAACTTGTTTTGTGAAATTTAACTACGGTTACTTCAGAAACCAATGTGACATCCAGAATTCAATCTAAGTTCTAGGCCGGGTTTTGGGTGTTACATCGTCTGTCGTATCGTCGCAATGTTGTGCTCCTCCTTGTCATGATGTCAAATCTGTTTCGTCTCTGGTTTGCCCAAAAAAATGTGAGGCACACCCGACACATTTTATACCCTCATCGTGTGAGTGCTTTTGTTGAGGGTTTGTTGATTGAGAGTATATTAGGAAATGTATAAAAAAATTATGAACTAAAATATCCATATGATGTATTAAAAATAATAAACAAGCTTATATACCAAATTAACCTTTAAAGCATATTCGTTTTTCTATTATGACACTTAACATTTTTTTTCCAAAATAAATACTAAATTTGTTTTTTAAGAAAGTAAGTATTGAACTTTCGTTGAACCTAAAAAAAGTATTTAAACTTTTTCTTTGTCAAATGCAATTTAACTTTTGACTAAAAACGTTAGTTGATGATTAGATTATGGCACACTCATGATGTGGGTGAAAATTTTAAGTAATCAATTTATAAAAATATGATATAAAAAATCAAACGAGGCTTTATTTAAAATGATAAAGTTAAGTGTTAAGCTCAAATTACATCAAGATGGAGGTCAATTGATGTTTAAAATTTTTAGAACATGAAGGCACAAAACAAAGACACGAGAATTTTAAAGTGCTCCGACCTTTATAATTTACCTTCGCAACCTTAACTTTCCACAACTAAGGATTTTCCCCAATTCACTAATTGGTATCTTCCAAGGACAAGGTATAACCTTTACAAAACACTATCTTTTAATAAGGTCAAATGGAGCCACTTCTCCTTAAGGAGAAAACCTTAAGTGATCCCTCACAAATTGATAAATGAAATGGGAATGAATACAAGACCTCTCAAAGGTAAATTTACAATGATTAGCTCAAACAAATAGAATCAAACACTTAAAAGAAAGAATAACAAATATGTCACATCCCAAAAATCGGTCTAGTAGTATCGGGTTAAAGAACCATGAATCCGATCCATATTTCGGAATTAGGTTCGAAGTGATTAATAAAAAATATTAGAATAATAATTGGATCTAAAAGTAAGGTTAGGAAATTAGAATTAAGAATTCAGGAATTAATTACCTTAAAACGAATTTCAAAAATAAAATCGGATCTGAAAATAGTTAATAAGATGTGTTTTAAAAAAAGTGGACTAATTTGAAAAAGGGAGAAAACTGAAAGTTTTTAAAAGGTAATTTCCCCTAAATTTAAAAATCAATTTTCCTCCTTGCCTATTTAAACCCCCAATCCCATTTTTTTCCTCTCTTCTTATCATCCATTGGAAATTTCTCTCAAATCCAAATCAGAGCTTTTCCTCTCAAATTAACAAAACCTAAATGATTTTCTTACCTTCCAAACGCCAAATCATCTTTTAATTTTAAAGAAAATTCATGTTTTCATCATCTATTTCTTCATTTCTCTTCAAATTTTTTTCATCAAATTAGATCTACAATTCGTCGTTCTTCTTCAATTGAGGTAAATTTTTTATTTCTAATTATCAAACTAAGCTTGTTGTTTTTACAATTCGAGATTTAATTAACTATCTTGAGAATTACATTGATCTAAAGTTTTGAATTAAAATTTAGTTAAAAAATGGTGAAATCTGAAACTCTAAGTTAAATTACAAGTTTTAAATTATTTTCAACTTGTTTTGGACTAATTAGAAGGTTTGTAAACTCAATTTTATAGATCGTTAAAGAATTTTGAAGAATTGAGAGCTTTCCCTCTTTTAATGTTCATGCATGATCAATTTTTTGAAAAAGTTAAGTCAGAGAAATTAGGTTATTTTGATAGCTTAGATATGTTAAAATATGATGTTTAGGATGTTTAGAAACATATTTATGGATTAAAAATGAAAATTGAATAAGGAAAACAAAGATTTCAGTTAACTATTTAAGTTTTCAATTTAAGAAGGGAGATGAGTGATTTGCATTTTTGTTGTTGTTTGAATGTGTTCAAGCCTGTTAATGATTAGTATATATTGTGTTTAATGTGTTTTCAAAGTTTCAGATCCTTTGGGAGCCTCTTCTAGCAAAGCGAAAGGCAAGGAAAACCTTATTTAAGCTTTCAGCATTCAAGCGAAAGCTAAATCAGTGAGTGATCTGGTGTGCTACATGTAAGCACGATTCTCCGTGTCAATCAGGAGCTTAATTTAGCCTAATCACTTATCCTAAGTTCCAAGAGTAAGTGTTCTTACTTGAACTTATGATATTTTGTAAATAATGTTTAAGTGTGATGAGAGGTGCTTATGCTGAGCTAATATGATGATCTGTGATATGATTATGTTAGAATATGACTTGTGATTTGTTTGTTTTATGCACACATATGAGATTATAGTGATTGTGGCTTAATGAGCATTGTGATAGCACTTGAAAGTGCTTTATATGAAAATGTGATAGTGATGTGATCATGAATAACATGATATGTGAAAAGGTGCATAAATTAGTAAATAAATGTGTAAATGGATATGTTGGCCTTGTGATCTCTTGAAATTATTGGATATAGTTAACATGCCATAGGATTTAAGTACTCATATATGTGTGTTTTTTATATTTCGTAATTCGGTGTAGCAGATTAAACTAATTATTGCACTTTAGGAGTTTGAAAACAAACATTTCCAGTAGATTTGAATTATGTTTTCTTAAGTTTTAATAAGTTAATAAAATGAGCAAATTGAGTCTTTTATTGACCTTAGGGGCCGAATGAGGCCTAAGGGTGAGCTAATGCACGTTGTGAATGTGCAAGAGACCTTTAGAAGGCATATTAAGCCGATACTGATCGCTACATCACAACACGGGATGTCCTATGTTCCAACATAGGGAGTAGAATGGAGAAATCTCAAGACTGCCTTGAACGTCGCGACATAACCTGAGGGTGTCGCGACATACCCCTGAAGATACCTCAAGAGGAGTATATTAACTGCTATGTCTGACACAGGTCTTGGTCTATTGTGACATCGACTTAAGAACAAAAATTAAATATGAAACAGGGGAGTTTTGGCCTGCACAATCAAAATTAAAGCTCGGGAATGTTAGCTAACCTGGGGTTGAGGATGATGACCACTTGAACTCTATAAATAGGCTCCTTTGGCTCATGTTATAGACATCATGCAATTAGCTTGGATTCTCTCTTTTAAATTTAGCTTAGTTTTTCTTTCGTAGGTTTTTAAAATTTTATTTTCAGTTGTTCTTTGTGTTCAAGAGATTTTATTTGTGGAGATTGTCAAAATCTATGGATTCATTCCCATCTTTAATACAAATCAGACGTTTTCTTAAACTCTATACTTTAATCCATTTATCATGTTCTCTCTTTTCATTTTTTCCATATTGTTTATAAAAGCCATGAGGAACTAATCCACCTATGGTGGATTACTGAGTGGAGGTATGATCTATTAACAATTTTGTAGGGTTGCTCAATGGATCAACTGTCTGGGAAAGGAAGAATGTGAAACAAACCTAGGCCTGAAAACCCTGGGAAGTCATCAAGGTGAGAATTAACCCAAAGTTGGTATGCCCCATTCGTGAACACCTTCACCCCAAGCTAGTCTAGACTATGAGGTCAGAAGATAAGTTTTTCTTGTTGACTCGTTATGTTAATGGAAGTTCGGAAGATCTTGCTAGGGTAGCGACTAGTGGATTGGCGAGGAACCCGAAATGACAGTTGATGGGGATTACCGAAGTGAGCTAATCACTCATAATCAAGATTTGATTCATTATATTCTTATATCTCTTGAACTTTTATTTTGTTTATGTTATTTTATTTTATTGTTATAAAACCCTAAAAAAATCCTTTTATTATGTTCTCGTACTATAACTGATTAAAAGTACTAATTAGATCTTTTAGTGTTTAAGTTAGAATTGATCTAGCACTCGCCTCCCTTGGGTACGATCCTCGGAGTACTCACATACTCTGCTGTAAAAACTATATAACAATGCGACCTGTATACTTGCGGATACCACCTCGTATTTTATATCTTATTGCAGTATTCACACTCTGGACGTTAGTATGTCCGGAGGCGGTCAAGTTGTTGGCGCCGTTGCTGGGGAGGCAATGTCACTAGATTAATTTTAATTTTTGCATTTTATAAGAATAATTAGGAAATTTGTAGGTTATAACTATGCCTTTCAATTTTTTTTTATTAACACTTCTAACATTTGTTCATTTTTTTATGAACCTTAGACACCATCAACCAAATAATCAGTCAGCACAAAGCCATGGATAACTTTGATTATATGTGGTCCGATGAAGACTTCGATTATGACGAAGATATTTATGAAGAAAGAGTCTATGAAGACTTGGAGATACAAGAGAACCAAGGATTACTAATGCTTGAATTAAGTCAACTCCAAGGAGAAAACCCAGTTCTTTCCCAAGATGATAATGACAACAATGATATGCCATCAAAAAGGTACCAAAAGGTCCTATGTTCGAAGTTGAGCAGAGAGGAGAACGTTATCATAGACGCTTGTGAAAAAGGAGAACTTTCAAACTATTATCCATCTCAATAGATAGAAGAATATTCAGACGAATCAAATGCAACCTCAAAAAGAGAAGATATAGAGCTAGTGGAGGAAATGGACAGTGAATTGAAGAATCAAATAGACATGGAACTCATCGTCCCAAAAATCTTGGGTAATTTTGAAAAAGCTGAACTACAAGAACAATATAATATAGACCCACCAACAGAGACTATGATAGTTAGGACTGAATTAATAGAAGAATGTCTGTCAATTCAAAAATTCACAGAACAAAAAGAAGAGAAACCAGTAGTCCCGAAGGATAAGCCTGAATTGACCATCCTTTTCACATCCTTAGTTCTAAGCCAAGCAACCTAGAAGTTTATAGATCCTGGAATTTGACAGATGTTGAAAAGAGTGGGAAAAATATTTATTGACAGAACTTATGATCATGCAACAGGTTTTAGTCAAATTGAACAATAGATGCGTATAAGCATTGAGTTACGGTCAGTACAGAGTGTTTGATTCTTACGAGAACCATCTAAGGGAATTATCTACAAGTGGATGTCGCATGTGAAATGGTATGCTAATTGTGCAAGTATACACATTGAATCAAGTAATAAAGTGATAAGTGAGATCGTCTCCACAGGGATCAGATAAGGTATAAAAGTGGTCAAGTTATTATAACGAATTATGATTAATGTTATGGAAAAACTAAGTTAAGTACGTAGTGGTAAATTAAAGTAGTAACGATGTGTGAAAAATGTATATTGACTAATACTGAAAATTGCTAAGGCAAAGCAAGAGTAAAAATGCAATGACAATTACGAGAATAATTACGTAAATAATCTACGAGCGAATAAATAAATAACTAAAATGCTATGGCAAAGATACTATGGCAAATGATTAAGGGTCTACGATGTTGATTTGGAAATTACTAAGAATCTGCCCTTACTTTCAGTAATGCCTTAGCAAAATCATACTCAATCTACTGCTCAAAAGAGACCTAAAGTGACCTGGTTCTTTCGAGAGCTAGATCTCAAGTTACCTGGCCTGTGTCTATAGGCTTTAGCACGGTACACTGCACTGTTTTGCCTTTATTCTATACAAACACTACTCTATGTCTAGAGTCTGCTGCAAGTACTCGGTCAAATACCCGCTTGTATCATTCAATTCCAGTCCAACTAATCTAACCTTTTGAGAATTAGATTCAGTTTATGAGCATACTGCACACTCATCTATGTCTAGATAATGTACGCATACAATTGGGAAATAAACACAATTGAATGAAATAGTAGATTAAATCAAATATATGCTTCAACCATTAACGAAAATAAAAGTTTCATAATGTAATCCCAACCTTATGAGATTTAGCTCATGGGTTGGCAATTAGAATTCAAGTTCAAAATAACACCCAACATTGTTTCGATCAAATCAATTCACGGGAGAGCATATTAAAAAATAATGGAAGAACTTAGAAAGATGGTTGTCGCCAAGTCAATCCACAATCCAACAGCACAGTGTTCTGTGGTGGGTAAGAGGGACTGCTTTCGATTTCCTCTTTTTGTCTCAACTCAGCCGCTACCCTCTATTGTTCCCTCCGGATCTCTACACCCTTTAGGGTTTCCTCCTTTGGCTTTTTATAAGCTTTTCTTCCTAGGGTAACTCTAACAGCCCACGATATTTTCTCCTCTTTTTAGGTAGATTTTTCTGGTACAAGTATAGTTGGCCAGAAACTGGTATGCGTTGAGTGTTGACTCGGTCATCTTCCTGAAATTTCCATGGCATTCGTGTTGGCAAACTGTCCAACCTTTTGCCCCGGCAAACCTTCACTCGTTTATTTCTTTCCCCACATCTTGAACCTACCAAATCACCAAACACAACCTTTCCACATGCAATTAAAAGTACCTAACATTTAAACACAGTACAAGCTCCTAATGCAATGATAAAAATTCCAATGAAATGTCCAAAAATGCAACTAAATGCACCAAGTACAAGCAATTAGCTTGGTCTAAAGGCATTAAATATAACTCTTTTCAAGAGTTATCACACCTCCAAACTTGAGTTATTGCTTGTCCTCAAGCAAAATATGCATGAGTGCTTGAATGCAAAAATATTGCCAGCGCATATACCCATATTGTACTGTCAATATATTCAAAGATCAATATATACATCAGTTCTCAACAATCTTTTTAAAAACTTGTTCAAGTTTCAAAGGTTCAGTTGAACAAAGGTAGTGCAGAAAATTACTCCTTAAAACCAAAATTTCCTAAGTACCATGTATTTTTGTAGCATCCTAAAATTTAAAATTTTATGTGTTGCATGATATCTTGTGTGAGGCTAGTTAAATTATTAATCGTGTATATTTTAAGGTCCTAAGAAGGCTCGGGGTTTAATTGGGCCTTAGTAAAAATTGTGTTTTAGCACTTTAAGGAGAGATAGTAAGTGGCATCAAAGCTTATGGAAATAAGTGAGTAAATTGCTAACATAATTGAGCTTATGGCAAGGAGGTTGAGGCGTCACATGAAGGGACTTTAGGGAAGAGGTTCGAATCCCACTTGGTGCAAAAAAAATTTGACTATTTTTTTGTGTTCTTTCCCTAAGTTTCGGCCAAGGTGGTATTTAAGGCAAGGTGGACTTTTTAATTTTAGAAAGGTGGCTAAGGAAATAAGGTAAGAATGATGGTAAGGAAAGAAATGAAAGAAAAGGAGCAAGAAGGGGGATATGTTGGCCGATTTTGGGGAGAGTGTTTTGGGAAGTTTTGTTGGCCAATTTTTGACCTTATTGTCAAGGTATACACGGTTTTGGTAAAGGGAGAGGGTAGCCAATTTTTTCTAGGAGCATTTTGATAGTTTTGGTGCTTGTTAGGCCTAATTTCTTTTGGCATCCTTTGTGTTCATTCCTCCAACTTCTCCTTTCATTGCCGCAACTTCAAGACAATAGTGAGCATTTTTATCTTTTCTTTCTTGTCTTGCCGAAAACACCTAGCCATTGTGACCAATTATTTCACTCATCTTCTCTTGAAAACCGAAACTAGTTAAGCATTCCTTCTCCACTTTTCTTTTCTTTTTCACAAAACTCTTCAAGCCTTCTTTCTTCTTCTCTAATCTATACTCTCATAGCCGAAATTATTATTGTTCATTTTTCCTCCATAGTCAAACTTTTCAATCCATAATCTCTCATTTGCAATTTCTTTCTCATTCGGGTTGACACTCTTTTCTTTGATTTAATCGGTAAGTGATTTCTTTTCTATTTTCATATTCTTTTCCTTCTAGCCGAATAGGTATTTATCACTATTTCGTTGTAAATCTTGATTTTAACCGAAATGGTGTTACCTTCCACTCCTTCATATTTTTTTTAATCACCCTCTTTTTCGTTAGTATTCTAAGTGGGTGGCCGTGAATCATTCTAGCCCTAAGTCATACGGTGGAAATCGATCCAATATCGATAAGGTAAGGAGTTCTTCATGGATTATATGAAATCGTTCTGTATTCGTTTAAGTTGTTATCGGAATAGTGGTTGACTAATCGATTATAATTTTAGGGACTAAATCGCTCGATCTATCCACTCGTTGATTATACGGAAATAGTGGTAAGCCGACCCTTTTTCCTTAGTCAATCATTCCATATCAACGAAATATCGTTTTGACTAACATTTTATTCAATGGAGGCAAGCGGTACCAAATCGAAAGGGGAAGCATTTAGAGATCACAAAAGGAGCGGATTAGTGATTCCTACTCCTAAATTCAAACGAAGGGCGGTATCGACGGTTTGGGATTTTCCACCGGGTTGTGGACCATCATCCGATGAAAATAGACAAATCGTGGTTGTTCACGATTCTAAGGGTAAACACTTTAGATCGTTTATTTTAGAGTTAGATTAATAAAATCACGTATGTCAATTAATCGAGTGTTATGATATTTTAGGTGTTGACGATCAAAAAGGCCTAGTACTTACCGTAATCAGGTGTGTAATCTCACACCGTAATTCTGTAGGTTTATGATTCGGTAACATGACGAATAAGTAGATTGCTATCATTATAAGGCTATAATCGTAAAATTGGCATAAAACGAGGAATATGTTTAAAGTATACTATTTTGAAAGATTCGACGAAATCAACATTTAGATTGTTAAAATTACGGAAATGCCCTCATGGGCCGAATTATGAAATTGTCCTTAATGGGCCGTTATGTTGGAATGCCTTAATGGGCCGATTATTTTTGCTTAAATGGGCCTAGTCACTGTAATAAATTACTTGATAAATGGTTGCTATTTATATGCGAACATTTTATTATGTTATTGCATGGGTTGGGAAAAATGTGGAAGAGAAGTGTAGCCTGGTGGCATTGCCACAATAAACTGTTACCATAATGTTTACATATGATATCGGTGGCTTGGCCACATTAAATTTTATTAAATGGCAAATTGCCTGCGTTTTGGTGTGATGGCGGGGTGGGTTGACTTGATCCCCACAGGTGTGATGGTTGGTACGGGGGTGTGTGGGATGGATGGGTTGGGTTGCATACTTTGCTTATATAAATGTTTATAAATTCTGATATGTAATTGGGCTTAGGCCCAAGATATTGAAATATGGGTTCAGGCCCAGTGGACAACGGTAAGGGAATTATACACTGAGTTCTAGTAACTCACCCCATTTCCTTAACCCTTGCAGGTAATGCTCAGTGACGTGGACTTGGGCCATGGATGACTCGGTGGGGGCCATACTTCAGAAATGGTTTTTATTGGACTTTAGGTTTCTATTTCGTTTACTTATTACTTTTACTATTTTGAGTTTTATGATGTAATAAGGCCTCTGGATTTATTTTTATTTTTGCTTTATGCTTGACGTACTTATATCTTGCTCAAATTACTTTAATTGAGATTTTTCTAGAAACTTTTATAAAGTTTTCTAAAATGAATTCACAAATGGATTTCATAATAAACTTTTACAAATATTTTAACTCGAAAGTTTTCTCTTGAATTATTATCAAAATTTTCAAAAGTCTCGGTTTGAAAAATCACTAGTTTAAATTTATCGATTTATCAATCAATCTTTGAAATTAGTAAAATTTTATCAAATATTTCAAAACAAACTTGTTTTCTTGATTTTAACATATAAATACTTATTTCCGAACGAATAAAAAGGACTTAACATGTTTTCCTCATGTGACATGTCTGATCCGGTCATAACGCATGGGCCGAGTTTAGGGTGTTACATTTTATGGTATCAGAGCCCGGTTTCAAAACTCGATTGTGGTTCGGGTTCAAAAACGTTTTCCAAAGCTGTTTGAATTTTAACTTAAAAATGCATGTTTTAAAGGAAGTATGGCACCACGGGTATCCGGCACCAAGTCAAGTAAGTATATGTTTTATGATTATGATTATTGTGGTATGACGGTAGAAATACTATAGAACTTTTAGCCTTAGGAGCTGAAACTATAGAGATTGAGACTATAGGATGCGTATTTGCGAAAACAACAGTAATCTCTATACTTCATAAAACATTGTTTAATAAACACTGAAACAGCATACTGATTCATAAGACTCTTAATCAGATTAAATCGAATTAGCGAATATGAGCGCTAGAGGACGTGGACACGGTAGACGTTGCCGTGGTAGAGGCCGAGGCGCTAGAGTTGTATCTGAGGCGTCGAGACATATGCCTAAAATGGACGCACCTGTGTAACAACCTAATTACGACCCTAATTGGAACGGTGGTTTCGGGACCACAAATCCGGGTTAGAAAATATATATATATATGATTTAGAAAGGAGCTAAATATGAATATGTAATGAGATGGATATTTGTACCGAATGTATGATTAATAATACATATTTGTGTATATGTATTTGGGTTGTGCCGAATGTGAAAGTATGACATATGGAAGTTGGATTGTTGCTATTGGGTAATTGTATAATTTATATATATATATACACATGAGTATGAAATTTTGATATGTTTGGATTGAATAAATAATTATGGGTTGATTAGTATTTAATTGTGGAACATGAAGTGAGCAATGGTGGTGATTGAATAAATAACTACACGTTTAGCTGAGTAACGGCTCTAAGTGAGCGATACGTTACGGGAAGTGGCATTGTGTGTGCGGACATGTTAAGTAACGGCTCTATGTGAGTGATACGTTACGGGAAATGGCACTGTGTGTGTTCGAAAAATGCTAAGTAACGGCTCTATGTGAGCGATACGTTACGGGAGGTGGCACTATGTGTGCGGACATGTTGAGTAACGGCTCTATGTGAGCGAAACGTTACGTGCTTGTACTACGTGTACGGGTTTTTAGATTTTCCTAAAACACAAAAAAAAACACTTAGTGGAGGTAAACGGGAGTGTCAGGTATTTATATGTTATATGATAGTTCACTTTCGATGTAAATCGGGTAAGTTATTTTGGTGTGGAAATTCAATATGTGATTACTTGAATTTATTTGGTGGCCAAATAGGTATGATATTGATTAATGATGATATATTATGTGTATGGATGTTGCAACCTAATCCATGTTTGAGTTAAGTAAATGAGAAACTATTAAGTTGCTTGTATATAGATATAATACCTCTTTGCTTATAACTTACTAAGCTATAATAGCTTACGTGGTGTGTTTGCTATAATGTACCATAGGTTTTTCGAAGTCAAAGCTCAGGCTCGGGAATCCCTGTCGAGGTCAAGCATACTATCAACTATTTTGGTACCTTTTTTTGAGGATGAACTTAAAAACTATGGCATGTATAGGCTAAATTATTTTTGAGTGGACTCAACAATATTTTGGTGAATGTATTTATATATTCAAATGCCATGCGAAAATGGCAAAATTCCTATGACTTTGGTTGATTGATTTTGTTTTGTTTAATCACACATGTATGGTTGCATTATAGGTTCGGCTTAAGCAGGTTTTAAAAGAAAATGAATGAGTTGGTTTGATTTTATTAAATATGAAGTGTTCGTTTGGAGCATATCACATTTATGGTCTTATGAAACGTGATGAATTAGCATACATAATCGGTCATGTCTAAATCTTAATATTATGGATACTTGTGAAGTTTGTTATGGTATTTGTTAATATGGAAATAAATTACATGAAGTATATATGTTCATGGTTAATGAAATGGGTGAATGCTTTGGATAGTTGGTATTGAAATTGTTGTACCTTAGATTCGGTTAAGAAGATTTTTGCCATGTGTGTATATTTGGAATTAGTTGATAACTTGTTTCGGTAACGAAATTATACGATTGTGCATGTGTGGTTATTATAACTTAATGACCAAATGAATAGTACTTTTGCTATTTGATTTAATTTTCTTTCATGTGAAGTTGGTAATATAGATTTGTGATATATTCATTAAGTTTTAATCTTACTATGATAGTGTAACTTTATCTACAGTACATTCGAATATGATAGTTTAATTTATAGATAATGCCCCGTAACCCTAATCTGGCGACGGATACAGGTTAGGGGTGTTACATTTGATTGGTATCAGAGCTACGGTTTAGTCGATTCTCGGACTAACATAGCGCGTGTGAGTCTAGCTATACATGCCATAATTTATAATGTGATAGTGTAATGACTTCTGAAAGTGAAATGTGTTTATTTCTTTCATATAGTTATGGATCCCGATCCCGAGCGAACAGTAGCTGATGATGTCGAGAGCGTGGCGCCTGGTCCCGTTCAAGAGACCACGCCAGAGGAATCTCGACCGATTATGAGTAATCCTGAGGAGGGGGATAGATATGCCTTCTATAGTATGATGAACGATTGGTTCAGTCATTATATACGAATAAGTCCGGCTGTTCAACCACCCCAAAATTTGAATGTACCCCCGGTGGTACCAATGATACCTCCAGTCGCCAACCCTAAAAGAGTAATTAAACCACCTGTTAATCGTATAAGAAAACACGGAGCTCAAGAATTCAGAGCATAAGATGATGACGATGCAGAGCGAGCCGAATTTTGGCTCGATAATACTGTTCGTGTTTTCGACGAGTTATCCTGCACACCCGATGAGTGTCTGAAGTGTGCCATATCATTATTACAAGATTCTTCTTATTATTGGTGGAATACACTTGTATCAGTTGTTCCGAAAGAAAGGGTTACCTGGGATTTCTTTCAGACAGAATTTCGCAAAAAGTATGTAAGCCAACGCTTTATAGACTCTAAGCGCAAAGAATTTCTGGAGCTTAAACAGGGTCGTATAACTGTATCCGAGTATGAAAGCAAGTTTGTGCGACTTAGTCGCTATGCTCACGAGTGTGTGTCGTCAGAGGCTGCTATGTGCCGGAGATTTGAGGATGGTTTAAATGAAGATATAAAGCTTCTGGTTGGCATCCTTGAAATTAACGAGTTCGTTGTGCTAGTGGAAAGAGCTTGTAAAGCTGAAGAACTGGGAAAAGAAAAACGAAAAGTTGAGCTTGAATCTAGAGATTTTCAAAAGAGATCCGCAGGAAAATCTTCGCAAATGGTAACAAAGAAGTTCAAGAATGATGGTAGCCGATTCAAACCTAACACCGAGATTTCTATACGAGAACGACCACCAGTGAGTTCTCGGGCTACAACAGTTGCTAGTGTTGGTAATGAGAGATCGAGTAAACCTGAGTGTCAGCAGTGTGGCAGACGACATTTCGGAGAGTGCTGGGGAAAATATATTTCTCGGACTTGTTAAGAGTGTGGCTCGCAGGACCACTTTATTCGGGACTGCCCGGAGACCGCTGAAAAAGGTACTATTCAGAGTGCGAGACCGAGCGGTACTACAGCTAGAGGCAGGTCATCTCGTTTTGGGGGAGGTAGGAGTAGTGCACAGATGGGGACTTCAAATGTGGTTGCTCGATCAGATACCCGTGTACCAGCTAGAGCTTATGCCATTCGTACTAGAGAGGAGGCTTCATCTCCAGATGTCATTACCGGTACTTTCACTCTTTTTGACACTAGTGTAATTGCTTTGATTGATCCTAGCTCAACTCATTCATATGTGTGTGAAACATTAGCAACCAGTAAGACTCTACCTGTTGAGTCTACTGAGTTTGTGATTTGGGTTTCAAACCCCCTAGGTCAATGTGTGTTAGTTGATAAAGTGTGTAAGAACTGCCCATTAATGATTCGAGACATGTGTTTTACGGCTAATCTGATGTTACTACCTTTCGATGCGTTCGACATTATTCTCGGTATGGACTGGTTGACAGTTCACGATGCAATAGTTAATTGCAGACGAAAGATTATTGATTTAAAATGCCAGAATAATGAGAGAATCCAAATTGAGTCTGCGAATTTGAGTGGACCACCTGCGGTGATATCTTCGATGATGGCTCAGCGGTATCTGAGGAAGGGCTGTGAAGCCTATCTTGCGTATATGATTGACAGCAAGGTAACTGAAAAGAAGATTGAATCGGTACAGGTTGTTAATGATATCCTAATGTGTTCCCGGAGGAATTACTGGGATTGCCACCTGCTCGTGAGGTAGAGTTTGGGATTGAGCTATTGCCGGGGACTACCCCGATTTCAATAGCTCCATATAGCATGGCACCGACTGAGTTAAAAGAATTAAAGATTCAGTTGCAAGAATTGACGGATAGAGGTTTTGCCAGACCGAGTTTCTCTCCCTGGGGTGCGCCTGTTCTATTTGTGAAAAAGAAAGACGGAACATTAAGAATGTGTATTGACTATCGACAGCTCAATAAGGTGACCGTAAAGAACAAATACCCATTGCCACGTATCAATGATTTATTCGATCAACTTAAGGGAGCTTCAGTGTTCTCAAAAATTAGATCTGGATATTATCAGCTGCGAGTTAGAGAATCGGATGTACCAAAGACTACTTTTCGAACGAGATATGGTCACTATGAGTTCCTAGTGATGCCGTTTGGGCTCACTAATGCCCCTGCAGTGTTCATGGATTTGATGAATCGGATATTCAGACCATATTTAGATCAGTTTGTGGTTGTTTTTATAGATGATATATTGATCTATTCCCGAAATGAAACCGAACATGCTGAGCATTTGAGGCTGGTGTTACAGATTTTACGTGACAAACAATTGTACGCAAAATTCAGTAAATGCGAGTTTTGGTTGAAAGAAGTCAGCTTTTTAGGGCATGTAATTTCAGCATCGGGTATTTGGGTTGACCTGAGTAAAATTTCAGCTATACTTGATTGGAAACCTCCGCGGAATGTTTCTGAGGTTCGTAGCTTTCTGGGACTTGCCGGATATTATAGACGCTTCGTGAAAGGATTTTCTATGATAGCATCACCGATGACCAAGCTGTTACAGAAAGACGTTAAATTTGAATGGTCAGAAAGGTGTCAGAAGAGTTTTGATCAACTGAAGACCTTGTTAACGGAAGCTCTGGTGCTCGTTCAGCAAGAGTCGGGTAAAGAGTTTATTATTTTTAGTGATGCATCTTTAAACGGACTCGGTTGTGTATTGATGCAGGAGGGTAAAGTTGTTGCTTATGCCTCGAGACAGCTGAAACCGCACGAGAGAAATTATCTGACGCACGACCTTGAGTTGGCCGTTATAGTCTTTGCTCTGAAGATATGTCGTCATTATCTATTCGGTGAGAAATGCCATGTTTATTCGGATCATAAGAGTCTAAAGTATTTAATGACTCAGAAAGATCTGAATTTGAGGCAACGACGATGGTTAGAACTGTTGAAGGATTATGAGCTCGTGATTGAATATCACCCGGGAAAGGCTAATGTGGTTGCCGATGCACTTAGCCGAAAGTCACTATTTGCTTTACGCACATTGAATGCGGATATAGCTATGAATGAGAATGGCGGGATCATTGCTGAGTTGAAAGTAAGACCATTATTTGAGCAACAAATTTGAGAAGCCCAAGAAGTTGATGATGATTTAAAAACAAAGAAAAGCCATTGTGGCTCGAGTGCAGATTCAGACTTTCAAATTGATGCAGAAGGATGTTTACGGTTCAAGAATCAAATGTGTGTACCGAAGAATCCTGAATTGATTCGAATGATTTGTGAGGAAGCTCACAGTAGTAGGTTGTCGATTCATCCGGGTAGCACGAAATCGTATGCGGAATTGAAACGGAAAGATATAGAATTTCGGGTGGGTGACAGAGTATTTTTGAAAGTCTCACCGTGGAAAAAGATAATGAGATTTGTTAGTAAAGGAATGTTGAGTCCGCGATTCATTGGGCCGTATGAGGTTATTGAACGTATCGGGCCGGTTGCGTATAGATTGAGGTTGCCGTTTGAATTAGACAAGATTCACAATGTCTTTCATGTATCAATGTTTCGACGATATCGATCCGATCCTTCTCATGTGATCAGTCCTTCAGAGATTGAAATTCAGCCCGATTTGACTTATGAGGAAGAACCGATTCGCATCTTAACTCGTGAAGTGAAAGAGTTGCGAAATAAAAAGATATCGCTGGTTAAAGTATTGTGGCATAAGCACAGGGTTGAGGAAGCAACCTGGGAAATCGAAGAATCTATGAAGGAGCGTTACCCACATTTATTCTCTGGTAAGAATTTTCGGGGACGAAAATTTATTTAGGGGGGAGAGTTGTAACAGCCCAATTACGACCCTAATCGGAACGGTGGTTTTGGGACCACGAATCCGGGTTAGAAAATATTTATATATATATATATATATGATTTAGAAAGGAGCTAAATATGAATATGTAATGAGATGGATATTTGTACCGAATGTATGATTAATAATA
Source organism: Gossypium sturtianum (assembly GCA_025698515.1). Taxonomy (NCBI): domain Eukaryota; kingdom Viridiplantae; phylum Streptophyta; class Magnoliopsida; order Malvales; family Malvaceae; genus Gossypium; species Gossypium sturtianum. The sequence goes on along the minus strand of CM046950.1, from coordinate 136,691,528 downwards.
CATATTTGTGTATATGTATTTGGGTTGTGCCGAATGTGAAAGTATGACATATGGAAGTTGGATTGTTGCTATTGGGTAATTGTATAATTTATATATATATATATATACACATGAGTATGAAATTTTGATATGTTTGGATTGAATAAATAATTATGGGTTGATTAGTATTTAATTGTGGAACATGAAGTGAGCAATGGTGGTGATTGAATAAATAACTACACGTTTAGCTGAGTAACGGCTCTAAGTGAGCGATATGTTACGGGAAGTGGCACTGTGTGTGCGGACATGTTAAGTAACTGGCTCTATGTGAGCGATCGTTACGGAAAATGGCACCGTGTGTGTGCGAAATGCTAAGTAACGGCTCTATGTGAGCAATACGTTACGGGAGGTGGCACCGTGTGTGCGGACATGTTGAGTAACTCCTATGTGAGCGAAATGTTACGTGCTTGTATCAAGTGTACGGGTTTTCGATTTTCCTAAAGACAAAAAAACACTTAGTGGAGGTAAACGGAGTGTCGTATTTATATGTTATATGATAGTTCACTTTCGATGTAAATCGGGTAAGTTATTTTGGTGTGGAAATTCAATATGTGATTACTTGAATTTATTTGGTGGCCAAATAGGTATGATATTGATTAATGATGATATATTATGTGTATGGATGTTGCAACCTAATCCATGTTTGAGTTAAGTAAATGAGAAACTATTAAGTTGCTTGTATATAGATATAATACCTCTTTGCTTATAACTTACTAAGCTATAATAGCTTACGTGGTGTGTTTGCTATAATGTACCATAGGTTTTTCGAAGTCAAAGCTCAGGCTCGGGAATCCCTATCGAAGTCAAGCATACTATCAACTATTTTGGTACCTCTTTCTGAGGATGAACTTAAAAACTATGGCATGTATAGGCTAAATTATTTTTGAGTGGACTCAACAATATTTTGGTGAATGTATTTATATATTCAAATGCCATGCGAAAATGGAAAAATTCCTATGACTTTGGTTGATTGATTTTGTTTTGTTTAATCACACATGTATGGTTGCATTATAGGTTCGGCTTAAGCAGGTTTTAAAAGAAAATGAATGAGTTGGTTTGATGTTATTAAATATGAAGTGTTCGTTTTGAGCATATCACATTTATGGTCTTATGAAACGTGATGAATTAGCATACATAATCGGTCATGTCTAAATCTTAATATTATGGATACTTGTGGAGTTTGTTATGGTATTTGTTAATATGGAAATAAATTACATGAAGTATATATGTTCATGGTTAATGAAATGGGTGAATGCTTTGGATAGTTGGTATTGAAATTGTTGTACCTTAGATTCGGTTAAGAAGATTTTTGCCATGTGTGTATATTTGGCATTAGTTGATAACTTGTTTCGGTAACGAAATTATACGATTGTGCATGTGTGGTTATTATAACTTAATGACCAAATGAATAGTACTTTTGCTATTTGATTTAATTTTCTTTCATGTGAAGTTGGTAATATAGATTTGTGATATATTCATTAAGTTTTAATCTTACTATGATAATGTAACTTTATCTACAGTACATTCGAATATGACAGTTTAATTTATAGATAATGCCCCGTAACCCTAATCCAGCGATGGATACGGGTTAGGGGTGTTACATTTGATTGGTATCAGAGCTACGGTTTAGTCAATTCTCAGACTAACGTAGCGCGTGTGAGTCTAGCTATACATGCCATAATTTATAATGTGATAGTGTGATGACTTCTGACAGTGAAATGTGTTTATTTCTTTCATATAGTTATGGATCCCGATCCCGAGCGAACAGTAGCTGATGATGTCGAGAGCGTGGCGCCTGCTCCCGTTCAAGAGACCGCGCCAGAGGAATCTCGATCGGCTACGAGTAATTCTGAGGAGGGGGCTAGACATGCCTTCTATAGTATGATGAACGATTGGTTCAGTCATTATATACGAACAAATCTGGCTGTTCAACCACCCCAAAATCCGAATGTACACCCGGTGGTACCGATGATACCTCCAGTCGCCAACTCTGAAAGAGTAATTAAACCACCTGTTGATCGTATAAGAAAACACGGAGCTCAAGAATTCAGAGCAAAAGATGATGACGATGCAGAGCGAGCCGAATTTTGGCTCGATAATACTGTTCGTGTTTTCGACGAGTTATCCTGCACACCCGATGAGTGTCTGAAGTGTGCCATATCATTATTACGGGATTATGCTTATTATTGGTGGAATACACTTGTATCAGTTGTTCCAAAAGAAAGGGTTACCTGGGATTTCTCTCAGACGAAATTTCGCAAAAAGTATGTAAGCCAGCGCTTTATAGACTCTAAGCGCAAAGAATTTCTGGGGCTTAAACAGGGTCGTGTGACTGTATCTAAGTATGAACGCAAGTTTGTGCGACTTAGTCGCTATGCTCGCGAGTGTGTGTCCTCAGAGGCTGCTATGTGCCAGAGATTTGAGGATGGTTTAAATGAAGATATAAAGCTTCTGGTTGGCATCCTTGAAATTAACGAGTTCGTTGTGCTAGTGGAAAGAGCTTGTAAAGCTGAAGAACTGGGAAAAGAAAAATGGAAAGTTGAGCTTGAATCTAGAGATTTCTGAAAGAGATCCGCGGGAAAATCTTCGTAAATGGTAACAAAGAAGTTCAAGAATGATGGTAGCCGATTCAAACCTAACACTGGGATTTCTATACGAGAATGACCACCAGTGAGTTCTCGGGCTACAACAGTTGCTAGTGTTGGTAATGAGAGATCGAGTAAACCTGAGTGTCAGCAGTGTGGCAGACGACATTTCGGAGAGTGCTGGGGAAAATCTATTTCTCGCACTTGTTAAGAGTGTGGCTCGCAGGACCACTTTATTCGGGATTGCCCGGAGACTGCTGAAAAAGGTACAGTTCAGAGTGCGAGACCGAGCGGTACTACAGCTAGAGGCAGGTCATCTCGTTTTGGGGGAGGTAAGAGTAGTGCACAGAGGGGGACGTCAAATGTGGTTGCTCGATCGGATACCCGTGTACCAGCTAGAGCTTATGCCGTTCGTACCAGAGAAGAGGCTTCATCTCCAGATGTCATTACTGGTACTTTCACTCTTTTTGACACTAGTGTAATTGCTTTGATTGATCCTGGCTCAACTCATTCATATGTGTGTGAAACATTAGCAACCTGTAAGACTCTACCTGTTGAGTCTACTGAATTTGTGATTCGGGTTTCAAACCCCCTGGGTCGATGTGTGTTAGTTGATAAAGTGTGTAAGAACTGCCTATTAATGATTCGAGACATGTGTTTTACGGCTAATCTGATGTTACTACCTTTCGATGAGTTCGACATTATTCTCGGTATGGACTGGTTGACAGTTCACGATGCAGTAGTTAATTGCAGACAAAAGATTATTGATTTAAAATGCCAGAATAATGAGAGAATCCAAATTGAGTTTACAGATTTGAGTGGACCACCTGCGGTGATATCTTCGATGATGGCTCAGCGGTATCTGAGGAAGGGTTGTGAAGCCTATCTTGCGTATATTGATTGAAGAAGGTAATCGAAAAAGAAGATTGAATCAGTGCAGTTGTTAATGAATATCCTGATGTGTTCCCGGAGGAATTACCGGGATTGCCACCTGTTCGTGAGGTAGAGTTTGGGATTGAGCTAGTGCCGGGGACTACCCCGATTTCAATAGCTCTGTATAGCATGGCACCGACTGAGTTAAAAGAATATAAGATTCAGTTGCAAGAATTGACGGATAGAGGTTTCGCCAGACCGAGTTTCTCTCCCTGGGGTGCGCCTGTTCTATTTGTGAAAAAGAAAGACGAAACATTAAGAATGTGTATTGACTATCGACAGCTCAATAAGGTGACCGTAAAGAACAAATACCCGTTGCCATGTATCGACGATTTATTCGATCAACTGAAGGGAGCTTCAGTGTTCTCAAAAATTGATTTGAGATCTGGATATTATCAGCTGCGAGTTAGAGAATCGGATGTACCAAAGACTACTTTTCGAATGAGATATGGTCACTATGAGTTCCTAGTGATGTCGTTTGGGCTCACTAATGCCCCTGCAGTGTTCATGGATTTGATGAATTGGATATTCAGACCATATTTAGATCAGTTTGTGGTTGTTTTTATAGATGATATACTGATCTATTGGCGAAACGAAACCGAACATGCTGAGCATTTGAGGCTGGTGTTACAGATTTTACGTGACAAACAATTGTACGCAAAATTCAGTAAATGCGAGTTTTGGTTGAAAGAAGTCAGCTTTTTAGGGCATGTAATTTCAGCATCGGGTATTCAGGTTGACCCGAGTAAAATTTTAGCTATACTTGATTGGAAACCTCCGCGGAATGTTTCTGAGGTTCGTAGCTTTCTGGGACTTGCCGGATATTATAGACGCTTTGTGAAAGGATTTTCTATGATAGCATCACCGATGACCAAGCTATTACAGAAAGACGTTAAATTTGAATGGTCAGAAAGGTGTCAGAAGAGTTTTGATCAACTGAAGACCTTGTTAACTGAAGCTCCGGTGCTCGTTCAGCCAGATTCGGGTAAAGAGTTTGTTATTTTTAGTGATGCATCTTTAAATGGACTCGGTTGTGTATTGATGCAGGAGGGTAAAGTTGTTGCTTATGCCTCGAGACAGCTGAAACCGCATGAGAGAAATTATCCGACGCACGACCTTGAGTTGGCCGCTATAGTCTTTGCTCTAAAGATATGTCTTCATTATCTATTCGGTGAGAAATGCCACGTTTATTCGGATCATAAGAGTCTAAAGTATTTAATGACTCAGAAAGATCTGAATTTGAGGCAACGACGATGGTTGGAACTATTGAAGGATTATGAGCTCGTGATTGAATATCACCCGGGAAAGGCTAATGTGGTTGCCGATGCACTTAGCTGAAAGTCACTATTTGCTTTACGCACATTGAATGCGGATATAGCTATGAATGAGAATGGCGGGATCATTGCTGAGTTGAAAGTAAGACCATTATTTGAGCAACAAATTCGAGAAGCCCAAGAAGTTGATGATGATTTAAAAACAAAGAAAAGCCATTGTGGCTCGAGCGCGGTTCAGACTTTCAAATTGATGCAGAAGGATGTTTACAGTTCAAGAATCGAATGTGTGTACCGAAGAATCCTGAATTGATTCGAATGATTTGTGAGGAAGCTCACAGTAGGAGGTTGTCGATTCATCCGGGTAGCACGAAATCGTATGCGAACTTGAAACGGAAAGATATAGAATTTTGGGTGGGTGACAGAGTATTTTTGAAAGTTTCACCGTGGAAAAAGATAATGAGATTTGGTCGTAAAGGAAAGTTGAGTCCGTGATTCATTGGGCCGTATGAGGTTATTAAACGTATCGAGCCAGTTGCGTATAGATTGAGGTTGCCGTCTGAATTGGACAAGATTCACAATGTCTTTCATGTATCGATGCTTCGACGATATCGATCCGATCCTTCTCATGTGATCAGTCCTTCAGAGATTAAAATTTAGCCCGATTTGACTTATGAGGAAGAACCAATTCGCATATTAACTCGTGAAGTGAAAGAGTTGCGAAATAAAAAGATATCGCTGGTTAAAGTATTGTGGCATAAGCACGGGGTTGAGGAAGTAACCTGGGAAACTGAAGAATCTATGAAGGATCGTTACCCACATTTATTCTCTGGTAAGAATTTTCGAGGACAAAAATTTATTTAGGGGGGAGAGTTGTAACAACCCAATTACGACCCTAATCGAAACGGTGGTTTCGGGACCATGAATCCAGGTTAGAAAAAATATATATATATATATATGATTTAGAAAGGAGCTAAATATGAATATGTAATGAGATGGATATTTGTACCGAATGTATGATTAATAATACATATTTGTGTATATGTATTTGGGTTGTGCCGAATGTGAAAGTATGACATATGGAAGTTGGATTGTTGCTATTGGGTAATTGTATAATTTATATATATATATATACACATAAGTATGAAATTTTGATATGTGTGGATTGAATAAATAATTATGGGTTGATTAGTATTTAATTGCGGAACATGAAGTGAGCAATGGTGGTGATTGAATAAATAACAACACGTTTAGCTGAGTAACGGCTCTAAGTGAGCGATACGTTACGGGAAGTGGCACTGTGTGTGCGGACATGTTAAGTAACGCCTCTATGTGAGCGATACGTTACGGGAAATGGCACTGTGTGTGTGCGGAAAATGCTAAGTAACGGCTCTATGTGAGCGATACGTTATGGGAGGTGGCACCGCAAAGCGGACATGTTGAGTAACGGCTCTATGTGAGCGAAACGTTACGTGCTTGTACTACGTGTACGGGTTTTCAGATTTTCCTAAAAGACAAAAAAAACACTTAGTGGAGGTAAACAGGAGTGTCAGGTATTTATGTGTTATATGATAGTTCACTTTCGATATAAATCGGGTAAGTTATTTTGGTGTGGAAATTCAATATGTGATTACTTGAATTTATTTGGTGGCCAAATAGGTATGATATTGATTAATGATGATATATTATGTGTATGGATGTTGCAACCTAATCCATGTTTGAGTTAAGTAAATGAGAAACTATTAAGTTGCTTGTATATAGATATAATACCTCTTTGCTTATAACTTACTAAGCTATAATAGCTTACGTGGTGTGTTTGCTATAATGTACCATAGGTTTTTCGAAGTCAAAGCTCAGGCTCGGGAATCCCTGTCGAGGTCAAGCATACTATCAACTATTTTGGTACCTCTTTTTGAGGATGAACTTAAAAACTATGGCATGTATAGGCTAAATTATTTTTGAGTGGACTCAACAATATTTTGGTGAATGTATTTATATATTCAAATGCCATGCGAAAATGGCAAAATTCTTATGACTTTGGTTGATTGATTTTGTTTTGTTTAATCACACATGTATGGTTGCATTATAGGTTCGGCTTAAGCAGGTTTTAAAAGAAAATGAATGAGTTGGTTTGATGTTATTAAATATGAAGTGTTCGTTTTGAGCATATCACATTTATGGTCTTATGAAACATGATGAATTAGCATACATAATCGGTCATGTCTAAATCTTAATATTATGGATACTTGTGGAGTTTGTTATGGTATTTGTTAATATGGAAATAAATTACATGAAGTATATATGTTCATGGTTAATGAAATGGGTGAATGCTTTGGATAGTTGGTATTGAAATTGTTGTACCTTAGATTCGGTTAAGAAGATTTTTGCCATGTGTGTATATTTGGCATTAGTTGATAACTTGTTTCGGTAACGAAATTATACGATTGTGCATGTGTGGTTATTATAACTTAATGACCAAATGAATAGTACTTTTACTATTTGATTTAATTTTCTTTCATGTGAAGTTGGTAATATAGATTTGTGATATATTCATTAAGTTTTAATCTTACTATGATAGTGTAACTTTATCTACAGTACATTCGAATATGACAGTTTAATTTATAGATAATGCCCCGTAACCCTAATCCGGCGACGGATACGGGTTAGAGGTGTTACAACCTGCGTCACCTGTGACTGAAGCTGGGTCACATGATTGTAAGAGAGAGGATGACGCTCTGTCCCAAGCAATGTTGTGAGTTCTGGAAAGGGTTGCTGGGGTAAGAACTGGGTCAGCAGCTCGTGGGTCAATATCGGAGCGACTCAGATCGAATGGATCTGAGGTCTTTAGGGGTATCTTGAGTGTGGCCCCAAATGTAGCGGAGTACTGGCTTGAGGCTGTGGAGTGGATCATGGACGATCTGGATTGCACCACCGAGCAGAAATTGAAAGGGGTGGTATCCTTGCTGAGAGACGAGGCGTATCAGTGGTGGCTCACTGTTCAGGAAGGCACTCAGGCCGATCGTATTACCTGGGATTTCTTTAAGACGGCATTCCAGGAAAAGTACGTCAAAGCTAGCTATGTGGATGCCCGAAGGAAGGAATTCCTAAATCTGGTCCAAGGAGGTAAGACTGTGACAGCTTACGAGGCAAAATTTCTGTGTCTGAGTCGGTATGCCCGGGGAATAGTGCCGACTGACTACGAACGCTGTGTGCATTTTGGGGACGGGTTGCGTGATGAGTTGCGGGTACTGATAGCCCCACAAAAGGAGAGGAATTTTGCCACACTGGTGGAGAAAGCCAAGATAGCTGAAGAGGTTAAACACTCGGAGAGGCAAAACTGAGACAAGGATAGAGGCAGAAGCAAGAGAGACTCTGGGTATTCAGGTCCTACTAGAGGTTTTCAGAAGAGGCCCAGGAATGAGGAGTCACTCGGCGGAGAGTACCAATGCTACTAATCGATTCTGACCATGTGTGGATTGTGGAAAATTTCACCCGGGTGAATGCTGGAGGAGAACCGGTGGTTGTTACAGATGTGGATCCAAAGACCATCTGTTTAGAGATTGCCCTCGACAGCCTACTCAGACTCAGGGTGTTCGTAATGATGTTGCACAGATAGCTAGAGGCGCTCAGCAGCCACCGAGAGGCCGTGGGCCAAGACGAGGTGGTAATGGCGTAGGACGAGGTCAGGGTGCACCGGGTAGAGGTACCGGTAATAGGGGTAATGCGGAGGCGAGACAGCCAGGGTTGGTCTATCCGGTCAGACGTCGGGAGGATGGCGATGCACCGGATGTAATAACCGGTACGTTCTTCATATTTGATGTACCTGTTACTGCTTTGATAGATATTGGATCCACCCATTCGTATGTTGCTTGTGATGTGTCTGGAACCTTAAACATTAGATCTAAGATTTCTACTAAAGAAACAACTGTAATTAGTCCTCTAGGACAGTCGGTGATAGTAAATAAGTTGTTTAGGGATGTGCCCTTAGAAATTCAGGGGGAAATATTTTTGGTGGATTTGATGGAACTGCCATTCGGCGAGCTTGACCTTATTTTAGGCATGGACTGGTTGGTGAAACACCGTGCGAAATTGGATTGTGCTGCAAAGCAGATGATACTAAGAACTTCAGAGGATAAGGAAGTGATGATGATAGGTGAAAGAAGAAACTATCTGTCTAATGTGGTATCTGCCTTAAAGGCAGAAAGGTTGGTACGAAAGGGATGTGGAGCATTTTTAGCCTTCATTAGTGCTTTGGATGCCAAGAAGTTGTCGGTGAAAAGTCTTAGAATGGTGAAAGAGTTTTCGGACATCTTTCCCGATGAGCTCCCGGGATTGCCTCCGGATCGGGAGGTAGAATTTGGCATTGAGCTAATGCCAGGAACGGCTCCGGTGTCCATTGCTCCTTATAGAATGGCGCCGAAAGAGTTAGCGGAGCTTAAGGCTCAAATTCAGGAGTTGTTGGATCGCGGATTCATTCGACCAAGTGTGTCACCATGGGGAGCACCGGTTTTATTCGTAAAGAAGAAGGATAGGTCGATGCGTATATGCATCGATTATAGGCAATTGAATAAGCTGACGATCAAGAACAGGTATCCGTTGCCGAGAATCGATAACTGCTCGATCAATCATGAGGAGCTTCGATTTTCTCAAGATAGATTTGAGATCGGGTTATCACCACTTAAAGTCAAGGAGGCGGATATTCATAAGATCGCGTTTGAACTCGTTTATGGGCATTATGAGTTCTTGGTGATGCCGTTTGGGTTGACTAATGCACCACCGTATTTATGGACATGATGAACCGGTCTTCCAACCCTATTGAGATCGGTTTGTGGTGGTGTTCATAGATGACATCTTGGTGTACTCAAGAATGAAGAAGAGCATGATTCGCATCTGCGGGTAGTATTGCGCAGATACTAAGGAGAAGCAACTTTATGCCAAATTCAGTAAGTGTGAATTTTGGTCAAGGAAGTAACCTTTTTGGGGCATGTTGTGTCTGCTTTGAAGGAATTAGAGTTGATCCCCAAGGTCGAGGGTCGTGTTGGACCGAAACCACCAAGACAAACACGCCGAAATTCGAGTTTTCTAGGGTTGGTTGGATATTACAGCGCGCTTCGTTGAGGGGTTTTCGTTGATTGCCGCACCCCAACTAAGTCGCTGCGTAAGGGAGTACCATTTGTGTGGTCGATCAAGCAGCAAGAGAGCTTTGATAAATTGAAGAAGATTCGGCGCGAGCGCGCGATCTTGATTCAACTTTGAGGCCGGAAAAGAGTTTATTGTTTATTGTGATGCGTCACACACGCTTTGGGATGTGTGTTGATGCAAGGCGGAAAAGTGGTGGCTTATGCATCTCGTCAATTAAGGCCACATGAGGTGAATTATCCTACTCATGATTTGGAGTTAGGCTGCAGTGGTGTTTGCTCAAGATTTGGAGACACTATCTGTATGGTGAGAAGTCGATTATCTATACGGATCATAAAAGTCCGAAGTACCTCCTTACCCAGAAGAAGTTGAACTTAAGACAGCAGAGGTGGATAGAACTGTTGAAAGATTATGACTTCTCAATTGAGTATCATCCCTAAAGGCTAACGTAGTGGCGGTATGCGCTGAGTCGTAAGGTGATATCGATTTGAGAGCGATGTTCGCTCATCTCACCTTTATGAAGATGGTAGTCCATTAGTCGAACTTCGTGAAGCCTGTTTGGATAAGCCGTTAAGGAAAAGCAGTTGATAGACGAAGTGTTGGGTTCTCGACTTCAACAAGTGGAAGGTGGTGAGATAGGGGATTTCGGATTGAATAGTGATGGAGTATTTCGTTTCTGCGGAAGAATTTGTATGCCCAAAGATTCAAAATTGAGAAAAATGATCCTACGTGAGGCGTATAGTAGTGATATGCTATGCACCCCGGGGGAAATAAGATGTACCGAGACCTTAGTGAGCAATATTGGTGGTCAGGGTTGAAACGGGAGGTTACTGATTTCGTAAGCAAGTACTTGACACATCAGCAGGTGAAGGCGGAACATCAATTGCCGTCAGGGTTGCTACAACCAGTGAAAATTCCATTATGGAAATGGGAAAGGATAACGATGGACTTTGTTAGTGGGTTACCCTTAACGCCTACTAAGAAGGATTCTGTTTTGGGTAATAGTGGATCGGTTGACAAAGACCTCCATTTCCTACCGTTCGTAAAAATTATTCCTTTACAGAAGTTGGCCAAGTTGTATGTAGCAGAGATCGTGAGGTTACATAGAGTACCAGTGTCTATTATATCGGACAGGGACCCTAGGTTTACATCACAGTTTTGGAAGGCTTTACATGAAGCTTTGGGAACAAGGTTAAATTTCAGCACGGCATTTTATCCACAGACAGATGGTCAGTCGGAGAGAGTATTCCAGATTCTGGAAGACATGTTAAGGGGCTGTGTGATCGATTTCAGTGGTAGTTGGGAAGATTTTCTACCTTTGGCGGAGTTTGCATACAATAACAGCTATCAATCTAGCATCTAGATGGCACCCTACGAGGCGTTGTATGGTCGTAGTTGTCGTACTCCTACTTGTTTGACTGAGCTGGGGGAGCGACAGTTATTGGGTCCTGAATTGATCTCAGAGACGGAGGATAAAGTAAAGGTAATTCGGGCACGGTTAAAAGAAGCTTCGGATAGACAAAAATCTTATGCAGATCTGAAGCGTAAGGATATAGAGTTTGCGGTGGGAGATCAGGTCTTTCTAAAGGTCTCACCTTGGAAGAAGATCTTTAGATTTGGACGGAAGGGCAAGTTGAGCCCTAGGTTCATCGGACCATACCGTGTACTGAAATGTGTTGGGCCAGTGGCTTATCAGCTTGAGTTACCTCCAAAGTTAAGCCAGATACATAGCGTATTTCATGTCTCGATGTTAAGGCGTTATCATTCGGATCTGTCTCATATAGTCCCGGTAGAGGAAATTGAGATAAGACCTGACTTGTCCTTTGAAGAGGAGCCAGTGCAGATTTTAGATCGGGACATTAAAGTGCTGAGAAAGAAGTCGGTACCGTTAGTCAAAGTTCTATGGCGTAATCACGGATCAGAGGAAACTACATGGGAGCCAGAGGATGTAATTCGGCAGCAATATCCTCATCTCTTTTAATCAGGTAAATTTCAAGGCCGAAATTTTCTTTAAGGGGGTAGAATTGTAGCATCCTAAAATTTAAAATTTTATGTGTTGCATGATATCTTGTGTGAGGCTAGTTAAATTATTAATCGTGTATATTTTAAGGTCCTAAGAAGGCTCGGGGTTTAATTGGGCCTTAGTAAAAAATTTTGTGTTTTAGCACTTTAAGGAAAGATAGTAAGTGGCATCAAAGCTTATGGAAATAAGTGAGTAAATTGCTAACATAATTGAGCTTATGGCAAGGAGGTTGAGGCGTCACATGAAGGGACTTTAGGGAAGAGGTTCGAATCCCACTTGGTGCAAAAAAAATTTGACTATTTTTTTGTGTTCTTTCCCTAAGTGTCGGCCAAGGTGGTATTTAAGGCAAGGTGGACTTTTTAATTTTGGAAAGGTGGCTAAGGAAATAAGGTAAGAATGAGGGTAAGGAAAGAAATGAAAGAAAAGGAGCAAGAAGGGGGATATGTTGGCCGGTTTTGGGGAGAGTGTTTTGGGAAGTTTTGTTGGCCAATTTTTGACCTTATTGTCAAGGTATACATGATTTTGGTAAAGGGAGAGGGTAGCCGAATTTTGCTAGGAGCATTTTGATAGTTTTGGTGCTTGTTAGGCCTAATTCCTTTTGGCATCCTTTGTGTTCATTCCTCCAACTTCTCCTCTCATTGCCGCAACTTCAAGACAATACTGAGCATTTTTCTCTTTTCTTTCTTGTCTTGCCGAAAACACCTAGCCATTGTGACCAATTATTTCACTCATCTTCTCTTGAAAACCGAAACTAGTTAAGCATTCCTTCTCCACTTTTCTTTTCTTTTTCACAAAACTCTTCAAGCCTTCTTTCTTCTTCTCTAATCTATACTCTCATAGCCGAAATTATTATTGTTCATTTTTCCTCCATAGTCGAACTTTTCAATCCATAATCTCTCCTTTGCAATTTCTTTCTCATTCGGGTTGACACTCTTTTCTTTGATTTAATCGGTAAGTGATTTATTTTCTATTTTCATATTCTTTTCCTTCTAGCCGAATAGGTATTTATCACTATTTTGTTGTAAATCTTGATTTTAACCGAAATGGTGTTACCTTCCACTCCTTCATATTTTTTTTTAATCACCCTCTTTTTCGTAGTATTCTAAGTGGGTGGCCGTGAATCATTCTAGCCCTAAGTCATACGGTGGAAATCGGATCCAATATCGATAAGGTAAGGAGTTCTTCATGGATTATATGAAATCGTTCTTTATTCATTTAAGTTGTTATCGGATTAGTGGTTGACTAATCGATTAAAATTTTAGGGACTAAATCGCTCGATCTATCCACTCGTTGATCATATGGAAATAGTGGTAAGCCGACCCTTTTTCCTTAGTCAATCATTCCATATCAACGAAATATCGTTTTGACTAAGATTTTATTCAATGGAGGCAAGCGGTACCAAATTGAAAGGGGAAGCATTTAGAGATCACAAAAGGAGAAAATTAGCGATTCCTACTCCTAAATTCAAATGAAGGGCGGTATCGACGGTTTGGGATTTTCCACCGAGTTGTGGACTATCATCCGGTGAAAATAGACAAATCGTGGTCGTTCACGATTCTAAGGGTAAACACTTTAGATCGTTTATTTTAGAGTTAGATTAATAAAATCACGTATGTCGATTAATCGAGTGTTATGATATTTTAGGTGTTGACGATCAAGAAGGCCTAGTACTTACCGTAATCAGGTGTGTAATCTCACACCGTAATTCCGTAGGTTTATGATTCGGTAACATGACGAATAAGTAGATTGCTATCATTATAAGGCTATAATCGTAAAATTGGCATAAAACGAGGAATATGTTTAAAGTATACTATTTTGAAAGATTCGACAAAATTAGCATTTAGATTGTTAAAATTACGGAAATGCCCTCATGGGCCGAATTACGAAAATGCCCTCATGGGCCGAATTACGAAAATACCCTCATGGGCCGAATTATGGAATTGTCCTTAATGGGCCGTTATGTTGGAATGCCTTAATGGGCCGATTATTTTTGCTTAAATGGGCCTAGTCACTGTAATAAATTACTTGATAAATGGTTGCTATTTATATGCGAACATTTTATTATGTTATTGCATGGGTTGGGAAAAATGTGGAAGATAAGTGTAGCCTGGTGGCATTGCCACAATAAACTGTTACCATAATTTACATATGATATCGGTGGCTTGGCCACATTAAATTTTATTAAATGGCAAATTGCCTGCGTTTTGGTGTGATGGCGGGGTGGGTTGACTTGATCCCCACAGGTGTGATGGTTGGTACGGGGGTGTGTGGGATGGATGGGTTGGGTTGCATACTTTGCTTATATAAATGTTTATAAATTCTGATATGTAATTGGGCTTAGGCCCAAGATATTGAAATATTGGTTCAGGCCCAGTGGACAACGGTAAGGGAATTATACACTGAGTTCTAGTAACTCACCCCGCTTCCTTATCCCTTGCGGTGTAATGCTCGATGGCGTGGACTTGGGCCATGGATGACTCGGTGGGGCCATACTTGAAAATGGTTTTTATTGGACTTTAGGTTTCTATTTCGTTTACTTATTACTTTTACTATTTTGAGTTTTATGATGTAATAAGGCCTCTAGATTTATTTTTATTTTTGCTTTATGCTTGACGTACTTATATCTTGCTCAAATTACTTTAATTGGGATTTTTCTAGAAACTTAAATAAAGTTTTCTAAAATGAATTCACAAATGGATTTCATAATAAACTTTTACAAATATTTTAACTCGAAAGTTTTCTCTTGAATTATTATCAATATTTTCAAAAGTCTCGGTTTGAAAAATCACTAGTTTAAATTTATCGATTTATCAATCAATCTTTGAAATTAGTAAAATTTTATCAAATATTTCAAAACAAACTTGTTTTCTTGATTTTAACAAATAAATACTTATTTCCGAACGAATAAAAAGGACTTAACATGTTTTCCTCATGTGGCATGTCTGATCCGGTCATAACGCATGGGCCGGGTTTGGGGTGTTACAATTTTCTGGCCATAGCAAATATCTCCTAATTTACTCAGTTCATTTGTTACCTAAACTCAAGTTACTCTTGCTCTAAGCATACTTGAAATGTATAAGCCATTATATTTGTTTTTTTTTTCTTTCTTCTCTTTTTTCATCTTTAGAAAATTAGTATATTAGGGGATTTAGCATGTCACAAAATTCTTTGACTTGATAATGACAATAGAGCATATACTGAATTACCTAGTACTAAATCATGTCACAATTTAAATAGAAATCACTCTTGAAGCTAAGGCTTTTGACGTAGAAGATGGATGGAGCAAACAACTACCTCCTTAGCTACTCACCCCGTTACTACAACGGAGTGCCCCTAATTTATTTACTTTCTACTACACACTCTTACTTAAACTCACCTTTCTAGTCAACAACGGAGAAAACAAAGTGGTGCTAACTTGCTCAACATTTCTAAGCATTGGAGTGCCTATTGTCCTTTATTTAATAATGCTGAGACAATATGGCTGAATTTGTCTTTAAAAGTCCTTAAGTTCTGTAATGGCCCATTTTTGCCCGGGCCCATACAAAAACCAAAAATAATAAATCAAATAAAATGTCCCTTTTACAGCCCAAAATAGACTACCCAATAACCCAATTACACCCTCAAGCCCAAATACATTACAACCCAAACAACCCAGACAATTAACCCTAACCTAATTAACAGGCCCGATAGGCCCAATTCTTTTCAACATTTCCAGCTTCTGGAGAACCCTAGCAGGGGCCTTGCACCGCTGCCTCCATACCGACCCTTCACCGCCGGACATCACGCCGCCATTGGCGCGTGAATCGCGCCCCCATGTTCGCCGTTCACCTGCAAAAGGAAAGAAACACATCAGAAACAGCAAGCATAGCAAGACAATATCTTTGTATTTATGATTTTGGATTTATTTTCATGCTATAAAAAGCCAAATCGAAACCTGTAAAAGGGGGGGGGATATATATTTTTTTTGACGAATATACACATATACAGAAAAAATATACGAAATCAATACAGAGATCATCAAGGTTTTTATTTTATTTTTTTCCTTCTTTTTTTTTTCTTTTCTTTTTCTTTCGAATCTACAAACATACATATAAAGATTTTCACTTCTATTTTTTTTAAAACTATATGCATATTTTAATAAACTATAAAAAAAAAGAAAAATTTTACCTTTAGAGAAAGAAGAAATTTTTTTTTTGTTTTTTTTTTGAAGAAAGAAGAAAGAAATAAATTTTTTAAAAAAATATTTGGCTTTTATAGGGCATTGAAACGATGCCGTTTTGCACCAGGCCCTTAAGCGTCAAAACGACGCCGTATTGTTCTCTGGCCCGACCCGATCCGACCCGCTCCGGCCAAGGATCTGCGTGTTTTTATAGGAAGGGCTAATTGCGCTTTTAGCCCTTCCGCTTTTTATGGTTTTATAATTAAGTTCCCTTTTATTTTTTAATTTTGCCTTTAAATTTTATTTGGATTTCATTGGAGTCCCTTTTTAAGCGCAGCGTTTTGGTGGGAGGGAATATTTTCTCTTTTAGTCCTTCCATGTTATTCGAGTGCCTAAATAGGACCCTTGCCTTTTGTTTTCTTTAAAATTCGCCCTAAACTTTTATTTTTAGTTCAATTTCGTCCTTTTTTTTTGTTTGTTACTAATTTTATTTTTTAATTATTATTATTATAATTATTATTGCTTTTACTATTATTTTAACATTACCATTACTTTTTTTATTTATAATTAACTTTATTATTATTTATCATATTCATTTGTATTATTATTATTATTTTTATTACGACCATTTTTTTTCTTATATATTATTATAGCTATATTTATTATTATTATATCTATCATTATTAGTATTGTTATTATTTTTTTAGTATCACCATTATTATTGTTATTTTCATTATTTCTATTATTGTTTTTTATTTTTACTATTATTTGTATATTAACATATATTATTATTTTTATTATTAATATAATTTTATTTTACTACTACTATTATTTTTATATTATTATTAATTTTAATATCCTTACTATTATTTTATTATTATTAATACTATTTTCATTTTTACTATTACTTTTATTATTATTTTCATTATTATTATTGCTAATATTATTTTTTTACTATTATTTATTTAATAATATATTTTATTATTATCATATTCATTTGTATTATTATTATTTTTTATTACGACCATTATTTTTTTTTTTTCTTATATATTATTATTATAGCTATATTTATTATTATTATATCTATCATTATTAGTATTGTTATTATTATTTTTTAGTATCACCATTATTATTGTTATTTTCATTATTTCTATTATTGTTTTTATTTTTACTATTATTTGTATATTAACATATATTATTATTTTTATTATTAATATACTTTTATTTTACTACTACTATTATTTTTATATTATTATTAATTTTAATATCCTTACTATTATTTTATTATTATTAATACTATTTTCATTTTTACTATTACTTTTATTATTATTTTCATTATTATTATTTTTATTATTACTAATATTAATTTTTTAGTATTATTTATTTATTAATATATTTTATTATTATTGCATTTTTTGTTACTATTATTATTCTATGGTTTTTATTATTGTATATAGCCTCCATTTTTGTTACAATTCTCTTTTATTTTATTTCATTTGTTTATCTTGCTTTTACTTTATTGTATTTTATTTCTACCTTTATTATTGTTATTATATTTTATCATCATCATGTTGTTATACAAGCTAGCATTATAAATCGTTTTACATTTTATTTTAAATTCATTTTTCATTTCATACGATCACATTATATTTTATCCGATTTTCAAAATAAGCAATTACTTTGCGTTCTAAGATTTGAAAGAAATCATACCCTAACTTACTGGGTTTCGATTTTTCTCATCGAATCTAAAGAACTAATTATTTTTAATTAAAACCTATGAATTCCAAATTAAAACTTATTCTCGAAAATTCATAATGTTATAACTTAACTTATTAGATATAATATTTTGTATCTAGAGGTAAGGATTTTCTACAAAATAAAGGCAAGCTTAGTTTCGAAGTCTTGAGATGTTGCACCCTAACTTATTGGGTGTGGTATTTTATTTCTTTGAGATAGGTGAGTTTTAGTTTTCTTTCAAATAAAATGATCATATTTTAAATTTTTCAAATTTTCAACATTAGGACATGATTTTATCAATTAGGTACCAATTTTTGGGCGTTACAGGGGTGCTAACCCTTCCTCATACGCAACCGACTCCCGAACTTGTTTTCTCGAATTTTGTAGGCCAAAATTAATGTTTTAAACAAAAGATGTTTTATAAGGTGATCTGATCACACCTAAGCAAAAAAAGGATCGGTGGCGACTCCCGTTTTTATTTTTTTAAGTCGATCCCCGTTTTTTCATAAAACCTTAAAAATGGTTTCGACAAGTTCATTAGAAGATACTCACTATAATTCGAAAAAAAACTGAGTATAGGACATCTCATTTTTAGAAATTGATTTTCAAGCAACCAATCCTAAGCTAAATTCACCTAATCCACAATCACATGTTCTAGGTGTATTGAAGAATCTAAGCTCATCATCAAACGTTGTAAGTACAGATTGTACTCTTTATAGGCAAACAATACTTAATAGTTGCATTGCAGTGGCAAAATAGATTTAACTATACTAAAATGACTATACTAAAATGATCATACATACTAAATATAAAACGTAGCCTAAATGCACAACATACCCCCAAACCTAAGGGATGCATTGTCCTCAATGCATGACCAGATATATAAGAGAACAATCAAAAGGGAAATTTGTACAATAAATGCCATAGAAAAAGAAATGAAATGCAAGATGCATGAAAGAAATAGAAAACTTAGCTGGCTTGGACTAGCATGTAGATACTTCAGTCTGCCCGACGAGTGGATTTTTGGGCACTGACTTTATACTGCCATTTCCTCTTTTTGGGGTTCATTTCTTCCCCCTCCTTATTGATTTTCATGAGCTTATCGACCAAACGATCAATTTCACGGTTGGTGGCGAAGTTGGAATAGGGTCCTTACCTTTGGTGATGGCACTAGTGGCAGTGTCATCTTTTTCTTCTTCTTTATCCTTCTCAATATTTAGGGATTGCATCTTTTTGGGCTCTTCAGCAGCAGGTTGAGTAGGCTGCTTAGTAGCAGTTTGAGTGGGCTCCTCGGCAACATTAGAAAATAGGAGAAAAGTGGCGGGAAAGACAAGAAAGTCTGATATTGGCTTTGTAAAATTCTTTTGCAGGGATCTTCTAAGAGTCAAATCCCTACTCCTCACATAGGCTCAATATTGAGCTTGCTACTACTGGGCCTGGACCATCTCTTCAGCCAGGTGAAACTGCTAAATTTCGAAAAAGGGACATCCTCTTCTCTAACTGGTTTAAGGAGTGCAATATTTATTGTTAGAAGGAGCTACGAGAAACTGAAAGTGCTACCGTGGGAGAATGCACAACAGTGGAAGTGGTGGTCTGACAATGCTTAGTTGCCTTGGCAGCATCAGTGCCTTGAATCTTGGCAAATATGTTCCTAGACAGTCCACCCTTGTTAGGGTTGATATCCTCATTTTCATTGAGAGGGACTCGGACGGTTCGACATAAAGCAGTAATAAATGAGGGAAAGTTTAAGCTACCAGCATTCTTCTCAGCATACCGATGTACTTTCTGAAAAAGGATCCTACCGTCATTAATTCTTATCCCTTTTATGATGGAGTACAGTAAAAGCATTCTCTCTTTTGAAACAATTGTATTGTGTGTAGACGGCATAAGCCGGCTCCTTAGAAACTGATACCATATTTTCCCAATAGGCTTCAACAAAGCCCTCTGAACAGTATAACACTCTTGATTGGAAATAGTCCATCGTGTGCCTTCGATACATAAATCATCCAATACCTAGGCTAAACCCTCAGAAGTGATACTGTCAGCAAACAGTGTGTGTTCGTCTCGGACACATGCAAGACCAAACTGTGAATTAATATGATCTTCATCCAAAGGAACGGAAGTGCCCCTTACATAGATAAAAGGGGAATCTGGAGAATTGACATAGGCATAAAATTCTTGAAGAATTTTCCCTAAAACATCTTCAGGGTAAAAAGACAAAATATTCCACCCATGCTTTTCTACTATAGAGGACACATATTCATCGTATCCCATGTATGGTTCATCTTTAAACAAGAACCCTTACTCAAAATAGAAAGGGTGCTTCGTGATGTTGTTATTGTATCTCGTGCCTGTGACATTGTTAAAGAATGTCTTTGGCTGAGCAGCACCAACCCTTGATGGTTCAGTAGTTTTGGAGGCAGTTTTGACACGAGCCATTGGAGAAGACTAGAGGAAATCTTGAAGAATGTAGTGGAAGAAAAGATAAGGGAGATTGAAGAGAAAGAGTAATAAAAATGAAATCTTTAAGAGAAACTTAAGAGACATGAGCAGTTGAGAAGAGGAAAATAAGAGAGATAGTGATGACAATTCAGCAAAAATGAAACGTGCTATGGAAGCTGCGTAATGTGGAGGAGAAAAGAAAGGAATAAGGAAGATTATGGGGGGAAATGTGAAGTGCCCTAATCCTTAAACAAAAAGTTTAACTTCTTTTCCATGGGCTCGCCAAGTAACAAAATTGCCCTAGCTAAATAAAAAAAACAAATCTCTCCCCTTGGACTTATTTGCCCGGTTATCCTCACGTTATCCATTTACCCAGTTTGTCGCAATGCTATGGTAAACTCCTTTTAATATCGTAACTTCTCAGTTTACATTCTTTATTCTATCTCTGGAAATTATAGAAAACTATTCAAACATAAGAAAACAAAAATGTAACCAGTATTAAACAAGTACTAAAAATAAAATTAAAGTAAAACAAGTAAGAAAAAGAGAGATAAAAGAAATTGTTATCTCAAACATCTCGGAGGTCAATGGAGTGCTTACCTTGATCCACATGGGCACCCCGGTAGTGCTTTAAGCATTGCTCATTATCCTTAAATGTGACCCCCATTCTCAAGTCTTTGATATTAACAGCTCCATGAGGACACACTTGAGCTACTTTAAAAGGACCTGACTAGTGAGATTTTAATTTACCAGAGAACAATTTGAGCCTAGAGTTGAATAATAATACTGGTTATCCTGGTTCAAATTGCCGTGACATGATTATTTTATTATGCCAATGCTTGGTCTTTTCCTTGTACAACTTAGCATTCTCATATGCTTGTGCTCGGAAATCCTCCATTTCATTCAATTCTAACAACCTTTTATGGCCAGCAATGACCCAATCCATGTTCAACTTCTTAATAGCCCAAAATGCTTTATGCTCAAGTTCAACAGAAAGGTGACATGGCTTGCCATAGACAAGCTTAAAAGGTGACATCCTTAACGGTGTTTTGTACGTAGTAGGATATGCCCACAAAGCTTTATCCAATCTGATAGACTGATCCCTACGAGTAGGATTCACCACTTTTCTAATTTTTTTTTAATTTCTCTATTAGAAATTTCAGCTTGTCTGTTTGTTTGGGGGTGATATGCTGTGGCAATCTTAACCCCATATCGATGTAAAGCATTAGCTACCAACTTGCAGTCAAAATGAGACCCCTCATCACTAATAATGGCTCTAGGTGTACCAAATCTTGTAAAAATGTTCTTGTGTAAAAACTTTATTACTGACCTTTCATCATTAGTAGGATGGGCAATAGCCTTGACCTACTTAGAGACATAGTCCACTGCTAACAATATGTACAATTTGCCCACTAACGGTGGAAAGGGACCCATAAAGTCTATTCCCCATACATCAAACAACTCAATCGCCAATATACTTTGCAATGAAATTTCATGTCTTCTAGATATATTTCCTGTTCTCTGATAACGGTCACATGACTGATAGAATTCATGAGCATCATTGAACAGACTTGGCCAATAAAATCCTGACTAAAGTACTTTGGCTACAATTCTCATCCCTCCAAAATGTCCTCTGTACGGAGTTGAATGACAATGCTGCAGAATGCTATAAATTTTGTCATTAAGGACACATTTCCTAATTATTTGATCAGCACAATGTTTAAACAAGAAAGGTTTATCCCAATAATAGTGCTTGGCATCATGAAAAAATTTTCGTCTTCTTTGACTGTTGAGATCAGGTGGCAACACACCACTCATTAAATAGTTCACTATGTTGGCATACCAAGGTAATGCCATGGTAACTAATAGCTATTCGTTTGGAAATTCATCTTTAATAAGTGTGTCATGATCACCTTTACTTCCAGATTCTAACCTCGACAAGTGATCAGCCACTTGATTCTTAGTCCCTTTCCGATATCTAATTTTCTAGTCAAACTACTTCAGCAAAAGTATCAACCTAATCAACCTTGGCTTAGCATCTTTCTTGCTCATTAGATACTTAATAGCAGAATGATCAGTGTAGACTATGACCTTTATACCGATTAGATAAGAACAAAATTTATCGAACGTGAACACTACGACCAATAACTTCTTTTTCGTGGTGGTGTAATTAAGCTGCGATTCTGATAAGTTTTACTAGCATAATATATTGCATGTAGTATTTTGTCTTTCCTTTGCCCTAACATGGCTCCCACAGCATAATCGTTGGTGTTACACATGAGGTCAAAAGGTAGTGTCCATTCTAGAGCTACTACAATTGGTGCTGTTATAAGTTTTTCTTTAACTCTCGAAGACTACCAAACAATGTTCATCAAAATTGAAAGGTCTATTTTTCTCCATCAAAGTGCACAAGGGTTTAGATATCCTAAAAAAATCCTTTATGAACCTTCTATAAAAACCTGCATGACCTAAAAAAATTTTAATACACTAGACACTGGTGGGAGGTGGCAATTTTTCTCACTTTAATTTTTGCTCTATCCACTTCAGTTCCTCTCTGTGATATCCTATGCTCCAGGACAATTCCTTCATGAACCATGACGTTACATTTTCCCCAAATTAAAATAAGATTTATTTCTTCACAGCGGCACAGAACCAATTCCATATTTTTCAAACAATCCTTAAAATCATTCCCGAACACAGAAAAATCGTTCATGAAGACTTCAAGAAAATTTTCCACCATGTTAGAGAATATAGCCATCATATAACATTGAAAAGTTGTCGGGGCATTACATAACCCGAATGACATCCGTCTGAACGCAAAAGTACCATATGGAAATGTAAAATTTGTATTCTCTTGGTCATTGTGAGCTATGAAAATCTGATTATATCCTGAATAACCATCCGAAAAATAGTAGAAACCTTTCCCAACTAATCTATCCAACATCTAGTCAATGAATGGTAGGGGAAAATGGTCATTCCTAGTTGCCTTGTTAAGCTTACGGTAATCCATACATACTCTCCATCCCGTGATAGTGTGAGTTGGTATGAGCACATTGTTATCATTACTTACCACTGTGACACCTCTTTTTTTGGGTACACATTGTACAAGAATCTCTCATGAGCTGTCTGAAATCGGGTAAATAATACCAGCATTGAGCCACTTAATAATCACTTTCTTGAAAACTTCTTTCATGCTCGGATTCATTCTTTGCTGCTGTTCAATAGAATTGCTAGGGCAATCCTCCAACAAAATTTTATGCATGCAGAATGTAGGGCTAATTCCTTTTATATCAGTCAGGGTCCATCCCAATGCCTTCTTAAATCGTCAAAGAACTTCTAACAACCTTGCCTCTTGCTCGAGTGTCAGCTCTGCAGAAATTACAATCGACAAGGTATTGTTGTCACCCAGGTAAGAATATTTCAAATCTTGCAGCAAAGGTTTTAACTCTAGTGTACAGGGTTTCTCTATAGAAGGTTTAAGAGGATTGAAGGATCAATTTGATAAATCCAAGGACTCAAACTTCTTCCCTGGTCTATCCACTATTTGCTTGGCTTCCATAAATGTGTATCACTCTGCTCGAGTGGGTCTTTGTCACTGTTGAAATTACTGTGGGAAAATCTAGTGAACTCCTCCACTGCTGTTTCTATCAACCTAATGGCATGGCATTCATCATTAGCATCAGCACATTTTTAAGCATTAAATACATTGAAGGTAACCTGCTTATCATTTACCCTCATGGTCAGCTCACCTTGCACATCAATTAACATTTTTCCAGTAGCAAGAAAAGGTCTTCCAAGAATAATTGACACATCTTGGTTAGCTTCACATTCTAAAGTAAGGGAATCCACCGGAAAGATAAATTTATCTACTCTTACCAGCACATCTTCAATTTTACCTTCTGGATGCGCGTAGGATCGATCAACCAGTTGCAATGTAACTATAGTAGGTCTTGCTTTTCCAATTCTGTGTAACACTCCCATACCCGGCCCAGACATTATGGCTGAATTCAGAAATGTCACATCAAAGGCGCAATCTCAAACAATTTTGCTAAGTTAAAATCTAAGGCCAAAAAGCCCAAAATCCTTGAATCTTGTTAAGTTAAGAAGAAAGCCCATGTTTTAAAATAAAAGCCCATAGGTTATAGTTATTTTGAAAACCTTGTTAAACTTTAGAAATTTATTTAAGTTGAAATAAAAATTAAGCAGCGGAAATAATAATAAAACCCATAAGTAACGTCAAATTGGAGATACAAGGCCTTACTATAACCAATGAAAATAAAGGATTTAAACTAAAGTCATTCGAAACAAATAAACAAAAAAAAAAAACTTCTAATTAACTTGCAATGTTCAAGGATTTTGGGCTTTTTGGCCTTAGATTTTAACTTAGCATAATTGTTTGAGATTGTGCCTTTGATGTGACATTTCGAAATTCGGCCATAACGTATGGGCTGGGTATAGGGGTGTTACATTTAGTGGTATCAGAGCCCGGTTGCAAAGCTCGGGCTGTGAAATGGGCCTTAGATTTTGGTTTTTAAAACAAGTAGATTAAAAAGTTTTTGCAGGATTTTTGAAGTGTGGTTCACCGAGCCCTCGACGTCGAGCCAAGTAAGTTTTCTGTGTTTACCTTTGTTTAAATTACGAAACTATATCTAGATATGGGCTACTTTAAAATATGTTTTTAGAGACTAAAGCCCGTAGGAAACTTAAGCCTGGAGTGGATCTTCGACCGCGAAACAACTTTTAAATTGTTACTTGCATAAGATATGTGTTTTAAACAGTAGAACTATGAAATAATTCCATAAAACTTCTAAACCAGAAATACGCACGCAACGATGAGCACTAGAAGAGGTGCAAGAGGCCGCGGCAGAGGCTGTGGAAGTGTTAGTGTTATTAAAATCAGAGTGCGCAGCGAAAGCATAGTGGTGTGACTTGAGCGGTGCGATTAATAATTAGTTGGAAATTTCGAGGACGAAATTTCTTTAAGGGGGTAGAATTGTAATGCCCTGAATTTGGGCCTAGAAGAATTGGGCCTATTGGGCTTTGGGCTTTGGGTCTTAGAAAATTTTTAAGTGAGCAAGAAAATGACAAATGACATGACGGCTTTAGAGGTTAATGAATTTGGACTGTCTAGAGGTGTTGGAGTGGTTCTGGGATCAAGTAAGGGTATAGGAAAAAAATTGGGTTTAGCCCCAAGGGAACTGTGACTTCAGTTAGTAGGGCTTTTAAATAAATGAAGAAGAGAAATAACACAAAAGAGCTTGTGGTGTAGTAGCAAAGTGGCGCCACTTAGGAAGCAGGGAGGTGGCGTCATTAGCAGGCAAGGGAGTCCAAGGTTCGAGTAGTGGCATGGTATTTTGTTGGGGATTTAATTTTTGCCTTCTAGATGGTTAGTAGTGGCGTTGGATGTGAACTCTGAAGGAAGTGTTCATAAGAGAAAATTAAGGAAGGGATAAAGGAGCTTATCTTAGAGAAAATTTAGGATGAGATTGAGGAGTTATCAGGGAGAAAAGTTAGGAGCTGAGAAGTGTGAAGAGTTGGTGCCGTTGTGGGAAGTAGGAAGTGTATAAATTCAGCTTAGGAGGGTAAATGAGTGCCATTTTTGGGTCTTTTAGGGGGTATTACGAATTTTCATGGTGGCTTTCGGCATTTGGAGAGTTTTGCAAATAGGTCAGTCTTTCTTTTCTTGACTGAATATCCTGTAGTTACCCTCACGCAAGCACATTTGATCTTTTCTTTTCTCCCCTTCATTCTGTTTCTTCCATTGTCGAAAAACCATCATTCCTTTTTACCGAAATCCCTATTGGTGTTGTGTTCTTCTTCTTTCTCTGAAAGCTGAATACTCCCTTATAATCGAATAGCCCTCTTTTTTCGATTCCTTGTTGTTTTTCCTCCATCACAAATCGATTCTTTGTCATATCTACTCTTAATCAAGTTTTAAAAAGCCGATCTTGTTCAATAGCTATCTAGGCTGCAGGATCAAAGGAGGGTTTCGGTAAGTACTCAGTCAACTTCCTTAGTGTGTTTTGTTAAAAGTCGAAGGGCTATCTAACTACTCCTTGTCGTTAACCTTGTATTAACAAGGGTAGGGTTCAAAGATCGCAAGCCTGGTAAGGATCGTTAGCAAGGGTAAGTGTACTCAACTCGATTGTGGTTTAAGTGAATGGCCGAATGTGAGTTTGATCTATAAGGGTGACTTGTGTGGATTATGAGTCACTCGAATCTTGATGGTGTGTGTGTGAGTGCAGATCTAGGGGATACTCCTGATTAGTAGCTAAGGAAGGGCTATTAGAACCCGGTGGCACATGGTAAGGTTACGGTAAGGTTTTGGCTTTTGGTAGATATTTTGTTTAAGTATGGGTGATTGATTGAAGGTTGGTTGGTTGTAGGTTCAAGACCAAGGATAGTATAGCACGTCGCAGTAACCAGGTGTGTACAAACACTACACACACATGAAATCGGCAATGTCGGGAAGCCGAAAAGCTGAAAGTGGCTAAATGGGCCCGGTGGGCCCTGAGGTTAAGTTGGATGAAATTGATTGATTTGATTATATGAATTGAGTTAGGCATGCATGTTACATGATCTTGAACTGTTTTGGGCCTAATGGGCCATATGAATGAGAATTGGGCCTAATGGGCCATAAGGATGTGAATTGGGCAAAATGGGTTATATGAACGTGAAATGGGCTTGATGGGCTTTTTGAAGATGTAGACCAGTATGCTAGGGTTTAATGGACTCTAGGCCTAGTTCTGAACAACTCTTAAACCACATAAGACTTAACCTAATAATTAAACATGTCCGTGGACAAGTCACTGGGTTAGAGTGTGGCAACGGACAAATGCATGTCTAGGAGTGGATCTAGGGATAGCTTGGTACTTAAGCGGTCCTAGTGGCCTACCTCCTCTTTTCTGGAATCCTACCTGGTGCATAGTGTCTGTTCACTTTAGCCGCAAGGACTTGTTTATGGGCCAAAGTTCATAACTAAAACCTGAGAGGGACCAAATACCCCTGATTTGAAAATTACCAAAATATCCTTAGATTTGCAAAATTACTAAAATACCCCTGAATTGTAAAATTACCAGAATACCCTTAATTTACGGAATTACCAAAATATCCCTGATTTACAAAGTTTCCAAAATACCCCTATTTTGCACAATTACCTAAATACCCCTATGGAGTAGATTTACGGAAATACCCTTGGGTAGTGAAATGACTAAAATACCCCTAGGTGCTTAATGTGTGAAAATGTGTATGTTGCATTCATGAAATATATGTTGCACTTGGGTGGGTTTTGATGATACGGAGGAAGATTTGAGGATCGCATAGTCGCTTGACGACCGTGGATCCACCGGTGGCTTTAAGCCCATTATAGCGACTTTGTTGCAACGCTTTGAGTAGTGTCATTCTTGCTGTGCTACCTTTGGTGTGTAGGGATGGGTGGGTTGATATTTATATCCCCAGACCCAGTCCAGACGTTATGCCCAAATCCGAGAATGTCACATTAAAGGCATAATTCAAAACGATTTTGCTAAGTTAAAATTTAAGGCCTAAAAGCCCAAAATCCTTGACACCTTGTTAAGTAGCGATAAAAGCCCATTTAATTATTTTAAGTATCCCGAAAACCATGTTTAAACATAAGAAATTACTCAGGTTTAATAATTAAGTGAACAGTTGAAACAACAAAACTCAAAATCCAAAGTCAAAACGGAGTACAAGGCCTTATTACATCCAACGAAAATAAAGTAATTAAAATCATGTCTTTTGAGACAAATAAATAAAACTTCTAAGTATCTTGTAGTCTGGCCATCTCCGAGTCCTTTCCCACGTCGAGCCGTTTACTGAGGATCACCTAAAACATTTAATAAAAAGGGTGTGAGTTTCGAAACTCAGTGTGTACGACCCTTGGCAACCAAATCAACATACAAATATTACATTGGGCCTAAGCCCTATCAAAATCAGTGGTCTTGGGCCTTAGCCCACAATGACCTCATACCACATCAGAGTCACATGAATGCAATGCACCCATCCCAAATCCAACCTTGCACGCCAATTCTCTTCCAACCCTACACACCTGTGGGGATATAAATATCAACCCACCCATCCCTACACACCAAAGGTAGCACCAGCAGCAGCACTACTCAAACGTTGCAGCAAAGCTGCTATAATGGGCTTAAAGCCACCAGTGGATCCACGGTCGTCAAGCGACTATGCGATCCTCAAATCTTCCTCCGTATCATCAAAACCCACCCAAATGCAACATATATTTCATGAATGCAACATACACATTAAGCACATTAAGCACCTAGGGGTATTTTAGTCATTTCACTACCCAAGGGTATTTCTGTAAATCTACTCTATAGGGGTATTTAGGTAATTGTGCAATAAAGGGGTATTTTGGAAACTTTGTAAATCAGGGATATTTCGGTAATTTCGTAAATCAAGGGTATTCTGGTAATTTTACAATTCAGGGGTATTTTAGTAATTTTGCAAATATAAGGATATTTTGGTAATTTTCAAATCAGGGGTATTTGGTCCCTCTCGGGTTTTAGTTATGAACTTTGGCCCATAAACAAGTCATTGCGGCTAAAGTGAACAGACACTATGCACTAGGTAGGATTCCAGAAAAGAGGAGGTGGGCCACTAGGACCACTTAAGTACCAAGCTCTCCCTAGATCCACTCCTAGACATGCATATATCCGTTGCCACACTCTAACCCAGCGACTTGTCCACAGATATGTTTAATTATTAGGTTAAGTCTTATGTGGTTTAAGAGTTGTTCAGAATTAGGCCTAGAGTCCATTAAACCCTAGCATACTTGTCTACATCTTCATAAAGCCCATCAAGCCCATTTCACGTTCATATAACCCATTATGCCCAATTCACATCCTTATGGCCCATTAGGCCAAAATCTCATTCATATGGCCTATTAGGCCCAAAATAATTCCAGATCATGTAACATGCATGCCTAACTCAATTCATATAATCAAATCAATCAATTTCATCCAACTTAGCCTCAGGGCCCACCGTGCCCATTTAGCCACTTTCGGCTTTTCGGCTTCCCGACATTGTCGATTTCATGTGTGTGTAGTGTCTGTACACACCTGGTTACTGTGACGTGCTATACTATCCTTGGTCTTGAACCTACAACCAACCAACCTTCAATCAATCACCCATACTTAAACAAAATATCTACCAAAAGCCGAAACCTTACCGTAACCTTACCGTGTGCCACCGAGTTCCTAATAGCCTTCCCTTAGCTACTAATCAGAGTATCCCCTAGATCTGCACTCACACACACACCATCAAGATTCGAGTGACTCATAATCCACACAAGTCACCCCTATAGATCAAACTCACATTCGGCCATTCACTTAAACCATAATCGAGTTGAGTACACTTACCCTTGTTAACGATCCTTACCACGCTTGCGATCTTTGAACCTTACCCTTGTTAATACAAGGTTAACGACAATGAGTAGTTAGATAGCCCTTCAGCTTTTAACAAAACACACTAGGGAAGTTGACTGAGTACTTACCGAAACCCTCATTTGATCCTGTGGCCTAGATAGCTACTGAACAAGAACCAGCTTTTAAAACTTGATTAAGAGTAGATAACAACAATCGATTTGTGATGGAGGAAAAACAACAAGGAATCGGTAAAAAGATAGGGCTATTCGATTATAAGGGAGTATTCGGCTTTCAGAGAAAGAAGAAGAACACAACACCAATAGGGATTTCGGCAAAAAGGAATGATGGTTTTTCGGCAATGGAAGAAACAAAATGAGGGGGAGAAAAGAAAAGATCAAATGTGCTTGCGTGAGGGTAACTACAGGATATTCGGTCAAGAAAAGAAAGACTGACCTATTTGCAAAACTCTCCAAATGCCGAAAGCCACAATGAAAATTCGTAATACCCCCTAAAAGACCCAAAAACGACACTTATTTACCCTCCTAAGCCGAATTTATACACTTCCTACTTCCCACAACGACACCAACTCTTCACACTTCTCAGCTCCTAACTTTTCTCCCTGATAACTCCTGAATCTCATCCTAAATTTTCTCTAAGATAAGCTCCTTTATCCCTTCCTTAATTTTCTCTTATGAACACTTCCTTCAGAGTTCACATCCAACGCCACTACTAACCATCTAGAAGGCAAAAATTAAATCCCCAAAAAAATGCCATGCCACTACTCGAACCTTGGACTCCCTTGCCTGCTAATGACGCCACCTCCCTACTCCCTAAGTGGCGCCACTTTGCCACTACACCACAAGCTCTTTCGTGTCATTTCTCTTCTTCATTTATTTAAAAGGCCTACTAACTGAAGTCACAGTTCCTTTAGGGCTAAACCCAAATTTTTTTCTATACCCTTACTTGATCCCAGAACCACTCCAACACCTCTAGACACTCCAAATTCATTAACCTCTAAAGCCTTCATGTCATTTGTCATTTTCTTGCTCACTTAAAAATTTTCTAAGACCCAAAGCCCAAAGCCCAATAGGCCCAATTCTTCTAGGCCCAAATTCGGGGTGTTACATTCTGAGTTTTCTAAAAATAGACATAGGCATTAGATTTATACTCGCTCATAGATCACATAATGCCTTACCAACATAATGATTTCCATTTGAACATGGGATAGTGAAACTCTCTAGGTCCTTCAGCTTTGGAGGTAATTTATTCGTCAACATTGCTGTGCACCCTTTAGTGTGAGTGATAGTCTCAAATTCTCCCAGTCTACATTTTTTTAACAATATATCTTTCATAAATTTAACGTAATTGGGCATTTTCTCCAAATTTTCAACTAGTGGTAGGTTGATGTGGAGTTGCTTCAATACATCCAAAAATCTTTTGAACTGAATATTCTGCTTAGAGTTGTGAAATCACTGAGGAAAAGGTAGAGGTGGTTGTCTTTCAAGTTGCTGATATTGTTTTTTCGTGGCATTCTTGTTGACAACATGATCTGATTCTACCACATCATTTTGCTGCTTACCCTTTTTAGGTTTAGTATGTTTTTCAAATGACTCTAGGATCTTTACATGGTTGGTATTCGAGTTATCCTCTCCTACCGTGGCATCTTGGGAAACATCATCAAGCTGAGTTTTGCTTCTAAGAGTGATGGCCTTGCACTATTCCTTCCCTTGTGATTTTAAATTCTCGGTATCACTTGGCAATGCTCCTTGTGGTCTTAAATTCAAAGCATTCACTATTTGCCCCACTTGATTCTTAAGAGCTCAGAGAGATGCAGCCTGACTCTGAATTACGACATCATTCTTAGACATATATTCCTTCAACAAGGCTTCAATAAATGATGATGATGAAGCTAATGCCTGACCCAACTAGACATTTTGCCTAGGCATAGGATGATTATAACCAGGCGGTGTACTGTTGGCATTCTGTCTTGTAGCATTGTCAAAATTCCCCACACCTTGATTATTCCAACTAAAGTTTGGATGTTGCTTGCACCCTGGATTATACGTGTTGGAATAGGGATTATTTTTCCGATTGAAATTACCCATATAACACACGAAACCTTGGCTGATTTCATATTCTGAATTGTAATGGGCTTCTTCATTGTTTTGATCATATTAGCCAAAGAAGATACTTGTGCTGTTAACGAAGTGATTGCATCTAGCTCCATGGTACCAACAACTCTCTTGCCCATCCCAACTATTGTGGTGGGATATTGATAATCATTGTTGGCAATCTTCTCCAGAATTTCATATGCTTCATTATAAGATTTATCCAACAAAGTAACGTTAGCAGAAGCATCAAATACCATTCTCGTATGTGTATTCAGCCCATTATAGAATATCTCCATTTGAGTCCAGTGTTGAAATCCATGCACCAGACACTTTCGAATTAAGTCTTTAAATCGTTCCCAAGCCTCATATAGTGTTTCATCCCCTGATTTCCTAAAATATGTGATGCCATTTCTAAGCTTGGCATTCATATTTTAGGGATTATACCATAGCAAAAATATTTGGCAAAGATCATTCTGTGACACCACTGTTCCTGACGGCAAAGCATTCAGCCATGCTCTTGCACGATCTCTTAAAGAATATGTGAACAGTTTAAGTTGCAAAGTGTCTTCAGGAACACCCTATTATCTAAACGAGTCATAGAACTCTAGAAAAAGTATTAAATGCAGTCTTGGATCTTCAGTGGGTAATCCACTAAACTTCCTACTATTTGTAACATCTAAAACATTACCAATTTTAGCTCAAACTGCTGAGCCTGTATTTGTGGTCTGACTATCCCTGGATTCAGGTCATCCAAAATTAGCACAACATGTTCTCGGATTGGTCTGTCTCGTTCATCTATCACCCTACGAATAGGAGGATTAATTTCTTGACCATTCAGATTATCATTGAGACCAAGATCATTCTCGTTCCTAGCCATTTTTGGTAGTTTTTTCCGCCTTCTTCATAAATTTCTCTCGATCTCTAGGTCAAAAGGATACTCTTTGTTAGCAGGAATGCCTCTTCTTATGCACTAATGGAAAACCTGTAGAAATTAAATTAAACTAAGTTAAATAAAACTGATGGAATTACGTAAAATAACAAAACCAAATTTCACCAAATTGCTGATCCTCAGCAACAGCGGTAAAAACTTGTTGCATGTGAAATGGTATGCGAATTGTGCAAGTATACACTTAGAATCAAGAAATAAAGTGATAAGTGAGATCATCTCCACAGGGATCAGATTAGGTATAAAAGTGGTCAATTTTTATAACGAATTTTGATTAATGTTATGGCAAAACCAAGAATCTCTAAGTTTATTAAAAGAAACTTACTATACACCAATTACAATAGGAGTTAGGGTATTATATTTTTAGAGGTCAATTTTCAAGCAACTATCCTAAGCTAAAATCACTTAATCCACTATCACAATTTTCTACATTTATTGAAGAATTAATCTCCTCATCAAACATCACAAACAAATATATACTCATCACAGTCTAAACAGTCCTAGACAATTATGTGTCATGGCAGAATGAATGAAAAAATGAACAAAAATACTAGAATGAACATACTTAACTAAATATCTAATGCATCCTACATGCACAACACACCCCCAAACCTAAGGGATGCATTGTCTTCAATGCATTAACATATAAGAATCATAAGGGCAAAAACATATATATATGTATATATATATATAGAAAATGATATGACAAAAATTATGAATACATGATGTAATACAATAAAAAGACAAACAAATGGTAGAAAAAAATTGATTAAATGCTTGGAGCTAAGTTTTCATTGTTACTTTAATTTGTGCGGGTGGATTTGCGTGCAGCATACTTGTAGTGTAGCTTTTGTTTCAACGCATTGAGTGGCACTTCCTCTTCCTCATCACCAGATTTGGTGAGATCATCAATAAGCTTATTGATCTCCCGATCTTGTGTAGACACAGGTTCAGTCGATGGAGGAGGGACATTAACAGTGCTATCCATTGGTGGCGCAGGAGTTGGAGTTGCTTCTACTCCTTCCTCATTATCAGTCTCAATATTGACTGATTCAGTCTTATCTTCTTCCATATGTTCCTTTTCTTCTTGTTTTTCAGTAGTAGGGTGTGTGGGGATAGATTCTGTCGCACCGGCCTATGCTTCACCTTCCCCTTCCTCTTCATCTACATGTAGTTCCTTGGGAAAGTTAGGAAACGTAGGCATAGGCTTGGTGAAATTCTTTTGAAGGGACCTATTTATGATAGCATCTCTCCTTTTCATATAGGCCTAAAATATAGCCATTTGTTCTTGTGCCTGTGCCAGGTCTGTAGTAATCTGTAGTTGCTGAGTCTCAAATAGATTGAGCTACTTGTGCAACTTCTCGAAGGAGCTGAACACTTGCTACTCAAAGATGCCATTAGTAGTAGAGGGTGGTGCTGTGTCACAGACTAGGGTAGAAGAGGTAGTGACAGAACCAGGAGGTTGGTGCTGCAAAAAATCCTTCCTTGAAATCTTCGCAACAATTTGCTTTGTAATGGCCCATTTGTTTGGGGTGAAATCTTCATTTGCTTGGACAGAGACATTCATATGCTAGCATAGCGCGATGATGAGAGAGGGAAAATTAAGGCTCCCTGCATTCTTCTCGGCACACCGATGGACTTTTTTGAATATGATTTTCCCATATTTATCTTCTTCCCTTTTATGAGTTGAAGGAATTAGTGTGTCTTAAGAAAGTGGTACCAAACCCTATAGTTGGGTTTCAAAGAAGCCTTCTCCATGGTGTAACAGTCCTGTTTTGATACTGTCCACTTAGTACCTGCTCTACGCAAGTCTTGAAGAACCTGAGTCAGACCATCAGTTGTGATTGTAGCAGCACTGGTCATGCTCATCTTGAACAGCAGAAAGGTCGTACTACGCATTGATGGTATCTTCATCAAACGGCACCAAGACTCCCTT
Organism: Gossypium sturtianum; assembly: GCA_025698515.1. NCBI lineage: Eukaryota > Viridiplantae > Streptophyta > Magnoliopsida > Malvales > Malvaceae > Gossypium > Gossypium sturtianum. The sequence goes on along the minus strand of CM046950.1, from coordinate 136,656,803 downwards.
CACATAAATAAAAGCATTGTTAGGAAAAGTAAGTGAGCATAGAACTCACGAACCACCTTGTCAAAACATCCTCTTAATGTAAGCAGAAAATCTGCTATTCATGCTGGACGCTTGGAGATATTGTGCGTGTACTGATCTTCCACTGCTTGGTTAAAAAAATACGCTGCGGCGTAGCAGATGTTTGCGGAGTAAAATGTCTAGCCATTAGGAGAAGATAGAGTAATTGGTAGATAAAAAAGGTGAAAACTTGCAGGAGTAGAAGAAACACAAGTAAGTTTGGAAAGAAAGAAAACCTAGGCTAATAGTAAAAGAAATTGAAACGATTAGGGTAAAAGAAAAATAAAATGACGGCAAAGTAATGGTGCGACGTGGGCGAGCGGATGAGTGGTAATGATGGCCTTACTGTGGTTGTAACACCCCAAACCCGATCGTAATAGACCAACCCAAATTCAAAGCGTTACATTAGCCACCAAAATGACTCTCCAACTAATGACCACCCGACGCACACCCCAACCTTATAACACCTCATTTATGACTAATTAACTGTCATTTATTAATGCAGAAGAAATTTGTGAACCATTTTTAGACTTTTTTTAAGTATTTAAACCTAAGGTTATTTTAGTCATTTTACCACCTAAGGTTAAACTATCCCAATTTTATTTCTAAATAGTTAACGACCTTCTTTTAGTCAAATTGTGCAAGCCCTGAAATTTTTAGCTTAATTCGAGTTCATTTACTATGTCTAATTCAAGTTTTATTATTAGGGACTAAATCGTAACTTTTACAAACTTTTAGTAAATTTTCCAAATTAAAAAATAAGAGCATTTCTACCAAATATTAACAGTTACAAGTCTAATCCTAAAATATTATCAGGTTTCCCTATCATTAAAGTCTTCAATTAATCTAATCAAGTTTTAGGACTAAATTATAAATTAAGCATATTAGAATACGAGATTACAAAAACCAAAAATTAAACCTCCAAAAACCCACACTAGTACAAGCAACTCGACCCAATTCAAAGGCCATAATAGAGATGGGTCTAGTTTCCCTCAAGGCCCAATCACAATATCCAAATCCAAGTAGTTAAAGTCAAACCTCAACTTATTCGTTCAAGACTTTATCACAAAACAAATTTGAGAAGAAGAGTTGAAGCTTCAAGACGATGGATTTTGGGGCAATGATGAATTAGAAGGGATTAATTTTATTGAAGGACCTAAACTCTCAATCTATGATGACAAGCCCATGTGGAGAATGTTAACAAGCTTAGGCATTTCACTTTAAGGACTCTAATCAATCCCACGACCTTAGGTGTTTCATATTGGGTTCGAGTTCTAGGCTTAATTTTTATTATACATGAGCCCAATATTATATTTATTATCTCTTATTATTATTTTTATTTTTTATTATGATTTTTTATAATTATTAAGTATTTTAAGTTATTAGGAGTTTTATGTTAACAAGAATGTTTTGTTTAAAACAACTTCTTGTTTAGATTAATTAGAGTTTTAGTATATTTTAGAGTTTTATTTGGATGTACTTAGCTAGCCTATATAAAGGCTTCTTCATTGTTCATTAAAGACACAATTGTTTTCATTAATAAAGTTTTTAACTTTGGGAGTTTGTTTTTTTGAGCAAGATTTCTTTCTTGTGATTTTTAGAAGAAGTTTTCATATCGATTTTCTTTCATATTGATTTTCTTCAAAGACTCGTGGGAATTCATTCTTCACCCTTCAATTTTCTAAGGATTATTTGTTGGAGGGTTGATTAGAGTCATTAATTGAGTTTGTTGAGATTTATATCTCAAAGGGTTCAATTGGACATTTATCCTTCTATCCATCATATCCATCGGTTTATTCAATCCATCCTCCACCTTTAAATTTCATCTATTTATTTATTTATTATTTATTATTTGTTCCTTGTTCTTAAATATCTTCTCTTACTATTTCCGTCTTCTTTATTACTAAATTTATTTATTTCTACTTTTCAGATCAGATCCAAATCTTTCCTTCTCGAGTCGAACAACTTGAATTCAATCCGCTTCCGTCTTCATTCTGTATCATTTGGTATCAGATTCGGGCATTTTAGGTGTTCTTATAAATTGCTTTCCAACAAACAATCTCAAAACATTTTTTTTTCTTTTTACCTAGAAATTTTTCAAAAAAAATATTTTTAGTGGGTAAATGTTTTTCAAACGATCTGAAATTTCACATACTATTTCTTGGGACTATTTTAGAGTATAAAACAATATTTTCTAAAAAAAAGTGATCGAAAAAAATAAAAAAAAAGAAAATACAAAAAATAAGAAAAAATAAGAAAATTTTCTATGAGTTGAATTTTGAGCCGAAATTTTCTAGATCAGATCTAAATAATTTAAGGGGACTCCAGTTTAAATTTCGTGATTTTTGGAAATCAGGAACACCTCGAACAAAAAAATTCAAGTTATTTTCCATTATTTTAAGTTTTCGGTTGGGTGGTTTATTTTCTTTGATTTTAGCATTAGGTTTTCTTTTGTTTTAGTTTTTTTTATTCTATTACGCATTCTAAGACATTTTCGTTTCTTGTGCTAATAGGTACGAAAAGAGTTGCCTCTCCTTTCTCCGGGCAACTTACTTCCTTTGGAGTCGAGTTTTTCTTTGGCTTCTTAGAGCCTTAGTTCAACTTTGTTTGTGAGTGATCCCACATCTTTTTGAATATTATTGAGTTTGATTACTCTTTAAAAGTTTCAAGCGAGAAAATCTTAATTTCTTTTCTTTGTCTCTTAGAGTTATTTTTATTGCGAGTGTATAACAGTGAGGTTTAATTTTCTTTGATCAATTTTTTGAGTGTTTTTTATTTTAGCCTCTAATAATGGTAGGTACACAAAGTAAGAACGATGAGCATGATCTATCCACGGTTACCATGGACCAATTTACAAAAATGCTCGACTAACTTCGACAAGAATTCAAAGGGGCACAACAATGTTTGGAAAATAAGTTCGCCACATTGCAAGCTCAAGCCCTTCATCACGAAGCGGTTTAACAAAATTTTAGTCAAACTTTAGCTCGAATGGAAACTAACAACGATGATGATGATGATGAGTAGCCTTTTCACCATGATGATAAGACGAATGATTATGATGATGGTTATGAGCCGTGACAGTCTTCTAGACATTATTAAACGTGGCTCGCATACTCGTGCTGCAACCTCCGATACTAGTTCTCATAGCCACTTTTCTGTGAATAAACCAAAAATCAGTGTTCCACCATTTAACGGCAAGCATGATCCTAACGTCTATTGTGATTGGGAGAATAAAATTGAGCTGCTATTTGAATATTGCAAATGTTCAAAGGAAAAGAAGGCCCCATTAGCTACCTTGGAATTTTCCTATTATGCTTTAAGTTGGTGGACTCAATTATTACGGTCCCAATGAATGAACCATAAGAGATGCATTGACTCGTGGGATGATTTATAGGAATCATGCGAAAACGGTATGTATCACCTCATTACTACAAGGACAACAAATGGAAGCTTCAAAATCTTGTTCTAGGTAATATATCTGTGATGGAATATTTTCATGCGATGGAGATTTTGATGTAACGAGCTAATAAGGATGAGGAGAAAAAAGATACTATAGCTCGATTTACAAATGGGTTGAATGAAAATATCACTAAGATTTTAGATCTTCAAACTTTTATTGATTTGGACGAAGCGGTTCAAAAATCTTGTACGATTGAAGAGCGATTGATCCAAAAATCTAAGAATCATTCATGGGGTCGTGCATCTAATTGGAGTACATCGACCTCTACCTTTCAGGGCTCGAAATTCATTCCACCACAAGTGAATCATCTACCTCCATCTAAAGACGAACCTAAGCGACTTAGTTGGAAAGATGGGGTGCCACCTTAAGGTACTTCTTCTATTGTATAAGTACCTTCTAGTACTTCTTCTAAACCTACTTCGAATTGTTCTCGTGATACTAAATGCTACAAATGTAATGGCAATGGACATTATGCTCGTGATTGTCCCAATAAAAGGGTAATGTTGATAAGTAATGATGGTACCCTTATTTTTTATTCTGAGAATGACGATTTAAATGCTACTAATGTTGTTTGTGACATTGATGACGAGGAAGAATATGAAGATGTTTTGGAACCTCCTACTGATGGGGAGGATTTTCTTAAGTCCCATTGTCTTGTAGTGCGACAACCCCTTAGTATTCAAGTAAAGGACGATTCTGACGAAGTGTAACAGACTAACATATTCCACTCGAGGTGCTTGATTCAAGGAAAGTTGTGTTTTCTCTTATTGTTGGTAGTGGTAGTTGTGCCAATATGGTGAGTAGTTTTTTAGTGGATACTTTATCTTTACCTTGTCAAAGACACCCAAAGCCATATCACTTATAATGGCTTAATGAAGGTTTAGAAGTTAAGGTAGTTAAATAATCCTTAATTGCATTCAAGATTAGGAATTATTCTGACGTGATTTGGTGTGATGTAGTTCCCATGCATGCCTTCCATTTGCTTCTTGGTAAACCATGGCAATATGATCGTGATGTGGTGCACTATGGCAAATTGAACCGTTACTCCCTTGTGTTTAAAGGGAAGAAACTTACTCTGGCCCCTTTGGATCCAAAAGATGTACACAATGATCAACTTAAGATGAAAAAGTTTTGTGAGTGGTTTATAGGGAAGAAAGATATAATTGAAAAGACAAAGAGAAAAGATGCCATTAGTGGTAAAAGTCAAAATACAACCGGCCTAATGGTGAATGAACCCACTAATGGTAAAAATAGAGTGCCAAATTTATTTGCAACTAAAAAATATGTGAGGAGAGCCCTATATCACAAACAACCTTGTATCCTTGTGAGGTTTAGGAAAAGTTATTTATCTTTCGCTAACCTTAACAATTTTTTTTCATAGTGTTTTTACATCTCTTTTGCATGATTATGAGGATGTTTTCAATGAGGCACCTAAAGGTTTATCATCTCTGCGAGGCATAGAGCACCAAATTGACTTAGTACCCAATGCAACCATTCCAAACCATCCAGCTTACTGAAGTAATCCAGAGGAGACAAAGGAGTTACAAAGGCAAGTGGAAGAGCTATTACAGAAGGAGAACATTAGAGAAAGTTTGAGCCTTTGTGCCGTCCCTGTCCTATTGGTGCTTAAGAAGGATGGTTCATTTCGAATGTTTCTTAATTTTTGCCCAATCAATAAAATAACGGTAAAGTATAGACATCCAATCCTTAGACTTGATGACATGCTTGATGAGTTACATGGTTCAAATTTTTGTACTAAAATTGATTTAAAAAGTGGTTATCACCAAATTCACATGATGGAAGGGGACGAATGGAAAACAACCTTTAAAATTGAGTTTGGATTATATTAGTGGCCTGTTATGCCTTTTGGTGTAACTAATGCACCTAGTACTTTCATGAGATTAATGAATCATGTTTTAAGGCCTTATTTGGGTAAACTTGTTGTAGTATATTTTGATGATATTTTGATTTACTCAAATTCTTTAGATGATCATGTTTTCCATGTTAAATCTGTTTTGGACATTTTGAGAACTGAAAAGTTATTTGCCAACCTTGATAAATGCACTTTTTGTTGTGATAAACTAAGCTTTCTAGGTTTTATAATAAGTGCTCAAGTTATTCATGTCAATAAGGACAAAGTAAAGGCAATTAGGGAGTGACCCACTCCTAAATCTATTACCGAGGTGAGATCTTTCCATGGTTTAGTAGGTTTTTATAGACGTTTTGTGATTGATTTTTCCACTATTGCCGCCCCATTAACTGAGGTTATTAAAAAGTCTGTGGGTTTTACGTGGGGAAAAGCTTAGGAAAAGGCTTTTCAAGCCTTAAAGGATAAATTATGTTTTGCTCCAATTTTTAAATTACTTGATTTTTCTAATACTTTTGAACTTGAATGTGATGCTTCGGATATTGGAAGTGGTGCCGTGTTGATGCAAGAAAAAAGGCCAGATGCATATTTCAGTGAAAAACTGAATGGGGCACAATTAAACTACTCAACTTACGACAAGGAGTTGCTTGCATTAGTTCAAGCTCTACAAGTTTGGCAACATTACTTGCTGCCACATGAATTCATAATCCATATGGATCATGAATCCCTAAAATGGTTGCAATGTCAAGATGGGCTTTTTTTTCACCTAAATAGGTTATATATTCCACAATGTTCCATGAGAGAGTTATTAATTTGTGAGGCACATAGTGGAGGCTTAATGGAACACTTTGGTGTCGCCAAAACACTAGATATTCTACAAGAACATTTCTATTGGCTGCACATGATGAAGGACATTTAAAAGGTATGTTCTAAATGTATTGCTTGTAAACAAGCAAAATCAAAGGTAATGCCTCATGGGCTCTATACTCCTTTGCCAATTCCTTCTTCGCCATGGGTAGATTTATCCATGGATTTTATTCTTGGTTTGCCACGAACTAAAAAGGGTCGAGATAGTATCTTTGTTGTTGTTGAAAGGTTTTCAAAGATGGCTCACTTCATTCCTTGTCACAAAATGGATGATGCTACACATGTGGCTGACTTATTCTTTAGAGAGGTGGTGGGGCTACACGGGATACCTCGTACCATTGTATCTGATAGAGACGTAAAGTTCCTTAGCCACTTTTGGAAAGTGTTGTGGGGTAAGCTTGGTACTTAATTATTATATTCTACTACATGTCACCCCCAAATCGATGGAAAAACTGAGGTAGCCAATCGAGTCTTAGGTGTTTACTACGAGCTGTTGTGGGTAAGAACCTTAAAATTTGAAAAGAATGTTTGTCATTTGTTGAATTTGCATATAATCGATCTATTCACTCCACAACTGACTATTCCCTATTTGAACTTGTTTATGGTTTTAACCTACTAACTGTACTTGATCTTGTACCATTGCCTATATAAAACATTTCTAATTTAGATGGGGAGAAGAAAGCTGAATTGGTGAAATCCATGCATGAGAAAGCAAGACAACGAATCACCAAAATAAATTAAGCAAATGCCAGCAAAGCTAACAAGGGGCACAAGCAAGTTATCTTTGAGCTCGATGACTGGGTTTGGGTTCATATGAGAAAAGAACAAATTTTAATTAAATGCAAGATGAAATTAAACCCACGTTGTGATGGACCTTCTCAAGTACTCAAGCGCATTAATGACAATGCATATCAAATCGATCTTTCCGGTGAGTATAATGTTAGTGCCACTTTTAATGTCGCAAACCTTTCTCCTCTTGATACTGCAGATTCGAGGGAAAATCCTTTTACGGAAGGGGGGAATGATACGAGCAGCTCGACCTAATTCAAAGGCCATAATAGAGATGGGCCTAGTTTTCCTCAAGGCCCAATCATGAGATCCAAATCCAACCAGTTAAAGTCAAACCTCAACTTATTTGTTCAAGACTTTATCACAAAAAAATTCGAGAAAAAGAGTTAAAGCTTTAAGACGATGGAATTTGGAGCAATGATGAATTAGAAGGGATTAATTTTATTCGTGGACCTAAACTCTAAATCTATAATGACAAGCCCATGTGGAGAATGTTAACAAGCTTAAGCATTTTACTTCAAGGACCCTAATCAATCCTACAACCTTAGGCGTTTCATATTGGGTTCGGGTTCTAGGCTTAATTTTTATTATACATGAGCCCAATATTGTATTTATTATCTCTTATTATTATTTTTATTTTTTATTATGATTTTTTATAATTATTAAGTATTTTAAGTTATTAGGAGTTTTATGTTAACAAGAAAGTTTTTTTTAAAACTACTTCTTATTTAGATTAATTAGAGTTTTAGTATACTTTAGAGTTTTATTTGGATGTACTTAGCTAGCCTATATAAAGGCTTATTTATTGTTCATTAAAGACACAATTGTTTTCATTAAAGACACAATTGTTTTCATTATTAAAGTTTTCAACTCTAGGAGTTTGTTTCTTTGAGTAACATTTCTTTCTTGTGATTTTTAGAAGTAGTTTTCTTCTCGATTTTCTTCAAGGAGTCGTAGGAATTCATTCTCCACCCTTCAATTTGCCAATGATTATTTCTTGGAGGGTTGATTAGAGCCATTAATTGAGTTTGTCGGGATTTATATCTCAAAGGGTTCAATTGGACATTTGTAACACCCCTTACCCGTATTCAATGCCGAAACCGGGCACGAGGAGTTACCGTATTAAAATCCTCAAGATCGCCACTTAGGCTCAACATGACCACTCTCTTTGGCCATCACAACAACCTCAATCTCGACTTACGAGACCTCACTCAAACACTCGAGGGCTCTCGAGACCATATCGAAAACTCTTACGATCTTAAAATTTTTCTCTTTTATACAGGCTCACTGCACGCCGTGTAAGATGATGCTGCGCCCGTGTGTAGACACACACGCCCATGCTCTCCAACCGTGGTGAACATTGACTTCACTTACACGGCCTAGAGTCTAGACACACGCCCGTGTGGCTAACTCGTGGCCAACACTGGTTAACCCACACACCCTAGGCACACGCCCGTGTGGCTAGTCCGTGGTCTATTCTGATTTAAAATACTAACATGCAAGGGACACACGGCCAAGTCACACGCCCATGGGCTGACCGTGTGTCACACATGGCCGAGACACATGCCCGTGTGTCTATCCACATGGACAAGAACAAAGCTATATGCCAAGTTCTTTTCACCCTTCTAGCATACACAACATGCACTCATTCAACACATCCATAATCAACTCATATGAAGTACAATCTCACATAGATAACTACATCTTTTCATATAATAAAGTGCCAACAACTATGGAATTATACAAAATAGATTATACATCTAAAGGCCAACACATCATACCAATTTACAACAAAATTCACTAACTTGTCTAGCCCCTATACATGCCATATACAAAACATTGAGTCTCATGTACCAGAATGTGATGATAGTGTGGGCGATCTTCCAATTGATCCTCGTATCTCGATTCAACACTTTTGCTCTATAAGACAAGGGAAAAGAAAGGGAGTAAGCTTTGAGCTTAGTAAGTTTACACATAAACAATTAAGCACCATAGTATAAGCTAAACAACAATTAGCATTATACTAACATATAATGTACAACTATGCTTACTATTTCTATCCCTTACCACATTTCCAACACCTCATGAGTCACTTACTCATAACCATTGACATGCACCCCTGCATTCTATATCACATTTACACAATATACAACATATCATTATTTCTCGATAATACATTCACACAGCTAATCCACACAGCAAATGTCTCGGTGGTTCCGCACTTAGCCCACCACAATCAATAAATAAGGTAGTATCGCACTTAGCCTACCATAAAGGTAATCGTAGTGGTTTCGCACATAGCCCACTAGACAATATACCCAACGATAGCATCGCACATAGCCAGCTCATCGTCATTATGCATTAAGATGGTATCGTACTTAGCCCATCTTTTAGCATTATCACTACACATTCACATATCTATTTACTCAATCATTCATCCATTCAAAAAATCTATCACATTCATTCCACTTGAACCACATAGGTTCTCAATCATTCTCAACCATGCTATACACTAGCTAGCATTAACAAATTGTAAGTATGAATGCATTGTTTATACATAGACTTACCTCGATACTCAAAAGTATAGAAACGTGCAATATAGTCCACCAATTTGCTCTTGCCTCGGTTTGGATCCGGTCTTTGTCTTTCTTGATCTATAATGATAATTCAACTCATCAATATACACATTGACTAAATTGACCCACATCTCATACTTTGGAAAAAATTACCTTTTTGCCCCTAAACTTTCTCCTATTTACGCTATTGCCCCAAGGCTCGTAAAGTGATTTTTATTCAACTTTCTAGCCTTTAATGCTTAGCTGAATCACTTACTCAACTAAATCAATCATCAATTCTCACTACATCACACATGTATGACCAAACTCAAGATTTTTAAAAACTAGTCCCTACATGTATTTTCTATGGAAACTCATTTAGCAAAAGATGTTTCTACTACATCAAGCTTTCATAATCTTCCATAAAACATAAAAATACATGCATGTCATACATGGCCACATTTTTGAACATCCATCATAGCTCATCAAATAGCTAAAAATAGCTTACTCATGCTACAAGGACTTCAAAAATACAAAGAATATCAAAAACGGGGCTTAGATGCACTACTAGCAAGCTTGAAAATTTTGAAGAACCCTAACAATGGCTCTCTCAATTTTTGGCAGCCTTGGGGAAGAAGATGAATGAATTTTGTCATCTTTTCTCCTATTTTAATCACTTAATTGTTAAATGACCAAAATGCCCTTTTTGATAAACTTTCTATTTTAACTCATCCATGCCCAATTTTTTCCAAAAATTAGAAATTGGGAAAATTTCTATTTAAGGACCTCTAATTAATATTCTAAAGCTATTTCACACAAATAGCTTCTGGAATCTCACATTTTGCAACTTTTACAATTTAGTCCTTTTGGACAATTCAACCGCAATTTCACAAAATTGCTTCATGAAACTTTCACACTAGCATGCATACATAGCATAAACCTCAAAAACTCGTTCATAAACCTCAGATTTGTGGTCTCACACCACTATTCTGACTAGGCCCTAAATCGAGATGTTACAACTCTCCCCCCTTTAGAGATTTTTGCCCTCGAAAATCTTACCAGTAAAGAGGTTTGGATGTTGCTCTCTCATAGCTTCTTCCGTTCCCATGTAGCCTCTTCCACACCGTGTTTTTTCCATAACACTTTTACTAGAGCTATGCTCTTATTTCTCAACTGTTTCACTTCTCGAGCCAAGATCTTAATCGGCTCTTCATCATAAGACATATTCGGTCTTATCTCAATTTCCGTCGAAGGAATCACATGTGAAGGATCGGAGCGATACCGTCGCAACATCGACACATGGAACACATTATGAATCTTTTCCAACTCTACCGGCAAAGCCAACCGGTAAGCTACTAGCCCAACTCTGTCTGTAATCTCATACGGCCTATGAATCTTGGACTCAATTTTCCTTTTCGTCCAAATCTCATAATCTTCTTCCATGGGGACACTTTCAAAAACACTTTGTCGCCCACTTCAAACTCAATTTCTTTTCTTTTCAGATCCGCGTACGACTTCTGTCGGTCCGAAGCAACTTTCAGACTATTACTGATTATTTTCACTTTCTCCTCAGTCTCTTTCACAAGATCGACTCCATGGATCCGTTTCTCACTAAGCTCGGTCCAATACAAAGGAGTCTGACACTTACGACCATACAAGGCCTCATACGGAGCCATCCGTATACTTGACTGATAACTATTGTTGTAAGTAAATTCGACTAAAGGTAGATATCTCTCCCAACTACCTCAAATTCTAACACACAGCATCGAAGCATATATTCGAGAACTTGAATCACTCTTTCAGACTAACCATCGGTTTGCGGATGGAACGCAGTACTGAAATTCAACTTTGTTCCCAAAGCCTCTTACAACCTCTTCCAAAGCCTCGAAGTGAACCTTGGATCCCTATCCGATATTATAGACACAGGTACACCATGTAACCTCACTATCTCTACAACATACAATTTAGCTAACTTATCCAGTGAATAATCAACACGTAACCGAGACCATTAAACGACGCGTCACTGTAAACCACGAACTCTTTCCCCGATTTTGGTTGAACCAAAACCGGCGCCTCAGTCAACATTGTTTTCAGTCTCTCAAAACTCTGTTGACATGTCTCGGTCCATTCAAACTTGACATCTTTGTGCAATAGTTTCGTTATCGGGGTAGCAATCACAGAGAACCCCTGTACGAAACGTCTGTAATATCCTTCTAATCCCAAGAAACTTTTGATTTCTGACACGTTCCTCGGCGGTTTCCAATCCACAACAGACGATATCTTACTCGGGTCAACTATAACACCATCATCCGACACAATGTGTCCTAGGAATCTGACCTCTCGGAGCCAAAACTCACTCTTGCTAAACTTAGCGTACAACTGCTTATCTCTTAAAGTTTGCAAGACAATTCTCAAATGTTCTTCATGATCGTTCTCATCCTGAGAATAGATCAATATGTCGTTAATGAAGACAACTACAAACTTGTCCACATACAGTCTGAAAACACGGTTCATCAGATCCATAAAAATCGTCGGTGCATTCGTCAAACCAAACGGCATAACCAAAAACTCATAATGGCCATACCTTGTCCGAAATGTAGTTTTCAACACATCCTGCTCTTTCACTCTCAACTGATAATAACCAGACCTCAGGTCTATCTTGGAGAACATTGTAGCTCCCTTTAGTTGATAAAAAAGATCATCAATTCTTGGTAAAGGATACTTATTCTTAACTGTCACTTTGTTAAGCTGTCTATAGTCTATACACAAACTCATAGACCCATATTTCTTCTTCACAAACAATACCGGAGCACCCCATGGTGAGTAGCTCGGTCTTGCAAAACCCTTATCTGTCAACTCTTGCAACTGAACCTTCAGTTCTTTCATGTAACATCCTAGAATTAGGGGTTCTGCATTTTGTGCTATTCTATGTGTTTGGCTCGCTCAGCTTGTTATTTAGGTGTGGTTGGGGGTCCTGGAGAGGCTCGGGCTCGAGTCAGAGCTTTGGGAAAATTTTGTTTTTAGGGAACTTAAGAGGGAGAGCTAGTGGAAGTAGGCCTTAAGGATATTAATTTGTGTTTGATGTCAAAAAGTGGGCATGAGGTGGAGTAGAGGTGGCGTCCCTGGTAGTGCAAGGGGGAATTAGTTTGAATCCCATCTACTGCATTGTGGAGCTTTAATTTTTGTGCTCAAGGAGGGGAAGGGGTGGCATTCGGCTGGGACTCTACCTAGGTGGTTGTTGAATGGGTCAAAGGTTTTCAAATGGATGGAGGAGAGGAGCTTGGGGAGTTTGAATTGGTCAATCAATTCGAAATGGGAGATGAAGAGTGAATGGAGGAGAAAAACAAGGGATTTGGAGAGGGTGGATGAGAGTTGGCCGAATGTGGGAGTTGTGGGGGGAGAATTTTGGCTATGTGATGTAGTTGGCTAGGGAATTTTGGCACTTTGGTGTGTGATAGGAAAATCGAACCATTTAGTGGAATGTGCCAAATTTTATAGTTTTTTTTTAGCTTTTCTATTTGACGAGGTGGTGTTTTACTCTGAAGGCATTTCGGGTTTGTTGCTCATTTTTGGTGCTTGTGCTGAATCTCTCAAACTTTCCTCTCCATCTTTTCTTTTCATTTGTGTGATAGCCGAATTTCAACTCTTCTCCTACTTCTTTTGTTTCTTTCTTTCCTTCTTAGCACCTCTATTTCTTTCTTCTCTTGACCGAACCATTTTCATCCACACCCTTCCATTTTCTTTGACTCCCTGTACCTTAGCCGAATCACTCTTCTTCTACACCCTTTTCTCCATAGCCGAACCTCAGCTTGCCCACTTGCTTTTCTTTTCGTTTTGTTTCTTCTTGTTCTATTCTTCTAGTCGAAACTTGCTTCTCATCATTCTCTCTTTTTGCATCTTCTTCTATACCATTCACCATTAGCCGATCATTTGGTGGACTGAAGCTTGAGAGTTTGTTGGTTGTCGAATCATATCTTTCCCTTCGATTCATCATTGGTGTTAAGTGCCGAATCTCTTATTTGGGTTTCTTTCGAATATTAGACCGAACCTCTGTCTCTCTCTCAACTCATCACTGGCTCGAGGACGAATCGGTGGTTGTGCGGTTCCTCATTTATTAAGGTAAGGAGTTCTATTTTATTCGATTTCATTCCTCTTTCTCCTTTCGTTTTACTCTGCCATAACCAAGCCTCCTTGTTAGATAATCACCAATCCTCATTGTATTACGATCTCTGATTGAGATTTTCTTCATGGATGCGAGTGCTAGCCAATCTAAGGGGGTAGCGTTAAAGGAGCCTGAGGGGAGTGGACTCGTAGTCTCTGCTCCCAAGTTCAAACGACGTGCGGTGTCGGCGGTTCGAGACTTTCCTCCAGGTTATGGTAGAGAGCCGACATCTGTTTAGGATAGGCAGATAGTGGTTATTCCCGCTAATGAGAGTAGCGACGATCAGGAGTGTTTAGTCCTTCGCGTAATCAGGTGTGTAATTCTCACACCTTCTCTTGTGGTTCAGTAATAATTATGTGTATGGTTAAAAAGCCGAAATAACTGTAACGGCAGTTGAGATACCCTTGAGGGTAAGGTTGGAGATACCAGGTTAGTAACCTTTATGAATATGTCATTTAAATAACTTTGCGTGAATATATGTATGCTCCGATTATCCGATGTACACTGATATATGTTTGCATTCATTACATTATGATAATATATGCATGGGATTGGGATATGATTTTGATGAAAAGGGGCAATGTATTTCGGTGGCTCTACCACATATTTCGGTGACCCTGTCACATTATTTCGGTGGCTCTGCCACATATTTCGGTGACTTTGTCACAATTTCAGCTTTGAGCAGCATGACTGTCAGCATGACTGCCAATGAGGTGTGTAGCGGATGGAGGGTTGATTGTAGAAATCCCCACAGGTGTGTTAGGTTGGATACGGAGTGGTGTGTAGCGGATGGAATACTAGGCTGGGCTGGGTTGCATTGCATTCATTATCTAATATGCCATGTTTTAGGGCTATGGCCCAATTCGATCCGTATGGGCTTCGGCCAATTTGCTTATGAGAGGGCTAAGGCCCAATTTGCTTCGGTGGGCTTAGGCCCAAAAATGTTGTTCTTGAGGGGAATTACACACTGAGTTCTCGAAACTCACCCCTCTGTTTAATTTTGCAGGTAATTCCTAGCTTTGCGGATTTAGAGTCGAGGTGAACTCTATGGTGGCCATGCATTGTTTCTTTAGTAAAGTCTACTCTACATTACTTTAAATTTACCTTAACTTTGGAATTATGTTCTGTAATAAGGCCGCTATGATTTTAATTTCGTTTTTATTTTAATGCATTTATTATTCACTATGAATTGACTAATATGGGGTTTTCCTAAAAACTTAAATAACCGTTTTCCAAAATACTAAAGAATGGATCACCAACTATTGACAATTAAATTCGGGATTTCCTTAAAACTACAATACTTGTTTTCAAAAATGTCACATCCTGAAATCCGCTGGTTTTCGATTCTCGTATTATAAAATAAGTTTTCATTGGTTAGTACTATTTATAACCTTTTTTTCGAGAAAACATAAAATCAAGTCTGATTTTCAAAATGGAATCAAAACTCGAAATTTTTAAACGATCACAAAGTTTCTTTAACAACCTTTCCATGTGACATGCTAGATCCGGTCGTAACGTCTAGGCCGGGTTTAGGGTGTTACATTTTGTGGTATCAGAGCCCAAGTTGCAAAACTCGGCTGTGGAATGGGTTCAAAAATGTTTTCCAAAATTGGTTTGAAATATGGTTTAGAAAAATATATGTCTTTTTGCAAGTATGGCACCCGAGTCTCTGGCACCAAATCCGTACCATAAGTCTTCTGATTCTGTTTGATTTTATGAAAGGATTTTTATTGTGTTGTGATTGCTAGTTATAAGAGATAAAATTTTAGAGATCGGGACCTTTAGAAATACGAATTGCGAAAACTTCTTCTAAATCTGTCTTCATAAGATATCCGTTAATAAACAATGGGAATGATATACTAATTCATAAAATTTCTAATCGAGTTAAGTCGATTCGAGTAAACATGAGCACTAGAGGGCGTGGACGCGTGGTACACGCGGCCGTGGTAGAGCCAGTCTTTGGTGGATCCTCAGAATCAGGACATGAGCCGGAAGGCGAAGTGCCAGCATTGCCAATAGTGGAAGTAGGGTCTCAAGGCTGAACTGGAGGGGACGATGCTTTGTCTCAAGCAATGTTGCGTGTTCTGGAACGGGTTACTGGAGCAAGCACTGGAACGGTAGCCCAAAAATCTATCCCTGAGCGACTTTGGGCAAATGGGGCTGAGATGTTTAGGGGCATTTCTGGTGTGGCCCCAAACGTAGCTGAATACTGGCTGGAAGCAGTTGAACGAGTTATGGACGACTTGGATTGCACCGCAGAGGAGAAGTTGAAAGGAGCAGTGTCCCTTCTTCGGGATGAGGCGTACCAATGGTGGCTTACATTGAGGGAAGGTACTCTAGCGGACTGTATTACCTGGGACTTCTTTAAGACAGCGTTCCAGGGAAAGTATGTTGGGGTGAGTTATGTGGATGCCCAGAGGAAGGCATTTTTGAACTTGGTCCAGGGGAATAAGTCATTGGCTGAATACGAGGCGGAGTTTCTGCGCCTAAGCCGTTACGCCCGGGGTATCGTCGCAACTGATTATGAACGTTGTGTTCGATTCGAGGATGGTCTGCGGGATGAGCTGCGAGTACTGATAGCTCCACAGCGAGAAAGAGATTTTGCTATACTGGTTGAGAAGGCAAAAATAGCCGAAGAAGTGAAGCGTTCTGAGAGGCAGAACCGGGATAAAGACAGGGGCAAGAATAAGAGAAGTTTTGGGATGTCAGGGTCTACTGGGGGTTTCCAGAAGAGGCCTAGGTTTGATGGGCCAGGACAAGTTGCGATGCCTATTGCTGTTGGTCAGTCTCGACCGTGTGCTTAGTGTGGGAAAATACATTCGGGGGAGTGTTGGAGAAGAACTGGAGGATGCTTCAAGTGTGGATCTAGGGATCATCTGATAAAGGACTGTCCACAAGAGTTGGCAAGGGCGCGATCGGTAGGTCAGGGATTTGCACAGTCAGGAAGAGGTGGTCGGCCCGACCACCGAGAGGTCGTGGTCCGGCGGAGGAGGAGGAAATGGTTCAGTCGAGGGCGTGGAGCACTAGGCGAGGTGCTTTGTAATACTGGATGCAAGACACTGGATTGGTTTATGCGGCTAGACGTCGAGAGGATGGCGACGCACCAGACGTCATAACCGGTACGTTCCTTATATTTGATGTACCCTTTACAGCTTTGATAGATATTGGGTCTACACATTCATATGTTGCCTGTACTGTGTCTGGGACTCTGGGTATTAGATCTGAATTTGCCGCTAGAGAAATATCTGTGGTTAGCCCTCTAGGACAATCTGTGGTAGTGAACAAGTTGTTTAGGAATGTGCCTTTAGAAGTTCAAGGAGTAGTATTTCCGGAAGACTTGATGGAACTACCATTCGGCGAGTTCGATTTGATCTTAGGTATGGATTGGCTAGTTAAGCACCGTGTGAATTTGGATTGTGCTGCCAAGCACATGATATTGAAGACTTTCGAGGATAAGGAGGTGCTGGTGATAGGAGAAAGAAGGAATTACCTGTCCAATGTGGTGTCGGCATTAAAGGCGAAAAGGATGGTGCGAAAAGGGTGTGAGGCATTTTAGCTTTCATCAGTGCTTTGGAGGCCAAGGAATTGACTGTTGGGGATGTCAGAACCGTAAAGGAGTTTCCAGACGTTTTTCCTGAAGAGCTTCCAGGATTACCTCCGGATCGCGAGGTTGAATTTGGCATCGATCTGTTGCCAGGAACGGCTCCGGTGTCCATCGCCCCTTATAGGATGGCATCGAAGGAGCCGGTAGAACTTAAAGCTCAGATTCAAGAATTGTTGGACCGTGGATTTATCCGACCAAGTGTGTCACCGTGGGGAGCACCGGTATTGTTTGTCAAGAAAAAGGATGGGTCGATGCGTATGTGCATTGACTATAGGCAATTAAACAAGTTGACTATTAAGAATAAATACCCGCTACCAAGAATTGACGATTTGTTCGATCAGCTGCGAGGAGCGTCAGTTTTCTCGAAGATAGATTTGAGATCTGGGTATCATCAGCTAAAGGTCAAGGAGGCGGATATTCATAAGACTGCTTTCCGGACTCGATATGGGCACTACGAGTTTTTAGTGATGTCGTTTGGGTTAACGAATGCACCAGCTGCATTTATGGATATGATGAACCGGGTATTCCAACCCTACCTAGATCGGTTTGTCGTGGTATTCATAGATGATATCTTGGTATATTCGAGGACTGAGGAGGAGCATGATTCGAATCTTCGGACAGTTCTGCAGATTTTGAGAGAGAAGCAACTATATGCCAAATTCAGCAAGTGTGAATTTTGGTTGAAAGAAGTGACCTTTTTGGGGCACGTTGTCTCTGCTGAGGGGATTAGGGTTGATCCCCGAAAGATCGAAGCTATATTGGATTGGAAACCACCGAAGTCAGTGTCAGAAATTTGAAGTTTTTTGGGTTTGGTTGGGTACAGAAGGTTTGTTGAGGGGTTTTCGTTGATTGCTACACCTTTAACCAAGTTGCTACGAAAAGGAGTACCGTTTGTTTGGGCCGATAAGCAACAGGAAAGTTTTGAGAAGTTAAAGAAGATTTTGACTGAGGCACCGGTATTGATTCAGCCTGAGGCTGGGAAGGAATTTGTCTTCTATTGCGATGCATCGTACACAGGTTTGGGTTGTGTGTTAATGCAAGAAGGGAAAGTGGTAGCGTATGCATCTCGACAATTAAGGCCACATGAAGTGAATTATCCTACTCATGACCTGGAGCTAGCTGCAGTAGTGTTCGCCCTAAAGATATGGAGACATTACCTATACGGGGAAAAGTTGATTATCTATACGGATCACAAGATTCTGAAATATCTCCTTACTCAGAAGGAGTTGAATTTAAGGCAGCGGAGATGGATTGAATTGTTGAAAGACTATGACTGCTCAATTGAGTATCACCCGGGTAAAGCTAACTTAGTGGCAGATGCATTGAGTCGTAAGGTGATAACGGATTTGAGGGCAATGTTTGCTCATCTCAGTCTGTATGAAGATGGTAGCCTGTTAGTCGAACTTCAAGTGAAGCCGACTTGGGTAAGTCAGATTAAAGAGAAACAATTATTAGACGAATTGTTAAGTTCTCGACTTCAGCAAGTGGAAGATGGTGAAACAGGGGAGTTTGGTCTGAATAGTGAAGGGGTCTTATGCTTTCGTGGTAGGGTTTGTATACCGAAGGACTCCGAGTTGAGACAGATGATTTTCTGGGAGGTGCATAGTAGCCCTTACGCTATGCATCCTGGTGGAAGTAAGATGTACCGAGATCTGTGGGAACAGTACTGGTGGCCAGGGTTGAAGCGTGAAGTTACCGATTTTTTGAGTAAGTGTTTGACATGCCAGCAGGTGAAGGAGGAACATCAGTTGCCTTCGAGGTTGCTGCAACCAGTGAAGAATCCACTTTGGAAGTGGGAGAGGATAACGATGGATTTCGTTAGTGGGCTACCCCTGACGCCTACGAAGAAAGATTCAGTGTGGGTGATTGTCGATCGGTTGACAAAGTCCGCCCACTTCATACCAGTTCGTGTCGACTATTCGTTGCAGAAGTTGGCCAAGCTGTATGTAGCAGAGATTGTGAGGCTACATGGGGTACCAATGTCATCATATCGCAGGCGGGGACCCTAGGTTTACATCATGATTCTGGAAGGCTTTGCATGAAGCCTTAGGTACAAGGCTGGATTTCAGCACAGCGTTTCATCCACAGACTGATGGTCAGTCGGAAAGGGTAATTCAGATTCTAGAGGACATGTTGAGGGGCTGTGTGCTTGATTTCAGAGGTAGTTGGGAAGATTACTTGCCGCTGGCTGAATTCGTGTACAACAATAGCTATCAATCCAGCATTCAGATGGCACCCTACGAGGCGTTGTATGGTCGTAGGTGTCGTACCCCTTCCTGCTGGACAGAGTTGGGTGAACGTCAGTTGTTGGGTCCGGAATTGATCTCAGAGACCGAGGAAAAGGTTAAGTTAATTTGGGCTTGGTTGAAGGAAGCTTCCGATAGGCAGAAATCGTATGCAGACCTGAAGCGTAAGGAAATAGAATTTTCAGTTGGGGATCACGTCTTCTTAAAAGTCTCACCGTGGAAGAAGGTTCTAAGATTTGGAAGGAAGGGCAAGTTGAGCCCCAGATTCATCGGGCCTTACCGAGTGTTGAAACGTGTAGGACCAGTGGCTTATCAGCTTGAGTTACCTCCGGAGTTGAGTTAGATACATAATGTATTCCATGTTTCGATGTTAAGGCGCTATCATTCGGATCTATCTCACGTAGTGCCGGTGGAAGAAATTGAAGTAAGACCCGATCTGTCTTTCGAAGAGGAGCCAGTGCAGATCTTGGATCGGGATGTTAAGGTGTTGAGAAGGAAATTGGTTCCACTGGTTAAAGTGTTATGGCGTAATCACAGTTCAGAGGAAGCCACGTGGGACCCGGAAGATGTGATGCGACAGCAATACCCTCACCTCTTTTAATCAGGTAAATTTCGAGGCCGAAATTTCTTTAAGGGGGTAGAACTGTAACATCCTAGAATTAGGAGTTCTGCATTTTGTGCTATTCTATTTGTTTGGCTCACTCAGCTTGTTATTTAGGTGTGGTTGGGGGTCCTGAGGAGGCTCGGGTTTGAGTTAGAGCTTTGGAAAAATTTTGTTTTTAGGGCACTTAAGAGGGAGAGCTAGTGAAAGCAGGCCTTAAGGATATTTATTTGTGTTTGATGTCAAAAAGTGGGCATGAGGTGGAGTGGAGGTGGCGTCACTGGTAGAGCAAGGGGGGAAGGAGTTCGAATCCCATCTGCTGCATTGTGGAGCTTTAATTTTTGTGCTCAATGAGGGGAAGAGGTGGCATTCGGCTGGGACTCTACCTAGGTGGTTGTTGAATGGGTCAAAGGTTTTCAAATGGATGGAGGAGAGGAGCTTGGGGAGTTTGAATTGGTCAATCAATTCGAAATGGGAGATGGAAAGTGAATGGAGGAGAAAAACAAGGGATTTGGAGAGGGTGGATGAGAGTTGGCCGAATGTGGGAGTTGTGGGGGGAGAATTTCGGCTATGTGATGTAGTTGGCTAGGGAATTTCGGCATTTTGGTGTGTGATAGCAAAACCGAACCATTTAGTGGAATGTGTCGAGTTTTATAGTTTTCTTTAGCTTTTCTATTTGACGAGGTGGTGTTTTACTCTGAAGGCATTTCGGGTTTGTTACTCATTTTTGGTGCTTGTGCTGAATCTCTCAAACTTTCCTCTCCATCTTTTCTTTTCATTTGTGTGATAGCCAATTTCAACTCTTCTCCTACTTCTTTTGTTTCTTTCTTTCCTTCTTAGCACCTCTATTTCTTTCTTCTCTTGACCAGAACCATTTTCTTCCACACCCTTCCATTTTCTTTGGCTCCCTATACCTTAGCCGAATCACTCTTCTTCTACACCCTTTTCTCCGTGAGCTTGAACCTCGAACTTGCCTACTTGCTTTTCTTTTCGCTTTGTTTCTTCTTGTTCTATTCTTCTAGCCAAACTTGCTTCTCATCATTCTCTCTTTTTGCATCTTCTTCTATACCATTCACCATTAGTCTGATCATTTGGTGGATCAAGCTTGAGGTTCGTTGGTTGCCGAATCATATCTTTCCCTTCGATTCATCATTGGTGTTAAGTGTCGAATCTCCTATTTGGGTTTCTTTCGAATATTAGATGAACCTCTGTCTCTCTCTCAACTCATCGCTGATTCGAGGACGAATCGGTGGTTGTGCAGTTCCTCATTTATTAAGGTAAGGAGTTCTCTTTTATTCAATTTCATTCCTCTTTCTCCTTTCGTTTTACTCTGCCATAACCAAGCCTCCTTGTTAGATAATCACCAATCCTAATTGTATTACGATCTCTGATCGAGATTTTCTTCATGGATGCGAGTGCTAGCCAATCTAAGGGGGTAGCGTTAAAGGAGCCTGAGGGGAGTGGACTCGTAGTCTCTACTCCCAAGTTCAAACGACGTGCAGTGTCGGCAGTTCGAGACTTTCCGCCGGGTTGTGGTAGAGAGCCGACATTCGTTTGGGATAGGCAGATAGTGGTTATTCCCGCTAGTGAGAGTAGCGACGATCAGGAGTGTTTAGTCCTTCGTGTAATCAGGTGTGTAATTCTCACACCTTCTCTTGTGGTTCAGTAATAATTATGTGTATGGTTAAAAAGCCAAATAATCAGAATCATGGTTGAGATACCCTTGAGGGTAAGGTTGGAGATACCAAGTTAGTAACCTTTATGAATATGTCATTTAAATAACTTTGCGTGAATATATGTATGCTCCGATTATCCGATGTACACTGATATATGTTTGCATTCATTACATTATGATAATATATGCATGGGATTGGGATATGATTTTGATGAAAAGGGGCAGTGTATTTCGGTGGCTCTGCCACATATTTTGGTGACCCTGTCACATTATTTCGGTGGCTCTGCCACATATTTCGGTGACTTTGTCACAATTTCGGCTTTGAGCAACATGATCACAAAGATGACTGCCAATGAGGTGTGTAGCGGATGGAGGGTTGATTGTAGAAATCCCCACAGGTGTGTTAGGTTGGATACGGAGTGGTGTGTAGCGGATGGAATACTAGGCTAGGCTGGGTTGCATTGCATTCATTATCTGATATGCCATGTTTTAGGGCTATGGCCCAATTCGATCCGTAAGGGCTTCGGCCAATTTTCTTAAGAGAGGGCTAAGGCCCAATTTGCTTCGGTGGGCTTAGGCCCAAAAATGTTGTTCTTGAGGGGAATTACACACTGAGTTCTCGTAACTCACCCCTCTGCTTAATTTTGCAGGTAATTCCTAGCTTTGCAGATTTTGAGCCGAGGTGAACTCTGTGGTGGCCATGCATTGTTTCTTTAGTAAACTCTACTCTACATTACTTTAAATTTACCTTAACTTTGGAATTATGTTCTGTAATAAGGTCGCTATGATTTTAATTTGGTTTTTATTTTAATGCATTTATTATCCACTATGAATTGACTAATATGGGGTTTTCCTAAAAACTTAAATAACCATTTTCCAAAATACTAAAGAATGGATCACCAACTATTGACAATTAAATTCGGGATTTCCTTAAAACTACAATACTTGTTTTCAAAAACGTCACATACTAAAATCCGCTTGTTTTCGATTCTTGTATTATAAAACAAGTTTTCGTTGGTTAGTACTATTTATAACCTTTTTTTTCGAGAAAACATAAAATCAAGTCTGATTTTCAAAATGGAATCAAAACTCGAAATTTTTAAACGATCACGAAGTTTCTTTAACAACCTTTCCATGTGACATGCCAGATCCGGTCGTAACGTCTAGGCCGGGTTTGGGGTGTTACATTTCAACTCTAAAGGTACCATCCTATACGGAGCAATCAAAATAGGTGTCGTTCCTGGAACTAACTCAATCCCAAACTCAACCTCTCTCACTGGAGGTAATCCGGGTAACTCTTCCGGGAATACATCCGGATACTCACCTACCACTGGCACTATTTCTAACTTTACTCCAACCTCTTGAGTATTCAACACAAAAGCAAGATAGGACTCACACCCTTTTCTCAAACATTTATCAGCCACTAAGGAAGAAATCATCACTGGTAGACTATCCGATCCACCTGATTCAACCCGAACCACATCTCCACTTTCACATTTCAGGTCAATAAACTTACTACCACAGTTCACTAAGACACTATGGGTAGTCAACCAATCCATGCCTAGGATTAAATCAAACTCATCAAATGGAAACAACATCAGGTTTGCCGGAAAGAAATGACTCTCAATCATCAAAGGACAATTCTTACACACCTTGTCCACTAACACATGCTTACCTAACGGGTTTGACACCTTAACCACAAAGTCCGTAGACTCAACAGTCATACTCAAACTAGATGCCAATCTCATGCAAATATAAGAATGAGTAGACCCTAGATCTATTAAAGCAATAACAAGGGTGTCAAAGAGAGAAAAAGTACCCGTTATCACATCAGGGGAGGATGCCTCTTCACGAGAGGGAATGGCATACGTCCTCGTAGGTGCCTGACCCTCCAGTCTCAAAGCAGAGTCTCTAGACGCACCTCTACCACTATTCCCGCCTCTCGGGTTCCTTGGTGGTCTAGCCCTTGCAGACACATCACTGGATCTCATCTCTAGCTTCCCTTCCTTATCATCCCTCTCGGGGCAATTTCGGATAAAATGGTCGGGGGAACCACACTTATAACAGTTTCGACTATTACCCCAACACTCTCTGGTGTGATATCTACCACAACTTGGACACTCCGGTTTGTTCTTTGGATTGCCCACACTTTCCATCGAAGTAGCTTGGACTCTCGAACCCGAACGAGTATTGCCCAAGTCTCGATGCGAATAACCCACTGGTGCTGTCGTCCTAGGACTCACTTCCTTGGACCTTTTCGACTGGGCTTGATACGACTTGCCCATCGACCTCTTTCTAGCATCTCGGTCTTCACTTACAGCCCTTCTCTTTTCTGTACTCAACTCTTCGGCCTTACTTGCCCTTTCGACCAACAGCACAAATTCTTTCAACTCCAAAATACCCACTAGGAGTTTGATGTCCTCATTCAGTCCGTCTTCGAACCTCTTACACAAAATGGTCTCTGTCGACACACATTCTTGAGCATATTTGCTAAGCCTAACAAACTCACGCTCATATTCCACTACTGACATTCTTCCTTGCATCAACTCAAGGAATTCCTTCCTTTTTCGATCAGTAAATCGTTGGCTTATATACTTTATCCGGAAATCTTCCAGAAAGAAGTCCCACATCACCCGCTCTCTCAGGACTACTGACGTCAATGTCTTCCACCAATGGTATGCCGAGTCCCTCAGTAAGGATACGACACACTTCAAGCTCTCTTCAGGTGTACAAGAGAGTTCCTCAAACATTCTCATCGAGTTCTCTAACCAGAACTCTGCCCTCTCAGGGTCATCATCAACCTTAGCTCTAAACTCCTCAGCCCCGTGTTTTCTAATCTTATCTATCGGGGGTTTTGATATCCTCACTACATCAATACCTTGAGGAGCCACAGGAAATGGCTAAGGTATAGGGGGAGGTGGAGGAGGTTGAGCATTAGGGTTCGCTCGGACGTAATCTGAGTACCAATTACTCATCATCTAGAGAAAGGCTTCCCGTGCCCCTTCCCCTTGACCCCTAGCCTCGGGTCCACTTTGAACAGTACGGTTCCTTGTGCGAGAGCCAGGTGCATTACTAGTCACTTCATCAAGAACAATGGATCGAAATCCATATTCTATATAAAATAAAATTTAAAATCATCAGAAGTCACCACACTATCATTGTACATTTATGGCATGTATAGCTAGACTCTTACACCCGCTACGGTAGTCCTAGAACGGACTAAACCATAGCTCTGATACCACTAAATGTAACACCCCTTACCCGTATTCAATGCCGGAACCGGGCACGAGGCGTTACCGTATTAAAATCCTCAAAATCGCTACTTAGGCTCAACATGACCACTCTCTTTGGCCATCACAACAACCTCAATCTCGACTTACGAGACCTCACTCAAACACTCGAGGGCTCTCGAGACCATATCGAAAACTCTTACAATCTTAAAATTTTTCTCTTTTATACAGGGCTCACACGCCCGTGTAAGATGATGCACGCCCGTGTGTAGACACACACGCCCATGCTCTCCAACCGTGGTGAACACTGACTTCACTTACATGGCCTAGAGTCTAGACACACGCACGTGTGGCTAACTCGTGGCCAACACTGATTAACCCACACGCCCTAGGCACACGCCCGTGTGGCCAGTCCGTGGTCTATTCTGATTTAAAATACTAACATGCAGGGGACACACGGTCAAGTCACACGCCCATGGGCTGACCGTGTGTCACACATGGCTTAGACACACGCCCGTGTGTCTATCCACATGGACAAGAACAAAGCTATATGCCAAGTTCTTTTCACCCTTCTAGCATACACAACATGCACTCATTCAACACATCCATAATCAACTCATATGAAGTACAATCTCACATAGATAACTACATCTTTTCATATAATAAAGTGCCAACAACTATGGCATTATACAAAATAGATTATCCATCTAAAGGCCAACACATCATAGCCATTTACAACAAAATTCACTAACTTGTCTAGCCCCTATACATGCCATATACAAAATATTGAGTCTCATGTACCAGTGTCTATGATAGTGTGGGCGATCTTCCAATTGATCCTCGTATCTCGATTCAACACTTTTGCTCTATAAGATAAGGGAAAAGAAAGGGAGTAAGCTTTGAGCTTAGTAAGTTTACACATAAACAATTAAGCACCATAGTATAAGCTAAACAACAATTAGCATTATACTAACATATAATGTACAACTATGCTTACTCTTTCTATCCCTTACCACATTTCCAACACCTCATGAGTCACTTACTCATAACCATTGACATGCACCCCTGCATTCAATATCACATTTACACAATATACAACATATCATTATTTCTCGATAATACATCCACACAGCTAATCCACACAGCAAATGTCTCGGTGGTTCCGCACTTAGCCCACCACAATCAATAAATAAGGTAGTATCGCACTTAGCCTACCATAAAGGTAATCGTAGTGGTTTCGCACATAGCCCACTAGACAATATACCCAACGATAGCATCGCACATAGCCAGCTCATCGTCATTATGCATTAAGATGGTATCGCACTTATCCCATCTTTTAGCATTATCACTACACATTCACATATCTATTTACTCAATCATTCATCCATTCACAAAATCTATCACTTTCATTCCACTTGAACCACATAGGTTCTCAATCATTCTCAACCATGCTATACACTAGCTAGCATTAACAAATTGTAAGTATGAATGCATTGTTTGTGTATAGACTTACCTCGATACTCAAAAGTATAGAAACGTGCAATTAGTCCACCACTTTGCTCTTGCCTCGGTTTCAATCCGGGCTTTGTCTTTCTTGATCTATAATGAATAAATCGGCTTATTCAATACACACATTGAACAAATTGACCCACATCTCATACTTTGGCAAAATTACTCTTTTGCCCCAAATCTTTCTCATAATTACACTATTGCCCCCAAGGCTCGTAAAGTGATTTTTATTCAACTTTCTAGCCTTTCATGCTTAGCCGAATCACTTACTCAACTAAAGAAATCATAAATTCTCATCACAACACACATGTATGACCAAACTCAAGATTTTTACAAACTAGTCCCTACATGCATTTTCTATGGAAACTCATTTAGCAAAAGATGTTTCTACTACATCAAGCTTTCATAATCTTCCATAAAACATCAAAATACATGCATGTCATACATGGCCACATTTTTGAACATCCATCATAGCTCATCAAATAGTTAAAAATAGCTTACTCATGCAACAAGGACTTTAAAAATACAAAAAATATCGAAAACGAGCCTAGATGCACTTACTAGCAAGCTTGAAATTTTTGAAGAACCCTAACAATGGCTCTCTCAAATTTTTGGCAGCCTTGGAGAAGAAGATAAATGAATTTTTTCATCTTTTCTCCTATTTTAATCACTTAATTGTTAAATGACCAAAATGCCCTTTTTGATAAACTTTCTATTTTAACTCACCCATGCCCAAATTTCTCCAAAAATTAGAAATTGGGAAAGTTGCTATTTAAAGACCTCTAATTAATATTCTAAAGCTATTTCACACAAATAGCTTCTAGAATCTCACATTTTGCAACTTTTGCAATTTAGTCCTTTTGGACAATTCAACCGCAATTTCACAAAATTGCTTCATGAAATCACACACTAACATGCATACATAGCATAAACCTCAAAACTCATTCATATACCTCGAATTTGTGGTCTCGCACCACTATTCCGACTAGGCCCTAAATCGGGATGTTACAAAAACATACTAATATATGCACCAATTAGTCATTAACCACACCATTTATTTCCATACTCAATTTCAACTCAAATAAGTCCATCTAAAATATAAATTTCACATCCCAAATTAGGGGTGTTCATTCGGTTAACCGACCCGAAATAACATTAACCGAATTAACCGACCTTTTAAAAATTTTAACCGTTAACCGAACCGAAATTTTTTCAAAAAAATTAACCGAATCAAAAATTTTTCGGTTAATTCGGTCGGTTAACCGAAAATTATATTTTTTTTTGGTTAAAAATTAACCGAATTAATCGGATTACCCGAATTACCCGAAATTAATCACTACATATTTAAAAAGATTACATAATTTTAGTTTTAGTTTTAGAATTTTATTTTTATTTATTAAATTATTTGTAATTTTTATGATTGGGTTGGATTGGGTAATTGGGTTGGGTTAGATATTTGGGTTTGGATTAGGTTTAGGGATTGGGTTTAGGTGAATAGTGGGCCTATTTATATATTATAATTTTATTTATTAATTTTTCGGTTAAACCGAAAAAATTTCGTAAATCGACCGGTTTCGAATCGAATTAACCGTTAACCGAAAAATCACAAAATAATTAACCGACCCCCGACCGAAAAAATTCGGTTAACCGACCGATTAACCGAATTCGGTCGGTTAACCAAATTTTTTCAGTTTTACCCGAATTTTGCACACCCCTATCCCAAATCATATAATCTATTCATCATTCATTCCTTACCAATTCTATCATGAAACATACCATTTCCACTTTGCTAATTTATGCCATAATGATTACTCAAATAGAACATACACATACACATATAAGTCATTCTTTCACATGTTCAAAACATATACCAAACCATCAAACTATCAAGCCAAATCACATGGAAAAGCCTATACACTTCAAAACATGCCATAATCACTAGCCTATACATGCCATATACCAAATTTATACAACTTCCAAAAGTACCAAAATAGATAGCCGATAGTGTGATTGAGTCGCTGATGATCCCCGGATTTGAGCTAGCTTTAAAGACAATGTAAAACAGAGAAACACTTTACACAGTAAGCTTTTAAAGCTTAGTAAGTTCGTAATATAATACATTTAACTCTATGATTCAAAATCAATATACTAATTAAACCATCACATAGATTATATTACAAGAATGCACAATCTCATCCTTAGCCATATGCTTACACAACTAACCATTTGTCCATAAATGATATCATCAACCACATAGGTTTCGAACATACCTTTGCCAACACTTAGTTAATTTTCATTCTTGTTACTCAATATTCGATACCACATTTCAATAAATCTTCGTTATCCCTTCGATTCAATCACACACTTAGTGCCCATTTCATAGTCGAAGCTTAAATATCATCTCACACTTAGTGCCTTTACATTAAACTGAATTTATCTCGATATCGCACACACAGTGCCAATCAATAAAGCCGAGGCTTCCATTACTTCGCACACATAGTGCTATTCACCTCTGTCCCGTTTCTAATTACGCACACATAGTGCCACATTTCTCAGTTCTATATATAGCATTTCTAATTCAATAATCACATATTCATTCATTTCATAACACTTAGACATAAATTTAACAACTCGTATTATATCCGAACTTACCTCAGACGTCGAAATAACAAAACGAGTCGATTAATCGAGCACTTTATCTTTGCCTCGATCTTGATCCAAATACCTCTTTTCTTGATCTATACATATTCAAATTTAGCTCATTCAATCACCAAATCATTCAATTTAGTCCAAACACACATATTTAGGGCATTTTACAAAATAGCCCTTACATTTTCACATTTTGACACTTTAGTCCCTATTTCATAAAATCATCAAATTCACATAATTTCACTTCACATATGCCTAGCCAAATTCTCCTTATGCTCATACAAGCCCATATATTTCATTTATTTCACATTTTAGTCCCTCAAAATATTATTTTCACAATTTAGCCCAAATTACTCAATTTCATCAAAAATCCAAATACAAACTATGTTAACCCAACATTAAGCTTTCATATTCCACCAACTAACAACACAAAGCTCACATATTCATCAATGGCACTTCTCAAAATTACCATCAAATTCTAAAATTAAAGCATGGGTTTGATAATACACTAAGCAACAATCACAAAAATGTAAAAATTATCAAAATCCGAAACCAAAACATACCTTAATTTTACTTAGCCAAGGCCGAATATCACAAAGCTTCAAACTTTATTTTACTTTTCTTATTTCGGTGGAAAGAAGATGAATATTGCTTTTTTTTTCTTATTTGTTTTATTTAATACATATTATTCCATCATTTACTAAATTACCCTTTGTTAAAACATTATTATTTCATTCATTTAATGGCTATATATGTCAAATTTCACTATCAAAGGTCTAATTACCACATAAGGACTCCTTGTTTAAAAAGCCATGCCAAATAAGCACTTTAAAAATCAGCACACAGCTTTTGCATTTTATACGATTAAATCTTTTTTGCAAATTAAGCACAAAATCGATAAAATTTTCACACAGAAATTTCACACATGCTTAATCATATACTGTAAACACCAAAAATAATATAAAAATATTTTTCCGACTCAGATTTGTGGTCCCGAAACCACTGTTCTGACTAGGGTCTAAACCGGGCTGTTACAATTATGGCCAACACAATAACAACATCTATCAAACTCACAACATTTACTAAGTCACAATTGACTACTTTCAATATACCTAATTGTACACCACTTTATCATTTCATCAATAGATCACATTTCCAAACAGGTCACATTCATGTCATAAATAACATTTCTATCATTCACCAAGCATACCATGACCATATCACCGAAATCATTACCACACATATATATATATACTTAGGCTTACAACCATGATAGCCCAAATAAACCAATCTATATGGCCAATTATCAAAACAAGCATTTGGCAATCACAAGCCAACACATTGGCTACAATCACAATGACACATTTAACAAATGACTAAGTCCCTATACATGCCATAAACTCAAAACACTTGAATTCATTAATACCCAAAATGATAGCTTGATAGTGTGATAGGATCTCCGACGATCTCCAACCCGAGCTAGCTTAATAACCCTATAAGACATTGGAAAGGAATGAGGTAAGCTATATATATATAACTTAGTAAGTCCGTACGAAAATAATATGCAACTCTTACAAATCTTTTATCAAGTCCAACAATTTAAACACAAGATAATACAAATTACTATAAATCTTACAGTTATAATTCTTATTCAATCATAATATTTACTCTATCAACTTATAAGCATAATTTAACATATCTTGGCATTAGCCTAACAACCATAATCTCTCCTTTGTAACATATTACAGCAAATAACAAATTATTTCAAGCCTCATAGTAAGCATGCACATTAATTATGAGTATTTACATAGACTTACCTCGATACTCAAAAGTAAAGAAAAGTGCAATTTAGTCCACCAATTTGCTCTTGCCTCGGTTTCAATCCGGGCTTTGTCTTTCTTGATCAATAATGATAATTCAACTCATCAATATACACATTGACTAAATTGACCCACATCTCATACTTTGGCAAAATTACCCTTTTGCCCCTAAACTTTCTCCTATTTACGCTATTGCCCCAAGGCTCGTAAAGTGATTTTTATTCAACTTTCTAGCCTTTCATGCTTAGCCGAATCACTTACTCAACTAAAGCAATCATCAATTCTCACTATATCACACATGTATGACCAAACTCAAGATTTTTACAAACTAGTCCCTACATGCATTTTCTATGGAAACTCATTTAGCAAAAGATGTTTCTACTACATCAAGCTTTCATAATCTTCCATAAAACATAAAAATACATGCATGTCATACATGGCCACATTTTTGAACATCCATCATAGCTCATCAAATAGCTAAAAATAGCTTACTCATGCTACAAGGATTTCAAAAATACAAAGAATATCAAAAACGGGGCTTAGATGCACTTACTAGCAAGCTTGAAAATTTTGAAGAACCCTAACAATGGCTCTCTCAATTTTCGGCAGCCTTGGAGAAGAAGATGAATGAATTTTTTCATCTTTTCTCCTATTTTAATCACTTAATTGTTAAATGACCAAAATGCCTTTTTTGATAAACTTTCTATTTTAACTCATCCATGCCCAATTTTGTCCAAAAATTAGAAATTGGGAAAATTGCTATTTAAGGAGCTCTAATTAATATTCTAAAGCTATTTCACACAAATAGCTTCTGGAATCTCACATTTTGCAACTTTTGCAATTTAGTCCTTTTGGACAATTCAACCGCAATTTCACAAAATTACTTCATGAAACTTTCACACTAGCATGCATACATAGCATAAACCTCAAAAACTCATTCATAAACCTCGGATTTGTGGTCTCACACCACTATTCCGACTAGGCCCTAAATCAGGATGTTACAACATTTATCCTTCTATCCATCATATCCATCGATTTATTCAATCCATCTTCCACATTTAAATTTCGTCTATTTATTTATTATTTTTATTTGTTCTTTGTTCTTTGTTCTTAAATTTCTTCTTTTACTTTTTCTGACTTCTTTATTACTAAATTTATTTATTTCTTCTTTCCAGATCAGATCCAAATATTTCCTTTTCAAGTCGAATAACTTGAATTTGATCCGTTTCCGCCTTCATTCCGTATCACACACAACCGTGTCGCCTTTCCATACGCCCGTGTGTAAACCACATCACCTATTTTGTCAAAAAATCGTTTTAATGACCTGGTTTTACATATTTTACTTACCCATTAAAGTTGAAATAGCTACAATTAATTACCACAAACATCCACACATCTCCAATTTAATTTATTTACAACAAATATGCAACAATTAATCAAAATTTAACACCCAATTACACGCTTAGCAAACACCAATTAATTCACACAAGCTACATTCCTTAGTCGCAAGCAATCCACTCCTTGGTAAGCTTCAATTAAACATTGTTAGTATAAAATACATGCTTCATACACCATGTTATCAACCACCGTACGAACACTCATCAACATACCATAAATCAAACATCAATTAGCCATAAAATCATGTATTAAAGCAATTATAAAATCACCAAAATTAAAGTCCAAAATTTAATATCGAATGTCCATTACAAGTAAAATAACACTAGTCCCAAAAGCATCACAATGCCCATATATACTCTCTAAAGTAAATCTCTTAAGCCACTACCTAGCCTTATTCTTGGATCGCCCTTGCACTCGCTTCTCGACTCCTTACGCCCGAAAATTCTTTACCTTAAAAAGCTCAGTGAGTGATAGTAAAAACATCAAGTAATTTGCGCCCATACATGCATAAATCAAAGCAATTAAGAATTAAATTTTCAATTACAACATGTTAACATTTCACCATAACATCACATGCTATTTCAAGATTTAAGAATTATTTTTTCCATGGGATGTAAAATCGTTTTTTAACACATAAACATTCAATTATATTGACACAATCAATCAGTTATATTGGCATAATACATCCATGACAATAAGTAAATGTGTGACCATACATTGGATAAACGGATTTCCGAACTCCCACAAATCAAATATAGTCCTCCGAATTGAGCGGGTCGAAGCCACACGCTCCCCTATAGCACCTCAAATAACTCGATGAGTGGAGACTCAAGCTCAACACTCCCTTATCTACTCCAAACAAATCAGTCCACCGAGAGCCATATGCTCAAAATATTAAAAATAATGGTGAGTACTCACAAATCCTATGGCATGCCAACTATATCCAATCGATCCAGCATGCAATGTTGCCAATATAATCATACATACAAGGCATAAAATATGTTGTTTAATCACTTAATTTAGGATGGTAAAATGCAAGCAAAAGCATGTTGCTAAGCAATTTTAACATCAATAAAATTAAGCATAGAAAATATAACCAATTAGAACACCTTTATCAAATATTCAATAAATCAACAATTCATGCTCCAAATATCAATTTATTCCATACAGTTTAATCATGCTAAAAGCATAATACACAACTTACCAAACCAATTGCCATTTTGCTCTTTTGTAAAATAAAACCTATTTTTGCAAATCCAACCATCCAATATGCAATTAAGTCATTAATAACACCAATTAAACCTTTAATTTAACACATAATAAGGCCAATTTACCAAATTGCCCTTAATATCACTCACCTCCACACTTAACTCTTTAAGCAAAAATGTGTTCAAACAAGCAAGTTTGAACTTCAATTCTGATTTGCACGCTCTTCCTCTTGATGTGGAGCTTTAACAGAGACAAAATATGCATTACAAACTAACAATAGCAATAAGAAACACAAAATTTGATAAAGTATACGAATCTAAATCATTGCTCTAAACAACCTTACCGATGTTGCACAACTAAGCCGAAATATGGAATTCCTCAACTAAACTCTCTTTTCAGCACCTCAAACCACTTCTAATCTTCATTCCTAGTTCAATAACATGTATTCTAAGTATTAATTTCATAATTTAATCCGTTTCATAATTTTCCGAAAAAATCATCCATGTTCTTGATCAAATTCGAATTTCTCAAAATTGATCCATAAAACATGTTTGATCTTTTGGTTTAAGATCAAAAACCTCTTATTAGACCTATTTTGAGCTTAGACATCCATTAATATTTGGATTCCAGCTCAAAATTAAAGATCCACTATTGTTGATCCTCAAGTTCAAGAAAGAAGAAATTAAAGTTGAAAATCCATTATAGTCACTTTAATTAACAAATAATGATTGAAATCAACTTAAAAACAAGTTTAGAGATGAGGAATACCTTCAATTGAACTCAAAGCATTGATTTGGAATTTTGAATCAAAATGCTTGATGAAATTCAGATGACTTTTTGCACAACTTTGGAAATTATTTCGAGAGATTTTAGAGAGAATTTTGGGAGAGAAAAGGTTTAAATATATTCTGTGATATTTGGTTTATGAAAACAAGCAAAACAACGAGAGAAAAAACTATCAATTCGGGTGAAAAATGAGTGAAAAGTGAGGTAGTTGCAGAGTTTTTAAAACTGGAAACCCCCACCTGATTTTCAACATTTGGGGAATTTGCCATCAGGCCACTCCCCTTTTCCCTTGTTTTACAATTTGCTCCTTTCTGTCCAAAATTTCGAAAATATGATTTATTTTCTATAAAACCTCTTAGACATTTCCCTTGTTTTCAAATTAGTCCCATTTAATTAATATTTTAAATAACCCAATTAAACCCCCATTTTAAATTAATTTTAAATTCTAATTTAACCCAAAATATTTATTTTTACCCAAAAATTATTTAAACCTATAAAATTAATTTTTCTAAAAATATTTTTATTTTCTGGAATATTAATTATCGATTTTTAAATGAAATTATGCTAACTAATTAAGAATATAAAGCTCTAATTGATCTGATTAATTCCCAATTTTCTCTCAGGACCCGGTAAACTTACACGAAACTACTAGACTTATTTTCGGGGCCTTACAGTGGTGTTATTGAAAATTGGAAGAAAAGTAAAAATATGATTGGAAGGTAAATACTGGGGAAAAGTCCGATGGGTTAACGATTAATTTATGAAGCCCGACTCCTCTTCTTCCAGCAAGAAAACAAACATACCTGCAAAAAAGAAAAAAAGAAAAAGGAATAGAGTTTATTAAACAAAGCAAATGAAAGAACTAATACAAATTTAAATTTGAGAAAAATAAAGCAAAAAGAACTATCGAGATGCATAAGTTAAACATCTCAGAGATCAATGGACTGTTTATTTCGAGTCATAGGAGCACCCCAGTAATGCTTCATGCGTTGTCCATTGACTTTGAATGTAGTCCCAGTCCTTATATCTTTGACATCCACAGCTCTATGAGGGTATATGCGGTTTACTTCAAAAGGTCCTGACCAACGATATTTTAATTTGCCAGGGAACAATTTGAGCCTAGAGTTGAACAACAACACCTATTGTCCTGGATCAAGTTGCCGTGGCATAATCCTGTTATCATGCCAGCGCTTGGTCTTCTCTTTATACAGTCTAGCATTCTCATATGCTTTGGCTCAGAATTCTTCCATTTCATTTATCTCTAATAACCTTTTATTGCCAGCAACGATCCATTCCATATTCAGCTTCTTAATGGCCTAAAA
The DNA here is from genome assembly GCA_025698515.1 of Gossypium sturtianum. Lineage (NCBI taxonomy): Eukaryota > Viridiplantae > Streptophyta > Magnoliopsida > Malvales > Malvaceae > Gossypium > Gossypium sturtianum. The sequence continues at coordinate 136,620,997 of CM046950.1, read as the reverse complement.
TGCTTTATGCTCCTGCTCAACGGGTAGGTGACATGGCTTCCCATGAACAAGATTAAAAGATGACATCCCCAACGGTGATTTGAATACAGTGAGATAAGCTCACAAAGCTTCATCCAATTTGGATGACTAGTCTTTGAGAGTTGGGTTCACCACTTTTTCCAGGATCTGCTTAAGTTCTCTGTTAGAAATTTCAGTTTGTCCATTTGTCTGGGGTTGATATGCTGTGGAAATCTTGTATTTCACCCCATACCTATGCAAGACATTAGCAACTAATTTGCAATCAAAATGAGAGCCTTCATCATTGATAATTGCGCAAGGTGTACCAAATCTTGTGAAGATATTTTTGTGCAAGAATTTCATCACTGACTTGGTATTATTAGTAGGGAGAGCTATAGCTTCAACCCACTTTGAGATATAATCTACTACCACAAGTATGTAGAAGTTTCCTAAGGAAGGTGGAAATGGACCCATGAAATCTAGTCCCTGTACATCAAACACCTCAACCCTTAAGATATTTTGCAATGGCATTTCATGTCGCCTAGATAAATTACCCATTCTTTGACAACAATCACATGACTGCTAGAATGCATGAGCGCCTTTGAATAGACTCGACCAATAAAAGGTAGATTGGAGAACCTTGGCAGTAGTTCTCATTCCTCCGAAATGTCCTCTATAAGGAGCAACGTGACAATGTTGCAGGATGCTATGAATCTCATCATCAGGAAAACATTTCCAAATAATCTTGTCAGTGCAATTCTTGAATAGGAAAGGCTCATCCTAGTATTAATGCCTGTCATCATGAAGAAATATCCGTCTTCTTTGGCTGTTAAAATTAAGGGGCAGCAAGAAATATCCATCTTCTTTGGCTGTTAAAATTAGGGGGCATCAACCCACTCATTAGGGAATTCACCATATCGACATACCAAGGTAATGCCGTGGCAACCAATAGTTGCTCGTCTGGGAAATCTTCCTTAATAAGTTGAGCATTTCCATCTTCAAGTCCAGCTTCTAATCATGACAAGTGATCAACCACTTGATTCTCAGTCCCTTTTTATCTCTGATTTCTAAATCGAATTCCTGAAGCAACAGTATTCACCAGATCAACCTTGGCTTGGAGACCTTCTTGGTTACTAAATACTTGATAGCAGAATGGTCTGTGTAGACTGTGACCTTGGTACCAACTAGATAGGATCTGAATTTATGGAACACGAATACCACAACCAATAACTCTTTTTCGGTGGTGGTGTAATTGAGCTGCGAAGTTTAGGATCCTACTTATTTAGTATATAACATGAAATACCTTGTCCTTCTTTTTCTCCAACACTGTACCTATAGCAAAGTCGCTAGCGTCACACATAAGTTCAAATGGTAGTGTCCAGTCCAAAGCTATCACAATAGGTGCTATTACTAGTCGTTTCTTTAATTCTGTGAAAGCTTGCAAACAGGGTTCATCAAGATTGAAGGGTCTATTATGCTCTAGCAATGCACACAGGGATTTGGATATCTTCGAGAAGTCCTTAATAAATCTTCTATAAAATCCTACATGGCCTAAGAAACTCCAGATACCTTTTACACTGGTGGGAGGTGGCAATTTGCTTATCACCTTGATTTTTGCTTTGTCAACTGCAACCCCTTGCTGTGATACTTGATGTCCAGAAACAATGCCTTCATAAACCATGAAATGACATTTTTCCCAATTTAAGACCATATTTGTTTCTTCACAATGATAAAGAACCAGCTCCGAATTTTTTAAGTAGCCTTCAAAGGTGTTGCCAAACACGAAAATTACCATGTCAGAGAAAATTACCATGTCAGAGAAAATTACCATCATACAATGCTGAAATATTACCGGGGCATTACACAATCTGAATGGCATTCGTCTAAACACAAAAGTTCTGTATGGAAAGGTGAAAGTGGTCTTCTCTTAGTCATTGGGATCTATGGTGATCTGGTTATACCCTAAATAACCATCCAAGAAACAATAGAAGGCTTTCCTAGCTAATCTATCCAACATTTGATCTATGAAAGGTAAGGGAAAATGGTCCTTCCAAGTTGCCTTGTTAAGCTTGCAATAGTCATTGCATACTCTCCATCCCGTAAAAGTACGAGTTGGTATGAGCTCGTTGTTATCATTGCTAACCACTGTGACACCTCCTTTCTTAGGTACACATTGTACAGGACTCACCCACGAGCTATCAAAAATAGGGTATATAATCCTAGCATCAAGCCATTTGATAATCTCCTTCTTGACAACTTCCTTCATGATGAGGTTCAACCTTCTATGCTGTTCAATTGAAGTGCTATGACAATACTTCAGCAAAATTTTATGCATGCAGACAGTAGGGTTGATTCTTTTGATGTCAGCAATTGCCCATTCTAATGGATTTTTAGATTGTCGGAGAACATCTAACAACATGGTCTCTTGATCAGGTGTCAACTCTGTAGAGATAACTACTGACAAAGTGTTATTGTCTCCCAAATAGCATAATTTAAATGCAACGGCAGAGGCTTTAACTCCAATATGGGAGGTTCCTCTACAGAAGGTTTAGGAATTTTGAAAGAACGATTATATAAATCTAAGGATTCAAATTTTTTCCATGGTCTATCCACAAGTTGCTTGGTCTTCATAAGTTCACCATCTATCATAGTTTTCTAGTCTTTCAATACGATAAACATTGCATCTGTACATGCACAATTTCATATGCCTCTGAAAATAACAGAACATATATAATACCCAGAAGAGATTGCTGTAATATACTTAATTATAATAGCTGTATTCAAATATCTTTGCAATTTCATCACTATTCCACTGACTAATAAAGTCATCGATAATCTTACATTATTCAGTTCACTGAAAGAGTCAAATTAGAAGAATTTTTTACTAATCCGTTCTGTAAATATCATACCTGAATAAGTCGATTACTCACGAATAACTTCTTCCTTAACAATAACATCACATATTCAGAAAGATTTTCAGAAAAATATAATATCTCTTTTAATACCATTTTTACTTAGTAACCCATTCTCAATTCTGACTACATCATTAATCATTCAGCCTTTGAACTTTTCTTTCACACTTATGAACTTAGTCAACATAAATCTTGTGAATTTTCATCGTATAAAACTATACTGGTAAGGGGGTGGAGATCGTAAGCCTCAAAATTTAACTTTCATAAATACACACATATCACTTAACATGTATCATTAACATGTTCATTATAAACATTTATTTCATACCTTTATAAATCTCGTTCCATCATAAGTAACATTTTTTTTTACCCAGGCACGTGAGCATCACTTTCAACAGTACCAGAATTAGCTCGGTTGGAAAGCATCTCTGTCTATTTGTAAAACAATTTTCATCAGAGTCGGGACATATCACACTATCACAAGTTATATAATGGCATGTATTTCTAGACTCCACATATGCTACGTTCAGTTCGAGAACTGACTAAATCGTAGCTCTAATACCACTAAATGTAATACCCCTAACCCATATCTGCCGCCGAAATAGGGTTACAGAATGTTACCAGAGAATTTCAGAACATTTACAGACATTTCATATTACTCACTATTTATTTATGGAGATCATTCAAAATGTCCCTAAATTGGACCCTCGAGGCCCAATACGAGCATTGTAATATAGTCGGGACTTAATTGGGATCTCTAAGAATTTTTCGTGAAATTTCAAAATTTTTCCAAGGTGCAGGGCTCACATGCCCGTGTGGTTCGAGGAACACACCCGTGTGACCCTGGGACACGCCCATGCTACAGGCCGTATTCGACCCCGTGTAACTCTCTGACTTGTGCACACGGCCATGCCACATGCCCGTGTACTAGGCTGTGTGGTTAATTAATTCATTTTGAAATTAGGTGTAGGTTTCACACGGCCAAGATGCACGCCCGTCTTCTAGGCCGTGTAGCACACACGGCTGAGACACACGCCCGTGTCTCTGCCCGTGTGCTCAATTCTGAGCATTCTGTTTCCTCAAATTTAAGATACAAGGGACACACGGCCTAACCACACGCCCATGTATCAGGCCGTGTGTCATACACTGTAACACCCTTTACCCATATTCAACACCGGAACAGGGCTCGAGGCATTACTAGACTTATAACACAAGCATTCTTACAATTCCGAGTCATAAATTTTCATCCAAATTAAAACCATTCATATTCAATCATAAAGTCTCTTATACGAGCCTACGAGGCCCAAAATATGCTTTGGAGGTGGTTCGGGACTAAACCGGGAACTTTAGAAAATTTTACAAAACTTAGAAAATTTTTCATGTTACAAGAGTCACACGCCCGTGTGACCCTTAGACACGCTCGTGCTACAGGCCGTGTTCAAAATAGGGTGCTCTCTGACTTGTGCCACATGATCATGCCACACGCCTGTGTGCTAGGCCGTGTGGTCGATTTAATTTTCATAATTTTTCATAAAATAGGTGCAGACTTCACACGGCCGGGGCACATGCCCGTGTTCAAGGTCGTGTAGCACACACGGTCGAGACACACGCCTGTGTCTCTACCCTTGTGCTCAATTCTGGACATTCTGTTTTGAAACAATTAAGGTGCAGGGGACACACGGCTGAACTACATGCCCGTGGGGCAGACTGTGTGTCACACACGGCCTAGACACACGCCCGTGTGTCTACCCGTGTGGACAAAAAGAAGGCTATTACCAAGCCATTTGCCACCCTTTTAATGCACACACCTACATAACATAACATAGCACAAATTCAAGTTTATACATACAACCAAATCATCCACAACCAAGACATCAACACATCATTCATATGCAAACATCTATCATACATAAGCGTCACATAACTTACCAACTCAAATCATGCAAGTTTCCACATTCATGAAAGGCTTCATCATATGAATATACTTATACCAATGTTAGCCAATTTCAAATGGCCTTATACAAAATGAACTTCTAATCAACATAGGCCAACACATTTGGCCTAATTAATTATGACACATAAAAAATGACCAAGTCCCCTATACATGCCATAACTCAAAATGTTGAATTCATTAATACCAAAATAATTGTTGATAGTGTGTATGGATCTCCGACGATCTCCGCAACTCAAGCTAGCTTGGTGACACTATAAGACAAGAGAAAGGAAGGGGAGTAAGCTATATAGCTTAGTAAGCTCGTATGCAAGAAATAAGCAACCTTACCATGCACATAACATTCAAGTAATATAACATAATTAAATGTACAATTACCATGGTCTCATAATCATAACTCATTCCATCACAAAACTTACCTCATATTCATCATTTCAAACATTTAATAGATATGAGCTTCAAGTACATACCTGTACCATCTCAAAATGAATTTACACATAATTTCATCTTTGACATACCCGTGAACCACTTGGAATAATATTGCCGGGTACTCGGGATTCTTGCACACTAAGTGCCACAAATGTAGCCAATGCTACCTCAATCTCATATCACATAGTTGCTCGCACTCGAGCTATCAACGGGCCTGCTTACACAAGCTGTCAGTCAAGACGTAGCTACTCGGTGCTGCTCACACAAGCTGTCAAGTATCCAAAACATATGTCGGTATACTCAGCCACCGGTAGGACGTACAAGACCAGCACCTGGATCACATAGTCACATAACACATACTAACCCTAGTGACATGTCACTTGTATCCTACCTTATTCCTAAGGTTCAAACGGGATTTCTTGCTTATCGATTTGTCTTCGTACTCATTCGTAGAATTGTACTCATTCACAAAATCAAACATACAATTCATGAAATATTAAAGCATTTAAATACAATTATTCTAAAGCTTATTTTTAACATACGAACTTACCTCGGTATAAAATGGCTAATAGTTCGATTTAGTCCACAACTTTGTTCTTTCCCCGGTCTAGGTCAGAACCTCGTCTTTCTTGATAATAATATCAAATTTAACTTATTCAGTTATCACATTATTCAATTCAGTCCAAAAATCACATTATGGAAAAATTATATTTTTGCCCCTAACTTTTCAACTTTTTACATTTTAGTCCCTAGGCTCGTAAAATGAAATATAGTCAATTTCTTCAAAACCCAGGCCTAGACGAACCATTTTCATACTCATAACAGCCCACATTCTTCATTAAATCATACTTCTACTACATATTTTACAACTTTTACAAATAGGTCCTTTTAGGTATTTTCATCAAAAATCACTTAGTAAAAGTTGTTTATCTAACATCAAACATACATAATCTACCATTAGACATCAAAATACACAAATATCTAACATGGGTAAAATTTTAGACTTTGACATCTTTTCAAATTAGTCCTTGAAATAGCTAGGTTAGGTTGTAAGGATCTCAAAAACATAAAAATCATTAAAAACGAGGCTAGAACGGACTTACAATTGAGCTTGAAAGCTTGGCCAAAACCCTAGCTATGGCTTCCTTGAGAATTTCGGCTATGGGGGCTGAAATTAGAAAGATAAACATCTTTTATTTGTTTTATTTTGCCTTTATTTACCAAATGACCAAAATGCCCTTCACTTAAACTTTGATATTTTTCCCTAACCATGTCCATTTTTGTCCATAGTGAGACTTAATGGTTTAATTACCACCTAAGGACCTCTAATTTAAAATCTCATAGCAATTGGACACCTTTAACATATAGAATTAAAGTTTTGCACTTTTACAATTTAGTCCCTTTAACTAAATTGAGTGCCCAAATGTCAAAATTTTCGAACGAAATTTTCAAGAAATCGTTCCATAAAATTGTAGACCATAAAAATATAATAAAAATGAATTTTACTGTATCGGATTTGTGGTCCCGAAACCACTATTCTGACTAGACCCAAAATCGGGTTGTTACACACACGGTTTAGACACACGCCCGTGTGTCTGTCCGTGTGGACAAAATAAAGCCATTTCTAGCTTCATTTCTAACCCAAGATTTTTCACCAAGTTCCTGTACTAACTTACATCCAAATACTAACCAATCCAAGCATTGAATCCAAGCAATTTATAACATATAACATGATATATTGTTACATGCATTCATGCTAAAATCTTACCTTTTATAAGCATACTCATTTAACCTTTTTCAATCAATCAATAATAAACACTTATGTTATCCATAAAATGAACTTGATACATATATATACATATACCAAGACATAATCACCACTAGCCATTTCAATGGCTAGATTACAATAATCATTTATATTTACAATGCCAATATGGCCAATTTAACCTATACATGCCATTATAACCATAATTGATTTACCATATGTACCGAAATAGGCCGATGGATAGTGTGAGTGATCCCTGCCAAGCTTCCAATCCAACGAGCTTCTAATTTACTCTAAAATAGGGAAATAAAACTAAGTAAGCATTACGTGCTTAGTAAGTTTGTATAACATGGTACTTAACTTACCATTCATTCTATTTTGAGGTAACTACGTAAAGCATAGTCAATCAATTTGCCCTCAAGCCCTACACATATCCTCATTTCCCTTGTTAGTCATATATTCCATAATAACATCAAAACATATATGGGCTCAACAACAATCAAGTTTCCAGGCACTTTTGCTTTCTTCAACATGTATTCATTAAACATGTATAATTTCATAATAGTTCATCTCGAGTTTAGATCATTTCATATCAAACTTTACCCATATCACTCGGAATATCAAGGTCACGATTAGAACACTCAAGGTGTACAAGTATATAATCAAGGATGTACATACTCATTAAATAAATTCCATGTACAATATCATCATTTCCTATTTCCACATATCAATTGTCACGTATCGACATTTTCATGTATTTCAGGCCGTTATGTGTAATAACTCATTTCTTATTCATTTCTTCACATGTCACAAACTTTTACCCGTTGAATTTATTCGAAATATCGATGGGTACACAGGTAGTACACTTGAGGTGTACAAATCAGAATCCGTCAATTCATGTCCAATGGTACCCATAAGGTACTATTTCAGAGAGTACACTCTCGAGCCACATATATAAAACCAATAGGATTACCAGTCCAGGTTAAATCCTTTTTATGACTTATGCTCTAAAGAGCTTGATCTGGATTACCCGTCCGGGCTAAATCCAATCAATAACATATGCTCGAGAGGACTTATATCAGGATTACTCGTCCGGGCTAAATCCTTTCATAAATGAGGTCAATAAGATTACTCGGTCGAGCTAAATCCCGTCAGCAACAAATGTAGGACCTCATTCATTTCGTGAAATCACATAACCATCAATTTTGATTATTCAAACGGGATTTAACATTTTTCGAACATAAATACCCATGAGATTATTTCATCTATTTATAAAAAATGTAACAGCCTGATTTACGGCCTAGTCAGAATAGTGGTTGCAAGACCACAAATCTGAGGTAAAAATATGTATTTTATGGTTTTTATAAGGTTTATGGCATGCTTGCATTATCATGTGAAAGTTTTATGACGAAATTTTATTAATTAGTGGTCAATTTGTTCATTAGGACTAAATTGCAAAGATTGAAAAATATGAGATTCTAGAAGATTCAAGTATGAAATAGCATTAGAAAAATTGTTAGAGGTCCTTATTTGAAAATTAGACCATTATTTGTTAAGATGGACAAAAATAGGCATGGGAAGGAAAAATCTCACGAAAGGGGCCTTAAGGGCATTTTTGTCTTTTGGTTAATAAAAGAATTAAAAGGGAAAAAGATGTCAGAATTCATGTCCATCTTCTCCATGCTAGCCGAAAATTTCAAGGGCACCATAGCTAGGGTTTCTTCATCTTTCAAGCTTGATTGTAAGTACCTCTTAGCCCTGTTTTTAATGTTCTTCGTATTTTTGAGATCCTCGTATCTCGGTTTAGCTATTTCTAGCTATATTTTGAGCTAGGGTTCATGTTCAAAAATTTACCCATATATGACATACATGTATTTTGATGATTAAAAGAGGAATATGGAATTTTAATGCATGATGAACATCTTTCTCTAAGAGATTTTCATGGAAAATTCATAAAAAGGACCAAATTGTAAAAGTCATGAAAGTGGTCATAAAAGTGTGAACTAGTGGAAATTGTGGGCTGTGGTAGTTATGAAAATGGTTCGGCTAGGCTTGAAATACAAAGAAATTGGATAAAAATCATTTTACGAGCCTAGGGGTAAAAGTGTAGATGTGTAAAAGTTTAGGGGTAAAATTGTAATTTTGCCAAAGTATGATTCATGGGTTATTTTAATCAATGTGATTATTAAACAAGTGAAATTGTTATTATAGATCAAGAAACATGAAGGCCGGACCGAAACCGAGGCAAGAACAAGGTGGTGGACTAAATTGGACAATTCCACATATATTTTGGTACCGAGGTAAGTTTGTGTGAAATTAAAGCTATATAATGTTATTATGTTTTAATTGCTTGATATTATGAGAAATGAATATTATTTCTATGAAATCGATTAATGATACCTCAGCGAGAGTATAATGAAATTATGTTAAGTTGAAGTCCCGGTTGGACATTAGGAATTGCAAGGATACCATTGTCACAACATGAGATAAAGAGGGTCCCGTGTAAGACCATGTCTGGGACATGGCATCAGCACCAAATGAAGGTCCCGTATAAGACCATGTCTGGGACATGGCCTCGGCACTGAAGAAAGATCTCGTGTAAGACCATGTCTGGGACATGGCATCGACATCGATATACCATCTCGTATAAGACCATATCTAAGATATGGCTTCGAGATCGAGACATGAGATCCCGTGTAAGACCATATTTGGGATATGGAATTGGCATCGTGTTACATGTATGATGAGATTGAGTATCCTTCGACATTCCAAGTAGTTCAACTGGTAAAGAGCTAAGTTTATGTTAAAGATGACAAGAGCAAGTCTATGTTCAAGAGATTAAAAGTGCTAAAGTTATGTGATGAAGTGATGCAGGTACCCATGAGTAACTTACGAGAAATGAATGCGAAATGTGAAATGTGATTTGTAAGAGTAAGCTTGAATAAGTTATGTCGATGTGCTTGAGAATTTGTGTATTATTTGGTGTGATGAATGGATGTTATCATGAGCCTTTATGTTGCTATTTATTTCATGCAAACTTACTAAGCTTTATGCTTACCCCTCTCTTTTCCCTTTTCCTTGTAGTATCGCCAAGCTAGCTCAAGGATCGTAGGACGTCGGAGTTCGGATCACAGTATCAACTACTCTTTGGTATAGCAAAGTTTGATTAATTTTGGGTATGGCATGTATAGGAACTTGGTCATTTTGTGATATGTCATAATTGTTAGCCAATGTGTGGCTATTAATGTCATTTAATTCATTTTGTAAATGGCCATTGAAATTGGCCGATACTTGATAAGTATTTATAATCAATGATGATGAATTTATGAAGTATAAGTATGTGCAATTGGTTGAATTACGTATGAAGATTTTGCATGATTAAATAGGGTGTTGTTATGGTGTGGATGTTTTGCTTCTAGATATTAGAAGTGCCTTATTGTTATGTTTTGTGATGCATTAAAATGGTTTAAGTGTGGTTGCTTTTCAGGGTGGCAATTGGCTTGGTAAATAGCCTTATAATTATCCACACGGGTAGACACACGGGCGTGTGTCTAGGCCGTGTGTGACACATTGTCAGCCCTATGGGTGTGTTGATAGGCCGTGTGTCCCCTATATTTAATTTACAAAAAATTTAGTTCGTCACACTGGCCAGCACATGGGCGTGTGACTAGGCCGTGTGATCCTAGGTTTGCTGACGTCATAAACATAATACTAAGGTTTTCACACACGGGCTAAGACACGGGCGTGTCATGGCCGTGTGAGGGACACGGGCCATAGACATGGGCGTGTGCCAGGCCGTGTGAAAACCCTTGTAGGTTCGAAATGAAAAATAAAATTCACACGGACTAGGAACACGGGCGTGTGTGACTACACGGCCTGCCCACACGGGCATGTCTCTCTCCACACGGGCGTGTGGTCCTGCCTCAAGCAAAAACTTTCTAAGTGTTCGTAAGTTTCCGGTTAAATTCCGAACCATCCTTTAAGTATGTTTCAGGTCTCGTAGACCCATAGTAAGGACGTTAAGAGTTCAAATGAAAAAGTTTAAGTTGAAAAGAAAGTTCATTGCCCGATTTTGTATGACTAAGTAAGTTAAGTCCAGTAATGCCTTGTACCCGATTCCGGCATCGAATACGGGTAAGGGGTGTTACAAAAAATGTATCCAATAATTCCTTTAATCACATTTACCATTCAAACCAAGTACAAGAATAACATTTTATCATTTAAATCAGGCATTTTCATTTATCTAGTATTCTCGGATATGTTTACAGGACTTGTGATATACACATTCAATACAAGCATATGAATATACATAATTTAGTTACACGAACTTACCTCGACAAATGTTTGTGTACGTAAAATCTACTAATCCGACATTTTCCTTTTTTCCTCGTTCTAGCTCCGAATTTGGTCTATCCGGATCTATACGAGTAAATTTAACATCAATTTATCATATTTCACATTCAAGTGGACTCAATTTTCATCCTCGGCAAAATTACTATTTTGCCCCTAACTTTTCCATAAATTCCCATTTCGTCCCTAGGCTCAGAAAATGAAATTTGTGCAATTTACTCCCTATTCCAAGCCTAACCAAATTTCATCTCAAAATTTACAGCCCATGTATTCATAAAAATTTAGATTTTTTCATCAAATTTCACAACTTTGCATTTTAGTCCCTAAATCATGTTTTCATTAAAAATCACGTTGTAAAAGTTGTTTATCTATCAACAACCTTTCATTTTCTACCATAAATTTCAAATTTTCAGCATATTCATCCATGACCCATTTTCCATACTTTGATAACTTTTCAAATTAATCCCCGAAATAGATAGATTAAGCTATCCCGATTTCAAAAATATCAAAATTACTAAAAACGGGACAAGAAAACTTACCCAATTGAGCCATGAAAGCTTCTTCTCTCTCTCCTACGGTTTCCATGTATTTTGGGATTGAAGATGACATAAAATAAGATGATAATTCTTTTATCATCTTTTAATTAATTACTTTTAATTAATTCTAATTTTCCATGGATGAATCATCCAAAAAATATCTACATACTTTTCATTTATGGTCTAATTACCATATAAGGACCTTAAGTTTTGAATTCCATAGCTATTTGATCCTTATAGCTACTAGAATTCAACTTTTGCATTCTATGTGATTTAGTCCTTCTCGTAATTAAGTACATAATCGGTAAAATTTTCTTATCAAAATTTTCACATGACTTTTCTAACATAATACGGTCCATATAATAAAATAAAAATAAATTTTATTTTTGACTCGGATTTGTGGTCCCAAAACCACTGTTTCGATTTCACCGAAATTGGGCTGTTACAACTCTCCCCCATTAAGGAATTTTCGTCGTCGAAAATTTTACCAGTAAAGAGATTCAGATATTACTTTCTCATAGTTTCCTCCAGTTCCTAGGTAGCTCCCTCTATATCATATCATTTTTAGAAAACTTTTATTAAAGCTACCTTTTTATTTCTCAGTTTTTCTCTTCAAGTGCCAGAATTTTAATCAATCTGTAAGTCGTGTCAGGCTGAATTTATCATTTATCAAAGCAATAACAGATGATGGGTCTGATTGATACTACCATAACACACATACTCATAAAACATTGTGAACTCTGTCAATCTCTGATAATAATACTAATCAACTTGCAATAGGTCCGATTCTTTTCAATGATCTTATATGACCCGATAAATCGAAGACTTAATTTTCCTTCACGGTCAAACCGGAGAACTTTCTTCCATGGCAAAACTTTCAAAAACATTTTGTCGCCAGTTTGAAACTCTATTTGTTTTCACTTTATATTCACATCGGATATTTGACAATCAAATACTGCTTTTAAACTGTCTCAGATCACTTTCATATTTCTTCGGTTTCAAAGAATCAAACCTACTACATGTATCTTTTCTCACTGAGCTCAGTCCAAAATACTGGAGTTTTACATTAATGACCATATAAAGCCTCATACAACAAAAATTTTATACGTGACTGTTAACTGTTATAATAAGCAAATTCAACCAGAGGCAAATACTTTTCCCAGTTACCTTCAAATTTAAGTACACAACATCGAAGCATATCTTCCAAACTCTGAATCATATGTTCAGATTGATCATTCGTCTGAGAATAAAATACGGTACTAAAATGTAATCGTATACCCAAAGTTTCTTGTAACTTGTTTCAGAATCGGAATTTAAACTGTAGATCTCTATTAGAAATAGCAGAAACTAGCACATCATATAATCTGACAATCTCAAAAACAAATAATTCAAGCAATCTATCAAATGAGAAATCCATTCATATCAGGATAAAATGTGCAGGCTTCGTCGAACAATCGAAAATTACTCAAATAGAATCTTTCTTTTCATAGACAGGGAGAATCCTAATATAAAATTCATAGTAACTTTGTCCCATTTCCATTTCGATATTTTCACTGACTATAACCATCTTGAAAGTATCATCTCTATCTTGCTGATACATCTAGCATTTAAATATAAATTTCAGAATTACCACCTTTCATTTTGGGCTACCAGTACATCCCTTCAAATCGTTGTGCATCTTATCATTTCCCATGTAAACAGACATAGTACCATTCTGGTCATTCATGTAAAATTTTCTGTATAAATTCTAAATTCTTCAGAAAACAAACCCTGTTTTTGAATAACAGGCATTTATCAGTTCTACTCTGAAATTATGAATCAGAAATTATTTCACACTGTACTCATTTAACTTACAATTCATTAACACTTTTTTGGGTTTCACTAATCTATTGTAGAAACATCGGTTTAGCTCTATACTCAGTTAAAATTGAGCTATTATCAAACAATCATAATCGGTATCCATGGCTTACAAAGTATACAAAAATTTTCTACTCAGAATATATGCAACCACATTCGTTCTTTCCGAATGATATTCAATTATCAAATCACAATCTTTCAACATTTCAAACCATATACGCTATCTCAAAATCAACTCTTTTAGCAACATCAGATACTTCAAATTTTTATGATCGGTGGATATATGACATTTTTTTTCACCAAACAATTAATGTTGTCAGATTTCAATACAAAAATAATAACCGTCAATTCTAGATCATGTATCGAGTAATTCTTTTCATGTGGTTTTTAACGGTCTGAAAGTACAGGCTATTACTTTGCCTTACTGCGTCAAGACACAGTCTAGACTCATTCAATAATACATCACTGTAATAACAAATTCTTTACCCGATTCAGGCTGAGCCAAAATTAGTACTTTAACCAACAGAGCTTCCAACTGGTCAAAACTTTAATGATATTTATCGGCCCATTCAAATCTTACCTCTTTTCTGTAATAACTATGTCATCAATGTAGCTATTTCAATTATTAACATTCAAGCTTTGAGTTTTTCCAAAACCACAACCATCAGATAGATTTAAAATCGTAGTGCTATAATATGACCAGCATTTCAACCATATAGATAAAGAAACACTTCAATATCATGTGTGTACCTCAAATTAGAAGAGGGAAAATCGAAAGTGGCCCCAATAATAACCAATGCAGTAATACAGTTTCTATAATCTGTGATCTCTATCACCATACTTCATGATCGAGTCAATATAATTACCTCTGATCAAAGAATATCTTTCACAGATAACTCATGTTTACATACTAAAGAGATTATTGATACCTCAGAGAAAATTTAGAAGAATAATATCACGCATACTCAGTAGAAACAACTATGATAAAGACAATATAACTTGCGCATTCACAATTCAGGGCTTCAATCAGTAAAAGTAGAAAATAGTATCACATGAATCTTATCATCAGATCTTATATCAATCATGATGAATTAGAAATCCCAAGAAGGATAGAGCAATATCGCTCATGAATCAACCAAACTTTCAGTAATTCCATCTATCGTAGTTTACTATTCTTTCAATACAATAAACATTGCATCTGTACATGCACAATTTCATATGCCTCTAAAAATAACAGAACATATATAATACCCAGAAGAGATTGTTGTAATATACTTAATTATAACAGCTGTATTCAAATATCTTTGCAATTTCATCACTATTCCACTGACTAATAAAGTCATCGATAATCTTACATTATTCAGTTCACTGAAAGAGTCAATTTGGAAGAATTTTCGACTAATCCGTTCTGTAAATATCATACCTGAATAAGTCGATTACTCATGAATAACTTCTTCCTTAACAATAACATCACATATTCAGAAAGATCTTAAGAAAAATCTGATATCTCTTTTAATACCATCTTTACTTACTAACCCATTCTCAATTCTGACTACATCATTAATCATTCATCCTTTGAACTCTTCTTTCACACTTATGAACTTAGTCAACATAAATCTTGTGAACTTTCATTGTATAAAACTATACTGGTAAGGGGGTGGAGATAGTAAGCCTCAAAATTTAACTTTCATAAATACACACATATCACTTAACGTGTATCATTAACATGTTCATCATAAAACATTTATTTCAAACCTTTATAAATCTTGTTCCATCATAAGTAACATTTTTTTTACCCAGGCACGTGAGCATCACTTTCAACAGTATCAGAATTAGCTCAGTTGGAAAGCATCTCTATCTATTTGTAAAACAATTTTCATCAGATTCGGGAGATACCACACTATCATAGGTTATATAATGGCATGTATTTCTATACTCCACATATGCTACGTTCAGCCCGAGAACCGACTAAACCGTTGCTCTGATACCACTAAATGTGACACCCCTAACCCGTATCCGCCACTGAAACAGGGTTACGGAGCTTTACCGAAGATTTTCAGAACATTTACAGACATTTCATGTTATTCACTATTTATTTACCGGGATAATTCAAAACGTCCCTAAATTAGACCCTTGAGGCCCAATACGAGCATTAGAATCGAGTCGAGACTTAATCGGGATCTCTAAGAATTTTTCACGAAATTTCAAAATTTTTCCAAGGTGAAGGGCTCACATATCCGTGTGGTCCGAGGAACACGCCCGTGTGACCCTAAGAGACGCTCGTGCTACAGGCCGTGTTCGACCCGTGTAACTCTCTGACTTGTGCACATGGCCATGCCACACGCCCATGTGCTAGGCCGTGTGGTCAATTAATTCATTTCGTAATTAGGTGTAAGTTTCACACGGCCAAGACACAAGCTCATGTTCTAGGCCGTGTAGTACACACGGCTGAGACACACGCCCGTGTCTCTGCCCGTGTGCTCAATTCTGAGCATTCTGTTTCCACAAATTTAAGATGCATGGGACACACGGCCTAACCACACGCCCATGTATCAGGCCGTGTGTCACACACGGTCTAGACACACACCCGTGTGTCTATCCGTGTGGATAAAATAAAGCCAATTCTAGCTTCATTTCTTACCCAAAATTTTTCACCAGGTTCCTGTACTAACTTACATCCAAATACTAACCAATCCAAGCATTGAATCAAAGCAATTTATAACATCTAACATGATATATTGTTACATGCATTCATGCTTAACTCTTACATTTTATAAGCATTCTCATTTAACCTTTTTCAATCAATCAATAAGAAACACTTATGTTATCCATAAAATGAACTTGATACATATATATACATATACCAAGACATAATCACCACTAGCCATTCCAATGGCTAGATTACAATAATCATTTACATTTACAATGCCAATATGGCTAATTTAACCTATACATGCCATTATAACCATAATTGATTTACCATATGTACCGAAATAGGCCGATGGATAGTGTGAGTGATCCCCGCCAAGCTTCCAATCCAACGAGCTTCCGATTTACTCTAAAACAGGGAAATAAAACTAAGTAGGCATTACATGCTTAGTAAGTTCGTATAACATGGTACTTAACTTACCATTCATTCTATTTTGAGGTAACTACTAATGCATATTCAATCAATTTGCCCTCAAGCCCTACACATATCCTCATTTTCCTTGTTAGTCATATATTCCATAATAACATCAAAACATATATGGGCTCAACAACAATCAAGTTTCCAGGCACTTATGCTTTCTTCAACATGTATTCATTAAACATGTATAATTTCATAATAGTTCATCTCGAGTTTAGATCATTTCATGTCAAACTTTACCCATATCACTCGAAATATAAAGGTCACGATTAGAACACTCAAGGTGTACAAGTCTATAATCAATGATGTACATACTCATTAAATAAATTCCATGTACAATATCATCATTTCCTATTTCCATATATCAATCGTCACGTATCATCATTTTCATGTATTTCAGGCCGTTATGTGTATTAACTCATTTCTTATTCATGTCTTCACATGTCAAGAACTCTTACCCGTTGAATTTATTCGAAATATCGATGGATACACAGGTAGTACACTCGAGGTGTACGAATCGGAATCCGTCAATTCATGTCCAATGGTACCCATAAGGTACTATTTCAGAGAGTACACTCTCGAGCCACATATATAAAAACAACAGGATTACCAGTCCAGGCTAAATCTTTTTTATGACATATGCTCTAAAGAGCTTGATCTGGATTACCCGTCCGGGCTAAATCCAATCCATAACATATGCTCGAGAGGACTTATATCAAGATTACCCGTCCGGGTTAAATCCTTTCATAAATGAGGTCAATAGGATTACTAGTCCGAGCTAAATCCCGTCAGTAACAAATGCAGGACCTAATTCATTTCGGGAAATCACATAACCATCGATTTTCGTTATTCAAACGGGATTTAACATTTTCTGAACATAATTACCCATGAGATTATTTCATCTATTTATCAAAAATGTATCCAATAATTCCTTTAATTACTTTCACTATTCAAACCAAGTACAAGAATAACATTTTATCATTTAAATCAGGCATTTTCATTTATCTGGTATTTCTCGGATATGTTTACCAGACTTAACTTTTGTTACGTATTCTTGATCATGTAACAAAGTTCATATTTATAACATTCAAATAATTCAAACATATACACATTCAATACAAGCATATAAATATACATAATTTAGTTACACGAACTTACCTGGACAAATGTTCGTGTATGTAAAATCTACTAATCCGACATTGTCCTCTTTTCTACGTTCTAGCTCCGAATTTGGTCTATTCGGATCTATACAAGTAAATTTAACATCAATTTATCATATTTCACATTCAAGTTGACTCAATTTTCATCCTCGATAAAATTACTATTTTGCCCCTAACTTTTCCATAAATTCCCATTTCATCCCTAGGCTCAAAAAATAAAATTTGTGCAATTTACTCCCTATTCCAAGCCTAACCAAAATTCCATCTCAAAATTTACAGCCCATGTATCCATAAAAATTTAGAATTTTTCATCAAATTTCACAACTTTTCATTTTAGTCCCTAAATCATGTTTTCATTAAAAATCACTTTGTAAAAGTTGTTTATCTATCAACAACCTTTCATTTTCTACCATAAATTTCAAATTTTCAGCATATTCATCCATGACCCATTTTCCATACTTTGATAACTTTTCAAATTAATCCCTCAAATAGATAGATTAAGCTATCTCGATTTCAAAAATATCAAAATTACTAAAAACGGGACAAGAAAACTTACCCAATTGAGTCATGAAAGTTTCTTCTCTTTCTCCTAGGGTTTCCATGTATTATGGGGATGAAGATGACATAAAATAAGATGATAATTCTTTTATCATCTTTTAATTAATTAAATTAATTCACTTTCCAATTTAGTCCTTAGCCTTTTTCTAATTTTCCATGTACGAATCATCCAAAAATATCTACATACTTTTCATTTATGGTCTAATTACCATATAAGGACCTTAATTTTTGAATTCCATAGCTATTTGATCTTTATAGCTACTAGAATTCAACTTTTGCATTCTATGCGATTTAGTCCTTCTCGTAATTAAGCACATAATCGGTAAAATTTTCTTATCAAAATTTTCACATGACTTTTCTATCATAATACGGTCCATATAATAAAATAAAAATAAATTTTATTTTCGGCTCAAATTTGTGGTCCCAAAACCACTGTTCCGATTTCACCGAAATTGGGCTGTTACAGCTGATCATTTCCCTCATGGTCAATTAACCTTTTTTTACATCAATAAAAGTTTTGCCTATAGCAAGAAAATGTCTTCCAAGAATAATCGGCACATCTTTGTCAGCTTCACATTCTAAAATAATGAAATCGGGTGGAAAAATAAACTTATCTACTCTTACTAGCACGTCTTCAATTTTACCTTCTGAATATGCGTAAGATCGATTAGCTAGCTGCAGCGTGACTGTCGTGGGTATTGCCTTCCCAATTCCCAGTTTCCTAAAGATAGACATATGCATTAAATTTATACTTGCTCCTAAATCAAATAATGTCTTACCAACATAATGATTTCCAATTGATCAAAAGATAGTAAAACTCCCTAGGTCCTTCAACTTTGGAGGCAATTTGTTCATCAGCTTCATTGTGCACCCTTCGCTGAGAGCAACAATTTCAAATTCTCCCAATCGTCACTTCCTTGAAAATATATTTATCATGAATTTCAAATAATTGGGCATTTGCTCCAAAGTTTCTACTAACGATATCTTGTAATGGAGTTGCTTCAGGACATACATAGATTTCTTAAACCAAAAATCCTGCTTGGAATTTTGGAATCATTGAGGAAAAGGTAGAGGTGGCCTTCCTTCAGGTTGTTGATATTGTTTTGCTGTGGCATTTTTATTGACAACATGATCTGATTCTGCTATAACATTTTTTGTTTAGCCCTTTCAATTATAGGAGGCTTCTCAGATTGTTTTGATTTTTTTATGAGGGAGATCTGAAATGTCCTCGTTTACAATAGCATCTTTAACCACTTCATTCAGTTCAGTCCCACTTCTGAGAGTGATTCCCTTGCAATGATCTTTCCTTTGTGATCTTGAATTTTCAGTATCACTTGACAATGGTCCTTGTGGTCTTAAATTTAAAGCATTTGCAATCGGCCTTACTTGGTTCTCAAGAACTCGGAGGGATGCAACTTGACTCTGGATCACATCGTCATTCTTGGCCATATATTCTTTCAACAAAGCTTCAATAGATGAAGAAGATGATGCTAAACCTCGTTGAACATTTTTTCGTGACATAGGTTGACTATAACTAGGCAGTGCATTGGTGGCATTCTGTCTCATAGCATTGTTTGAATTCCCCACTCTTTTATTATTCCAATTGAAATTTGGATGTTTCTTCCACCCTGGATTGTAGGTGTTGGAATAGGGGTTATTACTTCTATTGAAATTACCCATGTAATATAACGATGCTAGATTTTATGGGCATTCATAAAAAAAACATGGTCTTCACCACTGTATACACACGATAGCTCGGTTGATTTCATCTCTTGAACTGTAGCTGGTTTCTTCATCGTCTTGGTCATATTAACTAAAGATGATACTTGAGCTGTTAATGAAGTGATTGCATCGAGCTCCATGGTACCAGTAGCTCTCTTGCCCATCCCAACTCGAGTAGTAGGATATTGATAATCATTGTTAGCGATCCACTCCAAAATATCATACACTTCATTATAGGATTTATCCAAAAAAGTACCATTAGTAGAAGCATCAACTACCATCCTTGTATGCGCATTCAATCTATTTAAAAATATCTCCATCTGAGTCCAGTGTTGGAATCCATGCATCAGACATTTCCAAAGTAATTCCTTAAATCTTTCCCAAGCTTCGTATAACGTTTCATCCTCTAATTTTTGAAAAGATTTGATTTCATTTATCAATTTGACATTTATTTTGGAGGATTATACCATAGCAAAAAACTTTGGCAAAGATCATTCCAAGATTCCACTTTCCTCGATGGCAAAACATTTAGCCATGCTCTGACACGACCTCTCAAGGAGTATGGAAACAATTTAATCCTCAAGGCATCTTCATGAACACCCTACTGTCTAAACGAATAGCAGACTTTTAGGAAAAGTCTTAAATGTAGTCTTGGATTTTTAGTAGACAATCCAGTGAACTGTCCTATTGTTTGCAACATCTGAAACATCACTAGTTTCAAGTAATAAAATGATAAGTAAGATATTCTCCATAGGAATCAGATAGGATTAACTTGGTTAAGTTGTTGTTATGAAGTATGTGAATTACGCTAAGGCAAAACAATGACAAAAATGCAATGATAATCAAAGTAATGATGTTGTGCACAATATGTAAACAAAAAAATATTTAAAAATATGCTATGGCAAAGATACCAAGACAAAAGTGAGAAGGTCTAAGCTGTTGAATGGAAAAGCTGGGATTACTAAGAATCTACCCTTATAAACCAATAATGCCTCGATAAATTCTTAAGCAACTTACTGCTCATAATGGATTTAAAATAGAGAGAAAGACCTAAGGATACCTCACCTAAGGAAATATATGTCTATAGACCTCAACTGTGATTCCCAGTATTGATTACTCTTCACTCTGTATGAACGTTGTTCTATATCTAGAGATTGCTATGGGCATTCTGTTAAACACCCACTCGTATCAATCAATTATGGTCCAACTAAACTAACCTTTTCATAAGTAGATTATATTTATATACATACTGTGTATTCATCTATGTCTAAAGACTGGATGCATGCAATTCGAAAGAACAAATTGAATGAAAAAGTAAAATAGATCAGATCCAAGCTTCCACATTAAATGAAAATTAAAGTATCATCAGGTAATCCCAATTCGATGAGGTTTAACTCATGGGTAGGTTAATCAAATCAGAATTCAAAATATCATTCAACATTTTCAACAATTAATTTCGCAAAGAAGTAATTTAAGAAACTAAAGGAAGAACTTCAGGAAGCTTTCACCGATACAGCCTCAACTCTGGTGGTGCAATGTCTTCCAAAGATCAGGTTGACTGCCTTATTCTTCTCACTCGTGTTTTGCTCTGTTGCTCAGCCTCTACTTCTACCCCCATTTTTTTCCTTAGGATCTTTCCCAGAAAAAGACTCTTTAAAAACCTCTCCCTTTACTCGTTTTATATTTTTTATTTTTTTGGTAGGTTTCTTAACCCATACTTTTTCACTTCCTCTTTTCAGGTAGATTTTTGGTAAAAATACAGTTGGGGCTGGTACACGTTGAGTACTGACTCGGTGTCTTACTGGCATTGCCATGGCATTAGTGTTGCCAAATTGACCAACCTTTTGCCACGACAAAACTTCACTCCTTTACTTCCTTTTTCTCATTCTGTACTTGCCACTCAAACAACAAACAAATCCTTTCGACCCACAAGTAAAAGTAACATATAATAACATTTAAGCCCAGTCCAAGCTCCATGATACAATGTTTTAAAAATATACTAATATAATATCCTAAAATGCAACTAAATTCACCTAAGTACAAGTAATTAACCAAGTCTAAAGGCCTGAAATATAACTCTTTTCAAGAGTTATCAACATCATACTAAACATACGCATAAATGACTATTTGTATTCTGCTCGGATAATCAAAGTACTTGTATGATTTGTTGATGGACCCCTACAGGTGAGACCCTTATTGCTTGTATGTTTTGTAACATGCTAAATTTAGATGTTTGTGAGCAAAAGTGGTAGGTCAATTACTTATCATTTTAAAGTTGTTAGTAAGCATGAAATGCCTAAGCCATATGCTCCGATGTTAATACTTGTATCATATTCTCTCAAGGGTCATCATTTTTATTTGTCACTTATGTTTATGTTACTTGAGGACAAGCAATGACTTAAGTGTGGGGGAGTTTGATCTATTTTAATTCGATGTAGCAGATTAAACTAGTTTTTGCATTTAAGGAGCTTGGATAGAAGTATTTTCGTTATGTTTTAGTTAAGTTTTCTTAGTTTTATTTATATTCAATAAAATGTGCAAATTAAGTCTTTTATTGACTTTAGCGTCCAAATGAAGGCTAAGGGTAAGCTAACGCACATTGTGAGTGTGCAAGAGACCATTAGAAGGTGTACTAAATGGATATTGGTCGCTATGTCACAACACGGATGACTCGATGTCGCAACACAGGGAGTAGAATGGAGAAAGCTCAAGACTGTCTTTCGTGTCGCGACACAGACTGAGGGTGTTGTGACATACCCCTGAAGATAGCTCGAGAGCAGTATACTAACTGCCATGTCGCGACACAGGTCCTATTGTGTCACGACATTGACTCTATGATGGAAAGTAAACACGAAGTATGGGTGTTTTGGTCTACACAATCAAACTTAAAGCTCGAGAACATCAACTAACCTAAGGTTAAGAACGATGCCCACCTGAAGGGTATTAATAGGCTAATTTGTCACTTGTTATGGAACCATTCCTTTAGCCTAGATTCTCCATGTAAAATTTAGTTTAGTAATTTCTTTCATTCTTAGGTTTTAGATTTATTTCAGTTGTTCTTGTTGATTTCAAGATATCTGAATTGTGTAAGCACTCAAAATTTGTGGATTCGCGATTAATCTCAATACAATTAGGTGCTTTCATTTACTCTATATTGTTGATTTAATTAGTATTCTTTCTCTTTACATCGATTCTATATTGTCTATGAAAGCCATGAGGAACTAATCCCTTTATGGGGGATTAGCGAGTGGAGGTATGATTTGTAGTGTTACTCAATGAATCAGCTGTTTGGGAAAGGAATAACGTGAAACAAACCCTAGGCCTGACAACTCCGAGAAGTCATCAAGGTGGGAATTAACCCAAAATTGGTATGACCCATCCATGAACACCTTCACCCCAAGCGAGTATGGACTGTGAGGTCAGAAGATAAGTAGTTATTGTTGACTCGTTATGTTAGTGGAAGATTGGAAGGTCCTGCTAGGGTAGCGACTAGTTGGTTGACGGGGAACCAAAACGATAGTTGATGGAGATTACCAAAACGAGCTAATCACCCATAATCAAGATTTGATTTATTCTCCCTTTCTATCTCTAGAAGTATATTTCTTTTAAGTTATTTTATCTTCATTATTATAAAAACCTTAAAAATCTTTTATTTTATATTTTTGTACTATAACTAATTTAAAATTACTAATTACATCTTTTATTATGGAGGTTAGAATTGATCTGGCACTCGCCTCCCTTGGGTACAATCCTTGGAGTACTGACCTACTTCGTTGTAAAACTATATTACAACTCAACCTGTATACTTGCGGATACCGTCTTGTATTTCTATATATTATTGTAGTATTCACACTCTTGATGTTAGTACGTCTAGAGGCAGTCAGAAGCATACAAAAATTATCCCACCTGTGAAAGCAGACATCATCCCAAATTTCATCGTTACATGAAGAGCCAGGATCAAAATCGCATTTTGGGATGAACATCCGTCTCTATATCGTCTGATAAAATTCTGCGACCTCTTTTTATGAAAAATTAACGCCATCAAATTCTGACGACGAAACTGAGTCAGTTTGGGATCAAGACTGTTTTCGTTGTCTCGGAGGCATTTTTGTAATCTTCTTAATTTTAAACAAACAATCCAAAACTAACCAAGTAACCACAAGCAATCAACCAAAAGATTAAACTAACAATACTAAAACCTAAAATTAAATGCTAAAAATAAAAAATAAATAAAATAAAAGTAACAAGAACAATTATAAGAAAGTAAATGAAAAGAAAACTTAAACTGGTTTGATCGCCATAGTCGTATTGATTGAATTGAAAAAGCTTAGTGTTCCCCAAGCAATGGAAAAAGAAAAAAACTACAAAAGGAGGAAAATAGCCAAGAGAATGGAAAAAGAAAATAGAAATTGCAAGAAACTATAAGAAATTGAAAGGGAGACTGAGAGAAAATGGAGAGGGGAAATTTTTTAGGGGTTTAGATTGGGAAATTCTGCAAGGAAATAAAGAGAAATGATGTGTTTGGGGTGTTGAGAGGCTTAAAAAGCCTCCATAAACATGCTGATCGCGATACCTTAATCGAGCATCTCCTGACCTGACTTGGATATCGCGATACTCAGGGATGCATATAGAGATATCCCCTATTTTTAGACCCTATAAAATCTATTCTGTCTAAGGTATCATGATATCGAGAGCTCGGTATCGTGATACCACTGTGTAAAACCAATTTTTTTTTACTTTTGAAATTTCAGGGGCATTGCATACCAAAGGTTCGATATCGTGATACCTAGAAAAGTTTTTGGCCCCCCATTGAACTGTTCGAGAAATCATGATACCCCTTTAGATATCGCGATTTCACTGAACAAACCTAAAATACTTACAAAATATTCAAATTTTCTCTTAACTACCAAAAATTTGACCTACCAAGTTAAAAATTAAAACAAAATAAATTACAACCCTATCTAAATGCAGAAAGTACGCGGGGTCCATGCTCAATAATCCAAATATTTACAATTTTTTGGTTCAATTGCTACATGCGGCAAATTAAAATTTTCTTCCGGGGTGATACATAACACCCCCATATTGATGCTTGCATAGGGTTCCGGGCACTAACAAACATTTCATTTTCTTCAACCCTACAAGTTGATTCGTTGATCGTCTCTTCACGATGCCTCATCCCCTCACTCGGATGCCTTGCATGCTCAGTCTTGAACCTGCAAACATACACCACTTCAAATATTTCACATTGTTAGTCGTATGATCGAACACTACCTGAACAACTTGACACTCTAGCTCACTATTAGGGAAAACTTTCTTCACCTTAGGTTCGTGTTCTACACACCTAAAGGTCTCTACCTCTCCACCTATTTGTATTGTCATCTTTCTGTTTCCCACATCTATGGTGGCCTTAGAGGTAGCTAGGAATGGTCTCCCTAATAGAATTGGTATCTCTAAATCTTCCTCAAAGTCAAGAACTATGAAGTCAACTAGTAACATGAATTGTCAAACTCTCACTAAAACATCCTCCAAAACTCCCTTTGGGTGAACTAGGAACCTATTGGCTAGTTGGAGGGTTACCGAAGTTTCCCTAAGGTCACCTAGACCTAACCTATGGTAGATGGACAAGGGCATTAAGTTCATACTCGCTCCAAGATTACAAAGCGCCTTTCCAAAATTTACACCTCCAATCTTTATGGGGATGGTGAAACTACTTGGGTCCTTGAGTTTTGGTGGGGCTTTCCTAGACACAACAACACTACACTCGACATTTCCTAGACATCACTTCCCTAGGGAATTTTTCATATTTTGACACTTTCTATAGGACCTCAAGAAATGGGATGTTGACATTCAAAGCCTTAAACATCTTGAGGAAGTCTAGAAATTCCTCTTTGTCTCACTTTCTTTTCTCTTCTAGTCTACTTGGAAAGGGTCTGGGTTTTAGATTTGGTTGTGGTATTGGAACTATTCTATCCTCAGTTCAGTTCATGTGGGCTCACTCTTAGGTATTTTTTTCTCTCCCACCCAAACTTTGACACTAGGAGTGTAGGTACTGTCATCCTTCTCACTCACTTCTTTCTCCCCACTAACTGGTCGGATATGTTTCTTAACCACAACCCCAGATCTAAGAGTAATTTCCTTAGTAAGTTCTTTTTCTTCCCTTTTCAGGTTTGGCTCGGTATTTCTAAGTATGCTAGAGGCTAAATTATTTTGTAACAATTACAAAACTTCCTCTACCTTGCTTACCCTAATCTACAATGGAGGATCACTACTATAGACTGGTTTTCTTTCTTACTCTTGGGGTGCCCTAAATGATAATAGAGGTTGGTAAGGTGCATTGGGTCTAAGAGGATAAAGGTTTTGGGCTTCTTGATTGGAGGGACTTCTTTGGTTCCCTCTCACCTAAGGTTCAGATGGTCGTGCCACCCTGGGTTATAAGTGTTGGTGTATGGATTATATCCTCTATTCCCTACATAGTTAGCCTCTATTTGGTTGCCTTCATTAGCATTGCCACACATAGCGCCTTCACCATTATGTCCTGAATTAGAGTTAGTTAGAAAGGGTTGATTTTGGAATTGTGCATTGGCCAAACTCATCTCTAATTGGTTAAGCCTTTCGAGGACTTTTTGATACTTGTCCTCACTACCAACCGCATTCACAGTCGATTGTTTGGCTCTATACGTGAACCTCTTAGTCAATCATATATAAGAATTAATTGTCATGTCCTCAATGAGTTGGCAAGCCTCGACATATATCTTTTGTAACATCCTAAATTAGGGCCTTTGCATTTTACGTGTTTGTATGTGAATGCTATGTTTGTCATGTTAGTTTAGGGTACTTTAGGGTCTAGGAATGACTTAGGGGTAAGCCGGAGCCTTAGTGAAAATTTTCGTTTTGGGCACTCTAGGGGTGAGCTGAATAGGAGTAGGATTTAAGGGTTTTAGGTTGTGATTGGTGACACAAGAAAAGGGATGGCAGAGTGGCAAGGAGGCGCCACTTAAGATGCTGGTAAGTGACGCCACAAAGAGGGGGAGAGGGAGCAAGTTCGAGTCGCAAGGAGTTCATTTTGGAAGTTTTTTTTTGGCATCAAGGGGAGCAGAGGCAGAAATCGACTGAAACACTTCAGGATAGGGGAGTAGACTGAGTCAAATAATTTGAATGGCTGGGAGAGAGGAAAAAGTGGAGCTTGGAGTGTTCAAAATGTTTCAAATAAGTGGTCAGGAGTGGTTTAAGGAGAAAAACAAGGGATTGAGTAAGGGGTGGTAGTGTTGGCCGAATTTCAAACTCTTAGTAGGGGGAAGGATCGGTTTTTGTGTGGCTAGAGTGTGCCGAATTTCTATCTAGCCAAGTAGGAGTTCTTTTCTCATTTTCGGCATTTGCATTTTTGGCATTTGAAGTTCCTACTTTCTCTTCATCTCTTTTCTGCTAGAACCGAACCCTCCTTTCATTTTGTTTCTTTTCTCTTCTCTCAATTTCTTCTTAGGGACGAAACCCCCCTAACTCTCTTCTCATCTCCAATTACTTGCGAGAGCCGAACACCCCTAGCCCCATACTTTATTTTTCCAAAATCGAATCTCCTACCCATTCTCTCTTGCGTTTTCTCTCAATCTCCCTAAAAGTCGAAACCTGTTTTTCATCTTTTTCCTTCTCTAATTGTTATTCTCAAAATCGAAACCTCAAATTTCCATTCCCTGTTCCATTTTTTCCCTAAAAGCTGAAACCCCTAAGCCTCCATTTGAAGATCTTCATTTCTTTTTTCGGGGTTTTTTATCTGATTCTCTTTTACTCTAGCCTTTTCCGAATCTTCTCTAGGGTGGTGTGGTGTCGATTCTTCCTAGGTGTTGAACGAATCTGTGGGTTAAGGTAAGGGGCGATTTCTCTTATTTCGTTATCACTCTTTCGGGTTTTCATGCCAAAGTCGAAATGGCTAATTGGCCTAATGGTGGGATGCTTGGCCGAATATAGGTGGAAGTGGTGTCGCTTTCTTCTTGGGGACTTTCAGGATTCGTTTGACTTGTGAATCAGGCCTAAAGCCTCAGCTTTTATCAATCTAGGTAAGAAGATCTATTCAGTTAAGCGTGTAAATCTATTCATATCTTACTCTACGTGTTAACTCGGTCTTCTGACCAAAGATCTGTTCCCTGGACTCAAATGCCAGCGATTCTAGGAAGGGGTTGGACACAGAACCCACCCCTAAGTTTAAGAAGCGAGTAGTGTCAGCAGTTCGAGATTGGCCACCGGGTTGTGGGCAGGCTTCTGAGTAGAGTAGTAGGCAGATAGCGGTAGTGCCTGTCAATGATAGTGTCAACGTAGAAAGTATTGTGTTACGCGTTATCAGGTGGGTAACTCTCACACACTTCATGTGTTATTTTATTAGTTGCTAGTATGTCTGAAAGCCGAAGTGACGTTTTGGTCACTAAAATACCCTTGTGGGTAAAAGCGAGGATTCCGGATAAGTCTATTATGTTCTGCTATCAATAAATGCATACGTTAAAAACCTGAATGTGCCATGTCAACTAATTGTTAAGCATGATCATATCATATTAATTATTGTACATGAGTTTGGGATATGAGATGAAGAGGAAGGAAACATGATATTTCAGATCACACCAAAGGGTTAGGTACCACAAGTGGGTTGGCCCCACATATTATCATTTTGTGACTAAGTTTCATGGTTTGGAACCACCGGTGGTTAGGTACCACATATATTTCGTGACTCGTCCCGGTGGTTTGGTACCACAGTGGGTTGGCCCCACGTATTGATATTAGGGATTGTCACCAGTGGTTAGGTACCACAAGTGGGTTGGCCCCACATACTATTATTGTGACTTTTGTCACCAGTGGTTAGGTACCACCAGTGGCTAGGTGCCACAAATTTTGGGTAGACACAGGAGATGCGGATGGATATCTAGGTTGGTTGGGTTGCATGACATACATATTTTGCATATGAATCTGTGGGAGAGTCTAAGTTCGATTGGACGGGGATTTACCCACTGAGTCTCGGCGACTCACCCATTCCGTTATTTTTGCAGGTAATCCTTAGATCACGGATATGGAGCCGAGGTGGACTCGAGGTGGCCATGCACGATATTTCAGATTTTATTTCAGTTATTTCGGATTTATTTTACTTTAAGTTAGATTTTGGGTAATGTAATAAGGCCATCTAAATTTTAACTTGGATTTATTTATTTGGTTAATTCTCTTAATTTTGCTTTCATCGTTAAGGCATGCCTAAAAGATTATGAAAGGGATGTTTTCAAAACTTAAATTATCGCGTGATTTTCAAGATTTTACAATTGGGTAATTAGCAATCGAGTATTGATATCAAGGCAACTCAGCTTTTCAAACTAAATCTCAAAATGGTTCAACTAGTCACTCAATACAAATTCTGTTTTTATAAATTCCAAGGTTTCCTTTCCTTTTCAAGGCAATAACTCAGTTTTCAGAAATGTTTTCTCCCCTGTGACATGCCAGATTCGGTCGTAGCATTTTGACCGGGTTTGGGGTGTTACAATTGTGGTATCAAAGCCAAGTTTAAAAGCTCGGCTGTGGGTATAAGGCCCAAATTATTTTTCAATAGAGGGTTTGCAAAATGGTTTCGATGAAATACATGATTTTGGGAAGCATGGCACCTGAGTCTCCAGCATTGATCCGTGACGATAAGTTTTCTAATTATTGATTGTATGATTTAATCGTTTGTGATGTGGTTGCTAGTATTAGGAAATTTAACTTAGAGGCTGAAGCCTGTAGGACTGTGTGCATTCGCGAAAATAACTACTCTGATAATATACTCATAAGATCGCTCGGTGATAAATAAAGGAAGAAAGCTAACTCATAAAACTCTCAAATCAGATCAAAATCGTGAATGTTAGTCATGAGCACTCGAGGACGTAGACGTAATGTACGTGGTCGTGGTAGGGGTAGGATTACTGTATCGAAACCAGTAGGGTCTGGCCATGGGTCAGAGAATGAGGTACCGCCACCGCCAGCCGTGGGCGCAGAGTTTCAGGAGCAAACGGGTGGAGATGATGCAGTGTCTCAGGCGATGCTACGGGTCCTGGAGAGAGTTGCTGGAGCAGGCATGAATGCGGGGGCTCGGAAATCTGTGTCTGAACGACTCCGAGCTAATGGAGCGGAGGTATTTAGGGGCGTTTCTGGTGTAGCCCCTAACGCAGCTGAATCTTTCGTTAGAGGCGATCGAGCGCATAATGGATGATCTTGACTTCACGGTGAGAGAGAAGTTGAAAGGATCATGTCTCTTCTTGAACGAATCCTATCGCGGTGGCTCACGGTCAGGGATGGTGCGATGGCAGAGGATATCACCTGGGATTTCTTCAAAGCGGCATATCAGAGGAAGTACGTCGGGTCCAGTTATGTGGATGTACAGCGTCAGGCGTTTTTGAATTTGGTTCAGGGGAGTAAGTCGGTGTCCGAATATGAGGTGGAATTCTTACGATTAAGCTGTTATGCCCGGGGTGTTGTGGCTAGGGACCATGAGCGCTATGTTAGGTTTGAGGACGGGCTGAGAGATGAGCTGCGAGTGTTGATTACTCCACAGCGAGAGAGAGAATTTACCGTTCTTGTGTAAAAGGCCAAGATAGCTGAGGAGGTGAAGCAGTCCGAGAAACAGAATCAGGACAGAAATAGGAATAAAAGGAGTTTTGGGCCATCGTGGTCTGCTGGGGTTTTTCGAGAAAAGGCTAGGTTTGGCGGGCCGAGTCGAGCGTGGCTCTTCTTTGCTCGATGGCCACCACAGTGTGCTCGATGCGGGAAGTTTCATTCGGGAGAGTGTTGGACAGGTACCAGAGGGTGCTTCGAGTGTGGGTCAATGGATCATCGGATAAGGGATTGTCTGCGAAGGCGGTTAGGACACGATCGAGGGTCAGGACGTGCACAATACAGAAGAGATGGTCAGAAACCGCAGAGGGGTCGTGGTCCAGCCAGAGGGGGTAATGGTTTCGGTCGAGGCCGTGGAGCACCGGGCAGAGGTGCTGGGAATATGGATGCAAGATAGCCTGGGTTGGTCTATGCGGCTAGGCGTCGAGAGGAGGGCGACGCACCGGACGTCATAACCAGTACGTTCTTAATTTATGGGTTGCCTTATACTGCCTTGATTGATATTGGTTCGACGCACTCTTATATTGCTAGTACTATAGCGGGAACTCTGAACTTAGCCTATGGGACTTCTTCTAGGGAGATGACTGTAGTTAGCCCTCTAGGACACTCTGTAGTAGTGAATAAATTGTATAAGGATGTACCCTTAGAACTGCAAGGGGTAGAGTTTCTGACTGATCTGATGGAACTGCCATTTGGGGAGTTCGATTTGATTTTGGGTATGGATTGGTTAGTAATATCAAGCAAGTTTGGACTGTACAGCCAAGCGCATGGTGTTGAGAACTGTCGAGGGTGAAGAGGTGGTGGTGATAGGTGAGAGAAAGAACTACCTATCTAATGTGGTATCCGCTTTGAAGGCCGAGAAAATGGTGAGGAAAGGACGTAAGGCGTTTGTGGCTTATGTTTTTGCTTTGGAGGTTAAGGAATCAACTGTGGGGGATATCCGAACGGTGAAGGAATTTTCTGATGTTTTTTTAGAAGAGCTTCCGGGATTGCCTCCAGATCGCGAGGTTGAGTTTGGTATTGACCTTCTACCCGAAACAGCGCCAGTGTCTATTGCCCTATATAGAATGGCGCCGAAGGAGTTAATGGAGCTGAAAGCGCAGATTCAGGAGTTGTTAGACCGGGGTTTTATCTGGCCGAGTGTATCACCTTGGGGAGCACCCGTGCTTTTTGTTAAGAAGAAGGACGGGTCGATGCGAATGTGTATTGATTATCGTCAGTTGAATAAGTTGACGATCAAGAATAAGTATTCGTTGCCGAGGATAGACGACCTGTTCGACCAACTTAAGGGAGCATCAGTCTTTTCCAAGATAGATCTGAGGTCGGGGTATCACCAGCTTAAGGTCAAGGAGGTGGATATTCAAAAGACGGCGTTTTGTACCCGTTATGGTCACTACAAATTCTTGGTGATGCCGTTTGGATTGACTAACGCACCAGCAGTGTTTATGGATATGATGAACCGAGTTTTTCAACCGTATCTGGATCAATTCGTCGTAGTGTTTATAGACGATATTCTGGTGTACTCGAAGTCCGAGGAGAAGCATGATGCACATCTTCGTGTGGTTTTGCAAATCCTGAGGGAGAAGCAGTTATTCGCAAAGTTTAGTAAGTGCGAGTTCTGGCTAAGGGAAGTTACCTTTTTGGGTCATGTGGTGTCAGCTGAGGGGATTAGGGTGAACCCTCGGAAGATTGAAGCTGTGTTGGATTGGAAACCACCTAAGTCTGTGGCGGAGATTCGGAGTTTTCTGGGTTTAGCGGGGTATTACAGAAGGTTTGTGGAAGGGTTTTCTTTGATTGCAGCACCGTTAACCAAGTTGTTAAGGAAAGGGGTTCCGTTTGTGTGGTCTGACAAACAACAAGAAAGTTTTGAGAAGTTAAAGAGGATTTTGACGGAAGCTCCGGTATTGATTCAGCCTGAAGCAGGGAAAGAGTTTACGGTTTATTGTGATGCGTCGCATACTGGGTTAGGATGTGTGCTGATGCAAGAGGGGAAAGTAGTAGCATATGCTTCTCGCCAGTTGAGGCCTCACGAAGTGAATTATCCGACGCATGATCTGGAGTTGGCTGCAGTGGTTTTCGCCCTGAAAATTTGGAGACATTACTTGTATGGGGAGAAGTCTATTGTTTACACGGATCATAAGAGTTTGAAATGCCTCCTTACTCAGAAGGAGTTGAATTTAAGACAGCGGAGGTGGATTGAGTTGTTGAAGGATTATGACTGCTCGATTGAGTACCATCCGGGAAAGGCTAACGTGGTGGCAAACGCGTTGAGTCGCAAGGTAATATCAGACTTAAGAGCAATGTTTGCCCACCTTAGTTTGTATGATGACGGAAGTCTGTTAGCGGAACTGTAAGTGAAGCCGACATGGGTGAATTAGGTTAAAGAGAAACAATTATCAGATGGTGTCTTGAGCGCTCGATTTTTGCAAGTGCAGAATGGTGGATTAGAGGGGTATAGCTTGAACAGTGATGGAGTGTTATGTTTCCAGGGGAAGGTTTGCATGCCAAAAGATGTGGAGTTAAGGCAGAAGATTCTTCAGGAAGCACATAGCAGTCCATACGTTATGCACCCTGGAGGTAGTAAGATGTACCGGGATTTGCGGGAGCAGTTTTGGTGGCCGGGTTTGAAGCGTGAGGTAACTGAATTTGTGGGTAAGTGTTTGACGTGTCAGCAGGTGAAGGCAGAACATCAGTTACCTTCGGGATTGTTGCAATCGGTGAAGATTCCGCAGTGGAAATGGGAAAGGATTACGATGGATTTTGTCAGTGGGCTACCCCTCACGCCTTCTAAGAAGGACTCGATTTGGGTGATTGTCGACCGTTTGAAAAAGTCCACTCATTTCATACATGTGTGTGTAGATTACTCTCTTCAGAAGTTGGCGGGGTTATATATATCAGAGATTGTAGGGTTGCATGGGGTGCCAAGATGCTCGATCATTTCGAGACGAGACCCTAGATTTACGTCAAGATTTTGGAAGGCGTTGCATCAGGCTTTGGGTACAAAGTTGGATTTCAGTACAGCGTTTCATCCACAGTCTGATGGGCAGTTGGAGAGGGTAATTCAAATTCTAGAGGATATGTTAAGGGGCTGTGTCTTAGACTTCAGGGGTAGTTGGGAAGAATTTCTACCGTTGGCGGAATTCACGTATAACAATGGCTACCAGTCAAGTATTCAGATGGTGCCGTATGAAGCGTTATATGGTCGGAAGTGTCACACACCTATGTGTTGGACAGAGTTGGGTGAGCGTCAGTTGTTAGGTCCAGAGTTGGTTGCTAAAACGGAAGACAAGGTTAAGCTAATTCAAACTCGATTGAAGGAGGCTTCGGACAGGCAGAATTCCTATGCTGATCTTAAGCGGAAAGATATAGAATTGGCAGTGGGTGACAAGGTTTTCTTAAAGGTGTCGTCGTGGAAGAAGGTGCTGAGATTTGGTAGGAAGGGCAAGTTAAGCCCTAGGTTTATCGGGCCTTATCGGGTGTTGAAGCGTGTGGGACCAGTAGCCTATCAGCTCGAGTTACCTTCAGAGTTGAGTCAGATCCATGACGTATTTCACGTTTCTATGCTTAGACGCTATCGTTCGGATCCGTCTCATGTTGTGCCAGTAGAAGAAATTGAAGTAAGCCCAGACTTATCTTTTGAGGAGAAACCAGTGCAGATCTTGGATCGGGACATCAAAGTATTGCGTAAGAAATAGGTTCCTTTGGTGAAGGTGTTGTGGCGAAACCATGGATCAGAAGAAGCTACGTGGGAGGCAGAGGATGTTATACGGCAGCAATACCCTCAACTCTTTTGATCAGGTAATTTCGAGACCGAAATCATTTTAAGGGGGTAAAACTGTAACATCCTAAATTAAGGCCTTTGCATTTTACGTGTTTGTATGTGAATGCTATGTTTGTCATATTAGTTTAGGGTACTTTAGGGTCTAGGAATAACTTAGGGGTAAGCCGGAGCCTTAGTGAAAATTTTCGTTTTGGGCACTCTAGGGGTGAGCTGAATAGGAGTAAGACTTAAGGGGTTTTAGGTTGTGATTGGTGACACAAGAAAAGGGATGGCAGAGTGGCAAGGAGGCGCCACTTAAGATGCTGGTAAGTGACGCCACAGAGAGGGGGAGAGGGAGCAAGTTCGA
This sequence comes from Gossypium sturtianum, assembly GCA_025698515.1. Taxonomy (NCBI): domain Eukaryota; kingdom Viridiplantae; phylum Streptophyta; class Magnoliopsida; order Malvales; family Malvaceae; genus Gossypium; species Gossypium sturtianum. The sequence continues at coordinate 136,585,892 of CM046950.1, read as the reverse complement.
GTCGCAAGGAGTTCATTTTGGAAGTTTTTTTTTTGGCATCAAGGGGAGCAGAGGCAGAATCGACTGAAACACCTCAGGATAGGGGAGTGGACTGAGTCAAATAATTTGAATGGTTGGCAGAGAGGAAAAAGTGGAGCTTGGAGTGTTCAAAATGTTTCAAATAAGTGGTCAGGAGTGGTTTAAGGAGAAAAACAAGGGATTGAGTAAGGGGTGGTAGTGTTGGCCAAATTTCAAACTCTTAGTAGGGGGAAGGATCGGTTTTTGTGTGGCTAGAGTGTGCCGAATTTCTGTCTAGCCAAGTAGGAGTTCTTTTCTCATTTTCGGCATTTGCATTTTTGGCATTTGAAGTTCCTACTTTCTCTTCATCTCTTTTCTGCTAGAACCGAACCCTCCTTTCATTCTGTTTCTTTTCTCTTCTCTCAATTTCTTCTTAGGGCCGAAACCCCCTAACTCTCTTCTCATCTCCAATTTCTTGCGAGAGCCGAACACCCCTTGCCCCATACTTTCTTTTTCCAAAACCGAATCTCCTAGCCATTCTCTCTTGCATTTTCTCTCAATCACCCTAAAAGTCGAAACCTATTTTTCATCTTTTTCCTTCTCTAATTGTTATTCTCAAAATCGAAACCTCAAACTTCCATTCCCTATTCCATTTTTTCCCTAAAAGCCGAAACCCCTAAGCCTCCATTTAAAGATCTTCATTTCTATATTCGGGGTTTTTTATCTGATTCTCTTTTACTCTAGCCTTTGCCGAATCTTCTCTAGGGTGGTGTGGTGTCGATTCTTCCTAGGTGTTGAACGAATCTGTGGGTTAAGGTAAAGGGCGATTTCTCTTATTTCGTTATCACTCTTTCGGGTTTTCATGCCAAAGCCGAAATGGCTAATTGGCCTAATGGTGGGATGCTTGGCCGAATATAGGTGAAAGTGGTGTCGCTTTCTTCTTGGGGACTTTCGGGATTCGTTTGACTTGTGAATCAGGCCTAAAGCCTCAACTTTTATCGATCTAGGTAAGAAGATCTGTTCAGTTAAGCGTGTAAATCTATTCATATCTTACTCTACATGTTAACTCGGTCTTCTGACCAAAGATCTGTTCCGTGGACTCCAATGCCAGCGATTCTAGGAAGGGGTTGGTCATGTGAACCCAAATTTCCTAAGTTTAAGCGAGCAAAGGTCGCGTGCTTCGAGATTGGCCACTGGGTTGTGGGCCGGCTTCGAGCGCGTAGTAGGCGGATAAGCGGTAGTGCACATCCCAACGATAGTGTCGACGTAGAAAGTATTGTGTTACGCGTTATCATGTGGGTAACTCTCACACACTTCATGTGTTATTTTATTAGTTGCTAGTATGTCTGAAAGCTGAAGTGACGTTTTGGTCACTAAAATACCCTTGTGGGTAAAAGCGAGGATTCCGGGTAAGTCTATTATGTTCTGCTATCAATAAATGCATACGTTAAAAACCTGAATGTGCCATGTCAACTAATCGTTAAGCATGATCATATCATATTAATTGTTGTACATGAGTTTAGGATATGAGATGAAGAGGAAGGAAACATGATATTTCAGACTGTCACCAGTGGTTAGGTACCACAAGTGGGTTGGCCCCACATATTATCATTTTGTGACTAAGTCTCAGTGGTTTGGAACCACCAGTGGTTAGGTACCACATATATTTCTATGACTCATCCCAGTGGTTTGGTACCACAGTGGGTTGGCCCCACGTATTGATATTAGGGATTGTCACCAGTGGTTAGGTACCACAAGTGGGTTGGCCCCACATACTATTATTGTGACTTTTGTCACCAGTGGTTAGGTACCACCAGTGGCTAGGTGCCACAAATTTTGGGTAGACACAGGAGATGCGGATGGATATCTAGGTTGGTTGGGTTGCATGACATACATATTTTGCATATGAATCTGTGGGAGAGTCTAAGTTCTATTGGACGGGGATTTACCCACTGAGTCTCGGCGACTCACCCCTTCCGTTATTTTTGCAGGTAATCCTTAGATCGCGGATACGGAGCCGAGGTGGACTCGAGGTGGCCATGCACGATATTTCGGTTTTTATTTCAGTTATTTCGGATTTATTTTACTTTAAGTTAGATTTTGGGTAATGTAATAAGGCCATCTAAATTTTAATTTGGATTTATTTATTTCGTTAATTCTCTTAATTTTGCTTTGATCGTTAAGGCATGCCTAAAAGATTATGAAAGGGATGTTTTCAAAACTTAAATAATCGCGTGATTTTCAAGATTTTACAATTGGGTAATTAGCAAACTAGTATTGATAACAAGGCAACTCAGCTTTTCAAACTAAATCTCAAAATGGTTCAACTAGTCGCTCAATACAAACTCTGTTTTTATAAATTCCAAGGTTTCCTTTCCTTTTCAAGGCAATAACTCGGTTTTCAGAAATGTTTTCTCCCCTATGACATGCCAGATTCGGTCGTAACGTTTTGACCGGGTTTGGGGTGTTACATCTTTGACATAAATGCCCCCACAGGTGCTCCATCAAGACTTGAGCGCAAATTTCCATCTAGCTCATTATAAAAAACTTGAAGTTGCAACTAATCTTGCAATCCATAGTATGGGTACTTACGTAGCATAAGTTTAAATCGCTCCCAAGCCTCGTATAGCGACTCCCCTTCCAATTGCTGAAAATTCATAATATCCTTACGAAGTTTAATTATTTTGCTCGGGGGAAAATATTTTGTCAAGAACTTGCTTTCCATTTCATCCCAAGTGTTGATGGGATCTATCGATTTTGAATCTAACGACATAAACGCATCATCAGTAAGAGAGAAAGGGAATAACTGAAGACGAATAGTGTCATTGACACCCATTATATTTAAAGGTTTCACAAATGGTTAAAAATCTATTAAGATGTTAGTTCAGATCCTTATTCATTGACCCTCGAAATTGAAGGTTCGCTTGTATCATTTGGATCATTGCCGGTTTGATTTTGAAGTTGTTAGCATTAATCACCGAGTGATTAATACTACCTCAAACAACATCAAGATTGGGATTGCGTAGTCACGCAAGGTACGTTGCTCCATGGGTGGCTGTGGTGGTGGTTGAATCTCTACTTGTGGATCTTCCACGTGTTGGTCTCTTTGTGGAGGTTGGGTGTCTCTTGGGTGTTGTGCCCTCCTTGCGTATGTAATGATACATTCCGATTCCGGCACAAATGATAGGACACTGTTACCGGTTCGAGTCACACAACTCTTCCTACAAGCACAAGAGAGAAGCAAATTAACTAAAACTTATGAATGAAATAGAACAAATAAAAACAAAGTCGTATCTATAACCTTGAATTTCGTCGATTATCTCTCTAAGTACACACAACAAAAATAAAAATAGTTCAATCAAACATTGATTCCCCGGCAACGGCACCAACAACTTGAACGTCTTCCTCCCAATTATTGGGAGAGAGATAAAATGGATCGACACTTGAGAATTAAAATAAGATATAAAAATCGCGTCTTTACTGCAAGTGTGACAGGTCAGTTGTAATATTTGTAGTGTTACACTTGAACACTAAAGTATTCCAAGGATCGAAACCATGAGAATCATGGATTTAACAATTTCTAAATAATGTACGTGTAAAATAAAAAGTCTAACCAACAAATCACAAAAAGCTATATTACAAAAAACCATAAAATTAAGAGAAATTAATCTACTTTACTATCTAGTTAGAAAGGACTAAATTGTAAAACATGCAAAGTTACTAAATTAATAATTAAATAACAATCGATGGTTGGTTGACATTGATGTGGTTTACTAATCATTGAATTAGGGGTTGAAATCGCTTAAACTCCAAAAATGGCTCCATTTTACCTATCGGTCTCCAGTTTACCAATTTAGATAATTTAATTTGAATTATCTCTCGATCTCACTAGTTAACCCGGGACTAATGAGTTGGTGCCCAACAAGATCTCCTCCCGGTCTCACTTGCCTTAATTTTCCTTTAGGGTTGTCAATCCTAAGTTTTTAAGTTCATTCAAATTAGTCCAATTTATTACGATTTGGTCATTCATCCAAAAATCACATCATCATATCTCCATCAACCAACCCCCTTAAAGGTTTAACTACTCATACTAGAAATAAAACTAACAACCATGGAAATGAAAAGCAAAAAAAGCCATTAAAGTAAAGCTTAAGAAAAATGTAAAAGTTGAGATTTTTATGCAAGAAAATCTAAAAGGCATGTAAAGAAAAGCATTCAACAAGAAAATCTAAATCAATAAACATAAAAGGAAAAAACTTTAACAAATACAAAATAAAAAAACTGAAATACATTAAACTAAATTTAAAAATGTCTTACAACCAAGCTATAAGAACTAAAAGTGCAAATAAACCTAAGATACAATGAAAACTAACTTGACTAACACTAAGAACAACAAAAACAAGAAGAAAAATTGTTGTGAAATGTAAAATCTACATCTGGGGAAATGAAAATAAAAAACTGTAGAAGAAGAATAAGTAAAGCTAAGAGAAAACCTAGAGAAAATGAAGCCTAAACTAAGGTAATGTGGCATCCTTTTTCTCTCAACCAAATTTTGGCTGATATAACAACTATTCTGATCCAATTTGTGTGTCCAAAATACCCTTTAACGGACCTTAACTAATTGGTTCCTCGAGTGGACAAAGACTACCCTTTTTGTCCAATTTTATTCCCTCACAATATCGGTATCGCGATACCAAGGAAGAAGATATCACGATACCTTAGATAGTTTTGAACCCGCAGGTCTTCTTGGAGGGTGGATATCAAAATACCAGAAGTGGATATCACGATACCACTGAAGGATGGTCTCTAATCTCGAGTCTATTAGAGGTATCGTAATTCCAAGGTTTGGATATCGCAATACCCTCTCATTTGGTGTCGTTTTCGCTCATCTTCAGCCTCCAACACATCTCAACATCACTCAACCATACTTTAAAGCCTCCAATGGCATTATTGGCCAAATTATGTCTCAAAATGAGTAAAAACAAGGTACTTACAACTATTAACTTAAAATCTAAAACTAACAAAAAAGATGCTACTTTGTTTAAGAATAAGCTCCTTAACTATATTAGGAAAGCCTAAGTTGCCATATCAAATTACGGCTGATCAGTGGCCGTACTGGTCGTGGTAACCAAGCCTGTGGTTCTGGGTTCATGGATGAAAATAGCAGTCGTCAGGAGCTTTGTGAGGCCCATACACTTATGGAGGTAGCCTGCTATCAATGCAAAACCAAATTGGAAGAGATGATTTGTCATTTTGCAGTGCAATGTATTCAATTATCAAATTTTGAATACGATTTTTCTATCATTGAATATGCCAGGAGATTAAGCGACAAGACGAGGGGTTTCTTGTTACCTTTGTCGAAACCATTTTTAAATTTAAAAAAACGGGGTCGACTTTTAAAAAACAAAAGTGGGAGTCGCCACCAATCCCTTTTTACTTAGGTGTGATTAGATCACCTTGCAAAACGTTTTATTTTAAAACATTTGATTTTTGGTCCACGAAAAACAAGAAAACAGTTCGGAGTCGATTCATGTATGAGAAAGGGTTAGCACCCTCATAACGCCCAAAAATTGGTACCTAATCGATGGAATCATGTCCAAATGTTTGAAATTTTATAAACATTTAAAATATGGCAAAAAAACCGAACAATTTGATTTAAAACTTGAGATTTCTTTGTTCCGAAAGAATATAAACATCACATCCAGCACGTTAGGACACGATATTTTTAAACCCTCGTAACCAAAATCATCTCATAATTTACGAAATTTTATTGAAAGGGTATTTAGTTATTTAGGCAAACGGAAAATCGAAACCCAGCACGTTAGGGCACTATTTCCCGGATTTCTAAACACAAAACATTGCCTTATCTTAAAACCTTTAGATAAAATATAGTAATTTTGCAAAATGCACTTTATTTTAAAATGATGATCTATGAAAATATCATATTAATACTTTATCAACCATCAAAAGCAATCATAATATACTACATTTCATATTAATACAGGTAATATAAAATATAACTAACAATACTACTTACACTAAACAATCATAAATAAATGGAAGAATATGGAAAAATATAGAGCAATAAATAATAATAAAAACATGCACGAAACAAAAAAATAAAAATAAAAATAATAAGAAAACATAATATGAATCACCTTCGTAAACAAAAAAAAAAATTATTTCTCTGTATATTTGTAACTGTTTGCGTATCACTGTTTGTGTCTTTTGCCTATTCTTTCTGGATATTTTTTTTTGTGTATCCTTCTGTGTGTGTTACAAAATAAATCGGGCTTTTTATAGCCTTAAAAAATAAAAGGAAATAGATCCTTTCTGTCATTTTGTCACTGTTTCCTTTCTTATGCAGACAGTCGACGAAGATCACGACGGTGGTGCGGGATTCATGCGCGGATCGCGGTGCGACTGAAAACTGGCGTGGGCACAAGGAGTTGATTGCGGCGTAAAGGGATGGGGTGCTGCGGCACCTAGGGTTTCCCCAGAAACCCTAGGTCTGAAACTTGTTTAATTTTTGGGCCCTCTTGGGCTGTGCTAGCTTGGGTCCTGGGTAGGGTAGTCCATTTAGGATCTGTTGGGTCTATTTCGAGTAGCTGGTGGTAGTCTGCTTAGAATCGGGTTAAAGTGTAACGGGCCAAGGGTTTAGTTGATTTGGGTAATCTGTTGTTGGGTAGTGAGTCAATATTTGGGCTTGTTTGTCAGAGGGTTTTGGCCTTATTTGGTTTTGTTAAATGGACTGTATATGGACATTTTTTTATTTTTTGGTTTTATTCTGTTTTACACAAGCCCGGGCACAAATGGGTCACTACAACTGCCCCTCTTTACTCATTGTTGTGTAACGAGAATAGAGCAAAGACTATAAAAGGACCCATTTTGCCCGGTCTTGTCAGACGGTTGCCAACCCAACTGCAACTTTAGGGGGACTGGAATGTAGATTTGATGGCTTCAATTTGCTTCACTGCAACTTCAGGAAGACAAGGCTGAAAGTGTCTTTGATATGCTTCCTGCAACTTCAGGAAGATGAGATCTTCTGTCTTCAGTCTACTCCGCTGCAACTTTAAGGAGACAAGGCTGAAAGTGTCTTTGATCTGCTTCCAGCAACTTCAGGAAGATGAGATCTTCTGTCTTCAGTCTACTTCGCTGCAACTTCAGGGAGATAAAGCTGAAAGTTCTTTTGATCTGCTTCCTGAAAATTCAGGAAGATAAGATCTTCTATCTTCAGTCTACTCAGCTGCAACTTCAGGGAGATAAAGCTGAAAGTGCTTTTGATCTGCTTCCTGCAACTTCAGGAAGATAAGATCTTCTGTCTTCAGTCTACTCCACTGCAACTTCAGGGAGATAAGGCTAAAAGTGCTTTTGATCTGCTTCCTGCAACTTCAGGAAGATGAGATCTTCTATCTTCAGTCTACTCCGCTGCAACTTCAGGGAGATAAGACTGAAAGTGTTTTTGATCTGCTTCCTGCAACTTCAGGAAGATAAGATCTTCTGTCTTCAGTCTACTCCACTGCAACTTCAGGGAGATAAGACAGAAAGTGCCTTCGATCTGCTTCTTGCAACTTCAGGAAGATAAGATCTTTTATCTTCAGTCTACTCCACTACAAATTCAGGGAGATAAGGCTAAAAGTGCTTTTGATCTGCTTCCTGTAACTTCAGGAAGATAAGATCTTCTGTCTTCAGTCTACTCCACTGCAACTTCAGGGAGATAAGATTGAAAGTGCCTTCGATCTGCTTCCTGCAACTTCAGGAAGATAATATCTTCTATCTTCAGTCTACTCCACTGCAAATTCAGGGAGATAAGGCTGAAAGTGCTTTTGATCTGGTTCCTCCAACTTCAGGAAGATAAGATCTTCTGTCTTCAGTCTACTCCACTGTAACTTCAGGGAGATAAGACTGAAAGTGCCTTCGATATGCTTCCTGCAACTTCAGGAAGATAATATCTTCTATCTTCAGTCTACTCCACTGCAACTTTAGGGAGATAAGGCTAAAAGTGCTTTTGATCTGCTTCCTGCAACTTCAGGAAGATAAGATCTTCTGTCTTCAGTCTACTCCACTGCAACTTCAGGGAGATAAGGCTGAAAGTGCTTTTGATCTTCTTCCTGCAGCTTCAGGAAGATAAGATCTTCTGTCTTCAGTCTACTCCACTGCAACTTCAGGGAGATAAGACTAAAAGTGCTTTTGATCAGCTTCCTGCAACTTCAGGAAGATGAGATCTGCAAATTCACCGATATTGCTACACCGTCCGCTTAAGGACATGTCCCGTAGACTCAGTTTAGTATGTTTATGTCACATGACTAAGATGCTATGATCAGAATGAATCAAATGCTTCTAGCTACATGTAACATGTCATGAAGATGATTCCTTAGGATTAGGATGCAATGATTGGAATGAATCAAATGCTCCTAATGAAATTTATTATGATACAAAAAATGTTATGAGTATGATTCCTACTCTAGGTGTTATCACTCATCTGTTCTTCATTCTTGTTCATCAGTCATGTTCTGCTCAACAAGCTTGCCCCAATGTAATTTCAGAGTCAACTCCGCTTGGATCTTGAGAACACAAGGCTTGTACCATCCTACCACAATGGGAATCAAAACTCTTTCAATCCGACCCATCTGAAATTTTCAGGGTATAGGGTTTATTTCGAATTCAACCCATTCCACCACAATTCAGGGTTTCTTAGTTCATCACACCACCCCCGAATGTTATGACCTGATGTCATCACTTACTTCCACCACATCAACTCATTTATTTTGTCCTATTATCAATTGGACAAAGAATTCAGAGAAATAGTCTCTATCCAGACTCTTCTTTCTCAAATATTTCTATGCACATGGAAATTCTAAACAATTGTCCTGTTTTGGTTCCTTGTCTTATCTAGAAATTTCCAAAGTAATATGTAGAACTTCTTTTTGTGAAATTATTAGTTCGTCAATCATTATTTCAATGCAACACATTTATGAATAATGGGTAACAAATAAATTGCTCAAAAAGAATTAAAATTGAATAAATTATCAAAAATACAAAGAAAATTAACTGAGAACATATCTTTGAGAAGAAAAATAATCCCAAGATAGTAAAATGAATAGGAAAAAAATCAGATGCCCTAGATATCGCCGATTGAGCTTCTATATACAAACTTTATGAAGACTGCCTTGAACTCAACATGTGTTTAGAAGACCCAAAGTACTTTGTTGATTCCCCGATATGCAACATTCTTCATTTTATTGTTGATTCAAGTGTAGCAAGATGACTGCGTGTCCATTCAGAATTTGAGCCACCCTTTTCGAGTTTTCAACTCAAAACCCCTTTGGTCTCAAGGTGCCCTTTACGGGTTTTCACCTTGGCCTCTCCATTTTATTTTTTTTAGAAACCCAAAGCGCCCTTTGTGGGTTTTCACTTTGGCCTCTTCTCCTTTTCAAGCAAAATAATTTTTGACTGAGTCAGAGTTCACAGGGTTGGGTAAACTTTTCCCATCCATTTCGGTCAAGATCAGTGCTCCTCCAGAGAAAGCCTTCTTCACCACATATGGTCCTTCCCAATTCGGCATCCATTTTCCTCTGAAATCCTTTTGTATGGGAAGGATCTTTTTCAATACAAGGTCCCCCTCATGAAACTCTCTTGGGCGAACTTTTTTATCGTAGGCTCGCATCATTCGTTTTTGGTACATCTGACCGTGACGACTAGCCCTTAGCCTCTTTTCTTCAATTAAATTCAACTGATCATATCGAGCCTGGATTCATTCAGCTTCATCCAGCTTTATTTCTGACAAAACTCGAAGAGAAGGAATTTCCACTTCAATGGGTAGAACAGCCTCCATTCCATAAACTAGTGAGAAGGGCGTTACCCCAGTAGAGGTTCTGACAGACGTTCGATAAGCATAGAGTGAAAACGGTAGTTTCTCATGCCAATCCTTATAAGTCTCAGTCATCTTCCCTACTATCTTCTTGATATTTTTGTTGGCCGCTTCCACTGCCCCATTCATTTTTGGACGATATGGAGACGAGTTGTGGTGCTTGATCCCGAATTGACTACAAATTTTTCCTATCGTGCTGTTGTTCAAATTCAGCGTGTTATCTGATATGATTCTCTCAGGCATTCCATATCAACAAATGATCTCCTTTTTCAAGAAACGACTAACTACTGACTTAGTGACGCTAGCATATGAAGTAGCCTCTACTCATTTCGTGAAGTAGTCAATTACCACGAAGATGAATTGATGTCCATTCGAAGCTTTTGGTGAGATTGGTCCAATAACATCCATGCCCCACATGGAAAATGGTCATGGGGAAGTCATAACGTGCAACGGTGATGGAGGCACATGAATTTTATCTCCGTAAATCTGGCATTTATGACATCTCTTAGCATAGTTGATACAATCACCTTCCATGGTGGACCAATAATATTCAAATCTCATTATCTATCTGGCCATTGTGAATCCATTAGCGTGTGTTCCACAAACACCCTCATGAACCTCTTCCAGGATTTTCCTAGCTTCAACTGCATCGACGCATCTCAATAATACTTGATCTTTTCTCTTTTTGTACAAGATATCCCCGTCTAAAACATAGTCAGAGGCCAATCTTCTTAAAGCCCTTTTCTCATTCTCAGTAGCATGCTCCGGGTATTCATGATTTTTTACGTATTGTAATACATCCTGATACCAAGGGTGATCATCCTTTTCCTCCTCTTCCACATTATAACAATGAGCTGGAACTTCAAAGATACTTATCTGAATAGGTCATATATCCTCTGGTCTGTTTACTTTGATCATAGAAGCCAGGGTCACCAAAGCATCCGCCATCTGGTTTTCATCGCGTGGGAGATAATTGAAAGTAATGTCATCAAACTCCTCAATCAATCCCGGAACTATTTTTCGATAATCAATTAGTTTGGGTTCTCTTGTCTCCCACTCTCCTTTAAGCTGGTAGATTACTAGGGCAGAATCTCCATATACTTATAGCACTCTGATCTTACGCTCTAAGGCTGCTCGAATTCCCATGATCCAGGCTTCATATTCTGCCATGTTATTCATGCAATAAAAATCCAATTTGCATTTGAATGAATAATAATCACCACTAGCGGATACCAAGACTGCCCCAATTCCATTTCCCACAGCATTTGACGCTCCATCAAAATTCAGCTTCCACGGACATTCTTCAGTATTTGCCACATACATCAACTCTTCATTGGGGAAATCAAAGCTCAAAGGTTCATAATCCTCTAAAGCTCTGCTAGCTAGAAATTTTGCTACTGCGCTTCCTTTTATAGCCTTTTGGTTCACATAGACTATATCGAATTCAGACAGCAAAATCTGCCACCTTGCCATCCTTCCATTCAAAACAGTTGACTCCATCATATACTTTAATGGATCAAGCTTCGAAATCAACCAGGTTGTATGATATAACATATACTGCCTCAATCTCTGAGTTGTCCAAATCAAGGCGCAACATAATTTTTCAATCGACGAATATCTCATTTCACAATCAGTGAACTTTTTACTGAGATAGTATATCGCCTTTTCTTTTCTTCCTGATTTATCGTGTTGACCAAGCACACATCCCATGGAGTTATTAAACACTAACAAATACAGTATCAATGGTCTATCTGGATTAGGCGGAGATAGTACTGGTGCATTTGACAGATACTATTTGACTTTGTCAAAAGCTCTCTGGCATTCATCATCCCATACACCTTGGTTGTGATTCTTGAGAGGATGAAATATGGGATCACATTACTCAGTTAATTGTGAAATAAACCGAGTAATGTAATTTAACCTTCTAAGAAAACCTCGGACTTCCTTCTGAGTGCGCGGTGGAGGCAATTCTTGTATAGCTTTGACTTTACTTGATTCAACTTCAATTCCTCTCTGGCTGACCACGAAACCTAATAATTTTCCTGACCGAGCTCCAAAAGTACACTTTGCCGGGTTGAGCTTCAATTGAAATTTTCTCAACCTCAAAAATAATTTCTTCAAAACCTCAATGTGTTCCTTTTCCGTTCGAGATTTGGCAATCATGTCATCAACATATACTTCAATATCTTTGTGCATCATGTCGTGGAACAACGTTACCATGGCCCTTTGATATGTTGCCCCAGCATTCTTTAGTTCGAATGGCATTACCTTATAGAAGAAGGTACCCCACAATGTTATGAAGGTAGTTTTCCCCATATCCTCAGGGTGCATCTTGATCTTATTATATCCCGAAAAGCTGTCCATGAAAGAAAACAGTTAGTATCCTGCTGTATTATCCACCAATGTGTCGATATGCGACAAAGGGAAATTATCCTTTGGGCTAGCTTTATTTAAGTCCCTATAGTCCACACACATCCGGACCTTTCCATCCTTCTTAGGGACAGGAACAATGTTGGCCACCCACTCTGAGTACTTGACCACTTGTAGAAAACTAGCATCAAACTGTTTCTGGACCTCTTCTTTTATTTTCAACACTACATCAGGCCTCATCCTTCGTAGCTTTTGCTGAACTGGCTTGCACTCCTCTCTTATGGGAAGGCGATGTACTACAATGTCGGTACTTAGCCCAGGCATATCTTGGTACGACCATGCAAAGACATCTTTGAATTCCCGTAGTAACTCAACAAGGTCTTGTTTTGTCTCCTCGGCTATGCGCATCCCAATTTTCACAACCTTTCCTTCCTCTAAGGCTATGTTCTCTACCTCCTCTTCATGTGGTAAAATTTGTTTCTCCTCTTACTTTACAATTCTTAACAGATCTGGGGATAAATCACAATCTCGATCACCTTCAAAATCCTAAGGTTCCTCTAAACACATGTCCTGCTCAAAGTGGACCTCTTGATCTGTATTATCGTTGCTCACATCATTGATATCTAAGGACCTGTGATGGGTACCAAAGAATGTACAAAGAACAAATGAATTCAAGGACAACTATTCACATGATATGAATGAAAAATATAAAATTTGGAATGAAATTTGAAAGTCAAAAGAATGAAATGAAAGAATATTTGCTCAAGTTAATTATCAAAAATGTATTTTATTGAAACAATAATTTCTGAACATGAGCCTATTTCACAAAAGAAATCTTATTGTTCCTAGGCTAAAAACAACAAGAGCGTTCTGAATATTACTCTGTATAATCTCTAAAAACTATAGGAAGTTCCTCTGCAGTCCAATTGCTCAAAACGCTTCCAGGTTCATAAAGGCGAATGCCCAACAGGTTTCTTTGTTCAACTTCTTCCCCGTGTATGGCATTGATGTGAGGACTTTCCAATAACCCTCTCTCTGGGTGAATTATCCCTCCGGATACAAAGGTCTGGGATATATGGGGGAATGGCATCGATTCCCACTGGACTTCTTCCCCATTCAACCGTGCTCTTTTTCTTTCTTACTTTTTCTCGATTTCTTTCTTCCTTTGCTTGGCATCTAGCCTGAAACCCAAGCCAAAACGGTCTCTCTTTTCTTTCAGCATCGGCACTTTAACTTCCCCTTGGAGATGTCTGCCCAGTTTTTTTTCCTGGTAAGGCTCCTTTCCCCACCATCATTTGTAAGCCCATCTTCGTGGTCTTGGATATCTTAGGCACCGAAGCTTCATTTCCTTCCAAAATGAATGTTGTATTAACGAACTCTAAAGACCGGAAAGAACACTCAATGGCCTCCTCATTTGTCTCTACATATGGCGCATCATTGGTAACAGTCGCTATGATGTCTTCCTCCGCATTTATAGTGACCAGTCGACCATCCGTCACCAGTTTCAGTTTTTGATGAAGAGATGAGGGCACTGCCCCTGCCAAATGAATCTAGGGCCTTTCCAGCAAGCAATTGTACGAGGGTTTGATATCTATCACCAGAAAATCCACTTCATACGTGTTTGGCCCAATCTGCAACGGTATATCAATTCTTCCCATCACTCTTCTCTCAGTGCCATCAAACGCTCTCACTATGTTCTGGCATGTCTTCATGTGAGAACTATCTATCGGTAACCTCTTCAGTGTTGACAACGGTAAGACCTTCAAGGCTGATCCATTATCGATTAGCGCGCTCGGTAAAGTATATCCCTTACAACGAGTAGTTATGTGTAGGGCCTTGGTCGATCCCATACCCCCAGGTGGAATTTCATCGTCACTGAAGGAAATAAAGTTATCGGCACTTATGTTACTAACCAATCGATCAAGTTTATTGACAGATATATCTTTAGTCATGTAAGTCTCATTCAGCACTTTCATCAATGCCTCACGATGTACTTCCGAGCTTAAGAGTAAGGCTAGCACCGATATGCGAGCCGATTGCTTGCGCAGCTGTTCTACCACGCTGTATTCACTATGCTTTAAGAATTTTAAAAATTCTTTAGCCTCTTCCTCCTTCACAGGTTCGTTGATAAGGGCGCCAGGTCCTTTCCCTGGTTCAACTGCCACAGTCTTTGATCTTTCTGGTTCTGTTCTGACGTTTACCGAGTCATAACGCCTTCCACTTCTTGTGTAGAATCCCTCACCCTGAACCTCCTTAGAAGTGCTAGCTGAATTTTCCACTCCCGGTGGCGTCACATTACAGTCGTAATTCCATGGTACCATCTTGTTATCCTTGTAAGGAAAGGAAACAGGTTTCTGGATTACAACTTTAGGTGCAAATTGTGCTCCGCCTTCTGTATTTCTCGATCGAGAAATTATGATCCTCGGATAATTGACCTTTTGCTTTGTCAATTCTTCTTCAGTTGCACATACGTTTCTTTCCTCTGAGCCTTCTTCATAAAACTCTAATTCCTTATTGTCCATAAGGCTCTGTACCAGAACCCTAAACTCAGTACATTCCTGGATCCCTGTCCCTCTGCTTCGTGGAACTCACAATAGTTCCTCGGTTCTTCACCTCTTTCCTCAGAACTTGATTTTATCAGTCCCCTTCTTACCATTTCCCTCCAAACCATTCTCAACGGAGTTTTCACCTCTAAGATATCTCCATTTGTCCTTCTCATGACATTCTCTCCAATCGCGTTTATTCCCTTATCTCCATGATTGGGTAATGGGTTCTCCGCATTGGGTGTATCATCAAACTTGACAATCCATATCTTGATGAGCCTCTCAACTACCTTTTTGAAGGCAGTGTAATTTTCTATCGAATACCCCACTATTCCTGCGTGGTAATCACATTGGGCGTTTGAGTCATACCATTTAGGATATGAGGGTTGTAACGACTGTAGATAATATGGGGACACTACGCGTGCATCGAATAAATTTTGATATAGCTCCTTATACGTCATTGGGATTGGCGTAAATTAGAGCCTTTCCAAATTTTGTCTTGGGCCTGATTCTTGTCTTGTCGACCCTTGTTGCCCGGCAGTAACTACTTTCAGCTGGCTAACAGTAACTGCCTTTGAGTACCCTTTGTTATATGTACTCGTATTGTTAACCTCGTTGTCCTTTTTCCTAGGAGCAAATCTTCTAGTGGTCTCTCCCGCTTCAATCTTACCACCCCTTATGGCATTTTCTATCATTTCCCCTGCCATCACTATATCTGCGAAGCTCTTGATGGTACTTCCTATCATATGGGTGATAAATGGTGCCTTTAAAGTATTGATAAACAGCATGGTGGTTTCCTTTTCCAGGAGAGGTGGTTGAACTTGCATGGCAACTTCCCTCCATCTTTGCGCATATTGCCTGAAGCTTTCATTCGATTTCTTTTCCATTTTTTACAACATGATTCTATCAGGTGTCATTTCTGTGACATGATTATACTGTTTCATGAAGGCTTGGGCCAAGTCTCTCCAAGAGCTAATGTTAGCGCGGCTGAGTTGATTGTACCACCTGGATGCTGCCCCCACTAAACTGTCTTGGAAACAATGAATCAAAAGTTGATCATTGTTCACGTAACCAGTCATGCGTCTACAGAACATAGTGATGTGGGCTTTAGGGCAACTAGTCCCATTGTACTTCTCAAATTTCGGCATCTTGAATTTATGAGGAAGCACCAAATCCGGAACCAAACTCAAATCCTTTGCATCAATGCCATGGTGATGATTGGCATTTTCCAAAGCCTTGAATTTTTCCTCTAACCATCTACAGCGATCCTCTAACTGCCTCGAGGATTCACTTCTTATCCTTTCTCTGCTCATATATCCAAATCGTGGATAACAGATTTCTGGGTTATCTCCCAGGTTGGATCCTAAGCCAACTTGGAAGTTCATGGACTGGTGCAGGGATCGACTTGCCCCGTGAGGCCTAATCATGACAGATGGCCCTTGGGGATACTCTTCAGGCTGTGCTGGCGCATGTGGTGGGGTAAAACCCAAAGGAATGCCTTCGCTCTCTTCTCCAGTGATAGCCATGGGACCTTTTCCTTTGTCCATTGCCCCGTTCAGTATTTGGGCCATCATATTCCTCTGAGCCTCCAACATTTGGTCTCTCATCTCTTGTTGGAGCTTTGTCATTTGCTCTTGCATCTGGTCTTGCATGTCCCTCTGGAATTGTTCCAGTCTTTGATCCATTTTCTTTGATTTGGCACGTGTACTGTAGGGGTGTTCAGCTTCCAGATTTTCCTTCTCTTTCTTTCTCTCTCTCTCTCTCTCTCTCTCTCTATGAATTTGAATGCATATGATGTTATGTAATGCAAATGCATGAATACAAAGAGGCATCGATTCTGATTCAACTTCATTTTAGAAAACTTTATTAGAAAACAAAATCCTTTACATAAAACGGACTACAAATATGCTTTCGCCCTAAGTCCTAAAGTTTTTATTTTCTCAAGTAATGAAGCTAGCTCTTGACTACGATCAGACTGTAGCTCATACTTCATGCTCAACGTACCAGCCTGTGCTGCCAAAGTCTGTAGATGATCAGCTACCTCTCGAATCTGAACTATTGCTTCACCCATGAGGTAATCCCGACTCCTAACTTGATCATGAGAATGGTGAAGCTCTTCCTTCCAACGCCCTTCTCTTGTTTCAAGAAACTCAATCCAAAGTTCACAACTGTACAATGCTGATTCTAACTCTTCAATCTTACCCTTCATTTCCTCGATCTTGTTCAGGCTTGACTTTAACTCGTTCGCGGAATTACGGCTTCGATGGTGATAGAGAGACTGTCCCAGTTCAGCCACTCTAGCTTTTAATTCTTCTTTTTCACTTCGACTTTCTGACAAACTCTTCTTTAGGGCCTCATTTTGCGCTTGCATTTCTTGAATTTTCCTCTTCCAATAGTCAGCTTTGGCCTTTTCCTCCTGGACCTCCTGTTGCCACTGTTCCAAAGTCTTTCCCAATCAGGCATTCTTCATCGACAAACGCATCTTCTTATATTCAGTCTTCAAGCTATCTCGATCTTTCTCAATCTTCCTTTTCTCCTTTCTTACTTTCTCAGCTTCTGATTTCTGAACATCCACATCTAGCCTCAAGTACATATTTTCTTCTTCTAGCTTCTCTATCTTCTTTTCGAGCTCTAAACTTTTCCTTTCGAAGTCTTGCTTTATAATCTCTAACTCCGATGGGACCACTTGTAAATACTCCTTCATCGATCGAGCGTCCTCCAAACTTGGCCCAGGGATGTTATCATCGATCCTTTTGCTCGACCACTCCTTATATTCCGGGGTTATCATTGGCCTTCCAGTCAATATCTTCATACGGCGAGCCCACTTCCAAGCCTCAGAAATTTCTCGAGTCTTCTTCTTATAATTATCTCCCTTATATGAGAATTCACTTTGGCTAATCCATATGTTGTCGGTATAAACTGTCTTGCTTTATATTGCCTTAGCACGAGTAACGGTGCATATCCAACAGCTCCCCATATTCCAAGCAGAGGTACCCAATCAAAATTTCCGCACTGATAAAGGACTTCATCGGGAACCATCCAAGGGGCTTTCCACTCAACATCTTCCTCTCGGAAGTTTTGAAGAATTTTCATCCATCTTTCCTCTGATATATCGTCTCTCCTTGTCGTAGTTGTGGCCTCTTTTAAGGGAGAATAACTTTCAAAGAACACTCGGTAAGGAACCCTGTCAACCTTCCAAAAATAACTGTGAAACCAAACCAATAATAACTGTGCGCAGCCAATGAATCTAACCTCACCAGATCTCCGACATGCATTTAAAGATCTAAACGTCTCGGCTAATATCACAGGTACAGGTGTGACCCCTTTGCTAAGTCGGTCGAATAAATCAGTAACTGATTCATCTATATGTCTTAAAGCTTTGGGGAATATCACCAAACCATAAATACATAAGGCAAAGACGTCGATCCTCTTCTTTTCATCTGGATGTACTAGGATCAGGTCTCTCAAACTCACCCAAGGTATACATTTACCTTCACCTTTCTCTTGGATTCTAGCTCTAACCCACTGTTCACTCATCCCTGTGATACTCATCAACTTCTTCACGAAAGTTGGAACATTGGCAGCCCTAAAATAAGCTTTGTCGACTTGGAACCTCGAACAGTGAAGCAAGGTCGTATATTCCTCCAGCGTGGGCACTAAATCTACTTCTCCAAAAGTGAAACAGCTATAAGTAGAGTTCCAGAATTGAGTCATAGCCCGAAATAGATGCTTATCTACCTTGATGTCGAGTAAGTAGGGTAGATCGCCATAATTACGATAGAACATCTGCTTTGACTCATCGTCCCACTGGGTCCATATCTCTTTCAACTCTTGGAACTCATTCTGTGTAATACTAATACGAGTAAAATCCCATAGTTCAGATACATACCCGTCAACTAAGCTATTCCCTTTCTCCGATTGCGTTTGCTCTGACCATGTACGAACAGCTGCATTGTCTCCCACTTTATCAAGGAACTCGTTCTCCATAACCAACTTTCTAACTTAGAAACTGACCGTGAATTGATACCTCTAGAAATATGAAATGACATGCACAAAAATGAAACACAACGAGTTAGTACCACAGAATAAAATATAAAGCAAGTGAAATAAACGCATACCTATCTGGGTAACTACTAAAGTTTGGCATAGCTCTACCTAAAGTAGGTTCTTAGGGTTTACTATATGCGGTTTAGTTCTAAAGTTGAGGTACCTGAACCAGCAGATTCCTCGATCCTCACCCATTATAGGCTCATACGAACCGAGTTTGGTTCAGGGGAATACATTTCCCTATGGCCATGCGAAAGTGAAAACTTTACGAAGACATAGGTACAAATGTATCCCAAAAGCAATCCACTAGCCCATGAGGAGGTGAAAACCTCGCGAAGGCATAACTTCTCGCTTTCACTTAAAGGCGCGACCACGACGGTCATGTAGTGCAATGCAGAGATATATATTAAAACCACAAGAAATAAAGGATCATTTTTTAAAAAAAAATCAGAATTTTAAACTCGAACAAAAGGACATGAAATTATCGATTTTACGGCTTGACTCTCTTATTGTCCCCAGCGGAGTCGCCAAGCTGTCGAAACCATTTTTAAATTTTTAAAAAACGGGGTCGACTTTTAAAAAATGAAAGTGAGAGTCGCCACCAATCCCTTTTTACTTAGGTGTGATTGGATCACCTTGCAAAATGCTTTATTTTAAAACATTTGATTTTTGGTCCACGAAAAATAAGAAAATGGGTTCGGGAGTCGGTTACGTATGAGGAAGGGTTAGCACCCTCATAACGCCCAAAAATTGGTACCTAATCGATGGAATCATGTCCAAATGTTTGAAATTTTATGAACATTTAAAATATGACAAAAAAACCGAACAATTTGATTTAAAACTTGAGATTTCTTTGTTCTGAAAGAATATAAACATCACATCCAGCACGTTAGGACACGATATTTTTAAACCCTCGTAACCAAAATCATCTCATAATTTACGAAATTTTATTAAAAGGGTATTTAGTTATTTAGGCAAACGAAAAATCGAAACCCAGCATGTTAAGGCACTATTTCCCGGATTTCTAAACACAAAACATTGCCTTATTTTAACACCTTTAGATCAAATATAGTACTTTTACAAAATGCACTTTATTTTAAAATGATGATCTATGAAAATATCATATTAATACTTTATCAACCATCAAAAGCAATCATAATATACTACATTTCATATTAATACAGGTAATATAAAATATAACTAACAATACTACTTACACTAAACAATCATAAATAAATGGAAGAATATGGACAAATATAGAGCAAAAAATAATAAAAAAACTACAAAATAAATATGAAAACTTCTTACACAAGATTAAACATTTTATGCAATAACAAATGGCAAATAATAAATAAATATTGCAAAAATAAAAAAATAAAAATATATATAAATATTTAGATAATTAGATACGTTTTGAAATAAATAAACAATTTTAAATAAAAAAATATTTAAAATAATATAATACAAAACTATATATATTTAATACAAATAATATAAACAATATATAATATATGAAATTTATAAAATATAAAATGATTTTAATTATAGATATAATATAATATAATAATATAATATATAAAATTTTGAAAAATATAGTACAATAATAAATATAAAAATTATAAAATAATATATAATTTAAATAATATTAAACCGAATAAAATAATACATAATAGTAATTTAATATATATAAATGGTAATAATAAAAATATGTAAATTTATACTATTAATAAAATTAATATAATAAAAGCATAACATATTAATACAATAAAACAATTTAATATAATATTAGGATAACTAAAAATAGAATAAAAAAATAAAATAAAATAAGGATTAAATTAAAAGACGCATTACACTGTAGAGTCTAAAATGGCAATTATGCCAAATTTTAAAAACGGCGACGTTTTATTTTTAGCCCTTTAAGCAATCCGAGGGTTAAATCGAAACAAAATGTAAGTTTTGGGTCAAAATTGAAAGTAAGGAAAAATGCTATTGAATTTTACAAAAATGCGGAAGGGTTCATTCAGCAATTAGACCCTTTTGTGAAAATGCGCAGATCCTCCCCGGGTCGAGTCAACGCGCGGATATTGGTCTTCTAAACGACGTCGTTTTAACGCTTATTGGCTTAAGCAAAAATAGCGTCGTTTTATAATATTATATAAGTTAATATTTAGGGAAAAAAAATCATTTAGCAACCTGTTTAAAAAAAAATTTAAAAAATACTCTCAAAGGCCCTCAGCTCCTTTGACGGAGTCTGGTCATCGGGCTTAGGGGCTTCCGCCTCCACGCGCCTACGCGCCGTCGCCCACGGCGGCCCTCAGGTATGAAATTTTGTCCCCTTTTTTATTTCTATATTGTTTTATAAATAAAACATGCACGAAACAAAAAAAATAAAAATAATAAGAAAACAGAATATGAATCACCTTCGTAAATAAAAAAAAAATATTTATTTCTCTGTATATTTGTAACTGTTTGCGTATCACTGTTTGTGTCTTTTGCCTATTCTTTCTGGATATTTGTTTTTGTGTATCCTTCTTTGTGTGTTACAAAATAAATCGGGCTTTTTATAGCCTTAAAAAATAAATGGAAATAGATCCTTTCTGTCATTTTGTCGCTATTTCCTTTCTTGTGCAGGCAGTCGACGAAGATCACGGCGGTGGTGCGGGATTCATGCGCGAATCGTGGCGCGACTGAAAACTGGCGTAGGCGCAAGGAGTTGATTGCGGCGCAAAGGGATGGGGTGCTGCGGCGCCTAGGGTTTCCCCAGAAACCCTAGGTCTGAAACTTGTTTAATTTTTGGGCCCTCTTGGGCCGTGCTAGCTTGGGTCCTGGGTAGGGTAGTCCATTTAGGATCTGTTGGGTCTATTTCGAGTAGCTGGTGGTAGTCTGCTTAGAATCGGGTTAAAGTGTAACGGGCCAAGGGTTTAGTTGATTTGGGTAATCTGTTGTTGGGTAGTGAGTCAATATTTGGGCTTGTTTGTAAGAGGGTTTTGGGCTTATTTGGTTTTGTTAAATGGACTGTATATGGACATTTTATTATTTTTTATTTTTTGGTTTTATTCTGTTTTACACGAGCCTGGGCACAAATGGGTCACTACAACCTTTACATGTATTAGAGGCTGGTTTCCACTTTCCCCTCCATCCTTTTCTCTGTATTGTTCTTAGTGAGTATTGTATTGCTCTGGGGCAATTAGCTAGTTTTTCATGGTGGATCCTACTTGCTTATTTCATTGATTTTTTTATTCAAAACAAGCCTCCACTATTATCTGTCTTTCAACAAATTTACCAATTATAATATTCTAATCATAG
The DNA here is from genome assembly GCA_025698515.1 of Gossypium sturtianum. Classification (NCBI taxonomy): domain Eukaryota; kingdom Viridiplantae; phylum Streptophyta; class Magnoliopsida; order Malvales; family Malvaceae; genus Gossypium; species Gossypium sturtianum. The sequence goes on along the minus strand of CM046950.1, from coordinate 136,563,758 downwards.
AAGTGGCTTAGGGTTTGTATACTTTACTTCTCGAGAAGGGTGGGAATCCATAATTTGCAATCAATGTTCAAATTTATATCTAAAGCGCTGCAAAGATCATGTGTATGCAACACCAACCCATCATCACTGTAGTTGGGAAGACACAGCTCACAAGGCTAAGCAAGGGTCGCGTGCTGCAACTCGAGGACTTATTGATTGTAAGGAATATTTTAAAATATTGTCTTCTAGAGAACAACCCCAATGGCTAGCGACCCCTTAATAATTTGTATGGCATGAATATTGTCAACGTGTTGCCTACAGAGTTCACAAGGCCTTACGATGCCAATAAGGAATTGGGTTTAATCTTACCAAGAAAAAGGGAGGAACCCTTAAATTTTTTGTACTCCTATTATAAATTGCGACCACGCGATTGATCTTATGTGTCCACGAGTGAGCATATTCGAGTATCACATGTTTTAAAGTGCCAATTTTTTCCCTTCTTGATCACGTAAAACAATTAAGACTTAATTCAATTCCAACTCTTCAAGTACCTAATATTAGTAAATAGTATATTGGCATAATTCATAATTCTTTTAACACTTTCCACTTATTCTTCTTGTCATATCCGGATGTCATTTAGACTTTGCTACAATTCCCCTTCCTCAATGTACGTACATATACACAATTCAACACATAACCATACTTATTCACCAATCCTAAGTAACATAGAATTTAGTATCACAAGTAAAACTTAAACAATTTAGACTTAATTAACTATCTTCCTTAATAATTTGGGTATGAATTTTTGGCTTTTACCACCACCAATCTCCTCATTTGTACACTTTCCTTCAATTATGAACTATACTAATTGAACTGTATGGTGGATTCATTACAATCATAGGCAAAAATTGATGAAAAGAAATCTTTTTTCCTCCTCCATGTATATCTAGGCTTTCTCTAAATTTTTCCTTAGTTTTTCACCTTCTTTTTTTGTAAAATGTTAGCCGATTTCCTCAGCATCAATTTCACCTTCATTTAGCCTTGAGTGACTTGATTTTTGGGGTTACTTGGCTTCCAAATTCTTTGCCACCTAGCTTCACTATTCTCTTAATTACCCATACTTTGAGAACTAGTTTTCAAGGTGTCATCAAGCCTTATTTGATTAATGAGACTCACCACTAACACCTATTCTTTTGCCTACCCAATGGTAGGGATAAATTGCAATTTAGTTCTATTTTCTGAAGGTAGAATTTTCCTTTATCTCTTTGTACCAAAATGAAGCAAAATGTTTGCAGCCTCACTCCCCTCATCCAGCCCAATTAGCAACTATGGTGGGATTTCTTGGCATCACTATCATTTGCCACCTATCACCAAAATTCATTTAATTATTACACACTTTGACACCTAGCTATAAAGTGTCATTTACACCTTTTAATGGATCTTATTTAACATACATTAAGTAGCTTAATTGCCACAAAGTCTTTTTAACTCAATGGTGAAAATGCACTTTAGGTCCCCCATAGTCTCTTTCAATTTCCAAAGTAGTCCTTACCCAAAGTTATCAATGACTATTATCCAACTTTAATTAATTCTTCTTATATTATTCGAATATAACTAATTACTTTTTCAAGAAATTTACAACATCAGAATAACAAGATCTTAGTATAATATTCCTTAGATTTGACTTTTGAATATGTTGGGTTCTAACATACATGCTTAGATACCACTGAGTAATAAATTAGCTAAGGTTCTTGTTGATGAACATACGAATTAACATAAAACTGGTTTCATCTTAATATGTTATAGTAGTGAAAGCTAACAGGTAAGATAGAGAAGTAAACAAGCCGAAGTCAAAAGTGTAGATAACAACATATTATAGTGAAAAGTAGGTTTCAAGAAATTAAGCATCAAGATTGCAGAAGATCTTCTTCTAAAAATCAGAGTTATCTAATTATTCTCTTGAGCTCTTCATTTTGCTTCAAGAGTTCCTGGTGGAATGTTTATTTCTATTCGAATCGTGTATTCTGTATTGCCATTATTTTCTTCATCAATGTCTTCTACTCTTGAAGAGCGAGAAACTGCTGCGGCGACGCCTCCTGACCAGAAGAAAGTGGTGACCCCTGGCCAGAAGGAATGTTTAAATCAAACGAGTTTGAAATTCCTAGGTGAGCCACATTACCCAAGTTTTCCAGTCTGACTGCAAACTAGCCGACAAACAAATCTGTCCTAGTGGGTTGGCCACCAAAGCCTAAGGCTCTAGCCTGTCCAGATGAAAGATTAATGGGGAAATTTTCATTTGGGTGAGCCATTGTGATTTTTCAAACTTAAAGAAATCAGTCGATTGGAAGTCTGTCCATGCTCACCACACCAAATTGTTGAGTATTTTGTTGTTTCCTTCAAGTGAGGAGAGTCGGGTTTCTATATGACATGGTTACTGTTCATTGAGGTGACGTCCTAGGTAAGCTTCATGCACATCAATACATATGTTGTTCTAGACTTAACACGTGTTCACTGGCGCAAGAGTTCACCAGTTCATTAATTTGACTTTGCACTCTCTATTTGCGAGACCTAAGGGCATGCGAACTGTATCCGTGAGCTCTCCCTGCGAGCCCTCCCATGAGCCCTTAATGCATCCACCTCATGAGGCCCAAACTCTAGTTACGGGTCAGTGGTCCGAGTTATGTTCGAGTTGGTAATCAAAAATACCAAAACAAGACTCACCACTAACATTGATTCTTTTGCCTACCCAATGGTAGGGTTAAATTTCCTATTTATTGAAGGGTAAAATTTTCCTTTATCTTTTTGTACCAAAACAAAGTAAAATGTTTGAAGCCTCACTCCACTCATCCAACCCAATTAGCATGCTATGGTGGGATTTCTTGGCATCAATGTCATTTGCCTCCTATCACCAAAATTCCTTTAATTATTACACACTTTAGTACCTCGCCACAATGTGTCATTTACACATTTTAATGGCTTTTATTTAAAAAACACACACACACACTAAGTGGCTTAGTTGACACCAAGTCTTTTTAACACAATGGTGAAAATGCACTTTAGGTCCCCCATAATCTCTTTCAATTTCCAAAATAATCCTGACCCAAAGTTATCAATTATTATTCTCCAACTTTAATTAATTCTTCTTTTATTATTTGAATATAATTAATTACTTTTTCGAGAAATTTACAACATCAAAATAACAAGATCTTAGTATAATCTTCCTTCGATCTGAATTTTGAATATGTTAGGTTCTAAAAACTATTACTCAAAAATCTATCACATTTTGAAGATTTTGGGTTCTAATATATGTATAGGTTTATATACTATTGAGTTATAAATTAGCTAAGGTTCTTATTGATGAACGCACGAATTAACATAAAACTGGTTTCATCTTAATATGTTACAATAGTAAAGCTCACTAGTAAGACACAAAGAAGTAAACAAGATGAAGTCAAAAGTGTAGATAACAACATATTATAGTGAACATTTTGATGAACACACGAATTAACATAAAACAAGTTTCATCTTAATATGTTACAGTAGTGAAAGCTGATTGGTAAGGCATAGAGAAGTAAACAAGCCGAAGTCAAAAGTGTAGGTAACAACATATTATAGTAAAAAGTAGGTTTCAACAAATTAATAAGCATCAAGCAGGCAGAAGGTCTTCCTCCTTTATGTTAACTGATCACATAACACATAGTTACTTGTAGTTCTAATAGCATCATTTAATTTTGATGAGTGATCACTCAAAATCGTCGTCGTTGTTAATCCCATCAAGGATGGCTATAAGAGCCACCACGAAGGCATAATCCATGTTCGGATATACTGTCACCATAAACTTGTCCTTCCCAAGGAATTCGCTTTCAACACTGCGCTTCTTGTGCATCTGCAGTGCTCACACATATAGAACCCACACACATGTACATATCATTATTCCTATGTTAATATAATCTTACAAATATTAATCTATCGGTTAAAGCACTTGGGAGATTATTTATTATTAAATTCATCAATTTAATCCATATACTATTAAAAAGAATTAAATAAATCAAAATTGAAAGATAATTAACATTGCTTTATGCAAAATATTTTGAATTTTTTTTCCAATTGCAATTCATTTAAAAATATATATATATTTACAAAACCATAAAAAACATCAAAAAATTACTAACTTTGGTAAACAAAAAAATGATATTTTTTAAACAACAAATGTTAACTCATTTGCAATTTGAACTTATTTAATTCTTTTTAGTAGTACAGGGACTAAATTGATCCATTCAATAATAGAGGAATTAATTTGATATAGTCCCAATAATACATGGATATCCTAAATACTTTCACCTCTATGTATCCATCTATCGAAACTATTTTGTTGAGTTGATGTCACTAGTAAACTCAACACGAATTCAGTTAAAAAATTACTTAAAATTCCTTTTTTTAATTAAGCTTTGAATGTTAATATATTGATATTTTTGTCTTTTTACTATTTTATATGAAATACTTAAATAAAACAACTAAAAATACAACATCTAATAATTGAATAAAAAAATCTAACCCATGCCTAAGAAATATTTAAACATAACTATTTTACTATTTCACTTATAACTCAATTATTATTTTCTTATACATATAATTTTAATTGAAAGTATGACAAAATCTAATATACTTTTATAATGCATTTGATTGAATTTATGTCACCCATCATTCAAACTCTAACTTTTTGCTGAATTTATCAAAAAATTATTTATTTTACAAAGCAACAAATATTATTTAGAAGGTATTTAAATTATTTTATACTTTGATAAATCTCTAAATATATATAAGTATATGACCCCTTACTTTTATATAAATAATAACATGATAACACTTCCTTTCTCAATCGGTTCGTCTCTAATCTTATTTTTATTCACATCAACACTAGACTCACTCTTCCTATGAGTATTTAATCCATTCTTAGCCTCAATAACAAGCTCTTTTGTTTCTTACTTGAATGCTCAAACAATGGATGTTACACAAATTTTTACTAGAAAATTTTATTTAAGTCATATCGTAAGTACCAATTATTTGTATTTACATCATCATTCTTATTCATAATTTTTATCTGTATCGTAGTTATCATCCTTATCTTAAAGCTTAAATAGAATTTACTACAAAGACTGTGATTGGTCACTAAAAAATAATAACAAATTTATTTAAAATAAAATAATAGTAACAATATTTTAAACATTAAAAACAACATTATCTCAACAATTGTTTTATTGAATCTTGTCAATACCAAGTCCTAAAACCATTTTGTTTTATAATCGCACAACGAGCTTTCTGCATAAAAAAATATATCTAACAAAGATCTATATTATTATTTAAACTTTCAAGTAAATTGGTATTATGAATCGGTCGAATATTAACTCAGTTGAAAAAACCTCTAAAAAGTTATTAAAGTTATTATTCATATAAAATTATTTTATACTTGTGGTGTGCCAGAGTAGAGTATATGTGTAATTAAATCGTAGGAAGAGGGTGTTAAGTACCTGAGCCAAAATAGTGTTACTCTCTCCGGAATAAATGAAACAGGATCTTTCCAGCCAGCTTCCTTCCATTCTGAAATCACAAACATCCTCTTTTGGGTTGGTTGCCAAGAACACATGCAATTTGGTCTTGAGTTGGATCATTGATGATCGCTTCGCTGTGAATATCAGATCTTTTTCTTCCGTGCTTTCCCCCCTGAATACTTGCCATCTATCGTGGACGGTCATTATCTATTAAGAAATCAAGGTAGCTAAATTTACATGTAGTGTTGAAAAAAAGCTATGTCTGAGAAACTTGAACAACAAAAACCAAACCTTGTGTCGAAGAGTGCAAACGGGATTTCCGGCAGCATCGGTTAAGAGGCGACGGTCATGGATGCTGAAAAATTTGCCTTTGGTTTTGAACATTATGTTGCCATAGATGTCAGTGACAGCAAATTTACCCTCACTGATGGTCAAAACCTTTCTGACGACAGCCAGATCTATTGGTTGAGGGTAGCAGTATTGAGGCCCAATCACGGAAACACGAGTAGCCAAAGGTGGGTAAGCACTTGGTTCAGCCGGCGGAGGATATGCCTGTACGTGTTCCATCTAGCTACCACTGCGGTAGCCGATGAATGAAGATGAACTCTTCAATTGATTTTGTATATGGTTTACATCTTCAATTTGTACCCACGAACTCAGTCAACTCACCTCTCCTCTTGACAATTGTAACGTACTAAAATTCCGAGATCCTGACTTCTTAAGTCCTCATGCTTAAAAAGAAAGGGTCCAAAAATAAAATAAAAAATCAACTGAATCATTTAATTATCTTAAATAAGCTGGTGTTTGATAATCTAAAAATTAAGTGTTGAAAAATAAGTATTGAATTTAAATTATAAAATTTGTTTGATATATTACTTAAAAGTTAATTATTGAATATAAATAGACTATTTGATAAATATAGATTTTAAATTATAGAAAAATTATGTTCTATATTTTATCTTTAATTTTTAAACATTTCACCTTATTCTAAACAAAAAATAAAATTTTAAACGTAAAGTTTTTATAGGATAACAAAAAAATTTTAAATGAATTGAAAATATTCTCCGATAAGTAGCTCTTACCTACTTATTATTTTCTACACTTTTTTAGAAAAAAATTCTATCATATTGTTTGAATTTTGAATTAGCAAACATGTGTAAAAAAATAGAAATGAATTTAATTTTTTTCAATGATTTATCAAAAGAAAGCCTAAGTTAAAATTTTAAATTAACAATAATTATTAAAAACTTTAAAATATGAAAAATTAAAAGAAAATATTGTATTTATAAAAAATCAAAATGAAATTGAATCAAAACATAATAAAAAAGTCAATTTTTATTAAAAGAATATGAAAATAATAAAATAAAATAAATTTATTGATTTTTTTAACCAATTATTAGAGTTTTCAATATGAAAGTCAAGACTAATTTTTTATTTTTTATTTTTAAATTTTTAACCAATTACATGTCTTATTCTTTTACTAAATTATATGGTATGCTTATCATGCATATATTTTGCAATCAATTTAAATATCATTATTCTATCACAAAAAAGCATAAAAATTACAATTATTTCTCCGAAGCATATTTTAGGTCTTTTGAGTGAAATCCAAATATTCTGAATTTTGAGATTTTCCCCAAAACCACAAATGACTTGAAAAAACACCGAAAGGATCTGTTGTCGAACTTCTATCGCCATCACGGACTTCTGCTACGGCCACAATTGACGTCATTAGGTCATCGTCGACCACCTCCGACCACCATCGTCGGTCACCGTCAACCACTGCCAAACCACTTTTAGCCACCCCCATCGGAACATTGGCAACCTCTGTCGTCGGGCCATCGTCAGTCTTTTACTAGTTGTTTAGGTCGAGTTTGCGTCATCTTGATCAATCCTACATTAACCACATGAAGATGATAGTCCACGATTTAATTACATATATAAAAAATGATTAAAATAATAAATTATAACCACTTTAATTTATAAATACCAAATATAATTTACAAATAGAAAATAGAAGATACTATAAAAAAATTCATCACAAAAAATAAGCTAATATTTTTTCAATTCTTCATTTTGAATTAATTTATTTTGCAATAGTTTATTTTCTTTTAATTGTTATCACTAAATCACAATGCAATCTCTTTAGATATCTTCAATTTTTCCATAAATCTAATTTTAGAACATTTTCTATATTCAATGAAAGGCGACATTAAAACACTTAATCTGAAATACATGATGCATTTGTAGAGTTATTGAGTTCTACAAATTATACGAGGTGAGTAAAAAAAACAGAGAAATTATTTAAGAAAATTGAGATTTACATGAAAAGTTATACTCATAAACTAAGTGGGTTATATTATAAAACAAAGATAAATATAGAATGAACAAAAGAGAAGAATAGAAAAATACAAGGATTATTCAACTTTTACTTTTGAATATTTAAAAAACCTATACATGCCTTATATTTATAGGGTTTCAACCACCATAAGTTACAAAACTCTAATAAATATAATTAAGGTACCCTAAAAAATTTTAGTGGTTTACAAAAGTTACAAGAAAATTAATTCTTAGGGGGTTATGGGAGTTATATGGACATCCATTTTACAACACTCTCCCTTGGATATCCATCAATGAAAAATGTGCTTCATTAAAAGCTTATTAGGGAAAACCTTGTGGGATAAAAACCTAATGAAGGAAATAGAGTACACAATATTCTATAACAAGTTGTTTCGTTAAAAACCTTTACCAGGAAAATCTAGTGGTTAAAGGAAAAGAGTACAACGTGTTTTAAACTCCCCCTTATAGCAACATGACATAACATCTTTGAGTTGATGCATTTCAATTTTGTGTAGTAGTCTTTCAAACATTGAAATTGGCAATGCCTTGTTAAAATGATTTTTTGAATTATCACTAGAACGAATTTGTTGAACTTTTATATCACATTTCTTCTCAAGATCATGAGTGAAGAATAACTTCGGTGAAATATGTTTCGTTCTATCACATTTGATGTAACCACCCTTCAATATTTGATCTATACATGTTGCATTATCTTCGTATAAGATAATTGACATCTTTTTCCGTAAATGTGTAACACCTTATACCCTACCCAATCAATGAGTTCTGATATAAACTGTCACAACATCACCGAAACAAACTATGAACAATTTACAACTAAGCTGAAAAACTAACGTGAGTAAAACCACCAAATATGCTTTTATTAATCATACTTAACTTAGTTAGCTAAAATGTTAATCGCAAACATAATTATCAATTTCTAGATCAAAAGTCTTAACAAGCGGGCTTATGAAAAATTAACAATAAAAATTCTAATATTTTTAATTAATTTCTCTTCGTTGTAATACTACAGTCCATATTTAGTTGCAAAAAGAAAATTCTGACCCTAAGGTTCAGCCTCTAAGTCGCCCCACTATATGCAAGTTACAGCTAAGAGCATAAGTTTGCCTAAGCTTGATCAAAATCTGGCTTGATCCCTCTTTAGCTCCTCGTATAAACCATTATACCTGGAAAACATAACAAAACTAAGTAAGCTCAAATGAACTTAGTGAGTTTCTAATATTTCATACCATTCCTGAAACTATAAGTTAGAACTTCATGGGTTTGATCTCCTATTTGACATCATTTGCACAAATATAGTTTGCACATCTTCCTGGCGTACTTTTATCCTCCCTTGCGTTGGCTCAACTTGAAAATTCATACACTTTTGACATTACTAGAATCCTTCATTTCAATTGCTCGTGCTATAGGCTACAATGCGGAATGATTTCGTTTACTCATTTGCTCTAGTTTCTTACAAGATGAATCATTACCTCTTTTTCTTGCAAAACATGTGCGTATTACCCTAACAATTATTATCATTATGGACTAACGTACGATAGATTGATCTCAGAAAACTCATGCATGGAGATTCACACGTGGATAGTTTTTACCTGCAGATTTACACTTAAATTTCTTACAAAATGCAAACTCAAGCATGGCAAACGCATACTTGCAGACCATACTTGCGAATACTTTATATGCGAAACCATCATCACAGATTCATATATGCAGATTCTTACTTGTGAATTCAAGTTTGATTTCCTGCGTTTCGGGTACACACCTGGTATGATTATGGTGCGAAACCACTCCCGAAGCCTTTGAAACCTAAAACATAGCGTTCAGATACCCAATAAACATACAATTACGAATTGATACATAACCCGAAATAACGCACAAGACTTACCGATGAAACGAACAAACCCTAGCGCGATTTAGGCTATCAAAACGAAACTTCACTGTTCACCACCTTTTCCTATACCACAAATATGCAGAAATCAGTCTCTTTACTTACATACCAAAACACCAACACAATGATTAAGCCCTACCCAACGAGTTGAAATACTATGTTACAGAAACCAAAATCCCTCTTACCAGAATAGTGCAAAACATCGAAATAATGAGAAATAGGAATATGATACAAGAAAACAAAGTCGAAGGGAGGAAGAGGAAAAGGGGAAAAATGGCAGAGAAAAGAGACTAACGTCAGATGTTTTTTGGGGAAAGAGAGAAATTAAAATTTGAAAAAAAAAAAGAAGAAGAAATAATCCCAGATATGATAACATATCCTTTATTTTCCTCCCACTAACCCACTAACTCATAACCACCTCAGAATTTTAACTCAACCGAAATTCTACCAGACAATCGAGCAAAAATTAACTTCTATGCTTGGATAGAGATTCAAACACAGAACCTCCAACACACAGACTCCTAACCACTCGAACCAGCAAGCTCATTCTAATATAAATTAACAGACAATTTTATATAAGCCTACTCAACAAGGGTAAAGCTTGGTTCAAAAATAACAAAAATTGTCAAAGTGGGAATTAAACCCAAGACTTCTCGCACATACCCAGAACACTTAACCACTGAAGCAGATACACAGTTGTGTCAAATATTTACAGAAACATAAATAAATTATTCAGGGCGTTACAATTTTAATATAATGTATTGTTTATAGCATATATAGAAAGTAATATGGTAAGTTTTAATAACATTAAAGGAATATTTAATATCTTTTAAAAAATAAATATTTAATATAACTTTGTAAGTAAACAATTAAAACACACTTATAAAAAGAAATCAAAGCAACTACTATAATAATTTATGAGGAATAAATTCTTAATTTTAATGAATGTACAAATAGTAGACTAATTATGAAATATCAAAAAGCGAAATCACCTAAAGAATATAAACGTAAAAAGATTTATGTTGCAAATATCTCTTTTCTATTTCCTTTAAATACAAAAATTTATAAGTTCTATTACCAAAAATACTCTACTATAATGTAGATAAAAATTAGGGTTACAAAATACCTTAAATATAGCTTGGATTCTTCTTTTTCTTTGATATAAATAATGTAAAAGAAGTTAGAAAATTATAAATTGGTAAGTGGCATAAAATTTGAATATAAAGTTGTGTCAAAAATAAATTACATAATATAAAAGAATATAAAATTTGGGATTAAAAAATACCTTAAATTACTAATAACCTGAATTGATCATCTGTTTTGTGTGCTCATTCACTGTGCATGAACAGTATTTTTAGGCATTCTTACATAGTTGAATAACTTCTTTTTTTTTCTAATTCTTCCTTAATTGTCATTATCGAATTTTCCTTAAATACCATTAATTAATTTAAGTACAAATTTTCCTTGATTGTTGTTAGTGCAATTTTTACGTAATTGCTATAAACATTATTAAAATGAACAAAGACATGGAAATTTTTTTTTATTACCATTATTAATGTGTATAACATTATGATAGACATTCTATATAATTTTCTGCATTAAAATGAATATTTTTTTTAAGAAATATGATAATAATTTTAAGTAAATGAGAAGAAGTAATTTAAACCTTATGTTGATAACTATAAAAATTTTGCTTTGCATTACTATATTGTCATGTGTGTCTATATATATATTATTGAATAGTAGGGGCGGCACTGCTACGGGGTGTTGAGCAAAGCAAAGCCCCCTAAACTAAAAATTTTAAATTTTAGCTTATTTACTATATATAAATCTCAAATTAATATATGATCAAATTATATATTTTTCAAATGATAAATGTCGAAACCATTTTTTAAGTTTTGGTAAAAACGGGGATCGACTTTAAAAAAAAACGAAAATGAGAGTCGCCACCAATCCCTTTTTTACTTAGGTGTGATTGGATCACCTTAAAAACGCTTTATTTTAAAATACCGATTTTGGTCTACGAAAAACAAGAAAAATGGGTTCGGGAGTTGGTTACGTATGAGGAAGGGTTAGCACCCTCATAACGCCCAAAAATTGGTACCTAATCGGTAAAATCATGTCCTAATGTTGAAACTTAAAAAAACTTTAGAAAATGGTCTTTCTATTTGAAGTAAAGAAACCCAGACTTACCTATTTCACAGAAATAAAACACCATACCCAGTAAGTTAGGATACAGCATCTCATGACTTTGAAACTAAGCACGTCTTTATTTTAGAAAATTCATACCTCAAGACACAAAATGTCATACCCAGTAAGTTAGGACACAACGCTTTGAATTCTCAAGAATAGATTTTTTATTTAAATTTTGTAAATTCCGGTTTTTTTAAAAGAGAAAGGATATGTAATACCTTAAATTTCACGAGAAAAATCGAAACCCAATAAGTTAGGGCACAATTCTTCTCGAAATCCCTCAAACATCGCATATCACCGTATTTTTTAGAAACCATTTAAATAAAATATGTCAATTCAAAAGATTTTTTTAAGAAAAAATAATGGTTTGAATAAGATATTATATGAATACATTGCCACATACATGCCAAATAATGATTTATCATAAATACAACTTATAACAACAATTACTTCTAATAAATAAATTAAAGAAAGAATAATATAAACAACAAATGATATAAATAATAAAATAATTATACTAAAGCATACAATTAATAAATGAATAAAAATAAACGAATATGAGATATAACGCAGTAAATAACCAAAGGAAAAAAAAACTTTACATACATGTGAGATAAAATAACAATATAAAATGAATTATAAAAAAACGAATTGAAAATGTTATGAAGTAGTCAAAAATAGTTTATATATATATATATATATATATATATAAGAGTAAAATATTATTAAATAAATAAAAATAATATATAAATTTAAAGAAAAATTATATTTTAAATCTAATAATTTAATATATATATTTCAAATAAAAATAACATATATAATATAAATTCATGCAAAGTATAGTTTTAAAAGTAATATATAATATTATATAATAATACAAAAATTTTAAAGATATATAATACATGACTAATATACAAATATAAAGATATATATATAATATAAATAATTAAATCAAATAAAATAATACATAATAATAATTACATACATATATAAAGATAAAAACATATGAATTTATACTATTAATAGATTAATATACAAATAATAAAATATATATAAGAAAATTTAATAATTCGATATAGTATTAGGATAATTTTAAAATAAAAAACAATTTAAAAATAAATAGAGAAATAAGGATTAAATAGCAAATAAAACAAATGTAAAGGGATTAAGTTGAAACATACGTTAAATCACATGGACTAATATGGAAATTGTGCCTTTATTTCAAAACAGCGTCGTTCCGGTTTTGGTCTTTAAGTTGCCCGAGGGACTAAATTGAAGCAGAGAGGAAATTTTAGGGCTCAATTATAAAAATAAAAAATTCAAATTAAACTTAATTTAAAAAAAAATAAAATTGCGGAAGGGCCAAAATGGCAATTAACCCATTTTACAAAAAACACGAGGATCCTCCCCGGGTTTTCGGGTCAACACGCGGATCCCCTCTTGAAACGACGTCGTTTTATGCTTATTGAATTAAGCCAAAACGACGTCGTTTTTATATTATTATATAAGTTAAAAATCGCTTAAAAAATCATTTCGCCATTCATTTTTAAAAACAGAGACCCCCTTTTTGAATTCTCTCGCCTTTGGCCGAGACCGTAACGCCGGTGGAGCCGCCGTGCAGCGCTGCTTTGTCAGACGCCACACCGCATCAAGGTCGAGGCCCCGACTTTATTTTTTTTAAACGCGAATCGATAGGTAAACTTTTCCTCTTTGTATTTTAAAAAAAAATATTTGTATGCGTGAATATAAATAAAAAAAAAGAATGAAATATAAAAAAAATCACCTCTGAAATGGCTTTTTATTTCTCTGTATTCGAATATTTTTTGGTGTATTCTGTTTTTTTTTCTCTGCCTATCTCTGTGTATCCCTTTTTACAGATTTGTAAGGCTCTTTATAGCCTTCGAATAAACAAAATAAAAAAGGAAAAACAAAATGCTGCCATGTTTGTTGCCGATTTCTTTCCTTTTGCAGGTGGATGAGCAGATCTCGGTGTCGGAGCCTCTATTTGGCGCGCGGATTGCGGCGTGACGAGACGAGAGGCTGCTGGTGCTGCGCTGGGTGCGTGTTGGACGACATGCGCGCTGATTTCGGTGCAAGAACAGGCTGGACGAGGCTGCGGATGGGTGCGGCACTTGCGGCGTGACTGTATGCGAGGCTCGTGTGACTGAGGCGCTAGGGTTTCCTAGAAACCCTAGCTTCTCCGAAGCTGCTTAGGCTTTGGGCCCTTTTGGGCCAGGTGTTGTTTGAGTCGACTATTTAAGTGTTGGGCTCTGGTTTTTTTTGTAAAATGGACTGTGAAAAAAAAAAACTTTGGTTTTATTATTTTTATTATTTTTTGACGGGCCCGGTCAAAACTGGGTCTCTACAGCTGCCCCTCTTTGCTCATTGTCGAGAAACAAGGATAGAGCAAAGACAATAGAAGGACCAATTTTGCCCGGTCTTTTCTGAGCCTCGTCTTCTTGGTCCTCGTCTTCTTCAAACAGCTTCAAACTCCACTATAACTTCAATAAGTCTGATAGCTTCAATCTGCTTCACTGCTACATCAGGAAGACAAGGCCGAAAGTGTGTTTGATCTGCTTCTTGCAACTTCAGGAAGATAAGATCTGCAATTTTCGATCTGCTTCTTGCAACTTCAAGAATGCCAGATCTACAATCTCCAGTCTGCCCCACTACTATCTCGAGAGGACAAAATCTGAACTTTTCAGTCTGCTTCCTTACTATCTTCAGGAAGACTTCAATCTTCAAAATCTGAACTTTTCAATTTGCTTCCTTACTATCTTCAGGAAGACTTCAATCTTCAGTCTGCTCCACTACCATCTCGAGGGAACATAATCTGAACTTTTAAATTTGCTTCCTTACTATCTTTAGGAAGACTTCAATCTTTAGCCTACTCCACTATCATCTCTAGGGAACAAAATCTGAACTTTTCAATTTGCTTCCTTACTATCTTCAGGAAGACTTCAATCTTCAGCCTGCTCCACTATCATCTCTAGGGAACAGAATCTGAACTTTTTAATTTGCTTCCTTACTATCTTTAGGAAGACTTCAATCTTCAGCCTGCTCCACTATTATCTCTAGGGAACAAAATCTGAACTTTTCAATTTGTTTCCTTACTATCTTCAGGAAGACTTCAATCTTCAGCCTGCTCCACTATCATCTTTAGGGAACAGAATCTGAACTTTTTAATTTGCTTCCTTACTATCTTCGTGAAGACTTCAATCTTCACTGCTCCACTATTATATCTCTAGGGAACAAAATCAAACTTTTCAATTTGCTTCCTTATTATCTTCAGGAAGACTTCAATCTTCAGCCTGCTCCACTATTATCTCTAGGGAACAAAATCTGAACTTTTTAATTTGCTTCCTTACTATCTTCAGGAAGACTTCAATCTTCGGCCTGCTCCACTATTATCTCTAGGGAACGAAATCTGAACTTTTCAATTTGCTTCCTTACTATCTTCAGGAAGACTTCAATCTTCAGCTTGCTCCACTACCACCTCTAGGGAAAAAAAATCTGAACTTTTTGGTTTGCTTCCTTACTATCTTCAGGAAGACTTCAATCTTCAGTTTGCTCCACTACCATCTCTAGGGAACAAAATCTGAACTTTTCAATATGCTTCCTTACTATCTTCAGGAAGACTTCAATCTTCAGTTTGCTCCACTACCATCTCTAGGGAACAAAATCTGAACTTCTTGATTTGCTTCCTTACTATCTTCAGGAAGACTTCAATCTTCAGTTTGCTCCACTACCATCTCTAGGGAACAAAATCTAAACTTTTTGGTTTACTACACCATCCTCTGAGGGACATGTCCTGTAGACTCGAATGTATTATGGATGACATTTACATGAATGCAGAATGTCATGAGAATGGTCCCATTTTTTAAAATGTAAAATGATTAGGATGCATGATCGGAATGAATCTAATGCTCCTAACTAAATTATATTAGGGATGACATTTGCATGAATGCAGAATGTCATAAGAATGATCCTATGTAATGATTAGAATGCAATGATCAAAATGAATCTAATGCTTCTAATGTATTATGAACGACATTTGCATGAATGCAGAATGTCATGAGAATAATTTCCTTCTTTTTCTCTCTTCTTTTTTTTTTTGTACAACGATTAGGATACAATGATCGGAATGAATCTAATGCTCCTAACTGGAAATGTGAGAATGATCCCTATTTAATGTTTGGGTTGTCATTGCTAAAAGTTCATCAAGTTTCTATCACTGATGCGCTACCATGATTTCTCGTTCAGCTGGTATCTTCTGACAGAAAACCCAAAGAAACAATCATGTTCTGCTCAACAGACCTGCCCTGCTGTATGTACCACCCACTGCAATTTCAGGGGAACAGCATTTGGTTTTCCTCATCCATCCCGCTACCACTCAGAGGTATGGATTGTATTATGTTCAATTTAATCTGTTACACCATTCCCTGGGTGTAATGACCAGATATATGTGCCTGAAATTTGCACAAATGTAGGATAACCTTTTTCTTTTCTCGAGAATGATCCCCTTTTACATTTAGGTTGACATTGCCCGTGATTTTTCGAAATGGTATCATCGACCAAATGTCCTATCCAATAAAAATTCGAAGAGATAATCGTCTTTCCATATTTCCCACTCTTAGGTTTGGTGAGTTCTGAACAATAGTCCTGTGTCAGATTCTCATATTATTTAGAAGCTTCCAGAGTAATATGCGAAACTCCTTTTATGAAAGTATTAGTCTAATAATCATTATTTCAATATAAAATGCTTGAAAAAGATCACAACAATGGACAAGAAAGAAATTAATTAGGAGCATAGCTCGAAACAAATAAGTTACTCAAAGATAACCAAGGCCATAAAAGAAAATTTGATCAAGGTGTATCTTAAAAAGAAAAAAGTAATCAAAGATAACCAAGACCATAAAAGAAAATTAATTTGGGGTATCTTCGAAAAGAATAAAGTAATCCAAGATAACAAATTCAAAAAATAGGTAAGATATAGGCTAGGTGCCCCAGATATCGCAGCCTGAGCTTCTCTGTTCAAACTTCTTGAGGACCATTTTAAGCTCAATATGTGTTTAGGGGATTCAGAGTACTTTGTCAATGCCCCAAGACGCAGCATATTTCCTCATTGTTAATTCAAGTATAATAAGACTATCGCATGCCCTATCTTTGATCAAAATTTGAACCGCCCTTTTCGGGTTTTCGACTCAAAACCCCTTTGGTCTCAAAGCGCCCTTTGCGGGTTTTCGCCTTGGCCTCTCCTTTTTTTTGAATGAATTTGAGCTCAAGGCGCCATTTGCGGGTTTTCACCTTGGTCTTTCCTCTATCAGGTAAAACCCTTCTTGATTGATCCTGAATTCACCGGATTGGGCGAGTCTTCGCCATTCGTCTCAGTCAATATCAATGTACCTCCAGAATAGGTCATGTTTTCAACATAAGGTCTTTCCCAGTTTGGCATATGCTTTCCTCTGAGGTCATTTTGTAGAAGAAAGATCTGTTTCAACATCAGGTTCCCCTTGTGGAATTCTCTAGGACGAACCTCTTTGTCATAAACTCACATCATCTGACTGTGATGGATAGCTTTTAACCTTTTCTTCAATTAGGTTCAATTGGCGAAAATGCTTCCATTCCATAAACCAATAGGTAAGATGTTGCCCCAGCGAAGGTTCTGGCCGACGTTCGATAAGACAGAGGGTAAATGGTAGCTTCTTATGCCAATTTTTACAAGTTTTAGTCACCTTCCATAGTTTTTTATTTTTTTTTGTATTTTTTCTTTTAACAACTTTTGTTGCACTGTGATATGTTGTCTGATCTTTGGAAAAACTGTAAACTTTGACTTTTTACAGTTATGCATTATTAAATGTGATCCTTTATGGCATTCTTTGCTAGCGCCTGATCTTTTTTTTTTGAGAATTTACTGACTTCGACCTTGTAACATTAACATAAGAAGCTACTTCCACCCTCTTAGCGAAGTAAACAACGACCATGACGATGAATCAATATTGGCTAAAAACTTCTGCCGAGATTGGCCTCATCACATCCATGCTCCACATATGGAAAATTTGCGAAGAACTGGAGAAGGCACATGAATCTTGTCTCCTTAAATACGGCATAGCTGATACCATCCCTTTCTATGTAGATCACCAGTACCCGATCCTTATGTTAAGCCCGCGTCTTAGTAGCCCAGGCATGTCCTGATATGATCATGCAAAAACATCTTTGAATTCTTGAAAATAACTCAATGATGTCTCGCATTATTTCTATGGTGAGCTGTGTTTCGATCTTCACCCCTTTTCTAGGCTCATAATATCTGCTGACCCTTTGTTAAGTAAGGTCTGTTTTTCATCTTGCTAATCCATTCTTAACAAATTAAAAATGTTACAATCTCTATTATCTTCAAAGTCCTTAGGTCCCCTAAACCCATATCTTATTCAAAAAGGGAGTCAGTAACAACGTCGCTCATGTCGTTGATATCTGGGTACCTAGGTACGAAGGCAAACAAATCCAAAGAATAAATGATTCAAAGAATGGTTATTTGTATGATATGAATGAATAAAAGAATATTTGAAAGAAAGTCCAAAAGTAAAAGAATCTATACATGGAAGGAATAAAAGGATATTTTTTCAAAAAGATGCATTTTATTGAAATAAGAATTTAGGACACAAGCCTATTTCACAAAAGGGTTCTTATTGCCTCAAGGCTTAAGGCAACAAGCGTGTTTTGAATATTACTCTAGATTAGCTTTAAAAATACAGAGATCTCTTCCACAATCCCACTATTCAAAACACTTCCAAGTATACAAGGGCTTGGAAACTTCACTCCCCGATTCCCTCTTCGCTTTTGATTTCTTCAAGGGGTCGCAACTTTCTTATCTGCTCCTTCAATTATCGCATTTACTGCCTCGTTAAAGTGATCAGGTTTTGATGAATTGTCGAACTTCACAATTCCCATTTTAATGAACCTTTCAACCAACTTTTTGAACGTAGTACAGTTTTTGATTGAGTGACCCTTATTCCCGCGTGGTACTCGCATTGGGCATTCTCGTTATACCATTTTGGAAATGGAAGTTGCAACGGTTTCAAATAAAATGGGGACACCACGTGTGTGTCAAACAAACTTTGATATAGCTCCTTATACGTCATTGGGATTGGCGTAAATTGGAGCTTTTCAGAGTTTTTCCTTGTGTCCGACTCTTGTCTCACCGACCCTTGTTGCCCAGTAGTGATCACCTTTGGCTGGTTAATAGTAATTGCTTTTGAGTACCCTTTGTTGTATGTACTCGTATTATTCAACTCGTCGTCCTTTTTCCTAGGAGCAGACCTTTTAGTGGTTTCCTCTGCTTCAATCTTGCCACCTCTTATGGCATTTTCAATCATCTCTCCTGCCATCACTATATCCGCAAAGCTCTTAGTGGTACTTCCTATCATATGAGTGATGAATGGAGCCTTCAAGGTATTGATGAAGAGCATTGTAGTCTCCTTTTCTAGGAGTGGTGGTTGAACTTGCATGGCGACCTCTCTCCATCTTTGCGCATACTGCCTGAAGCTTTCATTTGATTTCTTCTCCATGTTTTGCAAAGTGATTCTGTCAGGCGTCATGTCTGTGACATGATTGTACTGCTTCATGAAGGCTTGGGCTAAATCTCTTCAGGAGCCAATATTAGCGCGGCTGAGTTGGTTATACCATCTAGATGCTGCCCCCACTAAACTGTCTTGGAAACAATGAATCAAAAGTTGATCATTGTTTACGTAGCCAGTCATGCGTATACAAAACATAGTGATGTGGGCTTCAGGGCAACTAGTCCCATTGTACTTCTCAAATTCTGGCATCTTGAATTTATGAGGAAGCACCTGATCCGGGACCAAACTCAAGTCCTTTGCATTAATACCATGGTGATGGTCGGCATTTTCCAGAGCCTTGAACTTTTCCTCCAACCATCTACAGCGATCCTCTAACTGCCTTGAGGATTCATTTCTTATCCTTTCTCTCTCTGCCATATCCAAATCAGGGATGACGAGATTAGTAGGGTTGTCTCCTGGATTAGATCCTGAGCCCACTTGGAAGTTCATGGGCAGTCTATTATCAACTTGTCCCTGTTCAGGCCTAATTGTGACAGGTGGCCTTTGGGGATACTCCTCAGGTTGTACATGTGGTGGGGTGAAACCCCGAGGAAAATCCTCATTGTCATCAGCGTTAACTATGAGACCCTTCCCTTTTTCCATTGCCCCACTCAGCATTTGGGCCATTTGAGCCATCATATTCTTTTGAGCCTCCAACATCTGGTCCCTCATCTCTTGTTGGAGTTTTGCCATTTGCTCTTGCATCTGGTCTTGCATGTCTCTTTGGAATTGTTCCAATCTTTGATCCATTTTCTTCGATTTGGCGCGTGTACCGTAAGGATGTTCAGCTTCCAAATTTTCCTTCAATTTTTCTCACTTCTCTCTCACTCTATTATAATTTCAACTAATTAGACTCTCTCTATGGACTTAAATGCAAATGATGTTATGTAATGCAAATGCATAAATGCAAAGAAAGAGAGACGTTGATTCTGAATTCAATTCCATTAGAAAAACTTTTCTAGAAAGCAAATTTCTTTACATAAAACGAAACACATATACGGCCTTGCCCTCATATTCCAAGCGAAAACATCAATCCCTTTCTTCGCAAAGGTCAAATCTTGCAAACTTCTAGTAGATGCCTCATCTAGCTCCTTTTTGCTTGATCTGGGCTGTGACTCACTGTTCACTTATTTCCATAAAGCTTGTTAGCCTCTTCAAGATAGTCAAGACGTGGTGATCCTCGAATAGTCTTTGTCAGCTTGAATCCTTGGGTAATTAAGTCTTGTATACGGACTATCGGTCTTCTCTCATCGTGTTTACTTGGACCATATTCGGACGACCGTATTATAATCCACTTTATCAAAAAATTCGTTTTCTTATGACAAACTCTTCTATTTAGCAATCGAATTTGAATCAACACCTCTTTTCTATGATGTGAATGCAATGCAATCAAAACAAAAAAGAACATGTTAGCACAAAGAAATAAGAAAAAACAGAATAGGGCACTTATCTGGGTGACCACTATGGTTTTGCATAGTTCTACCTAGGGTAAGAACTTAGGTTTTCTACATGTGGTTTAGCTCTAAAGTTGAGGTACCTGAACCAGCAGATTCCTCGATCCTCACCCATTATAGGCTCATATGGACCGAGTTCGGTTCAAGGGAATACATTTCCCTATGGCCATGCGGAAGTGAAAACTTCACGAAGACATAGGTACAGATGTATTCCGGAAGCAATCCACTAGCCCATGCGGAGGTGAAAACCTCACGAAGGCATAGTTTCTCGCTCCCACTTAAAGGTGTGACCACGACGGTCATGCAGTGTAATGCAAAGAGATATATTTTAAAATCACATGCAATAAAAGGATCATATTTTTAAAATCAGAATTTTAAATTCGAACAAAAGGACATGAAATTATCGATTTTACGGCTTTACTCTCTTATTGTCCCAAGTGGAGTCGCCAAGCTGTCGAAACCATTTTTTAAGTTTTGGTAAAAACGAGGATCGAGTTTTAAAAAAACGAAAATGAGAGTCGCCACCAATCCCTTTTTTACTTAGGTGTGATTGGATCACCTTAAAAACGCTTTATTTTAAAATATCGATTTTGGTCTACGAAAAACAAAAAAACTGGGTTCGGGAGTCGGTTATGTATGAGGAAGGGTTAGGACCCTCATAATGCCCAAAAATTGGTACCTAATCGGTAAAATCATGTCCTAATGTTGAAACTTAAAAAAACTTTAGAAAATGGTCTTTTTATTTGAAGTAAAGAAACCCAGACTTACCTATTTCACAGAAATAAAACACCATACCCAGTAAGTTAGGATACAGCATCTCATGACTTTGAAACTAAGCACGTCTTTATTTTAGAAAATTCCTACCTCAAGATACAAAACGTCATACCCAGTAAGTTAGGACACAACGCTTTGAATTCTCAAGAATAGGTTTTTTATTTAAAATTTGTAAATTCCGGTTTTTTAAAAGAGAAAGGATATGTAATACCTTAAGTTTCACGAGAAAAATCGAAACCCAGTAAGTTAGGGCACAATTCTTCTCGAAATCCCTCAAATATCACATATCACCGTATTTTTTGGAAACCATTTAAATAAAATATGTCAATTCAAAAGATTTTTTTTAAGAAAAAATAATGGTTTGAATAAGATATTATATGAATACATTGCCACATACATGCCAAATAACGATTTATCATAAATACAAATTATAACAACAATTACTTCTAATAAATAAATTAAAGAAAGAATAATATAAACAACAAATGATATAAATAATAAAATAATTATACTAAAGCATACAATTAATAAATGAATAAAAATAAATGAATATGAGATATAACGCAGTAAATAACCAAAGGAAAAAAAAAAAACTTTACATACATGTGAGATAAAATAACAATATAAAATGAATTATAAAAAAACGAATTGAAAATGTTATGAAGTAGTCAAAAATAGTTTATATATATATATATATATAAAAGAGTAAAATATTATTAAATAAATAAAAATAATATATAACTTTAAAGAAAAATTATATTTTAAATTTAATAATTTAATATATATATTTCAAATAAAAATAACATATATAATATAAATTCATGCAAAGTATAGTTTTAAAAGTAATATATAATATTATATAATAATACAAAAATTTTAAAAGATATATAATACATGACTAATATACAAATATAAAGTTATATATATAATATAAATAATTAAATCAAATAAAATAATACATAATAATAATTACATACATATATAAAGATAAAAACACATATGAATTTATACTATTAATAGATTAATATACAAATAATAAAATATATATAAGAAAATTTAATAATTCGATATAGTATTAGGATAATTTTAAAATAAAAAACAATTTAAAAATAAATAGAGAAATAATGATTAAATAGCAAATAAAACAAATGTAAAGGGATTAAGTTGAAACACACGTTAAATCACAGGGACTAATATGGAAATTGTGCCTTTATTTCAAAACGGCGTCGTTCCGGTTTTGGTCTTTAAGTTGCCCGAGGGACTAAATCGAAGCAGAGAGGAAATTTTAGGGCTCAATTATAAAAATAAAAAATTCAAATTAAACTTAATTTTTAAAAAAATAAAATTACGGAAGGGCCAAAATGGTAATTAACCCATTTTACAAAAAAAACACGCGGATCCTCTCCGGGTTTTCGGGTCAAGACGCGGATCCCCTCTTGAAACGACGTCGTTTTATGCTTATTGAATTAAGCCAAAACGGCGTCGTTTTTATATTATTATATAAGTTAAAAATTAGTTAAAAATATTATTTCTGCCATTCATTTTTAAAAAAACAGAGACCCCCTTTTTGAATTCTCTCTGGCCTTTGGCCTGAGACCAGAACGCCGGTGGAGAGCCGTCGTACGCGCTACTGTACGCGCCACCGTACTGGGCGGTCAGAGGCCCCGACTTCGTTTTTTTTAAACGTGAATTGATAGGTAAACTTTTCCTCTTTGTATTTAAAAAAAACAATATTTGTATGCATGAATATAAATTAAAAAAAAGAATGAAATATAAAAAAAAATCACCTCTGAAATGGCTTTTTATTTCTCTGTATTCGAATATTTTTTGGTGTATTCCTTTTTTTTTCTCTGCCTATCTCTGTGTATCCCTTTTTACAGATTTGTAAGGCTCTTTATAGCCTTCGAATAAACAAAATAAAAAAGGAAAAATGAAATGCTGCCATGTTTGTTGCCGATTTCTTTCATTTTGCAGGTGGATGAGCAGATCTCGGTGTCAGAGCCTCTATTTGGCGCGCGGATTGCAGCGTGACGAGACGAGAGGCTGCTGGTGCTGCGCTGGGTGCGTGTTGGACGACATGCGCGCTGATTTCGGCGCGAGAACAGGCTGGACGAGGCTGCGGATGGGTGCGGCACCTGCGGCGTGACTGGGTGCGAGGCTCGTGTGACTGCGGTGCTAGGGTTTCCTAGAAACCCTAGCTTCTCCGAAGCTGCTTAGGCTTTGGGCCCTTTTGGGCCAGGTGTTGTTTGGGTCGACTACTTAAGTGTTGGGCTCTGATATTTTTTTTGTAAAATGGACTGTGAAAAAAAAACTTTGGTTTTATTATTTTTATTATTTTTTGACGGGCCCGGTCAAAATTGGATCTCTACAATAAACGTTTGATTTAGTCTATTAAAAGTAATAAAAATATAGAATATTAAAATGATGAAATTATATTTTTATTATTATAAAAATATACAATTTAATTCCATCCCACATAATTTCTTTTCTAACTTCGCCCATGTTGAGTATGATTTGAGTTTTTCGTACATATTTCCAAATATACATTTACATGCGTCTGCACTTTTTTAATGCTATATTTTTTTAATGTTTCAAAATATTACAAATACTGAGATTATGTATTGGAATAATAATATGTCATAAAAAATTAATATTATTTTAGAAAATAATATTTTAAATATTAATTATTGTATGATTTAAATGTTGTACCAATCAGAAGATTAAATAATGTTCATCAATTGGTAATATGGTTTAAATAGTATTTGTGTTAAAATAGAGAGATAAAATGGTATATTTTATAAAAAGTCTTTTAATACTTTAACTTATTTAAAATTTGTTAAACAATTAATTGATGTAGCACATGGAGTAATTAAAGAACATGTGAAATAATAATGTAGCAAAAGTTGATAAGAAAAATAGAAATAAAAAGCAAACACGAAAAGTTTAGACATATTGAAAAAATAGTGATGTAGATTTTTTTTTTATTTAAACGATAAGATTGTTATTAACTAAAAAAACATAAATTAAAAGTAAATTCTAATAATTAATGTTAAAAAAAGCAATTTTTTATCAAATTATTCTTAGTTTCCTTAATCTGTTGTAAAATGGATATTCATCTTTTTGTAACTCTTATAACCCCTAAAAAATTATAGTGTACTTTAATTATATTTATTAGAGTTTTGTAGCCTATGGTGGTTCAGGCCCTATAAATAGAGGACATGTATAGGTTTTTTAGATATTTAAAAGTGAAAGTTGAATAATCCTTTCATTTTTCTATTCTTCACTCTTGTCATTCATTATTTCTCTTTATTTTATAATACGTTATCAGCATGATTTTATTTAAGAGTAATAGGTTCTTAATTTGCGTCAAAATTTTGTTGGATTCCAAGCATTGAAATTTAATTTTTTGGATAAAAAAAATCATGAGGGCTTGCTTGAGATTTGCTTGGGGATGATCACATTTTCTTTACTACAAAGAATGCTCATAGTCTGTACTTCTCATCCACAATTACTTAAGTAAGTCTAACCAATTTTATTTTTTTCAAAATTTGATTCGGTTTCTATTAAGAAGTTAAATTTATATCATTCTCTATTTGTATCTATATGAATTTATCAATCCCTTCTCGCTTCTCGAGTTTAATTGTTGAGCTTTCTACGTGAAGGTATATTTTTTTTTCTTATTTTTGTAGAATTGATTGGCTTAGTTTTAGTTTTAGTTTTGATTAAAATATATGATTGTTCTTATATCTTCTTATCTATTGTAAATGTGTATTATATGCAATTGTTAGTTTGGAGTTCAATTCTATACATGCTTGAGAACTGTATAATGATATTAATCATGATTTTTTTTTTTTTTTACTACAACTTCACTAAGAAAGCATGTAAAAGATTCTTTAAAATTATGGATTAGTTAAAAAAAAAATTTATGATAATGAAAAACATTGATCATTAGATATGCTTCATTCCCTGGAGTGAATGTAGCATTATATAATCAATCTTAAAAAGGACAAAGTTATATAATCAATCTTAAAAAGGACAAACTTATAACTATGGTTACGAGCATGGTTTTTTATAGGCTAGTATGGGTATAATAATCATTGTAACTACAATAATTATAATTTTTTTTCTCTCCTATAAAGTGGAATGATAAATTTAAAGAATAGAATCACTAAAGTTTTCCAAATAGCCTTTCAAAGAGAGCAAAAATATTTATGTGATACTCAAAGCTTATTTGACACATTTGATTTATCGCATTTGATCACTTTTGATCATTGAAATCAATTTGGATATTTGAAAATTTTGACATATTTCCTGAAGCGAATATTGCACATAATTTTATATAAATTATATTTCTTTTGTTGAGTTAAAGACATTATGAACCTCTAATTGGTTTAAACATCTTCAAAAGTAAATGTCATAGTGGATACAAAATAAAAGGAATGACAATGGAATTATCAATTGTCACAATTTATATTAATATTATAATTTTACCAGTTGTGAAAAAATATAAGGCTAAAACAAACGATGATGCTAATAAACAATATGATAAATATGAATGCATTATGTACATGCCTGTAGCATGTCAAAAACATTAAATTTTGTCAAGTCTTATAAAAAATTATATTCCATAATGCATGATAATAAAATTTGAATTGAAATTATGTTATAAGAGGTAGAGGTTAGAAAATTTTAATTTAAAACCTCTATAGCTGCAACTTTAATATCTTATTATGACCTTATACTATTTTGTATTTTATTGTGTTATGTATATAAAAAATTATCTAACCGCATGTTTGTTAAAGTGATTGAGTAGTAATATGAATTTATTATTTGCTGTGTTTAACATATATTTTATTTATGCTTATTATTTATACAAATATAAATTTTCTTTTATATGAATAAATAAAGTTTTTAAGGATCCGAAATTTTTATCATCCATGTTGAAAAGAATTGCAAAATTGCATATTATTTAAAATAAGTTACGCATTCATTAAGGTATTATATCAGATTGTAAAATCTCTTGAAGAGTTAATGTTGCACCTCCTTATGATGCAAAATATTGTAGAACATAATATTATTATTTTAGATCGAGAAGATATATCTATATATATATTGAATGAAATCTTTATGTGTTTTACATTAAAATCATGTACAAAAATGACATAAGATACTCATGTATTTGTATTATAAATATTCCCTAAAGAAAAACATTACATTTATATGATTGACACGTGAGATAGTGGCAAAATGTTCACTAGTGTTGGCATAATTGATTTGACTATCTTGGATCATATATGATGCGGAAATGAATTGAGAATTCATATGGACATTCTGTAACACCCCAAACCAGGTCTATGTGTTAAGACGAGATTTGGTTTGTCACACCGAACGAACATCCAAAATTTCTCTAATGATTTAAGTAAAACAGTAATGCAAAGCCTTTAGAAATAAGGTTTAATAAAAACTAAGTACAATGATTATGAATTAAGAAAAATACTTGGTTGAAATCTTATATATATATATATTAGTCAAAACCTTAACGCAGTTTTTTTTTTAAAAAAAAAAATTTGAAAGAAATTGAAAAGTAATTTAGGTGTCCAAAATTGTTATAAAACACAATATTTTTAAGAAATCATAAGCCCATATTAACAGTCTAAAAATAAAGTTAAATCCATCCACACATAAAAACAATCCATAAAAACATAATTAGAGGCCTTATTACAACATACCCAAAATAGTAATTAAAATAAGTAACTTAAATAAAGTTCATAGTTTATAAAACCCACGCTCGTAGTATGGCCTCCACCATGTCATCCCCGCCCAAGTCCACATCAATTTCCATTACCCGAGATGGATAATAAAACGGGGTGAGTTACAAAGAACTCGATGTGTAACTCACTTACCACCATTATTGGGCCAGACCATCAAGGCATTAATTTGGGATTGAGCCCAATTACAAACTTTAACAATATAAAATGAAATAAAATATATTAAAATGCATGTAAAATGAATTTCCCAACCAAGCCTAATTTCCATCCGCTACACACCCCGCACTAACCAAAGACACCTGTGGGGATCAAGTCAACCCACCCCGCCAAACACACCAATCGTAGGCATTTAGCCTTTTAAATAATATTGTAGTGCACTCATCAACTAGATTGTGACATAGTCACCGAACTAGAGGCATTAAGCCAAAATTTGTGGCGAGAGCCACCGAACTAGATACGTGGCCACAGCCCTTTTCTTCTTCCTCAAATCCCATCCCATGCATTTATGTATGAATAACAAACTTTAATCATAAATGATTTATCAAGTAACCCATAATACAAATGAGTTTTTAATAAAACCTTTCATTTGGGCCTATTAACAATATAGTATTAAACTTTGGCCATATCTCGAACTAGAGGGTTTTGGCCCATTAGCGATCTAGCAAACTTTGGCCCATATTATCGATCTAGCGCTTTATGGCCCAATTTATCGATCTAGCGATCTTTATTTAATTTAACAATCTAGCGATATTTCGACTCAATTTATCGATCTAGCAATATTTCGGCTCAATTTATCGATCTAGCAATATTTCGGTTCAATTTATCGATCTAGAAATATTAGAAATATTTCGGTTCAATTTATCGATCTAGAAATATTTCGGCTCAATTTATCGATCTAGTAATTTTTTCGGTTCAATTTATCGATCTAGAAATATTTCGGCTCAATTTATCGATCTAGCAATATTTCGGTTCAATTTATCGATCTAGAAATATTTCGGTTCAATTTATCGATCTAGAAATATTTCGGCTCAATTTATCGATCTAGTAATTTTTCCGACTTTAACCGTTTTCATGCATTTACACAAAAGTGTTAATTATCACATAAATTTCGATTTTGCCATTTTTACGATTTATCATAATACTTACTTCGCTTAGTATCTAACCCGAAAGATAAGTGTGAAGTTACACACCGGTTATGGTGAGAACTAGACTTTCCCCGCTCGTCAACACCTATACATATCACGATAACTTATGATCATTATAATCTAATAATAAAACCGATCTAAACATAACGATCTAAAATTTACCCTCGGATTTTGAACTACTTCCACTTGCGGTTTCTCCCGATTGATGGTTCGTTAACCGAATCAAATCCACGAACAAATAATGGTTCGAGAGTACGAACTACTTCAAACAATTGATTCTCTTCTTGATGAACGTCCACAACCCGGTGGAAATCCCGGATTGCGATCTGATCCTTTGTTTATACTTAGGGGGATTAATGGTACCACCCTTCTTCCGAACACTATATACGGCCCGTTTCTTCCCTATCTTGATTGTCTTCAAAGACAAAGATCGTTAGCACGTCCTAATCATATATATATATATATCGATTATGACTAAAGGCTTTGAGAACGAGATTTCCTTACCACAAATATTCTTGTTCCACAAGGGAAATCGATCCAAGCGTTCTATGTCACACACGACCTCTTGATTTCCAATCTTCCGTTTACGCACTAAAGTATAACAAAAATAAACGTTAATAGAATGAACGTTTATTTTGATCTAAGAAAGCCTTCAAACCACCATCAATATTCGCCAAATACTATAAACTAATCGAAGACAAAAAGAACCCTTACCTATTTTCCACGGTTGAAAAGAAACGATTGAGAATGTTGCTTATGAATAGAGAGATATTCGGCTATGAAGAATCAAAGAAAAAAAAGAAAATGGTTCGGTTAAGGTACACTAACATTCGGCCATGAAGAGATTAAAGGAGAAAGTATTGATTGAAAAGAAATCAAAATAAGAGAATAGGGATGATGATAATTCGGTTTTCAAAGAAAACAAAAGAGAAAGAAAGAGATGAGTTTAAGATCAAGGCACATTCGGCAATGGAGAAAAGGAGAGAAAAGAAAGGAATGGTCTTTTGATGTAGGTGATTTCGGCACTAATGAGAAAAAGGCACAAAAAGAATACCAAATGATGTGCAATAATGACCAAATGGTCAAAATAATCAAGGCTTACCAAGGATCAAATTCGGCCAAGGGAGAGAGGTTGAGAGAATTTGCAAAACTATGCACAAAACTAAGAATGACCAAAAAGAGACTTCAAAACCTAGC
Organism: Gossypium sturtianum; assembly: GCA_025698515.1. Classification (NCBI taxonomy): domain Eukaryota; kingdom Viridiplantae; phylum Streptophyta; class Magnoliopsida; order Malvales; family Malvaceae; genus Gossypium; species Gossypium sturtianum. Next base: position 136,533,837 of record CM046950.1, on the reverse strand, counting down.
CAAACTAACACCAAAAATTTGGCTCCCCAGCACCATATTGCTGCCCCTATGCATGGTCAAATGGCCATGATTTTATTTCCATAACCTTTTCCTTGATACTTGCCCCATATCTTCATATCTTTCCTTAATTTCTTGATTCCCTTCCATAAGTTAACAATTTCCTTAATCCTTTGATATACTAACTAAAAATAACAAGGTCAACACTTACCATATATGCACTTGGCCGACACTTGCTATACATGTGCAGAAAAATTAAAAATAAAATTCATCTAGATGCTAAACAAGGGATTCAACCTTCTCCCTCATGCACTAACTCATGGGCCAACACCACTTTGCCATATACTCATCTTATGCTACACTTTGACACATTAATTAACTTATGTGTCAATGCCACTTGCTCCACTTCAATAAATTTTAAAAACTAAAAATTATTCCATCCCCGAATAATTCTAATTCTTCTTCAGACTATAATAAACACGAAAAATAATAAGAAAATTTTCCTTCATAATCTAAACACCAAATCATGCAATAATCGATACTCAAATTTTAGGGTGTTACAACTCTACCCTCCTCCTAAAAAATTTCGTCCTCGAAATTTACACTGGTTGAAAAAGGTGAGGGTATTGTTGTCGAATTGCATCCTCGAGCTCCCACGTGGCTTCCTCCACTCCGTGGTTACGCCATAAAATCTTGACCAACGGCACGGTTTTCTTTCTTAGCACCTTAACATCTCGGTCTAAGATTTCCACCGGTTTCCTCCTCAAAAGACAAGTCGACTTCAACTCCACTTCTTCTACCTGCATACTATGTGCGAAGGATCCGATCTATAGCGCCTCGGCATGGAAACATGAAAAACATTATGAATCGACTCAACTCAAAGGTAATTCGATCGATAGGCCACTGGACCAACACGCTTCACCACACGATATGGTCCAATGTATCTAGGACTCAATTTGCCCTTCTTCCCAAACCTAAAAATCTTCTTCCAAGGTGAGACCTTCAAGAACACTTGATCCCCACGGCATACTCGATACTTCTACGCTTCAGATCGCATACGACTTTTGTCTATCTGAAGCTTCCTTTAACCGCGCTCTCGAATAGCTTTTACTTTTCTTCCATTTCAGAGATCACTCTGACCTAACATCTGTCGTTAAGCCCAATTCAGTCCAACAACTAGGAGAACGACACCTACGACTCATATAATGCCTCGTAGGGTGCCATCCGAATGCTAGACCGATAGCTATTGTTGTAAGCAAATTACGCGGTGGTAGAAAATCCTCCCAACTACCTTTGAAGTCGATTATAAAACCCCTTAACATGTCTTCCGAATCTGAATTACTCTTTACGATTGACCATCCGATCGAGGATGAAAAGTCAGATCAAGTTTAGCTTTGTTCCCAAAGCTTCATGCAATGCTTTCCAAAACCGTGACGTAAACCTAGGATCCCTATCTCGATATAATAGACGCAGTACCCCATGCAACCTCAAGATTTCGATTCACGCATGCGACTTAGCCAACTTTTGTAACGAGTAATCCGTCTTTAACCGGTAGAAAATGAGCGATCTTCGTCAAACGATCAACAATTACCCAAACAGAGTTTTTCTTAGTAGGTGTTAAAGGTAACCCACTAACAAAATCCATTGTTATCCGCTCCCATTTCCAAAGAGGAATCTTTACCGGTTGTAATAATCTCGACGGCAATTGATGTTCCGCCTTCACTTGGCGACAAGTTAAACATTTTCCCACAAATTCGTAAATCTCACGCTTCAACCACGCCACCAATATGGTTCACGAAGATCCCAATACATCTTATTTTCTCCGGGTGCATAGCATAAGGGCTACTATGCGCCTCTCGTAGAATTATTTGTCTCAGATCTGAGTCCTTAGGCATACTGAGACTTTTCCACGAAAGCACAACACACCTTCCGTGTTTATACCAAAATCCTCTATTCCTCCATTTTCAACTTGTTGAAGTAAAGGTCCCAACTTTTCATCTAATATTTGCTTTTTCTTAATTTGCTCCAACCACGAGCCTTCACCGAAGTTCCGCTATCGCACTACCATCCTCGTACAAACTTAAATGGGCAAACATTGCTCTCAAATCGAGATACCACCTTACGACTTAACGCTGCGCTCGCTACCACATTAGCTTTTCCAGGATGATACTCGATTGAGAAATCATAGTCCTTTAACACTCCACCCATCTTCGTTGTCTCAAGTTTAATTCCTTCCGAGTAAGAAGATACTTAAGACTCTTGTGATCCGTATAGATGATAGACTTTTCACCGTAGAGGTAATGCCTCCAAATCTTTAGAGCAAACACTCTGCAGCTAACTCCAAGTCATGAGTAGGGTAGTTTACTTCGCATGGTCTCAATCGACGAGAAGCATAAGCTACCACTTTCCCACTTTGCATCAATACGCAACCTAATCCCGTATGCGACGCATCACAATAAATCTGTAAAATCCTTTCCACCTCAAAGTTGAATCAATACCGCGCTTAGTCAAAATCTTCTTCAATTCATCGAAACTTTCTTCTGCTTTTTCAGTCCATATAAACGGTACTCCCTTTCGCAAAAAGCTTAGTTAGGGTGCAGCAATCAACGAAAACCCCTCAACAAAGCGTCTATAGTAACCACCAAACCCAAGAAACTCCGAATCTCGACTCGACTTTGGTGGTTTCCAATCCAATACACCTCAATCTTCCGAGGATCCACCCTTATTCCTTCCTACTGACACCACATGACCCAAGAAAGTCACTTCCCTTAACTAGAATTCACATTTACTGAATTTGGCATACAGTTGATTATCTCGAAGTAACTACAATACTATTCGCAAATGCGAATCATGCTCTTCTTCATTCCTTGAATATACCAGAATGTCATCTATGAATACCACCACAAACCGGTCTAAATATGGTTGAAAGACCCAGTTCATCATATCCATAAATGCAGCTGGTGCATTGGTCAACCCAAACGGCATCACCAAAAACTCATAATGTCCATAACGAGTTCGGAAAGCCGTCTTGTGAATATCCGCTTCTTTCGCCTTAAGCTGATGATAACCCGATCTCAAATCAATTTTGGAGAAAATCTAAGCTCCTTCAATTGATCAAACAGGTCGTCAATTCTTGGCAGAGGGTACCTATTCTTGATCGTCAATTTATTTAATTGCCTGTAGTCAATACACATACGCATCGACCCATCTTTCTTCTTAACAAACAAAACCGGTACTCCCCACGGAGACACACTCGGTCGAATAAAGCCTCGATCTAGTAATTCTTGAATTTGAGCTTTAAGCTCCGCCAACTCCTTCGGTGCCATTCTATAAGGAGCAATGGACACTGGAGCCGTTCCGGGCAAAAGCTCAATACCAAATTCCACTTCCCGATTTGGAGGTACAGGAAGTTCTTCAGAAATACATCCGAAATTCCTTCACTGTTCTCTCATCTTCCATCGACAACTCTTTGGCATCTAAAGCACTAATAAATGCTAAAAATGCTCCATACCCTTTTCGCACCAACTTTTCTCGCCTTAAGTGCGGATACCACATTTGCCAAGTAATTCCTTCGCTCGCTATCATAATTATTTCTTTATCCTCCACCGTCCTTATTGACATCCGCTTTTTAGCACAATCCAATTTCGCCTGTGCTTAACCAACCAATCCATGCCCAAAATGATATTGAACTCGCCAAAAGGCAATTCCATCAAATTTGCCAAAAATATTTCTCCTTGAATTTCTAAGGGCACATCTCTAAATAGTTTATTTACTAATACCGATTGTCCTAAAGGACTAATTACCTTCATCTCATTATCGGAAATTTCAGTCTAAATTCAAGTTTCCAGATATGGTGCTAGCAACATACTGAATGGGTAGAACCAATATCTATCAAAGCAATAACGGTACATCAAAAATGAAGAACGCGTGCGCTTATCACATCGTGTGCATTGCCATCCTCACGGCGTCTAACCGCATATACCAATCCCGGGTGTCTTGCATCCGTGTTGCCTCTAGGACCATTGCCTCGACCACGCACCTTGACCACGTCCACCCCATTACCACCACGACCGGTCCACGACCTCTCGGTGGTTGCTGAATTCCTCTTGCCGGTGGTGCATCGAAGATACGAGCTTCCCGAGTTGTATCCATTCGACGAGGGCAATTCCTATATTGATGATCCATCGACCGCATTTATAGCAAGCACCGCTTTCTTCCAAAGACTCTCCGTAATGCCTTTTCCCACGATCAAGCACAATCTCGACTGATTCACATCTACAGTGTTCTTCCTTGAGCTGGTTCCTCGCTCCGAGGCCTCTTCGTAAACCTTTTTGAAGAACTCCGAATACTTCATATCTCTCTTGCCTCTAGCTCGCTTCCGATTCTCGACGTTCCGAGTTCTTAACCTCTTCGGCTATCTTGGCCTTTTCCACAAGCGTGGCAAAAGTTTTAACTTGTTGTGGGGCTATCAAAACCCGCAATTCATCGTTCAAGCCATCCTCAAAGCGTACACAACGCTCATGATCTGCTGCCACTATTGTTCGAGCATAGCGACTCAAGCGCAAAAACTCGACTTCATTCATATGCTTGCCACGTCTTATTCCTTGGACCAGATTCGAAATTCCTTCCTTCGGCATCAACATAACTCGTTCCTACATATTTCCCTTGGAAGGAAACTTTAAAGAATTCCCAATTAACTAATGCAGCTTCAGTGCCTTCTCGGACAGTAAGCCACCATTGGTATGCTTCGTCCCTTAACAAGGACACCGCTCCCCTTAATTTTTGTTCCACAGTGCACTCAAGATCGTCCATAATTTGCTCCACTGCCTCAAGCCAATATTCAGCGACCTTTGGAGCTACACTTGAGACACCTCTAAAAACCTCAGCACCACTTGATTTCAAACGTTCCAATATCGACCCACGAGTCATTGGCGGTTCTAGCTCCAAATGACCCTTTCAAGGACTCGCAGCATTGCTCGCGTCACCGCATTATCTTCTTCCATATGATTATGTGATCCCGTCTCACTTTCGAGTGACGCAGGTGCATCCATTTCCGGCATATGATCCGGTGCTTCGGTTGCGCCTCTAACACCTCGTCCTCTACCACGGCCACGTCTACCGCATCCACGACCACGTCCTCTAGAGCTCATAATGACTGATTTAATCTGATTAAGAGTTTTATGAATCAAAATACTATTTCAGTTGTTTATTAACGATGTTTTATGATATGAAAGAGATAGAGTTGTTTTCGCAACCATATCCTATTGTCTCAATCTCTACGGTTTTCAACACCTAAAACTAGAAGTTCTAGAGTGTTTCTTATGATCATATCACAATATAAACAATCGATATACAGATACTTACTTGACTTGGCGCGGGATGCTCATGGTGCCATACTACCTTTAAATCAAAATCTAGAAATTTTGAATTGTTTTTCAAACAAACATCATTATTGAACCCAAACCACAATCGAGTTTTGAAACTGCTCTCGATACCATTAAATGTAACACCCCAAACCAAGTCTATGCGTTAAGACGAGATTTGGTTTGTCACACCGAACGAACATCCAAAATTTCTCTAATGATTTAAGTAAAACAAAGAATGCAAAGCCTTTAGAAATAAGGTTTAATAAAAACTAAGTACAATGATTATGAATTAAGAAAAATACTTGGTTGAAATCTTATATATATATATTAGTCAAAACCTTAACTTGCAGATTTTTTTAAAAAGAATTTGAAAGAAATTGAAAAGTAATTTAGGTGTCCAAAATTGTTATAAAACACAATATTTTTAAGAAATCATAAGCCCATATTAACAGTCTAAAAATAAAGTTAAATCCATCCACACATAAAAACAATCCATAAAAACATAATTAGAGGCCTTATTACAACATACCCAAAATAGTAATTAAAATAAGTAACTTAAATAAAGTTCATAGTTTATAAAACCCACGCTCGTAGTATGGCCTCCACCATGTCATCCCCTACCCAAGTCCACATCAATTTCCATTACCCGAGATGGATAATAAAACGGGTGAGTTACAAAGAACTCGATGTGTAACTCACTTACCACCATTATTGGGCCAGGACCATCAAGGCATTAATTTGGGATTGAGCCCAATTACAAACTTTAACAATATAAAATGAAATAAAATATATTAAAATGCATGTAAAATGAATTTCCCAACCAAGCCTAATTTCCATCCGCTACACACCCCGTAACCAAAGACACACTGTGGGGATCAAGTCAACCCACCCCGCCAAACACACCAATCGTAGGCATTTAGCCTTTTAAATAATATTGTAGTGCACTATCAACTAGATTGTGACATAGTCACCGAACTAGAGGCATTAAGCCAAAATTTGTGGCAGAGCCACCGAACTAGATACGTGGCCCACAGCCTTTCTTCTCTCCCTCAAATCCCATCCCATGCATTTATGTATGAATAACAAACTTTAATCATAAATGATTTATCAAGTAACCCATAATACAAATGAGTTTTTAATAAAACCTTTCATTTGGGCCTATTAACAATATAGTATTAAACTTTGGCCATATCTCGAACTAGAGGGTTTTTGGCCCATTAGCGATCTAGCAAACTTTGGCCCATATTATCGATCTAGCAGTTTTATGGCCCAATTTATCGATCTAGCAGTCTTTCGGCCCAATTTAAAAATCTAGCAGTATTTCGACTCAATTTATCGATCTAGCAATATTTCGGCTTAATTTATCGATCTAGCAATATTTCGGTTCAATTTATCGATCTAGAAATATTTCGGTTCAATTTATCGATCTAGAAATATTTCGGCTCAATTTATCGATCTAGTAATTTTTTCGGTTCAATTTATCGATCTAGAAATATTTCGGCTCAATTTATCGATCTAGCAATATTTCGGTTCAATTTATCGATCTAGAAATATTTCGGTTCAATTTATCGATCTAGAAATATTTCGGCTCAATTTATCGATCTAGTAATTTTTCCGACTTTAACCGTTTTCATGCATTTACACAAAAGTGTTAATTATCACATAAATTTCGATTTTGCCATTTTTACGATTTATCATAATACTTACTGTTTTAGTATCTAACCCAAAGATAAGTGTGAAGTTACACACCAGGTTATGGTGAGAACTAGACTTTCCCGCCGTCAACACCTATACATATCACGATAACTTATGATCATTATAATCTAATAATAAAACCGATCTAAACATAACGATCTAAAATTTACCCTCGGATTTTTGAACTACTTCCACTTGCGGTTTCTCCCGATTGATGGTTCGTTAACCGAATCAAATCCACGAACAAATAATGGTTCGGAGTACGAACTACTTCAAACAATTGATTCTCCTCGGATGAACGTCCACAACCCGGTGGGAAATCCCGGATTCTTGTCTGATCCTTTGTTTATACTTAGGGGATTAATGGTACCACCCTTCTTCCGAACACTATATACGGCCCGTTTCTTCCCTATCTTGATTGTCTTCAAAGACAAAGATCGTTAGCACGTCCTAATCATATATATATATCGATTATGACTAAAGGCTTTGAGAACGAGATTTCCTTACCACAAATATTCTTGTTCCACAAGGAAATCGATCCAAGCGTTCTATGTCACACACGACCTCTTGATTTCCAATCTTCCGTTATCGCACTAAAGTATAACAAAAATAAACGTTAATAGAATGAACGTTTATTTTGATCTAAGAAAGCCTTCAAACCACCATCAATATTCGCCCAAATACTATAAACTAATCGAAGACGAAAAAGAACCCTTACCTATTTTCCACGGTTGAAAAGAAACGATTGAGAATGTTGCTTATGAATAGAGAGATATTCGGCTATGAAGAATCAAAGAAAAAAAGAAAATGGTTCGGTTAAGGTACACTAACATTCGGCCATGAAGAGATTAAAGGAGAAAGTATTGATTGAAAAGAAATCAAAATAAGAGAATAGGGATGATGATAATTCGGTTTTCAAAGAAAACAAAAGAGAAAGAAAGAGATGAGTTTAAGATCAAGGCACATTCGGCAATGGAGAAAAGGAGAGAAAAGAAAGGAATGGTCTTTTGATGTAGGTGATTTCGGCACTAATGAGAAAAAGGCACAAAAAGAATACCAAATGATGTGCAATAATGATCAAATGGTCAAAATAATCAAGGCTTACCAAGGATCAAATTCGGCCAAGGGAGAGAGGTTGAGAGAATTTGCAAAACTATGCACAAAACTAAGAATGACCAAAAAGAGACTTCAAAACCTAGCCAAACTAACACCAAAAATTTGGCTCCCCCCCTAGACCATATTGCCGTCCCTATGCATGGTCAAATGGCCATGATTTTATTTCCATAACCTTTTCCTTGATACTTTCCCCATATCTTCATATCTTTCCTTAATTTCTTGATTCCCTTCCATAAGTTAACAATTTCCTTAATCCTTTGATATACTAACTAAAAATAACAAGGTCAACACTTACCATATATGCACTTGGCCGACACCTGCTATACATGTGCAGAAAAATTAAAAATAAAATTCATCTAGATGCTAAACAAGGGATTCGAACCTTCTCCCTCATGCACTAACTCATGCCCCAACACCACTTTGCCATATACTCATCTTATGCTACACTTTGACACATTAATTAACTTATGTGTCAATGCCACTTGCTCCACTTCAATAAATTTTAAAAACTAAAAATTATTCCATCCCCGAATAATTCTAATTCTTCTTCAGGACTATAATAAACACGAAAAATAATAAGAAAATTTTCCTTCATAATCTAAACACCAAATCATGCAATAATCGATACTCGAATTTTAGGGTGTTACACATTCATTAAAAAAACCAGGAAATTCTTTAATTTAAAAGAATTCTCATGTGTTGCTTGTTCTCAATGAAAATTGATTATTAGAAACTCACTAGCTAGAGTTGAGATTTAATGTCTTACATTTCTAAAATGAATGTGGGCTCATTCATCCACCATGTGGATGATTTTGGTAGATACATCTACACAATAATCACATATGTAATATCAACTCACAATTTGTCATTTGCGAGATTGCTTGTTTAAATCATTAATATCAAATTATGCAATTAAGACAATTCATTTTGCTAATGCTAGTGAGTTTACGTCCCAAGTTTTCAATGACTATTTGGGACAAAAATTGAACATCTTATAGCTTATGTTCACACACAAAACGGTTTAGATAGATCGTTTATCAAACGCCTCCAACTAATAGCTAGATTATTACTTATGAGAAGAAAACTCCTTGTTACAACTTGGGGATATGCTATTTTGCATGCAGTAACACTTCCGGACATTAGACCAACAAGTTATAATAAATACTCCTCATTACAATTGGCCTTCGGTTAGGAGCCAAATATTTATCATCTTAGAATTTTTGGATATGCGGTATATGTTCCAATTGCTCCACCACAACGAACAAAGATGAGTGAGTCCTCATAGGAGGTTGGAAATGTAAATTGATATAAATCTCCTTTTATTAATAAATATTTTTGATATATTAATTGGAGATTTTGTTATGACATAAATTTCCACTTATTATGAGATAGTTTTCCCAACATTAAGGGGAAATAATAAAAAGCTGGATGAATAAAATACTTGGAATAAATTATCAGTATCTAAGATCCTCATACAAAGCAATGTGAACCAGAAGTTCACTAGATAATTCATTTTATAAATAAACTGTTAGATTCATTTACTAACTTAAAGAGAATTACAAAATATCACATACTAGCTGAAAACGCTCCAATACGAATTGATGTCCCAATAGGGCAAGCTGTTAGTGCAAAAGAAAGTAATCCATGCTTGAAGCGTGGAAGGCCAGTCGATTCTAAAGATAAAAATCATCGTAAAAGGAAAGGAGCATGTAACAAACCATTTTCAGTGAATTCGGAACAGTAGTTTTGAGACCACAAATTCGAGGTCAAAAGTTTTATTTTTAATATTATTTTATGATCTACAGCAAGATAGTATTACGGTATAAAAATTTCGTTAGGAAATTTTACCGATTACATGCTCAATTGGATAAAAAGGACTAAATCGCGTAAAGTGCAAAAGTGGAGTTCTATTAGTTAAAAGTATTAAATAGCTATAGAACTCTAAAGTGGAGGTCCTTATATGGTAAATAGCCCATTAAAGAGATAGTGGAAGATGTTGGCTTGGCAATTGTGTAATTTTAAAGGATTATAAAGGTTAATTTTGGAAATTAGTAATTAAATGAATAAATAAACAAAAAATTAAAGCTTTCAACATTATTTTCTCTTCTCCAACCGAAAATTAAAGAGAAGAAAACTATTCTTGAGAGATAGGTTCGGCCAAGCTTCCATTGTCCAATTAGGTACAATTTTTGTCCCTTTTTAATGATTTCTATGTTTCCGGGATCGTTGTAGCTTAATCAAGCTAGCCCGGGGACTAATTTGTAAAACTGTTAAAGTATTTGAGTTTTTCCATTGATGTGCATTTTAGGGTTTTGAAGTTTAATTGTAACACCCCAAACCCGGCCCAAACGCTACAACCGGATCTGGTATGTCACTTAAGAGATTTTACATAACATGTCGCATTTTGGAAAACAATTACTAGGTTTACACCTTTATTTCGAAAGCTTAATAATTCATTAAAGTATAAAATATTAAGTAACCAATTATCTTGGTAGATTTTAAATAAAAACCAAAATTTCATGCAGGTCTTAACTTAATAGAAAATGTAAAACTTAAAACCCAGTAATAAAAGCCCAACAAAATCCCAAGACATAAATGGTAGTCTAGTGGCCCATGGCCTTATTACAAGGAAATTTGAACCCATTAATTAAATGAAAATAAAAAAATTAGACTAAGTCTTTTGCTGAATTCTCAAAGCTCACATGCATGGCCACCTTGCTCTCCTCTCGGCCCTGGTCCGATGCCCTAAGTGTCACCTGAGATGGTTAAAATTAAAGGGTGAGTCGCGAGACTCGGTGTGCAACCCTCATGCACCATTAGATTTGGGCTTTAGCCCCATAAAACAGAATAATCAAAATATAAGTAACAAAAATAATATGCAAAGCCCAACCCATATCCTAGGTGTCCATCCGCTACGGCCCCGTACCACCATTCACACCATTGGGGATTTCTACAATCAACCCACACCGCTACACGCCTTGATGGCGATCGTGCTGCTCATTATCGGATCATGGCGTAGCCACTACAACGAGATCACGGCGAAGTCACTACAACGGATCACGATGGAACCGCTACAATGGATCACGGTAAAAACCGCTACAACATATAACTTCCTCTTTTCATCAAACCCAACCCATGCAATCACATAAAATCAGTATACTTATAACAATTAATCAGATCATTCACTAACCTGGTGATTTGCTTTACCCTCTTTGGGTTCCCGTCAATATGCCGGGGTTTCGGCATTTAACAAAACATGTAATACTTATTTTCATATATTAATCAAACAAATCTAGATGGTGTGGAGAATTACACACCTGATATCGCGAAATGCAATATTCTTAGTCGATGTCCTTGCTATCTGGATCTATTATCCTCAATCTATAGCCTTACTTAAAAGCCGGAACAATTGCGAAAATAGGCCTCTCCTATATTCGGCCATGGTTAGTATTCTACCCGATTTTATATATATAAATAAACAAATCCTCTTACCTTGAAATCCCAAAATTGGAGACTTATGATTTTCGGCTTTTAGGTCTAGTCGACTAAGCTTCCTTCAAATCCCGAATTTTCGCCCATCATAAAACCATTAAACTATTAGCTTTTGGCTTTTGCCTTTCAAAAACCGGGAATAGATCATGAGAACTAATCAAAAATCAACACTTACCTTAGCATAGGAGATTCGGCTAGCACTAGAGAGAGGATTCGGTAATGCCCATGAAAGATTTAAATGTCGGAAGTATAGAACTAATTCTCAAATAGGATGAATAGAAGAAAAGACTATGGATGCTTTGGCTTCCTAGAGAAATCGACACAAGAAGGAAAAAGTGGAGAAGAGTTTCGGCTTTTAAAGAAATTGGAGAAAAGAAATTGGAGAGGGAGAGGCTAGGGAATTTCGGCACAATGGGAGAGAAATTTAGGGTTTTCAGTGTCAGAATCAAGGAGCCAGCCCCCCTATTTATAGATATTTTGGCACCTACTGCTAAAAACCGAAAATGCCCTTAAAATTCAAGCTAAAAGAAAGGAAAAATTCAGCACCCTCCTTGCCATGCAATAGCCGAATTTTACACTCCTCTAGGTGGTGGATTTTCAGCCAACACTTCTCTTGAAGATAAGCTCCTAACTTTTCTCCTTTTTATCTATGATATTATCACTTAAAAATCCATATAAATTCTCCTATTTTATAGCCTTGTAGCCGTCCACCTCTACTAATCCCTAATGCCAAATTTAACTCACTTAAATTAAAATATTTGGGCCTCATTAAACTTAATACTTGGGCCCCTAAATTTAGGATGTTACAGTTCTACCCCCCTTAAAGAAATTTCGTCCTCGAAATTTCCAACTAACTATTAATCATACTACCCAAGTCTCACCACTATGCTTTCGCTGCGCACTCCGATTCTAAAGCCAAAAGAAACACTTAGTATACTATGGTAGAGTACACACCAGTGTTAGCATCTAGAGCGTCCTCGTCCCCTTGTACTCATTTTACCGATTGGCGTTTATCTGATTAAGAATTTTATGGATTATTAGTTTTCTTTCACTAGTTAACCACTAACAGTCTTATGAATAATAGTTTTAAGAGTGGTTCTTTCGAATTCGCATTCACAATCTGATCTCAAGTTTGTAACCTCTAACTAAAATAAAACACATACATCATACAAAAATCATCCAAGCACTTACATTCTTCACGTAAACGTGTTTTCGTTGATTCACTACCAGGGGGTATTTTCGTAATTTCATCCTCTGAGGGTATTTTGGTAATTTTCATAATAAAGTTCCTTGTTGATTTCGTGAAGTGAGGGTATTCTGGTAATTTTACAATCCGGGGTATTTTGGTAATTTTGAAATCTGGAGTATTTCAATAATTTTGAAATCTGAGGGTATTTGGTAATTTTGCAATCGGGGGTAATTTAGTAATTTTGCAAATCGAGGTAATTTGGTAATTGTACAAACCAGGGTATTTTGGTCATTTGACAAAACGAGGTAGGTTGGTAATTTTTTCTAACCGAGGATATTTCGATGTTGTTGTTTTTTTTCTTTTCAAACAGGTACTTTGGGGAAAAATCTAGTTTCATGGTCCGGGTTACTCTTATAAACATGAGATATTCGGGTAAATTTTCAAAACATAGGTATTTTACAAATTCATGGCTGGTTGGTAGTTTTCACAAATCAAACGTATTTTGAAAATTTTGCAAAACTTGAGAAATTTTCTTTCTTTTTTTTTCAAACTAGGGTGGTTGGTCCCTTTCGGGTTTTAATTATAAGGTTTAGCCCATCAACAAGTCCTCATAACTAGGGTGAATAGTCACCACGCACCAGGTAGGATTCTAGTGAATAGGAGGTGAGTCGCTAGGACTGCTTAAGTACCAAGCTCTCCCTGAATCCACTCCTAGACATGCGTATGCCCATTGCCACACCCTAACTTGGCTAAGGTGAACAGTCACTATGCACTAGGTAGGATTCCAGCGAAGAGGAGGTGATTCGCTAGGACTGCTTAAATACCAGGCTCTTCCGAATCCAATCCTAGACATGCGTATGCCTGTTACCACACCCTAGTCTTGCGGCTTGTTCACGGGTTTGTTTAGTGAAATTAAGTCTTATGAGATTTTAAGAGTTGTTTCAGCTAGGCCTAAAGTCCATCAAGTTCTAATCTAACTAATCTACGTCCCATAAAGCCCATCAAGCCCACATATATTATATCACACAATGGTTCAGAATACTTACCTGGCGGACTTGGGCTGGAGACGCAGGTGCCATGCTGAGCTAACAGACCTGTATAAATATGCATGTTTCGAAAACCCAACTTTAGAAAACGTTTTGAGCCCAAAAAACCCCCAGAGTCGAGTTTTGAACCGGGCTCTGATATCAATTTGTAACACCCCAAACCTGACCCAAACGCTACAACCGGATCTGGTATGTCACTTAAGAGATTTTACATAACATGTCGCATTTTGGAAAACAATTACTAGGTTTACACCTTTATTTCGAAAGCTTAATAATTCATTAAAGTATAAAATATTAAGTAACCAATTATCTTGGTAGATTTTAAATAAAAACCAAAAATTTCATGCAGTCTTAACTTAATTGAAAACGTAAAACTTAAAACCCAGTAATAAAAGCCCAACAAAATCCCAAGACATAAATGGTAGTCTAGTGGCCCATGGCCTTATTACAAGGAAATTTGAACCCATTAATTAAATGAAAATAAAAAAAATTAGACTAAGTCTTTTTGCTTGAATTCTCAAAGCTCATCGCATGGCCACCTTGCTCTCCTCTCTCGGCCCGGTCCGATGCCCTAAGTGTCACCTGAGATGGTTAAAATTAAAGGGTGAGTCGCGAGACTCAGTGTGCAACCCTCATGCACCATTAGATTTGGGCTTTAGCCCCATAAAACAAAATAATCAAAATATAAGTAACAAAAATAATATGCAAAGCTCAACCCATATCCTAGGTGTCCATCTGCTACACTCCCCCGTACCAGCCATTCACACCATTGGGGATTTCTACAATCAACCCACACCGCTACACGCCTTGATGGCGATCGTCTTGCTCATCATCGGATCATGGCCGTAGCCACTACAATAGATCATGGTAGAAGCCGCTACAACAGATCACGGTAAGGAACCGCTACAAGAGATCACGGTAAAAATCGCTACAACATATAACTTCCTCCTTTCATCAAACCCAACCCATGCAATCACATAAAATCAGTATACTTATAACATTTAATCAGATCATTTACTAACTGGTGATTTGCTTTACCCTCTTTGGGTTCCGTCAATATCTTGGGGTTTGACATTTAACAAAACATGTAATACTTATTTTCATATATTAATCAAACAGATCTAGATGGTGTGGAGAATTACAAACCTGATATCGCGAAATCCAATATTCTTAGTCGATGTCCTTGCTATCTGGATCTATTATCCTCAATCTATAGCCTTACTTAAAAGCCGGAACAATTGTGAAAATAGGCCTCTCCTATATTCGGCCATGGTTAGTATTCTACCCGATTTTATATATATAAATAAACAAATCCTCTTACCTTGAAATCCCAAAATTGGAGACTTATGATTTTCGGCTTTTAGGTCTAGTCGACTAAGCTTCCTTCAAATCCCGAATTGCCGGCCATCATAAAACCATTAAACTATTAGCTTTTGGCTTTTGGCTTTTGCCTTTCAAAAATCGGGAATAGATCATGAGAACTAATCAAAAATCAACACTTATCGTAGCATAAGAGATTCGGCTAGCACTAGAGAGAAGATTCGGCAATGCCCATGGAAGATTTAAATGCCGGAAGTATAGAACTAATTCTCAAATAGGATGAATAGAAGAAAAGGCTATGGATGCTTTGGCTTCCTAGAGAAATATGCACAAGAAGGAAAAAGTGGAGAAGAGTTTCAGCTTTTAAAGAAATTGGAGAGGGAGAGGCAAGGGAATTTCGGTACAATGGGAGAGAAATTTAGGGTTTTCAGTGTCAGAATCAAGGAGCTAGCCCCCCTATTTATAGATATTTTGGCACCTACTGCTAAAAACCGAAAACGCCCTTAAAATTCAAGCTAAAAGAGAAGAGAAATCCGGCACCCTCCTTGCCATGCAGTAGCCGAATTTTACACTCCTCTAGGTGCTGGACTTTCGGCCAACACTTCTCTTGAAGATAAGCTCCTAACTTTTCTCCTTTTTATCTATGATATTATCACTTAAAAATCCACATAAATTCTCATAGTTTATAGCCTTGTAGCCGTCCACCTCTACTAATCCCTAATGCCAAATTTAACTCACTTAAATTAAATATTTGGGCCTCATTAAACTTAATACTTGGGCCCCTAAATTTAGGATGTTACATTAATGGTAGAAAAAGAATGGTTGTTGTTAGATAAACAACTTTTGTAAAGGAAATTTTGATGAAATTAACAATTAGGGATTAAATTAAGAAATGTGATAAATTGTGTGGTAAAAGTGTGAATTTGTGAAATATATGGGCCGCTATAAGAATGTTTATAATTTGGATAGGCTTGGGTAGGGATAAAATTGAATGAATTTCATTTTCCGAGCCTAGGGACTAAATTGCAAAGAATTAAAAGTATAGGGGCAAAATGGTAATTTTGCAAAAAATGTGTGTTGGACTAAATTGAATGTGATTTGTATTGAATTGAGTTAAATTCATTCATATAGATCCAATTAGACCTCGTACGGAGTTAGATCGAGGCAAAGAGTAAATCTCAGATTAATTGCCTCTGTATCTACGTACCCTCGTCTAGGTAAGTACGTGTAATTAAATTGTGTATTTATATGCTTTAATTGAAATATATGTATGTGGATTGTATAATTGCTATGTATAATTACCGATCACATATCTGATGACATACAAAAACTACCGAGCCCCGTTTGAACGTTAGAAATTTGTAGGATACAAATGACATGTCATTAGGGTTACTGATCTTAGCTCTTATGAGCTTACTGCTACTTAGCTTGTATGAGCTTACCGTTATTCAGCTCGGAGGATCTTACCGTTATTTAGCTAGGAGGAGCTTACCGTTTATAGCTCGTATGAGCATACATGTACAGGAATTGACGGATTACAGTTCAGTACACCTCGTGTGTACTATCCGCGTATCTAACGATATTCTAAATGGTTCAATGGGCATAGTTCTATTATGAGTTTATATGAGTTCGATAAGAACTGGCACAGGTATTAACGTGAATTACATGGAAATGGTTTATATATGATAAATGAGCACACGATATAGATGTTACATGTATATGGAATTTAAATAATTGTTGAACTCATACATGATTCTCGGTTTTCATATGAATTATATGGCTAACTTGGTTGATGAATATGTGTTAGACTTTTGGCCAAATTGAGTTGTGATATGCTTTGGTTTACTTACCTAAATTGTGGTTAAATGGTAAGCTAAATTCTGTGTTTTACGAACTTATTAAGCTTAAATGCTTACTCTGTGTTATTTTCCGTATTTTATAGTGGTTTGGAAGCTCGTTCGGGTTGGAAGCTTGTCAGAGTTATATCACACTATCTATCGGCTCTTTTGGTACTTTTGGTTATCTAATTTTGGTTATAATGGCATGTATAGGTTATTTTGGCTAATGATAGCCTACGTGTTTTGTTATGTTTTTAGCCATTTGAATTGGCTTGTGTTTTGGTATATTTTGTTATGTATATATGTAAATGGCCTTATCATGTTTGATGTATGGTTATAATGTAAATGATTTATTTTTTGATTTGGTATTTTGGGTACCAAATGGTTGAGCTTGATAAGTGACCTACATGTTAAGTTTTGGTACAATTATGCATATATGTGTTTGGTCATTTAGGTAAGTTTGGTTACATAGTTGACATGTTTTTAAATGGTCATTTGAGGTGCCTATGGGAATATTGGTTGTATGTGATGATAATACATGTTTTAAGCTTGATTTTGGTTGGTTTTGGATGCCTATTTATGACTTGGCTATATGCAAATTGTTGTGTTTAGGTTGGTACCAATTTGGGTGAGAAATATGGCTTGAAAAATGGCCTATTTTTGTCCATATGGGCAGAGACACGGGCGTATGTCTCAGCCGTGTGCGACACACGACCAGGTGACACGGTCGTGTGTCCCTTGTATATTTAAAAAGCACAAGTCAGTATGCTCACACGGCTTAGCACACAGGCGTGTCTCTTGGCCGTGTGAGTCACATGGCCTGGCCAAACGGCCATGTGTCTCCTGTAGTTTTGAAAATTTTATAAGTTTCTAAAAAATTCTCTAAATTTCCAATTTAGTCCCGATTTGTTTCTAAGGTTTATTTTGGGCCTCAAAAGCTCGTATTAGGGACATTATGTATGTTTTCGATTGGTTTATGACATAAATGCTAAATGATATAAAATGTTTGAAATTTCTGTCTGTCTGATTTGTAAATCAGGTAATGCTCTGTAACCCTGTTCTGGTGATGGATACGGGTTATGGGTGTTACAGAGCAATTGTTCAAGATGGTTATATTGTGGATGCAAGTGCCCAAGAAGAGGCCAAAGATATAATTAATAAAAAAACCCAAAAGAGGTTCAGGTACCTGAAAATAGTGATAACAAAGAGATCTCGATAAGTTATGTTACTTGAGAAAAAAAAGATGGAACCAGAAAAAAATATAGTTGTCGATAATAATTTTGCTTGTAATGTTGCTATTGAAATAACAAAAGAAAATGAGGATCTTAAGCCTAAATCTATTAAGGAATATAGAAATAGAAAATATTGACCAAAATGGAAAGACGCAAATCAAGTAGAATTGAATTCATTTTCTAAGCGTGAGGTTTTTAGATTTGTTGTCACATTCGGATTTCCTTAAAACCTAAAAATTAGGAACATTTAAGGGTTAAATCGAAAGAGATCGTAAATTGGTGGTCTCTATTGAAAAATCAGAAAAAGATAGAAATGAAATTGGACATGGTTGAAATCCAATTCTGGTTCGGTTGGATTAGAACCAAACAATCCCATAGTGGGGGGAAAAATTTATTGTGAACGGGTGGATTTTACACAGTTGAAGACCGTACAGGAAGGGATATAAATAGTTGGGGAAATGACTTTTCGAAGGAGAGAATTACTCTCATTTTCTATTTCAGTTTCTTCTCTGCTTTATCTTCTTCCCTGGTTGATTCGAAGAAGAGACGATTAAGGAAAGCTCTACATGGAGCGGTGATCATTAGGTTTGAATCAAAAAAGTAAAAAATCCAGTAAACTGCTACCAAAAGAGAGAGGGAGCTCTGACATTCGAAAAAGCTAAGCTGAGGGGGAGGCGAAGAAACATCAGGTGAGTTTTTACACCTCAACCCTGAAATGTTAAGTATGTTGAAAGCCTGCATAGGTTTATAAGTATATGCCATTTTAGTTCATAATGCATGGTCTATGATATTTCATTTATAAAATGCATGTATTGTGTAAGGATTCATGGAAAAATAACTATCAAGGGGTTAGATAAAGTTAGGAATAGGAAAAAAGAACTTTTTGTTAGATACCGCCATACGATGTTGCCGTGTGCAAACCATGATGGTGAAGCTTCGAGCCTTGTAGAGGGGACACTGCAATATTCAAGCATCAAGGTTATAATTAGTGAAATAGAGGAATGGATGGAGTGCAACGAAGAAGGAAATAAAAGACCATAACTGAAAAATGTTATGGCGTCAAAAATGAGTAAGACCATAGCTGAAAAACACTATGGCATCATATGAAAGCATACGAGAATGCCTAAGTAGGACTAAGACCATAGCTGAAAGATTTTATGGCATCATTTGATGGGTCATCAGGACAGTAAACACAAGGTTATATTGAGTAAGACCATAGCTAAAAGATGCTATGACATCATGGATAGTCCACTGGGACAATAAATACGGGATAGTCCATCGAGATAATAAACACAGGATAGTACATCGGGACAATAAACACAGGAAGAACGAGGTGTAAAGCCATAGCTCGGTTATAGAAACAAATGGAGCCATCTAGAACATTAAACATGGATCTGACGAGTAAGAGCATAGCTCGGTTATGAAAACATGTGACATATGTCAGGACACTAAAGAGGAGGTAGTCCGCCACGACAATAAACATAGTGTTAAATGGCGTAAGACTATAGCTCGACTGCAGCAGCATATTAGAGTCCGTCGTGATAATAACATGGCTGGATAATTAGGAAAATAATCGTGGGCAATTCCGTAAATAAGGGAAAAAGGTAAAAAAAGATAAGAAAATTGAAGTGTGAACAAGAACTAGTCAACTAGCGGATCAGAGGAATCTATCAAGGAATTAAAAATGTGATAGCAATGGGAAAAGAATGATAAAAGAGCAATCGTGAGAGTTGAAAGGGCATGAGGGTGGTAACCCAATAAGATTTAGGCAGGGGTAGTAATGTGAAAGTAATGACTAGGGTGAAGACAAGTGTAAGAAGTTATACGAGGATCACAGATAAGGGTCTGCAAATAAATGCCACCAAAGGGTGCTTAGTGAAAATCTTGTTTGATAGAGATTGAACATAGGCTCAATGATTAGTTCATGAAGTGAATAAGGGTTAGCTGAAACCCCTCGACAGAGGGATATGTGCGATAGGCTACATCGAGTGAAAACATGTCTGTCAAGACTATTCCTCTTTAGAAGGGGAAATAGTGCGGAAGCAATAGCCAAACGGCTAGTTTTGTAGGAAATTGGAATGTAAAAGAAATCATGAGCTTAGAAAACTACATAAATGATAGTTAGCTGAGTGTTGGCCAAGTAGACCATAACAGAAGGGCATGTTATACTTAAAAGCAAGGTATCGTGTAACACCTTAAACCTGACCTAGACATCTAGACCAATTCCAGAGAGTTACATCATCAAGATTAAGAATACCACATTTATAACACAGTCAAAATGAACCACTCAACAAATAATATCAATCAAAACAATTAACTAAGTATATAATCTTCTCAAACATCATAATATCATAGAATACAGAAATTCCTAATAGTAGTATTTAAAGGAAAGATAAAAGCTTGACCGAGCTCCCGCAGCGCCGACCCGTTCAAGTTTGAGAACCACCTGAAATACAATCAATAACAAAATGAGTTGTGAACTCAGTGCGTAAAAGATGTTTGTTCAATTAAAACACATTTATAATATAATTCCTGAATCTCGTGATTCGGTTAGGTAACATAAGCAATTTCAGTTCAGATACAGAGCAGATCAGATTCAGATATTCCTACCCCATCTACTACACACCGTGTTCGACCATCCCAACACACCATTAAGGGCATTCAATGCCCAACCAACCCTACATACCATAAAGTGTCTGTCTGACACATTTACAGAGACACAACTTAGTTGCTATATCGAAATGCAACAAAGCACCAAATTCATATTTATGCGCATCGTGGCTTAGCCACTATTTCAGAGCATATTACTTCTTTTTTCACAATATCCCAACCCATGCAAATGCATAGTAAAAATATCCACAACATGTGTTCAGTCATTCTAATTCATTTCACAGTTAGATAATACAGTTCAGTGTCAGAAATAGCTATCACAGTACACATATAATCATGTTATTCATATATCAGTCACAGAGCATCAGAGAGCCCTTGTACAATCAATTTAGATCATTCATAAATTAGGGAGGTCAATATTAGTGTTGAGCAACACTCACGACCTCAAAAACAAGATTCGGAACCTATTTATATGCCACACGGCTTGGAACACACCCATGTCCTCTGCCCGTGTGGTTCTAAAACGTAAACAGTGAGTTACACAGCCTGGACACACGCCTATGTCCTTGCCCGTATGACTCACACGGCCTGGGCACACGCCCATGTCCTTAGCCGTGTGGTCCTAAATCACAAACAGTGAGTTACACAACCTAAACAAATGCCCGTGTCTGTTGCTCGTGTGAAGCATGCATTAACATGACCAGACATGGCCTGGACACACGCCCGTGTGGCTCTAATTCGATGAAAAGTGAGTTACACAGCTAACCATACAGCCTAGGCACATGCCAATGTGCCTGGTCATGTGGCATCGATAGCCACATTTTTTGGCGTTTAAAATTCACAGAATTAAGCGTTTCCGGTACGCACCTGATATCGTTTTGACGTAGAAACAACATGGAAAAATCCTGAAACCGATAATTCAACAGCACTAATTTGAAACAGCACACGAAGGACCACCTCCCTCCGTATTCACACACACAAATCTTCTAACAACACTCCGAACAACTTAGGAGTCTCAATTATTCCGATACTCACTTGTCGAACGCAATCAAAAAGAAAATCCAAAGGAGTAAAAAAAAAGAAAAACAAAAAAAGAAAAAAATAATGAAAAAGAAAAGGGAAGGGGAAAGGGAAAGGGAATTAATGTAACATTAACTGTTAACTAAGTACCAGCACAATTCTAGGATTTAACAAAATTTTAATAACGCCAACACTGAGACCCGAACACATGATCAGAGAGTGGATAGATGCTTAACCACTAAACCAGTAGGCCCATTCTTGACACAGATTTACACTGAATTAAACCTAAATGTGTCATTCAAGGATTGTAGTTACCTTAAATTAAAATAACAAAATTGCTAAAGATGCGACTCTAACTCCTAACCTCAATCACATAAGCAAAGCACAGAACCACATATACAGAGATTTAGTTACAACAGAATCTAACAGTCAAACCTCAAATTTTTTTGGGCGTTATATATCATGTACGAAGCATGTTATAAGGATGTAAATCGATCTCGATTTAAACCAGGTAGGACTTAGTCTGCCCAAGTGATGAGAGACTTCATAAGTTACCCTAATATAAGGAAAGCCATTAAGTCTAGTGAGACAATGGTAAGATAGGAAGCCTGTCCTGGGTTAAACAAATGCGAAACATTTGCCAAAGAAGATATAGCCAAAATGGCCATTAAGAGGTAGGTTGTAACACCCCATACCCGAGTCCAAGGCTTAGACTGGATACGAGATATTACTATGCTTTAACTTGCTTAATCATGCTCTTACGGGCTGTAAAATTTTGTCCCGAATTAAAAACTTCTCTTTCTCAGTCTAATCATACATTTCATGGGCCTACAAGGCCTTATACGCGTATATAAAAACTTTTGAAACTTAATCAAAAACTTTTCTTTAAAGCAGAGGTCACACGCCCATGTGGTTTGGGACACGCCCGTGCACCCCTTTACATGCCCATGTCTCCCGACCGTGGTCGACACTGACTAATTACACACGGCCTTGACACGCCCGTGGACTTAGACCATGTACTATACCTTGATATACTGACTTATTTCACACAGCCGGGGCAAACGCCCATGTTCCAACCGTGCGTTATGCACAGCTTCAACACACGACCGTGGGATTAGCCCGTGGCCTATTCTGACTTATGAGACTAAGGTGCAGGTTACGCACGGCCTAGACACACGCCCGTGTGTCTAACCGTGTGGGCACTTAGAGGCTATTTACCAAGCCAATGGCCACCCTGAAATCGAGTATCAAAACCAATATTTAATTCAACACCTCAACTACCACATCTATCATGAACTAGAATGCATACTTCATTGATAAATAAAAACATACATACTTAATCATTCAAGGCCAATCTCTTTGGCCATATACAAAAGAATACTAGGCTTGATAGCCAACATTTTAACTCAAAATGAAATGCTTCCTATACATGCCATACTTAATATAAACAACTTGGCTATACCAAAATAGCGATTGATAGTGTGCTCCGAGCTCCGATGATGATGATCCACTAGATTAGCTTGGCGGGACTACATGGAAAGAAAGAATAAAAGACATAAGCATTTAGCTTAGTAAGTTTGCATAATGCTCATAGCAACATACTTGCTTAATATAAACCATTTTACATAAACAATGGTATCATAAATTTCAGCTATAAAGCTTACTTACTCATACTTGATTCTTACAAATCTCATGATACTTACTAGTCTCATACTTGTGAGGTAAACAAGGTACCTGTATCACTTGATCACATTGATCAGCATACTTTAGCATAATAATCATAATCTCTAACTTATCATTCATAACATGAATAATACTTATTCTCAACTTGATGATAACTCTACTTACTTACTTTCTTGTTATCTCATTTAAACTTTACTTGTTTTGTAACACCCCAAACCCGGTCAACACACCACGACCGAATCTGGCATGTTACAGAGTAAAAATGTTTTGAATTAAATCAATTTGACAGTTTATTTCTACCGAAAACATGAGTTAAAAAGAAACCCGTGTAGAGTACTGTTGAAATCGTTTTAGCGTTGCTTTAAAACCCGGAGAATCTCTTTTTGTTGGGAATCCATTTATTGTTTATAGTTTTGGAAAACCTTTCGATACTTATTAAAAACCAAGCGAGTTAAGCATAGTCGGGTTAAGGACCATTTGTGTTTGGAGTTGTTTAAGAAATTAAATTTGAAAACGTTACTTTTTACCGGTTATTTAAGCAAATCAAATTATTAAGCACATGCATAATATAATCAAAATAAAAGCAAGTATATAAAAAAAACACAAAATAATACTCAGCGGCCTTATTACAAAACCAAAACCAAATTTAAAGTAAATAAATAAAAACCGAAATTTTAATTTAAAGTCAAAACCCAAAAATAAGTTGCATGGCCACCTCGAGTCCTCCCCGACTCCAAATCCGCGATTTAAGCCTCATCTGCAAAATATAGGGGAAGGGGTGAGTCACCGAGACTCAGTGTATAAATCCCCAACCTGATAGAATAGCACTTACACAAGTCATTAATAAAACATGCAAATCATGCAACCCCATAACCTAACCATCCGATCTCCATTCATCTACCCGTGTGGTCAAAACCATTGGTGGTCAAAACCACTTTGACCGAAGTCACAAATATATAAGTGTGGTCAAAACCACTTGGTGACCGTAGTCACAAATCAAGTGATGGGGCCAACCCATCGTGTGGTCAAAACCACTGATGACAATCCCGTAATCAATCATGTAGGGCCAACCCATTGTGGTACCAAACCACTGGGACGAGTCACAATATCCATATGTGGTCAAAACCATTGGTGACCGTAGTCACAATATCATATATGTGGTCAAAACCACTGGTGGTCAAAACCACTGGGACTTAGTCACAAATAATAGTATCCAGACAGGGCCAACCCGTCGTGTGGTCAAAACCACCGTGATACACCCAAATAATTCTTCCCCCTCCTCTCAACAATCCCACCATCATGTCCATATCAATCGTGGCATAATAATGTATGATGATGCAAATAACACATGGCATAGCATTAAACAATGACATGATAGCATATATCGAGATCCATAATCAGGGGACTTACCCGGAGTCCACGCTCATGCCCACAAGGCATAACTACCGGTTTCAATGGATATTAACAGTAACATAATAAACATATCATACTAACGAAGTGTGTAAGCGTTACACACCTGCCTATTCGTAGATCTAAGCGAAATCCCGAAACTACGCGAAACTAACGAGATCCCGAAACGTTTGCCTTCCCCCCTTTCCTACAATCGTCCAACACTTTGTTAGTAACCAAAAGCCTATTTGGCTCAACTAGAAATCCCGAAAGATATGTCGCATGAAGGTAACACCTACCTTAATGTCGATTTGGTTTCCAACCAAATCTCGAAACTATGTGATGAACCTCCCTTGCAATCGGCCAAGCCCTAGCATTCAAACACGATTAGCCTTCGGCTTTGAAAGAATATGAAACAAATCCCAAAACGTTAGAACCCTTACCTAGATCTCTTAGATCCCGAAGATCCACTGTATTCGGCTACACTTCCCCCTACAATCGGCTTTAACACATCATTAGAAATCTAAAAGCCATTCGGCCATAGCATGAATCCCGAAACCAAAAGAGTTTGTCGCCCCCTTACTTTAATGACTAATTCGGCCACCAACCACCAAAGATCGGCACACCCTATTGATGTTAAGGGTTTCGGCTACCAACATAGAACAAGAATGAAGTTTAATATACAGATCTTTAATGGAAGGGAAGATAGAAGAGAAGTCACTTACCAAGAGATTCGGCTATGACTCAAAAAGGAACAGATAGATTCGGCACTTCAATAGAGACTAGATCACGAGAAAAGAGAAGAAAAATAAGGCCAAGGGTATTCAGCCAAACACTTGAAAGAAGAGAAGAAGAAGAGAACTCACAAGGTTTCGACTTTTGAAGATGGTAAAGATGGAGAAGAAAATAGAACCAAGATTTAGCAAAGAAGAGAAAACGCAATTCAGAAAAGGGTTAGGGAGTTTCGGCTAACCAAAGAATGAAGAGATAGAAGAAAAGAAGGAATGGGGATATGGTTTTCGGCTAGCAATGTTTGAACCAAAGAAGAGAAGATGATGGATATATGGTTCCAGCTTATGATTCAAACTCAAGAGGAAAGGACTCTCCCCACTTGCTAAAATATTCCCTAAAACTACCATAGACATTCGGCATACCCCCTTCCCAAGCACCAAAACCGATATTCCTCCTCCCCACAGTCCAACTTTCGGCCAACACTAAGCCTCCCTTAGCCGATTCCTCAAAATCCTCCTAACCCCTCATTCAAATGAGTTTGAAAGGTTCAAACTCCTAAATTTCCTCACCTTCATCTGTTCAAATCTGTTTGACTCCTTCTATCCTTATCTTCCAGAGTCCATCCTGAGCACACCACTTCCTCAGCTTGGTGTCAAAATAATAAGCAGAAAATGAGATTTCTGCTGCTCGAACCTGAGCTCCCCCTTCCCTGCATGTGGCGTCACCTTCCTGGAACCTTAGTGGCGCCTCCTTTGCCACTTTGCCACTAGGTTGTTTGTGTCTAAACCCTCCGACAATTTATTTTCACCCCTAACTTCCTTAGCTCACTCTCTCTCTAAGCACTAAAACAAAAATTTTAGCCATGACGCAGGCCTAACCCGAGGTCATGCCTGGACCCCAAAACATGCTAAACTAGCACAGTAGGCACAATAACACATGCAAACACACAAAATGCAGAGACCCCGATTTAAGGATATTACATGTTTGCCCAATGAATTTCTATGAATAACCGAGGATACTGAATCTCATCTCACACGCTCGATGCCAAAGCCATATCCTAGATACGGTCTTACATGGAATCTCTCATCTTGGTTTCGAGGCCATGTCTTGACATGGACTTATACGAAGTCTTTCTCGTTCTCACCAATGCCATGCCTTGGCTTGGACTTACATGATAACTTGTTCAATGCCAAGCTTGCCTTGGACTTACATGATATCTTGTTCAATGCCAAGCTTGCCTTGGACTTACATGATATCTTGTTCAATGCCAAGCTTGCCTTGGACTTACATGATAACTTGTTGAATGCCAAGCTTGCCTTGGACTTACATGATATCTTGTTCAATGCCAAGCTTGCCTTGGACTTACATGATATCTTTGCTTGATTGCCGATTCCATGCCTTGGCTTGGTCTTATACGGACTTTCTAATCTCATGTGGTAGATTGAGTATCCTGGGAAATTCCATCTTCAATCGGGACTTGCTCGTATTTAATCTCATTGATTTCTTTGTTTAGAAAAACATTAATCATTCCATGATAATAATGTACATTATACTAAGCAATTTAATGATAGAAATCATAAAGCTTAGAAATCATACAAATTTACCTCGATATGCAAAATGTATGTAGGTATGCAATTTAGTCCTCGACTTTGTTCTTGCCTCAGTTTCAATCCGGGCTTCATTTCTCTTGATCTATAATCATAAATAGATCATTTAATACTCACATTGACTAAATTGACTCTTAACTCATACTTTGGCAAAATTACTATTTTGCCCCTATACTTTCTCATATTTGCACTTTTGCCCAAAGGCTCGTAAAATGAAGCTCATTCAACTTTCTTAAACTCCATGCTTATCTGATTCATTTTGTCTACTATAGCAATAATCAATTCCCATTATTTCTAATAGGTATGACCAATTTCATAATTTTTACAAACTAGTCCTTATTAGCATCTTTCATGAAATTCACTTAGAAAAAGATGTTTATCTAACATCAAACTCTCATAAACTTCCATAAAATATCATTTTACAAGCATGTCACTCTTGGGTAGATTTTTGAACATGCATCTTAGCTTATTTTATAGCTAAAAATAGCTAATTCATAATACGAGAACTTTAAAAACATGAAGAATATTAGAAACGGGGCTAAGATGAACTTACTAGCAAGCTTGAAAGATGAACAAACCCTAGCTATGGGTTCTTGGAAAATTTCGGCAATGAGGAAGAAGATGAATGAAATTTTTATCGTCTTTTTCCCATTTAATCATTTAAATGGTAAATGACTAAAATGCCCTTCTCTTTAAAAATTTCTATTTTACTAACTCATGTCCATTTTTGTCCAAAAAATATAATTTGGGAAAATTGCTATTTAAGGACTCATAATTAATATTCTAAAGCTATTTTATACAAAAATATTCTAGAAACTCATATTTTACAACTCTTGCAATTTAGTCCTTTTTGGACCAAACAACTTCAATTTAACGAAATTGCTTCATGAAACTTTCACACTAGCATGCAAACATGGCATAAACCTTAAAACTCACGAATTCACCTCGGACTCGTGGCCTCACACCACTATTCCGACTAGGCCCTAAATCGGGTTGTTACAATTCTCCCCCCTTAGGGATTTTCGTCCTCGGAAATCTTACCAGCAAATAGATTTGGATACTGGTTTCTTATGATTTCTTCTGGTTCCCACGTAGCTTCCTCTATCCCATGTCTTTGCCACAATACTTTCACTAGGGCAATATTTTTATTCCTTAGTTGTTTGACTTCCCGAGCCAAAATCTTAACTGGTTCTTCACCATAAGTCATGTCGGGATGAATCTCTATCTCTGACTGGGGAATTACATGTGAAGGGTCTGATCGGTAGTGTCTCAACATTGACACGTGAAATACATCATGTATCTTTTCTAACTCTGATGGCAAAGCCAATCAGAGGCTCTGAGCCCAACTTTCTCGATAATCTCATATGGTCCAATAAAACGTGGACTCAACTTGCCTTTCCGGCCAAATCTGAGAACTTTTCTCCATGGTGACACTTTCAAGAAAACTTTATCTCTGACTTGATACTCTATCTCTTTTCTCTTTAAGTCCGAATAGGACTTCTATTTGTCTGATGCAGCTTTTAAACATTCTCGTATGACTTTCACTTTCTCTTCAGCTTTTCTAACTAAATCAACCCCGTGAATTTGGTTTTCTTTAAGTTCAGTCCAATATAGAGGCGTTCGGCACTTACGCCCATATAAAGCCTCATAAGGCGCCATCTTTAAGTTCGACTGAAAACTATTATTGTAGGCAAACTCTACCAATGGGAGAAACATTTCCCAATTGCCTCGGAATTCAAGAATACAACATCTGAGCATGTCCTCGAGTACTTGAATTAACCTCTCCGACTGACCGTCAGTTTGAGGATGAAAAGCGGTACTAAAGTTCAACTTTGTACCCAAGGCCTCTTGTAACTTCTTCCAAAATCTGGATGTGAATCTCGGATCTCTATCCGATATGATTGACAAAGGAACTCCATGAAGTCTCACTATTTATGAAATATACAAGTTTGCCAACTTGTCGAGGGAGTAATCCACTCGAACAGGTATAAAATGGGCTGACTTCGTGAGTCTATCAACTACAACCCATACAACATATCTCTTGCTCGAATATAATGGTAAACCCGTTACAAAATCCATAGTAATACGGTCCCATTTCCACTCTGGAACTAAAATGGGTTGAAGCAAACCTGAAGGTACTTGGTGTTCAGTCTTTACTTGCTGACAAATCAAGCATTTGGAAACAAATTCTGAAATATCTTTCTTCATTCTCGCCACCAATCTCATTGCTTCAAGTCATTATACATCTTGGTACTACCCGGATGTACAGACAAACATCCATTATGGGCCTCATGCAAAATTTTCTGAATAAGCTCTTCTTTTCTCGGTACACAAGCTATATCTTTGAACATCAGAATTCCATTGGGACTAATCCGGAAGTCAGATTCAACATCTGTCTCGCACTGAGCTCTCTTGACTTGCAATTCACTATCTTCTTCTGCTTCAATGATCTCTTGGAGGAAAATTGGTCTAGCTCTCAACTCAGCTAAAATAGAACCATCGTCGGATAAGCTCATCCGTGAATTCAATGCCCTTAATGAAAATAGGGACTTTCTACTCAAAGCGTCGGCAACCACATTCGCCTTCCCAGGATGGTAGTCAAAGACCATCTCATAATCTTTTATCAACTCTAACCATCTCTGCTGTCTTAAGTTCAACTCTTTCTGCGTCATCAAGTACTTCAAACTTTTGTGATCAGTGAAAATCCGACATCTCTCACCATATAGGTGATGTCTCCATATCTTCAATGCGAAGACTATGGCAGCCAACTCTAAATCATGCATCAGATAATTCTCCTCATGAGGCTTCAACTGTCTGGAGGCATAAGCAATCACTTTGCCTTCTTGCATAAGTACACAGCCTAATCCATTTAAGGATGCATCGCTGTAGATTACAAATTCTTTCCCTGTCTCAGGTTGTACTAAAACTGGGGCTTCTGTCAACATTGCTTTCAACTTCTTGAAACTTTGTTGGCATCATTCTGTCCACTCAAACTTCACATTTTTCTGTAACAATTTAGTCACTGGGGTTGCAATCATGGAAAACCCCTTGACGAATCGTCTGAAATAGCCGGCTAGGCCTAGAAAACTTCTAATCTCAGAGATATTCTTTGGTGGCTTCCAGTCCATAATAGCCGAAATCTTACTAGGGTCTGCTCGAACTCCTTCTCCCGAGACAATATGTCCCAGAAATCCTACTTCCTTGAGACAAAATTCACTTTTACTGAACTTGGCATATAATTGATTTTCTCGTAGAATCTGTAAAACTGTCCGTAGGTGCTCAGCATACTCATTCTCATCTCGGGAATAAATTAGTATGTCGTCAATGAAAACGACTACAAACCTCTCAAGGTATGGTCTAAAAATGCGGTTCATTAAGTCCATGAATACCGCAGGAGCATTGTAACACCCCTTACTCGAGACCGTTGCTGAAGTCGAGCACGAGGCATTACTAGACTTAACTACTAATTCGGGGCATAAAAATTGAAACTGTCCATCTGCGTCATGTTGACTAAATTGACTATAACTCGAGTTACGAAACTTGAAATTTAGATCCGTAAATGTTTCTTAAAACTAGACTCATATACCTTCTTACTATAATTTTTCCAGAATTTTTCGCATAGCCGATTAGTACAGTTTATTCATTAAAGTTTCCGCTGTTTCACTGACCAACAGTTCTGACCTCTCTTAACCTAAATTCAAATATATCATTGTACAGTTTTCATATGTTGTTCCCACTTGTTTCTATTGAAAATAGACTCACTAAGGAATCTATACATATAAATTATAACTCATAATTCGTATTTTTACAATTTTTAATGATTTTCTAAAGTCAAAATAGAGGACTTCAAATACCATCTTGACCCTGTCTCACTAAATTTCAAATATCACAGAATATAAAACTCCTTTGCCTACTCTATTTCTTTCATATAAAAATAGACACAATAAGCTTTAATTCTGTATCTTATTCACTTTCTAATTACTTTTCTCCTATTTTTGGTGATTTTTCAAAATCACGTCACTGCTGCTAACCAAAAACTATTTCATTGCAAAATATGGTTAACTAGTTTATAACATCTTTACTCCCTTTCATTTAAACTCTATACATTAACCATACTTATATATATACCAAAACCAAATCAACCAAAACCACAACCAAACATAATCATCAAGCCAAAATATAAATTCCAAGATTAACAAGATGGACAAGCCATTTTCGCATGGCTTATACAAATATATACAACTTCAAAACCAGCAATATCAAAACTAGTCTATACATGCCACGTAACCAAATCTCTAAGCATTTATTTACCGAAGCGAAAATTGGATAGTGTGATGAGATCTCCTTCGAATTCCAACCCGAGCAAGTCTTTGAAACTCTATAAACATAGGAAAATTACACAAAGTAAGCTTTGAAAGCTTAGTAAGCCATAAGCAAATAATTCACTATAGAAACATATATAATTCAATTCAAATACGCCAAAATTTAGTTAATCACATACACATATACAATCACTTTTCTCATACAATCCATGTTCCTCGTTAAGTAACTTCACTTACCTTATTTTTCATTCAACAAATAAACCTCATACGTACCTAAATCATTTGACTCAAATACACAGTCAGTCACCAATTCATTCATGGAAATATCATAATAATGCATATATTCCATGTCATAATTTATATCTAATTCACTTACACATAATTCACTTACTCATAATTTATATCACCATTCGTAGCTTCAATACTTACCAAAATTAGATCTTTGAATTGAATATTTACTCGTGCCCTTAATACTCGTTGACCGATTTTGCACACTTAGTGCTCGGTAATTTAAATTCGCACACTTAGTGCATAGTGATCGATTTCGCACACTTAGTGCTCGGTATTTTAAATTCGCACACTTAGGGCATAATGATCGATTTCGCACACTTAGTGCTCGGTATTTTAAATTCGCAAACTTAGTGCTCGGTATTTTAAATTCGCACTCTTAGTGCATAATGACCGATTTCGCACACTTAGTGCTCGGTATTTTAAATTCGCACACTTAGTGCATAATGACCGATTTCGCACACTTAGTGCTCTGTAATTCAATTCGCACACTTAGTGCCTTTCTCAATCCTGTTACACATTTATATATCCAATCTCATAAAAATTAAACCTCCACTATAAATATACGAATTAGCTTAAATCAATCTCAATAATCAACATCCCATTCGGGTGTACCAATGGCACATATACATATCTCACATTCGGCTATACTATGCACATATATATAGTTATCACAATCAACTATATCAATAATATTTATACATACTTCCATTAAATTCACATGTACCACTATAAGAAAAATCCAATTCAACTCAATTGCTTAAAAACTTACTTATTAGATCAAATACACATGATTCATTATTCCATCACATATGGCCGAATATACTAGTTTAATGCATTATCTTATATATAATCGAACATCCAAAGTTAATTAAATTATCACATGTACTCATATATTCGAATTTAATATAATATCACATATAACCACTTATATACAAATTCAATTCATCATCACATATACACATACCTTTATGGATGAACATATAAGGTTAATTAAATCAACTTACTTATTCAATTTCCACATCCATATGAAGTCTTATAGACATAGACTTAAAAATAAATCACTGGTATTAAATCTACTAGGCGTAAGCCTGAATCACACACTGGCTCTAGGCCTACTAGACCCAAGGTCTAAAATTTATTCACCGGCAATAAGCCTGCTAGGCACGAAGCCCGATTTAAATTCACCAGCTCAAAGCTTGCTAGGCCCAAGGCCCGAAACATCACAAATACATAATGGATTTAAGGATATAAATCACATATACTAAGTCATAAGCTTTCATAAAAAATTTATACTATCTTTCATATATCTAAACTTACTCAAGTAGTTCCTTGAACATATCAAATTCCATCCCTCACATTCGGCAATAGCAAATATAATTATAAACATTTCAATTCAGCATGAATAATTTACATTTAATTAAAATTAAGAACAACCATTTGCTTATAGACTTACCTCGATCTATCGTGACGTAAAATCAACTATTTGGCTATTTTTGTCTTTCCCCGATTCACATCCGAATTTCTCTTTTCTTGATCTTAATCACCCTTGACAATGGCCAAATACCTAGCTATGTTTCTCTCTTTTTTTTCTTTGTTTCGGTCACCAAAGATGAAAGAATGAATCATCTTTCTCTTTCCTTCTATGTTTTATTATAATAAGTTAATATAATATATAAAAATAATAATAACTTTTATAATATATAAATTCATATATTAAAGTCATTTAAACAAAAACATGCCGTCCACTAAGTATAGAAGGGACTAATTACAATACAAATCCTCCATATTAAAAAGACATCAACAATTAAGCACTTTAACAAGTAACCATCAAATTTTCATTTTACGCGATTAAGTCGTTTTATTTAATCGGACACCTAAACGATAAAATTAAGTCACGAAAATTTAACACAAACAAATTTACACATAATAAATACGAAAAATAATTTTAAAATATTTTTCTGACTCGGATTCATGGTCTCGAAACCACCGTTCCGATTAGGGCCAAAATCGGGCTGTTACAAGCATTGGTCAAACCAAAGGGCATGACTAAAAATTCATAATGCCCATACCTTGTTCGAAAGGCTGTCTTAGACACATCTGATTCTTTTACTCTCAACTGGTAGTACCCTGATCTCAAGTATATTTTGGAGAACACAGTGGCTCCTTTCAATTGGTCGAACAAATCACCGATCCTTGGCAATGGGTACTTGTTCTTTACTGTCACTTTATTAAGTTGACGGTAATCTATGCACAATCTCATTGTGCCATCTTTCTTTTTCACAAATAAAACCGGAGCACCCCATGGAGAACAACTTGATCTCGCAAAACCTTTATCTGTCAACTCTTGCAACTGTGGCTTCAACTCTCTCAACTCCGTTGGAGCCATTCTGTAAGGAGTGATAGATATTGGTACAGTACCAGGAGCTAGCTCAATGCTGAACTCAACTTCTCTAACGGTGGTAGTCCTGTAATTCTTCTGGAAAAAACATCCACGTACTCACATACTATTGGTACGACTCAATCTTTAACTCTGTTTCTTTATCATTCATCACAAAGGCCAAATATGCCTCATACCCCTTTCTTACGTATCTCAGCATGCTAGTCATGTGAAAAATTATTGCCGAGATTTACTTTGCTCATCCGATTCTATATGGAGAGTATCCCCATTCTCACATCTCATCTCAATATATTTCTTCCCACAATTAACTATTACACCATGAGTGGTCAACTAGTCCCATACCAAGAATGATGTCAAACTCATCAAATGGTAGCAACATAAGATTTGCTTTAAAGTAATGTCCTCTAATCATTAATGGATAATCTTTACATACTTTACTAACTAACACACTCTTGCCTAAAGGATTAGATACCTTAATCGTAAATTCTGTAGAATCTATAGGCATATTCATACTGGATACTAGTTTCATACAAATGTAAGAGTGTGTGGATCCGGGGTCTATTAAAGTAATAACTTTGATATCATGAAGCGAAAAGGTACCCGTAATAACATCATGGGAAGATGCCTCTTCGCGAGCGCGAATGGCATAAGTTCTCGCAGGCGCTCTACCCTCGGGTCTCGCCGCCTACTTTCTAGGGTTACCTCTCCCACTTGCCCCACTTTCTGGGTTCTTCTGCGGTCTTCCTCTGACCATATTCTCGGATCTCAGGTTCTGAGTTCTTTCTTCTTTTGTCATCTCTGGACAATCTTTTATATAGTGGTCTTGAGAACTACATCTAAAACATGCATTTTCATGCGCTTGGCATTCTCCAAGATGACGTCTGCCACACTGTGGACATTCGGGTCTATCCGATAGGATGTTCCCCACACTAGCGATTGAGGTCGTCTGTGCCTTACTTCCCGAATACTGCTTACTCTTGTCCTTCCTTGAAAACCCAATGGATATAGCCGATCGGGTAGAGAAATCTCTTGACTTCTTGGATGAGGATTGGAAAGACTTATTCCACCATCTCTTTTTAGAGTCACGAGACTCCATTTCAGACTTTCTCTTCTCCTTTACTAGTTCTTCGGCTTTACAAGCCCTCTCTACTAGCACAACGAATTCCTTCAGTTCCAGAACAGCAACAAACAATTTGATGTCATCATTTAGCCCATATTCAAATCTCTTACTCATGATGGCCTCGGTGGATACACACTCTCGAGCGTATTTACTGAGTTACACAAACTCGCGCTTGTAATCAGTCACAGACATTTTGCCTTGCTTCAGTTCTAGGAATTCCTTTCTTTTCTGGTCCACAAACCTTTGACTGATATTCTTTTTCTTGAACTCTTCTTGGCAAAATTCCCATGTGATCCTTTCCCTCGGTACCACCGACACAAGGGTGTTCCACCATTGGTAAGCAGAATCTCTTAAAAGAGAGACTACACACTTCATGCATTCCTCAGGTGTGCATGACAACTCATTAAATACCCTGATAGTATTTTCTATCCAAAACTCAGCCTTTTTCGGACCATCATCTTTTCTAGCCTGGAATTCCTCTGCCCCATGTTTCCTGATTCTATCAACCGGAGGCTTCTCTCCTCTTACCACCTCTACTACTTGAGGGGCTACTGGGATAGGTTGAGGAATAGGTGGGGGTGGAAGGGGTTGTACATTCGGGTTCGTACGAACGAACTCCGTATACCATGTATTCATCATATGGAGGAAGGCTTCTCTAGCCTCTTCTCCTCCTTCTTGACTCACCGTAGTGGGTCTATTCTCATGCTCATTCGGCACCGTCCCTTCAGCGGGAGCCGGCGCGTTACTTTCTACGTCATCCGCGACAACTCTATCGGGATTCATTTACTAAATGTATAAACATAGTTTAAGTCATCAGGAGTCGTCACACTATCATTATAAAAACATTCTTACGTATGGCATGCATGGCTAGACTCGTGCTCGTGCTACGTTAGTCCTAGAACCGACTAAACCGTAGCTCTGATACCACTAAATGTAACACCCCATACCCGAGTCCAAGGCTTAGACTGGATACGAGATATTACTATGCTTTAACTTGCTTAATCATGCTCTTACGGGCTGTAAAATTTTGTTCCGAATTAAAAACTTCTCTTTCTCAGTCTAATCATACATTTCATGGTCCTACGAGGCCTTATACGCGTATATAAAAACTTTCGAAACTTAATCAGAAACTTTTCTTTAAAGCAGAGGTCACACGCCCATGTGGTTTGGGACACGCCTGTGCACCCCTTTACACACCCATGTCTCCCAATCGTAGTCGACACTGACTAATTACACACGGCCTTGACACGCCCGTGGAATTAGACCGTATACTATACCTTGATATACTGACTTATTTCACACGGCCGGGGCACACGCCCATGTTCCAACCGTGCATCATGCACAGCTTCAACACATGGCCTATTCTGACTTATGAGACTAAGGTGCAGGTTACGCACGGCCTAGACACACGCCCGTGTGTCTAATCGTGTGGGCACTTAGAGGCTATTTACCAAGCCAATGACCACCCTGAAATTGAGTATCAAAACCAATATTGAATTCAACACCTCAACTACTACATCAATCATGAACTAGAATGCATACTTCATTGATAAATAAAAACATACATACTTAATCATTCAAGGCCAATCTCTTTGGCCATATACAAAAGAATACTAGGCTTGATAGCCAACATTTTAACTCAAAATGAAATGCTTCCTATACATGCCATACTTAATATAAACAACTTGGCTATACCAAAATAGCGATTGATAGTGTGCTCTGAGCTCTGATGACGATGATCCACGAGATTAGCTTGGCGGGACTACATAGAAAGAA
This sequence comes from Gossypium sturtianum, assembly GCA_025698515.1. Lineage (NCBI taxonomy): Eukaryota > Viridiplantae > Streptophyta > Magnoliopsida > Malvales > Malvaceae > Gossypium > Gossypium sturtianum. The sequence continues at coordinate 136,496,598 of CM046950.1, read as the reverse complement.
AGAATAAAAGACGTAAGCATTTAGCTTAGTAAGTTTGCATAATGCTCATAGCAACATACTTGCTTAATATAAACCATTTTACATAAACAATGGTATCATAAATTTCAGCTATAAAGCTTACTTACTCATACTTGATTCTTACAAATCTCATGATACTTACTAGTCTCATACTTGTGAGGTAAACAAGGTACCTGTATCACTTGATCATATTGATCAACATACTTTAGCATAATAATCATAATCTCTAACTTATCATTCATAACATGAATAATACTCATTCTCAACTTGATGATAACTCTGCTTACTTACTTTCTTGTTATCTCATTTAAACTTTACTTGTTTGCCCAATGAATTTTCTATGAATAATCGAGGATACTGAATCTCATCTTACACGCTCGATGCCAAAGCCATATCCTAGATACGGTCTTACATGGAATCCCTCATCTTGGTTTCGAGGCCATGTCTTGACATGGACTTATACGAAGTCTTTCTCGTTCTCACCAATGCCATGCCTTGGCTTGGACTTACATGATAACTTGTTCAATGCCAAGCTTGCCTTGGACTTACATGATATCTTGTTCAATGCCAAGCTTGCCTTGGACTTACATGATATCTTGTTCAATGCCAAGCTTGCCTTGGACTTACATGATAACTTGTTCAATGCCAAGCTTGCCTTGGACTTACATGATATCTTGTTCAATGCCAAGCTTACCTTGGACTTACATGATATCTTGTTCAATGCCAAGCTTTCCTTGGACTTACATGATATCTTTGCTTGATTGCCGATGCCATGCCTTGGCTTGGTCTTATACGGACTTTCTAATCTCATGTGGTAGATCGAGTATCCTGGGAAATTCCATCTTCAATCGGGACTTGCTCGTATTTAATCTCATTGATTTCTTTGTTTAGCAAAACATTAATCATTCCATGATGATAATGTACATTATAATAAGCAATTTAATGATAGAAATCATAAATCTTAGAAATCATACAAACTTACCTCGATATACAAAATGTATGTAGGTTTGCAATTTAGTCCTCGACTTTGTTCTTGCCTCAGTTTCGATCCGGGCTTCATTTTCTTGATCTATAATCATAAATAGATCATTTAATACTCACATTGACTAAATTGACTCTTAACTCATACTTTGGTAAAATTACTATTTTGCCCCTATACTTTCTCATATTTGCACTTTTGCCCAAAGGCTCGTAAAATGAATCTCATTCAACTTTCTTAAACTCCATGCTTAGCTGATTCATTTTCTCCACTATAGCAATCATCAATTCCCATTATTTCTAATAGGTATGACCAATTTCATAATTTTTACAAACTAGTCCTTACTAGCATCTTTCATGAAATTCACTTAGAAAAATATGTTTATCTAACATCAAACTCTCATAAACTTCCATAAAATAGCATTTTACAAGCATGTCACTCTTGGGTAGATTTTTGAACATGCATCTTAGCTTATTTTATAGCTAAAAATAGCTAATTCATAATACGAGAACTTCAAAAACACGAAGAATATTAAAAACGGGGCTAAGATGAACTTACTAGCAAGCTTGAAAGATGAACAAACCCTAGCTATGGGTTCTTGGAAAATTTCGGCAATGAGGAAGAAGATGAATGAAATTTTTATCATCTTTTTCCCATTTTAATCATTTAAATGGTAAATGACTAAAATGCCCTTCTCTTTAAAAATTTCTATTTTACTAACTCATGTCCATTTTTGTCCAAAAATTATAATTTAGGCAAATTGCTATTTAAGGGCTCATAATTAATATTCTAAAGCTATTTCATACAAAAAGCTTCTAGAAACTCATATTTTACAACTCTTGCAATTTAGTCCTTTTTGGACCAAACAACTTCAATTTAACGAAATTGTTTCATGAAACTTTTACACTAGCATGCAAACATGGCATAAACCTTAAAACTCATGAATTCACCTCGGACTCATGGCCTCGCACCACTATTCTGACTAGGCCCTAAACCGGGCTGTTACATAGGTTGAAAAACCCCTTTTATAAGTAAATGGAGGGAAGAATAAATCTGCTCTGGAGTAGGGTTTAAGGAAAGAATATAGGAAAAGGAAGGATAGAGTCCGTAAAAATGGCAAGACATCTAGAGGAATTGTTTAGGCTGATCGAAGGCTGATAGGATAGCCGAAAAGAAAATTATTCAATGATCTATCCGCCAAATGGTAGGGTCGGAATAGGATGAAGTCCACTACGACGAATTTGAAAGAAATTTCCCAAACATGCAGGGAGTTTATTTACATTTATTTCTATTTAATTAAACCCCTGCAAGATGTGGTCTATGTATATGTAGTGTGGAAACTCACTAAGGTCATTTGAACTTATAAAGGTTTGATCTATGAATGCAGGATCTTTGGGATAAGGAACTCGAGGAGGGACCAAACCAGATTGGGTGGCATCGAGGATTTGTTGAGTCATGCACGTAGAAAGGGGGTACCTTTAGAGACTTCGCCATGAGGGCAAAAATGATTAAGTTAGTTAGTCCCTGTAGAGCCAGGACTTGAAGATAGAAAACTATTATTTAAGGATTTCGCTGTAAGAGAGTTATGTTAATTTATTTTAGTTAAAATAAGTCTGACTTAAATTTATTTAGATTAAATATAGTCCTTAGTCTCAAATCGGGTCCTTTTGTGACACTCTATACCCGGATTCAATGTTTGGGTCAGGTAAGAGTGTTACATATTAAGTGGTATCTGAGCAAGGTTTAGGTGGTCCTTTTGATCTAGAAAATGGAAAGAGTACCCTTTATGTGCATGATGTTCGATCTGGTGAAGTCCCTTAAGTCCTTAATTATTTGAGTACATAAGTGTTAAATGTAGATGCACTTGCCTAAATTGGCAAATAGTGATGAAAATAAAAGTAGACAAATTGGAAAATGATACAAAGGAAGTGTAATTAAGTGAATACATTGGTTGAAAGGTACAAGTATTGAAGCTAAGAAATTTCATTGAAGAAAAGATACGAGGGGAAATAAGCATTTTTATTCACCTAGTGCGATGATCACCTTAATGGTGTCTATGCCTTCTTTTGACTAGTCCTTCGAGAGGATTGAAAATGATTCCTCTTGAATTCTTGACAGGGAGGAAGTCATCAGATTTCTTCTATCAATCTCCCTATATGAGTTAGGGGAGAGTATTGGAAAATCCATAACTCTGGCAGACAAATTCCTATGAATCTAAGGAGTTGTATGCTTCGTTGTCCACTATGATTGGTGACCCTTTAGAGTCCAGCCCGTTTGGCTTTGCTTCCACTTTGAAGGGCAGACAAGGATTTTTCCACCCTAAAAAAATTAGAAGGAAGTCACCAGGGTTGTTAAAGAAGGGAGGTGAATCCCTAGCAGAGAAGAGAGGAGGAGATGAGAAATGCTGATGTGGTCTCCACACGATGTTGCAGAAGGAGTTGCAATGAGCGATGTTTCGGGGAGGAACAGTGAGGTTGAGAAAAAGGACTCCCTTGGTTCTTGAAATAGACCCTTTCCATATTCTAGGCTGACCAAAGTCGGAGAAGGTGTGTGTATTCTTGTGATAAAACGTACCCTCCAAGGGAAGATGAAGTAGTTACTAGTATCTTTTAGTCGACCCTTTCCTAGGTTCGCCCCAAGAGCAACAAGGAAGGGGGAAAAACTTTTGGGATGCCGAGTAACCCTCCATGTTGTAACCAATAGGTGTATCCTTGAAATCAAGAACTATCGCCTTGCCTATGGCTTCTGTTGAGAATTAGCTAGTGAGTAGAGAAAGAAGGCAAAGAATAAATGATTTATCTTTAAGAATCTTTATAATGAGAGTAACTGGGCAACTACACCCAAGGGACGTAAATGAATAAGGAAAGAGAAGATAGGAAGAAGATATGTGAAAGATAACGGGAAGATGGATCAAGCCAAAGGCCTGTGGACCTATGAACTTCTCCTTAGCCTTTTGGTTTATTTATAACCATAATATAGCATGGGAGTTACGGAGAAATTAAATGAGTGCTAAGGAACCATTCAAATCTATCAGTGTAAGTAAGCCACCTGTTGACATCAAAAGAAGGAAGAATCCTTTAAGATTCCCAAGTTCAAATATCTGCCAACTGTTACCCATTTGGTCTAACCCCTATGGAAGTAGAACTAATCATAAGTTCGTTCAATGACAAAACATTTCGAGTAAGGCTAATAAGCCTTCGTCATATTTGGAGTAGAACTCCGGAGTAAAAAAAATAGCTCTAATACTCTGCCAAGGTAGAAGCCAGAACATTTCGTAGGCGAGCTTAGCTACTTAGAGATAGGAAAAGAATTGACCCATTAGAGGCAAGGTAAGTGTATAAACGAATCTAGGAATCACGGGAACTATCCGTCGAAATCAGGGAAATAAGATAACAGTTAGGCGGTGCACACTTCAGGGTATTTGCAAAAAGTTTTGATTTAAGGGAAGTTTTGAACTAGAATACGTCTAACGACAGAATGGTCAGATACCCGCAAATGAGCCAATATCTATAATTCGTTAAGTGTTGAAGGGATCCCCAAATTAGGCGGAGCAAGAATAATGCAAATGCATGGAAAGGGAACCAAGTTGAAGGTTCTGGTAAAAATAAAGGGCAAATACTTCGGTAAGCCATGAGAAGACATGAATAAGGAAGTGTCTTGTTAAGACCACCTCTTTGGCTGAGTGTGACAAGAAAATTCGAGGACGAAATTCTTTTAGGCTGGGAGAGTTGTCACACTTGAATTTCCTTAAAACCAGGAAATTAGGAACATTTAAGGGTTAAATTGAAAGATATCGTAAGTTGGTGGCCTTTATTGAAAAATCAGGAAAAGATAGGAACATAATCGAACATGGTTGAAATCTAATTTTGGTTCAGTTAGATTAGAACTGGACGGTCCCATAGTGGGGGAAAATGATTGTAAACGGGTGGATTTTACACTGTTGAAGAATGTGCGGGAAAGGCTATCAGGGAAATGATTTCTAAAGAAGAGAATTTTTCTCATTCCTTGTTTCAATTTCTTCTATTCTTTATCTTCTTCCCTGGTTGCTTTGAAGAAGAGACAGTTAAGGGAAGCTCTACATGGAACGGTGATCATGAGGTGTGAATCAGAAAAGTAGAAAATTTAGTAAGCTACTGCTAGGAGAGAGTGGGAGCTCTGAAATTCAGAAAAGCTAAGCTGAGAGTGGAGATGAAGAAGCATCAGGTGAGTTTCTACACCTCAACCCTGAAATGTTAAGTATGTTGAAAGCCTAAATGGGTTTAGGAGTATCCGCCATTTTAGTTCAAAATGCATACTCTATGATATTTCATTTATTAAATGTATGAATTGCATACGGATTCATGGAAATGAAACTATTGGGGGGTTAGACGAAGTTAGGAATGGGAAAAATAGACTTTCTACTAGATACCACCATACAATGTTCCCATGTGCAAATCGTGATGGTAAAGCTTCAGGCATTGTGGAAGGGACACTGTGGTGTTTGAGCATCACTGTTAGGATTTGGGAAATGGAGGCATGAATGGAGTGCAACAGAGAAGCAAATAAAAAGATCATAGTGGGGCCATAGGTTCGATCAGAGGCTATATGCTTACAATGAGTAAGACCATAACTGAAAGATGTTATGACATAAAAAATGAGTAAGACCGTAGCTGAAAGACGCTTTGACATCATATGAAAGCATGTCAAAATGCCTAAATAGGACTAAGACCATAGCTGAAAGAGTTATGACATCCTTTGATAGTCTGTTGGGATAGTAAACACAGGGTTATATTGAGTAAGACCATAGTTGAAAGACGCTACGGCATCGTGGATAGTCTGTCAAGATGATAAACACAGGATAGTCTGTTGGGACAGTAAACACGAGAAGTACGAGGTGTAAGACTATAGCTCGGTTATGGCAACCAACGGAGTCCGCCAAGACATTAAATATGGACCTGACAAGTAAGGCCATAGCTTGGCTATGGCAGAATGTAGAGTCCGTTGGGATACTAAACACGGGGTAGTTCGCCAGGACGTTGAACATAGGGTTAAATGGCGTAAGACCATCGCTTGGTTGTGGCAGTATATTAGAGTCTACCGGGATAATAACACGGCTAGATATTCAAGAAAATAATCGCAGGAAATTTCGTAAACAAGGAAAAAAGGTTAAAAAGAAAAAGAAAAATAGAAGTGTGAACAAGAACTAGTCAACTAGCGGGTTGGAGGAATCTATCGAGGATTGAAAAACGTGATAACAATGTAAAAAGATCGATAAAATAGTAGTCGTGAGAGCCAAAAGGGCATGAGGGTGGAAACCCAACAAGATTCAGACAGGGGTAGTGACATGCAGTAATGATTGGGTAAAGACAAGTGTGAGAAGTTATACAAGGATCACAGATAAGGATCCGCAAATAAAATCTGCCAGAGGGTGCTTAGTGAAAATCATGTTTGATAGAGATTGAGCATAGGCTCAATGATTAGTTCATGAAATGAATGAGGGTTAGCTGAAACCCCACGATAGAGGGAGATGTAAAATGGGTTATATCGAGTGACAACATGTCCCTCAATACTGTTCCTCTTAAGAAAGATGGAACTAGTGCAGAAGTAATAACCAAACGACTAGCTGAGTTGGAAAACGGAATAGAAGAGTAATTGTGAGCTCAAATGGCCACAGGGATGATAGTTAGCTAAGTGTTGTAGGCCAATCAGATAACAACAAAAGGGCATGTTATACTTAAAAGCAAGGTATCATGTACGAGGTGTGTAATAGCCCATTTTTCAGTGGTGTCGAAAATAGTGGTTCCGAGGCCAAAAATCTGACGAGTAAGTTCGTAAATGTTATTATTTAAAATTTATGAGTCAAATATGGTATTAGAATAAATTTTGAATTGAAAATTTATGCTATTTGAATGAATAATTAGGTTCAAGTGGTATGAACCTAAAGTCAAGTGGTTTTAGAAAATGAGGTATCAGGACCTTGTTTCTATAAACCAAGCCGAAAATGTAACACCTTTTACCCGTGTCCAACGTCGGGACAGGGTACGAGGCATTACCGGACTTAACATACTTTAACATACAACATTGGGCTGTAAAATTTCATTTCAACTTAAAACTTTTCATTCATATCCTTATCATCGGCCTACGAGGCCCTAAACATACATACGGGATGGTTTAGAACCAATGCACACTTAGAAAAATTTTGCCTAAAATAGGGCCACACGTCCGTGTGTAATGGTACACGCCCGTGTGGGCAGGCCGTGTGGTCACACACGCCCATGTTCCTAATCCGTGTGGAATTTATTTCTCATTTCGAACCTACAGGGGTTTTCACACGGCCGAACACACGCCCGTGTCTGTGGCCCGCGTTCCTCACACGGCCTAGACACGCCTGTGTCCTCACCCGTTTGTGAAAACATGGGTATTCTGTTTATGACGTCAGCAAACTCTTAAGGGGCACATGGCCTAGGCACACGCTCGTGTGCTGGCCCGTGTGGCGAATCGAATTCTTGCAAATTTGATGCAGGGGACACACGGCATATCAACACACCCGTGTGGACAATTAGAAGGCTATTTTCTAAGCCTATTGCCACCCTTAAACATAAACACACATATACCAACACAAGCAATACATAACATGGCAATAATACACTATGAAGACTCACAAATCATCATTCATGCACTACATAAAACTCATCATCATTAAGATATAAAACTTGACAAATATTGGCCAATTCCTAATGGCCATTTACAAAATGAGTGTATAACATTAATAGCCAACACTTTGGCTTTCAAATATGACATAACACAAAATGACCAAGTTCCTATACATGCTATACTCAAAATGAACCAACTTTACTTTACCAAAAGAATAGTTGATAGTGTGATCCGAGCTTCAACGTCCTATGATCCCCGAGCTAGCTTGGCGAAACTACAAGGAAAAGGGAAAAGAGAGGGGTAAGCACATAGCTTAGTAAGTTTGCATGAATTGAAATAGCAACATAAGTACTCATGGTAAAATCCATTCATCTCATAGAACGATAACAACACAAGTTCTCAAGTACTTTGACATACTTACTCATACTTACGCTTACCCATCACATATCACATTAGGGTTTCATAACTTGTATTTTACTCATGGTACCTGTATCACTTAATCACATAATTTAGCACTTATGTTATTACGATCATAAACTTAAATCATAATCATCTTTCACTTAAATGTAACTCTTTGTCATCTTTGTATAGCTCAGCTCTTGCCATTTTTGCATACTTAACTCTTTTTCCCTTTGAATTACTCGGAATACCGAAGGATACTAAATCTCATCACACTTGTATCGCGATGCCAATGCCATATCCCAGATATGGTCTTACATGGGATCACCTCTTGCTGTCGATGCCATATCCCAGATATGGTCTTACACGGGATCTCTTAGCTCGATGTCGATGCCATGTCCCAGACATGGTCTTACACGAGATCGTACATAGATGTCGATGCCGTGTCCCAATCATGGTCTTATACGAGATCTTCCTTTGGTGCCGAGGCCATGTCCCATACATGGTCTTATAGGGACCTTCCTTATTCGATGCCGATGCCATGTCCCAGACATGGTCTTACACGGGACCAACATTCGGTGCCGATGCCATGTCCCAGACATGGTCTTACACGGGACCTACATTCGGTATCGATGCCATGTCCCAGTCATGGTCTTACACGGGAACTACATTCGGTGCCGATGCCATTTCCCAGACATGGTCTGACACGGGACCTACATTCGGTGCCGATGCCATGTCCCAGACATGGTTTTACACGGAACCGTCCTTATCTCATGTTGTGACATAGGTATCCTCGTATTCCAAATCTTCAACCGGGACTTCATCTTAACACATTTTCATCAAATCCTCATCAAGACATCATTAGTTAATTTCATAGAAATAATATTCATTTCTCATAATATCAGACAATTAAAAACATAAAAACATTATGTAGCTATAATTTTACACAAACTTACCTCGGTACTCAAAATGTGTGTAGATATTCAATTTAGTCCGCAAACTTGTTCTTGCCTTGGTTCCGGTCCGGGCTTCATGTTTCTTGATCTATAATAACAATTTCACTTGTTTAATACTCATATTGACTAAATTGACTCATGAATCATACTTTGGCAAAATTATGATTTCGCCTCTAAACTTTCACATAATTACACTTTTGCCCTTAGGCTCGTAAAATGATTTTTATTCAACTTTCTTGTATTTTAAGCCTAGCCGAATTATTTTCTTAACTACAACAGCCCCTAATTGTCACTATTTCACCCATGTATGACCATTTTTATAACTTTTGCAATTTGGTCCTTTTATGCATTTTTCATGAAAATCACTTAGAAAAAGATGTTTATCATACATCAAACTTTCATATTATTCCATAAAACATCAAAATACATGCATTTCATACATGGGTAAATTTTTGAACATAAACCCTAGCTCAAAATATAGCTAGAAATAGCTAAATCGAGCTACGAGGATCTCAAAAATACGAAGAACATTAAAAACGGGGCTAGGAGACATTTACTATCAAGCTTGGAAGTTGAAGAAACCCTAGCTATGGAGTCCTTGTAATTTTCGGCTATGGAAAAGAAGATGGACATGAATTTTGACTTCTTTTTCCCTTTTAATTCTTTTATTAACCAAATGACAAAAATGCCCTTAAGGCCCTTTCTTTAGATTTTTCCTTCCCATGTCCATTTTTTTCCATCTTAACATTTAATGGTCTAATTGCTAAATAAGGACCTCTAACAATTTTTATAATTCTATTTCATATTTAAATATTCTAGAATCTCATATTTTCTAATCTTTGCAATTTATTCCTAATGGACCAATTAATCATTAATTTATAAAATTTCCTCATGAAATTTTCACACAATCATGCAAACATATCATGAGTCTCATAAAATTCATAAAACTCATATTTCTACTTCGGGTTTGTGGTCTCGCAACCACTATTCTGACTAGGCCCTAAATCGGGCTGTTACAATTCTCCCCCTTAGGGATTTTCATCCCCAAAAATCTTACCGGTAAAAAGGTTTGGGTACTGGTTTCTCATAGCCTCCTCGGGCTCCCATGTAGCCTCTTCTACCCCATGTCTTTGCCATAATACTTTCACGAGAGCTATAATTTTATTCCTTAGCAGTTTAACTTCTCGTGCTAGAATCTTAACCGGTTCTTCGCCATATGTCAAGTCGGGTTGAATTTTAACCTCTGTCGGTGTAATCACATGCGAAAGATCTGATCGATAACGTCGTAACATAGATACGTGAAACACATTGTGAATCTTTTTCAACTCAGATGGCAAAGTCGATCGATAAGCTACTGGTCCTATCCTCTCGATAATCTCATATGGTCCGATAAAATGCAGACTCAATTTGCCTTTCTGGCCAAATCTGAGAACTTTCTTCCATGGTGACACTTTCAAGAATACCTTATCACCAACTTGAAACTCGATCTCTTTTCGTTTCAAGTCTGAATAGGACTTCTGTCTATCAGAAGCAGCTTTTAAACAATCACGGATTATTTTTACTTTCTCCTCGGTTTCTCTAACCAGATCGACCCCGTGAATTTGATTTTCCTTGAGTTTAGTCCAATACAAAGGCGTTCGGCACTTACGCCCATACAAAGACTGATAAGGCGCAATTTTCAAACTCGACTGAAAACTATTATTGTATGCAAACTCTACCAACGGTAAATACTTTTCCCAGCTACCCTGAAACTCAAGAACACAACACCGAAGCATATCCTCAAGTACATGTATTAATCTCTCCGACTGTCCATCAGTTTGTGGGTGAAAAGTCGTACTAAAACTCAACTTTGTACCCAAAGCTTCTTGCAACTTTTTCCAAAATCAGGATGTGAATCTCGGATCTCTATCTGATATAATAGATAAAGGCACTCCATGAAGCCTTACAATCTCAGAAACATACAAGTCTGCCAACTTATCAAGCGAAAAATCAACACGCACCGGTATGAAGTGGGCTGACTTGTAAGTCTATCTACCACTACCCATACGGCATCTTTCTTGCTCGGGGTTAACAGCAAACCCGTCACAAAGTCCATGGTAACACGGTACCATTTCCACTCAGGAACCATGATAGGCTGAAGCAAACCCGAAGGTACTTGGTGTTCAGCTTTCACTTGTTGACAAATCAAGCATCTCGATACAAAATCAGAGATATCTTTCTTCATACGTGGCCACCAATACCATTTCTTCAAGTCATTATACATTTTTGTGCTGCCTAGATGTACAGATAGACATCCACTATGTGCCTCATGTAAAATCCTCCGAATAAGCTCATCATTCCTTGGTACACAGGCTCTGTCTCTGAATATCAAACATCCATCAAAATTTATCCGAAAGTCAGACTCAACTCCCGACTCACGCTGAACTCTTTTGGCTTGCAAGTCGCTGTCATCTTTCTGAGCCTCATAAATCTCTTGAAGGAACATCGGTCTAGCCCTCAACTCGGCTAGAATGGAACCATCATCTGACAAAGTCACCCGTGTATTCATAGCCCTCAATATGAATAGAGACTTTCTACTCAAAGCATCGGCGACTACATTTGCCTTTCTCGGGTGCTAGTCAATGACTAGCTCATAATCCTTTATCAACTCTAACCATCTTCGTTGCCTTAAATTCAATTCCTTCTGAGCCATCAAGTACTTTAGGCTCTTATGATTGGTGAATATCCGACATCTTTCACCATACAAATGGTGTCTCCATATCTTTGAAGCAAACACAATAGCAGCCAACTCTAAATCATGTGTCGGGTAATTGTTCTCATGCGGCTTTAACCGTCTAGAGGCATATGCTATCACCTTGCCTTCTTGCATAAGCACACACCCCAATCCATTCAAGGATGCATCACTGTAGATCACAAATTCTTTTCCCGGTTCAGGTTGCACTAGAACTGGGGCCTCAGTCAACAATGCCTTTAATTTCTCGAAACTCTGTTGGCATTTCTCTGTCCATTCGAACTTTACATCTTTCTGTAATAGCCTCGTCATCGGAGTGGCTATCATAGAAAATCCCTTGACAAAATGCCAGTAATAGCCAGCTAGGCCTAGAAAACTTCTAACCTCTGATACGTTTCTTGGCGGCTTTCAATCCAAAATAGCTGAAATCTTGCTTGGGTCTACTCGGATTCCATCTCCCGAGACAATGTGCCCCGAAAACCCAACCTCTTTGAGCCAAAATTCACTTTTGCTAAACTTGGCATACAACTGATTATCTCGTAAAATCTGTAAAACCGTACTCAAGTGTTCGACATGCTCATTTTCATCACGAGAGTAAATCAGTATATCATCAATAAAAACCACAACAAACTTATCCAAGTATGGCCGAAATATACGGTTCATTAAATCCATAAACATAGCAGGGGCATTTGTTAAGCCAAATGGCATGACTAAAAATTCATAGTGCCCATACCTTGTCTAAAATGCAGTAAAATTCATAGTGCCCATACCTTGTCCGAAATGCAGTTTTCGGCACATCTGAGTCTTTAACCCTCAACTGGTAATAACCGAACCTCAAGTTTATCTTAGAGAATACAGTGGCTCCCCTCAATTGATCAAACAAATCATTGATCCTTGGCAATTGGTACTTATTCTTCATAGTATCCTTATTAAGCTGCCGGTAATCTATACATAATCTCATGGAACCGTCCTTCTTTTTCACAAATAACACTGGAGCACCCCACGGAGAATAACTCGATCTAGCAAAACCTTTGTCCGTCAACTCTTGCAACTGTGCCCTCAATTCCTTCAACTCAGTTGGGGCCATTCTGTATGGAGCAATCGGTATAGGTGCAGTGACAGGAGCTAACTCAATGCCAAATTCAACCTCTCTAACCGGAGGCAACCCTGGCAATTCCTCTGGGAATACATCTGGATACTCGCATACTATCGGCACTGATTCAATTCTTAACTCAGTTTCCTTGGCGTTCATCACAAAAGCAAGATAAGCTTCGTATCCCTTTCTTACATATTTCTGAGCAGACATATGAGAAATCACTACAGGCAGCCTGTCCTGTTCATCTGATTCAACACGAAGAGTGTCCCCGTTTTCACATCTCAATTCAATGTATTTCTTTCCACAATTTACTATCACATCATGACCGGTTAACTAGTCCATACAAAGAATTATATCGAATTCATCAAATGGCAATAGCATGAGGTTTGCCTTAAAACAATGACCTCTAATCATCAATGGGCAATCTTTGCATACCTTATCAACTAATACACATTTGCCTAAGGGATTGGACACTTTTATCACAAACTCCGTAGACTCTACAGGCATGCTCATACTAGATGCTAATTTCATGAAAATATATGAGTGGGTAGATCCCGGATGAATTAAAGCAACAACATTAGTATCATGGAGAGAAAATGTACCCGTAATCACATCAGAGGATGGCGCCTCTTCACGAGTACGAATGGCATAAGTCCTCGCAGGCGCTCTACCCTCAAATCTTGCAGCTTGCTCTCTGTGTGCACTCTTACTACTCGTTCCACTTTTCGGGTTTCTCTGTTGTCTCCCTCTAGTAGTGCTTCCCGATCTGGCACTCTGAATTTTCTCTTTTTCAACCATCTCAGGGCATTCTCTACTGAAATGATCTTGGGAACCACACTTAAAACAGGCTCTCTCGTGGGCTCGGCACTCACCGAGATGTCATCTTCCACACTGTGGACATTCCGGCATATTAGGTCGAGTGTTCCCAACACTAGCAACTGAGGTAGTCTGAGCTTTAATCCCCGAGTACTGTTTACTCTTCTATTTGAAAACCCGGCTGAAGTAGCTTATTGGGTAGAGAAGTCTCTTGACTTCTTGGATGAAGATTGAATCGACTTGTTCATTTGTCTCTTTCTTGAGTCACGAGACTCCATCTCAGCTTTTCTTTTCTCTTTCACCAATTCCTCGACTTTACAAGCCTGATCCACTAGCACAATAAATTCCTTCAACTCAACGACACCAACAAATAATCTGATATCTTTATTTAATCCGTCCTCAAACCGTTTACACATGATGGCTTCAGAGGACACACACTCTCGAGCGTATTTGCTGAGCCATACAAATTCACACTTATACTCAGTTACTGTCATTCTACCTTGTTTCAGTTCAATGAATTCTTTTCTTTTCTGATCAATAAATCGTTGGCTAATGTACTTCTTCCAGAATTCTTCTTGGAAAAACTCTCATGTGATCCTTTCCCTTGGTACAACCGACACAAGGATGTTCCACCACTGATAAGTGGAATCTCTCAGAAGAGACACTACACAGTTCATGCACTCTTCAGGTGTGCAAGATAACTCATCAAATACCCTGATGGTATTTTCAAGCCAGAATTCCGCTCTTTCTGGATCATCATCTTTACTAGCTCAAAATTCCTCGGCTCCTTGTTTCTGAATTCTATCGATCGGAGGCTTTTCTCTCCTTACCACTTCTACCACTTGGGGAGCTACTAGGGTAGATTGAGGAATAGGTGGGGGTGGAGGGGGTTGTGCATTCGGGTTCGCACGAACGAACTCCGTATACCATGCATTCATCATGTGAAGAAAGGCTTCCCTAGCCTCTTCTCCTCCTCTCTAACTTACAGTCATAGGTCTATTCTCATTTTCATTCGTCACAGTCCCTTCAGCGGAAGCCAGCGCGTTACTTTCTACATCATCTGCCACAGCTCTATCGGGATCCATTTACTGTATGAAAACACAATTTAAATCGTCAAGAATCGTCACACTATTATAATGTAAATACTCATGTGTATGGCATACATAGCTAGACTCGTGCTTACGCTATGTTAGTCCAAGAATCGACTAAACCGTAGCTCTGATACCACTAAATGTAACACCCCTTACCCGTGTCCAACGCTGGGACAGGGTACGAGGCATTACCGGACTTAACATACTTTAACATACAACATCGGGCTGTAAAATTTCATTTTAACTTAAAACTTTTCATTCATATCCTTATCATGGGCCTACGAGGCCCTAAACATACATACGGGATGGTTCGGAACAAAACCGAAAACTTTTGCACACTTAGAAATTTTTTGCCTAAAATAGGGCCACACGCCCGTGTGTAATGGAACACGCCCGTGTGGGCAAGCCGTGTGGTCACACACGCCCATGTTCCTAATCCGTGTGGAATTTATTTCTCATTTCGAACCTACAGGGGTTTTCACACAGCCGGACACACGCCCGTGTCTGTGACCCGTGTGTGAAAACCTGGGTATTCTGTTTATGACGTCAGTAAACTCTTAAGGGGCACACGACCTAGGCACACGCCCGTGTACTGACCCGTGTGGCGAATCGAATTCTCGTAAATTTGATGCAGGGGACACACGGCCTATCAACACACCCATGGGGCTGGCCGTGTGTCACACACGGCCTAGACACACGCCCGTGTGTCTACCCGTGTGGACAATTAGAAGGTTATTTTCTAAACCTATTGCCACCCTGAAACATAAACACACATATACCAACACAAGCAATACATAACATTAATAGCCAACACAATGAAGACTCACAAATCATCATTCATGCACTACATAAAACTCATCATCATTAAGATATAAAACTTGACAAACATTGGCCAATTCCTAATGGCTATTTACAAAATGAGTGTATAAAATTAATAGCCAACACTTTGGCTTTCAAATATGACATAACACAAAATGACCAAGTTCCTATACATGCCATACTCAAAATGAACCAACTTTACTATACCAAAAGAATAGTTGATAGTGTGATCCGAGCTCCGACGTCCTACGATCCCCCAGCTAGCTTGGCGAAACTACAAGGAAAAGGGAAAAGAGAGGGGTAAGCACATAGCTTAGTAAGTTTGCATGAATTGAAATAGCAACATAAGTACTCATGGTAAAATCCATTCATCTCATAGAACGATAACAACACAAGTTCTCAAGTACTTTGACATACTTACTCATACTTACGCTTACCCATCACATATCACATTAGGGTTTCATAACTCGTATTTTACTCATGGTACCTGTATCACTTCATCACATAATTTAGCACTTATGTTATCACGAACATAAACTTAAATCATAATCATATTTCACTTAAATGTAACTCTTTGTCATCTTTGTATAGCTTAGCTCTTGCCATTTTTGCATACTTAACTCTTTTGCCCTTTGAATTACTCGAAATACCGGAGGATACTCAATCTCATCACACTTGCATCGCGATGCCAATGCCATACCCCAGATATGGTCTTACATGGGATCACCTCTTTCTGCCGATGCCATATCCCAAATATGGTTTTACACGGGATCTCTTAGCTCGATGTCGATGCCATGTCCTAGACATGGTCTTACACTAGATCGTACATAGATGTCGATGCCATGTCCCAGACATGGTCTTACACGAGATCTTCCTTTGGTGCCGAGGCCATGTCCCATACATGGTCTTATACGGGACCTTTTTTATTCGGTGCCAGTGCCATGTCCCAAACATGGTCTTACACGAGACCTACATTCGGTGCCGATGCCATGTCCCAGACATGGTCTTACATGGGACCTACATTCGGTGTCGATGCCATGTCCCAGACATGGTCTTACACGAGACTGTCCTTATCTCATGTTGTGACATAGGTATCCTCGTATTTCGAATCTTCAATCGGGACTTCATCTTAACACATTTTCATCAAATCCTCATCAAGACATCATTAGTTAATTTCATAGAAATAATATTCATTTTTCATAATATCAAACAATTAAAAACATAAAAACATTATGTAGCTATGATTTCACACAAACTTACCTCGGTACTCAAAATGTGTGTAGATATTCGATTTAGTCCACATCCTTGTTCTTGCCTCGGCTTCGGTCCGGGCTTCGTGTTTCTTGCTCTATAATAACAATTTCACTTGTTTAATACTCACATTGACTAAATTGACTCATGAATCATACTTTGGCAAAATTACGATTTTGCCCCTAAACTTTCACATAATTACACTTTTGCCCCTAGGCTCGTAAAATTTCTTGTATTTTAAGCCTAGCCAAATTATTTTCTTAACTACAACAACCCCTAATTGTCACTATTTCACCCATGTATGACCATTTTTATAACTTTTGCAATTTGGTCCTTTTATGCATTTTTCATGAAAATCACTTAGAAAAAGATGTTTATCATACATCAAACTTTCATATTCTTCCATAAAACATCAAAATACATGCATGTCATACATGAGTAAATTTTTGAACATAAACCCTAGCTCAAAATATAGCTAGAAATAGCTAAATCGAGCTACGAGGATCTCAAAAATACGAAGAAAATTAAAAACGGGGCTAGGAGACACTTACTATCAAGCTTGGAAGTTGAAGAAACTCTAGCTATGGAGTCCTTGTAATTTTCGGCTATGGAGAAGAAGATGGACATGAATTTTGACTTATTTTTCCCTTTTAATTCTTTTATTAACCAAATGACAAAAATGCCCTTAAGGCCATTTCTTTAGATTTTTCCTTCCCATGTCCAGTTTTTTTCCATCTTAACATTTGATGGTCTAATTGCTAAATAAGGACCTCTAACAATTTTTATAATTCTATTTCATATTTAAATCTTCTAGAATCTCATATTTTCTAATCTTTGAAATTTAGTTCTAATGGACCAATTAATCACTAATTCATAAAATTTCCTCATAAAATTTTCACACAATCATGCAAACACATCATGAGTCTCATAAAATTCATAAAACTTTTATTTCTACTTCGAATTTATGGTCTTGCAACCACTATTCCGACTAGGCCCTAAATCGGTCTGTTACAGAAAATATTTTATTAAATATTCATGGAGTGTTATTAAGGTTTTATTAAAGTTTCATTAAGAAATTTTAATGTTTAAATAGTTAATTAATTAAAAAGGACTAAATTGTAAAAGACATAAAACTTAATAGCTATTGAATTTTATTTATAAAATGATTTAATTAATAAATATGGGAGGATTTATATTGTATTTAGACCCTTTTTATATGTATGGACGGTTGGTGGAGTGTTTAACTTAGAAATTTTATTAGTTAAAAATATTAAATTAATAAGATAAGGTAAATTAAAATAAAACAAATGGCCATCATCTTCCATTTTGCTTCCACCACCGAAAATTAGAAAACATAGCTTGGGAAGCCATTGTTAAAAAATTCCATGTTTCGGCCAACACCAAAGTATAGCATGTAAGTGTATTTTTACTTCGTTTTTCATGATTTTTATGTTTTTGAGATCGTTGCAGCTTAATCTAGTTAACCCAGGGGTCAATTTGTTAAATTTTAAAATGTTTAAAATTTTATCATGGATGAATTTGAGATGTTATTGAAATTTTATGGTAGAATCTTAAGCTTGATTGCTAGATAGGACTATTTTGTAAAGTAATTTTTGGTAATTTTAATGTTTAAGGATTGAAATGTGAAATTAGTAAGAGTACAAGGACTTTCTATAAAATAATAGCAAATGGGCTATAGTAGGGTTCCAAACAATTCGGCTAAACATGAAATTGAGTACAAATGGTTAATTTGCATGTTTTGGGCTTAGGGACTAAATTGTACAAAAGTAAAATGTTGTGCGCAATTTTGTAAAAATGTCAAAAAAGACTTAACTGCATAAAATGAATTCATTTTTTAGTTAGAATTAGTGAATTGAATGAAATTATTATTTTAGATCAAGAACGAGTGGAAAATTGAGGAGAAGAGAAAATTACCAAATAGCCCTTGTACTTAGTAATTGCTGCGATTTAGTCAGGTAAGTTCATATGAACTGTAATCACTTAAATGTTGTTTAAATTGAATGTTTATTATGTTGTTTTAATGTAAATGAATCAAAATATAAATGTATCAAAGCTATGATGAATTGACGGAGATCGAGTCCCGGTTAAACCTTAGGAATTCTTAAGATACGAATGACATGTCATTAGGGATTTCATGTTCCAGGTGCTAGTCTTGAATGTCCTACCGATGGCTGAGGTCATGCATTTGTTTCGGATTCTCCATAGCTCGTGTGAGTAGCATCGTGTAGTTTACATTTTGACCCACAGCTCGTGTGAGCAGGCCCATTTCACAGCTCGTGTGAGGATTGATGTAAAGGAAAGGTTACAGTTGTATGTAAATGCACACTTCATATGAGCTTTCCCTAGTATCCGATGTAATTCTAAATTGTTCAATGGGTAAGAAAAGGGAATGAAATGATAAGTTCACAATTGAGATGTAACATGATGTTATAAAAAGAATGATGAATTAAATAATGTACTTATATATGAGAAATCTACTTATGCTATGGATAAACTCATTTATATTATGGACAAGTGCACTAACTTGTGATTTGATGATGTTGTTTAGGCTTATACTAACCATTTGGAAACGGTAAGTAAGCTAATGGAATGAAACATGATCATATGGTAATGATGATGAATTAAATGTTATGTTTATACATATATGGTTGATTTTATATGTATTATGGACAAGTATGATAACTTTTGAGTTTGATGGTGTTATATAGGATTTATTAATCTTATGGCATTGGTAAAGGTTTATACTTATTCTATAAAGTTCATTATTGAAACGATATATTATGTTTAAAGTTTATATGAGCTTACTAAGCATTCATTGCTTACATAGTTATTTCCTTTGTTTTATAGATTATTAGAAGCTCGATCAGTTGGAAGTTTGTCGGAGATCTATCACACTATCCAGTGGACGATTCAGTAGTTGTTGAGTAATTTGGCTAAGGTTTATAATGGCATGTATAGGGTGTTTTGTAATAATATTATGGTGTATGTGTAATTATGTCTTGGTATATTTAAGCTTTGGAAAGCTATGTTGATTGGATTCACTTTGATGCCTTACCAAGTTTTGATGTTTTGGTAACTGTATAGTGCTTGTTTATAAGGTTCTCTTAGCATGTTGATGATAGTTTGAAAATGGTAAATTGAGCATGTTTGTGCCTTGATGTTTATGTATGGTTTATGGACTTATAATGCTTGTTTAGGTAAGTCTTTTTGGTCACTTTTTGACAATGAATTGTATGGCTTGTTGGTACAAATTGTTAGCCTGAAAATGGTCAATTGTGATGTACTCTAGGTACATAATGGTATGAGGCTATTATGGTATGTCTTGAATGATTTGGAAATGGTTAAATGTGGTATGTTTTAGTATCTAAATGGATTAGATTTATATGCATGAAATGTGTCATATGAACTTGTTTATGTATGCGATATTTGGATATTAATGGTGGTGCCTTGACTGGCATATTTGTTAATTGAATTAAAGTTTTGGAAGTGGAAAATATATGTGTATTTAGATGAGGTTCTGGTGCTTTGAAAGTGTGCATAATTGGTCTATATGTTCATGCATGGAATGGATTTTAAAATGGCTTGATTTTAGGTAAAATTGGGTCCACACGGCATGAGACACGGACGTGTGACTCAGCTGTATGAGGCAACAGCCTGGCCACATGACCATGTGACCCCTGTTTTGCAAATTTTGCAAATTTTTCCTAAACTTTCCAAATTGTTTCAACTTGGTCCCGATTTGGTTCTAAGCTATTTTTAAAACCTCGAGGGCTCGATTTAGGGACAGTATGCATGTGTATGAATGATTTATGATATTATTTAAAGTATTGAATGTTTAAATTTTTAAATGTTTTTGATTGTATGGTAATGCTCCGTAACCCTAATTTGATGACAGAGATAGGTTAGAGATGTTACAAGGTGGGTTACAAGGATTTAAACCGATCTCGATTTAAACCAAGTGGGAATTAGTTCGCCCGAGTGATGAGAAAGCTCAGAAGCTATACTAATAAAAGGAAAGTCATTAGTTCTAGTGAAACTATGGTAAGATAGGAAGTTTTCCCTGGGTTAAATAGATGCGAAACATTCTATACTAATAAAAGGAAAGCCATTAGTTCTAGTGAAACTATGGTAAGATATGAAGTTTTCCCTGGGTTAAATAGATGCGAAACATTCGCCAAGGCAAATATAGCCAAAATGGCCATTAGGAGGGTAGGTTGAAGAACCCATTTTATAATTAAATGGAGGGAAGAAGAAATCTGATCTAGAGTAGGGTTTAAGGAAAGAATATTGGAAAAGGAAGGATAGAGTTTGCAAAGATGGAGAGACATCCAGTGGAACAATTTAGGCTAATCAAAGGCAGAAAGAATAGCTGAAAAGGAAATTACTCAATGATCTATTTGCCAAAGGATAGGATCAAAATAGGATGAAGTCCACTACGATGAGTTTGATAGAAATTTCCAAAACATGCAAGGAGTTTATTTACAATTATTTCTATTTAATTAAATCCTTACAAGATGGGGTCTATATACATGTAGTGTGGGAACTCACTAAGTTCATTCAAACTTATAAAGTTTGATTTGTGAATACAGGATTTGTGGGATAAGGAATGCAAGGATGGACCAAGTCAGGTTGTGTAACACCCCAAACCCGGCCTAGAAGTTAGGCCCAAATCTGGCGTGTCACATGGAAAACCTTGTTGGAGAATTACAGCCTCTTTGTTAAAACCCAAAACACTTAAGCAATTGTTAACTACTTGAAAACGTAATTATCTTTAAAAACCTTTTTGGTGGCAAAAGCATATTTGAAATAAACAATTTACAAAAATGGGATGTTTAGAAATAGAGCTGCAGAAGCATTTTGAAATTGTTGCAGAAACGTAGATAAAATACAAGTATTTTTGAGAGATCGTTTGATGAGTCGAAAATCGAGGTAGTGAGCTTTAAAACCGTGGCTTTTGAAAATATTGTTGATAATTTTAGAGAAAATTTTCGAGTTAAAATATTTGTAAAAGTTTGTTATAAAATCCATTTATTAATCAATTTTGGAAAACCATTATTTATGATTTTAGAAAATTCCCATTAAAACAATTCAAGCAATATAATAAGTACGACTAAACATAAAGCAATTTAAAACATATCCCAGAGGCCTTATTACAACTTAAACCAAAATAGAAAAATAATAAAATAAACCGAAATAGAAATTTAAAGTTCAATAACACCATTTACAAGTATGGCCTCCACCGAGTCATCCATGGGCCCAAGTCCTCATTACGGAGCATTACCTACAAGGGTTAAGAAAAAGGGGGTGAGTTACAAGAACTCAAATGCGAAATCCCTTCTTGTCATCCACTGGGCTGAACCCATATAGCAACATCTTGGGCGGAGCCCACTATCATAACAGAACATATATATATGAAGCAAATGTATGCAACCCAACCCATCCAACCAGTCTCTCCCCCGTACCAACCAGTCTCTCCTGTGGGGATCAAGTCAACCCACCCCGCTAGTCTCTCCAATTTGTAGACAAGCTGCCATTTATAATAATTTTGTGGCTTAACCACCAGAGTATCATATACGGTAATATAATCGGCACACAGCCTTAATCACGATGGCACAAAGCCATATTTAAATTGGCACATAGCCCATATCTCGATTTTTGTGGCAATGCCACCGGTCTATACTTCTCTTCATTCAAGTTTCCCATCCCATGCAATATGTGATGATGCAATACACATAACAACATAAAATATTCACATGTATAACGACCATTAGTCGGTAATTTAATACGATGAATCGCCCATTATTGAGCTTTGTAATTCACCCACTAAGGCATTCTATCAATTCAAATTTATAGGGGCATTTCGGTAAATCGGTCCATAAGGACATTTCGGTAAATCGGTAATTTTACCCACTAAGGGTAATTCGGTAATCTCGCAACCCAGGGGTATTTCGGTAATTTACCCTCCAAGGGTATTTTGGTAATTCGGCAACCTAGACTTAACTACTAATGTGAGGCATAAAAATTGAAACTGTCCATCTGCGTCATACTGACTAAATTGACTATAACTTGAGTTAGAAAACTCAAAATTTAGATCCGTAAATTTTCCTTGAAACTAGACTCATATATCATCTTACTACAATTTTTCCAGAATTTTTGGCTTATCCGTTTAGTACAGTTTATTCATTAAAGTTTCCCTTGTTACACTGTCCAACGGTTCTGACCTCTCTTACACAAAATTCAAATATCTCACTGTACGGTTTTCATATGTTGCTCCCACTTGTTTCTATTGAAAATAGGCTCACTAAGGAATCTATACATATAACTTATAACTCATAATTCACTTTGTACAATTTTGAATGATTTTTCCAAGATAGAACAGGGAACCACGAAGTCAATCAGAACCAGTCTCACTAAAATTAACATATCACAGAATATAAAATTCCTCTTCCTCCTCTGTTTCTTTCATATAAAAATAAACACAGTAATCTTTAATCTGATATCTTTTTCACTTTCTAATTCCCTTTATCCTATTTTTCGTGATTTTTCAAAATCACGTCGCTGCTGCTGACCAAACTGTTTCATTGCAAAATATGGTTACCACTACTAATATACGCACGCCCGAGTGGTCACGGATGCCGGTTTCCAGTTTTCCTTCGGTATTTCGACCGAACCACAGAACATTTCATGCAAACTTTCAGAGAGGTATGAGATTACACACCATTTCAAACATGTATTCGGTAGGGTACGGGATTACACACCTTATTCGGAATTCGTAACACGATACTCTCCGTGGCACCTAAAGGTACAATCGGTCAACAATTAGTCCAAAGCCCAAAATACAACTTCAACCAAGTATTGCGATTGATTAAAAATCTATATCACTTACCAACAATCCGAGTCTATTATTACGAGGGATAGGTGATCGGGCGATTTGGTTCCTATAGTGACCGATTAGTCCAAACTATTAATCCATTTAGCAACCAATCGAATAATGAACGATATCAAATAATCCATAAAGAACTCCTTACCTTGTTGATAATGGATTCAATTTCCACCACTTGACTTATGACTAGAATGATATTCGGCCACCCACTAAGATCACTACGAAAGAAGATATTGATCACAACATGAAAGTGATGGAGAGAGTGATGTTTCAATAAGAAACAAGATAGAATAACCGAATAACAATGAACACACATATTCGGCTAGGAAGAAAAAGAAAATGAAATGAAAAGAATAAGACCACTTACCTATTCGATCCAAGAAGTGAGTGCCCACATGAACGAGAAAGAAAATGTGAAGGAGAGCTTATGGATTGGAAGGTTCGGCTATGGAGGAAATATGAATAAGAAAATTCGGCTATGAATTAAAGTGGAAGAAAGAAGGTTTGAAGATTTTGTGAAAGAAAAGAAAAGAAAAGAAGGAGAAAGGGTACTATCTAGTTTCGGTTTTCAAAGGGGAGATGAGAAAAGTAACTTGGTCACCATGACTAGGTGGTTTCGGCAAGACAAAGAAAGAAAGAAAGAATGCTCACTATTGGCTTGAAGTTTCGGCAATGATAGAAGAAGTTTGGAGAAGAGACACAAAATAATGCAAAATGGATTTTGGCTTAACAAGTACCAAAATTTCTACCAAAAGGCTAATGAAATTCGGCTACCCTCTCCCCCTATCCAAAACCGTGCAACCCATGAAAATAAGGTCAAAATTTGGCCAACCAAACTTTCCAAAGCAACACCCATGAAAAAGGCCACATGTCCCCCTGTCTTGCCTTTTTCTTTTGATTCCTTTCCTTACCTTCCTCCTTTCCTCGTTTCTTTAGCCATCATACCATAATTAAAAAGTCCAACTTGCCTTATAAACCCTCTTGGCCGACACTATGGTTGAATAGAATAAAAAAAATTAATCACAAATTGCACTAGATGGGATTTGAACCTCCTCCCTCAAAGTCCTTCATGTGGCGCCATATCCCCTTTACCATATGCTCCTTTGTGCTAACAAAATATGCATTTATTTCCTTAAGCCTTGATGTCATTTACCTTCTCTCCTTAAAGTGCTTAAACATAAAAATTTTGCTAAGGCTCAATTTGAACCCGGAACTTCCTAGAAAACTCGTAACTTTCCAAAATCACATTCTTAATAAATCCAACTTGAAATAATGTCGTTCTCTTGTTCTCAAAAATTTTAAACACTCCTACGCCCAAGGTCCAATGGGCCCAATAGGTTCAAATCTACTAGGCCCAATTTTGGGATGTTACAGGTTGGGTGGCATCAAGGATTTATTTAGTCATGCACGTAGAAAGCGAGTACATTTAGAGACTTCGCCATGGGGGCAAAAGTGATGAAACCAGTTAGTCCTTGTAGAGCCAAAACATGAAGATAGAAAACTTTTATTTAAGGATTTTGCTGTAAGAGATTTATGCATATGTATATTGGTTAAAATAAGTTTTACTTAAATTTATTAAGTTTAAATATGATTCTTAGTCTCAAATCGGGTCCTTTTGTGTCACTCTATACCCGGATTCGATGTTCGGGTCGGGTAAGGGTGTTACATTTGTAGTCCAAACACCTAATGATGTAAAGCCGGTAGAATATAAATGAGTATTTGTGTGAACACGAAATGAGAAAAAATAAGTTGTAAGATGTAAAGCATGACTTGTAGCACAAAGGGTTTCCATAAAGGCTCGACAATGATTACGAAGAGACATATTCTCCTATGGTGGATGCAATCACGTTTTGATATCTTACTAGTCTGGCAGTACATGAAAACCTTGACATTTGTCTAATGGATGTTGTTACATACTATTTGTATGGTACACTTGATAGTGAAATTTATTTAAAAATCCCTTAAGAATTTAAAATCCCAGAAGGATATAGAGTTTCTTGGGAAAATTGCTCGATCAGATTAAAAAAAATTATATGGATTAAAACAATCTGGACGTATGTGGTACAATCGTTTTAGTGAATATTTGTTGAAAGAATGTTATAGAAACGATCCAATTTGTCCATGTGTAGGTCTGGATCAGATTTTGTGATAATTGTTGTTATCTTGATTATTTAAATATTATTGGAACTCCTGAAGAGCTTCAAAATGCAGTAAATTTTTGAAAGAAATAATTTGAGATGAAAGATCATGGTAAAACAAAGTTTTGTCTTGGCTTGCAAATCGAGCATTTAAAAGATGAAATTCATGTCCATCAGTCAACTTATACAAAAAAGATCTTACAGAAATTTTACATAGATAAAGCACATCCAATAAGCACCCCCAATGGTTGTACGATCATTAGATGTGAATAAATATCAATTTCATCCTTGTGAGAATGATGAAGAGTTTCTTGTTCCTGAAGTAACATATCTAAATGCCATAAGGGCATTGATGTTTCTTGCAAACAATACAAGACCTGATATAGCTTTTGGTGTAAACTTGTTAGCAAGATTTAGTTCTTCTCCAGCACGTAGATTGGAATGAAATTAAACATGTACTTAGATATCTTAGAGAGACCATTGATATGGAGTTATTTTATTCAAATGATTCAAAATCTCTATTAGTCGGCTATGTTGATATTGGATATTTACCGGATCCACATAAAGGTCGATCTCAAATGGGATATTTATTTACATGTGGAGATATTGTCATATCATGGCGTTCAACAAAGCAGACATCAGTCGCCACCTCTTCAAATCATGCAAAAATAATTGCAATGCATGAGGTAAGTAAGAGTATGTTTGGCTAATGTTATTGACCCAACATATTCAGAAGAAATGTAATTTTCCTATTGTCACACCTGAAAATGTTAAAGGTTTGGTATAACAAAAATTTTGAGTATTTAATTAGAAAAAAAATTATGTTTAAGCAGGCTTTAGTATGATTATGAGAGTCTTGCGGAATGATTGGTAAATAGTTAGAATTCAAGTTTAGTCTCATTACATTAGAACCAAGAGTTTTCTTTTAGTGAGAAACATTATGATTAAGGGTATTAATAGTACTTGCCAACATGGGATTAAGGGAAATAGTAGTGAAATGATTATATATGGGAGGGTTTTTTCATTCTGGTGTTCATTTTCTTTTTTCCATCTTCTTTTTTGGTTTGCTCTGAAATAGAAAAAAAAATTAAGAAACAATTTGCATGGAGGGAGAAAATCTTTCTAAGTGATTGAGGATTCAGTAAATTGATAATCTTTCTAAGTTTTTATGTATCTTTTGATTGAAGAAGAGGGAAGGAAATTTGAAGATCTCAGTTTAATTCATCGAGCTTGTACTGAGATGTTTATGCTTGCAGCTAACCTTTTGAAATCTATTTGCATGCAAATGAATTATGGTTTTCTTACATATGAAGGCCTCCATTTTGATCTTGATATGGTTATTATGTTTAGCTAACCGAGAAGGAGGAAACTCAAGTGATAAGGAAAAGCTAACCAGGTGTAACCGGTACCAACTTTCAATTGTTTTGCTGGTGAGTTCTTGAACTCAATTTCTCATTGGTTATTTTATTTGTTTTAGTATCGTGCTGTTTGGCATGTTAGACTCTAAGTTATTTTGATGGTGGGGAATTGTTCTATGGCGGGATGTTTTCTATATTGTTAATACATGTTTAGTGTTAAGATGCAAATGTTTGGCTGTAAATATAACATGGATGTTTTGATGAGTTGTTGCTAGTAAAGTCCTATCAAATATGATATTTTTGAATGGCTAGTTAGGTGATATGTATGGTATGATTTTCCTTGTGTTATTTAATAACATGATTAGTTGAATGCTTGTTATATGTCAATCGTGTAAAAAAATTATATATGGAGATTAAAGGGGTGTATGGCGGATAAAAGATGAAGATAGGTCATGTTGTGCATTCTGTTTCACATGTTATTTGGCTTTACGGAGGTTTGAGTGGATTGTACAGAGAATGTATAGCATGATATTTGGCTTTGTGAAGGTTCAATTGGATTGTACGGGGATATATGCGCACAAGAAAATGAAAATGCTACAAGGTTTCTTTGTAAGTATGAGACTTTGTGGAGTCTAAGGCTTAAAGTCTAAGCAAGTCTATGGCCATGAAATATTTAATTTATGGAAGTCCGATTGACTTGTTCTTTAAGTTTTACGTCAAATTTATATTTGGGAATTCACCATACGAAGTCCGCAACAAAATCTGCATGTGTGAGTCCGCCATATTCATGAATCTTCTTCTATAAATCCTTATGCATGACAGTCCGTCGAACTTGTTCTCTGAGTTTTATGACAAAGTTATATGTGAAATTCCCTCATGCGAAAGTCTATAGAATAGTCTGTGTATAAGAATCCGCATTTATATGTAAGTATTCGCCTATGGATTCACATGTATAAGTCCCCCATATATGAGTTCAAATCCATGAATCTATATGTATGACAGTTGGCTGGATTTATCTTTATGATTCAAGCTATGACAGTCTACTGATCTTATATTCATGTTTCAAGTTAAAGATATCAAAGAGACCATCTTTCATAAGAGTCAACATGGACTATTATCCAAGTAAGAGACCGCATGGGATTATTCTTATGTTCAAGCTACGAGAGCTCGTATAGGATATTTTTCTCAAGCCAAAATCGCAAGGATCTTATTTCATATGGGAGTCCGCCAAGGATTATGTTTAAAACATGAGTCTGGCAATGACTATCTGTCAAACAAGAGTCAGGCAATGACTACCATTTTAGAATGAACTCACAAGTAAGAATCTGTATATATGAATCCGTGATGATGATTTCGCATATAAAGGATTTGCAAGTATAGTCTGCAAGTATGCATTCTCCATGCTTGAGTCCGCATTTTGTAAGACTTTGAGTGTAAATCTGCAAGTAAAAATTATCCACATGTGAATCTCCATGCATGAGTTTTCTGAAATCAATCCATCGTACATTAGTCCACAATGATAATACTTGTTAGGGTAATACGCACATGTTTTGCAAGCGAAAAAGGTAATGATTCATCTTGTAAAAAACCATAGCAAATGGGTAAGTGAAATCATTCCGCATTGCAGCTTATAACATGAGCGATTGAAATGGAAGATTGTAGTAATGCTGCAAGTGTACGAATTTTCAAGTTGAGCCAATGCAAGGGAGGATAAAAGTACGCCAAGAAGATGTTCGAACTATGTTTGTGCAAATGATGTGAGACAAGAGATCAAACCTGTAATAGCTAGTTTTTGGTCAAATCAGAACAGTGGTTTCGGGACCACAAATTTGAAGTTAAAATAATTATCTTATTAATATTTTAATGTCTACAGCATGATAATATGATGGTGTGAAAGTTTCATTTAGAAATTTTATCGTTTGAGCGTTTAATTTGATAAAAAAAGGACTAAATCGCGTAAAGCGTAAAACTTGTGTTCTAATAGCTAAAGGTGTCTAATAGCTATAGAAATTTAAAGTGAAGGTCCTTATATGGTAAATAGCCCAAAAACATGTTAGTGGATGATAGTGGCTTGCTAATTTTGAAATTTGTAAGATTTTTAAAGGTTAAATATGTAAATTAATTATTAAAGGTTAATTATAATAAATAAAAAAATTTATATCATCTTCCATTATCAATTCTTCAACCGAATTATCAAAGATTAAAAGCCATGGGAATGAGCTAGGGTTCGGCTACTTTGAAAGCTCAATTGGTGAGTGTATTTGGTCCCGTTTTTAATGATTTTTATGTTTTTGAGATCGTTGCAGCTTAGCCTAGCTAGCTCAGGGACTATTTTGCAAAATTGCTAAAGATTTAGGATGTTTCCATTGATGAATAAGCATGTATTTTAATGATTGATGATAGATTATGAATGTTTGATGATAGTTATACAAGTTTTGTTAAGTGATTTTTAGTGAAAATGCAAATTAGGGATTAAATTATGAAATGTGGAAAATTTGGGGGTAAATTGTGAAATAAATGAAAACTATAGGCTGATATGAGTACTAGGAAAATTTGGCTAGTATGGGTTGGCATTAAATTGCATGAAATTGTGATTTTATGAAATAAGGACTAAATTGTAAAAATGTGAAACATTAGGGGCAAATGTGTAAAAGTGATTTAATGTGAATTTTGAACTAAATTGAATAGATAAATAATTAAATAATTTAATTTTGATTACATATAGATCAAGAAAAGAAAAATTCGGATCTAGATCGGGGGAAAAACAAAGTACTCGACTAATCGACCTATTTCGCCATTTTTACATTCGAGGTAAGTTCGTATGTAATAAGTTTCATTATAAATGTATTTTAAATGCTTTAATACTGTATAAACTGTGAATACGAAACTATAGAAATGTTTGACAATGATTCGACGGCGATTCGGCATTGGAAATCCCGGTTGAACCTTAGGAATAGATTAGGATACGAATGACATGTCATTAGGGGTTATTGTGATTATGTGATCCGGGTGCTGGTCCTATACGTCCTACCGGTGGCTGAGTATACCAGCATGTGTTGTGGTTACTTGACAGCTTGTGTGAGCAGCACCGTGTAGCTATGTCTTGACTGACAGCTTGTGTGAGTAGGCCTGTTAATAGCTCGAAAGTGAGCATATATGTGATATGAGATTGAGATAGCATTGGCTATGTATGTGGCACTTCGGTG
This sequence comes from Gossypium sturtianum, assembly GCA_025698515.1. Taxonomy (NCBI): domain Eukaryota; kingdom Viridiplantae; phylum Streptophyta; class Magnoliopsida; order Malvales; family Malvaceae; genus Gossypium; species Gossypium sturtianum. The sequence goes on along the minus strand of CM046950.1, from coordinate 136,466,203 downwards.
CGAGTTTCTCGAGTATCCAATAGTATTCCGAATGGTTCAACGGGTAAATGAAAGACGTGGTTGAGTATGAGATTGATACGAGATGGTACAGGTATGTACATGAACCATATAAGCTTTAAATCGAAGAAATTGTGAAGTTTGCATATAATCTTATGATTAAAGATGTGAAAGGTTTGTTAGTTAATATGAGATACATATTGATATATTCAATTTGTTAAATTGTGTATTTATGATTACATCGAGTTTACTTCATACGAGCTTACAAAGCAATAATGCTTACTTTGTTTATTTTACCGTGTTTTATAGTGATTACAAAGCTAGCTCGGATTCAGGGATCGTCGGATGCTTCGTCACACTATCCTACTATCACTTTGGTACTTTTGAGTTTATGTTTTGGGTTATATGGTATGTATAGGATTAAGGTTATTTTTGGTTATGAGTTGATAATGATTTTGGTCATTTGAAATGGCTTGTAAATGTTAAATGTTTAGTTTTGTATATTGCCATAGGAGTTGGCTTATTTGGTATGTCTGAATCATGTATATATATATGTGTGCATGGCTTATATTATGAAGCTTGTGGATATAGATATGGTGGATGCTAAATGGTTGAAATTAGAGAACATATATGTTTTTGAAATTGAGCACATTGATGCATATTTGGAAGTGTATAATTAGTTGAATTGTAAATGTGATTTTGGTATAAATGGTATGGTCTATTTTGTGACTTGTGTGTATTGAGAAAGGTGGTATAGAATATGCATGAATTAGGCTTGAATTTGTTGGTTTAAATGCCAAATTATGTTATGTTTTGGTGCCAATTGAGTTGATGTAGGTGTGCACAAGTTTGGGTGGCAAAATGGCTTGGTAAATAGCCAATTTTTGTCCACACAGGCAGAGACACGGGCGTGTGTCTCAGCCGTGTGTGACACATGATCATGTATACGGCCGTGTGTCTCAGCCGTGTGTGACACACAGTCATGTACACGGCCGTGTGTCCCCTGGTGTTGAATTAGAAACCAAGTCAGTATACTCCACACGGCCTCACACACGGGCGTGTGACTTGGCCGTGTGGCATAAGTCAGTATACCCTACAGGTTTGGCACGGCCTAGCACACGACCTGGTACATGAGCGTGTATGGTCATTTGTAGGGCTGACGGGCTAGTCACACGGGCGTGTGTGTTGGCCGTGTGACCCAAGTCAGAGAGTTACACGGGGTCAGACACGGGCTGGGACACGGCCATGTGTTCTTATTTCGAATGTCCACACGGCCAGCGACACGGGCGTGTCTTTGGCCGTGTGGGACACACGGCCGGGCCACACAGGTGTGTGTCCCCTATTTTTGGAAAAAAAATTAAGTGTTTTAAAAGTTTCTAAAGTTATCGGTTTAGTTCCGAACCACCCCAAATGCATGTTTTGGGCCTCATAGGCTCGTGGACAATATGATTGGTTGTGAATGAATTGTATTTGAATTGACTAATTGTATGAGAAATGTATGTTTAAATGTGTGATTTGTTCGGTAATGCTTCGTAACCCTATTTCAGCATTGAATACGGGTGAGGGGTGTTACAAAACCCATGAAGTTCTAACTTAGTTTCATGAACGGTATGAAATATTAGAAACTCACTAAGTTCATTTGAGCTTAGTTTTGTTATGTTTCTGCATATATGAATCTCCATGCATGAGTTTTCTGAAATCAATCCGTCATACGTTAGTCCACAATGATAATACTTGTTAGGTTAATATGCACATGTTTTGCAAGCAAAAGAGGTAATGATTCATTTTGTAAGAAACCAAAGCAAATGGGTAAGCGAAATCATTCCGCATTGTAGCATATAGCACGAGCGATTGAAATGGAGGATTGTAGTAATGCTGAAAGTGTACGAATTTTCAAGTTGAGCTAATGCAAGGGAGGATAAAAGTACACTAGGAATATGTGTAAACTATATTTGTGCAAATGATGTCAGACATGAGATCAAACCCATGAAGTTCTAACTTATAGTTTCATGAACGATATGAAATATTAGAAACTCACTAAGTTCATTTGAGCTTACTTAGTTTTGTTATGTTTTCCAGGTATAATGGTTTATATGAAGAGTTGAAGATGGATCAAGCCAGATTTCGATCAAGCTTAGGCGAATTTCTGTTCTTAACTATAACTCGCATATAGTGGGGCGACCTAGAGGTTGAACCTCAAGGTCAAAATTTTCTTTTTGCAACTAAATATGGACTGTAGTTTTTTTATTTATAACAAAGAGAAATTAATTAAAAATATTTAGAACTATTATTGTTAATTTTTCATAAGCCCACTTGTTAAGACTTTTGATCGAGAAATTGATAATTGTGTTTTCGATTAGCATTTCAGCTAACTAAGTTAAGTATGATTAATAAAAGCATATTTGGCAGTTTTAGTCACGTTAGGTTTTTAACTTAGTTGTAAATTGTTTATAGTTTATTTTGGTGCTATTGTGACAAATTATATCCGGGCCCGTTTATTGAGTTGGGTATAGGGTGTTACACCTTTACAGGAAAAGATATCAACTATCTTATATGAAGAATGCAACATGTATAGCTTAATTTAAGGGTGGTTACATCAAAGGTGATAGAACAAAACATATTTCACCAAAGTTATTCTTCACTCATGATCTTGAGAAGAAATGTGATATAAAAGTTCAACAAATTTGTTCTAGTGATAATTTAGAAGATCTTTTTACCAAGGCATTGCTAACTTCAACGTTTGAAAGACTACTACACAAAATTGAAATGCGTGAACTCAAAGATGTTATGTGATGTTGCTATTAGGGGAGTCTAAAACACGTACTCTTTTCCTTTAACTAATGTTTTGTCCCATTGAGTTTTCGTGGTAAAAGTTTTTAACGATACAACTTGTAATAGAAGATTGTGTACTCTTTTTCCTTTATTATATTTTTATCCCACATGGTGTTTCCAGATAATGTTTTAACAAAGCACATTTTTCATTGATGGACATCCAAGGGAGAGCGTTGTAAAATGAATGTCCATATAACTCCCATAACCCCCCAAGAAATCATTTTCTTGTAACTCTTGTAACCCTTAAATATTTAGAGTTTTGTAACTTATGGTGGTTGAGACCCTATAAATAGAAGACATGTATAAGTTTTTTAAATATCCAAAAATGAAAGTTGAATAATCCTTTCATTTTTCTATTATTCTCTTTTGTCCATTCTATATTTCTCTTGGTTTTATAATATAATCCACTTAGTTGATGAGTATAGCTTTTCATGTAGATCTCGATTTTCTTAAATAATTTCTCTGATATTTTCTATTCACCTTGTATAATTTGTACAACTCAATAACTCTACAAATGCATCATGTATTTCAGATTAAGTTTTTTAATCTCGCCTTTCATTGAATACTGAAAATGTGTAAAATTAGATTTATGCAAAAATTAAAGATACCTGAACAGATTGCATTGTAGAGGCGGTATGTTGAGAAGAAATAATTTTGTGATTTAGTGGTAACAATTAAAAAAAATAAACAATGCAAAATAAACAAATTCAAAATGAAGAACTGAAAAAATATTAACTTTTTTTTGTGATGAATTTTTTTTATAGTAACTGCTATTTTTTTATTTGCAAAATATATTTGGTATTTATAATTGAAAGGAAGAATGAATGGTTGAGAATTTTAAGTGTTATGATAAAGTAATTTTTTCGAAGTTGTGATTCTTACAAATTAAAGTGGTTGTAATTATTATTTTAATTATTTTTAGGATATGTATTTAAATCGTGGACTATCATCTTCATGTGGTTAGTGTAGGATTGATCGAGATAACACAAACCCGACCTAATTAACCAGCAAAAGATCGACGATGGTTCGGCGACAGAGGCTGCCAGTGGTCCGATGGAGGTGGCTAACAATGGTTTGGCAGTGGTCGACGATGGCTAATGATGGTGGTTGGTGGTGGTCGACGATGGTCCAATGATGTCAATTGTGGCGGTAGTGGAAGTCTATGATAGCGACAGAAGTTCGACAGCATATCCCATCTGTGTTTTTTCAAGTCATTTGTGGTTTTGGGGAAAATCTCAAAATTCAAATTATTTGGATTTCACTCAAAAGACCCAAAATATACTTTGGAGAAATAATTGTATTTTTTTTGGGGGGGATGGAATCATGAAATTTTGTCTGGTTAGAGTGTTTAATTTTATGCTTTTCCGTGATAGAATGATGATATTTAAATTGACTGTAAAATATATTCATATATATGTATAATAAGTATGCCATATAATTTAGAAAAACAATAACACATGTAATTCGTTAAAAAATTTAAAAAATCAAATTGAAAAATTAGTTAAAATTGGCTTTCATATTGAAAACTCAAATAATTAGTTAAAAAAAAAATCAATGAATTTTTTTATTTAATTTAATTTCATTATTCTCATATTCTTTTAATAAAAAATGACTTTTATTATGTTTTAATTCAATTTCATTTTGGTTTTTTATAAATACAATATTTTCTTTTAATTTTTCATATTTTATATATTTCAAAGTTTTTAATAATTATTGTTAATTTAAAATTTTAACTTAGGCTTTCTTTTGATAAACCATTGAAAAAAATTAAATTCATTTTTATTTTTTACACATATTTAATAATCCAAAATTAAAATAATATGATATAATTTTTTTCTAAAAAATTGTAGAAAATAAGAAGTAGGTAAGTGCTACTTATTTTAGAATATTTTCAATTAATTTAATATTATTTTATTATCTTAAAAAAAATTAACATTTAAAATTTTATTTTAGAATAAGGTGAAATGTTTAAAAATTAAAGATAAAATATATAATATGTTTTTATAATTTAAAATATATATTTATCAAACAATCTATTTATCTTCCGTAATTAACTTTAAATAATATATCAAACAAATTATATAATTTAAATTAAATACTTATTTTTAGATACTTAATTTTTAAATTATCAAACACCAACTTATTTCAGATAATTAAATGATTCAATTGAAGCCTTTTTCTCTTTTTGGTCCCTTTCTTTTTAAGCATGACATAAGAAGTCAGGATCTTGGAATTTTAGTACGTTTACAATTGTCAAGAGGAGAGGTGAGTTGACTGAGTTCGTGGTACAAATTGAAGATGTAAACCATATACAAGAACAATTGAAGAGTTCATCTTCATTCATCGGCTACTGCAGTGGTAGCCAGATGGAACACGTACAGGAATTTCCTCCGCCGGCTGTACCAAGTGCTTACCCACCTTTGGCTACTTGCGTTTCCGTGATTGGGCCTGAATACTGCTATCCTCAACCAGTAGATCTGGCTGTCGTCAGAAAGGTTTTGACCATCAGTGAGGGCAAATTTGCTGTCAGTGACATCAATGGCAACATCATGTTCAAAACCAAAGGCAAATTTTTCAGCATCCATGATCGTCGCCTCTTAACCGATGCTGCCGGAAATCCCGTTTGCACTCTTCGACACAAGGTTTGGTTTTTGTTGTTCAAAGTTTCTCAGACATAGCTTTATTTCAAGTCTACATATAAATATAGCTACCTTGATTTGTTAATAGATAATGACTGTCCACGATAGATGGCAAGTATTCGGGGGGAAAGCACGGAAGAAAAAGATCTGATATTCACAGTGAAGCGATCATCAATGATCCAACTCAAGACCAAATTGCATGTGTTCTTGGCAACCAACCCAAAAGAGAATGTTTGTGATTTCAGAGTAGAAGGAAGCTGGCTGGAGAGATCCTGTATCATTTATTCCGGAGAGTCCAACACTATTTTGGCTCAGGTACTTAACACCCTCTTCCTACGATTTAATTACACATATACTCTAGTATCGCACACAAGTATAAAATAATTTTATACAAAACAATAACTTTTAGAAGTTTTTTCAACTGCCTTAATTTTCTATCTATTCATAACACCAATTTAATCAAAGGTTTAAAAATAATAATATAAATCTTTGTTAGATATATTTTTATGCAGAAAACTTCTTGTGCGATTATGAAATAGAATGGTTTTAGGACTTGATATTGACAAGATTCAATAGACAATTGTTGAGATAATATTGTTTTTTATGTTTAGAATACGGTTTTGAATAAGAATGATGATGTGAACACAAATAATTAATGCTTACCATATAATTTAAATAAAATTTTCTAATATAAATATTCGTAACATCCATAGTTTAAGCATTCAAAGTAAGAAACAAAAAAGCTTGTTGAGGCTAAGGATGTATTAAATACTCATGGGAAGGGTGAGTCTAGTGGTGATCTGAAGAAAACAACCGATTGATAAAAGGAAGTGTTGATCATGTTTTTATTTTATATAAAATGGAGTAAGGGGTTATTAAGGTATTTTGGATTCAAATTTTATCATATACTTATATATATTTTTAGAGATTTATCAAAGTATAAAATAATTTAAATATCCTTTAAATAATATTTATTGCTGTGTAAAATAAATGAACTTTTGATAAATTCACCAAAAAGTTAGGATTTGATTGATGGGCGACACGAATTCAGTCAACTACACTAGATTTTGTCACACTTTCAATTAAAATTGTATGTATATAAAAAAAAAACAATAATTGAGTTATAAGTGAACTAGTAAAATAGTTCAATTCTTAGGTATTACATTTTTAGTTGTTTTATCATATAAAAATAGTAAAAGGACAAAAATATCAATATATTAACATTCAAACCTTAATTAAGATATTTTACATAAAGTAACGTTAATTCTCTTTCAATTTAGATTTATTTAATTATGGATTAAATTGATGAATTTAATAATAGATAATCTCCCAAGTGCTTTAACAAATAGATTAATATTTGTAAGATTATATTAACATAGGAATAATGATATTTACATGTGTGTGGGTTCTATATGTGTGAGCACTGCAGATGCACAAGAAGCATAGTGTTGAAAGCATATGGCTTGGGAAGGACAAGTTTATGGTGACGGTATATTCGAACGTGGATTATGCCTTCGTGGTAGCTCTCATAGCCATCCTTGATGGGATTAACCACGACGATGATGAGTGATCACTGAACAAAATGTTCACTATAATATGTTGTTATCTACACGTTTGACTTCGGCTTGTTTACTTTTCTGTGTCTTACTAGTGAGCTTTCACTGTTGTAACATATTAAGATGAAACCAGACTGATGTTAATTTGTGCATTCATCAATAAGAACCTTATCTAATTTATAACTCAATAGTATCTAAACCTATACATATATTAGAACCCAACATCTTCAAAATGTGATAGATTTTTGAGTAATAGTTCCTAGGACCCAACATATTCAAATTTTAGATCGAAGGAAGATTATACTAAGATCTTGTTATTCTGATGTTGTAAATTTCTCGTAAAAGTAATTAATTATATTCGAATAATATAAGAAGAATTAATTAAAGTTGGATAATAATAATTGATAACTTTGGGTAAGGACTATTTTGGAAATTGAAAGAGATTATGAGGGACCTAAAATGCATTTTCACCATTGAGTTAAAAAGACTTGGTGGCAATTAAGCCACTTAGTGTGTGTTAAGTAAGAGTCATTAAAAGGTTTAAATGACACATTGTGGCTAGGTGTCAAAGTGTGTAATAATTAAAGGAATTTTGGTGATAGGTGGCAAATGACAGTGATACCAAGAAATCCCTCCATAGCATGCTAATTGGGCTGGATGAGGAGAGTGAAGCTGCAAACATTTTGCTTCGTTTTGGTGCAAAGAGAGAAAGGAAAATTCCACCTTCAATAAATAGGGCTAAATTGGAATTTAACCCTATCATTGGGTAGGCAAAAGAATCAGTGTTAGCGGTGAGTCTCATTGATCAAATAAGGCTTAATGACACCTTGAAAACTAGGTCTCAAAGTATGGGAAATTAAGAGAATAGTGAAGCTAGGTGGTAAAGAATTCGGAAGCCAAGCAACCCCACAAATCAAGGCACTCACGGCTAAATGGATGAGATATTGATGCTAAAGCAATCAGCTAACATTTGACAAAAAGAGAAGGTGAAAAACTAAGGAAAAATTAGAGAAAGCCTATCTATACACGGAGGAGGAAAAAAAGATATATTTTCATCAATTCTAACCTATGATTATAATGAATCCACCGTACAGTTCAATTAGTATAGTTCGTAATTGAAGGAAAGTGTACAAGTGAGGAGATTAGTGGTGGTAAAAGCTAAAAATTCATACCCAAATCATTAAGGAAGATAGTAAATTAAGTCTGAATTGTTTAAGTTTTACTTCTAATACTAAATTCTATGTTACTTAGGATTGGTGAATAAGTATGGTTATGTGTGTAATTGTGTATATGTACGTATATTGAGGAAGGGGAATTGTAGTAAAGTCTAAATGACATCCGGATATGACAAAAAGAATAAGTGGAAAGTGTTGGAAAATTATGAATTATGTCCATTTACTCTTTACTAATATTAGGTACTTGAAGAATTGGAGTTCAATTAAGTCTTAGTTGTGTTATGTGATCAAAAGGGAAGAAATTGGCACTTTAAAACATGTGATACTCCAATTGGGTATGTGCTCACTAAATTTTGCTCATCTTAAACATTTGTAATTATGTTTAAAATATGAATTTTTAAAGGTAAGTTAAAAATGTCAACTTAAATATGAATGACATGAAAATTGATGTTGGAGTTAAGATTTATCAAGCATATAATCTCACAATTTGTGATAATAATTTTATATTTTAAATTAATACATTTGATGTATCACGAAATTAATTAAAAATTTGACTAAGACAAGTGCACCTATCAATTAATAGTATAGTTACAGTGGGCAAATATATTGTTCCTGTAGCACCCCTAACCCGTATCCGTCGCCGGAATAGGGTTATGGAGTATTACCGGGACTTCTGAAACATTTTTTAGATAATTCACGCCAATTACTATTCATTAACTGAGTTCATTCGTAACGTCCCTTAAATGGACCCTCGAGGCCCAATATGAATAGTAGAAACAAATTGGGATTTAATCGGAGCCTCTAAGAATTTTTCGCGAAATTATAAAAAAATTTCTAAGTTGCAGGGCTCACACGCCCGTGTGGTCTAGGGACACGCCTGTGTGGTCCGGCCGTGTGGTCACACACGCCCGTGTCCCTAACCCCTGTAACTCATTGACTTGTAAAGCATGAAGAAATTGAAGTCACACGCCCGTGTGGCGAATTCAATTTTCGAAATTAATGTGCAGTTTTCACACTGCCAGGATACACGCCCGTGTTCAAGGCCGTGCCAACCACACGGCTGAGACACACGCCCGTGTCTCTGCCCGTGTGCCCAATTCTGAGCATTCTTTTTCTCATTTTTAAGATACAGGGGACACACGGCCAAATCACATGCCCATGATACATGCCGTGTGTCATACACGGCCTAGACACACGCTCGTGTGTCTACCCGTGTGGACAAAATAAAGCCATTTCCTAGCTTTATTTTCTCACCCAATTTACCACTAACCTACACCAAATCATGCAAACATATATCAACCAATCCAAACATTATAATCATGTTAGTTAAACTGTCTAATATGTCATAGCATCACATGTACTCTTAACTAAATATACTCTAATCATAAACACATAAGCTTGATATAATTCCATCAAACCAACCAATAATAGACTTAAGTAATTACCATAAAATAACTTCATACATAACCAAACTTAAACCACCACTAGCCATTCCAATGGCTAGATTACAACATCACTTACAAGCCATCATTTGGCCAAATGAGCCTATATATGACATTATACCAAAATGAGATTTCTATTTATACCAAAATGAGATAGTGGATAGTGTGATTGATGCTCCGACCGACCTCCAACCTTCGTGAGCTTACGAGCACTATAAAACAGGGAAAATTTAAACGGGGTAAGCATTTTCATGCTTAGTAAGTTCGTATAAAGGAAAAATAAACTTACCGGTTATAATTATTCATACAAGCATACATAGACATACCATCCGAAATTTTTGGGTAAATTTACCTAAACATAAACACTTAATCAAGAAAGTTAGTCACATAACATCATATGCATATCAAGTAACCATAGATAAGCTCATCGCATTATAAATATATAGTTAGTTTCACCTTTCCGTATTTCAAGAATCTTTCCCGTTGAACTATTGAAATTTCGATGGACATTCGGGTAGTATACACAAAGTATACATATCAACTATTCGTCAATTCATGTTCAAAAGTACCCGTTTGGCACATGATCATATAGCACACTCTCAAGCCACGTATTTTATAACAGGATTACCAGTCCAGGCTAAATCCAATCTATAACTTATGCTCGAGAGGGCTTATTTCAGGATTACCCGTCCGGGCTAAATCCTAACTACAACATATGCAGTATTATACTCTTTTTGAAAAATCACCTTATTCCATCGAATTTCAACATTCAACCGGGACATAACATTTTATCATCATTTTCCAATTTGTGGTCATTTCATAATGTATATCTTCACATACATATCAACACAATCATACAATTCAATTCAAACATAGTAACATACACATTTAAGTTACACGAACTTACCTTGACAATTGTTCGTATTTGAATTTCAACTAATCCGAAACCTTTTGTTTCCCTCGATCTAGTTCGGTAGTTGGTCTTTTCGAGTCTATATAAACAAATTTAACTATCAATTTATCACATTTAATATACATTTGCATTCAATTACATCCTAGGAAAAATTATCATTTTACCCCTATACTTTTCATAAATTCCAATTTCGTCCCTAGGCTCGAAAAACGAAATTCATGGAATTTAACCTTCTTTCCAAGCCTAGCTGAAATTTATGCACAACTTTTACAGCACCTACATTTCACAAATTTTAGCATTTTCCATGGGTTTTACCCATTTTTCATTTTAGTCCCTAAACCGAGTTTTCATCAAAAATTACTTTGTAAAAGTTGTTTATCTACCAACAACCTTTCATTTTATACCATAAATTTCAAATTTCTAGCATATTCATCCATGGCAAAGTTTCTAAACTTTGTTATCTTTTCAAATAAATCCCTCAAATAGATAGATTAGACTATCCCGATTCCAAAAATATAAAAATCATTAAAAACGAGACTTGATTTCATACCTTATTGAGCTTGAAAAGTTTTGATCCTCTCTCCTAAGGTTTCCATAGAAATTTTGGGGAAGAAGATGAATAAAAAGATGATAATTTCCTTTTTAATTATTTGTCATCTTTTAATTTTAGTGATTTCAAATTTAGTCCTTGCCCATTTTTAATTTTTCCATGGATGAGTCACTAAATTACCTACTAAATTTTCTTTAATGGTCTAATTACCATATAAAGACCTTAAGTTTTGAATTCTATAGCTATTTGATACTTATAACTACTGGAAGGCAACTTTTGCATTTTATGCAATTTAGTCCTTTCCCTAATTAATCATGCAATCGGTAAAATTTTCGTATCAAAATTTTCATATGACCTTCCTATAATAAGGCAAATCATAAAATAATATTAAAATAAATTTTGTTTTTGGCTCAGATTTGTGGTCCCGAAACCACTGTTCCGATCTCACCGAAATTGGGCTGTTACAACTCTCTCCTCTTAAAAATTTTCGTCCTAAAAAATTCTTACCAGAAAAGAGGTTAGAGTATTGCTTCCTCATAGTATCCTCTGGCTCCCAGGTAGCTTCCTCTAATCCATGTCGTTGCCAGAGAACTTTTACCAATGCCACTTTTTCATTTCTTAGTTCTTTCGTCTCATATGCCAGTATTTTAATCGGTTCTTCATTGTAGGTCATATCAGGTTGAATATCCATTTCTGTTGGAGTAATAACGTGTGAAGGGTCCGATCTGTAGCGTCGCAACATGGATACATGAAACATGTTATGAATTTTATCAAGTTCCGATGGTAATGCTAACCGATATGCAACAGGCCCGATTCTTTCAATGATCTCATATGGCCTGATGAGACTCAATTTCCCTTTTCGACCAAATCGGAGAACTTTCTTCCATGGTGATACTTTCAGGAACACTTTATCACCAATCTGAAATTCTATCTCTTTTCGTTTCAAATCGGTATTGGACTTTTGACGGTCAGAGGCTACTTTCAAACTGTCTCGAATTACCTTTTCTTTCTCTTCAGTTTCACGGATCAAGTCAACTCCGTGGATCTTTTTCTCACTTAACTCTGTCCAATACAAGGGAGTTCCACATTTGGGACCATATAGAGCCTCATACGGTGCCATTTTAATACTGGACTGATAAATGTTATTGTGAGCAAATTCAATCAAAGACAGATATTTTTCCCAGTTACCTCCAAATTCAAGTACAGAACACCGAAGCATATCCTCTAAAATCTGTATAACGCGTTTGGATTGTGCATCTGTTTGAGGATGGAATGCAGTACTAAAACGTAACTGAGTGCTCGAGCTTCTTGCAATTTACTCCAAAATCGGGACGTAAACCATGGATCTCTATCTAAAATAATGGAGATTAGCACTCCATGTAGTCTTACAATCTCCGAGACATATAATTCAGCCAATCTATCCAATGAAAAATCCAAACGTACTAGGATAAAGTGTGCTGACTTCGTTAAACGATCAATAATTATCCAAACATCATCTTTCTTTTTCGGTGATAAGGGTAATCCCGATACAAAGTCCATGGTAATTCTTTCTCATTTCCATTCCGGTATTGAAATCGGCTGCAGTAATCCCGAAGGTACTTGATGTTTAGCCTTTACTTGATGACAGATCAAACATCTAGATACAAATTCAGAAATATCTCTTTTCATTTTTCTTCAAGTCATTGTACATTTTGTTACTACCGAGATGTACAGACATTATACCATTGTGTGCTTCATGTAGACTCTTCTGTACCAATTTTGAATTCTTCGGTACACATATTCTATCTTTGAATATCAAGCAATCGTCTGAATCAATATGAAACTCTGAGTTAGGATCTGACTCATTTTGTACTCGTTTGGCCTGTAAGTTATTATCATCCTTATGAGCTTCACAGATTTTTTGCCAAAATGTTGGTCTAGCTTTTAACTCAGCTATGATTGAATCATCATCAGACAATGATAACCGGGTGCTAAATGCCCTTAAGGAAAATAAAGATTTTCGGCTCAAGGCATCCGCAACTACAGTAGCTTTCCCCGGATGATAATCAATAACGAGTTCATAATCCTTCAATAACTCTAACCATATTCATTGTCTCAAATTCAATTCTTTTTGTGTCATTAAATACTTCAAATTTTTGTGATCCGTAAAGATGTGACACTTTTCACCAAAGAGATAATGCCGCTGTAACAGTCCGAATTTGACCCTAATCGGAACGGTGGTTTCAGGACCACGAATCCGAGTCTAAAAAATATTTAAATATTATTTTTTATGTTTATTATATGTGAATTATTATGTGTGAAAGTTTCGTATGGAAATTTGATTGTTTGTGTGCTTAATTTAATAAAATGACTAAATCGCGTAAAATGTAAAAGTTGCAAACTATAGTGAAAAGTGTTTAAGTGATAGTGGCTTTTAAATATGAGGTATTAAAAGGGAAAATAGCCCATTATTAAGGTTAGTGGGCGGCTAAAGTCATCTTTGTCCTTATTTTATAAGTTAATAATATTTAGTAACAAAGGGTATTTTGGTAAAGTGATTAAATTATCATAATATGATAAAATAAAACAAAAATAAAGGCCATTTCATCTTTTATTTTTGGCCGAATGTGGAGGAAAGAACAAGGGCTTGGTTCCATTTTATTTTCGGCTACTGTAGTATCAAATTCAAGGTTAGTTTGATTTCGGTTCTTGATAATTTTTACGTTTTTGAGATCGTTGCTTCGAATATTAGTTGACCCATGTTAGAATTTTTGAATTTGAGCATGTTTGATATTCAACCATGGTTAGATGTTTGTGCTTTATGATGTTTGATGGAAAAATATTAAAAGTATGTTAGAAATTAACAAGTTTTGAATTGGAAATGTTGGTGAATTTGAGTATTTTGGGCTAAATTGCAAAAATAAATTTTTGAGGGGTTAAAATGTAAAATAAATGAAATAAATGGACTTGTATAATCCCTACGAATATTCGGCCCTTAGGGTGTGTAATGAAATTTTGTGTATTTTGTGTTTTGTGCAAATAGGACTAAATTGTAAAAATGTGAAACATTAGGGGTAAAATGGTAATTTGCCCATTTATGTGTTTTGGGACTAAATTGAATTGAAATGTGCTTGAATGTGCTTATTTTTAATATGTTTATATCAAGAACAAAGAAAAACGGACTTGGATCGGGGGAAGGTAAAAGTTATCGAATAGCCGGTCTTCGTTGTCCGTCGATAATCGAGGTAAGTTTTTAAGCAAATATATGTTAGAAATTATTTACGTAATCTAATAAATATTGAAATTTAAAAAGTTATGGGAAAATACTTGGAAATGTCGAATATTGGTTAGTAATATATGTGAATTGAGTTTTAATAAGGTAATGTGGTTAAGTTTATTCGAAATTGATATGTGATAGTACTATAAAATATATGTGATATATCTGATTTTAGTATTAAGAAAGGTGTATGAAATGGTTTCATTATATTGATACTCGGGCTTCGAGCCTAGCAGGCCTTGTGCCGGTGATCAATATCGGGCTTAATGCCTAGCAGGCCTACTGCCAGTGAATTATATCGGGCTTATTTCCTAGCAGGCTAAATGCCGGTGATCAAATTTCAGACCTTTGGTCTAGTAGGCTTAATGCCGGTGAGTATTTCAGGCTTTGATGCCTAGCAGGCTTAATGCTGGTGAGTATTTCAGGCTTTGATGCCTAGCAGGCTTAATGCCGGTGACATGTGATAAATAGAAAAATTCATTTATCATTACACGGTGGAACGGAACATATTTAATATAATGAGCTAAAAGCTTAGGTAAGTATAAGCCTTTTTGTATTTGTAATGGATAAGGTAAGTTGATCTATTACCATTCAAATCGAATATGATGTAATATAGTTGATGATTTGGTGAAAATTTTATATGTGCTATTGAGCTTACTATTGATGAGTATGAGCTATATATAATAGAATTCAAGCATAAATAGGTTATTTTGGAGAATCGGCTATAGATGAATGTGTTAAAGGTGAAAATGGTTGAATGTGTTTGTATATGTGTACAAATGATATGTGATGGATATGTATGTTGTATTCATTCGATTTGTAATATGCGAATACATATTATATTTATGTGATTCGATGAGTTATATGCTTATAGTAATGAAGTAATGATACTTGGGTTAATTGGATTGATAGCATTCGGCCATGATGAAATTTCAAGTTGAAATGTTTATATTCAATGCCATAAATCTAATGTTTAAAATGCTTAAATATTTGAATGTTTTATCAAAATTGCTTAAGACTTACTAAGCTAGTAAGCTTACTCTGTGTGTATTCAATGTTCTGTTTTATAGATTTTGGTCAAGCTACGGGCTCAGAGGATCGTCAGAAAAGTCAACCACACTTCATCTTCTTTGGTACTTATAAGTTTAGTTTTTGAATCAACGGCATGTATAGATTAGACTAAGTTTTGAAACCTATGATACCTGGTCATGTATATAAATATAGCCTTGCGAAAATGGTTATTTCTTTAGGTTAAGTTTCATTTCTATGTTTTGATATAATGGCTTGTTCATATTACTAATGGATGTTTTAAATTCGGTTATGGTGTATATCATATATGGAAGGTGCTCATTTGGTATATATATATGTCATGTGTTGGTTTTAGTGAACTTGAACTTGGCTTATTACAATTGAAACATGGTTGCTGTGTTTATAATGTGTGCATGATCTCGACTAAGGTGAATTCATGAGTTACTTGCTTAATATGCTTTACTAATGATAGTTGAGTTAAGACATGTGTTCGGCAATATGGTAAATGACATATGTTTGATGTGTTTATTAAGAATGAATAATGTTATGTTCAAGTGAATTTGGCTATGTGATATTTATTCTCTTATAATGATATATGTATGTGATAGTTTGCTAAACAGATCCGATTGTTAATGGTAAGAAATGAATATGTTTCATGGTTGGTTAAGTACGAATCCAAATGAAAAGTGAAATTGTATGTTCGGCCATGATATAATATTAATATGTTTGTATATGCAATTGATTATTAAATGGTATAATGGTTCGATTGGTTTAATATGCATATGTGTCATAGTAATATGAATAAAAATCAGCTTATGTTATATGAGTTTTGAATTATATCCGATATATGTTAAAATGACATAAGTTGAGATATGGTTTAAAGGTATAGATGTCATGAATGCTTAAGTTATATGATTCGGACATTAGTATGTATTGAGTACTGGTAATAAAACTCGTTGTATATTATTTAATTTAATAGGTTGTAATGTTATATAATATAGTAATGATCGCATTGCTTGTGCTTGAATTCAATTGAATGTCTATTCGGAATTGAGTTTAGTTCGATAATGCCTCATAACCCTAATCTGGTGACGGACATGAGTTAGGGGTGTTACAGCCGCCATATTTTCAGTGCAAAAACGATGGCTGCCAATTCAAGATCATGTACCGGGTATTTTCTTTCATGCAGTTTTAGTTTCATAGATGCATAAGCCACTACTTTACCATTTTGCATCAATACACATCCCAAACCATTCAATGAGGCATCCTTATAGACTATAAATTCCTTACCCGATTCAGGTTGGACTAATACGGGCGCTTCCGTCGATAAAGCATTCAATCTATCAAAACTCTATTGACACTTATCAGTCTACTCGAATTTCACATATTTTTGCAGCAATTGGGTCATCGGAGAAGCTATCATTGAAAACCCTTTAAGAAATCTCCGATAATATCCTGCTAGCCCCAGAAAACTTCTTACTTCTAAAACATTCGTCGGTGGCTTCCAACTTACAATAGCTAAAATTTTATCCGGGTCCACCCGAATACCTTCTGCAGATGCAACATGAACAAGGAAACTAACTTCCTTTAACCAAAATTCACATTTACTGAACTTTGCATACAATTGCTTCTCACGCAGAGTTTGCAATATAGTTCTCAAATGTTCAGCATGCTCATTTCCATCCCGAGAATAAACCAAAATATCATCAATAAAAACAATCACGAACCTGTCCAGGTATGGTCTGAAAACTTTGTTCATTAAATCCATAAATACCGCAGGGGCATTAGTTAACCTGAATGGCATCACCAAAAACTCATACTGCCCATATCTAGTTCTGAAAGTTGTCTTCGGCACATCCAAATCTTTTATCCGTAGTTGATAGTAACCAGATCGTAGGTCAATTTTTGAAAATATAGTGGCACCTTTTAATTGATCAAACAAGTCATCTATACGAGGCAACGGGTACTTATTCTTTACTGCGACTTTATTAAGTTTTCTGTAATCGATGCATAATCTTAATGATCCATCTTTCTTCTTTACAAACAATACTGGTGCACCCATGGTGAAAAGCTGGGTCGGGCAAATCCTCTATCAATCAACTCTTGTAACTGTACCTTCAGTTCTTTCAATTCGGTAGGAGCCATTCTATATGGTGCTATAGATATCGGCGTCGTTCCTGGTATAAGGTCTATGGAAAATTCCACCTTTCTGGCTGGAGGTAAACCAGGTAGTTCTTCTGGAAATACCTCAGGAAACTCACAAACGACCGGCACCGACTGGATTTTCAACTCTGATACTTTGGTATCCAGTACAATAACAAGATAATCCTATACCCCTTTTTAATATATCTATGTGCTGATATTGCTGAAATCACATTAGACAACCCATCCGATTTCTCAGATTCAACCCAAAGTAACTCACCATTCTGACACTTCAATACAATGTATTTATGCTTACAATTTACCACTGCATCATGTTGGGTTAACCAATCCATTCCCAATATTACATCAAATTCATCAAAGGGTAACAACATCAAATTAGCCAAAAAACAGTGCCCCTCTATTATCAACGTACAATTCTTACAAATTTTATCCACCATAACATGCTAACCCAAGGGGTTTGAAACTTTAACCACAAATTCGGTGAATTCAACAATCATATTTTTATCAGACACAAATTTTGTGCATATATATGAATGCGTGGAACCAAGATCAATCAAAGCAATAATATTAGTATCAAGTAGAGAGAATGTACCGGTGATAACATCTGGTGCCGAGGCATCTTCTCTTGCACGTATCGCATATGTTCTTGCCGGAGTCCGAGCCTGGATTTAGCTGTTGAATCTTTTGCAGCACTACGACTACCACCAACATTTTTGGAATACCGTGGTGGTCTACCCCTCGAGACAGGATTACTCGGCTTCGGGGTCTGTTCAATGTCTTTCTCAACCCTTTCCGGGAAATCTTTAAGAAAATGGTAGAGAAAACCACACTTAAAGCAAGCCCCACTTCTCATCTGGCACTCCCCGAAATGCAATTTATTACAGACATTGCATCGTGGTTTGGGGTTTCCAACACTCCCAACACTGGTTGTTAAGGGAGACGAATACCTCGGGTTGGTGTGTTTAGAGCTTTGTTCTTTCTCGAATACCCCCTTGATGTAGCAAAACATTCATGATAATTCTTTGATTTCTTTGAAGCAGATGATTAAGTCTTGCTAAAAAATCTTTTACTCGGAACCCGAGCTTTCCTTTCTACTTGCTTCTTTTCTTTACTTAATTCCTCGGCCTTGTGTGCCCATTCAGCCAACACCGCGAATTCTCTTAATTCCAGAATTCCAATCACCAGCTTGACATCTTCATTAAGCCATTTTTCAAATCGTTTGCACATATCGGCTTCAGTCTGAACCCATTCACTAGCATACTTGCTCAATCTAACAAATTCTCGTTCATACTCGGACACTATCATATTTCCCTATTTGAACTCTAAAAATTCGTTCTTTTTCTGGTCCAGAAATCTCTGGCTAATATATTTCTTTTTGAACTCTGTTTGGAAAAATTCCCATGTAACATTTTCCCTTGGTACCACAGAATATATGGTTTTCCACCAATGGTAGGCTGTGTCTTTCAACAGAGATACCGAACATTTCAGACATTCAGCTAGTGTACAAGATAGCTCATCTAGAACCCGAATAGTATTTTCTAGCCAAAACTTAGCCCTCTCTGGATCGTCATCGACTGTAGCCCTAAATTCTTCAGCCCAATATTTTCTGATTTTATCTACTAAAGCCTTATAGATTCTAATAAGTCTAGTACCCTGTGGCGTTTCATCATGTTGTGAAGCAGGTGGGGGAGGTCGTTGAACAACAGGATTTGTTCTTAAATATTCATTAAACCATTCATCCATCATTTCGAAGAAGGCTGCTTTTGCTTTTTCACGGCCTTCAGACATGGGCCTCCTACTACTGGTTGCGGCTCGTTGCACGGAAGCCTGAGCTCTTCTCCCAGCTTCTTCAGACTCATCTCTCGCTTGGTTAGAAGACATTACTATATGAAAATACTTTTAAGAGTGGTCTGGAGATATCACACTATCATGATTTATATAATGGCATGTATAGCTAGACTCGTACTTGCTACGTTAGTCCAAGAATCGACTAAATCGTAGATCTAATACCACTAAATGTAACACCCCTAACCAGTATCCATCGCCAGAACAAGGTTACAGAGCATTACCAGGACTTTCAAAACATTTTTCAGATAATTCACGCCAATTACTATTTATTAACCGAGTTCATTCGTAAAGTCCCTTAAATGGACCCTTGAGGCCTAATATGAACAGTAGAAAAAAATTTGGACTTAATCGGAACCTTTAAGAATTTTTCACGAAATTATTAAAAAAATTCTAAGTTGCAGGGCTCACACGCCCGTGTCCCTAACCCGTGTAACTCATTAACTTGTAAAGCATGAAGAAATTGAAGTCACACGGCCAAGTCACACGCCCGTGTGTTAGGCCGTGTGGTGAATTTAATTTTCAAAATTAAGGTGCAATTTTCACACGACCAGGACACTCGCCCATGTTCAAGGCCATGCCAACCACACGGCTGAGACACACGCCAGTGTCTCTGCCCATGTGCCCAATTCTGAGCATTTTGATTCTCATTTTTAAGATGTAGGGGACACACTGCCAAATCACATGCCCATGGGACATGCCGTGCGTCACACACGGCCTAGACACACGCCCGTGTGTCTACCCGTGTGGACAAAATAAAGCCATTGCCTATCTTTATTTTCTCACCCAATTTACCACAAACCTACACCAAATCATGCAAACATATATCAACCAATCCAAGCATTATAATCATGCAAGTTAAACCGTCTAATATGTCAGAGCATCACATGTACTCTTAACTAAATATACTCTAATCATAAACACATAAGCTTGACATAATTCCATCAAACCAACCCATAATAGACTTAAGTAATTACCATAAAATAACTTCATACATAACCAAACTTAAACCATCACTAGCCATTCCAATGGCTAGATTACAAAACATCACTTACAAGCCATCATTTGGCCAAATGAGCCTATACATGCCATTATACCAAAATAAGATTTCTATTTATACCAAAATGAGATAGTGGATAGTGTGATTGTTGCTCCGATCAACCTCCAACCTTCGCGAGCTTACGAGCACTATACAACAGGGAAAATTTAAACGGGGTAAGCTTTTTCATGCTTAGTAAGTTCATATAACGGAAAAATAAACTTACCGGTTATAATTATTCATACAAGCATACATAGACATACCATCCGAAATTTTTGGGTAAATTTACCTAAACATAAACACTTAATCAAGAAAGTTAGTCACATAACATCATATGCATATCAAGTAACCATAGATAAGCTCATCGCATTATAAATATATAGTTAGTTTCACCTTTCCGTATTTCAAGAATCTTTCCCGTTGAACTATTGAAATTTCGATGGACATTCAGGTAGTATACACAAAGTATACATATCAACTATTCGTCAATTCATGTTCAAAAGTACCCGTTTGGTACATGATCATATAGCACACTCTCAAGCCACGTATTTTATAACAGGATTACCAGTCCAGGCTAAATCCTTTCTGTAGTATATGCTCTAAAAAACTTGATTTGGATTACCCGTCCGGGCTAAATCCAATCTATAACTTATGCTCGAGAAGGCTTATTTTAGGATTACCCGTCCGGGCTAAATCCTAACTGCAACATATGCAGTATTATACTCTTTTTGAAAAATCACCTTATTCCATCGAATTTCAACATTCAACCGGGACATAACATTTTATCATCATTTTCCAATTTGTGGTCATTTCATAATGTATATCTTCACATACATATCAACACAATCATACAATTCAATTCAAACATAGTAACAAAAACACTTAAGTTACACGAACTTACCTTGACAATTGTTCATATTTGAATTTCAACTAATCCGAAACCTTTTGTTTCCCTCGATCTAGTTCGGTAGTTGGTCTTTCCGGGTCTATATAAACAAATTTAACTATCAATTTATCACATTTCATATACATTTGCATTCAATTACATCCTAGGCAAAATTATCATTTTACCCCTATACTTTTCATAAATTCTAATTTCGTCCCTAGGCTCGGAAAACGAAATTCATGGAATTTAACCCTCTTTCCAAGCCTAGCCAAAATTTATGCACAACTTTTACAGCACCTACATTTCACAAGTTTCAGCATTTTCTATGGGTTTTACCCATTTTTCATTTTAGTCTCTAAACCGGGTTTTCATCAAAAATTGCTTTGTAAAAGTTATTTATCTACCAACAACCTTTCATTTTCTACCATAAATTTCAAATTTCCAGCATATTCATCCATGGCAAAGTTTCTACACTTTGTTATCTTTTCAAATAAATCCCTCAAATAGATAGATTAGACTATCCCGATTCTAAAAATATAAAAATCATTAAAAACGGGACTTGACTTCATACCTTATTGAGCTTGAAAAGTTTTCATCCTCTCTCCTAGGGCTTCCATAGAAATTCTGGGGAAGAAGATGAATAAAAAGTTGATAATTTCCTTTTTAATTATTTGTTATCTTTTAATTTTAGTGATTTCTAATATAGTCCTTACCCATTTCTAATTTTTCCATGGATGAGTCACTAAGTTACCTTCTAACTTTTCTTTAATGGTCTAATTACCATATAAGGACCTTAATTTTTGAATTCTATAGCTATTTGATACTTATAACTACTAGAAGGCAACTTTTGCATTTTATGCAATTTAGTCCTTTCCCTAATTAATCATGCAACCGGTAAAATTTTCATATCAAAATTTTCATATGACCTTCCTATAATAAGGCAAATCATAAAATAATATTAAAATAAATTTTGTTTTTGGATCGAATTTGTGGTCCCGAAACCACTGTTCCGATCTCACCGAAATTGGGCTGTTACAGTTCCCACGAAGACTAAAAATACTAGTAATTATCATCTTTCTATTATTTAACCGAATAATTCGAGTGATTGATTAAAAATTAAGATTAACTAAATTAATTTCCAACGAACACGACAAAAAAACACGAAAATAATTGATTAACAACCAAGAAGCGAAACAATACCAAGGAAAGAATCTGCCTAGACTTCATCTGTCACCATCAATCTAAATTATTCTAAAATCTATTTCGAGCAAAAGAGCAACCGACTCTAGGTTGATTAATTGAAATTTCTTTCTAATTAAAACCCTTATTATCGTATTACCTCGTAGTATGTGTAGTCGGCCCATTTTGCCCGGGCCTGTGAAAACCAGAATAAAAATAAAAAATAATAAAATACCAAATGTCCAATTATAGTCCAGTACAAGTCCCATTACAGTCAGTGGCCCAAAACCATTAATCCCATTACATCATTAGCCCAATACTAACCCACTACTCGAATGGACCCAAACTAATGCCCAAAACCACTTACACCGAGGACAGACCCAATCCTTTACAACCAAAACCCAAACCCAATTGGCCCAGCTAAACCTAATCAGATCCAAACCAATACAGCCCAAGAGGGCCCAAACACTAAGCAGAATCAGCAGAAACCTAGGGTTTCTGGAAAACCCCAGGCGCCGCAAGAGCCAGCACGCACCCAGCGCAGCCGCGACACCAGCCTCTCCTCACGCCGCATTCAGCGCACAAATGGGGCTCCGACGCGAGATCCTCGCCTTTGACCTGTACAAAAAGAAAGGAACATCAGCAAAATATGGCAAAACAGTGGCAAAATTTTTATTCCTTTTTTATTTTTATTTCGAGAGCTATCAAAGCCCTACAAAAATATGTAAAATGATATATACAGACAGAATATACATAAAAAAATATGAAATAAAAGCGAAAGTAAACCTTCGGAAAACAGAGGTGATTCTCGACAACAGTTTTATTTTTTTATTTTTTTGTTTCGTTCTATTCGGATAAATGTAAAGACGAAAGGATTACCTTTCGATTCGACTTTAGAAAGCGAAGTCGTTGGCCTCCGACTGCCATATACGGTGGCGCGTACGGTGGCGCGTACGACGGCTCTCCATCAGAATCCTGCCGAAGGCCAAAGGGCAGAGAGGGTTTTTTAAAACTCAGTTTGTATTTTTTTTTTAAATGGATTAAGAATGATTTTTCAACAAAAATTTTAGCTTATATAAGCTATCAATACGACATCGTTTTGGGGGTCCCCTTTTAAGGCCAAAATGATGTCGTTCAGGGAGGATCCGCCCGTTGACCCGAAAACCCGGGGAGGATCCGCGTGTTTTTGTTAAAAGGGCTAATTGCCTCTTTGGTCCTTCCGCTATTTTAGTATTTTTAATTCAGTCCAATTTGAATTTGAATTTTTATTAAATTAGCCCTAAAATTTATATTTTGTTTCAATTGAGTCCTCGGGCTACTTAAAGGTTAAAATCAGAATGACGTCGTTTTAGAAAGAAAGCATAATTGCCCAATAAGTCCTTGTGGTTTAACGCACATTTTGATTTGGTCCCTTCACGTTTTATTTAATCCAAATTTCTTTATTTATTTTTTTAAAACCTTTTTATTTTATTTTTAAATTATCTTAACATTATATTGTTTTATCATATTAAAAATTCTATATTATTTTTACTATTTATATATTAATTTATTTATAGTATAAAGTTTTTGAGTATCGTTTTTCTTAAATACATATTATTTTTATAAATATTAAATTATTACTATTTATTATTTTATTTAGTTTAATTATTTATATATTATATATTATTTTATAATTTGTATATTAGTTATTATATTATACATTTTTCTTAATTTGTATATTATATAGTATTATATTATATCATATATTATTTTTAAAATTTTATTTTGTATAAAATATATTTGTATTATATGACATATTTTATTTATATTGTTTATTACATATGTAATTTTTATAATTAGTGTATTCTATATATGTTTTTATTTAAAATTATTATATATTATTTACTAATTATTTTTATCATGTATTAAATCGTTAAATTATATATTTGTTATAAATATTCTTATTCTTTTATATACTTTAAATTTTTTATTCATTTAAAATATTATATATATATATATATGTATAAAATCGTTTTATAAATCGTCATATTTTTTTTGTTATAATATTAATTCAATGTTTAAATATATCATTCCATTTTCGTTTGATTTTGTTATTTCATGAAGATCTTAATTATTACTACTTATTTATTCCATGTTTATTTATTTATGTCCTTTTAATCGTTTGTTATTGCTTAACATAATTCTTTATTTATTTATTCATGTTATATTATTCTTTAATTATTTATTGTTAATATAATTTGTATTTATGTTGAATTGCTATTAAGTATGTATGTTATAATATCTTATTCAAATCATTGTTTTATAAAAACATATTTTGATAAATTGACGCATTTTATTTAAAGACTTTTTAAAATATAGCGATATGTGATATTTGGGGACTTCGAGAGAAATTATACCCTAACTTACTTGGTTTTAATTTTTCTCGTGGAACTTAAATTATCATGTATCCTTTTTTAAAACTTACAAACTTCAATTCAAAACTTATTCTCGGGAATTCAAAATGTTGTATCCTAACTTACTGGATATGATGTTTTGTGTCTCGAGATAAGAATTTTCTAAATAGAGGTGAGCTTAGTTTCAAAGCCATGAGATTTTATATCCTAACTTACTGGGTATAACATTTTATTTCTTTGAGATAGGTAAGTCCCGGTTTTCTTTCTAATAAAAGGATCATATTTTAAAATTTTTCAAATTTTCAACATTAGGACATGGTTTTATCGATCAGGTACCAATTTTTGGGCGCTATGAGGGTGCTAACCCTTCCTCATACGTAACCGACTCTTGAACCCGTTTTCTTGTATTTCGTGGACCAAAATCAATGGTTTTAAATAAAATGTTTTACAAGGTGATCCAATCACACCTAAGTAAAAAAAGATTGGTGGCGACTCCCGTTTTGTTTTTTTTTAAAGTCGACCCGCCGTTTTTTCAAAATTTAAAAATGGTTTTGATAGCTTGGCGACTCCACTGGGGACAAATAAGAGAGTCAAGCCGTAAAATTGATAATTTCATGTCCTTTTGTCCGAATTTAAAATACTGATTTAAAAAAAACATAATCCTTTTATTGCATGTGGTTCTAATTTTTAATATATCTCTCTGCATTGCACTGCATGACTGTTGTGGTCGTACCCTTCATTGGGAGCGAGAAACTATGCCTTCGTGAAGTTTTCACCTCCGCATGGGCTAGGGGATTGCTTCCGGGATACATCTGTACCTATGTCTTCGTGAAGTTTTCACTTCCGCATGGCCATAGGGAAATGTATTCCCCTGAACTAAAATCGGTCCATATGAGCCTATAATGGGTGAGGATCGAGGAATCTACTGGTTCGGGTACCTCAACTTTAGAGCTGAACCACATATAGGAAACCTAAGGGCTCACCCTAAGTAGAACTATACCAAGCCTTAGTGGTTACCTAGATAGGTGTTTGTTTATTATTTGCTTTATATTTTATTTCATAATACTAACTTGTTATGCTTTATTTTTGTTCATGTCATTTCATATTTTAAGAGGTATCGATTCACGGTCAGTTTTTAAGTTAGAAAGCTGGTTATGGAGAACGAATTCCTTGATAAAGTGGAAGACAATGCAGCCGTCCGCATATGGTCAGAGCAAAGGCAATTAAAAAAATGGGATAGCTTAGCTGAGGGGTATGTATCGGAACTACGAAATTTCACTCATATCAGTGTCACGCAAAATGAGCTTCAGGAGTTGAGAGGAATATGAACCCAGTGGGATGATGAGGCAAAGCAACTGTTCTATCGTAATTATGGCGATCTACCTTACTTGCTTGACGTCAAGGTAGATAGGTATCTGTTCCGAGCAATGACTCAGTTTTGGAATTCTACTTATAGCTGTTTCTCTTTCGAGAAAGTAGATTTAGTGCCCACGGTGGAGGAGTATACGACCTTGCTTCGCTGTTCGAGGATCCAAGTTGACAAAGCTTATTCTAGGGCTGTTAATGTCCCAACTTTTGTGAAGAGGTTAATGAATATCACGAGGATGAGTGAGCGGTGGGTCTTGGCGAGTCGGGGAGAAAGGTGAGGGTAAATGCATACCTTGGGTGAGTTTTAGGGACCTGATCCTAACACATCCAGACGTAAAGAAGAAGATTGACGTCTTTGCCTTGTGTATCTATGGTTTGGTAATCTTCCCTAAAGCTTTAAGACATTTAGATGAAGCAGTTACTGATCTATTCGACAGACTTGACAAAGGGGTCACACCTGTACCTGCGATCTTAGCCGAAACGTTCAGATCATTGAATGTATGTTGGAGAGAAGGTGAAGGCAGATTTATTGGATGCGCATAGTTGTTATTAGCCTGGTTCCATAGTCATTTCTGGAAAGTGGAGAAAGTTCCTTATCGGGTTTTCTCTGAGAATTACTCTCCTTTAAAAGAGATAGTGACTACACCTAGGAGAGAAGACGTGTCCGAGAAAAACTGGATAGCGCTCCTTCAAAATCTTCAAGAGGAAGACATCGAGTGGAGAGCTCCTTAGATAATTCCTGATGAAATCCTTTATTGATGTGGGAGTTTTTACTGGGTTCCTTTACTTGGAATTTGGGGAGCCGTTGGGTATGCCCCTTTGCTCGTACTGAGGCAATATGGGTCAAGACAGTTTGTGCCAATGACATATGGGCTAGCTCAATGTGAGTTCTCATACAAAGGGGAAAATTATAAGAAGAGGGTTAAAGAGATTTCTGGTGCTTGGAATCAGATTTGTAGGATTAAGAGATTATCCGCAGGACCAATGACGACCCCAGAATACAGTGGATGGAGGATTAGAAGGATTAATGATAACATCCCTGAGTTAAATCTGAAAGATGTCCGAATAAGAGAGGAATGTTTGCAAGTGGTCCCATCAGAGTTAGAGATCGTGAAACAAGATTTTGAAAAGATGAGTTCAGAGCTTGGAAAGAGGATAGAGAAGTTGGAAGAAGAGAAAATGTATCTGAGGTTAGAAATGGATGTTCAGAAGTCAGAGGCTAAAAAACTAAGAAAAGGGAAGAGAAGGGTCGAGGAAGATCTGAATGATTTAAAGACAGAATATAAGAAGTTGTGTCTGTCGATGAAAAATGCTGGATTGAGGAAGACTTCGAAACAGTGGCAACATGAGGTTCAAGAGGAAAAGGCCAAAGCTGACCATTGGGAGAAGAAGTTCCTAAAGATGCAGATGCAAAACGAGGCCCTAGAAAAGAGGTTAGCAGAAAGCCAAAAGGAAAAAAGTGGATTAAAAGCTAGAGTGGTTGAATTAGGACGGTCTCTTTACCACCACCGAAGCTGTAATTCTGCGAACGAGCTAAAGTCGAGTCTGAGCAAGATCGAGGAAATAAAGGGCAAGATTGAAAGATTAGAATCGGAATTGTAGAATTGTGAACTCCAGATCGAGCAACTTGAAGCAAGAGAGGGGCATTGGAAGGAAGAGCTCGGCCATCCCCATGACCAAGTTAGAAGTCAGGATTACCTCATGGGTGAAGCAATAGTTCAGATTCGATAGGTAGCTGATCATCTACAGACTTTGGCAGCACAGGCCGATACATTGAGTACGAAGTATGAGCTACAGTCAGATCGTGGCCAAGAGTTAGCTTTGTTGTTTAGAAAAATCAGAACTTTGGGCCTTAGGGCGAAAGCATATTTGTAATATGTTTTATGTAAAGGATTTTGTTTTCTAATAAAGTTTTCGAAAATGAAGTTGAATCAGAATCGATGCCTCTTTGCATTCATGCATTTGCATTACATCATATCATATGCATTTAAGTTCATAGAGAGATTCTAATTAGTTTAAATTAACAGAGAGAGAGAGAGAGAGAGAAAGAGAAAGATAAAAAGAAAAATCTAGAAACCGAACACCGTTACGGTACACGCGCCAAAACAAAGAGTATGGATCAAAGACTTGAACAATTCCAGAGAGACATGCAAGACCAGATGCAAGAACAATTGGCAAAGCTCCCACAAGAAATGAGAGACCAAATGTTGGAAGCCCAAAGGAACATGATGGCTCAAATGGCCAAAATGCTGAACGGAGCGATGGACAAAGGAAAAGGTCCCATGGCTATTACTGGAGAGGATAGCGAAGGCATTCCCTGGGGTTTTACCCCACCACATGCACAGCCTGAAGGATATCCCCAAAGGCCATCTGTCACGATTAGGCCTCAACAAAGGCAAGCTGATACTAGACCGTCCATGAACTTCCACGTTGGCTTAGGATCCAACCTAGGAGATAACCCAGCCAACCCTGTTATCCCTGATTTGGATATAGTAGAAAGGGAAGGGACAAGGACTGAATCCTCGAGACAGTTAGAGGATCGCTGTAGATGGTTGGAGGAAAAGTTCAAGGCTTTGGAAAATTTCGAGCATCACCATGGTATCGATGCAAAAGACTTGAGTTTGGTCCCAGATTTGGTGCTTCCTCATAAATTTAAGATGTCAGAATTTGAGAAATACAATGGAACTAGCTGTCCTGAAGCCCACATCACTATGTTTTGTAGACGCATGACTGGCTACGTGAACAATGATCAACTTTTGATTCATTGTTTCCAAGGCAGTTTAGTGGGGGCAGCATCCAGGTGGTACAATCAATTCAGCCGTGCTAATATTAGCTCATGGAGAGACTTAGCCCAAGCCTTCATGAAGCAGTACAATCATGTCACAGACATGACGCTTGATAGAATCATGTTGCAAAACATGGAAAAGAAATCGAATGAAAGCTTCAGGCAATACGCGCAAAGATGGAGGGAAGTTGCCATGCAAGTTCAACCACCTCTCCTAGAGAAGGAAACCACCATGCTGTTTATCAACACTTTAAAGGCACCATTTATCACCCATATGATAGGAAGCACCACTAAGAGCTTCGCGGATATAGTGATGGTAGGGAAAATGATAGAAAATGCCATAAAGGGTGGTAAGATTGAAGCGGGAAAAACTACTAGAAGGTCTGCTCCTAGGAAAAAGGACAGTGAGGTGAATAATACGAGTACATACAACAAATGGTACTCAAAGGCAATCACTGTTAGTCAACCGAAAGTAGTTACTGTCGGGTAACAAGGGTCGACAAAACAAGAATCTGGCGCAAGGAAAATTTCTAAAAAGCTCCAATTTACGCCAATCCCAATGACGTATAAAGAGCTATACCAAAGTTTATTCGACGCACACGTCGTGTCCCCATTTTATTTGAAGCCGTTACAGCCCCCATATCTCAAATGGTATGATTCAAATGCTCAATGCGACTATCATGCGAGAATAATGGGGCATTAAATAGAACACTGTACTGCTTTCAAAAAGCTAGTCGAGAGATTCATCAAGATGGGGATTGTGAAGTTTGATGATACACCAAGTGCAGAGAACCCCTTACCTAACCATGAAGATAAGGGGATAAATGCGATCGGCGAAAAGGTCGTGAGAAAGATCAAGGGGGATATCTCGAAGGTGAAAACTCCGTTGAGAATGGTTTGGAGAGGAATGATGAGAAGAGGATTGGTAGAATCAGATTTTGTGAAAGGATGTGGAGGAATAAGGAACTACTGTGAGTTCTACAAAACAGAGGAGCATGAGATCCAGGAATGTGCTGAGTTCAGAGTATTGGTACAAAGCCTTATGGATAATAAGGAATTGGAATTTTATGAAGAAGGCTCAGAGGGAGGAAGCATATGCATGACAGAAGGAGAGTTGACAAATTAGAAAGTCAATTACCCAAGGATCATTATCTCTCGACCAAGAAGCACGGAAGGCGGAGCACAAGTCACGCCTAAAGTCGTAATCCAAAAACCTGTTTCCTTTCCTTACAAGGATAACAAAATGGTACCTTGGAATTACGACTGTAATGTGACAATACCAGGAGGAAAAAAAATCAGTTGGCACTTCCGAGGAGTCCCAAAATGAAGGGTCCTATACACGTAGTAGGAAGCGTTACGACTCAGGAAACATTAAAATAGAACCAGCGAAGTCAAAGATTGTGGCAGTTGAACGAGAGAAAGGACCTGAGGCCCTTATCAACGAACCAGTGAAGGAAGAAGAGGCTAAAAAATTTTTGAAATTCTTGAAGCACTGTGAGTACAGTGTGGTAGAGCAGCTGCGCAAGCAACCGGCTCGCATATCAGTGCTAGCCTTACTCTTAAGTTCAGAAGTGCATCGTGAAGCATTAATGAAAGTGCTGAATGAGACTTATGTTACTAAGGATAAATCTATCAACAAACTAGATCGTCTGGTTAGTAACATAAGTGCTGACAACTTTATCTACTTCAGTGATGATAAAATTCCACCGGGGGGTATGGGATCGACCAAGGCTCTGCACATCACTACTCGTTGCAAGGGATACACTCTGCCAAGTGTGTTAATCGATAATGGATTAGCCTTGAATGTCTTACCATTTTCCACGCTGAAGAGGTTGCGGATAGATAGTTCTCACATAAAGACATGCCAGAACATAGTGAGAGCATTTGATGGCACCGAGAGAAGAGTGATGGGAAGAATTGACATACCATTGCTAATTGGGCCAAACACGTATGAAGTGGATTTTCTGGTGATGGATATCAAGCCCTCATACAATTGCTTACTGGGAAGGCCCTGGATTCATTCGGCAGGAGCAATGCCCTCATCGCTTCACCAGAAATTGAAACTGGTGACAAAAGGTCGGCTAGTTACTGTAAACACAGAGGAGGATATCATAGCCACTGTTACCAACGACGCGCCATATTTAGAGGCGAGTGAAGAAGTAATTGAATGCTCTTTCTGATCTTTAGAGTTTGTGAATGCGACATTTATTTTGGAGGGGAATGGGGTTCCAGTGCCTAAGATATCCAGGAGTACGAGAATGGGCCTACAAATGATGATGGGGAAAGGAGCCTTACCGGGGAAAAGGATCGGACATCTCCAAGGGAAGTTTAAGTTCCAATGCTTTGAAAGAGAAGAAAGACCGTTTTGGCTTAGGTTTCAGGCCAGATGCCAGACAGAGGAGAAAAG
Organism: Gossypium sturtianum; assembly: GCA_025698515.1. Classification (NCBI taxonomy): domain Eukaryota; kingdom Viridiplantae; phylum Streptophyta; class Magnoliopsida; order Malvales; family Malvaceae; genus Gossypium; species Gossypium sturtianum. The sequence continues at coordinate 136,434,749 of CM046950.1, read as the reverse complement.
AAATAGAGAAAAAGCAGGAAAGAATGAGAGTACGGTTGAATGGGGAAAAAGTCAAGTGGGAATCGATGACATTCCCCCACATATCCCAGACCTTTGTATCTGGTGGAATAATTCACCCTGAGAGAGGGTTATTGGAAAGTCCTCACGTCAATGCCATACATGAGGAGGGAATTGAACAAAGAAACCTGTGGGGCATTTGCCCTTATGAACCTGGAAGCGTTTTGAACAATTGGACTGTAGAGGAACTTCCTGTAGTTTTTAGAGATTATACAGAGTCCCTAGATATCAATGATATGAGCAATGATACTACAGATCTAGAAGTCCATTTTGAGCAAGACATGTGTTTAGAGGAATCTCAGGATTTTGAAGGTGACAGAGATTGCGACCTATCTCCAGATTTGTTAAGAATGGTAAAGCAAGAAGAGAAACAAATTTTACCCCATGAAGAGGAGGTAGAGAACATAGCTTTAGATGAAGGAAAGGTTGTGAAAATTGGAACGCGCATAGCCGAGGAGACGAAACAAGACCTTGTTGAGTTGCTACGGGAATTCAAGGACGTCTTTGCATGGTCATACCAAGATATGCCTGGTCTAAGTACTGATATTACAGTACATCTCCTTCCCATAAGAGAAGAGTGCAAACCAGTTCAGCAAAAGCTACGAAGGATGAGGCCTGATGTGATGTTGAAAATAAAAGAGGAAGTCAAGAAACAGTTTGATGCTGGTTTTCTACAAGTGGTCAAATACTCAGAGTGGGTTGCCAACATTGTTCTTTTCCCTAAGAAAGATGGAAAGGTTCGGATGTGAGTAGACTATAGGGACTTAAATAAGGCCAGCCCAAAGGACAATTTCCCTTTGCCTCATATTGATACATTGGTGGATAATACGACAGGATATTCATTGTTTTCCTTCATGGATGGCTTTTCAGGATACAATCAGATCAAGATGCACCCTGAGGATATGGAGAAAAAACTACCTTCATAACATTGTGGGGTACCTTTTGTTATAAGGTAATGCCATTCGGACTAAAGAATGCTGGGGCAACATATCAAAGGGCTATGGTAACATTGTTCCACGACATGATGCACAAAGAGATAGAAGTATATGTTTATGATATGATTGCCAAATCTCGAACAGAAAAGGAACACCTTGAGGTTTTGAAGAAATTATTTTTGAGGTTGAGAAAATTTCAATTGAAGCTCAACCCGACAAAGTGTACTTTTAGAGCTCGGTCAGGGAAATTACTGGGTTTTGTGGTCAGCAAGAGAGGAATCGAAGTTGACTCAAACAAGGTCAAAGCAATACAATAATTACCTCCACCATGCACTCAAAAGGAAGTTCGAGGTTTTCTTGGAAGATTAAATTACATTGCTCGGTTTATTTCATAATTAATTGAGAAATGTGACCCCATATTTCATCTTCTCAAGAAACACAACCAAGGTGTATGGGACGATGAGTGCCAGAAAGCTTTTGACAAAGTCAAACAATATCTGTCGAACGCCCCAATACTGTCTCCGCCTAATCCAGATAGACCATTTATACTGTATTTGTCAGTATTCAATAACTCCATGGGATGTGTGCTTGGTCAACACGATGAGTCAGGAAGGAAAGAAAAGGCAATATACTATCTCAGTAAAAAGTTCACTGAATGTGAAATGAGATATTCGTCAATTGAAAAATTGTGTTGCGCCTTGATTTGGACAACTCGGAGATTGAGGTAGTATATGTTATATCATACAACCTGGTTGATTTCGAAGCTTGATCCACTAAAGTATATGATGGAGTCAACTGCTTTGAATGGAAGGATGGCAAGGTGGCAGATTTTGCTGTCTGAATTCGATATAGTCTATGTGAACCAAAAGGCTATAAAAGGAAGCGCAGTAGCAGAATCTCTGGCTAGCAGAGCTTTAGAGGATTATAAACCTTTGAGTTTTGATTTCCCCAATGAAGAGTTGATGTATGTGGCAAACACTGAAGAATGTCTATGGAAGCTGAATTTTGATGGAGCGTCAAATGCTGTGGGAAATGGAATTGGGGCAATCCTGGTATCCCCTAGTGGTGATTATTATCCATTTACATGCAGATTGGATTTTGATTGCACAAATAACATGGCGGAATATGAAGCATGCATCACGGGAATTCGAGCAGCTGTTGAGCGTAAGATCAGAGTGCTAGAAGTATATGGAGATTCTGCCTCAGTAATCTACCAACTTAAAGGAGAACGGGAGACAAGAGATCCCAAGCTAAGTGATTACCGAAAAAATAGTTCTGAGATTGATTGAGGAGTTCGATGAAATTACTTTTAATTATCTCCCACGTGATGAAAACCAGATGGCGGATGCTTTGGCAACCTTGGCTTCTATGATCAAAGTAAATAGACCAGAGGATATGAGGCCTATTCAGATGAGTATTTTTGAAGTTCCAGCTCATTGTTATAATGTGGAAGAAGAGGAAAGAGATGATCACCCTTGGTATCATAATGTATTGCGATATGTAAAGAATCGTGAATACCCGGAGCATGCAACTGAGAATGAGAAAAGGGCATTAAGAAGATTGGCCTCTGACTATGTTTTAGACGAGGATATCTTGTATAAAAAGAGAAAAGATCAAGTATTATTGAGATGCATTGATGCTGTTGAAGCTAGGAAAATCCTAGAAGAAGTTCATGAGGGCGTTTGTGGGACACACGCTAATGGATTCACAATGGCCAGACAGATAATGAGATTTGGATATTATTGGTCCACCATGGAAGGTGATTGTATCAACTATGCCAAGAGATGTCATAAATGCAAGATTTACGGAGACAAAATTCATGTGCCTCCGTCACCTTTGCACGTTACGACTTCCCCATGGCCTTTTTCCATGCGGGGCATGGATGTTATTGGACCAATCTCACCGAAAGCTTCTAATGGGCATCCATTCATCTTTGTGGTTATTGACTACTTCACGAAATGGGTAGAAGCTGCTTCATACGCTAGTGTTACCAAGTCAGCAGTTAGTCGATTCTTGAAGAAAGAGATCATTTGTCGATATGGGATGCTCGAGAGGATCATATCATACAATGCACTGAACTTGAACAACAGCACGATAGCAGAGATTTGTAGTCAATTTGGGATTAAACACCACAACTCGTCTCCCTATCGTCCAAAAATGAATGGGGCAGTGGAAGCGGCCAACAAAAATATCAAGAAGATAGTAGGGAAGATGACTGAGACTTATAAGGATTGGCATGAGAAACTACCATTTGCACTCTATGCTTATCGGACGTCCGTCAGAACCTCTACTGGGGCAACGCCTTTCTCGTTAGTCTATGGGATGGAGGTTGTTCTACCTATTGAAGTGGAAATACCTTCTCTTTGAGTTTTGTCAAAATTAAGCTGGATGAAGCTGAATGGATTCAAGCTTGGTATGATCAGTTGAACTTAATTGAAGAAAAGAGGCTAAGGGCTATTCGTCACAGTCAGATGTACCAAAAACGAATAATGCGAGCCTACGATAAAAAAGTTTGCCCAACAGAGTTTCATGAAGGGGACCTTGTACTGAAAAAGATTCTTCCCATACAAAAGGATTTCAGAGGAAAATGGATGTCGAATTGGGAAGGACCATATGTGGTGAAGAAAGCTTTCTCTGGAGGTGCACTGATTTTGACCGAAATGGATGGAAAAAGCTTACCCAATCCTGTAAACTTGGACTTAGTCAAAAAGTATTTTGCTTGAAAAGGAGAAGAGGCCAAAGTGAAAACCCGCAAAGGGCGCTTTGAGACTTCTAAAAAAAAAGGGAGAGAGCCAAGGTGAAAACCATAAAGGGCGCTTGAGACCAAAGGGGTTTTGAGTTGAAAACCCAAAAGGGCAACTCAAATTACGAATGAACACGCAGCCCTCTTGCTATACTTGAATCAACAAGAAATGAAGTATGTTGCATATTGGGGCATCAACAAAGTACTTTGGGTCTTCTAAACACATGTAAAGCACAAAACAGTCTTTGTGGAGTTTGTATATAGAAGCCCAATCTGCGATATCTAGGGTATCTGATCTTTGTCCTATTCATTTTACTATCTTTGGATTCTTTTTCTTCTCAAAGATATATTCCCAGTTAATTTTCTTTATATTTTTGATAATTTATTTAACTCTCTTTGAGATCAATTTATTTGTTACTCATAAGCATGTTGCATTGAAATAATGATTGATGAACTAATAATTTCATAGAAGAAGTTCTACATATTACTTTGGAAATTTCTAGATAAAACAAGGAACTGAAACATGATAATTGTTTAGAATTTCCAGGTGCATAGATTGGAAATATTTGAGAAAGAAGAGTCTGGATAGAGACTATTTCTCTGAATTCTTTGTCCAAATGATAATTGGACAAAATAATGAGTTTATGTGACGAAAGTAAGTGATGTCATCAGGTCATAACATTCGGGGAATGACGTGACAAACTAAGTTGATGAAAAATTCAGAACTCCTGAATCGCTGTGGAATGGATTGAATTTGAAATAAATCCTATACCCTGAAATTGTAGTAGGGACGGATTGAAAAAGTTTCAATTCCTATCGTGGTAGGATGGTACAAGTCTTGTGTCATCAAGTTTCAAGCGGAGTTGACTCTGAAATTACAGCGGGGCAAGCTTGTTGAGCAGAATATGATTGGTGCTCCGAGAGGAACAAGGATGAAGAACAAATGAGTGATAACACCTAGAGTAGGAATCATATATAAATCTCATTAGGAGCATTTGATTCATTCCGATCATTGCATCCTAACCCTTAAATGTTAAAAAAGGAATCATTTTCATGACATGTTGCATTTTTGTCACTCATAACACATGTAGCTAGAAGCATTTGATTCATTCTGATCATAGCATCTTGGTCATGTGACATAAACATATGGAACCGAGTCTACATGACATGTCCCTCAGTGGACAGTGTAGTAATATTGGTGAATTTGCAAATCTTATCTCCCTCAGCAGTAGTGGAGCAGATCAAATTTGGCGAATCTTATCTTCCCGAGGTAGCAGGGGAGCAGATTCAAGTCACCAACTTTATCTCCCTGAGGTAGCAAGGGAGCAGGTTGAAGCTTGCAGTCTTATCTTCTTGAGGTAGCAAGGAAGCAGACTGAAGATTGTAGATCTTATCTCCCTAAGAAGTAGTGGAGCAGATCAAATTTGGTAAATCTTATCTTCCCGAGGTAGCAGGGGAGCAGATTCAAGTCACCAATTTTATCTTCCTGAGGTAGCAAGGGAGCAGGTTGAAGCTTGCAGTTTTATCTTCCTGAGGTAGCAAGGAAGCAGACTGAAGATTGTAGATCTTATCTCCCTAAGCAGTAGTGGAGCAGATCAAATTTGGCGAATCTTATCTTCCCGAGGTAGCAGGGGAGCAGATTCAAGTCACCAACTTTATCTCCCTGAGGTAGCAAGGGAGCATGTTGAAGCTTGTAGTCTTATCTTCCTGAGGTAGCAAGGAAGCATACTAAAGATTGTAGATTTTGTCTCCCTGAAGTTACAGTGGAGCAAATTGAAAACGGTGAATCTTATCTCCCCGAGGTAGCAGAGGAGCAAATTTTAGCCACTAGTCTTATCTCCCTGAGGTAGCAAGGGAGCAGGCTGAATATTGTAGTCTTATCTTCCTGAGGTAGCAAGGAAGTAGACTAAAGATTGTAGATTTTGTCTCCCTGAAGTTGCAATGGAGCAAATCAAAGACGGTGAATCTTATCTTCCCAAGGTAGCAGGGAAGCATATTTTAGCCACCAGCCTAATCTCCCTAAGGTAGCAAGGAAGCAGGCTGAATATTATAGTCTTATCTCCCTGAAGTTGCAGCGGAGTAGACTGAATACAGTAGATCTCATCTTCCTGAAGTTGCAGTGAAGCAAATCAAAAACATCAGATCTTGTCTCCCTGAGTTTGCAGTGGAGCAGATTAAAAGATAGTGGATACTGCTTTCTTGAAGTTGCAGTGAAGCAGATTGAAGCTATCAGACTTATTGAAATCAATATGAAGTTCCAATACCGTTGAAGTTGCAGTGGAGAAGACGAAGACCAAGAATTCGAGGCTCGGCTAAGACCGGGCAAAATTGGTACATTTATAGTCTTTGCTCCATTCTCGTTTCATGACAATGAGCAAAGAGGGGTAGCTGTAGTCGGCCCATTTTGCCCAGGCCCGTGAAAACAAGAATAAAAATAAAAAATAATAAAATACCAAATGTCCAATTATAGTCCAGTACAAGTCCCATTACAGTCAGTGGCCCAAAACCATTAATCCCATTACATCATTAGCCCAATACTAACCCACTACCCGAATGGACCCAAACTAATGCCCAAAACCACTTACACCTGTGATGGACCCATCCTTTACAACCAAAACCCAAACCCAATTGGCCCAAATAAACCTAATCAGATCCAAACCAATACAACCCAAGAGGGCCCAAACACTAAGCAGAATCAGCAGAAACCTAGGGTTTCTGAAAAACCCCAAGCGCCGCAAGAGCCAACACGCACCCAGTAAGCAGCCAGGCACGAGTGCTCTCTCACACACGCATTCAACAGCACAAATAGGGCTCCGACGCGAGATCCTCGCTTTGACTCGCACAAAAAAAGGAAGGAACAAAGAAAAATATATGGCAAAACAAAGGGCAATTTTTATATTCCTTTTTTGTTTTTATTTCGAGGGCTATAAAAGCCCTACAAAAATCTGTAAAACGATATATACAGACATAATATACATAAAAAATACGAAATAAAAGCGAAAGTAAACATTCGAAAAACAGAGGTGATTCTCGACAACAATTTTATTTTTTTATTTTTTTGTTTCGTTCTATTCGGATAAATGTAAAGAGGAAAGGATTACCTTTCGATTCGCGTTTAAAAAGCGAAGTCGTTGGCCTCTGACCGCCATATACGGTGGTGCGTACGGTGGCGCGTACGACGGCTCTCCATCAGAATCCTGGCCGAAGGCCAAAGGGCAGAGAGGGTTTTTTAACACTCAGTTTTTTTTTTTTTGAAATGGATTAAGAATGATTTTTCAACAAAATTTTTAGCTTATATAAGCTATCAATACGACGTCGTTTTGGGGGTCCCCTTTTAAGGCCAAAATGACGTCGTTCAGGGAGGATCCGCGCGTTGACCCGAAAACCCGGGGAGGATCCGCGTGTTTTTGTTAAAAGGGCTAATTGCCTCTTTGGTCCTTCCGCTATTTTAGTATTTTTAATTCAGTCCAATTTGAATTTCAATTTTTATTAAATTAGCCCTAAAATTTATATTTTGTTTCAATTGAGTCCTCGGGCTGCTTAAAGGTTAAAATCAGAACGACATCGTTTTAGAAAGAAAGCATAATTGCCCAATAAGTCCTTGTGGTTTAACGCGCATTTTGATTTGGTCCCTTCACATTTTATTTAATCCCAATTTCTTTATTATTTTTTTTAAAACCTTTTTATTTTATTTTTAAATTATTTTAACATTATACTGTTTTATCATATTAAAAATTCTATATTATTTTTACTATTTATATATTAATTTATTTATAGTATAAAGTTTTTGAGTATCGTTTTTCTTAAATACATGTTATTTTTATAAATATTAAATTATTACTATTTATTATTTTATTTAGTTTAATTATTTATATATTATATATTATTTTATAATTTGTATATTAGTTATTATATTATACATTTTTCTTAATTTGTATATTATATAGTATTATATTATATCATATATTATTTTTAAAATTTTATTTTGTATAAAATATATTTATATTATATGACATATTTTATTTATATTGTTTATTACATATGTAATTTTTATAATTAGTGTATTCTATATATGTTTTTATTTAAAATTATTATATATTATTTACTAATTATTTTTATCATGTATTAAATCGTTAAATTATGTATTTGTTATAAATATTCTTATTCTTTTATATACTTTAAATTTTTTTATTCATTTAAAATATTGTATATATATATATATGTATAAAATCGTTTTATAAATCGTCATATTTTTTTTGCCATAATATTCATTCAATGTTTAAATATATCATTCCCTTTTCGTTTGATTTTGTTATTTCATGAAGATCTTAATTATTGCTACTTATTTATTCCATGTTTATTTATTTATGTCCTTTTAATCGTTTGTTATTGCTTAACATAATTCTTTATTTATTTATTCATGTTATATTATTCTTTAATTATTTATTGTTAATATAATTTGTATTTATGTTGAATTGCTATTAAGTATGTATGTTATAATATCTTATTCAAATTATTATTTTATAAAAACATATTTTGATAAATTGACGCATTTTATTTAAAGACTTTTTAAAATATAGCGATATGTGATATTTGGGGACTTCGAGAGAAATTATACCCTAACTTACTGGGTTTTAATTTTTCTCGTGGAACTTAAATTATCAAGTATCCTTTTTTAAAACTTACAAACTTCAATTTAAAACTTATTCTCGGGAATTCAAAACGTTGTATCCTAACTTACTGGATATGATGTTTTGTGTCTCGAGATAAGAATTTTCTAAATAAAGGTGAGCTTAGTTTCAAAGCCATGAGATTTTATATCCTAACTTACTGGGTATAACATTTTATTTCTTTGAGATAGGTAAGTCTCGGTTTTCTTTCTAATAAAAGGATCATATTTTAAAATTTTTCAAATTTTCAACATTAGGACATGGTTTTATCGACCAGGTACCAATTTTTGGGCGCTATGAGGGTGCTAACCCTTCCTCATACGTAACCGACTCTTGAACCCGTTTTCTTGTATTTCGTGGACCAAAATCAATGTTTTTAAATAAAATGTTTTACAAGGTGATCCAATCACACCTAAGTAAAAAGGGATTGGTGGCGACTCCCGTTTTGTTTTTTTTTTAAAGTCGACCCGCCGTTTTTTCAAAATTTAAAAATGGTTTCAACAGTATGGATTCCCCAATTAGATTTGACTCTAATCTGGAAGATTTATGTCATCCTATTTCTAGGATTGCATGCAACTCCACTAAATTACGCAAGATCTACTCTTAAACAGGGTCTATTCAACCTTTGATGTAAGCACATCGAACATGGATTAATAATCTCAAAATATTTAACCAAGAATTAAGCACACATAATTGAGAACAAGAAACTAAGTCTTAATTGGGTAAAATAAAAAATTAAACGACAGAATCCATCATAGGGTCCATCTTCTTAGGTATTTAGAAAATTTGTTCATGCTTGAAAATAGAAACATCCAAGATATAATATAACCAAAAGAAACAAAGAAGCTCATGATAATTTCCAAAGAAATCAACTAGGAATCTTCAATCTTAACAAAAATATGCTTCAAAGTTGGCTTCAATGATGTTTTTCGAGTTGTTTTCTTGAATATTTTATGATGGCTCCCTTTTATCTTCTTATTTTTGTCATATATACGTCTTAGAATGCTTGAAAAACCAAAAAATCACGATTTTACAAAGTTCAGTGCAAAATCCCGTGAAACCGACACGGCCTACCACACGCCCGTGTGGGTCACACTTGTTGAATCTTCCTGAAGTGTAGTATTTTCGTCAATACACACTTTTTGTAACACCCATAACCCGTATCCATAGTCAAAATAGGGTTATAGAGCATTACCATAAAATCATAACTTTAAAACATACATTTAGTACCTCAATATAAACATGGCATAAATCATTCATCTAAATGCATACCATCCCTTATTCAAGCCTTTGAGGCCTTAAAAACACTTTAGAAACAATTCGGGACTAAATTGAATCATTCAGAAAGTTCAAAAAAAGTTAGAAAATTTGAACTGCAGGGGTCACATGGTCGTGTGACTCACACAGCTGAGACACATGCCCGTGTCTCAGACCATGTAGCATTTGAAATAGGAACACACGGCCGTGTCCCAGCTCGTGTCTGTACATGTGTAACTTTTAAAGTTGGGTCACACGACCAATCCACACACGCCCGTGTGCCAAGCCGTGTAACTCTCGAAATAGCCTCACACGCCCGTGTGCTAGGCTGTGTAACTGCCTGACTTACAAACTGTAAAACCTACAGGGGACACACGACCGTGTCGCATGGTCGTGTGTCATACACGGCTGAGTCACAAGCCCATGTCTCAGGCCGTGCGAACATGAAATTGACCAAATTCAAGCCATTTCCATCACCATTACAAGCATGTACCTACAAGCTGTAAGGCCCCATAATTCTTATTTCTTCTTTTGTGAAAATGTGACAAATGTGTATCTGCTTCAGTGGTTAAGTGTTCTAGGTGTGTGTGTGAGGTCTTGAGTTCAAGCCTTGTATTTGGTAAATTTTGGAATTTTTTTGACTTAAGCCTTTTACTTCCTTAGTGGGCTTATATTGAATAAATTGTAAAACCATAGCAAAATGAGCCTGCTGGTTTGAGTGGTAAGGGAGTCTGTGTGTTGTGTGGAGGTCCTGTGTTCGAATCCCTATGCGAGCGAGGGAGTTTATTTTTGCTCTACTGACTGAAAGAGTTTCAATTACATTGAAAGACTGAGAGTGGGTGGTTAGGATGTGATTTAGTGGGGAGTTATCAGAATATCTCAAAAACCATTACTGTTTCTCTCTCCCCAAGAACCTGACGCTAGTGCTCTGTCTTTCTGCCATTTTTTTCTTTTCTCCCATTTCCTGCATTTCTGCCTCCTTACTGTTTGTAAGCATATTGCTATTCTTCGGTATTTTGACGTGTTGTGCGTTTCTGGTAAGTAGGGTAGGTGTGATTTCTACTTTGTGTTGTTGAATCGCTGTTTAAAGGGGGTCCGTTTGATGATTAGGAGTTGATCAAGAGGCTGAAGGTCTTCAATCGATGTTCTGAGTGTGCGAAGTTTTTGTTACTCATTCAAAGGTAAGAACTTTGTTGGATAAAAAGGTTTTTATTCTGATGTAGTTAAGGTTAGTGACAATTTAAGAGTCTAATCTGGTGGTTTATTGGTCCATTTTAGGTGCTGTGTGACTTGGGAATAGTTTCTCGTCAAACCGATAACAAGTGTGTACCCGAATCGCAAAAAATTAAGGTTCGAAAAAAGTTAAAAAATGAATCTGTCGATGCCACACAGGTGTGTGGTCACTCGTATGGTAGGCCGTTTGTAGTGACACGGCCGTGTGATCGATGAAGGTCAGGCCGTGTGCAAGACACGACCGTGTGGTGGCCAGAGTGTGGCCGTGTGAGCCACACGGGCTAGGCCAGATTGGGCGTGTGGGCCCATAGGGCGCACCACACGGCCGTGTGATAACTGGGCCAGGCCGTGTCATCCACACGAGCTAGGCTAATCTAGACGTGTGGGCCACACGGGTGTGTGGGCCCACACGGGCATGTGGGCCCATTATATTGAAATTTTTTGTAGGGTCGCACATGTCTTCCTAATCGACTGTGGACCTACTGAGGGGTTGGTAAAGGCTACTACACCCTAAAACTATGTGTTCTGTTAGACTGATGTACTATTCTGAGCTTGTCTATGCCATGCATATCTGCTATCTGTTTATATACGCATGTTAAGCATGTACTATCTGTAATATCGTATGTATGTTCTGTTTCTGTTACTATTTTTGGGGTGGGATTGTTATAATGGAGGAAGTGTTCAAAAGTCGAGTTTACTCATTATCCGTAGCATGGCTGCATTACATCTGTTATGTGCCGTATCGGTACAATATGGTGTGTATGGTTGGGTGGGTGTTTTAAACCCCACATGGTGTGTAGGGATGGTCGGAGATGGTGTGTAGAGGATGGGGGTAGGATTCTGATATCTGATTTGCATATCTGTATCAGCATCTGAAATGGGCTTTGGCCCGAATTTGTATCTGTATCTGACAGGGGCCCAGGCTTGAATCTAAATTTGTCTGATTTGTGATACTCTGTATGTGTGTGCATGCTTAATTCTGTGGGGTTACACACTGAGTTTATGTAAACTCACCCTTTTCTGTTTATTCTGTACAGGTAATCCTCAGAGTTTGGCAGATCGGTGCAGCGGAGGACTCGACAGTGACCACCTTTTCCCGATCACTGCTTAAGTTTTCGAATTATGGTTTTATTTTATATTTTGGATATATTTTGAGAGTTTGTATTTTCTGGGGCTCTGAACTATTTCAAACTGTTTGGGCTTTTGGATTTAACTTATTTAGTTGTTGATAGTTTTCCTAAGCATCCGCTAAATTGAATATATGTATGAAAGTAAATGAAAGCAATATAAGTTTAAGGTTTTTATTGAGTTAGCTCCGTGTTTGAAAACCCTTTCATGTGACATCGCCAGATTCGACCATAACATCTAGGCCGGGTTTGGTATGTTACATTTAGTGGTATCAGAGCCAAGTTCCAAAACTCGATGGTGGATTTTGGGTTCCAAAATATGTTTTAAAGAATTGGTTTACAAATGGTTTAAAATATTCTGATTTAGAATGTGGTACACCGAGTCTCCGGCACCGATCCTATAAGTATTTCTTATTTCTGATAAAAACTTTGAAAACATTGTTGATAGTCTACTTGAAAACACTATAGTTAGTACACTCTGAAACTGTAGAAAAACTGTAGAAAAACTAAAACTTTCGAAAACAACTCTGAACTTCTGATACTTTATGCATAAAACATCTGTTAATAAATATCGAAATTGATGCATAAAATTGTTAATGTAGACAAAACTTCTAAGTCACAATGAGCACACGATGTATCCATAGACATGGTATTCGAGGCCGAGGTAGAGGCCGTAGGGGGCCTCGAGCTGAGTCCTCATCTTTGGGTACTATGCTGAATCTGGACACTAGTGAGACACCTGTGTCACCTGCTATTGAGACTGGGTCTCAGAGTCGTTCGGCTGGGGACGACACACTGTCCCAAGCCATGCTGAGGATATTTTAGAGGGTCGCTGGACCAAATTCTAGATCTGGGGGCCGAGGGTCGATAACTCAGCGACTCCGGTCTAATGGAGCTGAGTTATTTAGGGGTGTCACAGGAGTTGCCCCTAATGTGGCTGAGTACTGGTTGGAGGCCACTGAGAGAATTAAGGATGACTTGGATTGTACCCCTAAGAAAAAATTAAAGGGTGTAGTCTCCTTGCTTCGCGATGAGGCTTATCAGTGGTGGTTGACGGTTAAGGAGGGCACTCAGCCTGATCGTCTGAATTGGGAATTCTTTAAGACCACATCTTAAAGCAAGTATGTGGGAGCTAGTTACGTCGATGCTCCCAGGTGTGAGTTTCTAAACCTCACGCAAGGTGACCAATTTGTGGCCAAGTATGAGGCTGAGCCACTATGCTTGAGGTATGGTGGCACCGGAGTATGAGAGATGTGTTAGGTTTGAGGAAGGCCTAAGGGATAATCTGAGGGTTCTGATAGCTCCGCAGAGGGAGCATGAGTTCGCGATTCTGGTAGAGAAGGTAAATATTGCTGAGGATGTTAAGCGTGCGGAGCGCCAGAACAGAGACCGTGAGAGAGGTAAGAACAAGAGGGATTCAGAGCCCTCGAGTTCTGTGCAAAGGCCTAAGAAAAAGGCCAGATCTGAGGGGCCAGTTAGAGTGGGGACTCCCGCTGCTTTGGCTGGGTTTCAGCCTTGTGGTGATTGTGGTAGGCGCCATCCGGGCAAGTGTTGGAGGAGGGTTAGGGCCTGTCTGAGATGTGGATCTTTAGAGCACCGTATCAGAGACTATCCACAGTGGGCAGATCAGACGCAGGCTCCGGGTTTTGTGCATCCTTAGAGGGCAGTTCAGCAGCCACCTAAGGGTCGTGGTCAGGCCAGGGGTGGTAATGGTATGGGCCGAGGCCAGAGAGCACCGGGCAGATGTGCTGGTCAGACAGAGGCGAGACAGCTTGCTTTGGTTTATGCTACACATTGCCAAGAGGATAGAGATGCTCCTGACATCATCGTCGGTACGTTCTTTATATTTGATGCACCTTACATTTCTCTGATAGACATAGGATCTACTCATTCCTATATAGCCAGTTCAGTTTCTAAAAACTTGGGGATTACGGTTGAGAGCACTACGAGTGAGGAAACTGTACTGAGTTTGTTGGGGCAATCAGTTCGGGTTAGTAAACTCTATAGGGATGTACCCTTAGTGGTGCAAGGAACTGTTTTTCTGGCAGATCTGATGGAGTTCTGTTTGGGGAGTTTGATATAATTCTGGGAATGGACTGGTTGGTCAAGCACCGAGTTAGTCTAGATTGTACGACTAAGAGGGTTGTTCTGAGAACTAAGGAAGATGAAGAGGTGGTTGTAATCGAAGAGCGTCGGGATTATCTGTCGCATGTGATCTTTGCACTGGTAGCTGAGAAACTGGTCCGAAAAGGGTGCGAGGTGTATTTGGCTTACGTCAGTACTACTGCTTCTGGGAAATCTTCGATTGGGGATATCAAAACTGTGAGGGATTTTTCAGATGTTTTTCCTAAGGAGTTACCGAGATTGCCTCCGAACCGAGAGGTTGAGTTTGGGATCGAGCTTCTTCTGGGTATGGCTCCGGTGTCCATCTCTCCCTACCGTATGGCACCAAATGAGCTTACAGAGCTTAAGGCTCAACTGCAAGAGTTGTTGGACCGTGGTTTCATTCAGCCCAGTGTGTCTCCGTGGGGAGCACCAGTTCTGTTCGTTAAGAAGAAGGATGGGACGATGAGGATGTGCATCGATTACCGGCAGTTGAACAAGTTGACTGTGAAGAATAAGTATCCACTTTCGAGGATCGATGAATTATTTGATCAGTTTCGAGGGGCTTCAGTGTTCTCTAAGATAGATATTCGTTCTGGGTATCATCAGTTGAGGGTTAAGGAGGATGATGTACATAAGACTACATTTAGAACTCGGTATGGGTATTACGAGTTCCTAGTTATGCCTTTCGGGTTGACGAATGCACCGGCCGTATTCATGGATTTGATGAACTGAGTGTTTTAACCCTATCTAGATTAGTTCGTCATGGTCTTCATCGACGACATTCTGGTTTACCCTAAGACTGAGGAGGAGCGTGATTAGCATCTTAGTGTAGTGCTTCAGATTCTGCGTGAGAAGTAACTTTACGCGAAGTTAAGCAAGTGTGAGTTCTAGCTTCATGAAGTAACTTTTCTGGGGCATGTGATATCTGCTGAGGGGATTCGTGTTGATTCTCGAAAGATTGAGGTTGTGCTGGACTGGAAACAACCTAAGAACGTATCTGAGATCCGTAGCTTCCTAGTTTGGCGGGATATTATCATCGTTTTGTCGAGGGGTTCTCTTTGATTGCACCTCCTCTTACTAAGCTTCTACGTAAGGGCGTCATTTTTGTCTGGACTGATGCACAGTAAGAGAGCTTTGAGAAGCTCAAGTCTGTTCTGACTCAGGCTCCTGTTCTGATACAGCCTGAATCTAGAAAGGAGTTTGTGGTATACAGTGATGCGTCGCATGTCTGTTTGGGATGTGTTCTGATGCAGAATGGTAAGGATGTGGCTTATGCGTCCCATCAGCTTAAGACACACGAAGGGAACTATCCGACGCAAAATCTCAAGTTGGCCGCTGTGGTCTTTACACTGAAAATTTAGAGGCACTATCTGTGTGGTGAGAGGTGTATTATCTACACCGATCATAAAAGCCTCAAGTATCTCCTTACTTAGAAGGAGTTGAATCTTAGGTAGCGTCGATGGATTGAGCTACTTAAGGATTATAATTGCACCATCGAGTATCATCCTGATAAGGCCAATGTGGTGGCCGACGCTCTAAGCCGAAGAGCGATGTCTGATTTGAGGGCGATGTTTGCTTGCCTTAGTCTGTTTGACGATAGGAGTCTGTTAGCCGAGTTGTAGGTTAAGCAGACTTGGATTGAGTAGATCCGAGATAAACAGCTAGTGGATGAGACTCTGGGTGGACGGTTCCGCTAGGTAGAGAGTGGTACTACTTTTGAATTTGGGTTGAACAATGATGGTGTGTTATGTTTTCGAGGACAGATGTGTGTGCCGAATGATTCTGATCTGAGGCAGTCTATTCTGTGGGAGGCACATAATATCCCTTATGCTATGCATCCCGGCGGTAATAAGATGTATCGCGACCTTCATGAGTTATACTAGTGGCCGGGTTTGAAGCATGAGGTTATTGACTTTGTGGCTTGATGTCTGACGTGCCAGCAAGTTAAGGCTGAGCACCAGTTGCCTTCAGGTTTATTGCAGCCAGTCAAGGTTCCCTTATGGAAATGGGAACGAGTGGCTATAGATTTCGTTAGTGGGTAGCCCTTGACACTGACTAAGAAGGATTCTGTTTGGGTCATCGTGGATCGATTGACCAAATCTGCTCACTTCATTCGGGTTCAAACTGATTATTCTCTACAGAAGCTAGCAAAGTTTTATATTTTCGAGATAGTTAGACTGCATGGGGTACCTGTGTCGATTATTTCTGACAGAGATCCTCGGTTTACATCTCGGTTCTGAAAGAAGTTACATGTAGCTTTGGGGTCGAGATTGGACTTCAGTACTGCATTCCATCCTCAGACCGATGGTCTATCCGAGAGGGTGATTCAGATACTGGAAGATATGCTTTGGAGTTGCGTGATTGACTTCCGAGGTAGTCGGGAGGATTATCTACCTCTAGCTGAGTTCCCCTACAACAACAGTTTCCAAGCTAGTATTCAGATGACACCTTACGAGGCTCTGTATGGTCGTAAGTGTCGTACTCCTTTGTGTTGGACTGAGTTGGGCGAATGACGAGTTTTGGTGACTGAGGATAAGGTTCGACTGATTTGGGATCGTCTGAAGGCTGCTTCTGATAGGCAGAAGTCTTATGCGGATCTGAAGAGGCATGATATTGAGTATTCTGTGGGGGGCTTCGTTTTTCTCAAGGTTTCTCCATGGAAGAAAGTTCTGAGATTCGGTCGCAAGGGCAAGTTGAGCCCTAAGTTCATCGGGCCGTATCAGATTCTGAAACGTGTAGGACCAGTTGCTTATCAGTTGGAGCTACCTCTAGAGTTAGACCGGATCCACAATGTGTTTCACGTCTTGATGCTAAGGCGATACCAGTCTGATCCGTCTCATGTTGTATCTGTTGAGGAGATCGAGGTTAGGCAGGACTTGACCTTTGAGGAGGAGCCGGTTCAGATCCTAGATTGAGATGTTAAGGTTCTGAGGAGGAAGTCCATTCCATTAGTGAAGGTTCTGTGGCAAAATCATGGTATTGAGGAGGCCACGTGAGAACTTGAGGACCTGATGCATCAGCAGCATCCTCATCTATTCTGATCAGGTAAATTTCGAGGTTGAAATTTCTTTTAGGGGATAGAGTTGTAACGCCTCAAAATTCTTATTTCTGCTTTTGTGAAAATGTGACAAATGTGTATTTGCTTCAGTGGTTAAGTGTTCTGGGTGTGTGTGAGAGGTCTTGAGTTCAAGCCTTGTATTTGGTAAATTTTGGAATTTTTTTGACTTAAGCCTTTTACTTGCTCAGTGGGCTTATATTGAATTAATTGTAAAACCATAGCAGAATGAGCCTGCTGATTCGAGTGGTAAGGGAGTCTGTGTGTTGTGTGGAGGTCCTGTGTTCGAATCCTTGTGCGAGCGAGGGAGTTTATTTTTGCTCTACTGACTGAAAGAGTTTTGATTGCATTGAAAGACTGAGAGTGGGTGGTTAGGATGTGATTTAGTGGGGAGTTATCAGAATATCTCAAAAACCAATACTATTTCTCTCTCCCTAAGAACCTGACACCAGTGCTCTGTCTTTTTGCCATTTTTTTTCTTTTATCCCCTTTCCTGCATTTCTGCCTCCTTACTGTCTGTTAGCATATTGCTATTCTTCGGTATTTCAACGTGTTGTGCGTTTCTGGTAAGTAGGGTAGGTGTGATTTCTATTTTGTGTTGTTGAATCGTTGTTTAAAGGGGGTTCATTTGATGATTAGGAGTTGATCAAGAGGCTGAAGGTCTTCAATCGATGTTCTAAGTGTGCAAAGTTTCTGTTACTCATTCGAAGGTAAGAACTTTGTTGGATAAAAAGGTTGTTATTCCGATGTAGTTTGGGTTAGTGACAATTTAAGAGTCTAATCTAGTGGTTTATTGGTCCATTTTAGGTGCTGTGTGACTCGGGAGTGGTTTCGCGTCAAATCGATAACAGGTGTGTACCCAAATCACAAAAAAAATGAGGTTCGACAAAAGCCAAAAACGAATCTGTCGACGCCACACATGCGTGTGGTCACCCGTGTGGTAGGCCGTGTGCGATGACACGGCTGTGTGATTGATAAAGTTCAGGCCCTGCGCAAGACACGGCCGTGTGATGGCTAGAGTGCGGCCGTGTGAGCCATACGGGCTAGGCCAGATTAGGTGTGTGGGCCCACACGGGTGCGCCACACGGGCGTGTGATAACTAGGCCAGGCCGTGTCATCCAAACAGGCTAGGCCAATCTGGACGTGTGGGCCACACGTGCATGTGGGCCTATTATACTAAAATTTTTCGTAGGGTCGCACGGGTTGTCCTAATCGACTGTGGACCTACCGAGGGTCGGTAAAGGCTATTAAACCCTAAAACTATGTGTTCTGTTAGACTGATGTACTGTTCTGAGCTTGTCTATGCCATGCATATCTGCTATCTGTTTATATACGCATGTTAAGCATGTACTATCTGTAATATTGTATGTATGTTTTGTTTCTGTTACTATTTTTGGGGTGGGATTGTTATAATGGAGGAAGTGTTCTGAAAGGCAGTTTTTCCTGTTATCTAGCAGTATGCCGGCATTACATCTGTTATGTGCCACATCGGTACAATGTGGTGTGTAGGGCTGGGTGGGTGTTTTAAACCCCACATGGTGTGTAGAGGATGGTGTGTAGAGGATGGGTGTTTTAAACCCTTCCATGTGACATCGCCAGATTCGACCATAACGTCTAGGCTGGGTTTGGGGTGTTACACAAGCAATTCTCACCCATGACCAAGGCATCACAAACATACCAAGACATGCATAAAATGACCAATTGAAATGACCAAATACATTCAACCAATATGCCATATAAGGCACCTCAAAAGCAAGCATACAAACTTACCTATACACATACATATTTGACCATTTTTCAATCATAAACATTTAGTCAAATACCATTTCATAACGTACCATAGTTATGATCAATAGAACTTCCATATAAACATACCATTTTGACCATTAAAACATGCATCACAACTTAACCATAATAACACATACCAACAAGGCACCAAAAGTACCAAAAGTACATCAACCAAAATAACATATACATGCCAAACTTATCAACTAACATCAAACACAAGACCACCTATACATGCAATTATAACCTTGGCCAAAACATAAAAAAACTACCGATATAATCGGTGGATAGTGTGATAGATCTCCGACGAGCTTCAAAACCGATTGATCTTCCGTTTATCTATAAAACATAGGAAGTAAAACTAAGTAAGCATATAATGCTTAGTAAGTTCGTAAAACATGAACATAACTTTCCATTTCAATGCATAACCTTAAAATTTAAACATGATACAATCTAGCCCTAAGCTTGGCACAAGCCTAAGCATCATCAACAACACATGTTAGTGCATCAACTCATAATTGACTTGAATTAACATAAGGTAAGCTAGGTATGCATGAACATAATGCTTTTGAATTCCTCATTTCCATGAACATAGATATACATTCATTGATCACTTTCATTTCATACATTTTCATAGATTCATGACATAGTTCATTTGAACACTTACCATTCCTTTCCCTTTCATGCTCGTTGAACCATTTACAATAACATCGGATACACAGGAAAGCTCACACGAAGTTTGCTAAACATATAGTCGTAACCTTTCCTTTTCCTTTACATCGTTGCTCACACAAGCTGTGAAATGGGTCTGCTCACACAAGCTGTAGGTTAGAATATAAACTACATGATGCTGCTCACACAAGCTGTAGAGTATCCGCAACAAATGTAGGACCTCAGCCATCGGTAGGACATTCAAGACCAGCACCTGAAACATGGTAACCCTAATGACATGTCATTTGTATCCTACGTATTCCTAAGGTTCAAACAGGGCTCGATAATCGTCGTAACATCGTTGGATTTCAACCATTTAATTTCATGGAAAACAATACATGAATATATATATCAGTATAACATTATCAGTATAACATTAAAACGTTATTTAATCATACAAACTTACCTCGATGACAAAGATGTAGAAACAAGATCAACTAATCTGAGGCTTTAGCTTTTCCTCGATCTGGATCTGTACAAGGTCTATCTTGATCTAAATAGGAAAATTCAATCCATTTAGTAATTATACTATTCAATTCAGTCTAAAATTTATATTTTTCAAAATTACAATTTTGCCCCTAATATTTTAACTTCTTTAAAAATTAGTCCTTAAGCTCGTAAATTGAAATTTAAGAAATTTTATCCACATTTCATGCTAGCCAAATTCATTAGGAACCTCTACCAACTCATAGAAATCACCATTTCATGAATTTAACTTAAACTTTTCATCATTTTTACAAATAAGTCCCTAAATAACAACTTCATCAAAAATCTCTTTACAAAACTTGTTTATTTAACAATAAAGACTCATAATCTTTCATTAAACTACAAGAAAATTCATGGAAAAACCTTAAACCTTTAACAGTTTTGAAAATTGACCACCGGGCTAGCTAGATTAAGCTACAACGACTTCAAAAACATAAAAATCATTAAAAATGGGATAAAAAATTACTCACATGCAATGGATTAACTAGCCAAACCTTCAAGCACTCTTCAATGGAGTTTTCTTTCTTATTTTTGGTGGCAAAAGCAACTAGGGAAGATGATAGTTTTAGTTTATGTTATTTTACATAACATAATTATTAAATTACTAAATTAACCTTGCTCATTAACCTTTAAATCACGTAATAATGTGTCCATCTTTGTCCACTAATAATAATGGTCTAGTTACCATATAAATCCTCTTACATTTAAATTTCATAGCTAATAGATACCTTTGACTAATAGAACTCTACTTTTGCACCTTTTATGATTTAGTCATTTTCACGAAATTAAGCATGCAAATGTCAAAATTTCTTAACGAAATTTGTATACAACCCTACTAACATACCGTAGACATAAAAATAATAATAAAATAATACTTTACTCATCGGACTTGTGGTCCCAAAACCACTGTTCTGATTTTACTAAAAACGGGCTGTTACACTTGTAATTTTTTTCGAACAAATTGGTTAATAAAACAAATTCATTAATTACATTAATATACTGCGTAAAATTTTCCATACATGGTTTTTGTATGCAAAGTAAAATTGAAGCAAATGTTGCTCATTGGTTGTCTAATGTTTAATTGATACTAATCGATCTTACGTGGTCGTATTGTAATATGCAAAGACAACTTTTATTAGTAGATGAATCTAAATATGTCATTAGTCCAATAAAAAAATAAGAAAAGAGATTGAAAGACTAATATGTTGTTTATCAAGTCCAATTATGGAGATACCTTGACTTGGGCATTGAAGCGGATGACTCCCAGAAGATAGAGACATAAATGTGATTGACTGGACTGACATTATATTGGACATGACCAAAGCAGAAAAGATCCTAAATTCATTTATGGATTTCTTCACTTATGACGTTCATAGTGTGACATACCTAAATCCTAGGTGGATGGCGGACTAAGTACACGTGACTCGTACATTTTGATGTAAGTAAAAGCCTGAGTTCAAATAGATAAGAAACCAAAAGTTGGTGTGTTGGGTGTACGACTTCTGTAGTATGTAGTGTCATTCACAATAGTGAAATTCATAACCCAAAACGTGAGTAAATGATATCCTCTCATTGACATTATATGGTTGATGAAAAGTAAACGTGGTCACAGGTCGTCCGTCTTTGTGATGGATGACTTGATCACTATTTGATAGTGACTGACTTTTCATGAATGAAGATGTAATGGTTACCATGGTATAAAATAGGATCATACTGGGAGAACGAATATTATCTCAAAGAGACCAAGGATATCCTATGAGGGTAACACACTTATGACAAGGTCATTGGATGAGCACTGAGTAGTTACTTTTGTAATGGTATGTCATTGGGGAGAGCTCAGTCCCGATAATATAGTGGAATGACTTTGTGACTATATGAGTTTATAATTAATAGGCGAAAAGCGAGAACTTAATTATAAATCATTTGAGCCTCAACTGCATATGTCCAATCGGTCACTAGAAATGAATTGCGTGTTTGAATATAAATGAACAAAATGAATAGAAAAAGAGGAATGGAAAACATTTAGGAATGCTTATGGTTTTCTCCGAAATGGAGAAATGGAATCATTTGGAAATGAACGTAGGTTTCCAAAAATGGAAATGGAAATTTGCAATCCTATACGGATTACTTAAAAAATGATCAGAAGAATGAGTTTATGTTTTTTTGACTGTTTTGAAGCTCAAAAATGAAAATAAACTATTTGGTCATAGTGAACATGTTGAGTTGTAAAATATTGAACATATTTTCTTGAAATTTTACCAGGGGCAAAATCATCAAAATTTTAGTAGGGGTAAAATCGTCAAAATTTTGCTAGTGGTAAATTAGGGATGATAAAATTGTTTTATATATAAATATTAAAGTTTATTTTGGGAAATAGAAAAACTTAATCGGGTTGGATCATATTACATAGAACTAGGTCAAAAAGGCCCAAGAAGTACTCGTAATTGAACCCAATGTGAGAGAGGGCAAAAACCCCTCATGTAACATGAAGGCAGCGGCAATCCTAGTAGGAATACTAGGGTGTGTCGTCCACCCCTCTCCTACTCTAAGTAGGAAGTTGTTTTTCTATTTGAAATAAACCGCTACAGCTCAAAAAGAGTTCTACCTTCTCTTCTTATAAATAGATAGCACCGATAGAGCTATTTACATAATTTTGAGAGATTGTTATTCTACCGAAAAATAGAGAGAATTTATTCTCAACTGTTACGTATATATTTTTTCCAAAATAACAATAAATATCGGTTTCTATTAAAGAAGATAGAATTTTCATTTTCACCCCAAAAAGAGAGAAAACTTTTTCTACTTCTGTTTTATGTGTTCATTCACTGTGCATGAACAATATTTTTAGGTATTCTTACGTAGTTGAATACAAATTTTTTTCTAATTTTTCCTTAATTGTCATTAGTCGAATTTTCCTTAAATGCCATTAATTAATTTAAGTACAAATTTTCCTTAATCGTTAGTCCAATTTTTACATAATTGCTATAAACATTATTAAAATGAACAAAGACATGGAATTTTTTGTTTTCATTACCATTATTAATGTGTATAACATTATGATAGACATTCTATATAGTTTTCTGAATTAAAAAATGAATATTTTTTAAGAAATATGATAATAAATATTAATTTTAAGTAAATGAAAAAGAAGTAATTTAAACGTTGTGTTGATAACTATTAAATTTTTTCTTTGCATTACTTATATTGTCATGTGTATCTATATATTTATTATTGAGTATAAGGGGCGGCACTGCTACGGGGTGCTCAGCAAACTCCAGCTCCATAAACTGATAATTTTAAATTTTAGCTTATTTACGATTTATAAAATCTTAAATTAATATATGAAATAAATAATAAAAATTTAATTTAATTTAATTTTTAAAAATTAATAAAAATATTAATTATTGAAATGGTGAAATTAAATTTTTACTATTATAAAAATATATAATTTAATTTTTTTTCTTTTTTATTTACTTCACCCATGATTTCAGTTTTTCCATACATATTTCCAAGTATACATTTACATGCGTCTGCCGCTATCTTTTTTTTTAATGTTTGAAAATATTACAAATACTGAGATTATGTATTGGAATAATAATATGTTACAAAAATTTAATATTATTATGGAAAATAACTTTTTATAGTTGTATGCATTCAACATTAACGGTGCTTGTAAGTTTAATTTAAATTCGAAATTTGGAGGAAAAGTATAATTTGTAACCTTTTCTTTAATCTAATTTATTTAAATATGATTCGGGATACAATAATTATTGTATGGTTTAAATAGTATTTGTGTTAAAACAGAAAGATAAAATGGTATATTTTATAAAAAGTTTTTTAATACTTTAACTTATTTAAAATTTGTTAAACAATTAATTGATGTAGTACATGGAGTAATTAAAGAACATGTGAAATAATAATGTAGCAAAAGTTGATAAGAAAAAATAGAAATAAAAAGCAAACACGAAAAGTTGACATGTGATAGGATTGTGAGTACTCACTTATATGTGTTGTGATATTTGGGGCGTTGAGGCCCAGAGACAGTTTTTGGAGAGATAAGGGAATGCGGGCTAAGCTCCATTCACTGGGATATGTGTGCTTGGTGTATTGGAGAGTGTTAGCTATAAGCTACACTTATGGGATATGTTCGACTCTACGAGTCTATGTGTGGTGTGTTAGAGATCCGTGCATCTAATGAGTGATGATAGAGTTCACTTTTATGTTTCATAGCTCAAGCGCCAAATTATCTTAAAAAGTGTAAATAAGTGTAATGTGATGTATGCCTAAACGAGTATGTGGATGCTATGTAAATTATTATAAATTGCTTTTTTTAAATTGGATTATATGTGACTATATGTGATTAATATGTATCGGAATACATGCCTAAATATTCGTATATAAATGTGTAAAAGGGATACTTGAAATATGACTACATATGTAAATTATGGCACTAAGTTAAAGATATTTTGGAAAAATGCTATAAGTTTTTTGGTTGATGCATGACGACTTGTTTGCGTAGTGGTTATTCTGAGCATTCACTAAGCTTGTTAAGTTCATCCACTCCTTTTAAACCATTGTAGATAAGTAGTGCTGGTGTGAGCGGTGTGGTCTCGAGGAGTGATCCAAGCCAAGAACTTAGTTGCTATCAGTAGGTGTTATTTGTTTAATTGGGTTTTGGGAATAAAAGGTAATGTGGTAGATGTTATGTGATTTTACCATGAATTTTTAGTTGATTGCATGCCTATTATGATTGGTATTTTGTAGACTTGAAAATATGATGTTTGGGACTGCCATTTGAGGTATTTTGGTGTGTATTTTATAAGGTATTTGATGCATGACGTTTAGGATTAATTGAGAATGATCAATGTGCTGATATATGTTATATTTTTAAGGTCTAGAATAGAGGTATTGATATTCGAGCCTAAAAAACGATACCTCTACTATTTTCAAATTTGAGGAAGTTTATTTTGCTTGTAGGTACTGATATTTTATCTTAAGAATCGATACTCAGGCTGAAATTCTCGATTCTTCGTCAGTGGTAGCGATATTTTCCGAAAGTTATGTTTTTGAAACAAGAAATAGTATCAATACCACTTGAGAGAAATATCGATACCTACGTAACAATTTGGAAAATTTGTCGATCAATCTAAATGCATGTATAATTATTGTTATAAGACTATGTGAAGTATGTTTAGCATGTAACGATAATAACTAAAAAGTAAGATTGACTTAACACCTATCTGAATACTAAAATAGAAGACATTTCTTTTACAATGAGATTTTAAAATGTTTTGTATGACACGAGACAATGATGTGGCATCCTGATATTCGTGCTTGGCAACCAGGCTGGGTATAGGGTGTTACATCAACAATAATTTTGCTTATAATGTTGCTATTGAAATAACAGATTTTGTACATCATCACATACATGTCATGAACTCTTATTCATACCTTTCCAAGTTTCGACTCATTACAAACACATTTTCAAATATCTTAGTATCACTTTCAGTGTTTTCAAAAATAGCTCGGTTGGAAAGTATCTCTGCCTCAACAAAACAATTTCATTAGAGCCAAGAGATATCACACTATCACAGGTAGTAATATAGAATATATAGCTAGACTCACATACGCTACGTTAGTCCGAGAATCGACTAAACCTGGCTCTGATACAACTAAATGTAACACCCCTTACCCGTATTCGACGCTGGAACAGGGTACGAGGTATTACCAGACTCACATCACAAGAAATCACACAATTCCGAGTCATAAAATTTGCGTCCAAATTAAAACAATCCATATTCAATCATAAAGTCCCTTATATGAGCCTACGAGGCCCAAAACATACTTTGGAGGTGGTTCGGGACTAAACCGAGAACTCCGAGAATTTTTATAAAACTTAGAAAAAAAATTCAAGTTACAGGGCTCACACGCCCGTGTGGTCCAAGGGACATGCCAGTGTGACCCTTAGACACGCCCGTGCTGCAGGCCGTGTTCGAAATTAGGGTGCTCTCTGACTTGTACCACACGGCCATGCCACACGCCCGTGTGCTAGGCCGTGTAGCACACATGGCTAAGACACACGCCCGTGTCTCTGCCCGTGTGCTCAATTGTGGACATTCTGTTTTGCAACAATTAAGGTGCAGGGGACACACGACCGGAACACATGCCCGTGGGGCAGACCATGTGTCACACACGGCTTCGACACACGCCCGTGTGTCTACCCGTGTGGACAAAAACAATGCTATTTACCAAGCCATTTTGCCACCCTTGTACACACATACACTTACACCAATTCAAGGCACATACATAACATACTTAGGTAACCAAATCATCCACAATTATTGTAACACCCCTAACCCATAACCGTTGCCGGAATAGGGTTAAGGAGTAATACCGAACAAACCAGAACATTTACAATCATTTTACAACACAAAGTATATCATCATTCAAACATGTCAAGATATATACATGTAGTCCCTTAATGAGGTCTACAAGACCTTAAACACGTGTTAGAAAGGGGTTGGGACTAAACCGAACACATACAAAATTTTCTGAAAATCAAACATTTTTCAAAGCTACAGAGGCCACACGCCCGTGTGGGCAGGCCGTGTACCTCACACGGCCTCGGACACGCCCGTGTGTCCAAGTCGTGGCAAAATAGGGCATACATACTGACTTGTCCACACGGCCTGAGACACGCCCGTGTGCCTCACTCGTGGTCGACACTGACTTGCACCACATGGCTAATCACACGCCCGTGTGTCTAGCCCGTGTGCGAGCCTGACTTGTTTCAATTTGCAAATTCGAGAGACACGGTCGATCCACACGCCTGTGTGCTTAACCGTGTGGGCAATTATAGGCCATTTGCAAGGGAAATTTGCCATCCACACTTTGGAATCACCTACAATCATCAATCTATATACATTTATACCTTAAATGGCAACAAAAACTGTAACACCCCTTACCCGTATTCAACGCCGGAACTGGGCACGAGGCATTACCAAATTAAAGACCTCAAGATCGCCACTTAGGCACAACATGACCACTCTCTTTGGCCATCACAACAACCTCAATCCCGACCTATGAGGCCTATCTCAAACACACGAGGGCTCTCGAGACCATATCGAAAACTCTTACGATCTTAAAATTTTTCCATCTATACAGGGCTCACACGCCCGTGTAAGATTTGGCACGCCCGTGGATGTCACACACGCCCATGGTCACTACCCGTGTATGAGAACTCAAGCATTCTGCCATTGCCCCACGGTTAGGGCACACGCCCGTGCTCTCAACCCGTGGTGCACACTGACTACCTTAACACGGCCTAGAGTCTAGACACACGCCCGTGTAGCTAGCCCGTGGCCAACACTGATTAACACACACGTTCTAGGCACACGCCCGTGTGACTAGTCCGTGGTCTATTCTGATTTAAAATACTAACATGCAGGGGACACACGGCCAAGTCACACGCCCATGGGCTGACCGTGTGTCACACATGGCCTAGAGAAACGCCCGTGTGTCTACCCACATGGACAAGAACAAAGCTATTTGCCAAGTTCTTTTCACCCTTCTAGCATACACAATCATGCACTCATTCAACACATCCATAATCAACTCAAAGTCTTACAATCTCACATAGATAACTTTATCTTTTCATATGATAAAGTGCCAACAACTATGGCATTATACAAAATAGATTACCCATCTAAAGGCCAACACATCATAGCCATAAACAACAAAATTCACTAACTTGTCTAGCCCCAATACATGCCATATACAAAACATTGAGTCTAATGTACAAGAGTGTGCTGATAGTTTGGGCGATCTTCCAATTGATCCTCGTATCTCGATTCAACACTTTTGCTCTATAAGACAACGGAAAAGAAAGAGAGTAAGCTTTGAGCTTAGTAAGTTTACACATAAACAATTAAGCAACATAATATAAGCTAAACAATAATTAGCATTATACTAACATATAATGTACAACTATGCTTACTCTTTCTATCCCTTACCACATTTTCGACACATCATGAGTCACTTACTCATAACCATTGACATGCACCCCTGCATTCAATATCACATTTACACAATATACAACACATCATTATTTCTCAATAATACATCCACACGCCTATGCTACTCACTATCACATCCACACAAAGAAATCTCTCGTGGTTCCGCACTAAGCCCACCACAATCAATTAATAAGGTAGTATTGCACTTAGCCTACCAATAAGGTATTCATAGTGGTTTCGCACATAGCCCACCAGATAATATACCTAACGATAGCATCGCACATAGCTAGCTCATTGTCAATATGCATTAGGATGGTATCACACTTAGCCCACCATTTAGCATTATTACAACACATTCACAAATCTACTTACTTAATCATTCATTTCACTTGAACCACAAAGGTTCTCAATCATTTTCAACCATGCTATACACTAGCTAGCATTAACAAATTTTAAGTATGAATGCATTGTTTGTGCATAGACTTACCTCGATACTCAAAAGTATAGAAACGTGCAATTAGTCCACCACTTTGCTCTTGCCTCGGTTTCTATCTGGGCTTTGTCTTTCTTGATCTATAATGAATAAATCAGCTTATTCAATACATACATTGACCAAATTGACCCACATCTCATACTTTGGCAAAATTACTCTTTTGCCCCAAATCTTTCTCATAATTACACTATTGCCCCCAAGACTCGTAAAGTGATTTTTATTCAACTTTCTAGCCTTTCATGCTTAGCCGAATCACTTACTCAACTAAAGCAATAATCAATTCTCATCACAACACACATGTATGACAAAACTCAAGATTTTTACAAACTAGTCCCTACATGCATTTTTTATGGAAACTCAATTAGCAAAAGATGTTTCTACTACATCAAGCTTTCATAATCTTCCATAAAACGTCAAAATACATGCATGTCATACATGGCCACATTTTTGAACATCCATCATAGCTCATCAAATAGCTAAAAATAGCTTACTCATGCAATAAGGACTTCAAAAATACAAAGAATATCAAAAACGAGGCTAGATGCACTTATTAGCAAGCTTGAAATTTTTGAAGAACCCTTACAATGGCTCTCTCAAATTTTCGGCAACCTTGGAGAAGAAGATGAATGAATTTTGTCATATTTTCTCCTATTTTAATCACTTAATTGTTAAATGACCAAAATGCCATTTTTGATAAACTTTCTATTTTAACTCATCCATGCCCAAATTTGTCCAAAAATTAGAAATTGGGAAAATTGCTATTTAAGGACCTCTAATTAATATTCTAAAGCCATTTCACACAAATATCTTCTAGAATCTCACATTTTGCAACTTTTGCAATTTAGTCCTTTTGGACAATTCAACCGCAATTTCACAAAATTGCTTCATGAAACTTTCACACTAACATGCATACATAGCATAAACCTCAAAAACTCATTCATATACCTCGGATTTGTGGTCTCGCACCACTATTCTGACTAGGCCCTAAATCAAGATGTTACAACTCTCCCCCCTTTAGAGATTTTCGCCGCCGAAAATCTTACCAGTAAAGAGGTTTGGATGCTGCTCTCTCATAGCTTTTTTCGTTTCCAACGTAGCCTATTCCACACCGTGTTTCTGCCATAACACTTTCACTAGTGCTATGCTCTTATTTCTCAACTGTTTCACTTCTCGAGCCAAGATCTTAATCGTCTCTTCATCATAAGACATATTCGGTCTTATCTCAATTTCCGTCGAAGGAATCACATGTGAATGATCGGAGCGATACCGTCGCAACATCGACACATGGGACACATTATGAATCTTTTCCAACTCTACCGGCAAGGCCAATCGGTATGCCACTGGCCCAACTCTATCTGTAATCTCATACGGCCCTATGAATCTTTGACTCAACTTTCCTTTTTGTCCAAATCTCATAATCTTCTTCCATGGGGACACTTTCAAAAACACTTTGTCGCCCACTTCAAACTCAATTTCTTTTCTTTTCGATCCGTACACGACTTACGCTCGGTCCAAGCAACTTTCGGACTATTACGGATTATTTTCACTTTCTCCTCGGTCTCTTTTACTAGGTTGACCCCATGGATCCGCTTCTCACTAAGCTCGGTCCAATACAAAGGAGTCCGACACTTACGACCATATAGGGCCTCATACGGAGCCATCCGTATACTTGACTGATAACTGTTGTTGTAAGCAAATTCGACTAAAGGTAGATATCTCTCCCAAAACCCTCGAATTCTAACACACAGCATCGAAGCATATCTTCGAGAACTTGAATCACTCTTTCAGATCGACCATTGGTTTGCGGATGGAACGCAAAGATCGAAATTCAACTTTGTTCCCAAAGCCTCTTGCAACCTCTTCCAAAACCTCGAAGTGAACCTCGGATCCCTATCTGATATTATAGACACAGGTACACCATGTAACCTCACTATCTCTGCAACATACAACTCAGCTAACTTATCCAGTGAATAATCAACACGTACTGGAATAAAGTGAGCCGACTTCGTTAGTCTATCCACAACAACCCACACAGTATCTCTCTTTTTTGGAGTCATCGGCAGCCCTGTCACAAAATCCATGGTAACCCGATCCCACTTCCATTCGGGTACCATCATTGGCTGAAACAATCCCGAAGGCACTTGATGCTCAGCTTTCACTTGTTGACAAATCAGACACTTTGTCACGAACTCTGAAATATCTCTTTTCATACTCGGCCACCAATAAGACTTCTTCAAGTCATTATACATTTTCGTACTGCCCGAATGTACTGACAAACATCCACCGTGGGCCTCATGTAAAACCTTTTGGATTAACTCCTCATCTCTAGGTACACAAATTCTGTCACGGTATAGCAAACAACCATTCGAGCCCACTCGAAAATCAAAATCACTTTCTGACTCACGCTTATCTCTCTTAGCTGACATCTCACTGTCATTTCTCTGAGCTTCACATATCTGTTGAACAAATAGTGGCTTAGCTCTCAACTCTGCCAGAATAGCACCATCATCAGACAATGCCAAACTCGTCCTCATAACTCTTAGAGCATACAAGGATTTCCTAGTCAGGGCATCCGCAACCACATTCGCTTTTCTCGGGTGGTAATCAATGACTAACTCATAGTCTTTCAACAACTCAAGCCACCGTCTCTGTTCCAAATTCAGATCCTTCTAATCCATCAAATATCTCAAACTCTTGTGATCCGTAAAGATTTGGCACTTCTCACCATATAAGTAATGTCGCCAAATCTTTAACGCGAAAACAATCGTAGCCAACTCCAAATCATGAGTCGGATAATTCTTCTCGTGCAGTTTCAACTGTCTCGAGGCGTAAGCGACTACCTTACCCTCTTGCATCAACACGTAACCGAGACCATTGAATGACGCATCACTGTAAACCATGAACTCTTTCTCTGATTCCGGTTGAACCAAAACCGGTGCCTCAGTCAATAATTTCTTTAGTCTCTCGAAACTCTGTTGACATGTCTCAGTCCATTCAAACTTGACATCTTTGTGCAATAGTTTCGTCATCGGGGTAGCAATCACAGAGAACCTTTTTACGAAACGTCTGTAATATCCTGCTAATCCCAAGAAACTTCTAATTTCTGACACGTTCCTCGGCGGTTTCCAATCCACAACAGTCGATATCTTAATCGGGTCAACTCTAACACCATCACCCGACACAATGTGTCCTAGGAATCCGACCTCATGGAGCCAAAACTCACTCTTGCTAAACTTAGCGTGCAACTGCTTATCTTTTAAAGTTTGCAAAACAATTCTCAAATGTTCTTCATGATCGTTCTCATCCCGAGAATAGATCAATATGTCATCAATGAAGACAACTACAAACTTGTCTACATATGGTCTGAAAACACGGTTCATCAGATCCATAAAAATCACCGGTGCATTCGTCAAACCAAACGGCATAACCAAAAACTCATAATGGCCATACCTTGTTCGAAATGCAGTTTTCAACACATCTTGCTCTTTCACTCTCAACTGATAATAACCAGACCTCAGGTCTATCTTGGAGAACACTGTAGCTCCCTTCAGTTTATCAAAAAGATCATCAATCCTTGGTAAAGGATACTTATTCTTAACCGTCACTTTGTTAAGCTGTCTATAGTCTATACACAACCTCATAGACCCATCTTTCTTCTTCACAAACAATACCAGAGCACCCCACGGTGAGTAGCTCAGTCTTGCAAAACCCTTATCTGTCAAGTCTTGCAACTGAACCTTTAGTTCTTTCAACTCTAAAGGTGTCATCCTATACTGAGCAATTGAATTAGATGCCGCTTCCCTAACTAACTCAATCCCAAACTCAACCTCTCTCACCGGAGGTAATCAGGTAACTCTTCCGGAATACATCCTGATACTCACAAACCACGGCAGCACTGCTTTCAAACTCTACTCCAACCTCTCGAGTATTCAACACAAAAGCAAGATAGGACTCACACCCTTTTCTCAAGCATTTATCACCCATCGAGGAAGAAATCATCACCGGTAGACTATCCGATCCACCGATTCAACCCGAACCACATCTCCACTCTCACATTTCAAAACAATAAACTTATTACCACAGGTTCACTAAGACACTATGGGTAGTCAACCAATCCATGCCTAGGATTAAATCAAACTCATCAAACGGCAACAACATTAGGTTTGCGAGAAAAGCAATGACTCTCAATCATCAAAGGACAATTCTTACACACCTTGTCCACTAACACATGCTTACCTAACGGGTTTGACACCTTAATCGCAAAGTCCGTAGACTCAACAAATATACTCAAACTAGATGCCAATCTCATGCAAATATAAGAATGAGTAGACCACGGATCTATTAAAGCAATAACAAGGGTGTTAAAGAGAGAAAAAGTACCCGTTATCACATTAGGGGAGGATGCCTCTTCGCAAGCGCGAATGGCATACGTCCTCGCAGGTGCCCGACCCCCCGGTCTCATAGCAGAGTCTCTAGATGCACCTCTACCACTATTCCCGCCTCTCGGGTTCCTTGGTGGTCTACCCCTTACAGACACATCATTGGATCTCATCTCTTGCTTCTCTTCCTTATCATCCCTCTCAGGGCAATTTCGGATAAAATGGTCGGGGGAACCACACTTATAACAGTTTCGACTGTTACCCCAACACTCTCCGGTGTGATATCTACCACAACTTGGACACTCCAATTTACTCTTCAGATTTCCCACACTTTCCATCGAGGTAGCTTGGACTCTCGAACCCGAACGAGTATTGCCCAGGTCTCGATGCGAATAACTCACTGGTGCTAACGTCCAAGGACTCACTTCCTTGGACCTTTTCGACTGGGCTTGATACGACTTGCCCATCGGCCTCTTTCTAGCATCTTGGGCTTCACTCACAGTCCTTTTCTTTTCCGTACTCAACTCTTCGGCCTTACTTCCTCTTTCGACCAACACTACAAATTCTTTCAACTCCAAAATACCAACTAGGAGTTTGATGTCCTCATTCAGTCCGTCTTCGAACCTCTTACACAATATGGTCTCTGTCGACACACATTCTTGAGCGTATTTGCTAAGCCTGACAAACTTACGCTCATATTCCGCTACTGACATTCTTCCTTGCTTCAACTCAAGGAATTCCTTCCTTTTTCGATCAGTAAACCTCTGGCTTATATACTTCTTTCGGAACTCTTTCAGAAAGAAGTCCCATGTCACCCGCTCTCTTGGGACCACTGACATCAACGTCTTCCACCAATGGTATGCCGAGTTCTTCAGCAAGGATATGACACACTTCAAGCTCTCTTCGGGTGTACAAGAGAGTTCATCGAATACTCTCATCGAGTTCTCTAACCAGAACTCTGACCTCTCATGGTCATCATCAACCTTAGCTCTAAACTCCTCAGCCCCGTGTTTTCTAATCTTATCTATCGGGGGTTTCGATATCCTTACTACATCAATACATTGAGGAGCCACAAGCATTGGTTGAGGTATAGGAGGAGGAGGTTGAGCATTAGGCTTCGCTCGAACATAATCCGAGTACCAATTGCTCATCATCTAGAGAAAGGCTTCCCGAGCCCCTTCCCCTTGACCCTTAGCCTCGGGTCCACTTTGAACAGGCACGGTTCCTTGCGCAGGAGCCGACGCATTACTAGCTGCTTCATCAGCAGTCAATGGATCGAAATCCATATTCTATATAAAACAAGATTAAAAATCATCAAAAGCCACCACAGTATCATTGTACACTTATGGCATGTATAACTAGACTCTTACACCCGTTACGATAGTCCTAGAACCGACTAAATCATAGCTCTGATACCACTAAATGTAACACCCCTTACCTATATTCAACGTCGAAACCGGGCACGAGGCGTTACCGAATTAAAGACCTCAAGATCGCCACTTAGGCACAACATGACCACTCTCTTTGGCCATCACAACAACCTCAACCCCGACCTACGAGGCCTCTCTCAAACACACGAGGGCTCTCGAGACCATATCGAAAACTCTTACGATCTTAAAATTTTTCCATCTATACATGGCTCACACGCCTGTGTAAGATTTGGCACGCCCGTGGATGTCACACACGCCCATGGTCACTACCCGTGCATGAAAACTCAAGCATTCTGCCATTGCCCCACGGTTAGGGCACACGCCCGTGTTTCCACCCGTGGTGCACACTCGACTACCTTAACACGGCCTAGAGTCTAGACACACGCCCGTGTAGCTAGCCCGTGGCCAAAACTGATTAACACACACGTTCTAGGCACACGCCCGTGTGACTAGTCCGTGGTCTATTCTGATTTAAAATGCTAACATGTAGGGGACACACGACCAAGTCACACGCTCATGGGCTGACCGTGTGTCACACATGGCCTAGACACACGCCCATGTGTCTACCCACATGGACAAGAACAAAGCTATT
The DNA here is from genome assembly GCA_025698515.1 of Gossypium sturtianum. Lineage (NCBI taxonomy): Eukaryota > Viridiplantae > Streptophyta > Magnoliopsida > Malvales > Malvaceae > Gossypium > Gossypium sturtianum. The sequence goes on along the minus strand of CM046950.1, from coordinate 136,399,675 downwards.
TTCCAAGTTCTTTTCACCCTTCCAGCATACACAATCAAGCACTCATTCAACACATCCATAATCAACTCAAAGTCTTACAATCTCACATAGATAACTTCATCTTTTCATATAATAAAGTGCCAACAACTATGGCATTATACAAAATAGATTATCCATCTAAAGGCCAACACATCATAGCCATAAACAACAAAATTCACTAACTTGTCTAGCCCCTATACATGCCATATACAAAATATTGAGTCTAATGTACCAGAGTGTGCTGATAGTTTGGGCGATCTTCCAATTGATCCTCGTATTCGATTCAACACTTTTGCTCTATAAGACAACGGAAAAGAAAGAGAGTAAGCTTTGAGCTTAGTAAGTTTACACATAAACAATTAAGCAACATAGTATAAGCTAAACAACAATTAGTATTATACTAACATATAATGTACAACTATGCTTACTCTTTCTATCCCTTACCACATTTCCGACACACCATGAGTCACTTACTCATAACCATTGACATGCACCCCTGCATTCAATATCACATTTACACAATATACAACACATCATTATTTCTCAATAATTCATCCACACAGCTATGCTACTCACTATCACATCCACAAAGCAAATCTCTCAGTGGTTCCGCACTAAGCCCACCACAATCAATTAATAAGGTACTATCGTACTTAGCCTACCAACAAGGTATTCATAGTGGTTTCGCAGATAGCCCACTAGATAATATACCTAACGATAGCATCGCACATAGCCAGCTCATCGTCAATATGCATTAGGATGGTATCGCACTTAGCCCACCATTTAGCATTATTACAACAAATTCACAAATCTACTTACTTAATCATTCATTTCACTTGAACCACATAGGTTCTCAATCATTCTCAACCATGCTATACACTAGCTAGCATTAACAAATTGTAAGTATGAATGCATTGTTTGTGCATAGACTTACCTCGATACTCAAAAGTATAGAAACGTGCAATTAGTCCACCATTTTGCTCTTGCCTCGGTTTCAATCCGGGCTTTGTCTTTCTTGATCTATAATGAATAAATCGGCTTATTCAATACACACATTGAACAAATTGACCCACATCTCATACTTTGGTAAAATTACTCTTTTGCCCCAAATCTTTCTCATAATTACACTATTGCCCCCAAGGCTCGTAAAGTGATTTTTATTCAACTTTCTAGCCTTTCATGCTTAGCCGAATCACTTACTCAACTAAAGAAATCATAAATTCTCATCACAACACACATGTATGACCAAACTCAAGATTTTTACAAACTAGTCCCTACATGCATTTTCTATGGAAACTCATTTAGCAAAAGATGTTTCTACTACATCAAGCTTTCATAATCTTCCATAAAACATCAAAATACATGCATGTCATACATGGCCACATTTTTGAACATCCATCATAGCTCATCAAATAGTTAAAAATAGCTTACTCATGCAACAAGGACTTTAAAAATACAAAAAATATCGAAAACGAGCCTAGATGCACTTACTAGCAAGCTTGAAATTTTTGAAGAACCCTAACAATGGCTCTCTCAAATTCTTGGCAGCCTTGGAGAAGAAGATGAATGAATTTTGTCATCTTTTCTCCTATTTTAATCACTTAATTGTTAAATGACCAAAATGCCCTTTTTGATAAACTTTCTATTTTAACTCACCCATGCCCAAATTTCTCCAAAAATTAGAAATTGGGAAAGTTGCTATTTAAAGACCTCTAATTAATATTCTAAAGCTATTTCACACAAATAGCTTCTAGAATCTCACATTTTGCAACTTTTGCAATTTAGTCCTTTTGGACAATTCAACCGCAATTTCACAAAATTGCTTCATGAAACTGTCACACTAACATGCATACATAGCATAAACCTCAAAAACTCATTCATATACCTCGAATTTGTGGTCTCGCACCACTATTCCGACTAGGCCCTAAATCGGGATGTTACAAAAACATACTAATATATGCACAAATTAGTCATTAACCACACCATTTATTTCCATACTCAATTTCAACTCAAATAAGTCCATCTAAAATATAAATTTCGCATCCCAAATTAGGGGTGTTCATTCGGTTAACCGACCAGTTAACCGACCCGAAATAACATTAACCGAATTAACCGACCTTTCAAAAATTTTAACCGTTAACCGAACCGAAATTTTTTCAAAAAATTAACTTAAATCAAAAATTTTTGGTTAATTACATGTGATTAACCGAAAATTATATGTTTTTTTGGTTAAAAATTAACCGAATTAACTTAATTATCAATTACCCTAATTACCCAAATTAATCACTACATATTTAAAAAGATTACATAATTTTAGTTTTAGTTTTAGAATTTTATTTTTATTTATTAAATTATTTGTAATTTTTATGATTGGGTTGGATTGGGTAATTGGGTTGGGTTAGATATTTGGGTTTGGATTAGGTTTAGGGATTGGGTTTAGGTGAATAGTGGCCTATTTATATATTATAATTTTATTTATTAATTTTTCTGTTAAACCAAAAAATTCAAATAAATCGACCAGGTTTGAATCGAATTAACCGTTAACCAAAAATCACAAAATAATTAACTGACCCCAGATCAAAAAATTCGGTTAACCGACCGATTAACCGAATTCGGTCGGTTAACCGAATTTTTTCAGTTTTACCCGAATTTTGCACACCCCTATCCCAAATCATATAATCTATTCATCATTCATTCCTTACCAATTCTATCATGAAGCATACCATTTCCATTTTGCTAATTTATGCCATAATGATTACTCAAATAGAACATACACATACACATATAAGTCATTCTTTCACATGTTCAAAACATATACCAAACCATCAAACTATCAAGCCAAATCACATGGAAAAGCCTATACACTTCAAAACATGCCATAATCACTAGCCTATACATGCCATATACCAAATTTATACAACTTCCAAAAGTACCAAAATAGATAGCCGATAGTGTGATTGAGTCGCTGATGATCCCCGGATTTGAGCTAGCTTTAAAGACAATGTAAAACAGAGAAACACTTTACACAGTAAGCTTTTAAAGCTTAGTAAGTTCGTAATATAATACATTTAACTCTATGATTCAAAATCAATATACTAATTAAACCATCACATAGATTATATTACAAGAATGCACAATCTCATCCTTAGCCATATGCTTACACAACTAACCATTTGTCCATAAATGATATCATCAACCACATAGGTTTCGAACATACCTTTGCCAACACTTAGTTAACATTCATTCTTGTTACTCAATATTCGATACCACATTTCAATAAATCTTCGTTATCCCTTCGATTCAATCACACACTTAGTGCCCATTTCATAGTCGAAGCTTAAATATCATCTCACACTTAGTGCCTTTACATTAAACTGAATTTATCTCGATATCGCACACACAGTGCCAATCAATAAAGCCGAGGCTTCCATTACTTCGCACACACAGTGCTATTCACCTCTGTCCCGTTTCTAATTACGCACACATAGTGCCACATTTCTCAGTTCTGCATATAGCATTTCTAATTCAATAATCACATATTCATTCATTTCATAACACTTAGACATAAATTTAACAACTCGTATTATATCCGAACTTACCTCAGACGTCGAAATAACAAAACGAGTCGATTAATCGAGCACTTTATCTTTGCCTCGATCTTGATCCAAATACCTCTTTTCTTGATCTATACATATTCAAATTTAGCTCATTCAATCACCAAATCATTCAATTTAGTCCAAACACACATATTTAGGGCATTTTACAAAATAGCCCTTACATTTTCACATTTTGACACTTTAGTCCCTATTTCATAAAATCATCAAATTCACATAATTTCACTTCACATATGCCTAGCCAAATTCTCCTTATGCTCATACAAGCCCATATATTTCATTTATTTCATATTTTAGTCCCTCAAAATATTATTTTCACAATTTAGCCCAAATTACTCAATTTCATCAAAAATCCAAATACAAACTATGTTAACCCAACATTAAGCTTTCATATTCTACCAACTAACAACACAAAGCTCACATATTCATCAATGGCACTTCTCAAAATTACCATCAAATTCTAAAATTAAAGCATGGGTTTGATAATACACTAAGCAACAATCACAAAAACGTAAAAATTATCAAAATCCGAAACCAAAACATACCTTAATTTTACTTAGCCAAGGCCGAATATCACAAAGCTTCAAACTTTCTTTTACTTTTCTTATTTCGGTGGAAAGAAGATGAATATTGCTTTTTTTTTCTTATTTGTTTTATTTAATACATATTATTCCATCATTTACTAAATTACCCTTTGTTAAAACATTATTATTTCATTCATTTAATGGCTATATATGTCAAATTTCACTATCAAAGGTCTAATTACCACATAAGGACTCCTTGTTTAAAAAGCCATGCCAAATAAGCACTTTAAAAATCAGCACACAGCTTTTGCATTTTATACGATTAAATCTTTTTTGCAAATTAAGCACAAAATCGATAAAATTTTCACACAGAAATTTCACACATGCTTAATCATATACTGTAAACACCAAAAATAATATAAAAATATTCAACTCAGTTTGTGGTCCCGAAACCACTTATTACGACTAGGGTCTAAAACCGGAAATTTTATTACAATTATGGCCAACACAATAACAACATCTATCAAACTCACAACATTTACTAAGTCACAATTGACTACTTTCAATATACCTAATTGTACACCACTTTATCATTTCATCAATAGATCACATTTCCAAACAGGTCACATTCATGTCATAAATAACATTTCTATCATTCACCAAGCATACCATGACCATATCACCGAAATCATTACCACACATATATATATATACTTAGGCTTACAACCATGATAGCCCAAATAAACCAATCTATATGGCCAATTATCAAAACAAGCATTTGGCAATCACAAGCCAACACATTGGCTACAATCACAATGACACATTTAACAAATGACTAAGTCCCTATACATGCCATAAACTCAAAATACTTGAATTCATTAATACCCAAAATGATAGCTTGATAGTATGATAGGATCTCCGACGATCTCCAACCCGAGCTAGCTTAATAACCCTATAAGACATTGGAAAGGAATGAGGTAAGCTATATATATATAACTTAGTAAGTCCGTACGAAAATAATATGCAACTCTTACAAATCTTTTATCAAGTCCAACAATTTAAACACAAGATAATACAAATTACTATAAATCTCACAGTTATAATTCTTATTCAATCATAATATTTACTCTATCAACTTATAAGCATAATTTAACATATCTTGGCATTAGCCTAACAACCATAATCTCTCCTTTGTAACATATTACAGCAAATAACAAATTATTTCAAGCCTCATAGTAAGCATGCACATTAATTATGAGTATTTACATTTCAAGCATATACTTTAACATATTTCAATTGCCTAAGTTCTTATCTTCCCATTTTCTCATATCCGATAAATCACAATTTGCATGAATAAAAAATGATATATCATAAATCAATTTGGCCCGAAAGCCAATCACATAATCGTCAACCGAATTTATCATGAATTTCATACATCACAAGTATAGACTAATAATCACAAGGTTTTCACAAAATCATTCTCGTGGAAATTCATGAACTCACAATTTCATGAAGTCAATGCTTATAAACTTTACGTACATACCTGTACCAATTTGTAACATAATCACATACTTTCTAGTCTTTGACATACCCATTGAATTTCCCGTTGAACCATTTGGAATACTAAAGGATACTCGGGTACACACAGTACTGTACCAATGCCATATCCCAGATATGGCCTTACATGTAATCTAGTATCGATGCTAATAGCCCAGCTATGGTCTTACACGAAGTCTCGTATCGATGTCATATCCCAGATATGGTCTCACACGAAGTCTCATAACGATGCCATATCCCAGATATGGTCTTACACGTAATCTCAGTAACCCTAATGTCATGACATTTGTATCCTATCTATTCCTAAAGTTCAACCGAAATTTCTCGCTTGTCAAAACTTTGACGAATACTTCCATAGAGTCAATCACAATTCATACAAAATTTAAATCATTTAAAACATAAATAAAATAATGCATTATTTACATACGAACTTACCTCGACATAAAAAATGGCAAAAAGGACTAAATCGTCAAATACTCATTTTTCCCCCGTTCTAGGTTCGAACCTCATTTTTCTTGATCTATACATTTAACTTATTTAATCATTTTACTATTCAAATCAGCCCAAAATCATATTATGGCAAAATTACATTTTTGCCCCTAAAATTTTGACATTTTACAATTTAGTCCCTAGGCTCCTAAAATGAAATGTACTCAATTTCTTCAATACCCATGCCTAGGCGAACCTTATACATGCTCATAACAGCCCACAATTTTCATTTATTCACACTTTTACAACATATTTTATAACTTTTACAAATAAGTCCTTTTAGGCACTTTTATCGAAAATCACTTAGTAAAAGTCGTTTACCATATACCAAACATGCATTTTCTACCATTAGACACCAAAATACATACATGTTTAACATGGGTAAAATTTTATACTTTGACATCTCTTCAAATTAATGGTACAAATAGAAAGATCGAGTTACAACGACTTAAAAAATGTAAAGAGCATTAAAAACGGGACTAGAACGGACTTACAATCAAGCTTGGAAGTGGCCAAACCCTAGCTATGGCTTCCCCCTTGTGAATTCCGGCCAAGGATGAAGAAGATGGACAAATTTGGCTTTATTTTGGCTTTCTAATTCATTTTAATTACCAAATTACCAAAATGCCCTTAATGAAAAACTTTGAAAACATACCAAACCATGTCTATTTTTGTCCACCAACTTAACCAATGGTCTAATTACCATTTAAGGATTTCTAATTTAAAATCTCATAGCAATTGGACACCTCTAACATATAGAATTCAAGTTTTGCACTTTTTGCAATTTAGTCCTTTTGACTAAATTGAGTTCCCAAACGTCGAAATTTTTGAACGAAATTTTTACAAAATCATTCCATAAAACTGTAGACCATAAAAATATAATAAAAATGAATTTTACTACGTCGGATTTGTGGTCTCGGAACCACTGTTCTGACTAGACCCAAAATCAAGCTGTTATAATGTGGCCTGACAATCCTTGGATTCAAATCATCCAAGATTGGCACTACATGTTCTCTAATGGGTCTGTCTCTATCATCTATCACACGAGGAGTATCATCGTCCTTACCATTCATATCTAATGGATCTTCTCTACCTGGATCATTTCCAATCATTTCCATTTCTCGCAATTCTTTTCTCCTCCTCGAAGTTCTCTCAATTTCTAGGTCAAAGGAATACTCTTCGTTCTCGAAATAGCTCTACTCATAAACTAGAAGCAAACCTGAAAAATAAAAAAAAAAACAACTAAGTAAGCTAAAACTAACAAAATTAAATCAATAATAACAAGCCAAAATTCACCAATTTTGCCGATCCTCTGCAACAGCGCCAAAAACTTGTCGCGTGTGAATATGTAATGCGAATGTACAAGTATACAAGTCGAATCAAGTAATAAAGTGATAAGTGAGATCATCTCCATAGGGATCGGAATAGGTAAAAATATGGTTGAGTTATTGCTATAAACTATACTAATTAGGCTTATGGCAAAGTAAATAGAATAATGATTTGAAGTGAAGTATTAATGTATGAAATATAAAAATCAAATAATGAATAAAATGCTGTGGCAATTCTACGAGACAAAGCTGAGAGGATTGATTTTGTTGAATAGGAAGGTTGGAATTACTTGGATTATATCTTAGTGACATAATAATGTCATGGCAAAATCTTGACCAAATTACTGTTTAGAGTATAACTACTGTATTATGCTTCTTTTGAGATCTAGAATTAAAGCTATCATTCTAAGTCTTTGTATGTCTACAAGTCTCAAGAACAATACCTAACAATATTATTCCTTCCTCTATATAGATCACAACTCTATGTCTAGAGTGCTACAAGAATTCACTCGAGTACTCGCTCGTATCATTCGATTATGATCCAACTTATTTTACCTTTTCAAAATTAAATCAAGTTGAAGGATATACCATGAATTCATCTATGTTTAAAGCTTGCATGCATATATTTAAAATAATCCAAACCGAATAAATAAATAGATCTACTCTCAAAATATCACCATGATCATTAAGTATATCAAGATAGATCCAGTAATTCCAACCTAAATGAAATTAGCTCATGGGTTGGAATTTAAAATCCAAAATCAGAATAACATTCAACATTATCGTTAACAATTTAGAAATCACAGAAATTAATTAACAGAATTAAGGTAGAACGGTAGGAAGCTTTCGCCACTCCAGCTTACACTTCGATGCCGGTGAATCGTGTAAGACCCAAGGCTAATTTCTCATCCATTTCCTTACATTTCTGCTCTCCTCTTAATCTGCTATCCTCTCCCTTTTCTCTAGAATTTTTCACCAATTTCTCCGTAGAGAAAATTGCTCTCCAAATCCCCCTCAAAAAATCCTCGTCCAAAATCCTCATTTATAGGGTAGGTCCCCCTCTCTCAGCATACACTTTTCTCACTCTTTTTCAAGTGGATTTATCTGGTACACGTCCAGCTAGTTGAGAGTGACAAGGACTGAATGTTGCATCAGCATTTTCCTAGAATTACCATGGCATTTATGTTGGCAATCCATCTAACCTTTTGCCATGGAAATATTTCACTTCCTTCATTCTCTTCCTCCTTTTTTTCGTCCTTCCTGCACCTGCTGTATACAACAACCAATTCTCTTCTTCCCAACAATAAAAGTAACATGAAATGACGCACAATCCAAGCGTTATTATGCAATGTTCTAATAATAACCTAAAAATGAAAATATATCTACTTAAGTACAGGCATTTAATCAAGCTTAGAGGTTTAAAATATAATTTTTTTCAAGAGTTATCAATCGATGAAGAAAAGGTAAAGATGATCATCTTTCAGATTGCTGATAGTGTTTTGTCGTTGCATCCTTATTGACAACATGATCTGGGTTTGCCACAACATTTTGCTGGTTACCCTTTTTAGATTCAGTATGTTTTTCAAATGACTCTAGGATCTTTACCTGGTTGTTATTTGAGTTTTCCTCTCCTACTGTGGCATCTTGAGCAACGTCATACAACTGAGTTTCACTTCTAAGAGTGATGGTCTTGCATTGCTCTTTCCCTTGTGTTCTTGAATTCTCGGTATCACTAGTCAATGCCCTTTGTGGTATCAAATTTAAAGAATTTGCAATTTTCCCCACTTGATTCTCAAAAGCCGTCGCTTGACTCTGAATTACGGCATCATTCTTGGCTATGTATTCTTTCAGCCAAGCTTCAATAGATGATGATGATGATGAAACCAATGCCTGATCTTGCTGTACATTTTGCCTCGGCATAGGTTGATTATAACCAGGCGATACATTGATTGCATTATGTCTTGCCGTATTGTTAAAATTCCCCGTACGTTTATGATTCCAACTAAAGTTTGGATGTTGCTTCCACCTAAGATTATACGTGTTGGATAGAGGTTATTGTTCTGGTTGAAATTACCCATGTAGTACACAGATGTTGGATTTGATCGGCATTCATCGAACACATGGTCATCACCATAATAAACACACAAGAAACACACTTGGGCTATCAACGAAGTGATTGCATCTAGCTCCATAGTACCAGCAGCTCTTTTGCCTGTCCCAACTCTAATGGTAGGATATTGATAATCATTGTTGGCAATCTTTTCCAAAATCACATATGCTTCATTACAGGATTTATCCAACAACATACCATTGGATGAGGCATCAACTACCATCATCGTATGTGTATTCAACCCAATATAAAATATCTTCATCTACGTCTACTGTTGGAACCCGTGCATTGGACATTTCTGAATTAAATCTTTGAATCATTCCCAAGCTTCATATAATGTTTCATCCTCTAATTGCTGAAAATATGTGATGTCATTTCTAATCTTGGCATTCATATTTGGTGGATTATACCATAGCAAAAATCTCTAGCAAAGATCATTCCATGATGTCACTGTTCCTGATGGTAAAGCATTGAGCCATGCTCTGGCACGATCTCTAAATGAATATAGAGATAGTTTAAGTCACATGACGTCTTCAAGAACACCCTGTTGTGTAAATAAGTCACAAACCTCTAGAAAAAGTCTTAAATGTAGTCTTGGATCTTCAGTGGGCAGTCCACAAAACTGTCCTACTATTTGTAACATCTGAAATATTACAAGTTTTAGATCAAATTAATGTGCCTGTATTTGTTGTCAAACTATCCCTGGATTTAGGTCATCCAAAATTTGCACAACATGCTCTCAGATTGGTCTATCTCGGTCATATATCACCTAATGAATATGAGGATTAACATCCTGACCAATTGGATTTAAAGGATCATTCAAATCAGGACCATTTCAATTATCATTAAGACCGGGATCATTCTCGTTTCTAGCCATTTTTCGCAGTTCTTTCCGCCTTCTTCGTAAAGTTCATTCGATCTCTAGGTCAAAAGGATATTCTTTGTTAGCAAGAATGCCTCTTCTCATGCACTGACGGCAAACCTGTAAAAATTAAATACAACTAAGTTAAATAAAACTAATGGATCTAAGTAAAATAACAAAACCAAATTTCACCAAATTGTTGATCCCCAGCAAAAGCGGCAAAAACTTGTCGCATGTGAATATGATATGCGAATTGTGCAAGTATACACATCGGATCAAGTAATAAAGTGATAAGTAAGATCGTCTCCATAGGATCAGATTATGAATACAAATGGTCAAGTTATTATAATAAATTTAGATTAATGTTATACCAAAATAATTATAAGAATGCATCGCTAAACAAAAGGAATATTAATGTGAACCAAATGTGTAACTGATGAATAATTGAAAATGCTAGGACAGTGCAAGAGTAAAAATGCAATGGCAATTACGAGAATGATAACGTGACTAGTAATAAATAAATGAACAGATAAACAACTAAGTATGCTATGGCAAAGATACTATAACAAGGGATAAGGGGTATACGATGTTGATATTGAAGGTTAGAATTACTAAGAATCTACCCTTACTGTCAGAAATGCCTCTGCAAAATCGTAACAAATCTACTGCTTAGAAGAGTTCTAAAGTGGTCTGCTTCTTTCGAGAGCAAAAACCTCAAGTTACCTTGCTTGTTTCTGTAGGCCTTTAATATAATACCCTGCAATGTTTCATTCTGTATGAATGATAATTTATGTCTAGAGTCTACTACAAGTATCTGTCGAGTACTTGCTCATATCATTCAATTTTGGTCCAACTAATGCAACCTTTTCAGAATTAAATTAGTTTATGGGCATGCTGCACAGTTGTATATGTCTAGGGATTGCACGCATACAATTTAGAAATAAAATAATTGAATGAAACAGTAAATTAATTCAGATCTATGCTTCAATCATTAAAGAAAATAAAGGTTTCATCAAGTAATCCTGACCCTATGAGATTTAACTCATGGATTGGAAAATAAAATTCAAAACCAAAATATCATTCAACATCGTTTCAATCAAATTAATTCATGGAGGAAAAAAATAAGAAATAATAGAAGAACATCACGAAATTAGCTTTCGCATGTCCAATTCACACTCCAGTGGTATAGTGTCCTGTCATGGCTGAGAGGGACTACCTTCATCTTCCTCTTTCCTTCTCTACTCAGTCGCTACCCTCTAGTTTCGCCTATGGATCTCCACACTTGTCCGTCTCTTTGGGTTTCCTCCTTTGGCTTTTTATATGCTTTTTCCCTATGGTAAATCCAACAACCCAAGATATCTTCTCCTCTTTTTATATTTTCTTTTTGGTTTAAAATACCTTCCTTTAGGGTAGGTGGTTATTAGCCCATGATCTCATGATCTTTTTCCTCTTTTTAAGCTGATTTTTCTGGTATAAGTAGAGTTGATTATGCGTTTGAGTGTTGACTCAGTCTTCCTGGAATTTCCATGGCATTCGTGTTGGCAAGCTATCCAACATTTTTCCACGACAAACCTTCATTCCTTTATTTCTTTCCCCTCATCCTACACCTACCAATTACTACCAAACAAATCATTCTTACAAACAAGTAAAAGTAACAGATAGTAACATTTAAGCATAGTCTAATCTTATTAATGTAATGCAATGAAAATTACGAATGGAATGTCCTAAAATGCAACTAAATTTATTTAAGTACAGGCAATTAGCTAGGTCTAAAAGCATGAAGTATAACTCTTGAAAAGAGTTATCAATATGCACACAAGAAAATGAAAACCCTACAAGGATTCTTTATAAGTATGAGACTTTGTGGAGTCTAAGGCTTAAAGCCTCATATTTATAAGCAAGTCTATGGCCATGGCATATTTAAGTTATGGAATTCCAACGGACTTGTTCTTTAAGTTTTACATCAAATTTATATGTGGGAATCCATCATATGAAGTCCGTGACAAAATTTGCATGTGTGAGTCTGCCATATTTATGAATCTTCTTCTATGAATCCTTATGCATGGCAGTCCACCGACCTTGTTCTCTGAGTTTCATGACAAAGTTAGACGTGGAATTCCCTAGTGCAAAAGTCTGCGGAACAGTCCACGCTGAAAAACTGTTCTGTCGACACCACACGGGCGTGTGGTCGCCCATGTGGTTGGCCGTGTGGGAGACACAGTCGTGTGATCGACGAAGGCATGGCCGTGCGCAAGACATGTCCGTGTGGAGGCGTGAACGTGGCCGTGTGAGCCACACAGGCTAGGCCAAGTTGGGCATTTGGGCCCACACGGGCATGTGGATTTTGGGCCAGGCCGTGTGGGCCACACGGGCATGGCCAATCTGGGCATGTAGGCCCATGTTTCTGAAATTTTCCCTAGGGTCGCACAGGTCATTCTGATCAACTGTGGGCCTACCGTAGGATTGGTAAGGGCTAACCAAACCCTATATTGTATGCTATGATATTCTGATAGACTAATCTGAGTGGGATACTAAGTGTATGTCTAACTGTACTGCTTAAGCATGTCTTTTATCTGTATATAAGCATGTTGAGCATGGTTAATCTGTTACTTCTATATCTGATTTCTGCATCTGTTTATGGGGTGGGGTTTGTATATATGGAGAAAGTGTTCTAAAAGCCGACCTTCGCTTATATTCTGGCAGCATGGCTACACATTATCTGATTTGTGTCGTAATGGCACGATATGGTATGTAGGGATGGGTGGGTGTTTTAACCCCACATGGTGTGTTGGGATGGTCGAAGTTGGTGTGTAGAAGATGGGGGTAGGATTCTGTATATCTGATTCTATTTTCTGTATCTGAAATGGGCATGAGCCCAAATCTGTATCTGATAGTTTATGAGATTTTTGTATGTTTCCATGCTTAATTATGTCGGGTTACACACTGAGTTTACGAAAACTTATATCTGTTTGTCTATTTTGTTCAGGTAATCTCCAGATTTAGGCGGATCAGTGTCGTGGAGACTCAGCGGTGACCACTCGACCGTAAACTGTTAAACTTAGTAATTTACGGTTTATTTAAAATTCTGGATTCATTTGAGAGTTTGTAATTTTTGGGACTCTCTGGACTGTATGGTTTTTTTTAACTGTTGATTTTCGGTTTGCTTGATAGTTTGCATGCTTTGTTAAAATGTTTTAAGAAAACGACGGTTTTACGCAAATAAAGGTTTTTCAAAAAATACAAATCGGATTTCTGAAATGTGTCGATTTTACTAAACTTCCGTTGTAAGAAGTGTTTTGGCAAATGAACTAATTAAATGATGTCTTCAGCAATAATCATGAATGAAAATAAGTTATCAAAGTTACATGGTTTATCGAAACAACTCAGTTTTCAAAACTCATTCTTTGTGACATTTCTGGATTTGGCCATAATGTCTAGGCCAAGTCTGGGGTGTTACAAAAATTATTAAAATGTAATTATTTTTTATAAATTATTAATAAAAAAATTTATGATTTGATACATTGGTAATTTTTTTACCTTTTTAAAATTAAACATCTAATCATACATTTTTCATTCTCAAAATGACTCTAATAATTGAATGTTTAATTTTTTTGTTGGGGATCAACCCGTATAAACAATGGGCAAGAAGGAATAGAGAAAATTGGGCATACAAATTTACGTGAAAAACCCTCAATTAAGAGGATAAAAACTACGGGCAAAGAAGGCTTCAACTTTTACTAGATGAGTAAACAAATGATAGTACAATATGAAGAAAATAAACCTAAATGTATTACATGTATAAAACCCAAACCCCGAATACGAAGCTCTAACCTGGGTACAAAGTTCTCTTCATAGCTATTACGGAACTCTCTCTAAAACTCATCTTGCGACTACGTCTTGTCGCCTCTTATTTGGCCTATAAAAAATAGAGATACAATGGCCCCTTTAAATACGCTAAGTTTAAAGTTCTAATCCTACCAAAATATCTCTAATATAATTAGAGTTCAATTGGGAGAAGGAGTCCTGTTGAGCTGTCAAAACGCGACTACTTAATTGGAGAAATCATTGCAACATCATGAGTGTCCTTGCCATGACGTCACTCTTGCTTTGTGACTGGTTGCGTCTATCTTCAATAAGTGCCTGCATACTGTCCGATAAATGGGAGGCACACTCCACATTTTTATACAATAATCTTAAAAAATAAATATAACATATTTTAATAAATATACACAATCAACTATACATCACAAGGATCGGAAAACTAATATAAACCTAAAATTACATAAAATGTATTAATTTAAATATAAAATTATTATACCGAATTGTGAGATTATATTCCTGATAAATCTTAACTCCAACATCAATTTTCATGTCATTAATATTTAAATTGACATTTTTAACTTACCTCTAAAAATTTATATTTTAAACATAATTACACATGCTTAAGATGAGCAAAATTCAATAAGCACATACCCAATTGGAGTATCACATGTTTTAAAGTGCCAAATTCTTCCTTTTTTGATCAGGTAACACAATTAAGAATTAATTCAATTCCAATTCTTCAAGAACCTAATATTAGTAAAGAGTGTACATAATTCATAATTTTCTAACACTTTCCACTTATTCTTCTTGTCATATCCGAATGTCATTTAGATTTCATTACAATTCCCTTTCTTCAATATACGTGCATATACACAATTATACACATAACCATACTTATTCACCAATCCTAAGTAACATAAAATTTAGTATTAGAAGTAAAAACTTAATCAATTCAGACTTAATTAACTGTCTTCCTTAATAATTTGGGTATGAATTTTTGGCTTCTACCACCACCAATCTCCTCACTTATACACTTTCCTTCAATTATGAACTATAATAATTGAACTGTATGGTGGATTCATTACAACCATAGGTTAGAATTGATGAAAATATATCTTTTTTCCTCCTCCATGAATAGCTAGGCTTTCTCTAATTTTTCCTTAGTTTTTCACCTTCTCTTTTTGTCAAATGTTAGCTGATTGCTTCAGCATCAATTTCTCCTTCATTCAGCCGTGAGTGCCTTGATTTGTGGGGTTGCTTGGCTTCCAAATTCTTTGCCACCTAGCTTCACTATTCTCTTAATTTTCCTTACTTTGAGACCTAGTTTTCAAGGTGTCATCAAGCCTTATCTGATTAATGAGACTCACCACTGACACCAATTCTTTTGCCTACCCAATGGTAGGGTTAAATTGCAATTTAGTCCTATTTATTGAAGGTAGAATTTTCCTTTCTCTCTTTGTACCAAAACGAAGCAAAATGTTTGCAGCCTCACTCCCCTCATCCAGCCTAATTAGCATGCTATGGTGGGATTTCTTGGCATCATCACTGTCATTTGCCACCTATCACCAAAATTTCTTTAATTATTACACACTCTGACACCTAGCCACAATCATTTACACCTTTTAATGGAATTTAACACACACTAAGTAGCTTAATTGCCACCAAGTCTTTTTAACTCAATGGTGAAAATGCACTTTAGGTCCCCATAATCTTTTTCAATTTCCAAAATACTCCTTACCCAAAGTTATCAATCATTATTATCCAACTTTAATTAATTCTTCTTATATTATTCGAATATAACTAATTACTTTTTCAAGAAATTTACAACATCAGAATAACAAGATCTTAGTATAATCTTTGAATATGTTGGGTTCTAAAAACTGTTACTCAAAAATCTATCACATTTTGAAGATGCTAGGTTCTGATATATATATAGGTTTAGATATTACTGAAACACCCCAAACCCGGCCCACGAGCTTTGACTAGATTTGGTATGTTCCTCAAGTAAACCGGTTCAAAATTCTTTTGTTCTTAGGAAAACTTGTGTGATTTTAAGAAAATATTATTTTGGGTTGGGCTTGTGTTGAAAAAATGTGTCTCGTTTTATATTGAAATCCTTTTTTCTTAAGTGACAAAATATTTAGGGTTTAGTTTAAAAGAAATTTTAATTAAATTTTAATAGATAAAATTCATAATCATAATAAATAAAAATAAGTGTAAAGTAATTCAACTATGGCCTTATGGCCTTATTACATCAAATAATTCCCAAAATAATTCAAAGTACTAAAATAAATTCAAGAGTCCTCAAAAATATAAACTTCATGTTGAGCATGGCCACCACAAGTTCTCGCTGTCCCGGTCCATCACTGCTCATCACACACAAAAATGTTCCCCAACGGGGTGAGTCAAACAGACTCAATGTGTACCACGACACTAAATCATAATAGAATCAGGCATATCACATATTACACATTCAAAACATAGAATACAAAAGTTATGATGCATTCCCAAACCCAAACCTAGTTGTCCATCCGCTACACACCCCGCACTGCCGGTCACACACGTGGGGGACTACTAAGTCAACCCTCCATCCGCTACACACCATCGAAGCGTCATTGCGATCGGCGTGCTCATCGCCCATATAAAATTTTGTGGCATAGCCACTGATAATTGTGTCATGAGACACCACATTCGAATAATGTAACCGAAGTTACAACATTTAGATAATGTGACCAAGTCACCACATTCGGATAGTGAGACCGTAGTCATCACATTCACTTCCCTTTTTCATATATCCCGAATGACCCATATTATTCATATCATGCATATCATACTTAAATTCTCATTCTTATAAATTTTCACATGTTATAAATAACATATTTCATAATCCTAGTGGAAGTAGGAAACGTATTGAGTACTTTGTACCATATTATGGTACCTTAGCCACATTCTTATAAACATGCATATTTTACATATTACCATCAATCTTATTAAAAGTTAGTGTGGGGTACACACCTGATTCGCTTAAAATTTCCTTGAGATCCCGAAAAGCTTGATCTAATGCTTAGATCCTTAATCCCTACATTGATTTATCACTTATTACCTTAATAAAAAGCCATTCGGCCAAAACTCAAATCCTAGTAGGATTAGTATTCTTACCTTGTTGCCGATTGGAACACCAACAAATCCCAAAAATGTTCCTTGTTTCACTAGGAATGTCAAAATCCCTAAAACCTTACGTTAGACTTAATCTTAATCATCAAACATAAATCAAGGCCTTTGGCCGAATATTCACATGTCTTACCTTAATCTTAGAAATCCCGAATACTCCTCCTTTTAGTCGACTACTCTGATAATCCCGAAAGGTCCTTTGAAGAAATCGACAGCACCTATGCTTGAAGCCCTTCCAAGATTCAGCTTTTGATGGATTGGAAAGAAAAGAAAAGGAAGAATAAAGATGGAGGATTCGGCTATGGCTTCTAATGGAGAGGAAAATATTCGGCTAGGTTCCAACAATTACTTAATCTCAACTTGACAAAAGAAAAGAAAGAAAAGAGGAGAAGAGAGCACTAAGAATTCGGCAGAGAAAGGAGGAAGCACAAATTGATGAGTAGCCCTCCTTCCTTCCTTTTATAGCCGAAATTATCATCTAAGGAGTCCCTTACTTGGCCACCACACCTCTATCTGATAACTTTATCCTTTAATTATCACTTAAAATAAAAGATAATTCAGAACTATCCTTACTTAGCCGAAATTATTAAACTCAAAGTCCCTTACTTGGCCATCACTTCTCCCTTATTTTCCTCTTTATTTCTTTATTCAAATTAAAAGAATTTAATCTAACAATTATCTCTTGAAAATAATGATAAATAAATCCCTTATTTATCCGCTATTTATAAAACAATAAAAGCTCCTAATTTATAGCCATGTGCATCCACTTGATCTTACGGAAGCAAAAATAAAACCTCCTTTATTTGCTTCCCAAGTGACTCGAACTCAGGCCCATTCCTCTTGCATATGGCGCCATTTCCATAGGCCCTAAGTGGCATCTTCCGACCACTTTTCCAAGCCTGTTTGTGTGTCAAATTCCACAAACTTTTTCTTTTAAGGCCACCTTGCCTTAATTTCCCCTTTTAAACCTTAAAACTCGTCATTTCTAGGTCATTTCTAAGTTTCCAAAAATTTTCGTTTCGCTCAGAAACTTGACATTTTCTTACATTTCCAAGTTTCCAAATGTTCACTTTCCTATTTTGAATCATTTCCAAATCATTTCCATCCATTTTCATACATTTTCAGGTTTCCAAAAATGTTCAAAATTTATTCTTAGTACATAAAACATGTTACTTCGTACAATTAAACCGAAAATGCATAGGCCCTTTCTAGGATGTTACAATTACTTAGTAATAAATTAGCTAAGGTTCTTATTGATGAACACACGAATTAACATCTAACTGGTTTCATCTTAATATGTTACAGCAGTGAAAACTGACTGGTAAGACACAAAGAAGTAAACAAGTCGAAGTCAAAGGTGTAGATAACAACATATTATAGTGAAAAGTAAGTTTCACCAAATTAAGCATCAAGCAGGCAGAAGGTCTTCCTCCTTTATTCTAACTGATCACGTAACACACAGTTACTTGTAGTTCTAATAGCAGCATTTAATTTTGATGAGTGATCACTAAACATCGTCGTCTTGGTTAATCCCATCAAGGATGGCTATGAGAGCCACCACGAAGGCATAATCCACGTTCGGATATACCGTCACCATAAACTTGTCCTTCCCAAGCAATACGCTTTCAACACTATGCTTCTTGTGCATCTGCAGTGCTCACACATATAGAACCCACATTCCTATGTTAATATAATCTTACAAATATTAATCTATCGGTTAAATCAGTTGGGAGATCATTGTATTAGGAATATATCAAATCTTCTAGTATTAAATTCATCAATTTAATCAATATACTATTAAAAAAGAATCAAATAAATCTAAATTGTAATAGAATTAACATTGATGTAGGTAAAATATCTTGAAAATTATTTTTTTTCAATTGCAGTTCATTTAAAAAAATATTTACAAAACCATAAAAACTTTTAAAAAAAATACTAACTTTGTTAAATAATAAATAATATTTTTTCAAACAAAAAATGTTAATTTATTTGCAATTTGAACTTATTTGATTCTTTTTAGTAGTACAGGGACTAAATTAGTCCATTCAATAATAGAGGGATTAATTTGATATGGTCCCTATTATATATGGATCTCCTAGATATTTCACTTTTATCTATCTATCTATCTATATATATATATAGTACTTATTTAAACTATTTTATTGAGTTGATAATACTAGTCAACTCGATATGAATTCAATCAAAAAAATTACTTAAAAAAATCTCTCATTTAATTAAGGTTTTAAATATTAATATATTGATATTTTAATCTTTTACCATTTTTATATGAAATGATTAAATAAAACAACTAAAAAAAGCAATATCTAATAATTGAACCAAAAAATAAAATCCAACCCATGCCCAAGAAATATTTAAACATAACTATTTAACTATTTTACTTATAACTCAATTATTGTTTTTTTTTTATAAATATAATTTTAATTGAAAGTATGATAAAATCGAGTATATTCTTACTATGCATTTAATTGAATTTATGTCACTCATTAATCAAACTCTAACTTTTTTAATAAATTTATAAAAATTCATTTATTTGACAAAACAACAAATATTATTTAAAGAATATTTAAATTATTTTATACTTTAATAAATTTAAAAAATTATAGGCATATGATAAAGTTTGAGTCCAAAATACCTTAATAACCCAATCCTCCATTTTATCAATTCAACCACATTTAATTTTTA
The DNA here is from genome assembly GCA_025698515.1 of Gossypium sturtianum. Lineage (NCBI taxonomy): Eukaryota > Viridiplantae > Streptophyta > Magnoliopsida > Malvales > Malvaceae > Gossypium > Gossypium sturtianum. Next base: position 136,379,477 of record CM046950.1, on the reverse strand, counting down.
ATAAATTCATTTCACTTGTGGTGTGCCATACTAGAGTATGTGTAATTAAATCGTAGGAAGAGGGTGTTAAGTACCTGAGCCAAAATAGTGTTAGACTCTCCGGAATAAATGGTACAGGATCTTTCCAGCCAACTTCCTTCCACTCTGAAATCACAAACATCCTCTTTTGGGTTGGTTGCCAAGAACACATGCAATTTGGTCTTGAGTTGGATCATTGATGATCGCTTCACTGTGAATATCAGATCTTTTTCTTCCGTGCTTTCTCCCCTGAATACTTGCCATCTATCGTGGACAGTCATTATCTATCAACAAATCAAGGTAGCTTGATTTATATGTAGTATTGAAATAAAGCTATGTCTGAGAAACTTGAACAACAAAAACCAAACCTTGGGTCGAAGAGTGCAAACGGGATTTCCGGCAGCATCGGTTAAGAGGCGACGGTCATGGATGCTGAAAAATTTGCCTTTGATTTTGAACATGATGTTGCCATTGATGTCAGTGACAGCAAAGTTGCCCTCAGTGACGGTCAAAACCTTTCTGACGACAGCCAGATCTACTGGTTGAGGATAGCAGTATTGAGGCCCAATCACGGAAACAGGAGTAGCCAAAGGTGGGTAAGCACTTGGTGCAGCCGGGGGAGGATATGCTTGTACGTGTTCCATCTAGCTACCACTGCAGTCACCGATGAATGAAGATGAACTCTTCAATTGGTTTTGTATTTGGTTTAGATCTTCAATTTGTACCCACGAAGTCAGTCAACTCACCTCTCCACTTGAAAATTGTAACGTACTAAGATTCCAAGATCATGACTTCTTATGTCCACATGCTTAAAAAGAAGGGGACCAGAAAAAAGAGGCCACCTACACCATTTCCTTTACAGCAACTTGGAGATCATGCATTCGAACTACTTTAAGAGTATACTATTTTCCTATTTAGTTAGACCTGCAATTTAATTAGTTTAAGATTTTTTTTGGACCACTTCAACTGAATCATTTAATTATCTTAAATAAGTAACATGCCCCTTTAATTTTAATTCAGTTTATCTAATCATTTTAATTAATATTAACTTAATAATTTTAATTTAATAATTTAATCTAAAAAGCTGAAATTCGAATTGTTGTTCAATTTTTTTTAGTTCTGTGTAATTTTCGACCTATCAAGAGCGGAATCACGCTCTGTAGGATTTGAACTACAACATTGAGTTTTGGAGACCCACGTTCTACCGAACTGAACTAAAAGTACTTTCTTATCATAATAAATACCATTGTAAAAATGATGATTAAGTGTTAAAAAAATAAGTATTGAATTAAAATTATATTTTTTTTGATATATTGTTAAAGTTAATTACTAAATATAAATAGAATATTTGATAAATATAGATTTTAAATTTGTAAAAAATTATATTCTATATTTTATCTTTAATTTTTAAACATTTTAACTTATTCTAAACAAAAAAAAATTAAACGTAAAGTTTTTATAAGATAATAAAATAATATTAAATTAATTGAAAATATTCTCCAATAAGCTCTTACTTATTATTTTTTATACTTTTTTTTAGAAAAAAATCAATAAGATTGTTTTAATTTTGAATTATCAAACATATGTAAAAAAAGTAAAAATGAATTTAATTTTTTTCAATAGTTTATCAAAAGAAAGCCTAAGTTAAAATTTTAAATTAACAATAATTATTAAAAACTTTAAAAATTTTAAAAAAAATAAAATATGAACAATAAAAAAAAAGAGAAAATATTGTATTTATAAAAAAAATGAAATTGAATCAAAACATAATAAAAAAAGTCAATTTTTAATAATAAAATAAATATTGATTTTTTAACGATATTTGAGTTTTCAATATGAAAGTCAAATTGACTAATTCTCCAATTTGATTTTTTCATTTTTTAACCAATTACATGTGATATTTTTTTCCTAAACTATATGGCATGCTTATCATATATATACATGAACATATTTTGTAGACAATTTCTATCACAGAAAAGCATAAAATTAAGCATTCTGACCTGCCAAAGTTTTATGATTCCATCCTATAAAAAATAAGGAAAATTACAATTATTTCCTCAAAGCATATTTGGGTCTTTTGGGTGAAATCAAAACATCTTGAATTTTGAGGTTTTCCCTAAAACTACCAATAACTTGAAAAAACACTGAAGGGATCTATTGTCGAACTTCTATTGTCATCACAAACTTCTGCTACGGCCACGGTTGACGTCATCGGGCCGCCATCGAACCACCGCTGACCATCATCGTAGGCCATCGTCAACCACTTCCAAACCACTATCAGCCACTTTATCGGACCACTGGCAGCCTCCATTGCCAAACCACCATCAGTCTTTTGCCGGTTGGCTAGGTCGGGTTTGCGTCGTCTCGATTAGTCCTAGATGGGTCTTGGTTCTTCGAGTTCCACCAGAAAAATTGTTTATATAAGACTTATGTCTGTTTCCGGGTCACATGATTTATTCAAAAAATAAATTAATAAAACCTACGTGGAAATAATAGTCCACAATCTAATTACATATCCCAAAAAATGATTAAAATAATAATTATAGCCACTTTAATTTCTAGGAATTACAACTTTGGAAATTTTACTTTATCATATAAATAATAAAATAATATAATACATTCATTAACATATATAACCTAAAACATACTAATAATTATAAGAATGCCACTGGTTCGCAATGAAATGTGCAAGTGTACACAGTTGTTATCAAGTAAAAAGTAAGTAAAAGAGTTATCGTCTCTACAAAAACTGTATTTAAATTGATAATTGTAAAATTACTATTCACAAGTTGGTAAAGAAACACAATAATTTGGAGTGATAGATGTTAAATTAAATTAATTAACTTAATGCAATTTAACCTAAATGCAAATAAGATGAAATAAAATGCAAGGTGATGGTTTAGCAACAATTTCACAAGTTTAACAACAATAACATGAACAAGCTTGTAACATCCCTTACCTGGGTTCTACGTCGGAACCGGGACCGAGGCGTTACCGAACTCAAACCACCTGATCGCCACTTAGGCTCGTCGTAACTACTCTCTGAAGTCATCTCAACAACCTCATTCTCGACTTACGAGGCCTTACTCCTACACACGAGGACTCTCGAGACTAAACCGTAACTTTTCCAATCTTAAAAATTTTCTCTTTATACAGTCTCTCACACGCTGTGCAAGATCGGTTCGCCCGTGCATGGACACACACGCCCATGTCTCCAAACCGTGCCTAAAAACCCAAAGATTCTCGCCAATGCCCCACGGCCAAGGCACACGCCCGTGCTTATCACCCATGGTGCACACGACTACTTTAACACGGCCTAGAGTCTAGACACACGCCCGTGTGGCTAGCCCGTGGCCAACATCGGATAATCCCACACGCCCTGACACACGCCCGTGCGGCTAGTCCGTGGTCTATTCTGATTTATAATACTAACATGCAGGGGACGCATGGCCAAAGCGCACGCCCGTGGGCTGACCGTGTGTCACACATGGCCTAGACACACGCCTGTGTGTCTATCCACATGGACAAGAACAAAGCTATGTGCCAAGCTCTTTTCACCCCTCTAGCATACACAACATATACTCATCTAACACCATCATAATCAACTCAAATTGAAGTGCATTCTCATATAGAAAACTACATCTTTCTTTCATACAATGTAATAGCCAACAACCATGGCATTATACAAAATAAGCTATCCATCTAAAGGCCAACACATCTTAGCCATTTACAACAAAATCCACTAACTTGTCTAGCCCCTATACATGCCATATACAAAACATTAAGTTTCATGTACCAAAGTGTGCTTTGATATGCGGGTTTGTCTTCGATGATCCTCGTGTCTCGATTCAACGCTTTTAATCTATAAGACAAGGGAAAAGAAAGAGAGTAAGCTTTGAGCTTAGTAAGTTTACACATAAACAATTAAGCAACATAGTATAAGCTAAGCAACCATTAGCATTATACCAACAAGTAATTCACAACTATGCTTACTCTTTCTATCCCTTACCACATTTCCAACACATCATGAGTCACATACTCATAACCATCGAAATGCACCCCTGCATTCAATGTCAAATTTACACAATATACAACACATCATTATTTCTCAATAATTTATCCACACAGCTAATTAACTTAATAATACATCCACATAGCTATTTTACTCAATAATGCAATCACATGGCTAATCCACACAGTTAACCCACACAGCAAATGTCTCGGTGGTTTCGCACTTAGCACACCACAATCGATTAATAAGGTGGTATCGCACTTAGCCTACCACAAAGATAATCATAGGGGTTTCTCACTTAGCCCACTAAACGATATACCTCACGATAGCATCGCACATATCCAGCTCATCGTCAATATGCATTAGGATGGTATCGCACTTAGCCTACCATCTAGCATTATCACTACACATTCACATGTCTACTTACTCAATTAAACATCCATTCACAATTCTACTTGGACCACATAGGTTCTCAATCAATCTCGAACAAGCTACACACTATCTATCATCAACAAATTGTAAGTATGAATGCATTGTTTATGCATAGACTTACCTCGATACTCAAAAGTATAGAAATATGCAATTTAGTCCACCACCTTGCTTTTGCCTCAGTTTCGATCCGGGCTTCGTCTTTCTTGATCTATAATGAATAAATCAGCTTATTCAATACATACATTGACTAAATTGACCCACATCTCATACTTTAGCAAAATTACTATTTTACCCCTAAACTTTCTCATATTTACATTAGTACCAAAAGCTCGTAAAGTGATTTTTATTCAACTTTCTAGTCTTTCATGCTTAGCCGAACCACTTATTCAACTAAAGCTATTATCAATTCTCACTAAACCACATATGTATGACCAAACTAAAGTTTTTCACAAACTAGTCCCTACATGCATTTTCATGGAAAATCACTTAGCAAAAGATGTTTCTACTACATCAAGCTTTCATATTCTTCCATAAAACAACAAAATACATGCATGTCATACATATGCACATTTTTGAACATCCATAATAGCTCACCAAAAAGCTAAAAATAGCTTACTCATGCTACTAGGACTTCAAAAATACGAAGAATATCAAAACCGGCTTTAGGAGCACTTACTAGCAAGCTTGAAAAATTGAAAGAGCCCTAACAATGGCTATTGAAATTTTCGGCAACTTGGGGAGAAGATGAGTGAATTTTTGTCATCTTTTCACTTATTTAATCACTTAATAACTAAATGACCAAAATGCCCTTTTTGATAAACTTCAAATTTTAACTCATCCATGCCCATTTTTGTCCAAAAATTAGAATTTGGATAAATTACTATTTAAGAACCTCTAATTAATAATCTAAAGCTATTTCACACATATAGCTTCTAGAAACACACATTTTGCAACTTTTGCAATTTAGTCCTTTTGGACAATTCAACCACAATTTCACAAAATTGCTTCATGAAACTTTCACACTAGCATGCATACATAATATAAACCTCAAAATCTCATTCATAACCCTCGAATTTGTGGTCTCGCACCACTATTCCGACTAGGCCCTAAACCGGGATGTTACAACTCTCCCCCCTTTAGAGATTTTCGTCCCCCAAAATCTTACCAGTAAAGAGGTTTGGATGTTGCTCTCTCATAGCTTCTTCCGTTTCCCACGTAGCCTCTTCCACACCATGTTTCTGCAATAACACTTTCACTAGTGCTATGCTCTTATTTCTCAACTGTTTACTTCTCGAGCCAAGATCTTAATTGGCTCCTCTTCATAAGACATATCCGGTCTTATCTCAATTTTCATCGAAGGAATCACATGTGAAGGATCGGAGCGATACCGTCGCAACATCGACACATGGAACACGTTATGAATCTTTTCCAACTCTACCGGCAAAGCCAACCGGTATGCTACAGGCCCAACTCTATTTGTAATCTCATACGGCCCTATGAACATTGGACTCAATTTCCCTTTTCGTCCAAATCTCATAATCTTCTTCCACGGGGACACTTTCAAAAACACTTTGTCGCCCACTTCAAACTCAATTTCTTTTCTTTTCAAATCCGCGTACGACTTCTGTCGGTCCGAAGTAGCTCTCAGACTATTACAGATTACTTTCACCTTCTCTTCGATTTCTTTCACTAGATTGACCCCATGGATCCGCTTCTCACTAAGCTCGGTCCAATACAAAGGAGTCCGACACTTACGACCATACAAAGCCTCATACGGTGCCATCTGTATACTCGACTGATAACTGTTGTTATAGGCGAATTCGACCAAAGGTAGATATCTCTCCTAGCTACCTTCGAATTCTAGCACACATCATCGAAGCATATCTTCAAGAACTTGAATCACTCTTTCAGACTGACCATCGGTTTGCGGATGGAACGCAACGATCTTTGAAATTCAATCTAAATCCCCATGGCCTCTTGCAACTTCTTCCAAAATCTCGAAAGCAAACCTCGGATCTCTATCCGATATGATAGACACAGTACACCATGCAATCTCACTATCTACGCCACATACAACTCAAATAACTTATTCAAAGGAATAATCAACACGTCTTTGGAATAAAGTGAGCCGACTTTGTCAATCTATCCACAACAACCCACACAAAGATCTCTCTTTCTGAGTCATCGGCAACCCCGTCACAAAATCCATGGTAACCCGATCCCATTTCCATTCGGGAACCATCACCGGGTCAAAGCAATCCCAAGGCACTTTATGCTCAACTTTCACTTGTTGACAAATTAGACACTTTGCCACAAACTCAAAAATATCTCTTTTCATTCCCGGCCACCAATAAAACTTCCTCAAATCGTTGTACATTTTTGTCTTGCCTGATGTCTTGACAAACATCCACTGTGGGCCTCATGCAAAACCTTTCGAATCAACTCCTCATTTTTAGGAACACAAATTACATCGCGATAAAGCAAACAACCATTCGAACCCATTAAAAATCGAATCACATTTCGACCCGCACCTAGCTATCTTAGCTTGCATCTCGTTGTCATTTCTCTCGAGCCTCACACATTTGTTGAACAAATAGTGGCTTAGCTCTCAACTCTGCCAAAATAGCACCATCATCGACAATGCTAAACTCGCTCTCATAACTCTTAGAGCATACAAGGATTTCCTACTCAAGGCATCCGCAACCACATTCGCTTTTCGGGTGGTAATCAATGACTAACTCATAGTCTTTCAACAACTCAAGCCACCGCCTCTGTCTCGATTCGGATCCTTCGCATCCATCAAATACTTTAAACTCTTGTGATCCGTAAAGATTCGACACTTCTCACCATACAAGTAATGTCGCCAAATCTTTAACGCAAAAACAATCGCACCAACTATAAATCATGAGTCGGATAATTCTTCTCGTATGGCTTTAGCCGCCTCGTGGCGTAGGCGACTACCTTACCCTCTTGCATCAACACGCAACCGAGACCATTAAACGACACATCATCAGTAAACCACGAACTCTTTCCCCGATTCTGGTTGAACCAAAACCGGTGCCTCGATCAATATTGTTTTCGATCTCTCGAAGCTCTGTTGACATGTCTCACCCATTCAAACTTGACATCTTTATGCAATAGTTTCGTCATCGGGGTGGCAATCACAGGGAACCCCTTTACAAAACGTCCAGTAATATCCCGATAATCCCAAGAAACTTTTGATCTCGACACGCGTTCCTCGGCGGTTTCCAATCCACAACAAATGATATCTTACTCGGGTCAACTCGACACCACCACCGACACCATGTGTCCTAGGAATCCGACCTCTGAGCCAAAACTCACTCTTGCTAAACTTAACATACAACTGCTTATCTCTCAAAGTTTGCAAGACAATTCTCAAATGCTCTTCATGATCGTTCTCATCCCGAGAATAGATCAATATGTCGTCAATGAAGACAACTACAAACTTGTCCACATACGGTCAGAAAATACGGTTCATCGATCCATAAAAATCGCAGTGCATTCGTCAAATCAAACGGCATAACCAAAAACTCATAATGGCCATACCTTGTCCGAAATGCGATTTTCAACACATCTTGCTCTTTCACTGAAATGATAATAACTGCACCTCAAGTCTATCTTGGAGAACATCAGAGCTCCCTTCGCTTGATCAAAGAGATCATCAATCCTTGGTAAAGGATACTTATTCTTCACCAATCACCTTGTTCAGCTTGTCTATAGTCTATACACAACCTCATAGACCCATATTTCTTCTTCACAAATAATACAGAGGAGCACCCTACTGCGAGTAGCTCGGTCTTTCAAAACCCTTATCTCATCAACTTTTGCAATCCGAACCTTCAGTTCTTTCAACTCTACTTGGTGCTATTCTCAGTATGGAGCAATCAAAATAGGTGCTGTTCCGGAACCAACTCAATTCCAAATTCAACCTCTCTCTCTGGTAACTGGGTAACTCTTTCAAAATACATCCGGGTACTCACATACCACTGCACTGCTTTCAAACTCTACTCCAACCTCTCGAGTATTCAACACAAAAGCAAGATAGGACTCACATCCTTTTCTCAAACATTTCTCACCACTAGGAAGAAATCATCACCGTAGACTATCCGATCTACACGATTCAACCCGAACCACATCTCCACTCTCACATTTTAATTCAATAAACTTACTACCACGGTTCACTAAGACACTATGGGTAGTCAACCAATCCATGCCTAGGATTAAATCAAACTCATCAAACGGCAACAACATAAGGTTCACGCCGAAAAACAATAATTCTCAATCAATAAAGGACAATTTTTACACACTCGTCCCACTAACACATGCTTTCCTAACGGGTTTGACACCTTAACCACTATGTCCGTAGACTCAACGGTCATACTCAAACTAGATGCTAATCTCATGCAAATATAAGAATGAGTAGACCCTGGATCTATTAAAGCAATAACGAAGGTGTCATAGAGAGAAAAAGTACCCGTTATCACATCAGGGGAGGATGCTTCTTCGCGAGCGCGAATAGCATACGTCCTCGCAGGTGCCCGACCCTCTGGTCTCACAGCAGAATCTCTGGGTGCACCTCTACCACTATTCCTACCTCTCGGGTTCCTTGGTGGTCTACCCCTCGTAGACACATCACTAGGTCTCAGCTCTTGCCTCTCTTCATTTTCATCCCTCTCGGGATAGTTACGGATAAAGTGGTCAGGGGAACCACACTTATAACATTTTTGAGTATTTCCCCAACACTCTCCGGTGTGATACCTACCACAACTGGGACACTCTGGTTTACTCTTTGTATTGCCCACACTTTCCATCGAGGGAGCTTGGGCTCTCGAACCCGAGCGAGTATTGCCCAAGTCTTGATGCGAATAACCCACTAGTGCTGTCGTCCGAGGATTCACTTCCTTGGATCTTTTCGACTGGGCTTGATATGACTTGCCCATCGGCCTCTTTCTAGCATCTCGGGCTTCACTCACACCCCTCCTCTTTTCGAACTCGGCTCTTCGGCCTTACTTGCCCTCTCAACTAATAACACAAATTCTTTCAACTCCAAAATGCCCACTAGGAGTTTGATGTCTTCATTCAGCCCATCTTCGAACCTCTTACACAAGATGGTCTCAGTCAATACACATTCTTGAGCGTATTTTCTAAGCCTAACAAACTCACGCTCATATTCCGCCAATGTCATTCTTCCTTGTTTCAACTCAATGAATTCCTTTCTTTTTCTATCAGTAAACCTCTGGCTTATATACTTCTTCCGGAACTCTTCCAGAAAGAAGTCCCACGTCACCCGCTCTCTCGGGACCACTAACGTCAATGTTTTCCACCAGTGGTATGCCGAATCTCTCAGGAAGGATACGACATACTTCAAACTCTCCTCAGGCGTACATGAGAGTTCATCGAACACCCTCATTGAGTTCTCCAACCAGAACTCCGCCCTCTCAGGGTCATCATCTACCTTAGCTCTAAACTCCTCAGCCCCGTGCTTCCTAATCTTATCCACCGGGGGCTTCGATATCCTCACTACATCCATACCTTGAGGAGCCACTGGATTTGGCTGAGGTATAGGAGGAGGAGGTGGAGGAGGTTGAGCATTAGGGTTCGCTCGAACATAATCCGAGCACCAATTGCTCATCATCTGGAGAAAGGCTTCCCGTGCCTCTTCCCCTTGACCCCTAACCTCAGGTCCACTCTCAACGGGTGCGGTTCCTTGCGCAGGAGCCGGCGCATTACTAGCTGCTTCATCAGCAGTCAATGGATCGGAATCCATATACTATATAAAACAAGATTTAAATCATTAGAAACCACCACACTATCATTGTACACTTATGGCATGTATAGCTAGACTCTTACACCCGCTACGGTAGTCCTAGAAACGGCTAAACTATAGCTCTGATACCACTAAATATAACACCCCTTACCCGGGTTCTACGCCGGAATCGAGCCCGAGGCGTTACCGAACTCAAACCACCTGATCGCCACTTAGGCTCGTCGTAACTACTCTTTGAAGTCATCTCAACAACCTCATTCTCGACTTACGAGGCCTTACTCCTACACATGAGGACTCTCGAGACTAAACCAGAACTTTTTCCAATCTTAAAAATTTTCCCTTTCTACAGGTCTCACACGCCCGCGCAAGATTAGACATGGCCGTGCATGGACACACACGCCCATGTCCCCAAACTGTACCTAAAAACCCAGCATTCTGCCAATGCCCCACGGCCAAGGCACACGCCCGTGCTTATCACCCGTGGTGCACACTGACTACTTTAACACGGCCTAGAGTCTAGACACACGCCCGTGTGTCTAGCCCGTGGCCAACACTGGATAATCCCACACGCCCTAGACCACGCCCATGCAGCTAGTCTGTGGTCTATTCTGATTTATAATACTAACATGCAGGGGACGCACGGCCAAAGCGCACGCCCGTGGGCTGACCGTGTGTCACACATGGCCTAGAGACACGCCCGTGTGTCTATCCACATGGACAAGAACAAAGCTATGTGCCAAGCTCTTTTCACCCCTCTAGCATACACAACATATACTCATCTAACACCATCATAATCAACTCAAATTGAAGTGCATTCTCACATAGAAAACTACATCTTTCTTTCATATAATGTAATAGCCAACAACCATGGCATTATACAAAATAAGCTATCCATCTAAAGGCCAACACATATTAGCCATTTATAACAAAATCCACTAACTTGTCTAGCCCCTATACATGCCATATACAAAACATTAAGTTTCATGTACCAAAGTGTGCTGATATGCGGGCTATCTTCTGATGATCCCCGTGTCTCAATTCAACGCTTATAATCTATAAGACAAGGGAAAAGAAAGAGAGTAAGCTTTGAGCTTAGTAAGTTTACACATAAACAATTAAGCAACATAGTATAAGCTAAGCAACCATTAGCATTATACCAACAAGTAATTCACAACTATGCTTACTCTTTCTATCCCTTACCACATTTCCAACACATCATGAGTCACATACTCATAACCATCGAAATGCACCCCTGCATTCAATGTCACATTTACACAATATACAACATATCATTATTTCTCAATAATTCATCCATACAGCTAATTAACTTAATAATACATCCACACAGCTATTTTACTCAATAACGCAATCACATGGCTAATCCACACAGTTAACTCACACAACAAATGTCTCGGTGGTTTCGCACTTAGCACACCACAATCGATTAATAAGGTGGTATCGCACTTAGCCTACCACAAAGATAATCATAGGGGTTTCTCACTTAGCGCACTAAACGATATACCTCACGATAGCATCGCACATATCCAGCTCATCGTCAATATGCATTAGGATGGTATCGCACTTAGCCTACCATCTAGCATTATCACTACACATTCACATGTCTACTTACTCAATTAAACATCCATTCACAATCCTACTTGGACCACATAGGTTCTCAATCAATCTCGAACAAGCTACACACTAGCTATCATCAACAAATTGTAAGTATGAATGCATTGTTTATGCATAGACTTACCTCGATACTCAAAAGTATAGAAATATGCAATTTAGTCCACCACATTGCTTTTGCCTCGGTTTCGATCCGGGCTTCGTCTTTCTTGATCTATAATGAATAAATTAGCTTATTTAATACATACATTGACTAAATTGACCCACATCTCATACTTTAGCAAAATTACTATTTTGCCCCTAAACTTTCTCATATTTACACTTTAGTCCCAAAGGCTCGTAAAGTGATTTTTATTCAACTTTCTAGTCTTTCATGCTTAGCCGAACCACTTATTCAACTAAAGCTATCATCAATTCTCACTAAACCACATATGTATGACCAAACTAAAGTTTTTCACAAACTAGTCCCTACATGCATTTTCATGGAAAATCACTTAGCAAAAGATGTTTCTACTACATCAAGCTTTCATATTCTTCCATAAAACAACAAAATACATGCATGTCATACATATGTACATTTTTGAACATCCATAATAGCTCACCAAAAAGATTAAAATAGCTTACTCATGCTACTATGACTTCAAAAATACGAAGAATATCAAAAACCGGGCTTACGAGCACTTACTAGCAAGTTTGAAAAATTGAAAGAGCCCTAACAATGGCTATTGAAATTTTCGGCAGCTTGGGGGAGAAGATGAGTGAATTTTTGTCATCTTTTCACCTATTTAATCACTTAATAACTAAATGACCAAAATGCCCTTTTTGTTAAACTTCAAATTTTAACTCATCCATGCCCATTTTTGTCCAAAAATTAGAATTTGGATAAATTACTATTTAAGGACCTCTAATCAATAATCTAAAGCTATTTCACACATATAGCTTCTAGAAACACACATTTTGCAACTTTTGCAATTTAGTCCTTTTGGACAATTCAACCACAATTTCACAAAATTGCTTCATGAAACTTTCACACTAGCATGCATACATAATATAAACCTCAAAAACTCATTCATAAGCCTTGGATTTGTGGTCTCGCACCTCTATTCCGACTAGGCCCTAAACCGGGATGTTACAAAGCTAGAATAATTACAACACTTTACTTAATTCATTCTTACCATGTTTAACAATGTTCTAGAAAAAAAATCATGGCAACTCGATCATTCATTAACTTGAAATCTGATATAAGTTCTTTCGAAGTCTTATACTTAGAAAAACATGTATATTTCTATGTCCATATTTAACTAAGGATTCCTTATAATTTATGTGAGGTAATAGGGACTGATCATGTTTGAAACAATTTAATCACACAAACCTAAAGTTATGTAAGGTAATAGAGCTCTCTCGAGTTATTACGAACCTTTAATTTAATCAGATCAGGATCTAAATTAAGAAATCACCTTTCAATTATCGTGTCCATTAATTGCCATCTTATTAGGATTGATCAAAAAATTCTAGTGCATTCAAACATGTTTTAATGCATGAAATATATAAATGATTTTAATTGGAATGATGAAAAACTGAGGCACGGGACATCATAAACATGAATCAAATGAATTTTATCAAATTACTGCAATCATTCAAGCTAAAACAAAATTAAGTCATTATCGTTAATGGAAAAACAATTAAACAATTTGCAAACATATTTGAATAACTAAGAACAAAAATAAAGAAAAAGGAATAAGGAACTCTTGATGATTTCGACGATTCTCCGAAGATTGATCGTGGTGGCTTCTTTCAATTCTCGTGATTGCTCCTTTGTAAACTACTCGTCAAGGTGGCTGACCAAGAGATTTTTTCTCAAGAAAAATTCTCGCTAAAGGGAAATGCAGAAATGGATGCTTTCGGCATGGAAGGAAAGAGAGAAAGATGAGAAATGAAAGATGTGATGAAGGATGTGTGTGATGAATAGGATTTTAGGATGAGATGCTTGAAATGGGAGATGAGGGGTGGTATTTATACTAGAGGAATGGCTTGGGATTTTCTAAAAATAACATAGAGATCCCTTGGATTTCTCCCTTGCTTCGTCGTCCATAAATTGTGGAGAGAGGGTTGAGTGGTTGCTTGATTCATGCTTGATTTTTAATTTAGTTGGACCGTTTTCAAAGGTTTAGTTGGGGGTTGATTTCTTATTTTTCCACACATGCGAGGACCTTCAATTCAAATATTCCAAAGCTAATTTGGGCTGACTTTCATTCTTTTGCTGAATTGGGCTCTTCTCCCCCTTGTTGGACGGTTTTGACAACCCAACTAGCTAGCAGACTAGCCTTTCTCAGCAACCAACTTTCAACTGGGTTTAATCAATCTTTTCTAGGTCAAATTTGTTCTCTTTGACTTCCACATAAAGTGGATTTTAGCTCATGTTCATATGTTCTTTTATTGGCTCTCACATTTATCAATTCAATGGTCCAACTGCAACAAATTGAGCAAAAATTAACATGCAACATAAAATAGTACAATTATGTAGAATTAATACTTAATTTCAAAAAATTACACACTTTACTAAAATTATGCCCAATGTCTTAATATGAACTAAAATTACTCAATTAGTTGTCCATATACTCAAAATTTGCATGGATTATAACTAAAAAGGTGCTAAAAAAAACTATATAATTTAGACATATCACACCTTCAAACTTAATCCATTGCTCGTCCTGAGTAATGTTTATTGCAAAGTGTAACGCCCCGAATTTGGGCCTAGAAGAATTGGGCCTATTGGGCTTCGATTCTCATAAAATTTTTTTAAGTGAGCAAGAAAATGAAAAATGACATGACAGCTTTAAAGGTTTAATGAATTTGGAGTGTGAGAAGCTCTGGGTTCGAGTTTTGTGGTGGAGGATTCTTAATTTAATTAATTAAGGAATCAGGGTTGTGAGTAGTGGGCTTTTAAATGAAAATAAGTGAAAAATGGCACAAAGAAGCCTGTGATGAAGTGGCTAAGTGACGCCACTAGGGTGTAGAGAGGTGGTGACATATGCATGCAGGGAGATCTGAGGTTTGAGTGCTAGCTTAGTTTTATTTATTAATTTAATTTTAGGCTTTTAGAAGGCTGGAAGTGGCGTGTAGAGAGACTCTAAGGAGAAGTGATCAGTAGAGAAAATTTAGGAGAAGGATAAGGGAGATATCATGGAGAAAAATTAGGAGATGAGCAGTGGATGAAGTCTTTGCACGAATTGGACTTTAGGGGTGGCTAAGTTTCGGCTATAGGCTATATAAATATGTGTGTGCCGAATCTGGGGTCCTAGGTAATGCCGAATTTTCCATTCTTTTTCTTTCTTTTCTTCCCCTCAATCGGTTCCTCCCATAGCCAAACTCTCCCATTGTCGAAATCTCCTAAAGTCGAATTCCTTTGTGCCGAATTCTCTCATAGCCAAACTCTTCTATAGCCGAATTACCACCATCTTTTCTCTTGCTGAAATTCCTAATAGTGCCGAATCTTGGTGGTTGTTCCTCCATCATAAATCGATTGTTACCTACTCTCAGTCAAGTTTTGAAAGCCGAATCTAGTTAATAGCTATCTAGGCCGCAGGATCGAAAGGGGATTTGGTAAGTATTCGGTTAACCTCTTTTGTACGTTTTGCTAAAAGCTGAAAGGCTATCTAACTTTCCTGTCGTTAACTCTGTGATAACAAGGATAATGTTCAAAGATCGCAAGCGTGGTAGGATCGTTAGCAAGGGTAAGTGTACTCAACTCGATTGTGGTTTAAGTGAATGGCCGAATGTGAGTTTGATCTATAGGGGTGACTTGTGTGGATTATGAGTCACTCGAATCTTGATGGTGTGTGTGTCAGTGCAGATCTAGGGGATACTCCTGATTAGTAGCTAAGGAAGGGCTATTAGAACCCGGTGGCATACGGTAAAGTTACGTTAAGGTTTCGGCTTTTGGTAGATATTTTGTTTAAGTGTGGGTGATTGATTGAAGGTTGGTTGGTTGTAGGTTCAAGACCAAGGATAGTATAGCACGTCATTGAAGAACCAGTGTGTACAAACACTACACACACATGTTATCGCAAATGCCGAGAAAGCGGTGTCGAAAAGTGGCTAAATGGGCCCGGTGGGCCCTGAGGCTAAGTTGGATGAAATTGATTGATTTGATTATATGAATTGAGTTAGGCATGCATGTTATATGATTTGGAATTGTTTTGGGCCTAACGGGCCATATGAATGAGATTTTGGTCTAATGGGCAATAAGGATGTGAATTGGGCATAATGGGTTATATGAACGTGAAATGGGCTTGATGGGATTTAGGAAGACGTAGACAAGTATGCTAGGGTTTAATGGACTTTAGGCCTAGTTCTGAACAACTCTCAAACTGGATAAAACTTAATTCTAATAATTAAACATGTCCGTGGACAAGTCGCTGGGTTAGAGTGTGGCAACGGACATATGCATGTCTAGGAGTGGATCTAGGGAGAGCTTGGTACTTAAGCGGTCCTAGTGGCCCACCTCCTCTTCTTTGGAATCCTACCTGGTGCATAGTGTCTGTTCACTTTAGCCGCGAGGACTTGTTTATGGGCCAAAGTTCATAACTAAAACTCGAGAGGGACCAAATACTCTTGATTTGAAAATTACCAAAATACCCTTAGTTTGAAAACTACAAAAATATCCTTAGATTTGCAAAATTACTAAAATACCCCCGAATTGTGAAATTACCAGAATACCCTTAATTTGCGGAATCACCAAAATATCCCTGATTTACAAAATTTCCAAAATACCCCTGTTTTGCAAAATTACCTAAATACCCCTGTAGAGTAGATTTACGGAAATACCCTTGGGTAGTGAAATGACTAAAATACCCCTAAGTGCCAAATATGTGAAAATGTGTATGTTGCATTCATGAAATATATGTTGTACTTGGGTGGGTTTTTATGATACGGAGGAAGATTTGAAGATCGCATAGTCGCTTGACGACCGTGGATCCACCGGTGGCTTTAAGCCCATTATAGCAGCTTTGCTGTAACGTTTGAGTAGTGCTGCTGCTGGTGCTACCTTTGGTGTGTAGGGATGGGTGGGTTGATATTTATATCCCTACAGGTGTGTAGGGTTGGAAGGGAAATGGTGTGCAGGGTTGGATTTGGGATGGGTGCATTGCAATCATGTGATACTGATGTGATATGAGGTCGTTATGGGCTAAGGCCCAAGACCCCCATTTTTGATAGGGCTTAGGCCCAATGTGATAATTGTATGTTGATTGGATTACCAAGGGTCGTACACACTGAGTTTTGAAACTGACCCCTTTTTATTAAATGTTTCAGGCGATCCTTAGTGAACGGCTCGACGTGGGAGAGGACTCGGAGACGGCCACACTACAAGATACTTAGAAGTTTTATTTATTTGTCTCAAAAGACATGATTTTAATTACTTTATTTTCGTTGGATGTAATAAGGCCTTGTACTCCGATTTGACTTTAGATTTTGAGTTTTGTTGTTTCAACTGTTTACTTAATTATTAAACCTGAGTAATTTCTTATGTTTAAACATGGTTTTCGGGATACATAAAATAATTAAATGGGCTTTTATCGCTACTTAACAAGGTGACAAGGATTTTGGGCTTTTAGGCATTAAATTTTTACTTAGCAAAATCGTTTTGAGTTATGCCTTCGATGTGACATTCCCGGATTCGTCCATAACGTCTGTGCTGGGTCTGGGGGTGTTACACAAAGCAAAAATTAAGGCAATCTTACACAATATTTACAAAGAATCAACTTTTCACATAATCATGCAGGAACAGATTTATGCTCACAATCTCTTCTTGCTAATAAATCGCTCACATGCAGATATTATTTCAAATCTTATGTTAAGTAAAAGAAAATTCTATCATTAGTCATAATTTGCATGCATTCCAAAGTCATATATAAAATTTACCATTCCACAAATATTCATTATCTAGTTAGACAAAACAATTCTAAGGTTTAATTATTGGTCTTCATATATTACACTTAGTAATTTCTCTCCACTAATGTAGTCAGTATAATTATCAAAATAAATAGGTCTTTTATTAGGTTGTAATGGGGCTAGGCTCAAGGTACGGATAAAGAGAAGTGATTTTTAGGCTAAATCATCTTAACCCTAACTTCGTCTTGGATCTTTTTGGGGTACAGCCTTCCTACTAATGGGTCTTAACACCCCCAAACTTAATTTGAAACTTATGCTTAACAATACATCTTGATACTTGATTAGAGATTTTTCTTTCCTTTTTTTTTTCTCTTTTTTTCGAAGCTTGTACATCTTTCTGAATTTCCCCCCGAATTTTACTCACCAAGACAAGTATAATTAAGAGTGGTGCAAGATAGGGTAAAAATTTAAAAGATGATAATATGGTGGCTTATTATGTAGGTAAATAACATAAAATAGACTATATGGCTCAAACTAAGGTTTCAATGATCAAATTCATATGGTAGGCTTGAAAGGCTAAAATGATCCAAAGAAAATGTGCCTAAATCATATTTAGATTCTTATGACTCTTAGGATTTCGCCTCAAGAAAGTTGCTAAGACAATTCTAAAGACTTAAACCTTCATGCATGTCTATTTTTAAGGAAAATAAATTTTCATGGAAAAGACTATATAAGACTAATGAAAAATACAAGCATACCATAACTAAGCTAACATATAACAAGAACTGAAATAAAATCAGAAATTATACTGGCACATGGGCCAACTTATTAACAAAATTGTTTCTGAGCATCACTTTATTTCAACATACTTATGTGTGAAGATTGAAAAATTTTAAAAATCATACAAGATTGACCCTTACCCCCATTTAAAAAGAAACAATGTCCTCATTGCAAAATAACAAAGTAGTGAATGAAAACTGTATACTAGGTAGGACTCGAAAAAGAGAGGTGAATCATGAAGACTGCTTAAGTACCAAGTCTTTCTTGAAAAATCCAATCCTTAGACATTTATATTCACATTGCCACACTACCATTCTTTTTACTAGAGAACAAAATTTAATGGAAAATAATTGGCTTAGTTTATTCATAAATTGCAAATTATTCAACTTTATTGTGCATAAAATAAAATATTCCTAAAATAAATAAATGTCTTAAAAGTAATACAAAAGAAAACAATTTCCCCTTTTTATTCCTTTGTGTCATCCCATTTGTCTTGCTCCTTTGCCTTCTCGTTCTCTCTTGTATTCATGACCTCTTCTTACCATGACTCGAAGATATGATATGGGAATCTGGAATAAAAGTGTTAGAAATATTCTTAAAAGTATTCCTTATGGAATCATCTCTAATTTTTTCATATTTCCAATAAGCCTATTGTTGGTTATGCATAAATTTCCACATATCCATCATTGTTAAAAATTATGACTTATTCATAGTGTTTCAAGAATTGGTCACCGGAATGGTCAACTCAAGATTAACACTTGGCTCAACTGATTCAACAATATTTGGTTCCATCCTTGATTCAAGGCTGTTTGGTTCACCTTTAGATTCTTCTTCTTCTGTCTCATTTAATGAGTTAGCTTTTGGTTCAGATTTGGTTGATGACTCATCAAATTCTGGTTCGTCTGAATCGATTTGGTTTAATTGTTCAACATTCTCCACTAACCTTTCAAGATCATGTCTTGTTATGCAACCTTGAACATAACTACCCTTCAGGTTTGCTTTTGATTTAACTTGGGCCCTCAAGTAGAATGAAGTAATCTATGATGGAAAATAAGCACTTCCTGCTTGTTTTCTCGCACAATCTTGGATTTCTTTGAGAAAAATTTTCCCAACATTGATAGACTTCTCTATCATAATTGCATATAACAAAAGCATTCATTCCATTGAGATGGTGGAACTATGTGAGATTGGTATGAAGCTATATAAAATAAAGTAGAACCATACCTTCACCACTGGTTTTAAGTACTCCCTTTGGCAAGAATGACTGTTGTATTTTCTTATAGTCCGTTGGGATCCCAGACTTGTAACAACGTTAAGTACTTGTTTAAGAAAATCTCAATTGATATTTTTCATCATTGCAGAGTATTCATCTTCATCAAGATTAGGTAAGTTAAACAAATCATTAATGGACTTAGAAGTAAGGGGTAACTTCCTTTTATGAACAAGCGCTTCAGAAGCATCTGAGTGGTTAAATTGACATAGAACTCTCATATTAATTCCTCTTCAGGCAATGATCGTGCGTCACAAAATTGACTCCAATTTAAGGCCTTAATTGTTTTCTAAATTAAAAAAGGCACAATCATCTTGTCATTACTGTTCAAATTGAAACCTTTTTCTGACATCATGGTTTGATTTTTGAAGATAGAATCAAATCTTTCTCTTGTTTCTTCATCTTGAATCACAATTAGATTTCCGGTAGAAGTCTTTGAGGATCTAGTTTTTTTTAAGACATGACAACTTTTACCAAAAGAAAAGAAAATTTTGGCCCTTTGAAGTGTTAATTCTTTGTGGCGTTGAAGGATGTGAAGGATATGGAAAAGTTTGGCTAGGGATAAGGGTAACTTGCGATGGTGATAGGGATTTACGGCGGCAATACAATGACAAAAGGGTTTATGTGTGGGACAAGAAAGAAAAGAAAAAAAAATTAAGAGAAAATCTTGGAGCTTGGAGGTCGACAACAAGGAGAAAAAAATATTGAGGTTAGGGTTTAAGGCTATTTATTTTTGGGTGTGGAAAATATGATGGTAAAAGAGGGTTTAAATAGTAGCAAACTAGGGAAAATTTTTAGTAAAAATTTAGTTAAAGTAGATGCTTGGGCGGCAAGGCATGGAGGGAAGGGAGATGTGGCAGTATTTTTAGGGTTTTGGGGGTCTTATGGATGGCATGTATTGAGGTTTTTTCCTCCTTTTCACTGTTCTAGGCCTCGAGCCCAAACTGCAAAATTTTTATTACCTGTACTAAAATAAAACCAAACAAAGAAACAAATTATAACTTGCGCCAATCTTGACCATCTTATTAAACATAAAACAATAAAATTAAAATTAAAATTAAAAATTCCTTTTAGGTTATTTAGAAAATTCCTTCTCGAAAAATTACATCAAATTAAGTTCCCAAGAAAGGTTGGAGGGGTCACAAATGGTGCCGCTTAAGTTCCAACCTCCTTAGACAGAATTAATTTAATGTATTAATTCAAGAAAATCAAATTTCTAAATATGAAATTTATTCAAATTAATTACATAAAAAATTAAGGGTCTATTAAATTGAACGAATTTTCAATTCGCTCAACTTCAGCATCCTAATAGTGCTTGAGACGTTGACCATTAACTTTAAATGTCCTCCATTTTTATTTTGTAATTCCACCACTCCATACGGATAGACTTTGTGAATGGTGTAAGGTCCAAGCCATCGAAATTTGAGCTTCCCAGGGAATAACTTTAGCCTTGAATTGAACAACAAGACTCTTTGACCTTCTCTGAATTTTTGAGGTTGTATACATTTGTTGTAACAGTTCGTTTTTAGTCAAATCGGAACAGTGGTTTCGAGACCAAAAATTTGAGGTTGAAATATTTATTTTATTAATATTTCAATGTCCACAGCATGATAGTATGATTGTAGGAAAATTTCGTTAAGAAATTTTATCATTTGAATGCTCAATTTGATAAAAAGGACTAAATCACGTAAAGTGCAAAAGTGGTGTTCTAATAGCTAAAGATGTCTAATAGCTATAGAACCTTAAAGTGGAGGTCCTTATGTGGTAAATAGCCCATTATTATGTTAGTGGATGATAATGGCTTGGTAATTTTGAAATTTGTGATAATTTTTAGGGTTAATTTTGGTAATTGATAATTAATGTTAAAATAAATGAAACAAAACAAGGTATCATCTTTTTCTTCTTCATCTTCAACCGAAACTGTAACACCCCTTACCCGGGTTCTACACCGGGAACCGGGCCCGAGGTGTTACCGAACTCAAACCGCTTAATCGCCACTTAGGCTCAACGTCATTACTCGCTATAACCTCATTCTTGACTTACGAGGCCTCACTCATACACACGAGGGCTCTCGAGACTAATCCGAAAATTTTTACGATCCTTAAAATTTTTCTTTTATACAGTCTCACACGCCTGCAAGATTAGACACGTCCGCAGCATGAGCACACACGCCCATGTCCCCGCACCGTGCCTAAAACCCAAGCATTCGCGCCAAATGCCCCACGGCCATGGAACGCCTGCGCTCCCAACCGTGGTGAACACCGACTTCCTCGCACGGCCTAGATTCTAGACACACGCGCGTGTGGCTGGCCCGTAACCAACACCGACATCCCACACGCCCTAGGCACACGCCCGTGTGACTAGTCCGTAGTCTATTCTGCTTTTCAAATATTAACAAGCGGGGGCGACGCCACAAAGACACGCCGGGCCGACCAGTGTGTCACACATGGTCTAGACACACGCCCGTGTGTCTATCCACATGGTCAAGAACAAGACTAAGTGTCAAGTTCTTTTCACCCTTCTAACATACACAACATATACTCATCTAACACCATCCTAATCAACTCAAATTGAAGTGCATTCTCACATAGAAAACTACATCTTTCTTTCATATAATGTAATAGCCAACAACCATGGCATTATACAAACTAAGCTATCCATCTATAGGCCAACACATCTTAGCCATTTACAACAAAATTTACTAACTTATCTAGCCCTTATACATGCCATATACAAAACATTAAGTTTCATGTACCAAAGTGTGCTGATATGTGGGCTATCTTCTGATGATCCTCGTATCTCGATTCAACGCTTTTAATCTATAAGATAAGGGAAAAGAAAGAGAGTAAGCTTTGAGCTTAGTAAGTTTACACATAAACAATTAAGCATCATAGTATAAGCCCAACCACAATTAGCATTATACCAACATGTAATATACAACTATGCTTACTCTTTCTATCCCTTACCATATTACCAACATATCATGAGTCACATGCTCATAATTATTGAAATGCACCCCTGCATTCAATATCACATTTACACAATATACAACACGTCATTATTGCTCAATAATACATCCACATAGCTAACTCACATAGCTAATCCACACAGGTAATCCACATATCTTATCCATACAGCTATTACACACAGCTAATATACACAATTAATCCACACAGCTAATATCTCGGTGGTTTCGCACTTAGCACACCACAATCAATTTATAAGGTGGTATCGCACTTAGCCTACCACAAAGGTAATCATCGTGATCTACTTTATAGCCACTAAATGATATACCTAACGATAGCATCGCACATAGCCAGCTCATCATCAATATGCATTTGGATGGTATCGCACTTAGCCCACCATCTAGCATTATCACAACACATGCACAAGTCTATTTACCCAATTATTCATCCATTCACATCTATATTACATTCATTCTACTTGAACCACATAGGTTCCCAATCATTCTCATTCATTCTCATTCATGCTACACCCTAGCTAGCATTTACAAATTGTAAGTATAAATGCATTGTTTATGCATAGACTTACCTCGATACTCAAAAGTATTGAAATGTGCAATTTAGTCCACCACCTTGCTTTTGCCTCGGTTTCGATCTGGGCTTCGTCTTTCTTGATCTATAATGAATAAATCAGCTTATTCAATACACACATTGAATAAATTGACCCACATCTCATACTTTAGCAAAATTACTATTTTGCCCCTAAACTTTCTCATTTTTACACTTTAGTCCCAAAGGCTCGTAAAGTGATTTTTATTCAACTTTCTAGCCTTTCATGCTTAGCCGAACCACTTACTCAACTAAAGCATTCAACAATTCTCACTAAATCACCCATGTATGACCAAACTTAAGATTTTCACAACTAAGTCCCTACATGCATTTTCATGGAAAATCACTTAGCAAAAGATGTTTATACTACATCAAGCTTTCATATTCTTCCATAAAACATCAAAATACATGCATGTCATACATATGTACATTTTTGAACATCCATAATATCTCACCAAATAGCTATAAATAGCTTACTCATGCTACTAGGACTTCAAAAATACGAAGAATATCAAAAACCGGGCTTAGGAGCACTTACTAGCAAGCTTGAAAAATTGAAGGAACCCTAACAATGGCTTCTCAAATTTTCAGCAGCTATGGGAAGAAGATGAATGAATTTCTATCATCTTTTCACCTATTTTAATCACTTAATTGATAAATGACCAAAATGCCCTTTTTGATAAACTTTCAATTTTAACTCATCCATGCCCATTTTTGTCCAAAAATTAGAATTTGGATAAATTGCTATTTAAGGACCTCTAATTAATAATCTAAAGCTATTTCACACATATAGCTTCTAGAAACACACATTTTGCAACTTTTGCAATTTAGTCCTTTTGGACAATTCAACCACAATTTCACAAAATTGCTTCATGAAACTTTCACACTAGCATGCATACATAATATAAGCCTCAAAAACTCATTCATGACCCTCAGATTTGTGGTCTCGAACCACTATTCTGACTAGGCCCTATACCGGGATGTTATAAAAACTAGGGCAAAAAGAAACCATTTTTCATCTTTTACATTCGGCCAAGCTTGTGTGTGCAATTGGTGAGTGATTTTTATCCCGTTTTTAATGATTTCTATGTTTTTGGAGTCATTGTAACTTAATCTAGCTAGCCCAGGGACTAATTTGCAAAACTATTAAAAGTATAGGGTTTTACCATTGATGAATATGTATGTGTTTTAATGTTTGATGATAGAAAATGAATGGTTGTTGTTAGATAAACAACATTTGTTAAGTTATTTTTGATAAAATTGTCAATTAGGGATTAATTTGAGAAATGTGATAAATTGTGTGGTAAATGTGTGAAATAATGAAAAATATGGACTGCTTGGTTAATAAGGGAAATTTGGCTATCTTGGGTAGGGACCTAATTGCATGAATTTGTATTTTTATGAGCTAAGGACTAAATTGTAAAGATGTTGAAATATTAGGGGAAAAAGTGTAATTTTTCCATAATATGCTTTTTGGGCTAAATTGAATAGATTGATAATTGAATAAGTGAAATTTGATATTATATAGATTAAGAAAAATGAAGTTCGGATCTAGATCGGGGGAATAATAAAGTATTGGACTAGTCGATCCTGTTCTGACGTTTTTGTAATCGAGGTAAGTTTGTATGTTAATAAGTAGTAATACAATTGTGTTTTAAATGCTTTATTATTGAATTTATTGTGAATACGACCTTACAGATATGTTCGACAAAGATTCGGCAATGTGAAATCCCGGTTGAACCCTAGGAATAGATTAAGATACAAATGACATGTCATTAGGGGTTATGTGTTTGGGTGCTGGTCTGTACGTCCTACCGGTGGCTAAGTCATCTGGCATGTGTTGAGGATTCTCGTCAGCTTTTGTGAGCAGCACCGTGTAATTACGTCTTGACCATCAGCTTGTGTGAGCAGACCCATTGATGGCTCGAGAGTGAGCATTATATGAGATATGAGATTGAGATAGCTTCGGCTATGTATTGACACTTGGGGTGCGAGATTCTCGAGTATCCGATATTATTCCAAATGGTTCAATGGGTATATCGAAGATATGAAATGGTGAGAGATAGATACATATCAGTGCAGGTATGTACGTAAATCGCATAAGCATTGGATCTATGAAATATGTGAGTTACATGATTTATCATGTGGATGAACATATGTTAGCCTTATGATTAAGTTGAATTGTATTTTATTATAATAGATAGTTTAATTGATTAATGAATGATAAGTTTTACTTATTAACTATACGAGCTTACTAAGCTTTATAGCTTACTCTATTTACTTTTCTGTGTTTTATAGTTATTAGCAAAGCTTGCTCAGATCTGGGAGTCGTCGGAGATCTCATCACACTATCCGCTGTCATTTTGGTACTTTTGAACTTATGTATTTGGTTATATGGCATGTATAGGAGTTGTGGTTGGTATGATATATATGTTAGTAAAGGATTTAGCCATTTGAATTGGCTTGTAAATGATGTGTGTTTTGGCTAAGTGTATACCCATGTGATTTGGATTATTTTGGCATGGTTGGTGATATATATTTATACATGTGTAAATGGCCTATGTTATGTGATTGGTAATTGCCAGATGAATGCTTTTTGTGAATTGGTATGTTGAATACCAAATGGCTGAAATTTGGAGATATGGCATGCTTGTGATTTTAGGCAAGATAATGTATATATGAAGTTAACCACTTAGGTGATTTGTGAGTGTGAAAATTGGTATGTTTTGAATAGGTAAATTATGATGTTATGAACATTATAGTTCTTGGTATGGAATAAGCATGAATTAGGCTTGGTAGAGATTGGTTTGAATGCCTATTTATGACATGTTATGTGCCATTTGGGTTGTGTACGTAAATGCAAGATTGGGTGAGAAAGATGGCTTGGAAAATAGCCTATTTTTGTCCATACGGGCAGAGACACGGGCGTGTGTCTTAGTCGTGTGTGTCACACAGTCAGGTGACACGGCCGTGTGTCCCCTGGTGTTTAATTAGAAACTAAGTCAGTATGCTCCACACGGCCCAGCACACGAGCGTGTGACTTGGCCGTGTGACATAAGTCAGTATACCCTACAGTTTTGGCATGGCCTAGCACACGGCCTACCACACGGGCGTGTGTGGCCATTTTGAAGGGCACACAGGCTAGTCACATGGGCGTGTGGTTGGCCACGTGACCCAAGTCAAAGAGTTACACGGGGTCAGACACGGGCTAGGACAGGGCCATGTGATCCCATTTCGAATGTCCACATGGCCTGTGGCATGGGCGTGTCTTTGGCCGTGTGAGACACACGGCCGGGCCACACAGGAGTGTGTCCCCTGTATTCTAAAAATTTTTCTTAAGTTATCAGTTTAGTCCTGAACCACTTCTAATGCATGATTTGGGCCTTGTAGGCTCGTAATAGGGACTATATGATTGATTGTGAATGATTTTTATTTGGAATGGAAAAATCTATGAGAATTGTATAATTGTTTAATTGTTAAGTCCGGTAATGCTCCGTAACCCTATTTCGGCGATGGATACGGGTTAGGGGTGTTACATTTGTCATGCCATCTCTTAGTCTTTTCTTTCTATATCTTGGCATTCTCGTAAGAAAGCAACCTTAACTCCTCCAACTCATCAAGTTGTAACTGTTAGAGTTGTGTGACCCAAATTCCTGTTAAATAAAATAAGAGATTACTTGCAAGTCAAGTTAAACAAAATATATTTTCTTTCTAGAATATTTAGTATTTATTATTATAATATATTTAGCACTTATTAGTATAATTTATTTGACCTACGAATTTAGCCTATAAATAGACTCTTTTAAAACCTTTGAAGAAACACCCATTAAAAGATTAGAACTCATAACACTTTTTGTGAATTTGTGTTTACATTTTGAGGGTTCTTTATTTTCTAGTTTCGGGGTTTAGTTTTATCTCCATATTTTGTACTCTTCATTCTTTTCTCATTATAGTAAAATTATCTTTGCCTATGGTTTTTTTATTCTCTTTGGAGGGGTTTTTCCACGTTAAATTTATATGTTCAATTTCTAAATTTCTTTCGCTATTTTTACTTATTCATTGCTTAATAGGGTCGATCCCCAACAAGTGGTATCAGAGCAAGGTTCAATTTCGTAGATCAGCCTGTTTAGGGATGGTAGCAATAAGGTTTGACATTGAGAAGTTTGATGGTGTCACAGATTTCAATCTATGGCAAGTTCGGATGATGGTAATTTTAGTTTAGACCGGCCTGAAAAAGGTCGTTATCAAGAAAAAGTCTGAGAATCTAGATCAGACAGAATGGGAAGAGCTTGATAAAAAGGCACTGTTTGCAATCCAGTTGTGCCTCGCGAATAGGGTATTGCATGAGGTATTGATGGAGAAAACCTTATCCGCCTTATGGAAAAGGTTATAAACTCTTTATGCGACTAAGTCTCTGGCTAACCGTTTAGTGTTGAAACAACATCTATTTACGTTTCTCATGAACGAAGGTGAGCTTCTTAGAGATCACATTAGTCAATTTATTTCTCTTTTGAATGATTTAAAGAATGCTGAGGTTAAGATTGACGATGATGATCAGACTATGCTATTATTATGCTCTTTACCCTCTTCATACAAGTTTTTTAGGGAGACCTTGATTTATGGCAGACACAAACTCTCGTTCGAGGATGTGAAGGGTCATTTGTTGAGTAAAAACAAACTTAACAATGAGTTTGGTTCAGATAGCGGGGTAGATAGGTAAGCTTCCATTTTGGTAGCATCAAAGAAGCGAGAAAAAAGGTGTCGCTATTGAAAGAAGTAAGGTCACGTCAAAGAAGATTGTTATAAACTGTGAAATAAAAGGGCTGCTGAGAGTAACGAGGAAGATGTATGTAACACCCCTAACCCGTATCTATCGTCGAAACAGGGTTACGAAGCATTACTGGAGTTTACAGAACAATTTCAGATAATTCATTTCATTTACTGTTCATATCCGAAACTATTCATATTGTCCCTTGAATGGACCATCATAGCTCAATTTAAGCATTAGAAACAAGTCGGGGCTAAATCGGGATCTCAGAAAATTTTTCGTAAAATTTTAAAAATTTTCTTCTATGCAAGGGTCACACACCCGTGTGAGTAGGCCATGTGGCTCACACGGCCAAGTGACATTCCCATGTCTCAGGCCGTCTGGGCATTTGATATAAAGCACACAGCCGAGTCCCAGCCCGTGTCCTTACTCGTGTAACTCTCTAACTTGTGCTACACGGCCTACCACACGCCCGTGTGCTAGGCCGTGTGGTCAATTTAATTTTTCACAAATTAGGTGCAGGTTTCACACGGTCAAGACACACGCTCGTGTTCTAGGCCCTGTGTCACACACGCCCGTGTCTCTGACCATGTGCCTAATTTTGAGCATTTTGTTTCTCAATTTTAAGATGAAGATGACACACGGCCAAACCACACGGCCATGTGCCAGGCCGTGTGTCACACACGGTCAAGACACACGCCCGTGTGTCTACCCGTGTGGACCAAATAAGGCCATTTCCTAGCCCTATTTCTTGCCCAAATTTACCAACAACCTACACCAAAACTTGCAATCATATACCAACCAATTCAAGCATTATAACCAAGCCAACTTTATCATCTAGCATATTATATCATCACATGCATTCATGTTTATAATCTTACCTTTTATAAACATACATGTTTAACATAACTCATTTAAACATACTAAACACATATGTATTTATCATGATTTAACCTTATAAATATACCAAAACAAACTATCACTAGCCATTCCAATGGCTAGATTACATACAACTATTTACAAGCCAACAATTGGCCAAGTTAACCTATACATGCCATTATACCAAAATAAGTTTACTATTTATACCAAAACAAGCTGGTGGATAGTGTGATGATGCTCCGACCGATCTCCAACCTTTACGAGCTTTCGAGCACTATAAAATAGAGAAAAGAAAACCTAGTAAGCATTTAATGCTTAGTAAGTTCATATAACAGGAATTAAACTTACCAATCATATTCAATTACATAAGCATAACAATAATATGCTTCCCAACAAATTGACAGTTTTCCTAACCAAATACACTCAATTAAGCAAGTTAGTCACATAATTCACATGTACGTCAAATAAATATGGATGAAGCATTAAAGACATAATTATTATAATCTCATAATTTCTCATGTCAGGAGTTTTATGCGTTGAATTATTGAAATGATGATGGATACTCATGTAGTACACACAAGGTGTACAAAACTGTAAACCGTCAACTCATAATAAGGGGTACCCATTAGGGCACATAATCAGGGAGCACACTCTCGAGCCACATATCAGGATGCTCAAATGAGCCATGTAATAAGACACTTATCCGGGCTAAACAGGAAACTCATAAGAGTTTTAATCAAGGAGCTCATAGAGCTTTACAGGTAACTCTGAAGAGTTATTATCAGGGAGCACCAGATAAGGCAACAGAGAGTTCCAGCGAGCAATGTCAGGAAGCTCATAAGAGCCTATATCAGGACTCTCACGTAGAGCTGCGTTTGTGTCCGCAATATATGCTGGATCACAACTGATCGAATCATGTAAAAGGACGCTCACAAAGAGCTGCAGTAGTACGCAACACATGCAGAATCACTAGCGATCAGGATGCTCACAAGAACTATATAACAGGATGCTCGAGATGGCTTATAACAGGATTGCTTGCCCGAGCTATATTCTATCCGCAACATATGCAGGACCACTTTCAATATGGGAAATTATGTATCCATCGAAATTCATTATTCAACGGTACTTATCATTTATCAAGTAATATCGGGCATATGATTAATTTGATACATTAAATATTTATATAATTCACCCAAAAACATCATTCAATTTCAAACATATTAATATGCATAATTAAGTTACACGAACTTACCTCAACACTTGTTCGTGTTTAAAAGTCTACTAATACGGCACCTTTTCTTTTCCTCGATCTAACTTCAAATTTGAGTTATTTGGATCCAATTGAACCAATTGAGCTTTCTTGAACTCTTTTCTCTTTTCTAGGGTTTCCATGTCTAAATTTGGGGAAGATGATATAAGATAAGATATTTTCTATTATCATCTTTTAATTATTTTAGTTTCCAATTTAGTCATTGCCCTTGTTTAATTTTTCCATGGATGATTCATCAAAAATATCTACTAACTTTTATTTAATGGTCTAATTACCATATAAGGACCTCAAGTTTTGAATTCCATAGCTAATTAATCCTTTTAGCTACTAGAACTCAACTTTTGCATTTTATACAATTTGGTCCTTTCCATAATTAAACACATAATCGGTAAATTTTTCTTATCAGAATTTTCATATAACATTCCTATCATAATAAGAACCATGCAATAATATTCAAATAAATTTTCTTTCTGGCTCGAATTTGTGGTCCCGAAACCACTATTCCGATTTCACTGAAAATGGGTTGTTACAACTCTCCCCCTTAAAGAATTCTCGTCCTAAAAAATCTTACCAGTAAAGAGATTTGGATATTTCTTTCTCATGGTATCCTCCGGTTCTCAGGTAGGTTCTTCTATACCATGTCGTTGCCAGAGATCTTTCACTGAAGCTACCTTTTTATTTCTTGACTCTTTTGTCTCATGTGCTAAAATTTTGATCAGTTCCTCACTGTATGTCATGTCAGGCTGAATCTCAACTTCTGTTGGAGAAATAACATGTGAAGGATCGGACCGATACCATTGTAACATACACACATGAAAAGCATTATGAATTCTGTCGAGTTCTGCTGGTAATGCCAACCGATATGCAATAGGTCCGATTCTTTCAGTAATCTCATATGGCCCGATGAATTGTTGACTAAATTTTCCTTTTCGACCAAATAGGAGAACTTTCTTCCAAGGTGATACTTTCAAAAATACCTTATCACCGACCTGAAATTCTATCTCTTTTCGTTTAAGATCGGCATAAGACTTTTTACGATCAGAGGCTGCTTTCAAACAATCTTGAATTACTTTTACCTTTTCTTTAGTTTCACAGACTAAGTCAACTCCGTGTATCTTTTTCTCACCGAGCTATCCAATACAATGGTGTTCTAAATTTGCTCGGTCTTGCTTTCTGAAATTTATCTTTCTCAGATAACTCTGGGCAATCTCGAATAAAATGATCTGGCGAGCCACATTTGAAAAAAGCTTTATTACTCTTACTCTAGCACTCTCCAAAATGTCGTCTCCCACATTGTTGACACTCAGGTTTATTGTTTCTCACACTGCCAACGCTCGAGACGGAAGTGGCTTGAGCTTTAGGACTCACATTTTGATTTCCACGATCTCTATTCTGGTACCCCACTGATGCATTTGATCAACTATACGAATCTCGGGATTTCTTTGATGAAGAATGATAAGGTTTACTCATCGGTCTTTTTCTCGAATCTCTAGCCTCTAAATTAGCTTTCCTCTTTTCTCGACTAAAGTCTTCGGGTTTACAAGCCCGGTCAACTAATACAACGAATTCTTTCAAATCTAAAATCCTGACCAGGTGTTTAATGTCTTCATTCAAACTGTTAACAAACCGTTTACACATGATCTCTTCGGTAGAAACATACTCTCGAGCATATTTGCTCAACCGCACAAATTCTCTCTCGTACTCGATTACGGTCATACGGCCCTGTTTCAGTTCTAAAAATTCTTTATGCTTTTGATCTAAAACCATTTACTTATGTATTTCTTTCGAAATTTAGTCTGAAAGAATTCCTAGGTGACTCTCTCTATCGGTACCACAGATACTAATGTGTTCCACCACTGATACGCAGTATCTCTCAATAATGAAATGACACACTTTAAACTCTTAGCCGGAGTACACGACAGCTCATCACATACCCGAATAGTGTTTTCAAGCAAAAATTTAGCTCTCTCGGGATCGTCCTCAACGATAGCTCTGAACTTTTTGGACCCGTACTTACAAATTTTATCAACTTGAGGCTTATTTAGTCGTTGAAATTCCACAACTTGAGGGGCTACAGGAATCGATTGAGGATTAGTGGGGATGGAGGTTGTTGAGCAGTCGGATTTGTCCGGACGTACTGCGTGAATCATTCGTTCATCATTTGGAAGAAGGCTTCCCTAGCCTCTCCTCCGTCACTACTCGACATCGGTCCAGAATCAGACGGCATTGTCCCTTGAGTAGGAGCCGGTGCATTACTCTCAA
The DNA here is from genome assembly GCA_025698515.1 of Gossypium sturtianum. Lineage (NCBI taxonomy): Eukaryota > Viridiplantae > Streptophyta > Magnoliopsida > Malvales > Malvaceae > Gossypium > Gossypium sturtianum. The sequence continues at coordinate 136,346,905 of CM046950.1, read as the reverse complement.
CATCATCAGCCACAACACGTTTGGGATCCATTTACTATACGAAAATACATTTCAAATGTCAGGAGTCATCACACTATCATAATTTATATATGGCATGTATAGCTAGACTCTCACACACGCTACGATAGTCCTAGAATCGACTAAACCGTAGCTCTGATACCAATAAATGTAACACCCCTCACTCATATTCAATGTCGGAACAGGGTTACGGAGTATTACCAGACTTATCATACAATTACACATTCATTTCTCAAACATTTTCACATTTCATGCAATCATCATTCAACATCAATCCTAATGTCCCTAAAATGAGCCTACGAGGCCCTAAACATGCTTTGGGAATGGCTCAGGACTAAACCGATAACCTAGGAAACTTTCACAAAACCTTGAAAAATTTTCTCAAAACAGGAGACACACGCCTGTATGGCCTGCCTGTTTGTCTCACACGACTAACAGACATGCCTGTGTCACAAGCCGTGTGGACATTCGAAATGGGATCACATGGCCGTGTCCCAGCCCATGTTTGATCCCGTGTAACTCTCTAACTTGGGTCACACGACCAACACACACGCCCGTGAACCCTAAAAATGGCCATACATGCCCGTGTGCCAGGCCATGTGCTAGACCGTGTCAATCCTGTAGGGTATACTGGCTTATGCCACACGGCCAAGTCACATGCCCTTGTGTGAGGCCGTGTGGAACATACTGACCTGGTTTCTAATTGAACATTAGGGGACACACGGCCGTGTAACATAACCATGTGTCATACACGACTGAGACACACGCCCGTGTCTCTGCCCATATGGACAAAAATTAGGCTATTTACCAAGCCATTTTGCCACCCAAAATTGGCACACACCCACATCAAATCAAATACACAACTCATAGCATTTATAAACAACCAAAACAACCAAAACATAGAATAAAATATATACCATTTCAATACCAACACCTATTATGCATATAATACCATATTCTTGCCTATTCAAATTATGCTAATTCACATTTCCAAAGCATTCATATGTAAACCACAAGCATTCAAATCTCAATTTCAACCATTAGCTACTCAACTAATAATCCACAATCAACCATTAACAAAGCAATATAAACCATATCACAAAATGGCATTAGCACATGTATATATACATACATCACCAACTAAGCCAAATAGGTCAACTTACATGGCCATAAACAACATTATAAACATAACATTTATAAACCAACACAAATGGCCAAATTCATAAAAATACATATACCAAAATGACTCAAAGTTCCTATACATGCCATATACTTAAAATACCAAAGTTCATAGGTACCAAGTGATAGGTGGATAGTGTGAAGCGATCTCCGACGATCCCCGAATCCGAGCTAGCTTGAAGTCACTATAAAACATAGAAAAATAAACAACGTAAGCTATAAAGCATAGTAAGCTCGTATGAAATAAACTCGATATAATCATATATACATAATTCAACAATTGATTATAATTATATGAATTCACATCAACTAACAGACCTATCAATTACTCATTCACAAAACTATATACGTTCTTTATCATTTCTTCGATTCAAAGCTAATATGGTTTATGCACATACCTATACCATCTCGTACCAATCTCATTCCCAACCACATCATTCATTTACCCGTTGAACCATTCGGAATAGAAATCAGATACTTAGGAGTCTCGCTCGATAAGTACCTATACCACGGCCCGAAGCCAAATCAAGGTAACTTATATCCGAAGTACTGATATCATGACCCGAATCCAAATCAACCAATATTCATGGCCCGGAGCCAAATCAGTATAAATCGCACCCGAAGTGCTAATATCACTGCCCGAAGCCAACCCAATGTATCCCCTAATGACATGTCACTAGTATCCTAAACTATTCCTAAGGTTCAACCGGGATTTCGAATGCCGAATTACCATCGAATCATTGTCGAACTTATCCAAAGTCTCGTATTCACAACTTATACAATATCAAAGCATTTGAAATACACTTAGAATGAAATTTATCACATACGAACTTACCTCGGATGTGAAAACGACAGAATAAGTCGATTAGTCGATAACTTTAGTTTTCCCCGATCTAGATCTGAATTTCGCTTTTCTTGATCTAAATATAATAAAAATTAACTTATTTAATAATCTCTCTATTCAATTTAATCCAAAACACACATTTAAGCACATTTACTCTTTTACCCTTAGAATTTCACCACTTTTACAATTTAGTCCTTATTTAATAAAATTACAAATTAATGAAATTCAAAATAAACCCATGCTAGACAAATTACTATAATGCCCTTAGCAGCCCATATTTTTCATCTATTTCACATTTTAACCACAAAGTTTCAACGTTTCTCAATTTAATCCCTATTTTGCATTTTCACTAAAAATCACTTTATAAAACTTGTATATTTCATAACAAACATTCATAATCTATCATCAAACATCAAAACACACATGTATTCATCAATGGCATCATTTAAAATCTTTAACAGTTTTGCAAAATAGTCCCTAGGCTAGCTAAACTAAGCTGCAACGATATCAAAAACATAAAAAATAATAAAAACCGAGTCAAAATCACTTACCAATTGAGCTACTAAGTGACTGAACCCTAAAACAACTTCCATGGCTTCTTCTTCTTTGTATTTTAAGTTGAAATGAAGAATATGAAAGCTTTTTCTTTTGTTTTACTTATTTTATCTTAATTAATAACTAATTTACTATATTAACCTTATTATAAAACCATTTAAATCATCCATTTAATGACCAATATTTTCCAATAACCATTATAATGGTCTAATTACTACTTACGAACCCTTACTTTAAGGTTCTATAGCTATTTGACACCTTTAGCTATTAGAATTCAAGTTTTACGCTTTATGCAATTTAGTGCTTTTTACCGAATTAAGCATTCAAACAATAAAATTTCTTAGCGAAATTTTCACAGAACTATACTATCATGTTGTAGACATTAAAATAAAAATAAAATAATTACTTTGACCTCAGATTTTTGGTTCTAAAACCACTGCTCCGATTTGACTAAAAACGGGCTGTTACACTAACTGAATCTTCGACTCTAATACTTTAGTATCAAACACATATGCAAGATAAGAATCATACCCTTTTCTGACATATTTCTGTACTGTTATTGCTGAGATCACATTAGATATCCCATCCAATTTATCATATTCAACATGGAGTATCTGTAACAGTCCGATTTAGGGCCTAGTCAGAACAGTGGTTACGAGGCCACAAATCTGAGGTAGAAAAATGTGTTTTATGGTTTTTATGAGGTCTATGACATGTTTTCATGATTATGTGAAAATTTCATGACGAAATTTTATAATTTAGTGATCAATTTATTCATTAGGACTAAATTGCAAAGATTAAAAAATATGAGATTCTAGAAGATTCAAGTATGAGATAGTAATAGAAAATTTATTAGAGGTCCTTATTTAGCAATTAGACCATTATAACTTATGATGGACAAAAATAGACATGGGAAGGAAAAATCTCAAGAAAGGGGCCTTAAGGGCATTTTAGTCATTTGGTTAATAAACTAATAAAAAGGGAAAAAGAAGTCAAAATTGATGTCCATCTTTCATCCCATTGCCAAAAATTTCAAGAGCACCATAGCTAGGGTTTCTTCAACTTTCAAGCTTGATTGTAAGTACCTCCTAGCCCCGTTTTTAATGTTCTTCGTATTTTTGAGATCCTCGTAGCTCGATTTAGCTATTTCTAGCTATATTTTGAGCTAGGGTTCATGTTCAAAAATTTACCCATGTATGAGATACACGTATTTTGATGTTTAATGGAAGAATATGAAAGTTTGATGTATGATAAACATTTTTTTCTAAGTGATTTTCATGGAAAATTCATAAAAAGGACCTAATTGTAAAAGTGATAAAATGTGTAGTAAAAATCAGTTTTGAAGGAAAATATGAGCTACTATAAGCTTAAGGTAGGTTCGGCTAGGCTTGGGTAACCAATGAAATGAGTGTATTTCATTATACGAGCCTAGGGACCATTTTGTAAATATGAGAAAGTATAGGGGAAAAATATAATTTTTCCAAAGTATGATTCATGGTTCGATTTAGTCAATGTGGTCATTAAAAGAGTGAAATTGTCATTATAGATCAAGAAACACGAAGTCTGAACCAAAATTGAGGAAAGAACAAGGTGGTGGACTAAATCGAACAATTATATACATTTTGACAACGAGGTAAGTTTGTGTGTAATAAATTAACCTTATGTCATTCTGTATTGAAATGCTAGAGATTACATGAAATGTACATTATTTCTATGAAAATTGATCAATGATGTTCGATGAGAATATGATGAAGATTTATGATGTGAAAGTCCCGGTTGACCTTAGGAATAGAAAGGATACCATCGTCAAGACATGAGATTTATAAGGTCTCGTATAAGACCATATCTTGGATATGGCCTCGACACTGAATTGAGATCCCATATAAGACCATATCTGGGATATGGCATCGCCATCGAATAAGAGATATCGTATAAGACCATGTCTGGGACATGGCATTGATATACGATCTCGTATAAGACCATATCTGGGATATGGCATCGACATCGATATGAGATCCCGTATAAGACCATATCTGGGATATGGCATCGGCATCGACATGTGATCCCATGTAAGACCATATCTGGGATATGGCATTGGCATCTTATTACATGAATGACGAATCCTGGGTATCATTCGGTATTCCAAGTGGTTCAATGGGTAAAAGGCTAAATTTTATGTTAAAGATAGTAAAGAGCTAAGTTTATGTTAAAGATGAAAAAGTGCTAAAGTTATGTGATGAGTGATACAGGTATACATGAGAAACTCACGAGAAATAAGTCTGATATGTGATATGTGATTGGTAAGAGTAAGCATGAGTAAGTTATGTTAATGCGCTAGAGAACTTGTGTTATTACTTAAAGTAAAGTATGAATGTATCATAAGAATCTTATGTTGCTATTTATTGCATACAAACTTACTAAGCTTTATGCTTACCCCTTCTCCTTTCCATTTCCTTGTAGTATCGCCAAGCTAGATCGGGGATCGTAGGACGTCGGAGCTCGATTCACACTATCAAACTATTCTTTTGGTATGGTAAAGTTTGATTATTTTGGTATGGCATGTATAGGAACTTGGTCATTTTGTTGTATGTTATATTGGTTAGCCAAGGTGTTGGCTATTAATGTTACTCATTTCATTTTGTAAATGGCCATTGGAATTGGCCAATATTAGTTAAGCTATTTCCATTAAATGATGATGAAATTCATGAAGTGCAAGATTGTGCAATTGAATGATTAATGTGTAAAGTATATGCATGATGAATGTAGTATGGAATTAAGGTGTGGATGTCTTGATTTTGGATATTAGAGATGTCTTATCATCATGGTGTGTGTTGCGTGGAAATGGTATAAGTGTGGTTGCTTTTCAGAGTGGCAATTGGCTTGGTAAATAGCCTTAAATTTTTCCACATGGGTAGACACATGGGTGTGTGTCTAGGCCGTGTGTGATAGCACGGTCAGCCCCGAGGGCGTGTAGCCTTGTCGTGTGTCCCCTGAATCTAATTTACGAAAGATTCAGGTCGTCACACGGGCCAGCACACGGGCGTGTGGCTTGGCCATGTGCTCTTAAGTGTCTGCTGACGTCATAAATAGAATGTCAAGGTTTTCACACACGGGTTAAGACACGGGCGTGTCATGGCCGTGTGAGGGACACGGGCCATGGACACGGGCGTGTGTCAGGCCGTGTGAAAACCCCTGTAGGTTCAAAATGAAAAATAAAATCCACACGGACTAGGGACATGGGCGTGTGGGACCACACGGTCTACCCACACGGGCGTGTCCCTATCCATACGGGCGTGTGGTCCTATTTTGAGTAAAAAATTTCTAAGTGTTCGTAAGTTTCCGGTTCCGTCCCGGATCACTCCATGTGTATGTCTTGTGTCTCATAGGCCCATAATAAGGACGTTAAGAGTTTGAATGAAAAGTTTAAGCTAAAAAGAAAGTTCATTGCCTTATTTTGTACGAATAAGTAAGTTATGTTTGGTAATGCCTCGTACCTGGTTCCGGCGTCGAATATGGGTAAGGGGTGTTACAGTAACTCACCATTCTGACACTTCAACACAATGTATTTCTATTTACAATTCACTACTGCATCATGCTGAGTTAGCCAGTCCATTCCCAAAATCACATCAAATTCATCAAAAGTAAGTAACATCAAATCAGCCGAAAAGTAGTAATCCTTTACCATTGTAACACCCCAAACTCGGACAAGACACCACGCCCGAATCTGGTATGTTACGGGGAAAACGTTTTTGAGAGATAGGATTTTTCGTTTAGAAGTGGGGCGAAAACATAGTGAGTTTGAGGAAAATTGAAGTAGGCCTGTTTGTGTGATTTTGAAAACCTATCCAAAGTATATAGTTAAAAACGAGTTGATTTCATTTAGCATTTCCAGTAGTTTCTTAGTGCTATTTAGAAACATTTTTTTGACTTAGTAGAAAATCGAGTTTGATTTGGAAATCATTTGAGTTTATTGTATAGCAAAACATAGCGAGATACCCGATGGTATAGTTTAAAACACATTGCGATATAATTTTGAAAACGTTGTCTTTCCAAGTTTTAGTAAAATTTCATGCCAAGTTATTTGTTAAGCAGGTTGAGAATCTAATTAAAACATACCCATCATAAAACATAATTTAAAGGCCTTTTACAAATCCAAATTAAATCTCAAATCAAAATAAGTAAGCTAAAGTACCCAAAGTGAATAGTCGGAGCAAAACTTTTACTAAAGCATGGCATGTGCACCCGAGTCCACCCCGCTCCATGTCCGCGTCTCACGAGTCACCGAAATGTCAAAGGAGAGGGTGAGTCGAATGACTCAGTGCATAAATCCCGCTCCCGATGAAACAACATGCTAACACACATCATACATAGCAACATAATTAATGCAACCCGATCCTAACCATCCGTATCTCCTTTTCTACCCCGTGTGGTACCAAACCACCGGTGGTGCCAAACCACCGTGACATATAGTCACAATGTGTTACCAAAACACTGGTGTCCCAAAGACACAAATGTGCTACCAAAGCACCGTGACCGTAGTCACAAATCAATTGATGGGGCCAACCCATCGTGTGATACCCAATCACTAGCGAGACGATCCCATATCTCATGTGGGGCCAACCCACGGTGGTGTTAACCACGGGGACAAGTCGCAATGAGGTGCCCAACCTCTGGTGTCCCAAAGACACAAATGTGCTACCAAAGCACCGGTGACCGTAGTCAAAATAATCGAATGATGGGGCCAACCCATCGTGTGATACCCAATCACTAGCGCATTTCCATCCCATATCTCAAAGTGGGGCCAACCCACGGTGGTGTTAACCACGTGGACAAGTCGCAATGAGGTGCCCAACCTCCGTGTCCCAAAGACACAAATGTGCTACCAAAGCACTTTGGTGACCCAAAGTCACAAGGTGTGTTACTAAAACACTGGTGCTCACAAGACACAAAAATATCATGCTCCCTCCACTCATATCACCCATCAACATACCATACTCATGTAATCATGCATATCATACAAGTCATGCATATCATGCCAACATGTCTAGCATTACCTCTCATAGCATACATATCATAGATCATAATACCCAAGGTATCCATAATAGAACTTGTAATAAATTAGACTTACCCGATACGTACACATACCCCGTTTGGGTATCCAATAATCCATCATCTTCACATGGTTTTTAATAGGCAAACAGGTTTAATAACAATATTACTAAGTATAGTGTGTTAGTTTACACACTGCAATTACGAGCCTAAAGATCCCAACGAAACGATCTAAATCCCTCGAGTATCAAGCTCCTAAACAATCGGCCAACACAGAGTTAGACATCTATAGCATTCGGCCAACATTAATTAACCAAAGGGGTTAATGTTGATCCTCACTGCTTATTGGTTCGGTTTCTTAGCAAACCCAACCACAATGATTCCTCCTTTAGCAATCGGCTACACCTTAAAAGAAAAAATGATTAATCCCTTGATACCTAAAACTTAATCGAAACTCAAACAAATAAACCACAATCAACATCTCACCACCACTTACCAAACAATCGAGTTCAGATAACAGCTTCGTTGACTGCTTCGAATCCCGAAAGCCCTAAAAAGAATTCGGTCAAGACATAAGAGATCAACACCCTTCAACCAATGCCGAAAGTCAACTTTGAACCTCCCCAAAATTGGTAGAAAACTAGGGAGAGAAAAGAAATGAGCATTCGGCCAGCCACTTACCTTGCTCCAACGTTTGAAAGAAGACAAACGAGATTACTCCCCCACTCAAAATTCGGCTACAAAGTACTACTAGAAGAGGGAAGATTCGGCTAGAACTTAAACAAAAGAAAAGAGAATTCGGCTTGAGTAAAAAACAAGAAGGATAAAGTGAAATGAGAATAAAGTTTCGGCAAAATGGTTTTAAGGAGAAACAAAAATGAACAGGAGAAGGTACCTTTGGGTTTTGAAAGAAAAAGAGATGAAGAATGTGTTTTTGGAAGAGAGTTTCGGCTACAAAGTTTTTAACAAGAAAGAAAAATCAAAAATGCAAGAAGAGAGATTAGAGGTTTCGGTTTACACACTTGAAAAGAAAAGAGGAAATGGGAAGAGATATTCGGCTACACCCTACTCAAGAGAACAAAGAAATTCGGCACAAATGTGCTTGCATTTTCGGTTGCCAAAAGAAAACAAAAGGTGAAACTTACTATGAAATTCGGCTTGTTTTGACAAAAATGAAAGAGCTATGTTGCTACCCTCCTAAGACCGAAAATGCACCAACAATCCAAGGGAAATTCGGCACTAGCCCCTAACACACTCACCAACCTACCACTCCCCAACAAGCTTCCCAAGTTACGCCAACACCTCCAAACATCCCAAAATTTCGGCCACCACTCCCCCCATTAACTCCCTACCACACATTCAAATTAGCTTGACCAAGTCTACCTCCACAACTTGCTCTCCACCTTCCATTTGAATGGGTGGACCAAGTCCAAGGAAGAATTCGAATTGTCTTCTAACACTTCCTCCATGCCGTCCAAAATGAGAGCCAAAATGGGGAACTCTGCGACTTGAACTCAGGATCTCTCCCCCTTGTAGTTGACGCCACACTCAAGCCCCAAGTGGCACATACTTTGCCACTTTGCCAGCTCCTCATTTGTGCAACCAAACACCAAATAATATTCTTAAACCCCAGCTTCCTCAGCTCCTCTCCTGTAAAGCCTAAAAACAAAAATTCTCCTACCTACTCAGGCACATTCCTAACCTACAATTAAGCCCCGAAACTACACAAACAGCAACACAGCACACTAAACACATGCAAAACATGCAACCACAAAATAGCCCCTAACCCGGGATATTACAACCATCAACGGACAATTTTTACAAATTTTATCCACCATAACATACTGGCCTAGGGGGTTTGAAACTTTAACCACAAATTCAGTGAATTCAACAAGTAAACTTTTAATAGACACTAATTTTTTGCATATGTATGAATGTGTTGAACCGGGATCAATCAAAACAGTAATATTAGTATCAAGTAGAGAAAATGTACCAGTAATGACGTCTGGTGCAGAGGCATCCTCTCTTGTACGTATAGCATATGTCCTTGCCGGTGCTCGTGCTTTAGATTTAACTATTGAATCTTTTGTATCACTTTGGCTACCACTGACATTTCTAGGATGTTGGGGTGGTCTACCTCTCGAACCAGGATTGTTTGACTTTGAAGTTTGATCAATATCTTTTTCAATCTTTTCCAGACAATCTTTAAGAAAATGGTCAAGAGAACCACATCTATAACATGCTCCACTTCTCAAACGACATTCCCCAAAATGAAATTTATTATAGTGTTTACACCTCGATTTGGGATTTCTTTAAAGCAGATGATTGTGACTTACCCATAAATCTTTTACCAGATACCCGAGCTTCTCTCTCTGCTTGCTTCTTTTCTTTACTTAATTCCTCGGCTTTGTGTGCTCGACCAGCCAATACCATAAATTTCCTTAATTCAAGAATTCCAATCAATAACTTGATGTCCTCATTTAACCCTTCTTCAAAATGTTTACACATATCAACCTCGGTCGGAACCCATTCTATAGCGTACTTGCTCAATCTAACGAATTCTCGTTCGTACTCAGATACAATCATGTTTCCCTGTTTGAGCTCTAAAAATTCTTTTTTTTTCTGATCCAGAAATCTCTGACTAATGTATTTCTTTCGAAATTCTGTCTGGAAGAATTCCCATGTAATATTTTCCCTCGGTACAACAGAAGTTATAGTATTCCACCACTGATAAGCTGTGTCTTTCAACAGTGATACATCACATTTTAGACACTCAGCTGGTGTGCATGATAATTCATCCAAAACCCTGATGGTATTTTCCAACCAAAACTCAGCTCTCTCTGGATCATCATTGGTAGTAGCTCTAAATTCTTCTGCCCCATATTTTCAAATTTTATCTAGAGGAGGCTTACCAATTCTAACAGATTCAGCACCCTGTGGCATCTCAGGAACCGATTGAGGAGCAGGTGGGGGAGGTTGTTGTACAGCAGGATTTGTTCTCAAATATTCAATGAACCACTCGTTCATCATTTGAAAGAAGGCTTTTTTTGCCTCCTCACCTCAACCCTCAGATACGGGCCTTCTACTACTAGATGCAGCTCGTTGAATGGAAGCTTGAGCAGTGCTCTCAGCTTCCTCAGATTCAGCTCTAGCTTGGTTGGATGACATTACTATATGAAAAACGCATTTAAAAATGGTCAGGAGATATCACACTATCATAAATTATATAATGGCATGTATAGCTAAACTCGTACTTGCTACGTTAATCCGAGAATCGGCTAAACCGTAACTCTGATACCAATAAATGTAATGCCCCTAACCAGTATCCGTCATCGAAACAGGGTTACGAAGCAATACTGGAGTTTACAGAACAATTACAGATAATTCATGTCATTTACTGTTCATATCTGAAACGATTCATATTGTCCCTTGAATAGACCCTCGAAGCCCAATTTAAGCATTAGAAACAAGTCGGGACTAAATCGGGATCTCAAAAAAATTTCATAAAATTTCAAAATTTTTCTTATATACAAGGGTCACATGCCCGTGTGAGTAGGTCGTGTGGCTCACACGGCCAAGTGACATGTCCATGTCTCAGGCCGTGTGGGCATTCAGTATAAAGCACACGGCCGAGTCCCAGCCCGTGTCCTTACTCGTGTAACTCTCTGACTTGTGCCACACAGCCTGCCACACGCCCGTGTGCTAGGCTGTGTGGTCAATTTAATTTTTCACAAATTAGGTGCAGGTTTCACACGGCCAAGACACACACCCATGTTCTAGGCCATGTGTCACACACGGCTGAGACACACGCCAGTTTCTCTGCCCGTGTGCCTAATTTTGAGCATTCTATTTATCAATTTTAAGATGCAGGGGACACACGGCCAAACCACATGCCCATGTGCCAAGCCGTGTGTCACACACGGTCAAGACTCACGCCCTTGTGTCTACCCGTGTGGACAAAATAAGACCACTTCCTAGCCTTATTTCTTGCCCAAATTTGCCAACAACATACACCAAAACTTGCAATCATATACCAACCAATTCAAGCATTATAACCAAGCCAACTTTATCATCTAGCATATTATATCATCACATGCATTCATGTTTATAAACTTACCTTTTATAAACATGCATGTTTAACATAACTCATTTAAACATACTAAACACATATGTATTTATCATGATTTAACCTTATAAATATACCAAAACCAACTATCACTAGCCATTCTAATTGTTAGATTACATACAAACATTTACAAGCCAACAATTGGCCAAGTTAACCTATACATGCCATTATACCAAAATAAGTTTACTATTTATACCAAAACAAGCTGGTGGATAGTGTGATGATGCTCCGACTGATCTCCAACCTTTACGAGCTTTCGAGTACTATAAAACAGAGAAAAGAAAACCTAGTAAGCATTTAATGCTTAGTAAGTTCGTATAACATGAATTAAACTTACCAATCATATTCAATTACATAAGCATAACAATAATATGCTTCCCAACAAATTGGCAATTTTCTTAACCACATACACTCAATTAAGCAAGTTATCCACATAATTCACATGTACGTCAAATAAATATGGATGAGCTCATCATGTTTCACACTTTCAGGTATTTTAAAAGCATTAAAGACATAATTATTTTAATCTCATAATTTCTCATGTCAGGAGTTTGATCCGTTGAATTATTGAAATAATGATGGATGCTCAGGTAGTACACAGAAGGTGTACAAAACTGTAAACCGTCAACTCATAATCAAGGGTACCCATTAGGGCACATAATCAGGGAGCACACTCTTGAGCCACATATCAGGATGCTCAAATGAGCCATGTAACAGGACACTTATCCGGGCTAAACAGGAAACTCATAAGAGTTTTAATCAAGGAGCTCATAGAGCTTTACAGGTAACTCCGAAGAGTTATTATCTAAGAGCACCAGATAAGGTAACAGAGAGTTCAAGCGAGCCATGTCAGGAAGCTCATAAGAGCCTATATCAGGATGCTCACATAGACCTGCGTTTGTGTCACAATATATGCTGGATCACAATCAATCGAATCATGTAACAAGACGCTCACAAAGAGCTACGGTAGTGCGCAACACATGCAGAATCACTACCGATCATGATGCTCGCAAGAACTATATAACATGATGCTCGAGAGGGCTTATAACAGGATTGCTTGTCAGAGCTATATTTTGTCCGCAACATATGCAGAACCACTTTCAATATGGGAAATTATGTATCTATCGAAATTCATTATTCAACAGAACTTATCATTTATCAAGTAATATCGGGCTTATGATTAATTTCATACATTAAATATTTATATAATTTAACAAAAAACATCATTCAATTTCAAACATATTAATATGCACAATTAAGTTACATGAACTTACCTCAACACTTTTCGTGTTTAAAAGTCTACTAATTCAACACCTTTTCTTTTCCTCGATCTAACTTCAAATTTGAGTTATCCAGATCCAATTGAACCAATTGAGCTTTCTTGAACACTTTTCTCTTTCTTAGGGTTTCCATGTCTAAAATTAGGGAAGATGATATAAAATAAGATGATATTTTCTATTATCATCTTTTAATTATTTTAGTTTCCAATTTAGTCCTTGCCCTTTTTTAATTTTTCCATGGATGATTCATCAAAAATATCTACTAACTTTTCTTTAATGGTCTAATTACCATATAAGGACCTCAAGTTTTGAATTCCATAGCTTATTAATCCTTTTAGCTACTAGAACTCAACTTTTGCATTTTATGCAATTTGGTCTTTTCCATAATTAAACACATAATCGGTAAAATTTTCTTATCAGAATTTTCATATAACATTCCTATCATAATACAGACCATGCAATAATATTCAAATAAATATTCTTTCTGGATCGGATTTGTGGTCCCGAAATAACTATTCCAATTTCACTAAAAATGGGTTGTTACAATGTAGCTGATGCTAATTTGGCCGATGAAAGCGGTGATGATTTCTATTTTGTGTCAACTAGTGATAGCTCTAAGCTTACGTCTGAGTGGATCTTAGATTTTGGATGTTCTTTCCACATGCTTCCTAACAGAGAATGGTTCTCCACATGCAGTTTGGTTGAAGGTGGAGTTGTGTGTATGGTAAATGATTCATCAAGTAAGATAATCGGTATTGGTACTGTTAAAATTAGGATGCATGATAGGACGATTAGGACACTTTTAGATATCAAGTATGTACCTGATTTGCAAAAGAATCTCATCTCCTTGAGCATTTTAGACACGAAATGTTACAGAATCAACATCGAGTTGAGCAACAGTAAGGTATCTTGTGGGGCTCTCGTTTTGTTAAAAGGTAAAAGGACCAACAGTCTTTATATTTTGGAAGATTCTATGGTGACTGGTGAAACCGAACATCCCTCATCTATTATAGAGTCGAAGTCAACTTGTTTGGAGCGAAGGCAACTTGGTCAGAGGAGGGAAAAATGTATGACCATTTCATTGAAGAAAGGTTCTCTTTTGGATGCAGGTTTTGAAAAGTTAGGGCATTGTGTTCGTGAAAATCAGACATGAGTTAGTTTTGATTTATCAATGCACAAGTCAAAGGCTAGAAGTCTTCTAGCTTCTAAGCATAGATTCGACTCATTTAATTCCCTGCATAGTTCAAGATAGGCCCGTTGTGAGAATTCATGTTAAGGTGGAGATTGTTAAAGTTGTGAGACCCAAATTCCTGCTAAATAAAATAAGAGATTGCTTGCAAATCAAGTTAGCCTATAAATTTTTAGCATTTTTAGTATTTATTAGTATAATATATTTAGCATTTATTAGCATAATTTTTTTGACCTACGAATTAAGCCTATAAATAGGCTCTTTTTCAACCTTAGAAAAAAACATCCATTAAAAGATTATAACTTATAACACTTTTGGAGAATTTTTTGTTTACGTTTTGAGGGTTTTTTGTTTTCGAGTTTCATGGTTTAGTTTTATCTTCATCTTTTGTACTCTTCGTTCTTTTGCCATTATAGTAAAATTATCTTTGTCCGTGGTGTTTTATCCCATTTTGAGGGGTTTTTCCATGTTAAATTTATGTGTTCAATTTATCAATTTCTTCTGTTATTTTTACTTGTTCGTTGCTTAATCGGGTTGGTCCCCAACAATAACATTCTTCTCTCACTGGCTTGCTTTAGATTCAGATTTGATTGTTTTAAGGCATAGTGAGGTTTATTTTCCAACTCAAGCGGCAAATGACATGCCTTTCTAAAGACTAACCGATAAGGAGTCTTCAAAGCTGTTCGATATGCCAATAGAGCATCGTCGAGCCTTCGGGACCAATCTCTTCTGTTAGGTCGTGCCACCTTTTCAAGGATTCTTTTGATCCCACGATTCGTAAGATCAACTTGCCCCTTCGTTTGTGGATGATAGGCAGTTGCTACTTTATGCTTCACATCATACTTGTCAGGCAACCACTTAAGAAATTTATTTACAAAGTGAGATCCTTCATCGCTAATTATAGCTCTAGGAGTCCCAAAACTTGTAAATACATGCTTATGTAGGAATCGCATGACAACCTTAGCATCATTTGTTGGGTATGCCTCAGCTTCCACCCACTTGGATACATAATCAACAACCACTAAGATGTACCTGTTACCATGAGAAGAAGGAAACAGACCTAGAAAATCAATGACCTAAACATCAAATAATTTTGTCTCTAAGATGTTTTTCAAGGGCATCTCGTTCCTCATTGATATGTTTCTAGTCCTTTGGTATCGATGGCAATTTTTCACATGTACGTATGCATCCTTAAACAATGTTGTTTAAAAAAATCCAGCTTGTAAAATCTTTACTGCAGTACGAGAACCACCAAAATGTCCCCCACTTGAATATGAATGGAAGTGGGGATCTCGTCAATCTTTCTTCCATCTACACACTTCTTAATTATATTATTTGTACATTGCTTAAATAGAAACGGTTCCTCCTAGAAATAATACTTACTATCATGAAGGAATTTCTTCCTTTGTTGGTATGTCATTCCAAGAGGCATTATTCCACATGATAATTTGCAAAATTGGCAAACCAATGAGTTTTATGGATTTGACTCATCTAAAAAATATGCTCATCTGGGAAATTTTGATTAATTGGAACAAGTGAATGAGTTACCTCATTTTGTTCCAACCTCGACAGATGATCAACTACTTGATTTTTGACTCCTTTACTGTCTTAGATCCCAATGTCAAATTCTTGGAGTAAAAGTACCCACCGAATCAGCCTTGGTTTAGCATTTTTATTTGCGAGTAAGTATTTGATGGCCGCATGATCAGAAAAGACTGTGACTTTTGTACCTATAAGATACGAATGAGACTTGTCAAAAGTAAAATCTATAGCAAAGAGTTATTTTTCATTTACCGTGTAATTAAGTTGGTCTCCTGTCAAAGTTCTGCTTGCATAGTAGATCGGATGGAACACTTTGTTTCTTCTTTTCCCCATCACAGCTCCTACAGGAAAATTGCTTATGTTACACATCAACTGAAAAAGAGAGTTTTAATTTGGTGTAACAGTTCTTGGGGCTAAGATTAACCGATTTTTCAATTCTTCAAAGGCTTCCAAGCATGATTTGTTGAACTCAAAAGCGATGTCTTTTTCTAATAAAGTACACAAAGGCTTGGAAATTTTTTTAAAAACTTTAATAAACCTTTGGTAAAAACCTACAAGGCCTAAGAAACTTTTTACTCCTTCCACACTGACTAGAGGTGGTAACGTTTCAATTACATCCACATTTGATTTATCGACTTCGATCACTCTTCTGGAAATTGTGTTCTAAGACAATCCCTTCCTTAACCATAAAATGACATTTCTCCCAGTTAAGGACAGGATTTGTTTCTTCACATAACTTCAATACCTTAGCCAAATTACTCAAACAAACATCATATGAATTACTAAAAATAGAAAAATCATCCATGAATACTTCAACAAAATTTTCAACCATATCAGTAAATATTGCCATCATGCATCGTTTAAATGTTGCAGGTGAATTACATAAACTGAAAGGCATTCACCTAAAAGCAAACGTACTGTAACACCCAAAACCCGGCCTGGAAGTTAGGCCCGAATCTGGCGTGTCACATTGAGGTGTTTTTCGAAAATCGTGTTTTCATTGAAAACCCTTCTTGATATTCAAAAACTAAAGTCCCAGTTTTGCAATTGTTATTAATAATCGACATTTATTAAGAAGTCATTACCTTCAAAACCTTGTTCGATGCGGAAGCTTAATTTAAAACAATTGACTTATGAAAATGTGATATTTACAACTCAGTTGCGAAAGCGTAGTGTTTTGAAAACAGATATTGTTTTGGAAAACCGCGATTAAATGTTGCAGATTTAAAACATAATAAACTAAAAATCCCAAACTAAAAAATGAAATTTAAGAGAGGCCTTATTACAAAATATGAACCCAAAATAAAATAAAAATAAGTAGAATATGAAAATCTGAAACTGCTCGTAGTGTGGCCACCTCTGAGTCCTCCAGTACGTCGAACCGCCGACTGAGGATTACCTGAAACATTTAATAAAAAGAGGGGCTGAGTTTACGAAAACTCAGTGTGAATAATCCCTCATCAGTCAGAATATGCATCACAACAATCCGGGCCAAAGCCCGTTACAGTAACGGTGGCAATTGGGCCTTAACCCATATTATATGTCACATATCATAAATATATGGGCTTAAGCCCATCTCAATAATATAATTTGTATATGCAATGCA
Organism: Gossypium sturtianum; assembly: GCA_025698515.1. NCBI lineage: Eukaryota > Viridiplantae > Streptophyta > Magnoliopsida > Malvales > Malvaceae > Gossypium > Gossypium sturtianum. The sequence continues at coordinate 136,329,517 of CM046950.1, read as the reverse complement.
TTAATGCCCATACCAGCCCTGCACTCCGTCTCCTGTCCAACCGTGCACTCCTGTGGGGATTTAATCAACCCACCCATCCGTACACTCCTTATTTAGCACCGCCTTCGACACTAACTTATCACGCAAAGACGGCGCTCGATGCTCGCTAAAAAGCCTTCGGTGGATCCAAAGTCGTCAAGCGACCATGCGGTCCTATTAGCACTTCCTCCGTATTAATAATCCCATCCCCTTGCAGCATAGTAACACATGAATGCATCCTACAATAATAAACATACCATATAATCATAAATCGTATACACTAATCACCATGTAACATGTAGGGGCGTTTTCGTCACTTTTCCCTTCGGGGGCATATTGGTCACTTTAACCTTCGAGAGTAATTTCGTAATTTTACCCACAGAGGGTATTTCAGTAATTTACCCACCAAGGGTATTTCAGTAATTTTGTAAACCAAAGTATTCTAAACAGAGATAATGAGATGATTGGGCCTAGGGCCCATTCTCAGCCCAAATGGGCCTACACGTTCGTGTGGCCCATTTGGCCCAAATCTAGCCACAGATATGAGATTCCCATAGTCTAATCCAACATCTACTACACAGTCATACAACTTATTCATATGGGCCCACAGACCCATTGGGCCCACTTGGCCCATCGAGGCCAAGACAGCCTAACCCACAAGAATAATCGTGATGGCCTCAACTATCGCGTCGAAGCCCCCACACGTGCGCTCGCACGCTCGTGTGGCTACCATCGCCGTGTGACCGGTATTTCGGCATTTGCCGCTCTACAGCTAGAGTAGGGCGAAATACACACCTGATAGGAATTTGAAGCTAAACCGCACTCCGAATGCTCCTATGCCCAACGCCAACCAGGTATGCTTCCTCTCCTCATAGACAGCTCCATTTATAGCCAGCTTCTTCCCTCTTGGTAGCTTTCTGATGTGGGATCCCTACTTCAGTAGAGTTTAAATCCAACACAAACTCTGGCCGTCCAATCCGCAAAATAAATACTCCCTTGCTTGTCATGAGATTCGAACCCAGGCTCCCCTGTAGCATAATCCACGCCGCTAGCCACTTTACCAACTAGCTCCTTGTTGTCTTAAAACATGCGCAACTAAATATAAGTCTATGGCCAAAGTCTAAAGTCCATTTAAAAAGAAAATAAAAAATGCAAGCACCAAGACTTGAACCTTGAACCCCTTGCTTCCTTGTGGCGTCACCTCCTTGTCTCCCATGCAGCGCCATTTGCCACTAGATCGCAACTCCTTTTGTGTCATCTTTCTCCATATTTTATTCTTAAAGCCTACTTACTAACTCCCAGGGTTTTACTCACCTAAAACCAAAATTTCCCTAAAGCCCAAGTTTGATCCCGAGACTTCATAGAAGCTCCGTAACCTACCAAAATCACTTACCTACTAGGTCCAACACGCATTAGTTCCGTTCTCTTGTTCTCAAAAAAAAAATTAAATGCTCCCTCGCCCAAGGCCCAATAGGCCCAATTCTACTAGGCCAAAATTCGGGGCGTTACAAATCTACCCCCTTAAAGAAATTTCGTCCTCGAAATTTCCAACTATCTAACAGTCATTTAACACAGACTACTCTACTACGCTACCGCTACGCGCTCTGATTCTAATATCCCTATCATATTCTAACTAGAATTTGGAACTCCCTACACATACTCAAAACACCTAACCATTAAAGCAGACATATATCCCATACGCAATCAATTTCTATATCCAAACATCACATCCAAATCAAACACACACAGAATAACTACCAAAAATACAGTCATTACAGCATATAACAGAGTAAAATGTCAGGAAACTTACGGATTTGGTGCCGGAGACTCGGTGTGCCATATTTTCAGTAACAATATCATTTCTAAACCATATTTTAAACTGATTTGGAAAAAAAATTTGAAACCCATTCCACAACCGAGTTTTGCAACCGGGCTCTGATACCACTAAATGTAACACCCCAAACTTGGCCTAGAAGTTAGGCCCGAATCTGGTGTGTCACATTGAGCTGTTTTTCGAAAACCGCGTTTTCATTGAAAACCCTTCTTGATATTCAAAAACTAAAGTCCCAGTTTTGCAATTGTTATTAATAATCGACATTTATTAAGAAGTCATTACCTTCAAAACCTTGTTCAATGCGGAAGCTTAATTTAAAACAATTGACTTATGAAAACGTGATATTTACAACTCAGTTGCAAAAGCGTAGTGTTTTGAAAATAGATATTGTTTTGGAAACCGCGATTAAATGTTGAGCAGATTTAAAACATAATAAACTAAAAATCCTAAACTAAAAACTGAAATTTAAGAGAGGCCTTATTACAAAATATGAACCCAAAATAAAATAAAAATAAGTAGAATACGAAAATCTGAAACTGCTCGTAGTGTGGCCACCTCCGAGTCCTCCAGTACATCGAACCGCCTACTGAGGATTACCTGAAACATTTAATAAAAAGAGGGGGGGTGAGTTTACGACAAGTCAGTGTGAACAATCCCTCATCAGTCAGAACATGCATCACGACAATCCGGTAGAAGCGAATTCTGATGTGGTGGCAATTGGGCCTTAACCCATATAATATGTCACATATCATAAATATTTGGGCTTAAGCCCATCTCAATAATATAATCTGTATATGCAATGCATTAATGCCGATACCAGCCCTGCACTCCGTCTCCTGTCCAACCGTGCACTCCTGTGGGGATTTAATTGACCCACCCATCCGTACACTCCTTATGTAGCACCGGTTGCGGCACTAACTTATCGGTGCAGCATGGCTGCTCGGTGGCTAAAAAGCCTTCGGTGGATCCACAGTTGTCAAGCGACCATGCGGTCCTATTAGCACTTCCTCCGTATTAATAATCCCATCCCCATGCAGCATAGTAACACATGAATGCATCATACAATAATAAACATACCATATAATCATAAATCGTATACAATAATCACCATGTAACATGTAGGGGCATTTTCGTTAATTTGCCCTTCAGGGCATATCGGTCACTTTACCCTTCGAGAGTAATTCCATAATTTTACCCACCAAGGGTATTTCAGTAATTTACCCACCAAGGGTATTTCAGTAATTTACCCACCAAGGGTATTTCAGTAATTTTGTAAACCAAGGTATTCTAAACAGAGATAATGAGACGATTAGGCCTAGGGCCCATTCTCAGCCCAAATGGGCCCACACGCTCGTGTGGCCCATTTGGCCCAAATCTAGCAACAGATATGAGATTCCCATAGTCTAATCCAACATCTACTAAACAGTCATACAACTTATTCATATAGGCCCACGGACCCATTGGGCCCACTTGGCCCATCGAGGCCCATACAGCCTAACCCACAAGAATACTTATGATGGCCTCAACTATCGCGTCGAAGCCCCCACACGTGCGCTTGCACGCTCGTGTGGCTACCATCACCGTGTGGCCGGCATTTCAGCATTTGCCGCTCTACAGCTAGAGTAGGGTGAAATATACACCTGATAGGAATCTGAAGCTAAACTGCGCTCTGAATGCTCCTATGCCCAACGCCAACTAGGTATGCTTCCTCTCCTCATAGACAGCTCCATTTATAGCCAGCTTCTCACCTTCCCTCTTGCTAGCTTTCCGATGTGGGATCCCTCTTTCAGTAGAGTTTAAATCCAACACAAACTCTGGCCGTCCAATCCGTAAAATAAATACTCCCTTGCTTGTCATGAGATTCGAACCCAGGCTCCCCTGTAGCATAATCCGTGCCGCTAGCCACTTTACCAACTAGCTCCTTGTTGTCTTAAAACATGCGCAACTAAATATAAGTCTATGGCCAAAGTCTAAAGTCCATTTAAAAAGAAAATAAAAAATGCAAGCACCAAGACTTGAACCTTGGACCCCTTGCTTCCTTGTGGCGTCACCTCCTTGTCTCCTATGTGGCACCATTTGCCACTAGACCGCAACTCCTTTTGTGTCATCTTTCTTCATATTTTATTTTTAAAGCCTACTTACTAACTCCCAGGGTTTTACTCACCTAAAACCAAAATTTCCCTAAAGCCCAGGTTTGATCCCGGTACTTCATAGAAGCTCCGTAACCTACCAAAATCACTTACCTACTAGGTCCAACACGCATTAGTCCCGTTCTCTTGTTCTCAAAAAAAATTAAACGCTCCCTCGCCCAAGGCCTAATGGGCCCAATTCTACTAGGCCCAAATTTGGGGCGTTACACGTACCATTATTTTGTGTTCGTCTTTCAGGGCTACAACTATTTGGTTATATCCCAAATATCCATCTAAGAAACAATAATATTCATTACCTGCCAGTCACTCTAACATCTGATCCATAAAAGGTAGCATAAAATGATCCTTCTACGTGGCCTTATTCAATTTGTTGTAGTCTATACAGATTCTTTAGCCCGTGACCATTCTTTTCAAGATTAACTCGTTACGTTCATTCTCAACAATCGTGATTCCACCTTTCTTTTGGTAAACACTGTATCGGACTTACCCATGAACTATTTGAGATTTGGTAGATAATTCCCACATCTAACCATTTAATAACTTCATTTGTAACTATCTCTTTCAAGATAGGATTAAGTCTCCTTTACCCATCAATTCTAGCTCACTCACCCTCCTCTAAGATAATCTTGTGCATACAAAAGGACGGGTATATTCCTCAGATATCAACTATGGTCCAACCGATCGCCTTTTTAAATTTCTTTAAAACTTCAATCAATTTCTTCTCTTGGTGTTATTTTAGTTCTGCTGAAATAATCACAGGAAAAGTAGAACAGTTACCTAAATAAATGTATTTCAAATGAGAGGGAAGCACATTTAGTTCAAGTTTTGGTGGTTCCTTGATTGACAATTTCAGTTGTGTGTATTCCTGAGCTTCCAACTCCAATGGTTGAAATCATGATGGTTGAACATAGTCCTTCAGATTGGCTTCCATTAAAGCCATATTTTCCCTACCTTGTTCATCTTCCAATGGCTTAGACCCTAAGGTGTTTTCCAATGGACCTTCTACAAAATTGCTTTCCCATTCCATAGAAACTAAGGTTTCTAGCTCCTCCATTAATGAACATTCTTCTATCAGATCAGGGAATTTAATGGCTTTAAGAACATTAAATATTACCTTGTCATCTTAAACTCGCATAGTGAGTTTTCCTTTTTGCACGTCTATTAATTTTCTTTCCGTTGCTAGGAAAGGTCTCCCCAGGATGATCAACACTTCTTTATCTGCTTCAAAATCTAAAACAATAAAATTAGCAGGAAAAATAATGTTATCTACATGTACCCGAACATCCTCGTTCTTTCCTTCTGGATATGCCAAAGATCAATCCGCTAAATGGAGTGGCACAGTCGTGGGTCTTACTTCACCTATTCCTAATATCTTGAAAATAGACTTTGGCATCAAGTTTATGCTTGCTCCTATATCACATAAAGCTTTACCACAGTAAGATTCTCCAATATTATAGGGTATAGTAAAGCTTTAGGGTTCCTTCATTTTCAGAGGTAGTTTGTTCTGTAAGAACGCACAACACTCATTCGTTAGTGCTATAGTCTCAAACTCACTAAGCCTCTTCTTCTTGGAAAGAATGTCTTTCATGAACTTGACATAATTAGGCATTTGTTCTAAGCCTTCTACCAATGGGATATTGATGTGAAACTTCTTTAGAACATCCAAAAACTTCTTGAATTGCACCTCCTGGTTCTTCTACTTGAGTCTTTATGGATATAGAGGTGATGGAACTTTGGCTTGGATTGGACAACTTTCTGAGGAATTGCATCTGTATATGAAGAAACTGCTAGCTTATCAGAATTCACTAGTTTAGATTTTATCTCTTCAGACTTTGTAGGATCTGGCTCTTCTAGTGCAATAATTTCAACTGTCGGTTGATTTTCCATTTCCTTGGCAGGTTCATCTTCAACCTCAACTTCCTTGGGTTCTAAAGTCTTTCCACATTGTAAAGTAACTACTTTGTAGTGTTCTGTAACGCGTAGGTTTGTGCAAGTGTACACAGTCGTTATCAAGTAATAAGTAAGTATCGAGTTATCGTCTCCATAGGGATTGTATTTGTGCTAAGTCACTTAATTTGTAAAATTATATTAACAATTTGGTAAATAAAAACACAATATATTTGAGAAGTGGTGATTAAAATATATTAAACTAAATGCAATGATCCCTAATGCAGATTATCCTAATTATGCAAACTATATGAATGAAATAGATTTTAAGAAAAATTAAAAACAATTTGCAACAATTATAACATAAATAAACTAGGACAATTACTTTAATTAAACTCAATTTATTATCACCATGCTTAATAACATTCGGAAAAACATTCCATGGCAACTCGATCTTTCATGAGTTTGGAAACCACATTAGGTCCTTTCAGAATCCTTTACTTAGTAAATACGCATGTTACTGATCCTTATTTACTAAGGGTTTCTTAGCATTCGTGTGAGGTAACAGGGACGTGTCAGGTTTGAAACAGTTTAATCACACAATCTAAAAACTCTGCAGATAACAGAGCTTGGTCAGAGTTGTTATGCAACCTACAATTTAATCGTGTCAGGATCTAAATTGAGCATGCACGTTTCAATTATGTGTCTATTAGCCGTCGTCTGGTCAGGATCGCTCAGGTAATTCAGGTCCATTTCAATCACGTATGAACGAAATATAGACTTGGTTTTAATTGAAAACATGATCGATTGAGGCACAAACATTATAAGCATGAATCAAATAAATATTATTTAATCAAAGCAATCATCCTAGCTTAATTTTATTTAAGCTAACATTGTTGTAAACAAGAACAAAGAACACATAGCAAACATATTTAGATTAAATTAAAGTAAATAAAGATTAAACCCAATTCAGAGTGGCTGTCACCCAAGACTCTGACTGACGAGGCTCCTTCGTTCCTTTGCTTTGCTCCTTTGTTGATGGCTCTCCAAGGTGGCCGACCAAGGGTTCATTAAGAGGCTTAATTGCTAAAATCTCTATGAAGAGATAATGCTAGGTGTGGGAATGGAAAAGGCTAAGAGAATTTGGGGAGAAGAGAGAATGATGAATGATGAGAATGAATGAGGAATGATTGAGGGATGATGAATGAGGGAATGAGAGGGTCTTATTTATAGGTGAGGAGAGGGGGATAGTTTGCTAAAAATAGTGGATGTTAACCTATTCAAATCTCCTCAAATTGTGGCCGGCTATGCTTAGTGGCTTTTGACTTGATTTTTGCTTATTTTTTAAGCAATTTTGGATGTCACACAACTCAGGACTGAGACTCGGTCAATCGTAAATCTTCGGGTAAATCTGTAATTTCTTCAACACTACAAGGACCTTGTGTAATTAAACCAAAGAATGGTTTAAATGAAACGCCATGTGTTGCCTAATATTGGGTTGACTTGGTCTCCAATTTGGACAGTTTTGTAATCCAGAAAAGTTATCAGACCTGTCCAGAATAAATCAACATATTAGAGGACCAAAGAAAAAAATTTATACAATTTAATTAATTAATTAAAACCCAAATTATTAATGAAATATTTTAAAATGAATTATTAAATATAATTTTATATTTTATTATTTAATTTAATCATGCATGGCCCACTTTATGTCTTAAAAATATAATATATTCAAATTAATATAAAATAAGCCATTTATTGCATGAAAACTATATAATAAAGCATAAAATCACATTTTAATAATTTCTATGTCCTAATTTCATATTTTCACATATTTCATTAATTTATTAAACAATTACTTAGTTTTAACAACGGATTTAAGTAAAAAGGTGATAAATTACATAGGAAAAATCCTATATATTTTTCCGTTTACATGTTCCTTACCCAAATTCCATGGATTTTCTATGTCACTTGGCAAGGTTCCTTGTGGTCTATTACGAAGCTCCGTAGCTAACTGACCCATTTAGTTTTCCAAATTTTTTAGTGTTGCTGCTTGGCTTTGGATTAAGGTGTCATTCTTAGCCATGTATGCCTTCAACAAATTATCCAAATTGTTAAACAATTCAGCTTGTGGTGGTTTTGAACTTGTTGATTGAAACCAAGAGGTTAATTTCATCTACGCTGTATGTAGTTGTTGTTTGATCTAGCTCCTTGGTTACTCCAAGAAAAGTTTGGATGGTTTCTCCATGAAGGATTATAGAAGTTGGATTGTGGTGCTTGTCCACTTCTATTATGGTGTTGATTCCCTACATAATAAATAGACTCAGAATTTGATAGATGATAAACCGTAAAAGTAACATATTTTAATCCCACATTTAGCATGCTTTTGGATGAATTATCCCTTATTTTATGTAATTTGGTGCTCTTAATCCTTTGTTTTCATGTTTTATACTTAGGAAAGCACCAGAGGATGAAAAGAACAAGAAACGGGCTTAAAACGGGACAAATGGGCCAGATCACGAAATCGGCACGGCCTAGACCCAAGACCACATGGCCGTGCCTCATTAATGAAGTCCAACACGACCTGGCCACGATTCACATGGGTGTGTGCCATGGCCGTGCCCCTGCCGTGGCAAAGAGAAGTTTCATTCGGATTGAGATACTTAGGGCAAAGAAACACATTCCAAAATCCTATATATACACCCTAAGTATGACCTAAAAGGGGGAGCCCAAGGCTATCTTCTAGGGGCGTCTTGCTAGGCCAGAGAAGGCAGATTTGTGGGGATTCACTCAAGGATAGCCAGTTGATTCATCTCTAAAAGCCAAAATTATACTCAAGACGGAGGATCTCTCATTCAATTCCTTCAGGGGGTTTTAGGGATTTCTTATGTTTTGTTTTATCTTTTCTTCTGAGATGTTTTCTTTTATTGTTATGAACTAAACCCTCAGATGCCTGAGGGGGATGAAACTTAGATGAATCTTGTTATCGTTTGCTGAACTATATGATAAATATTTGACTTGTTCTTAATTATGTAATCTTAATTCTTGTGTTGATATTTCCGGGATATTGATTCAAGTTTGATGTGCTTAGGTGGATGAGCAAAAGTCCCTATCTAAGAGTAGATCTAGCATAGTTAAGCGGAGTTGATCGCGCGCCTAGAGATAGCGTGATGAGATTTTGCCGGATTAAGGTGAAACCTAATATGGGATTCCATAGATCGAGTTAATGCAATTCTAGGGGTTTTAATTAGAAAGAGATTTCAATTAATCAACCTAGGGTTAGACGTTATTCGCTTCGAGAGAGGGTTTAATATACATTAGGGAATCTTACGGATCAAGTCAAATGAATAAATCGTCTGGTTCAGAGTTAGATAACAAGTGAAGTTTAGGTGGATTCTTCCTTGGGTGTCGTCTTAATCAATTGGTTTTTCCTCAAGTTATTTTCCCCAAATTCTTCTTCTTTGTCTTAGAGTCTTTAGTTTAGTAGTTAATTAATTTAGATTAAACAACAAATTCCCTTTATTTTAGGCTAGATAATAAAAAGAGAGTTAGTATTAGTACTTTTAGTTCCTTTGGGTTCGACATTCCGGTCTTGCCACTAAACTATACTACTGTTCGATAGGTGCGCTTGCCTCAAATCATTGTCATAGTTAGTTTCCAGGTTCGATCATTTTTTTTATAAATTTTAAGACTTTGACATCGTGAAAACAACGATCAAGTTTTTGGCGCCGTTGCCGGGGAACTAAAATATTAAGAAAGCTTAATTTTTATTACTTTAGCCATTTTTTTATTGCAATTTATTTTCATTATTATTTTTTATTATTTTTTTTATATTGCTAATTTTTTCCTCTATTTGCTTTTGGCAGATAATTTTAGTTTATAGAGAAGATGGCACTGAATAATTATCAGTGGCAAGTCATGAGGACAATTCCTACTAAAGTAGCCAGTGTCTTCAACCTCGACGTGGTCACCATGTTATCTAACTAGCTAGAGATGATGAATAAAAAGTTTGATGGTTTGTATAGTCTCTTGCAGGTACACCCAATAATGCAATATGACTCGAATCTAGGAGGCGTGGCGAATCCTGAGTACCCACCCTACGGATATGGCATGGAGAACGAACAAGTCCACTATATGGGTAACTATTCTAGACCTCAAAATAATTTTTATGATAAAACTTATAATGCAGGTTGGAGGTACCATCCCAATTTCTCGTGGGATGATCAAAGTAGCCAAGGACCGGAACTTCTTCCAGATTTTCAACAACCACCTCACCAACAGGAAGTGGAGTCGAACCTCGAGGAGATGCTGACAAAATTTATAGCAGCCTCAGAAAAAATGTTTCCAAGATACAGAAACACGTTTCCAAAAGATAGAAACGAAACTTGAGGCATCAACACAGGAGATCAAGGATCAGTTTGGTCAGCTTACTAAGCCGATCTCAGAACAACTACAAGAAAGCTTGCCAAGCAACACTGAAACTAACCCAAAAGAGCAAATTCAAGCCGTAACAGCTCATGATAGTGAAAGGTTAGTGGAATCTTACCCAAGGCAAGAGCCTGTGGTAAGTGAAGGTAAGGTTGAGGTAAGCCATGATTTACCAAACCCGGTGATTACAGAGTACCAACCCCGTGTGCCATACCCCGATACGACAAAGAAAGACCACATAGAGGAACAACTCGGTAAGTCTCTTAAACTTTCAAAGAAATTTCATATTAACTTGCCATTTCTAGAAGCTCTTTCGCAGATGCCAGATCCTAGACCTCATGTCGATAAAGAAGAAATTCATGAGGAACAAAGGCTTTGGATCGATGAACTAGACGAATGGAAGACACACTTCAAGGAGAGACTAAAAACACACGAAGCAAAGACGAGGCAACTCCACGACGAACTTAATAATGGGACAACCCAACTTAATATAGGAGATCAGGTACTCAAAATCTTCCCAGATGGAACGGTCGAGGTAACACATTCTAATTTCGGCACTTTTGAGGAAAACATTACTCGACTTAAATTTTATATCAATAACCGAATTGATCGCATGAGAAAGGATTTTCAACTCCTCAAACCACCATGACCATACGAATGAGAGGTAAAGTCTAGCCTAAGACTATAAACGAGCGCTTCTCGAGAGGCAACCCGAGCACTAACCCCATTAATTTTTACATTTTTTATTTTTTACTTTTATTTTTCCTTTCAGCACCTAACCATAAACTAACCAAAGTACAGATTTCCATACCACACGGCCTTGCACACGGCCGTGGCCGTGGCCGTGTGGCCACCACAGGAAGGTACAAGGGCAGGGCCAACTACCAGATCCATAATTTCTATTTAACCCTCTTCTTCCCTTCCTTTTCCCGTTATCTTTCTTCTTTAATTTTCCATTATTTAATTTTAATTTTAATTTTAATTATTTTTATTTTCTTTATTATCTTCTTCTTATTCTTCGTACCATTTATATTTAGCTTAGGATACAATAAAATAAAGACGGCTGCTTCGAGGACTCAATTTCAAACGGTTCGAGACGCTTCCCCATGTTCACCTCCAATCCTATCCGGTTTCTTTTCATTGACTCCATCCAAAATTCAGGAAGTTTCACTTCTCTCCCCATCTTACGATTTTATGATTATTTTGATATTATCTATCTTTGTACATTGAGGACAATGTACATCTTAAGTGTGGGGGGTTAACTATAGTATTATCTGAAAATCCCTGAATGATATTTTGTCTTGAAGTAAGTTTCTCATATTGTGATTAGAATTAAATTTCTTTTGATTGATGGTTTTTTTTATATGTTTTAGAGTAAGTCATTGATAATTGTGCATTGATGGTTAAATTTGAAGGATACTAGAGAATAAAGCATGATAAGTCTATTTTTCAAAAATTAAAATTTTTTTAGGTTGTCTACCTGAATCTGAATGTTAACTTAAAGTTTGAAATTTACGAGGTTGATATCAAATACCCATAATTTTTGTGAGACTTTGAGCCTTATAGAGCATATATTCTTTTTCATGCTCACTTTTTATTATGAGTGTGTCAACATTGATCTGTTATTCTAGAACTTGCATCGTTTATACATGTCGAGACCAGACATTTGATTTGATATACAGAGATGATAAAGGCACCTAGGATTTAACCCACTTACTCCACTAAAAGCCTACCTTCACAATTAACCCCTAGTGAACCCTTTTTAATCCTAACAACCCCATTTATTAACTTACCCGCTAATATTAACCCAAAACCCTTTTTATTTGTTATCACCATCCTTTTTGACTACCCTTATATCGAGATTTGATTTGATCAGTTGCCTAACTATGATCTTTATTTCAGTAATTTATCCTTTATTATGTATTTGACTTGTTCTTAAAAAAACGAAGTATATTCATTATTAGTTCAATGTTCTATGAGCTCAAAACAGTTAAATTCACATCTTTAGAAGAAGCTCGTGTTATTATTAGTGTTATGATTTTTCAATTGATGTAAATACTTATATTCAGTTTGTTATTTTTGGTTAGGTAATTTGTCAGGTCAATCTCGATCCTAACCCTCTAATTCAGCCTTTATCCATACCTTAACCCAAGCCCCGTTACAACCCTGTTAAAGACCTTTTAATTTGTGCATCATCTCATATTATAGTGGTGGAGATCTGATTTTCATGCAAGCCTATGGGATTAACTCTTCATGTTGACTTTTGAGTGCTTAATTCTGAACCTTAAACACTTTGAGTGATTCGAGTGAATCTTTAGTGAGGATGTCAATCCTTGTCGGTTTTGAATCAAAGGTAATTATTTAGATGAAGGGCAACACCTATGTTTTATGCTACAAATGTATGACTTAGATTGTTTGAATCTTTAGGACTCTTTGAGTTGAATTATCCATGTATAAATTATCTTTGAATTATAATGAAACATTATCAATGACTATCATGAATTGAGGGAAGTTTGTTTTAATTATGAGTTGAGAATTTTGCTTGAGGACAAGCAAAAGCTTAAGTGTGGGCGTATTTGATAAACCGTAAAAGTAACATATTTTAAACCCACATTTAGCATGCTTTTGGATGAATTATCCCTTTTTTATGTAATTTGGTGCTCTTAATCCTTTGTTTTCTATTTTTATACTCAAGAAAGCTCCAGAGGATGAAAAGAACAAGAAATGGGCTTAAAACGGGCCAAATGGGCCAGATCACGAAAGCAGCACGGCCTGGACCCAAGACCACACGACCGTGCCTCATTAATGAAGTCCAACATGGCCTAGCCACGATTCACATGGGAGTGTGCCATGGCCGTGCCCCTGCCATGGCAAAGAGAAGTTTCATTCGGATTGGGATACTTAGGGGCAAAGAAACACATTCCAAAAGCCTATATATACACCCTAAGTATGACCTAAAAGGGGGAGCCCAAGGCTATCGTCTAGGGGCGTCTTGCTAGGCCAGAAAAGGAAGATTTGTGGGGATTCACTCGAGGATAGCCAGTTGATTCATCTCTAGAAGCCAGAATTATACTCAAGACGGAGGATCTTTCCTTCAATTCCTTCAGGGGGTTTTAAGGATTTCTTATGTTTTGTTTTATCTTTTCTTCTGAGATGTTTTCTTTTATTGTTTTGAACTAAACCCTCAGATACCTGAGGGGGATGAAACTTAGATGAATCTTGTTATCGTTTGCTGAACTATATGATAAATATTTGACTTGTTCTTAATTATGTGTTCTTAATTCTTGTGTTGATATTTCTGGGATATTGATTCAAGTTTGATGTTCTTAGGTGGAGGAGCAAAATTCCCTGTCTAAGAGTAGATCTAGCATAGTTAAGGGGAGTTGATCGCGCGCCTAGAGATAGGGTGACGAGATTTTGCCGGATTAGGGTGAAACTTAATATGGGATTTTATAGATCGAGTTAATGCAATTCTAGGGGTTTTAATTAGAAAGAGATTTAAATTAATCAACCTAGGGTTAGATGTTATTCGCTTCGAGAGAGGGTTTAATATACATTAGGGAATCTTACGGATCAAGTCAAATGAATAAATCAATCTGTTCAGAGTTAGATAACAAGTGAAGTCTAGGTGGATTCTTCCTTGGGTGTCGTCTTAATCAATTGGTTTTTCCTCAAGTTATTTTCCCCAAATTCATTCTTCTTTGTCTTAGAGTCTTTAGTTTAGTAGTTAATTAATTTAGATTAAACAACAAATTCCCTTTATTTTAAGCTAGATAATAAAAAGAGAGTTAGTATTAGTACTTTTAGTTCCTTTGGGTTTGACATTCCGGTCTTGCCACTAAACTATACTACTATTTGATAGGTGCGCTTGCCTCAAATCGTTGTCATAATTAGTTTCCAGGTTCGATCATTATTTTTATAAATTTTAAGACTTTGACATCGTGAAAACAACGATCAATACACAATTCTTAAACGAATGCCCGTCCCCATAATAAACACATGAAATATTGTCAAATTGACTCGGTGGATAAGCTGCAACATTATTTAAACCATTAGTAGTAAACTATTTCAACATTGAAGAGACAGAAGATACCTGAGCTGAGAGTGAATTGAGAACATCTACTTCATGCACTCTTGCTACTCGTCTTCCTGAAGCAACTCGATGTGTTGGCCACTTGTAGTTGTTACTGACTATTCTCTCGATAGTTTCATAAGCCTCATTATAAGACTTGTAAATGAGATCATCATTCGTAGAAGCATCTACAACCATTCTAGTGTGTGTGTTGAGACCGTTATAAAATGTCTCCAACTGAATGCAATATGGAATCCCGTGGTGAGGGCACTTGCGAAGTAACTCTTTCAATCTTTCCCATGCCTCGTATAGAGATTCATCATCCATTTATTGGAAAGTGGTGATCTCATTTCACAACTTAGCATTTTTGCTAAGAGGGAAATACTTTACCAAAAAGCATTTAGCTAATTCTTGCAAGTAGAAATTGAGCTTGGTGGCAACAAATTAAGCCGTACTCATGCTCAATCTTACAACGAGTACGGAAACAACTTCAATTTCAATGTGTCTTCAGTTACACCGACTATCTTGAAGGAATCTCTCACCTCCATGAACAATCGGAGGTGAAAATGTGGATCTTCTGTGGGCATTCCATAACACTAGCACATTATTTGAAGCATCTAAAAGATCACAAGCTTCAATTCAAACTGTGGTGCCTCAATCTTCGGCCTCCTATTTCCCAGATTTAGCTCATTAAAAAGTGGCACAGCATACTGCCATATAGCTCAATCCTTATCATCAGTAATAAGGATTGGATTACGAGAATTAATGGCTCCATTCTCTTGAACATTGTTTTTATTTTCAAGGTCCATTTCTGCAGCTTGTCTCTGGGCTAGTCTTTCTCATCTTCTTTACCTAAATGTCCATTCGATTTTAGGGTTTACAAGGAGTAAATCGATAATTCGATCTATGATCATAAACACCTGAAAAGAAAATAAAAATAAATAGTAAATAAAAATTTAAAATAAATAAACCAAATTGAAAGAAATAATTTCAAAAATAATGATTAAATTAATAGTCCTCGGCAACACCACCAAAAAGTTGGTTCATGACAGAATGTGCAAGTTTACACAGTCGTTATCAAGTAAAAGAGTTATCGTCTCCATAGGGACTATATTTAAATCGATAATTGTAAAATTACTATCCACAAGTTGGTAAAGAAACACATTAATTTGGAGTGATAGATGTTAAATTAAATTAATTAACTAAATGCAAATAAGATGAAATAAAATGCAAGGTGATGGTTTAGCAACAATTTCACAAGTTTAACAACAATAACATGAATAAACTAAAATAATTACAACACTTGATTTAATTCATTCTCATCATGTTTAACAATGTTCCGGAAAAAATTTCATGGCAACTCGATCGTTCATTAACTTTGAATCTGATATAAGTTCTTTCGAAGTCTTATACATAGAAAAATATGTATATTTATATGTTCATATTTAACTAAGGATTCCTTAAAATTTATTTGAGGTAACAAGGACTGATCAGGCTTGAAACAATATAATCACACAAGCCCAAAGTTATGCAAGGTAATAGAGCTCTCTAAAGTTATTACAAACCTTTAATTTAATTGGATCAGGATCTAAATTAAGCAAGCACCTTTCAATTATCGTGTCCATTAATCGCCATCTAATTAGGATTTATCAACTAATTCTAATGCATTCAAACATGTTTTAACTGCATAAAATACATAAATGATTTTAATTGGAAGCATGAACAATTGAGGCACAAAACATCATAAACATGAAACAAATGAATTTTATCAAATTATTGCAATCATTCCAGCTAAAACAAAATTAAGTCATTATCGTTAATGGAAAAAAATTAAACAATTTGCAAACATATTTGAATAACTAAGAACAAAAATAAAGAAAAAGGAAGAAGGAACTCTTGATGATTTCGGTGATTCTCCGAAGGCCGATCGTGGTGGCTTCCTCTAATTCTAGTGATTGCTCCTTCGGAAATTGCTCCTCAAGGTGGCCGACCAAGAGAGTTTTTCTCAAGGAAAATGCTAGCTAAAGGGAAGGGTTGAAATGGATGCTTTTGGTGTGGAAGGAAAGAGAGAAAGATGAGAAATGAAATATGTGTGTGATGAATGGGATTTTAGGATAAGATGCTTAAAATGGGAGATGAGGGTTGGTATTTATACTAGAGGAATGACTTGGGAGTTTGCTAAAAATAACATAGAGATCTCTTGGATTTCTTCCTTGATTGGACGACCATAAATTGTGGAGAGAGAGTTGAGTGGTTGCTTGATTCATGCTTGATTTATACTAAAAGAATACTTTTGGACGATTTTCAAAGGTTTAGTTGGAGGCTGATTTTTTTACTTGTTCATTTACAAGCGAGGACCTTCAATTCAAATGTTCCAAAGCTAATTTGGGCTGATTTTCATGCCTTAGCCAAATTGGGCTCTTCTCCTTCTTGTTGGACGGTTTTTACAACCCAACTAGCTAGCAAACTAGCCATTCTCAGCAACCAACTTTCAACTAGGTTTAATCAATCTTTTCAGGGTCAAATTTGTTGTCTTTTTCGTCCAGATGAAGTGGATTTTAGCTGATGTCCATGTGTGTTTTTATTGGCTCTCACATTTATCAACTCAATGGTCCAACTACAGCAGATTGACATAAAATAGTAAAATCATGTCAAATTAATACTTAATTTCATAAAATTACACACTACTAAAATTATGCCCAATGTCTTAATATGAACTAAAATGAGTAAATTAGTTGTCCATATACTCAAAATTTGCATAGGTTATAACTAAAAAGGTGCTAAAAACTATATAATTTAGATGTATCAGCCACATCTTATAAAACATTAACCAAACTTGAAGAATGGAGAAATTTCAGTATTGGTTTATGCTATAAACATAGTAAAATCTGGCATTGATTCCAATTGTTGAAGAAAAATCCGATTTGAAAATGGTTTTCCATCGTAGTGGAAAACTAAAATTTTGAAAACTAAGTCGGTTTTTGATATTTAAAACAATAAACTTTTCTCGAAAAGTACATGCCCTTTGTACAAGACGGATCTAAACATTCTCGACTTTCAACCGAACAACCTTCTCCGCTATTCTCGTACTATGAATCACTTCGATTTTGGGCTCAAATAATCACGAATCAAACAAAAAACTAGAAACAATTTTCTTACTTTTAGTAGGAAAGTAAATCTTTCTCACTATATAAACCGATAGAATTATTATTCCCAGAGATATAATTTATACTTAGAAACAAATTCACACTATTTTCGAGCAAAAAAATATATATCAAAATTGTATATTACTTATATTTTTTTAGTCCTACTAGTTTCATCTACTTATAGGGAGAGATTTAAGAATCCTAGTTGAATTAGTAGAAAACAAATAATACTTATTTGATAGAAAAACTAGTCCTCTAGTTCCACTAGGAGAGAGGGGCAATCAACCCTAGCTAAATATACTACAGTTGCCGCCCCTCATACGTATTATGAGGGGTTTTGGCATCTTTTGTATCGAGTCCAATTATATGTGCTTCCTAGACTTTTAACCCATCATTTTGTAATTTTCTTCCAACCCAAAACATGTTTTTCTATTTCCCAAAATAAATATTATTTATTAAATTGATTTAAATTAATTAATTTTCAATTTAAATAATTTTCTGAACCCAATTCTAATTCCGTTAAAGTCATATCAACTTTACCGTAAAAAAATCTATGAGAAAATATATTTAATTTTCATATTCAAGGGATTCACAATGACCAATTAATTTAGTTCCATTTTCGAATTTAAATAATTTAATTAAATAATAATTCGAAAAACTTAAATTAATTCTCGGGTCATTTCCATAGTTAGCGAGAAACCACATTCATTTATGAATATAAGTCATTTCTATTACTTTATCATTTCTATCTATTTTTGTTCATTTGATTCAAAATGCAATTCATTTCTAGTTTCAACAAGCTAGTAGTGGGACCAACTAGACATATTTAATTAGAGCTTAAATGATTTATAATTAATTTCCAATTTTTCACCTATTAATTATAAACTTATTTAGAAATAAGGTCATTCCACTATAGTATTGTGACTAAGCTCTCCCTAATTACATATCATTACGAAAGTTACTCGATCAATGCTCGTCCAATGACATTGTCATAAGTGTGTTACCTTCATAGGATATCATTAACCTCATTGGGATAAATTCGTTCTCACAATATGATCCTATTTTATCTAATGGTAACCATTACATCTTCCTTAAAAAAAGTCAGTTACTATCATAGTAATTAAGTCATTTACCACAAAGACAAACGGTCAATGGTCATATTTACTTTTCATCTTTCATGTAATGCTAATAAGAGAATATCATTTACCCAATTATTGGGCTATGAATTCCACTATTGTGAATGATGCTACATACAGCAAAAGTCATATACCCAATGCACCAGCTTTCGGTTCCTTATCTATTTATACTCAAGTTTTTACTTACATCAAAGTATATGAGTCACACATACATAGTCCATCACTCAGCATTAAGGTATGTTACACTATGAATGTCACATGTGAATAAAACCATAAACGGATTCAAGATCTACTGTACTTGGGTCTTGTCTAATGTACTGTCAATCTTGTAACAACCTATTTTTTAGTGGTGTCGAAAACAGTGGTTTCGGGACCACAAATCTGACGAGTGACTTTGAAAATATTATTAATTAATATTTATGAGTCAAGTACAATATTATTGAAATTTTGATTTAATTAATTTTATTAATTGGTCATATAGTTAAGTTCAAGTCGTTAATCCCTGAGTCAAGTGGGTTTGGAAAATGCGGTATCGGGACCTTATTTCTATAAACCGAGCCTGTAAATATTTTTATTAAATATTATATTTTTATTAAATATTTACGGAATGATTATATAGGTGTATCAAAATTTGGTTAAGAAATTTTAATGTTTAGATAGTTAATTAATTGAAAAGGACTAAATCGTAAAAGCTACAAAAGTTAAATTCTATTAGTTACAGGTGTTAAATAGTTAAATTGATAATTTCACAAGGGTTTATGTGGCAATAATAACATAGACAAATGATATTCATGGTTGGTGCTTAAAATTTGTTAATTTATATGTTATATTTCAATAAAAATTCAAAAAAAAAGGTTAAGTTAAAATAAAATAAACAAAACAAAACATTACTATTTTTTAATGCTTATGCTCATCTTCTTCAAGCCGAAGCCCACCACTGGAGAGTATTTGAAGCTCGGCGAAGCTTCCTTCCTTGTATGCATGTTTTTTTTAGGTCCATTTTTCTTGATTTTTATATTTTTGCTATCGTATTAGCTTAATCCAGCTAACACGAGGTTAATTTGTGAAACTGTTAAAAGCTTAGGGACTTACCATGAATGATTTAGGTGTGTTTGTGAATTTAATTGATGGGTTCTTGAGTCTTATAGTTAGATATAAGTTGTAACGCCCCAAAATTAGTATACATAATTTGTTAGATATTGTCATAAATTAGTATAAGTTTCAGTAGTTAAGTGCCTTAATTGTGGGTTTGAGGTTTTGGGTTCTAGTCACATTCTTTTGGGAAAATTCAATTATTTTTGTTCCTAGACATATCTCTATTTATTCAGCTTAAATGTTATTTTCGATCAATTTGTAACATAATGAGCCTACTAGTTTAGTGGTAAGGTGTTAGCTTGCCCTTGAATCTTGTGTTCAAATCCCCACATGAGTGTGTTGACAATATTTTTGCTATTAATGTTTGAGTCGATTATTGGGTTGTGTGGGGCCGTGTGGGCCACACGGGCTGGCCATTTGAGCTATGTGGGCCCAAAATTATGAATTTTCCCTAAGGCCATACACATCGTTCTGATCGATCATAGGCCTTCCGTGGAGTCAGTATGTGTACAAATAGACTGTAAAATATGAAATCCGATCATCTTTTAGTATAAATTCTGATATTTGTTCGTATATTTGAGATGCCATATGGTAAGTGGAAACACGAAAATTTATGTGTTTTTACATGCCCTTTTTAACTTAAAATCATGCTATTTCGGTTAAATTCTTTTCGAAAAATAATTAAATATTATAAAATAATTAAATTGTGTTAATGTAACACCCCAAACCCGGCCCAAACGTTACGACCAGATCTGGTATGTTACAGGGTGAAGTAAAAACGAAATTTTGTTTAATTTAGGAAAAATCGTAGATTTGAAAACTTTCCGAT
This sequence comes from Gossypium sturtianum, assembly GCA_025698515.1. NCBI lineage: Eukaryota > Viridiplantae > Streptophyta > Magnoliopsida > Malvales > Malvaceae > Gossypium > Gossypium sturtianum. Next base: position 136,308,922 of record CM046950.1, on the reverse strand, counting down.
TAAGGCAACGTCTTGAAAATAGTGATTTGGTAGTGTAGGAAAAATTTCAACTTTTAGTTAATCAAATATTCGTTAAGCTTGGTGATACTTGGAAGAAAACGTATGTTTTGAGTTACTCTTATTTTGGAAACCCCTTTTTTTGTTAACTTCGTGATTAAGGTTGCATAGTGTCAAATTTTGATAAACGATAAATAAATAAAATAATACCCAAATATTAATTTAGAAAGGCCTTATTGCACAAATAAAATCCCCAATTAAAATTAAAGTAAAGCAGGAAAAGTTTACGAAAAACAAAGTCTTTATGGCCTCCACGAGTCCGCCTCGGCTCCCATATCCACGATCTACTGACTACCTGAAAGGTTAAGCAAAGGGTGAGTCACGGAGACTCATGCAGAAAACTATCATAACACACAACACGGCCCACGGCCTACCATCTCATATTTAGCCCATACAAGATATCATACAACAACATGAATGCATCAAGCCCAAATTTCAACCTAGCATTTTCCATCCTCTACACGCCATCCCATACCAACCATCACACCGTGGGGATTTCTACAATCAACCCTCCGCTACACGCCGTCTCGACAGTCATGCTGCCGGTTATAATAATGATCACTATGTGACCTTGAATTCCACTGTGGCTTAGCCACCGATCACCATGTGACCTTATAAATCAAATGTGGCAGCGCCACCGATCACTACGTGACCTTATAACTTCCCCTTTATCATCATTCCCATATCCCATGCACAGCATATATGTCACCACGAACGTAAACATGCTAATAACAAGACAATGAATTATCACATACATCCAACTTCATATTAAGTCATTATAACCACGTACCTGGCACTCCCTGTCTTACCCATAAGGGTACTTCGACTGTACTCGCAGCCTTTTCTGGCTTTTCAGCCCATATTAATAGCAATACAGTTTAAATAAAGTGTGTTAGGGTTTACACACCTGGTAACACGCAAGTTAATACTCTCTATGTCGACACTATCGGTAGCAGAAATGACTGCTATCTGCCTACGACTCTATTTTGAAGCCGGCCCACAACCCAGTGGCCAATCTCGTACTGCTGACACCGCACGTTTCTTAAACTTAGGCGTTGGGTTCACGGGTCCAACCCCCTCCTTTGCCTGATCGGTATTGGATTCCATCAAAAGATCTTGTCAGATGATACTATAAGGAAATATGGCTGTTTAACAACATCACAGGGTTAATATAACGAACACGATAAGCGAACCTAAACAAAAATCCAAAGAGAACCCCCTTACCTTAAAATCCCGAAAAGAGAGATGGGCTCAGAGACTAACAGTTTCCAACTTGAGATTCAGATGATTTGCCTTACTTCGATTCCTGAAATAGGCGCCCCAAAGAGAACAAGGCAAATGAACCGGAAATAAAAATGAGAGAACCTCAAATAGAGACTTAGAAGTTTCGGCTTCTAGATGAAACAAATGAAAAAAAGAAGAAAAAGAAAGAAATCAGAAGGGATGATAGAAGGGTTCGGCTTTTGGTAATGCAGATGAGAAGAAAGAAAATGAAAAAAAATAGAGAGGATGGTAGAGGTTTCGGCTAAACAAGGAAAAGGGTTCCGAAATTGTCAAAAAGGAGAACACCCAAATACCGTAAGGAAAAGAGCTCTCAAACCAAGCTACCTAACACCTCCAAAATTCGGCACACCCAAACACAAGCCAAAACTGATTCCCCCTATACCAAGTGTTTGAAATTTGGCCAACACCAAGATCACATGCCCATCCCTTTCTTTTCTCCTCAATTTTCTCCTGATCACCCGTTGAATTAGTTTGAATGCTTCAAACTCCTTTATTTTCTCTCACCACACATTCAAATATTTTGACTCAATCCACTCTCCCATCCCAAGTGTCCCAGATCGACTTACCGCTCCTCTCTCCCTTGACGCCAAAAAAAGACTCCCAAAATGTGCTTCATGCAAACTTGAACTCGCTCCTCTCTCGCCTCCCTTGAGGCGTCACTACCTGCACCTTTAGTGGCGCCTCCTTGCCACTTTACTACCTTAGCTCTTATGTCATCCAACACAAACAACACACCTTAAGTCCTATCCTAGCTAGCTCTCCCCTGAAAGTGCCCAAAACTAAAATTTTGGCCAAGGTTCCGCTAACCACGGGCCTTCACGAAGACCCAGGACACACATAAACAACATACAGAGCATACCAAACACATAGAATCAAGATGAATACAGAGCCCCTAAATCCCGGATGTTACAGTTCTACCCCCTTAAAGAAAATTTCGGCCTCGAAATTACCTGATCAAAAGATATGAGGGTACTGCTGCCGCATTGCATCCTCTGGTTCCCACGTAGCTTTTTCTGAACCGTGGTTTTGCCACAACACCTTAATCAATGGAACCGTCTTTCTTCGCAATACTTTGATATCACGATCCAAGATCTGCACCAGTTTTCTTCAAAAGATAGGTCCGGTATTACTTCAATTTCCTCCACTGGCACAACATGCGATGGATCCGGACGGTAGCGTCTTAGCATTGAAACGTGAAACACATCATGAATCTGACTCAACTCCGAAGGTAGCTCGAGCTGATAGGCTACTGGTCCCACACGCTTTAACACTCGGTATGGCCCGATGAACCTGGGGCTTAACTTACCCTTCCGTCCAAACCTTAATACTTTCTTCCACGGTGAAACCATTAAGAAAACCCGATCACCAACTGCAAATTCTATGTCCTTACGCTTTAAATCAGCATAGGACTTCTGCCTGTCAGAAGCTTCCTTCAATCGTGTCCGAATTAGCTTAACCTTGTCTTCCGTCTTAGCAACCAATTCTGGCCCCAACATCTGACGCTCCCCCAACTCTGTCCAACAAGTAGGAGTGCGACACTTCCGACCATACAACGCTTCATACAGTGCCATCTGAATACTAGCTTGGTAACTGTTGTTGTACGCAAATTTCGCTAACGGCAGAAACTCCTCCTAGCTTCCTCTGAAGTCTAAGACACACCCTCTCAACATATCTTCCAAGATCTGAATTACCCTCTCCGATTGTCCATCAGACTGTGGATGAAACGCTGTGCTGAAATCTAACTTTGTACCCAGCGCTTGATGCAACGCTTTCCAAAATCTCGACGTAAACCTAGGGTCCCTGTCTGAGATGATAGACACTGGTACCCCGTGCAACCTCACGATCTCTACTATATATAGCTTAGCCAATTTTCGTTGAGAGTAGTCGACCCGAACTTGTATGAAATGAGCAGACTTCGTCAAACGATCAACTATTACCCAAACCGAATCCTTCTTAGTAGGTGTGAGAGGTAGCCCACTAACAAAGTCCATTGTGATCCTCTCCCACTTCTCTCAAGGAATCTTTAATCTATGCTGCAACAAGCCAGAAGGCAATCGATGCTCGCTTTTACTGCTTGGCATGTCAAACACTTACTCACAAATTTCGTTACTTCTCGCTTTAAACCCAGCCACCAAAACTGTTCTCGCAAATCCCGATACATCTTACTTCCTCCAGGGTGCATAGCATATGGGCTGCTATGTGCTTCTGTAAATCTTACCCTCACTCGGGATCCTTGGCATACAAGTTTTCCTCGAAAACATACTACCCCATCACTATTCACACTGAATTCCGTTGTCCCATCACCTGATCCTATCTGAAACTTCGACTTTAACAACTCATCAGCCCATTGTTTCTCCTTAATCTGACTAATCCAGGAAGGTTTCACTTGAAGCTCAGCTAATAGACTTCCATCATCGTACAAACTGAGATGAGCAAACATTGCTCTCAAGTTAGAGATCACCCTACGACTTAATGCATCTGCCACCACGTTAGCTTTACCCGGATGGTACTCAATCGAGCAATCGTAATCCTTCAATAGCTCAATCCACCGCCGTTGTCTCAAATTCAATTCCTTCTGGGTGAGGAGATACTTTAGGCTCTTATGATCTGTATAAATAACAGACTTCTCGCCAAACAGATAATGCCTCCAACTTTTCAAAGCAAACACTACTGCCGCCAATTCCAAATCATGCGTGGGATAGTTTAACTCATGTGGTCTTAGTTGCCGAGATGCATACGCAACAACCTTCTCGTCTTGCATTAACACACATCCTAATCCCGTGTGCGAAGCATTATAGTAGACCACAAACTCTTTCCCAGCCTCCGGCTGAATCAACACCGGAGCCTCCGTCAAAATCCTCTTTAGCCTTTCAAAACTCTCCTGTTGTTTATCAGACCAAACAAACGGAACACCTTTCCGTAGCAACTTGGTCAATGGTGCCGCAATCAAAGAAAACCCTTCTACGAATCTTCGGTAATATCCAGCAAGACCAAGAAAACTTATGATCTCTGCCACAGTCTTAGGTGGCTTCCAATCCAAGACAGCTTCAATTTTTTGAGGATCAACTCTAATCCCCTTTGCCAACATAATATGTCCCAAAAAAGTAACTTCGCTTAGCCAAAATTTGCACTTACTGAATTTGGCAAATAATTGCTTCTCCTTCAGGATTTGTAAAACTACTCGAAGATGTGAATCGTGCTCCTCCTCTAACTTTGAATAAACCAGAATATCGTCTATAAATACTACGATGAATCGGTCCAGATAGGGTTGGAAAACCCGATTCATCATGTCCATAAATGCTGCTGGTGCATTGGTTAACCCAAACGGCATCACCAAAAATTCGTAATGACCATAGCGAGTACGAAACGCCGTCTTATGGATATCCGCTTCCTTAACCTTGAGTTGATGATACCCTGTCCTCAAATCTATCTTTGAAAAGACTGAAGCCCCCCTCAACTGATCAAATAAGTCATCAATCCGCAGCAATGGGTATTTGTTCTTGATTGTCAACTTATTCAACTGACGGTAATCAATGCACATACGCATTGATCCATCCTTCTTATTAACGAATAGTAGCGGCGCTCCCCATGGTGACACACTCGGTCGGATAAAACCTCGATCCAAAAGTTCCTAAATCTAGGCTTTCAGTTCCACTAACTCCTTCGGTGCCATTCTATAAGGAGCGATAGATACAGGTGCTGTCCCCGGAGGTAGATCAATTCCTAATTCCACCTCGCGATCCGGGGGTAATCCTGGAAGCTCTTATGGAAAAATATCAGGAAACTCCTTCACTGTCCTAACATCCCCCACCAAAAATTCCTTGACCTCCAAAGCACAAACCAAGGCTATGAATGCCTCACATCCTTTCCTCATCATTCTTTCAGCCTTTAAGGCGGACACTACGTTAGACAAATAGTTCTTCCTTTCTCCTATTACCACCACCTCCTCATCCTCAGGAGTCTGAACCACCATGTGCTTAGCAGCACAATCTAGATTTGCTCGATATTTTACTAACCAGTCTATCCCTAAGATCAAATCAAATTCCCCAAACAGCAGTTCCATCAAATCAGCTGGAAAAACTACCCCTTGAACTTCTAGAGGTACATCCCTATAAAGTTTGTTCACCATTACAGATTATCCTAATGGGCTAATTACGGTCATCTCCCTAGAAGCAATCTCAGAGTCTATGCATAAAGTTCTAGATACCACACAAGCAATATAAGAATTTGTCGACCCGATATCAATCAAAGCAGTATAAGGCAACCCATAAATAAGAAACGTACCGGTTATGGCGTCCGGTGCATCACCCTCTTCTCGGTGTCTAGCTGCATAGACTAACCCCGGCTGTCTCGCCTCAGTACTCCCTACACCTCTGCCTAGTGTTCCACGGCCCCGACTGAAACTATTACCTCCTCTGGCTGGACCACGACCTCTCTGCAGTTGCTGACCACCTCTACCCGGCTGAGCATAACCCCGACCCTCACCCCCCCACATGATTGCTCCGCTCTTGTGGGCAGTCTAACTGATCGATCGTGAGACCCACACCTGAAACATCTTCCGTTACTCGTCCAACACTCGCCCACATGAAATTTACCATATCGACCACACCTCTGAGGCCGACTATCAGCAACAGGTCTCACAACCCGACTCGGCCCATCGAACCTAGGTCTTTTTTGAAAACACCCGCTGTCCCCGACGATCCAAAATTCCTTTTATTTCTGCCTCTATCTCCATCCTGATTCTGATTTTTGGACCGTTTCACTTCCTCAGCTATCTTAGCCTTTTCGACCAAAATAGTAAATTCCCTTTCTCGCTGTGGAGCTATCAGCACCCGCAAATCATCTCTCAATCCATCTTCAAACCAAACACAATGCTCATGGTCTATGGCCACTATCCCCCGGGCATAATGACTAAGACGTAAGAATTTCGCCTCATATTCAGCCACCAATTTGTTCCCCTGGACCAGATTCAAAAATGCCCTGCGCTGTGCATCCACATAACTCGACCCGATGTACTTACTCTGAAATGCCGACTTGAAGAAATCCCAGGTGATACGGTCAACCATTGTACCATCCCTGACCGTAAGCCACCACTGATACGCTTCGTCCCTAAGGAGAGACACGACTCCTTTCAACTTTTCCACCTCCGTGAAATCGAGATCATCCATTATACGCTCAACGGCCTCCAACGAATACTCGACTGCATTAGGGGCTACGCAGGAAACACCCTTAAACATTTCTGCTCCGATAGCCCGAAGCTGTTCTGACACCAATTTTCGAGCCCCTGTACCCAAGCCTACTCCAGCAACTCTCTCCAGAGCCCGTAACATCGCCTGAGACACTGCATCGTCTCCACCCGTTTGGTCCTGAAACTCTACTTCCGCAGCTGGCGGTAGCGGCACCTTATTTCCTGACCCATGACCAGACCCCACTAGTTCCGACACAGCAATCCTACCTCTACCACGTCCATGCACATTACATCCACGTCCCCTAGTACTCATGACTACTGTCGTGTTTTAATCTGGTTAAAAGTTTTATGAGTTAGTATCCTTCACTGTTTAATAAAGAGCAGTTTTATGAGAAATATCTTTAGAGTGTAGTTTTTGCAGAACACATCACAACCTAGAGGGTTCTGTCTCTAAAGTTTGAATCCCTAAGACTGACAAGCATATTTCTTCACGCTAACAATCATCTAAGGCATGCACCATCAAATAGTTAGAACACTTACCTGGGTGGATCGGGTGCCGGTAGACTCGGATGCCATATTTCAATCAAAACATTTTCTTTAACTGACATCAACATCGATTTTGTATACACCGTTGAACCCATTTCACAGCCCGGGCTTTGCAACCTAGGCTCTGATACCATAATTGTAACACCCCAAACCCGGGCCAAACGTTACGACCAGATCTGGTATGTTACAGGGTGAAGTAAAAATGAAATTTTGTTTAATTTAGGAAAAATCGTAGATTTGAAAACTTTCTGATTAAGGCAACGTCTTGAAAACAGTGGTTTGGTAGTGTAGGAAAAATTTCAACTTTTAGTTAATCAAATATTCGTTAAGCTTGGTGATACTTGGAAGAAAACGTATGTTTTGAGTTACTCGTATTTTGGAAACCCCTTTTTTTGTTAACTTTGTGATTAAGGTTGCATAGTGTCAAATTTTGATAAACGATAAATAAATAAAATAATACCCAAATATTAATTTAGAAAGGCCTTATTACACAAATAAAATCCCCAATTAAAATTAAAGTAAAGCAGGAAAAGTTTACGAAAAACAAAGTCTTTATGGCCTCCACGAGTCTGCCTCGGCTCCCATATCCACGATCTACTGATTACCTGAAAGGTTAAGCAAAGGGTGAGTCACGGAGACTCAGTGTGTAAAACTATCATAACACACAACACGACCCACGGCCTACCATCTCATATTTAGCCCATACAAGATATCATGCAACAACATGAATGCATCAAGCCCAGCCCAACCTAGCATTTTCCATCCTCTACACGCCATCCCGTACCAACAATCACACCGTGGGGATTTCTACAATCAACCCTCCATCCGCTACACGCCGTCTCGACAGTCATGCTACTGGTTATAATAATGATCACTATGTGACCTTGAATTCCACTTTGGCTTAGCCACCGATCACCATGTGACCTTATAAATCAAATGTGGCAGCGCCACCGATCACTACGTGACCTTATCACTTCCCCTTTATCATCATTCCCATATCCCATGCACAGCATATATGTCACCACGAACGTAAACATGCTAATAACAAGACAATGAATTATCACATACATCCAACCTCATATTAAGTCATTATAACCACGTACCTGGCACTCCCTGTCTTACCCACTAGGGTACTTCGACTGTACTCACAGCCTTTTCTGACTTTTCAGCCCATATTAATAGTAATACAGTTTAAATAAAGTGTGTTAGGGTTTACACACCTGGTAACACGCAAGTTAATACTCTCTATGTCGACACTATTGGTAGCGAAACGATCGTTATCCGCCTCGACTACTGCTTCAAGCGGGCCACAACCCGGTGGCCAATCTCAGATTCTTTGACACCGCACGCTTTCTTAAACTTAGGCGCTGGGTTCACGGGTCCAACCCCCTCCTTTGCTTGATCGGTATTGGATTCCATCAAAAGATCTTGTCAGATGATACTATAAGGAAATATGGTTGTTTAACAACATCACAGGGTTAAGATAACGAACACGATAAGCGAACCTAAACAAAAATCCAAAGAGAACCCCCTTACCTTAAAATCCCGAAAAGAGAGATGGGCTCAGAGACTAACAGTTTCCAACTTGAGATTCAGATGATTTACCTTACTTCGATTCCCGAAATAGGCGCCCCAAAGAGAACAAGGCAAATGAACCGAAAATAAAAATGAGAGAACCTCAAATAGAGACTTAGAAGTTTCGGCTTCTAGATGAAACAAATGAAAAGAAGAAGAAAAAGAAAGAAATCAGAAGGGATGATAGAAGGGTTCGGCTTTTGCTAATGCAGATGAGAAGAAAGAAAATGAAAAAAAAATAGAGAGGATGGTAGAGGTTTCGGCTAAACAAGGAAAATTGTTTCGAAATTGTCGAAAAGGAGAACACCCAAATACCGTAAGGAAAAGAGCTCTCAAACCAAGCCACCTAACACCTCCAAAATTCGGCACACCCAAACACAAGTCAAAATCGATTCCCCCCCATACTAAGTGTTTGAAATTCAGCCAACACCAAGATCACATGCCCATCTCTTTCTTTTCTCCTCAATTTTCTCCTGATCACCCGTTTGAATTATTTTGAATGCTTCAAACTCCTTTATTTTCTCTCAGCCACACATTCAAATATTTTGACTCAATCCACTCTCCCATCCTGAAGTGTCCTAGTCGACTTTTGCTTCTGCTTCCCTTGACGCCAAAAAAAGACTCCCAACATGTGCTTCATGCAGCTTGAACCTACTCCATCTCAGCTCCCTTGAGGCGTCACTACCTGCCCCTTAAGTGGCACCTCCTTGCCACTTTACTACCTTAGCTCTTATGTCATCCAACCCAAACAACACACCTTAAGTCCTATCCTAGCTAGCTCTCCCCTGAAAGTGCCCAAAACTAAAATTTTGGCCAAGGTTCCGGCTTAACCCTGGGCCTTCTCGAAGACCCCAGACACACATAAACAACATACAGGGCATACCAAACACATAGAATCAAGATGAATGCAGAGCCCCTAAATCCCGAATGTTACAGTTAAAAAATATGAACCTGATGAATTTTAATTAATTTTATAGTTAATTTTGATTAATTTTGACTATTTTCAACAGATTCGCACAAAGAGCGAAAATTGGCTCGGCAGACACTGCTCGAAGAATAAACTCGAGAAGCAATTTGAAGTATCGAGGAAAATTTATTTCCAGCCCAAGACGGTCCGATTATGAATATTAAATCATAATATAATTAATTTTAATTTATTCCCAATTTAATTTGGGCTAAATAAATTATTATTAATTAATTATGGAAAAAAGGGTCCAGTTAAACCGCATTGGTTGAACCAAATTTAGTGAACCGAACCAGCCACCAATTGGGCTGCCCAGAACCGTCCATATGCTGACCCAAATAAGCTTATTAGATGATTAATTGAGCTTGCAAAGAGGCCCTTGAAGACTTGTCAAAGTTGCATTCAACCCCTCCCACAATTAATGGCTTTGTAGATTTGCCCCAAGCCATATTTAGCAAAGTTGAAGCCATCAACTTTGCGACATAGGTGGCCGGCCAAGGGGTGGCTCTTTGGCTGCTATTTTTAGAAAATTTTAGCTGCCACATTCAGCTATAAAAACCCCCCTTGGCTGATCATTCAAAGCATCCCTCAATTCACATCTCTTCTCTCCTCTCTCACTTTTTCTCTCATTTTCCCATTCAAAGTTCCTTGCTCTTGTGCCAATTTCTCCTCTTGGGAAAGGGGTCTTCTTCAGCCATTTTGGAGCAGCAATTGGGTGTTCATAGTAGCCTTGGTCGGCGAGGACAGCAAAGAAGGAAGAACGGAGCATCCTAGTCAAGCCACGAAAAACCACCGGATTTGATTCTTGTTCCCTATCTCTTTAATTTTTGTTGTTTTTATGATGAACATATCTATGAATATTTATGTTGTTGGAATGGTCAATTTAATCAGCTTAGCTTGAATTTAATTCGTGTTGGGTTGATTGCATTTCGTCCTCTTAAATTATTAAAATTGTGTTTATGTTGTTATAGGCCTCATGTAAAATGCTTGATTAAGTAAAATCATGCCTAAGTTATTCTGACATTATAATTGTTTAGATAACTAAAGAATTAATTATTTAAACGCATTGAATTTGTAATTAATGGACACGATGATTTAATCGATTGCATGTTTAATTCTTCTAAGGTAGCTGAAGATTAGATTAGCATTGTATTTGGCGATACACATGCCTTGCATAACTTGTAAGATTATTGTGATTAAACTGTTTCAAGGTAAGGATACTTTGTTACCTCACATAGTCTTTTATATGCTTATTAGGTTGAATAAATCATTTGAATCGACATAGGAATATGCGAGAGATTTGTTTAATTTAATAAGTATGTATGTGCAATAACATGTTTACTTTTATAAATCTGTTTAATCGGTCGAATTGACATAGAAATATGTACAAGAGATGAATAGATTTTGATTTGTAAATATTTTCATAAGTTAGCAAATTACCGAGTTGCCGTGATTTATTCGTAACAAGTATAAGCATAAGTTTAATAATTCTAAGGTAAGGAAATATAATTAATCCAACACAATTATATCAACTTGATTAAAATCAGCTTTTGAAATCATGCATTAGAACTTTATTTTATTTTACTTTATTTTCTAGTTTTTAATCATTTCTCAAATCCAATTATTTTTCCTTCACCAAAGTGTTTAAAATCATTTTCATAAATAATTCTTTTACAGTCCCTGTGGGTACGATAACTCGACATTTACTTGTCACTTTATTACTTGTTGCGATTGTGTACACTTGCACATTTCCATCGTTCCAAGCTTTTGGCGCCGTTGCCGGGGACTGTTTTTTAAAAGCCATTATTTGTGAATATGTTAGTCTTACATTTTGGTTTAATTTTCTGTTTAATTTTTAACTTAATTAATTTTTCTGTGAATATTTCAGGTGTTTATGAGTATTGACCAAATTATGGATTTACTCCCTGTAGACCCTGAGATAGAACGAACCTTTCGACAGTGAAGAAGACAAGTGAACCAGAAAAGGACCGAAGAGATGAACTTCGAGAATATGAATCAAGGAAACGGAGCAAACCTTGCTTGGAATCCTATCCTTATCGCTGATGATAGGGATAGAGCTTTACGACAGTATGCTGTGCCAGTCTTCAACGATCTTAATCGGGGTATTAGGAGACCCGAAATTGAGGTACAACAATTCGAGCTGAAGCCAGTCATGTTCCAAATGCTTCAGACAGTGGGCCAATTCAGTGGAATGCCTACCGAAGACCCTCATCTGCACTTGAGACTATTCATGGAGGTGAGCGATTCTTTCAAGTTAGCTGGAGTACCCGAAGATGCATTACGACTGAAGCTGTTCCCATATTTGCTAAGGGACAGAGCTCGTGCCTGGTTGAACTCATTGCCACTGAACTCCATTTCTACATGGCAAGAGTTAGCCGAGAGATTCCTCATGAAGTATTTCCCACCGAGCAAGAATGCCAAGTTGAGGAATGAGATCACTACCTTCCAACAAATGGATGATGAGTCCCTGTATGAGGCATGCGAAAGATTTAAAGAGTTATTACGAAAGTGCCCTCATCATGGAATCCCATATTGCATTCAACTTGAGACAGTCTATAATGGTCTCAATGCTCACACGAGGATGGTAGTGGACGCCTCTGCTAATGGTGCTCTGATCATGTGTCAGAGTCTTAAAATTTTATATAAAGAATGATCGAGCCTAGAAACTAACTATGGCAACGATTGAGGCAAGCGCACCTATCGAACAGTAGTATAGTTTAGTGGCAAGACCGGAATGTCGAACCCAAAGGAACCAGAAGTACTAATACTAACTCTCTTTCTATTATTTAACCTAAGATTTAAAGAATTTGTTGTTTAAACTGAAATTAACTAACTACTAAGCTAAAGACACTAAAAAAAGAGAATGAATTGGGGAAAATATTTGTGGGGAAAACCAATTGATTAAGTCAATACCCGAGGAAGATTCCACATAGACTTCACCTGTTATTTAACTCTGAACCAGACGATTTATTCACTTGACTTGATCCGTAGGATTCCTTAATGTATATTAATCCCTCTCTCGAGGCGACTAACTTCTAACCCTAGGTTGATTAATTGAAATCTCTTTCTAATTAAAACCCCTAGAATTGCATTAACTCGATCTATGGACTCCCATATTAGGTTTGACCCTAATCCGGCAGATTTTCGTCACCCTATCTCTAGGCGCGTGAGTAACTCCGCTTAACTATGCTAGATCTACTCTTAGGCAGGGACTTTTGCTCCACCACCTAAGCACATCATTACTTGAATCAATATCCTGGAATATCAAAGCAAGAATTAAGAACACACAATTAAGAACAAATCAAGTATTTATCATATAGTTCAGCAAACGATAACAAGATTAATCTTAGGTTTCATCCCCCTCAGGTATCCGAGGGTTTAGTTCATAATTATAAAAGAATACATCTCGTAAGAAAAGATAAAACAAAACATAAGAAAAACCCTAAAACCCCTGAAGGAATTAAAGAGAAGATCCTCCGTCTTGAGTATGACTCCGCTTCTTGAGAAGAATCAACCGGCTTTCTTCTCAGTAAATTCCACAATTCGACTCTCTGCTCTCGCTCCTTGGCCTAGCCGGACGCCCCGACGCAGGGCTTCTGCCGAACTCCCTTTAAGTTGCCCCTAGGGTGTTTATATAGGCTTTGGAATGTGTTTCTTTGCCTCCAAGTATCCTATTCCGAGTGAAATTCCTCTTTTTCACGGCAGGGACACGCCCGTGTGAATCGACTTCAGGACGTGTGGCTTGGGCCCAGGCCGTGTGCATTTCTTTCTTCGGCCCATTTGGTCTGCTTTTAAGCCAATTTTCTATTCTTTTCATCCTCCTAAGCTCTCCCGAGTATAAAATATGAAATTAAAGGATTAAGAGCACCAAATTCCATGATTCAAGGGATAAATTATCCAAAAGCATGCTAAATGTGGGATTAAAATATGTTACTATTACGGTTTATCAAATACCCCCACACTTAAGCTTTTACTTGTCCTCAAGCAAAATTCTCAACTCACGATTAAAACAAACTTCCTCGATTCATAATATTCATCAATAATGTTTCATCATAATTTAAAGATAATTCATACATGGATAATTCAACTCAAAGAGTCCTAAAGATTCAAATAATCTAAGTCATACATTTTTGTAGCATGAAAACATAGGTGTTTCCCATCATCTAAATAATTACCTCTGATTCAAAATCGACAAGATTTGACATCCTCACTAAAGATTCACTCAAATCACTCGAGGTGTTTAAGGTTCAAGAAAAAAAAACACTCATAAGTCAAACATGAAAAGTTAATCCCATAGGCTTACATGAAAATCAAATCTCCACCACTATAATATGAGATGATACACAAATCAAAAGGTCTTTAACAGGGTTGTAACGGGGCTTGGGTTAAAGGTGTGGATAAAGGCTAAATTAGAGGGTTAGAATCGAGATTGACTTGACAAATTACCTAACTAGAAAAATGAGCTAATAATTACATCAACTAAAAACTTGTAATACTAATAATATGAGCTTTTTCTTCAAGATGTGGAATTTAAATATGTAAGCTCACTTAATTATAAGACTAATAAAAGTAATAATGAATATACTTCATCATTTTTTTAAGAACAAATCATTAAATATTTACAATAATAAGAAAGTACAACTGAAATATAGAACATAGTTAGGCAACTGCTCAAAATCAAATCTCGACAAAAAGGGTTAGTCAAGAAGAATGGTGATAACAAATACAAAGGGTTTTTGGGTTAATATTAGTGGGTGAGTCAATAAAATGGGTTGTTAGGATTAAAGGGGTTCACTAAGGGTTAATTGTGAGGGTAGGCTTTTTATGGAGTAAGTGGGTTAAATCCTAGGTGGCTTTATCATCTTAGTATATCAAATCAAAGGTGTGGTCTCGACATGTATAATCGAAGCAAGTTCTAGAATAACAAATCAATGTTGACACACTCATAATCAATAAAGTGAGCAAGAAAAAGAATATATGCTCTAAAAGGCTCAAAATCTCACAAAAATTATGGCTTTTGATGTCAACCTCAGAAAATTTCAAACTTCAAAGTAATATTCAAATTTAGGTAGACAACCAATTTTTTTTTTTTTTTGAAAATAGACTCATCATGCTTGATTCTCTAGTATCTTAAAGTTTAAATTATCAATGTACAATTAACTATGACTTAATCCAAACATATCAATAAAAATCGTAAATCACAGGAATTTTCATTTTAACAAAGAATATGAGAAATTTTACTTAAGAACAAGACATAATTCAGATTTGAGAATAATGCAAAAGTTTGGCACTTTTAAGATTCACCCCCCACACTTAAGATGTACATTACCCTCAATGTACAAAGATAGATAGAAATTCATAAAAGATAGGGAGAGATGAAACTTCCTGAATTTGGATTGATTCCTTGAGTTTGAGGTGTGGAAACTTGATTCGGAGGTGAAAGATAAGTTGGAGAGGCGTCTGGTGGTGGTATATGGGGCTGCCCACTATTACTTCGCTAGATGAAGAAATTGGGTAGCCCGTGAAGAAATAGCCAAGAAATACTAAGAAAAATTCAAAATAAACTAATTATTTATTTAAGGACAAGGAAGATAAAGAGAAGGAAAATAATTATACTTAAAAAAGAAAATTAAAAACTAAATGGCCTCAAATATCCTTGGCTTGTCGAGTGGATGAAGCAGCCGGCATGAACTTATGTAGATCGGTCTCCCAAAGGGGAAGACTGTGCTAGGATCCTTTCGCTTCTTTGACATGGATACGATGTACATCTAGAGTTTGGAAAAGGGCCAAGGAAGGAGAATATGGAAGGGGGGTCTGAGAATGTATGGAGGAAGGGGAATGGGGAGTAGTTGGGAAGAAGGGGGGTGGTTTAAATAGAGTTTTAATGTCTGGTACATCCCCACGCCCGTGTACCATGGGTGTTTTGGGTCACACGGCCGTATCGCACGGCCGTGTTATGCTTCGTTCGTTTCTCCCACGCCCATTTCATGGTCACCACGCCCATGTTTGATAAAACAGTGTCGACCACGACTGTATCGCACGGCTGTGGCAATTTATAGTCGTCCGTGATCTGGGAATCTTTCGTCATTGGCTCGTACTACCTCTGCTATGTCAGTACAAGAGTTCGTAGTATCCACACGGCCACAGCCACGACCGTGTGCAAGGCCGTGTGGTATGGAAATCTACACCTTGTTTAGTTAATAGTTAGTTGCTAAAAAGGAGAAACAAAAGTAAAAATAAAACTAAAATGTAAAGAGTAACGGAGTTAGTGCTCGGGTTACCTCTCGAGAAGTGCTCGTTTAAAGTCTTAAGCTAGACTTACCTCTCATTCGCATAATCAGGGTGGTTTGAAGAGTTGAACATCTTTCCTCATGCTATCTGTCCTATTATCATGATAAAGTTTAAGTCGAGTAGTGTTTACTTTAGAAGTGCCGAAAATAGGATTACTTACCTCGACTGTTTCGTATGGGAAAACCTTGATTACCCTAAAAGGGATTTGTTTGTTTGTATTAGGGTCAGGAGGAGATATTTGAGGGTTTGCTTTATCTAATAATACCTGATCTCCGATTTTGAATTTGTTAGTCCCATAGAGTGGCTTGGTTACCCGCTCGTGTATCCCCGCCTCCTTGAAGTGTGTCTTCCACTCGTCTAGTTCATCAATATGAAGCCTTCGATCCTCATGAATTATTTCCTTGTTGGCATGAGATATAAGATCTGGCTCAGTTGTGTTGTTCCGTGGTGCTCCCTGAAAAGAAGGTTTAACTAATTAGTTATCAATAGAATTTATTTTCTCACCTTGATTGCTTGATGTCCTAGCCGAGTCGAGAGCCTGAAGACTGATTGATTTGTCACCTACGCGGACTATGAGTTCACCTGTACCCATAACAATTTTAGTTCTGGCAGTTGCTAAAAAGGGTCTCCCTAAAATTAAGGGGATAATATTGTCCTCATCCATGTCTAAAACTACAAAGTCTACTGGGAATACGAATTTATCAATCTTTACCAGAACATCTTCGATTATACCCCTAGGAATTCTAATAGTTTAATCGGCTAATTGAATGCTCATCCTAGTTTGTTTGGGTTTCCCTAGACCTAGCTACTTAAACATTTTATAAGGCATGACATTGATGCTTGCCCCTAAATCAGCTAAAGCATTATAAATAGTTAAACTACCAATTAAGCATGGAATTGTAAAACTCCCTGGATCTTTTATTTTCGTGGTAATTTATTTTGTAAAACTGCTGAGCACATTGTGTTTAGCTCCACGTGTGATGCTTCGTCTAACTTCCGTTTATTTGTCAACAGCTCCTTTAAAAATCTCCTGGAATCAGGCATCTGCGAAAGAGCTTCAAGAAACTGTAAGTTAATATGTAATTTCTTTAAAAGTTTAAGAAACTTACTGAACTATTCTTCTGTGTCGTCTTTCTTCAACGCATCGGGGTATGGTATACGAGGTTGGTACTCCTTAATTATCAGTTTCGGCTTATCATGACTTACCTCGTTCTTACCTTCATCTACCACATTCTCTTGGCTTACCTTAGGCTTATCTAACCCTACACTTTCCTGAGCTGTTATGGCTTGAAGTTGCTCCTTTGGGTTAGTTTCTGTGTTGCTCGGTAGGCTTCCTTACGGTCGTTCGGAGATCAGCTTATCAAGTTGCCTTAACTAGTTTTCGATCCCTTGAATCGATGCTTGTTAATTTTTAAGTGTTGTCTCGGTGTTCTGGAAATGAGTTTCTGACATCGCTATGAATTTTGTCAGCATCTCCTCAAGGTTCGGCTTCTTTTCTTGTGGGAAGGGCTGTTGTTGGAAGTTTGGAGGAGGTTGTTGCCTTTGATTTCCTTGACCACCCCATGAGAAATTGGGGTGGTTTTTCCAACCTGGGTTGTAAGTATTGCTATAAGGATTATTTTGAGATCTAAAATTATTACTTACATAGTTCATTTGTTCGCCTTCTATGCCATGTCCGTAGGGTGGGTACTCAGGATTCGCCATACCTCCACTTGATTCGCACTGCATAACGGGTTGTACCTGCAAAGAACCACATAGACCATCAAGCTTCTTATTTAACATCTCTACCTGATTTGATAGATGGTTACTGCGTCGAGGTTGAAAACACTGGCAGCTTTCGTGGGCTTTGTCCCCGTGACTTGCCACTGATAGTTATTCAATGACATCTCCTCTATAAATTTGTAAGTTGCTTCAGGTGTTTTATTATTCAGGGTTCTGCCGGCGGCTGAATCAATCAATTGCCTAGTTGAAGGGTTTACACTGTTATAAAAGGTTTGGACCTGTAGCCACAAGGGTAATCCAAGGTGTGGGCACCTTCTCAATAGGTCTTTGTATCTCTCCCATGCATCACAGAGTGTTTCTAAATCCATTTGCACAAAAGAAGAGATATCATTCCTTAACTTGGCCGTTTTGGTCGGCGAAAAATATTTTAATAAAAATTTTTCGGTCATTTGATCCCATGTAGTGATTGATCCTCGAGGGAGAGAATGCAACCACTGTTTGGCTTTATTCCTCAACGAAAAGGGAAACAAACGAAGACGTATGGCATCATCAGAAACGCCATTTATTTTGAAGGTATCACAGAATTCTAGAAAATTTGCTAAGTGTGTGTTAGGATCCTCATCCTGCAAACCATCAAACTGAATAAACTGTTGTATCATCTGTATATTGTTAGGTTTCAATTCGAAATTATTTGCAGCAATAGTAGGTCTAACAATACTCGATTCAGTTCCAGTTAAATTAGGTTTAGCATAATCATACACAGTTCGAGGAGCCTGATTTTCGGCCACCTCTGGAGGTAGCGGATTATTCTCAGCCATCTCTTTGGTGGTATTGGTTTCATCTTCTTACTCTTCCTCTATGTAATCTAAGCTTCGCCTTATCTCTCTACGATTTCTACGAACGGTACCTTCAATATCACTGTCGTAAATTAGGGGTCCTGTCGGGTTCCTTCTAGTCATAAACTAGAGGTACCTGCAAGGAACAAATAATAGAAGAAAAATTAGCAAAGTTAGAAACAAAATAAAAGTAAATTGCAAAAAAAAAATGGCTAAAGTAATAAAAATTGAGCGTTCTTAATATTTGGTTCCCCGGCAATGGCGTCAAAAACTTGATCGTGTGTCAGAGTCTTAAAAATTTATATAAAGAATGATCGAGCCTAGAAACTAACTATGACAACGATTGAGGCAAGCGCACCTATCGAACAGTAGTATAGTTTAGTGGCAAGACCGGAATGTCGAACCCAAAGGAACTAGAAGTACTAATACTAACCCTCTTTCTATTATTTAACCTAAGATTTAAAGAATTTGTTGTTTAAGCTAAAATTAACTAACTACTAAGCTAAAGACGCTAAGACAAAGAGAATGAATTGGGGAAAATATTTGTGGGGAAAACCAATTGATTAAGTCAATACCCGAGGAAGAATCCACCTAGACTTCACTTGTTATCTAACTCTGAACCAGACGATTTATTCACTTGACTTGATCCGTAGGATTCCCTAATGTATATTAATCCCTCTCTCGAGGCGACTAACGTCTAACCCTAGGTTGATTAATTGAAATCTCTTTCTAATTAAAACCCCTAGAATTGCATTAACTCGATATATGGACTCCCATATTAGGTTTGACCCTAATCCGACAGATTTTCGTCACCCTATCTCTAGGCGCACAAGCAACTCCGCTTAACTATGCTAGATCTACTCTTAGGTAGGGACTTTTGCTCCACCACCTAAGCACATCAGTACTTGAATCAATATCCTGGAATATCAAAGTAAGAATTAAGAACACACAATTAAGAACAAATCAAGTATTTATCATATAGTTCAGCAAACAATAACAAGATTCATCTTAGGTTTCATCCCCCTCAGGTATCTGATGGTTTAGTTCATAATTATAAAAGAATACATCTCATAAGAAAAGATAAAACAAAACATAAGAAAAACCCTAAAACCCCCTGAAGGAATTAAAGAGAAGATCCTCTGTCTTGAGTATGACTCCAACTTCTTGAGATGAATCAACTGGCTTTCTTCGAGTAAATTCCCCAATTCTGACCTCTCTGGCTCGGCTCCTTGGCCTAGCTGGACGCCCCGACAAAGTGCTTCTGTCGAACTCCCCTATAAGTTGCCCCCTAGGGTGTTTATATAGGCTTTGGAATGTGTTTCTTTGCCTCCAAGTATCCTATTTCGAGTGAAATTCCTCTTTGTCACGGCAAGGACACGCCCGTGTGAATCGACTTCAGGCCGTGTTTGGGTCTGTTAAGGAGGCACGGCCGTGTGGCTTGGGCCCAGGCCATGTGCATTTCTTTCTTTGGCCCATTTGGCCTGTTTTAAGCCCATTTTCCGTTCTTTTCATCCTCCTAAGCTCTCCTGAGTATAAAATATGAAATAAAGGATTAAAAGCACCAAATTCCATGATTCAAGGGATAAATTATCCAAAAGCATGCTAAATGTTGGATTAAAATATGTTACTATTACGGTTTATCATTCTCTCCTTTCTAAGTCTTATAATGAGGCTTACGAAATTATTGAGAGGATTGCCAGCAACAATTATCAATGGCCAACCAATCGAGCAGCGTCAGGAAGACGAGTCGCTAGAATACATGAAGTGGACGCTCTCACTTCACTTGCATCTCAGGTATCTTCAATATCCTCAATGCTTAATAATCTTACCACTAATGGGTCTAACAATTTTGCAGCCCAACCACCTAACCAATTTGAGAATATAGCCTATGTGTATTGCGAGGAAGGACATTTGTTTAAAGAATGTCCATCAAACCCCAAATCTGTTTATTACATGGGTAACTAGAACCAAAACTGAGGGAGCCAAGGACTGCAATCCAACTTTTATAACTCATCGTGGCGAAATCACCCAAATTTTTCCTGGAGTAACTAAGGGGCTGGAACCAGTAACACTTACGCCCAACCTAGACTAACTCAGCCTCCTAGCTTACCCTAACAAGTTCAGAAACCAACCCAAGCGGAACCATCCAATAGCTTAGAGAATCTATTGAAGGCATACATGGTGAAAAACGACACCACTCTAAGGAATTTGGAAAATCAAGTGGGTCAGCTTGCTACTGAACTCAGGAACTGACCACAAGGTGCTCTACCTAGTGACACGGAGAATTCAAGAAATCCAGGGAATGAACATTATAAAGCATTGACATTGAGGAGTGGAAAGACAGTAGAACCCAACAATGTCGAAGTTGAAAAGGAGCTAGCTGACGCTCAAGATTCAGAAGAAGTTTAACCAAGTGTTGAAATCCCAGTTTCACCAAAACCAGAATCTACAAAACCCGACAAAGTAACCTCAGGACCAGCTAATTCTGATCAACTAACAACTTCATTAGGTGCAAAATTGCCGCCAAAGACGAATCAACCAGAATCAGTTCCAGTAATGAAACCACCACCACCCTACCCTCAAAGACTTCAGAAGCAGAAGCAGGAGATTCAATTCAAGAAGTTCCTTGACGTACTCAAGCAACTTCACATCAAAATTTTGTTGGTTGAAGCACTTGAGCAAATGTTGAACTACGAAAAGTTCATGAAAGATATCTTGTCTAAGAAATGAAGACTTGGAGAATTTGATACGGTAGCTCTGATGAAGGAATGCAGTGCATATCTTCAAGACAAACTACCCCCAAAATTGAAGGATCCTGGATGTTTTACCATACCGTGCAACATTGGAGCAACATATTGTGGTAAGGCATTATGTGACTTAGGTGCAAGTATCAACTTGATGCCTATGTCAATATTTAGGAAGTTGGGGATAGGAGAAGTTAGACCAACTACAGTTACGCTTCAACTAGCAGATCGATCCTTAGCACATCCAGAAGGAAAAATTGAGGACGTATTGGTACGTGTAGATAAGTTTATCTTTCCTGCTGACTTTGTAATTCTAGATTTTGAAGCAGACAAAGAAGTACCAATCATCCTAGGAAGGCCGTTCCTAGCAACTGGAAGGACCCTTATTGATGTGCAGAAGAGCGAGCTCATTATGCGTGTTCAGGATGATCAGGTAACATTTAACCTCTTTAAGTCTATACGATTTCCTGACACAATTGATGATTGCTTTGCAGTGTCCGATTTAGAGGATTTAATAGTGGAGAAGGAACTCAACTGTGTTGAGGACCCACTGGAAAGAATTTTGACATTGGATCCCCCAAATGATGAAGAGGAGGATGAATACTTAGCTTTGCTAGAAGCTAATCAAAGGGGATTTAATCTACAATCCCGTTTGGAATCTTTGGAGTTAGAAAAGAGGGACTATTCCCAACCAAAAGCGTCGATCGAGGAGCCACTTAAATTAGAACTCAAGGTATTACCTTCTCATTTAAAATACGTTTATTTAGGTAACGCTTCTTCTCTGCCTGTGATTGTTTCAGCAAAATTGACCACTAAGCAAGAAGAGAAACTTATCTTAGTTTTGAAACAATTCAAGAAAGCCATCAGATGGACCATAGCCGATATTCACGGTATTAACTCATCTGTATGCATGCACAAAATTATCCTGGAAGATGGCGCAAAAGGGACAATAGATGGACAGCGGAGACTGAACCTCATCATGAAGGACATAGTAAAAAAGGAGATCATCAAGTGGTTAGATGCGGGTATTATCTATCCCATCTCAGACAGTTCATGGGTAAGTCCAGTCCAGTCCGTGCCAAAAAAAGGAGGTATCACAGTTGTAGAGAATGAGACAACGAGTTGATACCGACTAGAATGGTTACGGGATGGAGAATCTACATTGATTACCGGAAGCTGAACAAGGCGACTAGGAAAGATCACTTTCCTTTACCGTTCTTGGACCAGGTGCTGGATAGACTCGTAGGACGAGATTACTACTGTTTTCTCGATGGATACTCAGGGTATAATCAGATTACAGTAGCACCAAAAGATCAATACAAAACGACATTCACCTGCCCGTACGGTACGTTTGCATTTAGACGCATGCCATTTGGTTTATGTAATGCACCGGCTACATTTCAAAGATGTATGATGTCTATTTTTACTGACATGGTTGAGAAGTATTTGGAAGTTTTTATGGACGATTTTTCAGTATACGGATATACTTACGATGATTGCTTAGCCAATCTAGCTAAGGTACTAAGGCGATGCGAAGAAACGAATCTCGTACTCAACTGGGAAAAGAGCCATTTTATGGTACGAGAAGGAATTGTTCTAGGGCATCGGATAACGAGACATGGGATCGAGCTAGAAAAAGAAAAGGTAGACGTTATTGAGAAACTCCCACCTCCAACATCTGTAAAAGGTGTTAGGAGCTTTTTGGGCCACGCCGGTTTTATCAAAGATTTATCAAGGACTTCTCCAAAGTTGCTAAACCCTTATGCAAATTATTGGAGAAGGGCTCGATATTCAAGTTTGATGAGGAATGCTTAAAAGCCTTCAACGATTTGAAGAGTTGATTAGTCACGGCTCCCATAATCATCACACTAGACTGGGATTTACCATTCGAATTGATGTGTGACGCAAGTGACTTCGCAATTAGAGCTGTCTTGGGCCAGCGAAGGAACAAAGTTTTTCATCCCATCTACTACGCAAGTCAAACTCTAACCAGAGCTCAACTGAATTATACGGTAACAGAAAAAGAGTTACTTGCTATTGTGTTTGCTTTCGACAAGTTTCGATCTTATCTTGTAGGTACCAAAGTGATTGTCTATACGGACCACTCGACAATTAAATATTTACTGGCCAAGAAAGACGCTAAGCCAAGATTGATCCGGTGGGTACTACTACTTCAAGAGTTCGATCTACAAATTCAAGATCGAAAGGGAGTAGAGAACCAAGTAGCAAATCACTTGTCTAGATTGGAGCCGCAAGAGGGAAATTCTCCACTTGTACCGATCCAGGAGACATTTCCAGATGAACAAATACTGAAGGTAAATCATGTCCATAATACCCCTTGGTTTGCTTATATTGCTAACTATTTAGCTTGTGGTTTAATGCCAATTGATAAGACGTATCAACAAAGGAAAAAGTTTCTTCACGATGCGAAGTACTATTTTTGGGAAGAGCCATATTTGTTTAAAAAGTGTGCAGATCAGATGATCAGGAGATGTGTGGCAGAAGATGAAATACCAAAGATTTTATACCACTATCACTCAGCTCTGAGTGAGGGACACTTCAGAGGTACACGTACATCGGACAAAGTATTGCAAGCCCGATTCTTTTGGCCAACACTATTCAAGGATGCATACGCTTACGTAAAGAGTTGTGATCGATGTCAGAGGGTTGGAAATGTCACCAACAGAAATGAGATGCCTCGAACAAATATCATTGAGGTAGAATTGTTTGATGTTTGGGGTATTGACTTTCTTGGTCCTTTCCCTCCATCTTTCGGTCACAAGTACATATTGGTAGCAGTGGATTATGTGTCCAAGTGGGTCGAGGCTGAAGCTTATCCGACAAACAATGCTAAGGTTGTGATGAAGTTCTTGCAGAAACACGTGTTCACAAGGTTTGGAACCCCAAGAGCTATTATCAGTGATGAAGGAACCCATTTTGTGAACAAGTGGTTAAAATGGTTGTTAGATAAACATGGAGTAAAACATAAGGTTGCTACAGCTTACCATACGCAGACAAATGGGCAAGCTGAGCTGGCGACTAAGGAGATTAAAGGCATACTTGAGAAGGTAGTTTGCCCGAACCGACGAGATTGGTCCAAGAGACTAGATGATGCTTTATGGGCTTACAGAATCAAAGATACAAGACACCTTTAGGAATGTCACCCTACAAAGTTAGTCTTTGGGAAAGCCCGTCATCTACCTGGAGTTAGAGCACAAAGCTTATCTGGGCTCATGCGACGACTCAACTTGGATCTTAAGCTTGTTAGAGAGAAACGGATTCTCCAACTCAACGAGCTAGAAGAATTCCGAATGTTCTCATACGAAAATGCCAAATTACTCAAAGAAAGACTCAAGAAAATGCATGACAAGCACATTCGAGTTAGAGAATTTGAAGCAGGTCAGCAAGTCTTATTATTTAATTCCAGATTGAAGTTCTTCCCAGGTAAGTTAAAATCACGTTGGTCTGGTCCATTTACGATTCATCGCGTCTATCCATATGGAGTTGTTGAACTCCAAGGTAAGGGAGGTAATTTTCAAGTCAACGCTTAGCGTTTGAAATATTACTACGGATAAAAACCTGAACGGGATCAAATCTTGTTCAGTTTATCAGATATTTAAATTTTCTTATTTTTAATAAATTATTTAGGGTATATTTTTTGGGGGTATTATGTTTAAATAAATTCTGTCTAGGATATTGGAACTTAAGCGGGACCGCTTGTGACCCCTCCAATCTTTCTTGGGAATTGATTTTTACATAATTTTTCGAGAAATTAGTCCCTAAATAAAAATAATAATTTTTTGGTTTTTCAAATAAAAGGGTCAATTTTGATCCAAGTTTTAATTTGCAACTCAATTTCAAATTTTCATTAAGTCTAAAGACTTAATTGAATTATTTTTAAATTTTGGTTGCTATTTTCGTAAATAATAAAAACTAGGTGCCTCTTTTTGTAAATATTTCCAAAAGGCATCTAAAATAAATATTTTTACTTAATATATATATATATTTTATGATAATAATAATATGATAAACTTTAATATATAATTATATCCACTATAATTTATATATTAACTTTTATCAACTTAGCTTAGAATTAGGATTAATTTTATTTAATTTTATTTTATGTTTATCTTAATAATTTAATAGCAATTGATAATTTCATATGCATATATTTAATTATTAATTGTTGTTAACTTTGAGTAGGATTAGAATTAGAATATTTTAATTATTAAATTAGTCTAAGATTTCTACTCTAATTCCTATTACTCTTACTATAAATTCCACCCTTACTTCTCCCCATTCATTCATCACTCAAAACCCCAAAGCACCAAATCGCTTAAGTGCTGCAAGCCTCAATCCCACATTGCTTGGCTAGCAGCCTCAACACGCCGCACGCCCCAAATTTCAAAGAGCCGCCTGTGCCGTGTCCCCCGCCTCCTCGCGCGCCACATCTCACGCACGTCCCTAGCAGCTCAGCCTGCTTGCCGAAAGGTCTTGCCTGCTGCTGCTTGCCCCCGCACGCCCCACTGCGTGTTGCTACCTACTCCCGCGCTCATCCGCCCGTGCACCTAGTAGCATCCGTGCAGCACACCAATACCGCACCAAGCCCTTTAGCCAAACCCTCCAATTTTTTTCTAAATTTCCATCTTTTGTTTCATAAGTATATTTTATTTTAGGAGTTCTTAATTTTCACAAGGAAGGTGGTAAGAACAATTTTTTTTCTTAAGTTTTAATTTTGTTCAATTATTTAATTTTTTAATTTATTGAAATATTAGTAATTTTTATTATTTAAATTTTTGAGAAAATAATTTTTCCCATCTTATGTTCAGGTCAATCATGCCTCGCAAGAGAACTCGTGCTTCGGCTCAAATCAATGAAACGCAAAATAAGTTCCACTGTGAAGAAGCCAAAGTAAGATACGAAAGTATCTTCAAAAATCAACAGATGCATCCAGAGAAAGGCTTCACATTGAAGGAAAGTAATTACATAGACTTAATGGCACGTATTCGTCAAGTTGTTGAAGCCCTCAATTGGGAATTATTTGGTGAAAAGAGACCAAGTGTGGATGAGGAACTAGTTCGTGAATTCTATGCGAACTTAACCTTAAGCGAATTGACCGAAGTTCCAGTTTGCGGAATCAAGGTACCAATAAATTCAAATGCTATTAATGAGTTCTTTGAATTACCTGTGTAATATCCCGGGTTGGGGGGCTATTTTGTTGTTGCATGATATTGCATGTGTTGGTGTGCTATGTTGCTATTTCTATGTTTTAGGGGCTTAGTTGTAGGCTAGGAGTGTGCCTGAGTAGGTAGGAAAATTTTTATTTTTAGGCTTTATAGGAGGGGAGCTGATGGAGCTGAGGGATATGTATTTTATTTGGTGTTTTGTTGCACAAATGAGGAGCTGGCAAAGTGGCAAGGCATGTGCCACTTGGAGCTTGAGGGTGGCGTCATCTACAAGGGGGAGAGATCCTGTGTTCAAGTCGCAGAGTCCCCATTTTGGTTCCCATTTTGGACGGCATGGAG
Source organism: Gossypium sturtianum (assembly GCA_025698515.1). Taxonomy (NCBI): domain Eukaryota; kingdom Viridiplantae; phylum Streptophyta; class Magnoliopsida; order Malvales; family Malvaceae; genus Gossypium; species Gossypium sturtianum. Next base: position 136,282,169 of record CM046950.1, on the reverse strand, counting down.
GGAGAGGTAGAAGGCAATTAGAATTCTACTTTGGACTTGGTCTTCCCATTCAAATGGAGGGTGATGAGGGATTTTAGGAGGAAGACTTGGTCAAACATGTTTGAAGGAGTGGTGGTGAGTGAATGGAGGATATTGGCGAATTTTTGGGTGTTTGGAGTGGGGAGGGACGGCTTAGTGTGGAAGAGGATGTGCCGAAATGCACTTTCTACCTTGTGCATTTTCGGCCAAAAGTAATTGGTAAGCAAAAGTTCTCTCATTTTGTCAAACAAGCCGATTTTCTCAAAGAGTTTTCTCTCATTCTTTTTGCTTTTGAAAACCGAAATACCACACTCCTAAAACTGGCCGAAATATCTTTGATCTTTGGTGTTCATTTGGTAGCCGAGTATCCTCCTCTTCATCTCCTTTTCCTTGGTTCATTTGTGAAGCCAATTCTCCATTCATCTTCCCATTTCTTTGTGCCAAACTATTTCTTCTTTTGTTCAATTGTGCAAGCCAAGCTCTCTCTTCTCAAACATTCTTTTTCTCTTCTTGAAACTTTGGTAGCCGAATCTTATCTTCCAAAACACTTTCTTCACCTATTTGCTTTCAAACCGAAAAGTCCCCACTCTCTACTTATCTTTTATTCTTGTCTTTTGTTCAAAGCTCAAGCCGTTTGTCTCCATTTGTTCCTTCTATTCCTCTTGGCCGAAACTCTCCTCTCTCTTAGTAGTTCCTTGGTGGCGAATATTAGAAGGGTGGTAATCGTGTTGGGTTCTTGTTTTTTTCGATTGGAAGGGGGTAAGTGTTTGGCCAAATGGCCATGTCCATCTTCTCTAGTTCTATGTTGAATTCGTTGGATTAAAAGCTCATGATTGGTTGTGGTTGAAAGGGTATTAACCTGTTGTTAATCATCTTGTGATAGAGTCTTTGGATATTGAAAAGTAACCAAGAAGAGTTTTCGACTCTTTTAACCGATTGGTAAGCGTGGTTGTGGTAAGTGATTGGTATTATCATTAATCGCTCAATCTTTTGGTTTCGATTAAGTCAAGATCATTAAAGTTTAACCGTCTCTTTTTAGGTTGGTGATTGTCAAGGGGAATCACCGCTTGATTCGAGATTTGGTGGAAACCAAATCAAGTTTAAAGGTGAGGGTTTGATATGGATTCTTTTGGGGTTAGATGGTCTTGGCCGAATGTGATAAGTTGTCTAATGCTCTTATTTGGCCGATTATAGGAGCAAGATAATCAAGGGGGCTTAGATCTGCTCGAGGGGTTTAAGGTCATTGTTTTCTGTGTGTGTAACTAACACACCCATACTTAGTAATATTATTAATAACTCGATTGCTTTGTAAAACCAAAACAGATGATGGATTAATTGGTACCCAAGTGGGGTATATGTACGGATCCGGTAAGTCCGTAGCATTACGAGTTCTATTGATGTATACTCAATATTATGATCTATGTTATGTATGCTATGAGATATAATGCTTGGCATGTTGGCATGATATGCATGACTTGTATGAGATGCATGATCACATGAGTATGGCATGATGATGGGTGATATGAGTGGAGGGAGGATGATGATATCCGTGTCTTTGGGACACTTGTGTCTTTGGGACACCGGAGGTTTGGCACCTCCAAAGGTGGTTTGGTACCACGCTTGATTTTGTGACTTCGGTCACCAAAGATTTGGTATCACATTTGTGTCTTTGGGACACCGGAGGTTTGGCACCTCATTGCGACTCGTCCCTCGTGGTTAACACCACCGTGGGTTGGCCCCACTTTGAGATATGGGATCGCTGCGCTAGTGATTTGGTATCACACGATGGGTTGGCCCCATCATCGGATTTGTGATCGCGGTCACCAAAGTGATTTGGTATCACACTTTGTGTCTTTGGGACACCGAGAGGTTTGGCACCTCATTGCGACTCGTCCTCGTGGTTAACACCACCGTGGGTTGGCCCCACTTTGAGATATGGGATCGCCTCGCTAGTGATTTGGTATCACACGATGGGTTGGCCCCATCATTGGATTATTCGTGACTTTGGGTCACCAGGTGGTTTGGCACCACACTTATGGATATCGTGACTTTGGGTCACCGGTGGTTTGGCACCACCAAAGTGGTTTGGTACCACACGGGTAGAAAAGGCGATATGGATGGTTAGGATCGGGTTGCATTAATCATGTTGCTATGTATGATGTGTGTTAGCATGTTGTTTTATCGGGAGCGGGATTTATGCACCGAGTCATTCGACTCACCCTCTCCTTTGACATTTCAGTGACACTTAGACGCGGACATGGAGCCGGATGGACTCGGGGTGCTCATGCCACGCATAATAAAGTTTTACTCGGACTTTATAATTTGGGTACTTTAGCTTGCTTTTTATTATTTGGGTTTTGTTTTGGATTGTAAAAGGCCTTTAAATTATGCTTTATGATGTTTATGCTTTAAATAGACTTTAACATGCCTTAACAAAATAAGTGGGTTGAAATTTTACTAAAATTTGGAAAGACAATGATTTAAAAACTATAACGCAAAGTGTTTTAAACTATACCATCGGGTATCTCACCATGACTTGCATTAGAAACTCAAACGATTTCCAAATCAAAACTCGATTTTCTACCAAGTTAAAATGTCTTAAGTAACACTAAGAAACTATTTGAATAATGAGATGGAATAAACTCGTTTTAACTACATCTTTTGGTTAAGCTTTCAATTTTTTTTTTTTGGGTTTTCTGAATACACCACCTGATTTCAAACAAGCCTACTCAAATTTTCTTCAAATACACTAGATAGTGAAGTGTTTACATCCTGCTTTTAAACGAAAAACCTAAACCTCTCAAGAACGTTTTCCCCGTAACATACCAGATTCGGTCGTGGTGTATTGACCGGGTTTGGGGTGTTACAACCTGATTCCAAAAACAATGAATATTCTTCTTTGTTGAGCAACATTAAGCCTGAAAATTTGCAAGAAATTCTCGAGGAACTTACAGTTCCAGGTTCTAAGTGGACTGTGTCAAAGCAAGGAATTCACATGTTTCGAAAAGAATATTTGACACCACTTGCGAAGGTATGGTTCTATTTCATCCGTTTTAGCCTTATGCCTAGTTCGCATGGGACTACAATCTCATTAGAGCAAATGGTCCTATTATACTCGATTCTAACTGGAAATACCATTGATGTGGGTAAAATCATCCTAAGAGAAATGTGAAATTGTGCCATTAGACGTTCTGTCCCAGCCTATTTCCCCTTTACGATAATAATTTTGTGCTTAAAAGCAAAAAATCTTGCAAACGTGAAGAAGACAGGGTATAGTCAATGCACAATCACCGATTGGGACCTCTACCGAGTAGCTGGAGATTCTGTTCTACAACAACGAGTTGAAGAGATTAAGGATCCTGAAGAAGCAAAAGATGACCCCACAGAGATCCCGCTAGAGCAATCAACTGAAGTCCCTAATGAGGCAGAACCAATGGAACCAAAAGCTGAACCTGATATCGAAACCTCAATGTTTGGAGCTCCACCGCCTAGCCCAGATCTTCGTGATGAGCTGTCAAAGATGATGGACTTAATGCAACACATGCAATGGCAGCAACAAGCCTACTGGAGATACTCAAAAATAAGGGATGACTCGATGAGGAGTGCCCTTAAGAAAATTTATAATGACCCATTTATTTTTGTGCCTAAGTTTCCAGATTTCATATTTGAACCATGGAGTTCATTATCGAAAAGGGAGCAAAGCGATTCATGCAAAGGCAATAATGATGGAGCAAAAGATGAGTCAAATTCAGAAGGATCGGTAAACAAATAAAAAAGGGAGGACTTCAACTTTGTTTTATTTTTATTCTTAAGTTATTTTAGGATTGGTTAATTAGGAATTTTTATTTTTGCACAATAAAACAAGAGATAGGAATCATGAATAAAATTTGAACAAGTCACAAAGGCTAAAGTGTGGCAATAGGTATATACATGTCTAGGATTGGATTTAGAGAGAGCTTGGTACTTAAGCAGTCAATTTGACTCACCTCCTCTTTCCTACAATCCTACCTGGTGTATAATATCTATTCACTTTAAACAATATGGACATTGTTCACTTTAAGTAGTGGGGACCGAAAATTTGAATTAATTCAGCTCCGAATAAAATTTTCTTTTAGTTGTGATTAGGATATATTTTGTTCAATAATTTGAAATTTTGTTAAGTATGCTAAACTTCAGTATTAATAAAGTTCTATTATTTCAATAAGTTATGATGTTAGATTAATAATGATATGAATGTATTTTTCATAAAGCATGCAAATTCGTACCATAAAATTTTTAGTTCCCTATGAAAAATGAATTAGACATGCATGAAATTTTAAGCCTTTAGAATTGACTTAGTAGTTTCTTGAGGCGAAATCCTAGGAAGCATGGAGCATTGAAAATGATTTAGGCAAATGTTGTTTGGACCGTTTGAGCCTTTCAAGCTAACCATGATGAAATTTTTATCCTTTGAAACCCAACTTTGAGACTTCATGGCCTAATTTTATTTGAACCCTTACAAAATTAGCCATCACTTCTCTTAATTATCTTAAAAATGTCCCAAACACTAGCCTCAGTACTATTCAGAGTATTCTTTGAAAATAAGTTTGGGGGAGTTGAAAAGAAGTATCAATTGCTCGAAAATTGTAGTACATGAAGCGAGTGCTCGAAATTGAATTTAAAAAAAACAAAAAAAATGCACTCGAAATAAAATAGATGTATGAAAGAGCATAAGTTGGTGTATCAAGGGTAAAAATTCTGAAGGTTTGATTTTACGCTGAGTCTAGGGTTTTAAAACCTAAAATTATCTATCTTTTACCTACCCCTAAGCCTAGCCACGTTACAACCTGTTAAAAGACCTATTGATTCAAAGTTCCAATGTTACCTACATTAGTGGAGAGAAATTGCTCTGTTCAACATATGAAGACATCGCTTAAGCTTTAATGATTGCAGTTTAATTTTGAATAAGGGATTAAAATCAAAATGGTAGGGATTAACATGTCTTTATTAAGAAACATTTAGTCTAATTTTGCTATTATAGTAATTGTTGAGATTAATTTGAACGACATATATACTTGAGTAGCATAATTATCAAATTTCTTGTTTTTGAGCATAAGTATATTGATTTCATGATTTTGGGAAGAATGTTGTTCTGAAGGAGTTTTTCAAAAGTGTTTCCGATAAAATTCTTTTCAAATTTTTGCATTACTCGGGACGAGAAATGAATTAAGTTTGAGGGTGTGGAAACACAAAAATTTACGTGTTTTTACATGCCCTTTTTAACTTAAAATCATGCTATTTCGGTTAAATTATTGTCGACAATTAATTAAATATTATAAAATAATTAAATTATGTTAACAATATAAACATGATGAATTTTAATTAATTTTATAGTTAATTTTGATTAATTTTGACTATTTTCGACAGATTCGCACAAAGAGCTTAAAATTGGCTTAAGCGATAATCGCTTGAAGAATAAACCCGAGAAGCAATTTGAAGTATCGAGGTAAATTTATTTCCAGCCCAAGACGGTCCGATTATGAATATTAAATCATAATATAATTAATTTTAATTTATTCCCAATTTAATTTGGGCTAAATAAATTATTAATAATTAATTATGAAAAAAAGGTCCAGTTAAACCGCACTGGTTGAACCAAATTTAGTGAACCGAACCAGCCACCAATTGGGCTACCCAGAACCGTCCATATGCTGAACCAAATCAGCTTATTAGCTGATTAATTGAGCTTTCAAAGAGGCCCTTGAAGACTTGTCAAAGTTGCATTCAACCCCCTCCACAATTAGTGGCTTTGTAGATTTGCCCCAAGCCATATTTAGCAAAGTTGAAGCCATCAACTTTGCCACATAAGTGGCCTGCCAAGGGGTGGCTCTTTGGCTGCTATTTTTAGAAAATTTTAGCTTCCACATTCAGCTATAAAAACCCCCCTTGGCTGATCATTCAAAGTATCCCTCAATTCACATCTCTTCTGTAACAGCCCGATTTAGGGCCGAGTCAGAATAGTGGTGTGAGACCACGAATCTGAGGTGAATTTATGAGTTTTTAAGATTCATTCCATGTTTGCATGTTACTGTGAAAGTTTCATGAAGCAATTTTGCTAAAATGAAGTTGAATGGTCAAAAAGGACCAAATTGCAAAAGTTGTAAAATGTGAGTTTCTAGAAGCATTTTGTATGAAATAGCTTTAGAATATTAATTATGAGTCCTTAAATAGCAATTTGCCCAAATTATAAATTTTGGACAAAAATGGACATGAGTAAGTAAAATAGAAATTTTTAAAGAGAAGGGCATTTTGGTCATTTGTCTAATAAGTGATTAAAATAGTAAAAAGATGATAAAATTTCATTCATCTTCTTCCTTCCATTTCCGAAAATTTGAAGACTCCATAGCTAGGGTTCTTCATTTTTTTCAAGCTTGCTAGTAAGTTCATCTTAGCCCCATTTTTAATATTCTTCGTGTTTTTGAAGTCCTCGTATTATGAATTAGCTATTTTTAGCTATAAGATGAGCTAAGATGCATGTTCAAAAATCTACCCATGAATGACATGCATGCTAAATGATGTTTTATGGAAGTTTATGAGAGTTTGATGTTAGATAAACATCTTTTTCTAAGTGAATTTCATGAAAAATGAGCATAGGGACTAGTTTGTAAAAATTTTGAAATTAGTCATACCTATTAGAAATAATGAGAATTGATAATGGCTATAGTAGAGAAAATGAATCAGCTAAGCATGTAGTCTAAGAAAGTTGAATGAAAATTATTTTACGAGCCTTGGGGAAAAAGTGCAAATATGAGAAAGTATAGGGGCAAAATAGTAATTTTGCCCAAGTATGAGTAAAGGGTCAATTTAGTCAATGTGAATATTAAATGATCTATTTATGACTATAGATCAAGAAAAATGAAGCTCGGATTGAAATCGAGGCAAGGACAAAATCGAGGACTAAATTGCATATCTACATACATTTTGTATATTGAGTTATGTTTGTATGATTTCTAAGCTTTATGATTTATGTCATTGAATTGCTTAGTATAATGTACAATGTTATTATGAAAAATGTTTAATGTTATGTTAAACAAAGAAATTAATGAGATCAAGCATGAGAAAGCCCCGATTGAAGTTGAATAACTTAGGATACTCGATCTACCACATGAAACAAGAAAGTGCAGATAAGACCAAGCCGAGGCATGGCATCGCAAGCAAGCAAGATATCATGTAAGTCCAAGACAAGCTTGGCATTGAATAAGATATCATGTAAGTCCAAGGCAAGCTTGGCATTGAATAAGATATCATGGAAATCCAAGGCAAGCTTGGCATTGAATAAGATATCATGTAAGTCCAAGGCAAGCTTGGCATTGAGTAAGTTATCATGTAAGTCCAAGGCAAGCTTGGCATTGAACAAGTTATCATGTAAGGCCAAGGCAAGCTTGGAATTGAAAAGTTATCAAGGGAAAGAGATCCCATATTAGTCCAAGTTAAGGCATGGCATTGGTGAGAACAAGAAAGACTTCGTATAAGTCCATGATAAGTCATGGCCTCAAAATTTAGATGAGATTTAGTATCCTCGGTTATTCATATAAATTCATCGGGCAACAAGTTAAGCTCCAAGGAGATAACAAGAAAGCTAAGTAAGTAAAGTTATTATCAAGTGATAAAGAATATTATTCATGTTATGAATGATGAATTAGAAATTATGAGTATTATGTTCAAGTATGCTGATCAATGTGATCTAGTGATACAGGTACTTTGTTTGCCTATCAAGTATGAGTAAGTAAGCTTTATAGCTGAAATTTACGATGCCATTGTTTATGTCAAATGGTTTATATTAAGCAAGTACGTTGCTATGTGCATTATGCAAACTTACTAAGCTAAATGCTTACGTCTTTTATTATTTCTTTCTATGTAGTCCCGCCAAGGTAACTTGTGGATTGTTGAAGTCGGAGCTCGAATCACACTATCAACTGCTATTTTGGTATTGCCAAGTTGTTTATTTAAGTATGGCATGTATAGGAAACATTTCATTTTGAGTATATGTCTTAGAAAAGGGAAAAGCATGGGCTATCAAGTTTATTATTATTCTTTTGTAAATGGCTAAATGATTGGCCAAGATTGAATAAGTATGTATATTATTGATATCAATGGAGCATGTTATATTGTTCATTAAAGTTGTAGTGATTTGAGTTGTTGAGATAGTATGAATTTGCTCTTGATTTCAAGGTTGCAATTGGCTTGGTAAATAGCCTCTAAGTGCCCACACGGTCGGACACACGCAGCGCGTGTGTCTAAGCCGCAGGTGTACCTCGCACCATTGCACTTTAAGTCGAATATCAAGTTGTAGTACACGGTCTAAGTCCACGGGCGTGCCATGGCCGTGTGTTATAAGTCAGAATGCTAAGGTTTTTCACACGGGCCAGGACCTCGGGCGTGCCATGGCCGTGTGAAGTTTGGCAGTAAGCTCGAGTTTTAAGCACGATTAGGAGACATGGGTGTGTCTCAGGGTTACACGGGCGTGTCCCAACTCACATGGGCGTGTGACCCCTGTTTCAATGAAAAGTTTTCGATTGAGTTTCGAAGGTTTACGGACATGAGTTTAAGGCCTCGTAGGCCCAGGAAAAGTACAAGTTGATTAAGAAAGATAAGTTCTTAATTCGGAACAAAATTTTATAGCCGTAAGTACTTGATTAAGCAAGTTCAATCATAGTAACTTCTCGTATCCGGTCTAAGCCTCGGACTCGGGTATGGGGTGTTACATTTAGTGGTATCAGAGCTACGATTTAGTCGGTTCTAGGACTAATGTAGCATGAGCACGAGTCTAGCTATACATGCCATACGTAAGAATGTTTTTATAATGATAGTGTGACGACTCCTGACCACTTAAATTATGTTTATATATATAGTAAATGGATCCTGAAAGAGATATGGCGGATGACGTAGAAAGTAATGCGCGGCTCCCCACCGGGACAAAGACTAACGAGAATGAGAATAGACCCATTACGGTGAGTCAAGAAGGAGGAGAAGGGGCTAGAGAAGCCTTCCTCCACATGATGAATACGTGGTATTCGAGAGTTCGCTCAGTATGAACCCAAATGTACAACCCTCCACCCCCACCTGCTCCACAACCTATTCCAAAGAGCCCTCAAGTAGTAGAGGTGGTAAGAGGAGACAAACCTCCAGCTTTATAGGATCAGAAACATGGGGCGTAAGAATTCCGCGCGAAAGAGAAGATTATCCTAAAAAGCCGAGTTTTGGTTAGAAAATACCATCGGGGTATTTAATGAGCTATCATGCACACTGAGGAAAGCATGAAGTGTGTAGTCTCCCTTTTAAGAGATTCTCGCCTATCAATGGTGGAACACCCTTGTATCGATGGTACCAAGGAGAAGATCACATGGGAATTCTTCCAAGAAGAGTTCAAGAAAAAGTATATCAGTCCAATATTTGTAGATCAGAAAAGAAAAGAATTTTTAGAGTTAAAGCAAGGTAAGATGTCGGTGACCGATTATGAGCGTGAGTTTGTGCGACTCAGCAAATACGCTCGAGAATGCATGTCCACCGAGGCCATCATGAGCAAAAGATTTGAAGATGGGCTAAATGAGGACATCAAACTGTTTGTTGCTGTACTAGAATTGAAAGAATTTGTTGTGCTAGTGGAGAGAGCTTGTAAAGCCGAATAGCTAGTAAAAGAGAGGAAAAAGTCTAAAATTGACTCTCGTGACTCTAGAAAGAGAGAGTGGAATAAGTCATCCCAATCCTCATCCAAGAATTCAAGAGATTTACCCACCCGATCGGCTACTTCCATTGGGTTTTCAAAGAAAGACAAGAGTAAACAAAGATTCGGAAATAAAGCACTGACTACTTCATCGCTAGTGTGGAACTTTCAACTGAAAGACCCGAATGCCCACAGATGTGGCGTGACGTCATCTTGGAGAATGCCGAGCGCATTTAAAATGCAAGTTTTAGATGTGGTTCCTAAGACCACTACATAAAGGATTGTCCAGAGACAATGAAAGAAGAGAGAGCTCAGAACTCGAGATCCGGGAGTATGGTCAGAGGGAGACCGCAGAGAAACCCAGGAAGTGGGGCAAGAGGAAGAGGTAACCCTAGAGAGCAGGCCGCGAGACCCGAGGGTAGGGCGCCTGCACGAACTTATTCCATCCGTGCTCGCGAAGAGGCATCTTCCCATGATGTTATCACGGGTACCTTTTCTCTTCATGATGTCAAAGTTATTGCTTTAATAGATCCTGGATCTACACACTCTTACATTTGCATGAAATTAGTATCCGATTTGAGTATGCCTATAGACTCTACAGAATTTATGATTAAGGTGTCTAATCCTTTAGGCAAGAGTTTGTTAGTTGATGAAGTATGTAAAGATTGTCCATTAATGATTAGAGGTCATTGTTTTAAAGCAAACCTTATGTTGTTACCATTTGATGAGTTTGACCTCATTCTCGGTATGGACTGGTTGACTGCCCATAATGTAATAGTTAATTGTTGGAAGAAATACATTGAGATGAGATGTGAGAATGGGGACACCCTTCACATAGAATCAGATGAACAGAGTAGGTTGTCGGTTGTGATTTCCCATATGACGGCACAGAAATACATGAGAAAAGGGTATGAGGCATATTTGGCCTTTGTGATGAATGATAAAGAAACAGAGTTAAAGATTGAGTCCGTACCGATAGTATGTGAGCACATGGATGTTTTTCCAGAAGAATTACTGGGATTACCTCCAATCAGAGAAGTTGAGTTCAGCATTGAGCTAGCTCCCGGTACTATACCAATATCTATTACTCCTTACAGAGTGGCTCCAACGGAGTTGAAAGAGTTGAAGATACAGTTGCAAGAGTTAACAGACAAAGGCTTTGCAAGGTCAAGTTGTTCTCCCTGGGGTGCTCCAATTTTATTTGTGAAAAAGAAGGATGGCACTATGAGATTGTGCATAGATTACCGTCAGCTTAATAAAGTGACAGTAAAGAACAAGTACCCATTGCCAAGGATCGATGATTTGTTCGATCAATTGAAAGGAGCCATCGTGTTCTCTAAGATAGACTTGAGATCGGGGTATTACCAGTTAAAAGTAAAGGAGTCAGATGTATCCAAGACTGCTTTTCGAACAAGGTATGGGCATTATGAAATTTTAGTCATGCCTTTTGGTTTGACCAATGCTTCATGCAGTATTCATGGACTTAATGAATCGCGCATCTTCAGACCATACCTCGACAAGTTTGTAGTCATTTTTATTGACGACATACTGATTTATTCCCGGGATGAGAATGAGCATGCTGAGCACCTACGGATGGTTTTACAAATTCTTCGAGAAAATCAGTTGTATGCCAAGTTCAGTAAAAGTGAGTTTTGGCTCAATGAAGTAGGATTTCTAGGGCATATTGTCTCAGGAGAAGGGGTTCGAGTAGACCCAAGTAAGATCTCGGCTATTACGGATTGGAAACCGCCGAGAAATATCTCTGACGTTAGAAGTTTCCTAGGCCTAGCCGGCTATTATAGACGATTTTTCAAGGGGTTTTCCATGATTGCAACCCCGATGACGAAGTTGTTGTAGAAAAATGTGAAGTTCGAGTGGATAGATTTATGCCAACAAAGTTTCAAAAATTGAAAGCATTATTGATGTAACCTCCGCTTTAGTACAACCTTTGAGACGGGGAAAGAGTTCATAGTTTACAAATGATGCATCCTTAAATGGATTAGGTTGTGTACTTATGCAAGAAGGCAAAGTGATTGCTTATGCCTCAAGACAGTTAAAGCCTCATGAGAAGAATTATCCGACGCACGACCTAGAGTTAGCTGCCATAGTCTTCGCATTGAAGATATTGAGACATCATCTATATGGTGAGAGATGTCGGATCTTCACCGATCACAAAGTCTGAAGTACTTGATGATGCAGAAAGAGTTGAATTTAAGGCAAAGGAGATGGTTAGAGTTGATAAAAGACTATGAGTTAGTCATTGACTACCATCCAGGAAAGGCGAATGTTGTCGCCGATGCTTTAAGTAGAAAGTCCTTATTTGCATTAAGAGCAATGAATTCACGAATAAATTTATCTGATGATGGTTCCATTATAGTTGAGTTGAGAGCTAGACCAGTATTCCTCCAAGAGATTTCTGAGGCTCAGAAAGAAGATAGCGAATTACAAGTCAAAAGAGTTTCGGTCATGAGTCGATGTTGAATCTGACTTTCGGATTAGTTTTGAAGGATATTTGATGTTTAAAGGTAGAATTTGTGTACCGAGAAAAGAGGAGCTTATTCGGAGAATTTTGCATGAGGCACATAACGGGTGTTTGTCTGTACATCCGGGTAGTACTAAAATGTATAATGATTTGAAGCAATGATATTGGTGGCGAAAATGAAGAAAGACATTTGAATTTGTTTCAAATGTATGATTTGTCGACAAGTAAAAGTTGAACACCAAGTACCTTCAGGCTTGCTTCAACCCATTTTAGTTCCGGAGTGGAAATGGGACCGCATTACTATGGATTTTGTAACGGGTTTACCGTTGTCTCCGAGCAAGAAAGATGCTGTATGGGTTGTGGTTGATAGACTTACGAAGTCAGCCCATTTTATACCTGTACGAGTTGATTACTCACTAGACAAGTTGGCAAACTTGTATGTTTTAGAAATAGTAAGACTTCATGGAGTTCCCTTGTCAATCATATCGGATAGAGATTCGAGATTCACATCCAGGTTTTGGAAGAAGTTACAAGAGGCCTTGGGTACAAAGTTGAACCTTAGTACCGCTTTTCATCCTCAAACTGACGGTCAATCAGAGAGGTTAATTCAAGTGCTCGAGGATATGCTCAGATGTTGTATTCTAGAGTTCCGAGGTAGTTGGGGAAAGTTTCTCCCATTAGTAGAGTTTGCCTACAATAATAGTTTTCAGTCGAGTTTAAAGATGGCGCCTTATGAGGCTTTATATGGGCGTAAGTGCAGAACGCCTTTATTTTGGACTGAACTCAAAGAAAACCAAATTCACGGGGTTGATTTGGTTAGAGAAGATGAAGAGAAAGTAAGAGTGATACGAGAGTGCTTAAAAGCTACTTCAGACAGACAGAAATCCTACTCGGATTTAAAAAGAAAAGAGATAGAGTATCAAGTTGGAGATAAAGTTTTCTTGAAAGTGTCACCTTGGAGAAAAGTTCTCAGATTTGGCCGAAAAGGCAAGTTGAGTCCACGTTTTATTGGACCGTATGAGATTACTAAGAAAGTTGGGCCTGTAGCTTACAGATTGGCTTTGCCATCAGAGTTAGAAAAGATACATGATGTGTTTCACGTGTTAATGTTAAGACGCTATCGATCGGACCCTTCGCATGTAATTCCCAATCGAGGTAGAGATTCATCCCGACATGACTTATGGTGAAGAACCACAAGATATTAGCTCTGGAAGTGAAGCAAACTAAGAAAGAAAAGTATAGCCTTAGTGAAAGTATTGTGGAAAAGGCATGGAATAGAAGAAGCCACATGGGAACCAGAAGAGAGTATGAGAAACCAGTACCCAAACCTTTTCACTGGTAAGATTTTCGAGGACGAAAATCCCTAAGGGGGGAGAATTGTAACAACCCGATTTAGAGCCTAGTCGGAATAGTGGTGCGAGACCACAAATTCGAGGTGAATTTATGAGTTTTTAAGGTGCATGCCATGTTTGCATGTTAGTGTGAAAGTTTCATGAAGCAATTTTGCTAAAATGAAGTTGAATGGTCAAAAAGGACCAAATTGCAAAAGTTGTAAAATGTGAGTTTCTAGAAGCATTTTGTATGAAATAGCTTTAGAATATTAATTATTAGTCCTTAAATAGCAATTTGCTCAAATTATAAATTTTGGACAAAAATGGACATGAGTTAGTAAAATAGAAATTTTTAAAGAGAAGGGCATTTTGGTCATTTGTCTAATAAGTGATTAAAATAGGAAAAAGATGATAAAATTTCATTCATCTTCTTCCTTCCATTGCTGAAAATTTGAAGACTCCATAGCTAGGGCTCTTCATTTTTTTCAAGCTTGCTAGTAAGTTCATCTTAGCCCCGTTTTTAATATTCTTCGTGTTTTTGAAGTCTTCGTATTATGAATTAGCTATTTTTAGCTATAAGATGAGCTAAGATGCATGTTCAAAAATCTACCCATGAATGACATGCATGCTAAATGATGTTTTATGGAAGTTTATGAGAGTTTGATGTTAGATAAACATCTTTTTCTAAGTGAATTTCATGAAAAATGAGCATAGGGACTAGTTTGTAAAAGTTTTGAAATTAGTCATACCTATTAGAAATAATGAGAATTGATAATGGCTATAGTAGAGAAAATTAATGAGCTAAGCATGTAGTCTAAGAAAGTTGAATGAAAATTATTTTACGAGCCTTGGGGCAAAAGTGTAAATATGAGAAAGTATAGGGGCAAAATAGTAATTTTGCCCAAGTATGAGTAAAGGGTCAATTTAGTCAATGTGAATATTAAATGATCTATTTATGACTATAGATCAAGAAAAATGAAGCCCGGATCAAAACCGAGGCAAGCACAAAATCGAGGACTAAAATGCATATCTACATACATTTTGTATATTGAGGTAAGTTTGTATGATTTCTAAGCTTTATGATTTATGTCATTGAATTTCTTAGTATAATGTACAATTTTATTATGAAAAACGTTTAATGTTATGTTAAACAAAGAAATTAATGAGATCAAGCATGAGAAAGCCCCGATTGAAGTTGAATAACTTAGGATACTCGATCTACCACATGAAACAAGAAAGTCCGTATAAGACCAAGCCGAGGCATGGCATCGGCAAGCAAGCAAGATATCATGTAAGTCCAAGACAAGCTTGGCATTGAATAAGATATCATGTAAGTCCAAGGCAAGCTTGGCATTGAATAAGAAATATGGTAAGTCCAAGGCAAGCTTGGCATTGAATAAGATATCATGTAAGTCCAAGGCAAGGTTGGCATTGAATAAGATATCATGTAAGTCCAAGGCAAGCTTGGCATTGAGTAAGTTATCATGTAAGTCCAAGGCAAGCTTGGCATTGAACAAGTTATCATGTAAGACCAAGGCAAGCTTGGCATTGAAAAGTTATCAAGGGAAAGAGATCCCATATAAGTCCAAGTTAAGGCATGGCATTGGTGAGAACAAGAAAGACTTCGTATGAGTCCATGTTAAGTCATGGCCTCAAAATTTAGATGAGATTTAGTATCCTCGGTTATTCATATAAATTCATCGGGCAATGAGTTAAGCTCCAAAGAGATAACAAGAAAGCTAAGTAAGTAAGGTTATTATCAAGTGATAAAGAATATTATTCATGTTATGAATGATGAATTAGAAATTATGAGTATTATGTTCAAGTATGCTGATCAATGTGATCTAGTGATACAGGTACTTTGTTTGCCTATCAAGTAAGAGTAAGTAAGCTTTATAGCTGAAATTTACGACGCCATTGTTTATGTCAAATGGTTTATATTAAGCAAGTACATTGCTATGTGCATTATGCAAACTTACTAAGCTAAATGCTTACGTCTTTTATTATTTCTTTCTATGTAGTCCCGCCAAGCTAACTTGTGGATCGTTGAAGTCGGAGCTCGAATCACACTATCAACGGCTATTTTGGTACAGCCAAGTTGTTTATTTAAGTATGGCATGTATAGGAAACATTTCATTTTGAGTATATGTCTTAGAAAAGGGAAAAGCATGGGCTATCAAGTTTATTATTATTCTTTTGTAAATGGCTAAATGATTGGCCAAGATTGACTAAGTATGTATGTTATTGATATCAATGGAGCATGTTATATTGTTCATTAAAGTTGTAGTGATTTGAGTTGTTGAGATAGTATGAATTTGCTCTTGATTTCAGGGTGGCAATTGGCTTGGTAAATAGCCTCTAAGTGCTCACACGGTCGGACACACAGGCCTGTGTCTAAGCCGTGTGTACCTTGCACCATTTCACTTTAAGTCAGAATATCTAGTTGTAGTACACGGTCTAAGTCCACGGGCGTGCCATGGTCGTGTGTTATAAGTCAGAATGCTAAGGTTTTTCACACGGGCCAGGACCACGGGCATGCCATGGCCGTGTGAAGTTTGGCAGTAAGCTCGAGTTTTAAGCACGGTTAGGAGACATGGGCGTGTCTCAGGGTTACACGGGCGTGTCCCAACTCACATGGGTGTGTGACCCCTGTTTCAATGAAAAGTTTTTGATTGAGTTCTGAAAGTTTACGGACATGAGTTTAAGGCCTCGTAGGCCCAGGAAAAGTACAAGTTGATTAAGAAAGATAAGTTCTTAATTCGGAACAAAATTTTATAGCCGTAAGTACTTGATTAAGCAAGTTCAAGCATAGTAACTTCTCGTATCCGGTCTAAGCCTCAGACTCGGGTATGGGGTGTTACATCTTCTCTCACAACTTTTCTCTCATCTCTCACTTTTTCTCTCATTTTCCCATTCAAAGTTCCTTGCTCTTGTGCCGATTTCTCCTCTTGGAAAAGGGGTCTTCTTCAGCCATTTTGGAGCAGCAATTGAGTGTTCAAAGCAGCCTTGGTCGGCGAGGACAGCAAAGAAGGAAGAACGGAGCAACCTAGTCAAGCCACGTAAAACCACCGGATTTGATTCTTGTTCACTATCTCTTTAATTTTTGTTGTTTTTTATGATGAACATATCTATGAATATTTACGTTGTTGGAATGGTTAACTTAATCAACTTAGCTTGAATTTAATTCGTGTTGGGTTGATTGCATTTCGTCCTCTTAAATTAATAAAATTGTGTTTATGCTGTTATAGGCCTCGGTAAAATGCTTGATTAAGTAAAATCATGCCTAAGTTATTCTGGCATTATAATTGTTTAGATAACTAAAGAGTTAATTATTTAAACGCATTGAAATTGTAATTAATGGACACAGTACTTAATCAGTGCATGTTTAATTCTTCTAAGGTAGCTGAAGATTAGATTAGCATTGTATTTGGCGATACACATGCCTTGCATAACTTGCAAGATTATTGTGATTAAACTGTTTCAAGGTAAGGATACTTTGTTACCTTACATAGTCTTTTATATGCTTATTAGGTTGAATTAATCGTTTGAATTGACATAGGAATATGCGAGAGATTGTTTAATTTAATAAGTATGTATGTGCAATAACATGTTTACTTTTATAAATCTGTTTAATCGGTCGAATTGACATAGAAATATGTACAAGAGATGAATGGATTTTGATTTTTAAATATGTTCATAAGTTAGCAAATTACCGAGTTGCCGTGATTTATTCGTAACAAGTATAAGCATAAGTTTAATAATTCTAAGGTAAGGAAATATAATTAATCCAACACAATTATATCAACTTGATTAAAATCAGCTTTTGAAATCGTGCATTAGAACTTTATTTTATTTTATTTTATTTTATTTTATTTTATTTTACTTTGTTTTCTAGTTTTTAATCATTTCTCAAATCCAATTATTTTCCCTTCACCAAAGTGTTTAAAATCATTTTCATAAATAATTCTTTTACAGTCCCTGTGGGTACGATAACTCGACATTTACTTGTCACTTTATTACTTGTTGCGATTGTGTACACTTGCACATTTGTTTCAAACCTAACACGTCCCTTTTACCTCGCACTAATGCTAAGAAACCCTTAGTATATAATGATCAATAAAATGCATATTTACTAAGTAAAGGATTCCGAAAGGACCTAATGTGGTTTCCAAAATCATGAAAGATCGAGTTGCCATGGAATGTTTTTCTGAATGTTATTAAGCATGTTGATAATAAATTGAGTTTAATTAAAGTAATTGTCCTAGTTTATTTATGTTATAATTGTTGCAAATTGTGTTTAATTTTTCTAAAATCTATTTCATTCATATTGTAACAGTCCGAATTTGACCCTAATCGGAACAGTGGTTTCGGGACCACGAATCCGAGTCCAAAAAATTTTTAAATATTATTTTCTGTGTTTATTATATGTGAATTATTATGTGTGAAAGTTTCGTATGAAAATTTGATTGTTTGTGTGCTTAATTAAATAAAAGGACTAAATCGCGTAAATGGTAAAAGTAGCCGTTTATTAAATTAAGTGGCTAAATTGATTTGTCTTCTTTTATAAGTGTATTTAAGTTGCAAATTTACCTTTTTGCATGTAAGTGGGCGGCATAAGGTTATAATTTCACGTTAATATGTTTTTTTATATAATATAAATATAAGTTAAAATGTAATAAAATATGTTAATAATATTATAATAAAAGACATGTGTTTCTCCACTAATCATTTCATTCTTCTTCACCGAAACTAAAGAAGAAAAAGAAATAAAAACATAAGCAAAGTTTCAGCCATGGTTTTGGTTTAATTAAAGGTTAGTTTTCGATTCGTTTTTGATAATTTCTACGTTTTTGTAATCGTTGCTTTGAGAGCTTTAAAACCCATGTCTCAATTTCATGAATTGATGATGTTTGTGTGAAATGCCATTGATGCTATGTTGAGTTTTATGATGTTTTATGGTGTTAATCGATAGATATATAATTGATGAACAAACTTTGTTCTTGAATTTTTGATAAATTTAGCTAAATAGGGCTAAATTGAGAAAATAAATTTTGAGGGACGAAAATGCAAAATAAATGAAATGCATGGATTTATATGACTATATTGAAGATTCAAATTTAACTAGGTTGTTATAAATTTTGCTTAATTTGTGTTTTGTGCAAATAGGACTAAATTGTAAAAGTGTGAAACATTAGGGGTAAAATGGTAAATTTCCTATTTATGTGTTTTGGGACTAAATTGAGATAAAATGTGCTTGAATGAGCTTAATTTGATTATGTTTAGATCAAGAATCAGAATAACCCAAACCCGCCCAAACACTACGAATCGAATTTGATTTGTTACCGAGTAAAACCTTGTGAACACCATTTCAAAAACATTTAATTTTTATTGAAAACTTCTCGCTTTCGGGTTGTCTTGTCAAAGCTACCCTTAGATTTAATTTGGAATTCTAATTAAGTCCAATTGTTATACTGAGTTTCAAGTGTGCCCGATGGCACGAATAAACCTTTTCGTGTTAACAAAAAAACATGTGATTTAATTCAATTTAATAGTATAGTCCTGAGTAAATATCCAACATAAAAAAAGTAAATAAAGATTATGGAGGCCTTATTACAACCCAAAATAAAATTAAACAAATTAAAGTTCTATAAGTTTAAATCCACTCGCATGGCCACCTCAAGTCCAACCGCTCCTCCACCGCCATCTACGAGTCACCTGAAAAATGTTAAAGGAGAAGGTGAGTCACCAAGACTCGATATGTAACCCTTCCCCGGCTAATACAACGTTTCATACACAACATATAACAGCTTAATTTATGCAGAGTATTGTGTACCCAACCTAGCCAACCAAACACCTTTGTCTACCCCTTGTGGTACTAAACCACTGGTGACCGTAGTCACGATGTGTTACCAAAACACCGGTGGTGCTAAACCACCGGTGACATATAGTCACAATGTGCTACCAAAGCACTGGTGTCCGTAGACACAAATCGGGTGATGGGGCCAACCCATCGTGTGATACCAAATCACCGCGCAGACGATCCCATATCTCAAGTGGGGCCAACCCACGGTGGTGTTAACCACGTGGACAAGTCGCTATGAGGTACCAAACCTCCGGAGGTACCAAACCTCCGTGACATATAGTCACGATGCAGTGCTACCAAAGCACCGGTGCTCACAAAGACGATATCACCGCCCCTCTCTCATCAACCCATATCAAGCGCTTAATAACAGAACATACATATATCACATGTATCAAATAATCCATGCTTCCCAAAAGCATTATTATCGATCTCATACAAATAGAGACTTACACGGATCCTTGCTTGTACCATTAAGGTACTATTGCCATATCTACATAAAGCGATTTACACATAACATACACTTAATACACTTTGTTAACTATTATAAGTGTGTATGTACACACCTGTCACCACCGAATCGCCTAAATCCCAAAAGAGATGTCGGTCACACTTAATGTCCTTGCCCCTATATTCGGCCATTCATAAGGGTTAGTATCCTAGGCCATTCGGCCAAAACCAAAATATTAGGAGGGGTTCCTTATGAACCCAAATCTTACCTCGAATATCTTGAGTACTAGCTCTTTACTTCACCACCCTATAATCGGCACTTAACTGCTTAGTAGCCTTCGGCTTTAATGGATATCAAAATAAAGAAAACCGATCTCACCACCTTAACAATCGGTCACAAAAGATTATAGCTTGGGTTGATTGCTTCCCGAATCCAAGTACCTATAAAAGAATCGCTTATCACAACCGCTTAGAAGCCCTATCAACCACTATTGAAATCGCACCTACCCCTTAATGGGAATCGGCAAGAGACTAAAAAGAGGACTCGAATTTCGCTAGTGTCCCTTACCTTCTTAAACCGATTGGAAGAAGAATCCCGAGAGACTTGGGTCACCCTTAGTATTCGCCAAGACCATAGAGTAGAGGAAGAGAGTTTTCGGTAAACCAATGGGGTGTATTCCGCCAAATAAAAGTTTCTGCTAGGAGTTTTTAGAAGAGGAAAGAAAGAAGATAGAGGAGAGGTTGATGTGTAGGGAATTGCTAAGGTCTTTTAAGAGAAGGGAAAGAAATAAAAGAAGAACAAGGAGAGGTTGAGGGTTTCGGTAACTAGCAAAAGTGAGAAAAAAGAAAACCTATTGATGGATGGGTGCTTATAAAGAAATTCGGCACCCCCTCCCCCTAATGCTTGCCGTCCAACCTTGGCAACAAGGAGTCCAACTCCTAGCCAACTCCTCTTCACCAAGGAGTCCCACATTCGGCCATCACCTAGTTTTTCTCTAGGCCACTAATTTGAAATAATTCAAAAGAATTTGAATTAACACATGCCTACTTTTTCTCTTGCCACCCTTTTTAGATTATTCACATAATATCTAGTTAAATCCTTAAAAAAAGAGTTTAAAGAGAGAAAATCTCTCCCCTATGCCGTCCCATTCAAAGAGCAAAAGAGGGACTTTCGCGACTCGAACACAGCCTCTCCCTTGCTCATTGTGGCGTCACATGTAGCTCTTAAGTGGGCTTCTTTTGCCACTTTACCAAGGCCTAATTAGTGTTAATAATACCCACATTTATTCTTATAACACCACTTACCAAGGCTCCTCTTTTAAAAGTTAAAAACTAAAATTTCCTACCAAATCGAGCCAACTCAAAGCCTTAAATTGATCATTATTATTCCATAAATAATGACACAAAGTTAGCTTTATACATAAGAAAAATAATTTATTTCCAAATAGCCCCGCTTTTGGGATGTTACAGCTTCTACCCCCTTAAAATAAATTTCGTCCCTCGAAATTCCTTGATCGTAAGAGATGGGGGTATTGTTGCCGCATCACCTCCTCGCTCCCCACGTAGCTTCTTCCACTCCGTGGTTCCGCCATAACACTTTCACTAAAGGCACCGCCTTCCTACGTAGAACTTTCACATCTCGGTCTACAATCTGAACCGGTTCTTCCTCAAAAGATAAATCCGTGTTCACCTCGATCTTCGCACGGCACAACGCGCGGGATCCGACCGATACCGCCTTAGCATTGATACGTGAAAGACGCCATGTATCTCGACTTAGTTCTCGCAAGCAACTCTAGTTGATAAGCTACCGGTCCCACTCGCTTTATAATCGTATATGGCCCAATGAACCTTGGGCTCCGCTCTTTCCGCTCCAAATCTCAACACCTTTTTCCAAGGCGATACTTTCGTAAAGACTTTGTCTCCCCAAAGATACTCCACTTCCTTTCGCTTGAGATCGGCATAAGACTTCGCCTATCCGATGCTTCCTTGAGACGAGACCGAATCACCTTGACTTTGTCTTCCGTCTCGCCACGCCTGGACCTGTAACTTGTCTTTCTCCCAACTCCGTCCAACATGTAGGAGTACGACACTTTCGGTCCATATAGGGCCTCGTATGGAGCCATTTGAATACTCGCTTGATAACTGTTGTTATAGGCGAATTCCGCTAATGGTAGGTACTCCTCCCAACTACCACTAAAATCCAAGACACAAACCTCTTAACATGTCTTCTAAAACCAGTATCACCCTTCCGATCGTCCGTCGATCGTGGATGGAAGGTCAGATCAAAATCTAACCGTGTACCCAAAGCTTGATGCAACGCTTTCCAAAACCTTGACGTGAATCGGGATCCCTATCCGAGATAATCGACATCGCACGCCATGCAACCTCACTATTTCACCCACATATAGCTTCGCTAGCTTCTCGAGTGAGTAATCCATTCTCACCGGCATGAAGTGAGCTGATTTAGTTAGCGATCCACAATTACCCAGCATCGCATCCTTCTTGGTGGGCGTAAGGGTAGCCCACTAACAAAATCCATGGTGATCCTCTCCCATTTCCATTGAGGATCTTTATCGGTTGAAGTAGTCCCGATGGTGACCGATGTTCACCTTAACCCCGACACGCGTCGACACTTACCTACAAACTCCGTTATCTCACGCTTCAACCTGTGCCACTGTAATCTGCTTTCCAAATCTCCATACATCTTGCTTCCCCAGATGCATAGCGTATGGGCGCTATGTGCATCTTGGAGAATTTTCTCGCCTTAATTCTGATCCTTTGGCATACATACTGCCCTTGAAAACAAAGCACTCCATCACAAGACAGATCAGCACTCCCTTCCAAACCACCGCCTTGAACTTGTACCCTCTTAGAGCTCAAGCCTTCATCCACTAACCGCTTTTCTTTAATCTCTCAATCCAAGTCGGCTTTACTTGAAGTTCGCCA
This sequence comes from Gossypium sturtianum, assembly GCA_025698515.1. NCBI lineage: Eukaryota > Viridiplantae > Streptophyta > Magnoliopsida > Malvales > Malvaceae > Gossypium > Gossypium sturtianum. The sequence goes on along the minus strand of CM046950.1, from coordinate 136,259,379 downwards.
AAAGACTCCCATCATCATACGCACTTAACCGAGCGAACATTGCTCTTAAGTCCGTTATCGCTTTCCGCTCAATGCGTCGCTACCACATTAGCCTTTCCTGATGGTACTCGATGGAACAATCATAGTCCTTTAGTAGTTCAATCCATCGACGCGCTGCTCTCGATTTAGATCCTTCGAGTCGTAAGATACCTCAAGCTTTTGTGATCTGTGTAGACCATCGACTTCTCTCCATACTGTAATGTCTCCATATCTTCAAACAAAGACGACCGCCGCTAACTCCAAGTCGTGCGTTGGGTAGTTAACCTCATGCGATCTTAATCGACGGGATGCATAGGCTACTACCTTCCCATCCTGCATCAACACACATCCCAAACCGGTGTGAGATGCATCACAATAAACCGTGAATAACTTTCCCGCTTTAGGGTCGTACTCAAAACCGAGCTTCCACAAAATCTTCCTTAACCTATCAAAGCTTTCTTGCTGCTTCTCCGTCCATACAAATGAGACACCTTTCCTTAGCAACTTAGTTAACGGCGCTGCTATTAGAGAGAACCCTTCCACGAATCTCCGATAGTATCCTCGCTAAACCTGTAAAACTTCGTATTTCACCACCGCCCTAGGTGGTTTCCACTCCAATATCGCTTCAATCTTGCGAGGGTCTACCCTAATTCCTTCAGCTGATACTACATGACCTAAGAAAGCCACTTCCCTAAGCCAAAATTCACACTTACTGAATTTGGCATACAACTGCTTCTCCCTCAATACTTGCAGAACTATCCGTAAATGCTTGTCATGCTCTTCTTCTCGTCCCTTGAATAAACCAATATGTCGTCTATGAACACCACGACGAACCGGTCCAAGTATCTTTGGAATACTCGTTCATCAAGTCCATGAATGCCGCGGTGCATTAGTCAACCCAAATGGCATCACCAAGAACTCGAAATGCCCATACCGAGTTCGAATGCCGCTTTTGTGAACATCACCTCCTTTACCTTAAGTTGATGATAACTCGACCTAAGGTCTATCTTCGAAAACACCGAGGCACCCTTTCGCTTGATCGAACAAGTCGCCAATCCGAGGCAACGGATACTTGTTCTTGATCGTTAACTTATTTAACCGACGGTGAGTCGATGCACATCCGCATAGAACCGCCCTTCTTCTTGACAAACAACACAGTGCTCCCCACGAGAGATATACTTGGTCGTATAAACCCTCTATCCAAGAGCTCCCGAATTTGAGCCTTTAGCTCCACCAATTCCTTTGGTGCCATTCTGTATGGTGCTATGGACACAAAGCCGCCTCGGTAGCAAGTCTATACCGACCGACTTCTCGATCCGAAGGCAAACCCTAAGTTCTTCCGGGAACACATCAAAAAATTCCCCAACCGTTCGGACCTTTTCCATTACTAACCCCCTTAACTTCCAAAGCACGATTTGAACCAAATACGCCTCACAACCCTTCTTGACCATCTTTTCACCTTTAAAGGCGGTCACTACGCTTGGATAGGTAATTCCTTCTCTCTCCTATCATAACCACCTCATCACCTTCACTGCTTTAAGGACCATGCGCTTAGTCACAATCCAACCTTGCTTGGTACTCAACCAACCAATCCATACCAAGTATCAAATCGAACTCCCAAACGGTAGTTCCATTAGATCACCTACAAATACTACCCCTTGGAGTTCTAGGGTACGCCTCTAAAAAGTCTATCTACGACTACGGAGTGACCTAAGGGGGCTAACTACGCTCATCTCCCTAGAAGCGCTTTGAGTTTAGGTCCATTGTTCCTACCACACTACTAGCAATGTACGAGTGTGTCGAGCCCACATCAATCAATGCAACATAAGGAAAACCAAAAATTAGAAACGTACCAGCTTATGACATCCGGTGCGTCCACCTTCTTCGCGACACCTCGCCACAGTAAACTAAGCCAGTGCTTAGCCTCTTCGTGTTGCCTCGCACCTGCGCTTGAGTTCCACGACCTCGGTTAGGACCGTTGTTTCCTCTGCCATTACCACGACCCTCCGTGGTCCTACATTTCTATCCCGAGCACGGTTCGTCCTTCCGTCGCTTCTTAGCTAGTTTCTCGGGGACAATCTCGACACGATGCTCCAAAGACCCACACTCAAAACATCCCTTATCACCGGTCCAACATCCTCCCCAATGGGTCTTTCCACGATTGCACCGAGTCGGCCTCTGATTAGCGATCGTGGGCCTCGGCCGCCTGATTGGGCCCACTTGGCCTAGCCTTTTCTCGAGCACTTCCGCTTGACCCACCACCCAAAACTTCTCTTCTCGATTGTTCTTACTATAGTTACGCCTCACGACCTCCTTGATTCCTTCGGCTACCTTAGCCTTCTCCACTAGAGATGAGAACTCACGAACTCGCTGTGGGGCAATCAAGAACCTTAGATCGTCTCTGAGTCCGTCCTCAAAGCGGACACACAGCGCTCATGTTCGATAGCCACGATGCCTCTCGCATATCTACTCACCCTTAGAAATTCCGCCTCATATTCGACACGGACTTAGTTCCTTGAACTAATCCTAAAAAAAGCCTTTCTCTACGCGTCGGTGTAGCTAATGCCCACATACTTTTTCGTCTACGCGCTTCCAAATACTCCCAAGTCAAATCATCGGTGTGAGCCCCATCTCGAACCGTAAGCCACCACCGATACGCTTCATCCTTTAGAAGCGACATCGCCTCTTTCGACTTCTCTTCCTCGGTCCAAAGTCAGGTCATCCATGATCCTTTCAAAGGACTCCACCAATATTCCACAGACTGGGTGCTACTCGACACACTCGGAATACCTCCGCTCCGTTAGATCGGAGTCGCCTGGGGCGATTTCCGAGCTCCCACATTTCCACCACCCCCACCACCATCTCCAAGACTCGCAAACACGACTTGCGATACCGACTCGCCACCGGCCTGCTCCGGCTCCTCACTCTAAAAGTAGGAGGTGGTGGTGGCGAGTGGTACCTCATTCTCCGAACCTTGTCCCGACTGACGGGTTGCATACACCGCCATCCTACCCTACCACGTCCACGGCGTCCACGTCCTCTAGAACTCATTCTATCTACCGCGCTTTTAACTGATTAAGAAAAATTTTATGCGTTAGCATTTGTTTCACTTTTATTACTCATGAAGAAGTTTTATGGATGAGGTTTAATCAGAGATTCTTTCGAGCAAACAATGTTTCAGCTTTCCTATCCTAGTTCACACAAGGAAGTCCATGCATCCATTCCTTAATACTTTCCATACCTATTCACTCGCTTGACATTTCGCCCATTTCTAACCCGTGGTATTTTCGCCTTTTTCCTACTGTGGGTATTTTCGTAATTTTCCGTAACCCAAAATATTCTCACGATGATTTCCAAAGCTAAGTTATTGAATATTTGTAAAATAGTTGAAATTTTTGGGCAAACCGTCGAATCACTATTTTATGGGTCGTGGGCATTTTGGTAATTTTACTCCTAAGGGTATTTCTGTAATTTTCCACAAGTCAAGTTTTCCGAGAAAAACATGGTATACCTAGTGTTCTAGGGTTTAAGAGGGTTATTGGATAAGTTTTGAAAACATTAGGCTTGTTGTCTCGTTTCTATTTTAAAAAACAAGGCTAATTCCCTTTTTGGGTTTTAATCATTGTTTTTAGCCTATGACCGAGCCTTCACGGTCGTGGTGAACCAAAGCTACGCACCGTGCGACTCGAGTGAAGAGGAGGTGAGTCACGAGGACCGCTTAAATACCAAGCTCTCACCGAACCTTTCTAGACATGCGCATTGCAGGTTACCACACCACCGAGCCTTCCGAGTTAGGGTGAACCGGAAGCTACGCACTGCAGGATACTGCGAAGAGGAGGTGAGTCACGAGGACCGCTTAAATACCAAGCTCTTCCTGATCCAATCCTAGACATGCGTGCAGGGGGTTACCACACCCCAGCTTATTGACTAAGCCATAGGTTGGTTTAGTTCCTTAAGTCTTATGCTTCGTTGTGTTTGAGTAATCTAGCCTTAGGGTCCAAGTCCTATACATCTATCTACGTTCCATGCTTCCTACCCTTCTATAGAATATAATTCACAGAAAGGTTTAGATGTACTTACCTGGGCGGATCGGTGCCGGAGACTCGGGCCATGCTGCTTAAAAACCCAAAACAATTCGAAAGGCCTACTAAAACATTTTTGGGCCTTGGGCCCCCACAGCCGAGTTTTGAACTTGGCTCGATACCACTCAGAACAACCCAAACCCGGCCCAAACACTACGACCGAATTTGATTTGTTACCGAGTAAAACCTTGTGAACACCATTTCGAAAAACATTTAATTTTTATTGAAAACTTCTCGTTTTCGGTTGTCTTGTCAAAGCTACCCTTAGATTTAATTTGGAATTCTAATTAAGTCCAATTGTTATACCAGTTTCAAGTGTGCCCGATGGCACGAATAAACCTTTTCGTGTTAACAAAAAAAAACATGTGATTTAATTCAATTTAATAGTATAGTCCTGAGTAAATATCCAACATAAAAAAAAAGTAAATAAAGATTATGGAGGCCTTATTACAACCCAAAATAAAATTAAACAAATTAAAGTTCTATAAGTTTAAATCCACCGCATGGCCACCTCGAGTCCAACCTGGCCTCCACCGCCATCTACGAGTCACCTGAAAAATGTTAAAGGAGAAGGTGAGTCACCAAGACTCATATGTAACCCTTCCCCTGCTAATACAACGTTTCATACACAACATATAACAGCTTAATTTATGCAGAGTATTGTGTACCCAACCTAGCCAACCAAACACCTTTGTCTACCCCTTTGTGGTACTAAACCACTGGTGACCGTAGTCACGATGTGTTACCAAAACACTGGTGGTGCCAAACCACCGTGACATATAGTCACAATGTGCTACCAAAGCACTGGTGTCCGTAGACACAAATCGGGTGATGGGGCCAACCCATCGTGTGTGATACCAAATCACCGCGCATTTATCCCATATCTCAAGTGGGGCCAACCCACGGTGGTGTTAACCACGTGGACAAGTCGCTATGAGGTACCAAACCTCTGAGGTACCAAACCTCTGTGACATATAGTCACGATGTGCTACCAAAGCACCGGTGCTCGTCGAAGACGATATCACCGCCCCTCTCTCTCATCAACCCATATCAAGCGCTTAATAACAGAACATACATATATCACATGTATCAAATAATCCATGCTTCCCAAAAGCATTATTATCGATCTCATACAAATAGAGACTTACCGGGATCCTTGCTTGTACCATTAAGGTACTATTGCCATATCTACATAAAGCGATTTACACATAACATACACTTAATACACTTTGTTAACTATTATAAGTGTGTATGTACACACTGTCACCACCGAATCGCCTAAATCCCGAAAGAGATGTCGGTCACACTTAATGTCCTTGCCCTATATTCGGCCATTCATAGGGGTTAGTATCCTAGGCCATTCGGCCAAAACCAAAATATTAGGAGGGGTTCCTATGAACCCAAATCTTACCTCGAATATCTTGAGTACTAGCTCTTTACTTCACCACCCTATAATCGGCACTTAACCAAGTTAGTAGCCTTCGGCTTTAATGGATATCAAAAATAAAGAAAACCGATCTCACCACCTTAACAATCGGTCACAAAAGATTATAGCTTGGGTTGATTGCTTCCCAATCCAAGTACCTATAAAAAGAATCGCTTATCACAACCGCTTAGAAGCCCTATCAACCACTATTGAAATCGGCACCTACCCCCTTAATGGGAATCGGCAAGAGACTAAAAAGAGGACTCGAATTTCGGCTAGTGTCCCTTACCTTCTTAAACCGATTGGAAGAAGAATCCCGAGAGAGACTTGGGTCACCCTTAGTATTCGGCCAAGACCATAGAGTAGAGGAAGAGAGTTTTTGTAAACCAATGGGGTGTATTCCGCCAAATAAAAGTTTCGGCTAGGAGTTTTTAGAAGAGGAAAGAAAGAAGATAGAGGAGAGGTTGATGTGTAGGGAATTCGGCTAATGTCTTTTAAGAGAAGGGAAAGAAATAAAAGAAGAACAAGGAGAGGTTGAGGGTTTCGGTAACTAGCAAAAGTGAGAAAAAAGAAAACCTATTGATGGATGGGTGCTTATAAAGAAATTCGGCACCCCTTCCCCCTAATGCTTGCCGTCCAACCTTGGCAACAAGGAGTCCAACTCCTAGCCAACTCCTCTTCACCAAGGAGTCCCACATTCGGCCATCACCTAGTTTTTCTCTAGGCCACTAATTTGAAATAATTCAAAAGAATTTGAATTAACACATGCCTACTTTTTCTCTTGCCACCCTTTTTAGATTATTCACATAATATCTAGTTAAATCCTTAAAAAAAAGAGTTTAAAGAGAGAAAATCTCTCCCCCTATGCCGTCCCATTCAAAGAGCAAAAAGAGGGACTTTCGCGACTCGAACACAGGCTCTCCCTTGCTCATTGTGGCGTCACATGTAGCTCTTAAGTGGGCTTCTTTTTGCCACTTTACCAAGGCCTAATTAGTGTTAATAATACCCACATTTATTCTTATAACACCACTTACCAAGGCTCCCCTCTTTTAAAAGTTAAAAACTAAAATTTCCTACCAAATCGAGCCAACTCAAAGCCTTAAATTGATCATTATTATTCCATAAATAATGACACAGCAGTTTATACATAAGAAAAATAATTTATTTCCAAATAGCCCCGTTTTTGGGATGTTACAAGAACAAAGAAAAACGGACTTGGATCGGGGAAAGGCGAAAGTTATCGAATAGCCGGTTCTTGTCGTCCGACGATATTCGAGGTAAGTCTTTAAGCAAGTTAATACTATAAATATTGTTCGTAACCTAGTTATATGTTGAATTTTGAATTATTGGATTGAAATGTAGACATAGCCGAATGTGACATATTAAATTTATCAATGAAAGGTAGTTAAATTAAATTGAATTCATTGTGTGAAAGTGATATGAATTATGTGTTATATATGTGATTTTAGTAAAATGTAATGTACGAGATGGTGGAATAATATCAATTCGGGCTTTGAGCCCAGCGAGCCTTGTGCTTGGTGAATTATATCGGGCTTATTGCCTAGCGGGCCTTGTGCCGAGTGAATTATATAGGGCTTATTGCCTAGCGTGCCTTGTGTCGGTGAATTATATCGGGCTTATTGCCTAGCGTGGCTAAATCTTGGGTGTTTAAATTTCAGACCTCAGTCTAGCGAGGCCTAGTGCCGGGTGTGTGATTCAGATGCCTAGCGTGTTTTAAACCGGTGATGAAATTTCAAATTTGCAAGGCATAAACTTTTCTAGCTAAGTAATCATCGAGGAAGTAAGTTGATATTACAAGTTATATATGTATGTTCGGCCATACGGTAAGTGCCTACAAGTTATTAAATTGATCTTCTATATTAGATCAATAAGGTATGTATATATGTGTTGAATTGTCGAACATAAATGATAATAATTGATCCTGTATATTTGGCTTTATACTTATGTTTATGTGACCATGTTGGGATTACCTTGATGCCATGTATACGAATGAATGAAATGTCAAATGAATATATATAGATATGTGATTGTGTTTTCTTGTATATGAAATTACTAAGTGTAAGTATATACTTACTTGTGTATATGTGATCCTATTGAATTAAATGTATCGAAAGTATTAGTAGTTGGAGAAGTGCTATTAATTTATATTTGAATTATATGATGAGCTAATAAATTGAAGATTAAAGATAAAATAATTACAATAATTGAGCTAAAAGAGGTATTTGTATTCGGCATTAGTAGACCAATAAGTGTTAGGCTTTAAATTTTATGGTATGATGTATGTTATTGAAAATGATTGAATGAACATTTGATTTAATACATTTGCTTAAGACTTACTAAGCTAGTAAGCTTACTCTGTGTGTGTTCATTGTTTTGTATTATAGATTTAGACCAAGCTACGGGCTCAGGGGATCGTCAGCAAAGTCATCCACATTATCAATCTATTTTGGTACTTTTGAGTTTGGTTTTGAACTAAAGGCATGTATAGACTAGACTATGTTTTGAATTAAAACACTTTGTCCTTGTATATGTTATGGCCATGCGAAAATGGCTAAATATGATGTTTAAAGCTAATTATAGTCGGTCATGGCATGCAAATGAGATGTGTTTATCATGTTTTGTTATAGTACGTGTTTAATTATGTTTGATGGTGATTGATACTCATTTTAGTAAAATGCTAATGACATATGCGAATGATAAATGGGATATGTTTGTTTTATATGAAAATTTTTGGCATGAAGTAGTGTATGTGGCTTAAGGTTATTATAGTAATAAGTGTAAAATGATAGGTATATGTCGAATAGGTATTTAGGTGGTTTGATGATGTGATTCGGTAGGAATGATAAAACATGCAAAAGTTGATATGATCTATATAAGTTATATTAACCGTTTGTGTATGAAGTTTTATGCTATGTATTTAAATTGACATATTTGCAATTGGTTCAAACATACGCATATACATTTAGTTTAAGCTTTGGTATTTCGAGCAAGAAAGGATATATATATATATTTTGTTTTAGTTGATTGTGAGTTTGTTATTATGGATGTATTGATCTTAGAGTTGTTAATATATATATATATATATATGCAGATGTACGAAATTGGCTTAAATGGATTGGGATAAGTTATTAATGTTTAAGTTTGCGATGGTGGTACAAACTTGAAATGCATTTGTCCATGTTTTTAATAACAGTAAATAAATGATACGATTTGTGTTAAGCATAGTAATGCCTATAACCTTAATCCGGCAACGGACACGGGTTAAGGGTGTTACATTTGATTGGTATCAGAGCTTACGGTTTAGTCGATTCTAGGACTACCGTAGTTCGTGTGAGTCTAGCTATACATGCCTTAATTTTATAATATGATAGTGTGGTGACTTCTGACATCTGAAATGTGTTTTATATAGTAAATGGATCCCGGCAGAGCCGTAGCGGATGATGTTGAGAGCATAGTGCCCGATCTCGCATGGGGGTCAAGCACCTGTAGACTCTCGACCTATCTCGGGTAGCCATGAGGGGGAGGCTAAGCAAGCCTTCTACCAGATGATGAACGAGTGGTTTACACAATACATCCGGACTAATCTGGCTGTGCAACAACCTCCACCCCCGAATAATCCATCTCCGATACCTTCAGTACCTCCGATGATAGATCCGATGAGATCTAGCAGGCCTCCCGTTGATAAAATCAGGAAACACGGGGCTGAAGAATTTAAAGCTAATGATGATGACGACGTGGAACGAGCTGAGATGTGGCTTGATAATATTATCCGTGTGCTCGACGAGCTATCATGTACTCCAGATGAATGCTTGAAGTGTGCTATATCCCTATTAAGAGACACCGCATATCACTGGTGGAATACACTAGTATCGGTGGTTCCGAAAGAAAAAGTGACTTTGGATTTCTTTCAGACCGAGTTCCGTAAGAAATATATTAGTCAGAGATTCATTGATCAGAAACGAAAAGAATTTTTGGAATTGAAATAGGGTCAAATGACCGTGACTGAGTATGAACGGAAATTTGTTAGACTGAGCCGATATGCCCGTGAATGTGTGCCAACTGAAGCCATTATGTGTAAAAGGTTCGAAGACGGTTTGAATGAAGATATTAAGTTGCTAGTCGGCATACTCGAGATTAAAGAGTTCGTGGTGCTTTTCGAACGAGCTTGCAAAGTCGAAGAGCTTGGGAAAGAGAAAAGAAAAGCCAAAATGGAAGCTAGAGACATCCGTAAAAGATCATCGAGTAAGACTTTTCATTCTGTATCCAAGAAGTTCAAAGATGAATCCGGCCGACATAAAGCTACTTCAGACTTATCTAGATGAGATTGACCTCCTGTGGGTTCCCGAGCTACTTCGATGGCCAGTGTTGGTAATGTTCAGCAGAATCGGGTTGAGTACAAGCATTGTGGTAAATGGCATTCTGGGAGTTGTAGATTTCGTGATCGGTCTTGCTTTAAATATGGATCGTCGGATCATTTTATTCGGAGTGCCCGATGCTAGTTGAGCAAAAAAATACGGCTCGAGAATACGGGCCGAGTAATGTATCAATGCGTGGCGGACCACCCGAGCATTCGGGAAATGTAAGTGGTAGTCAGAAAGGAACCAAAGACACTGCAGTTCGATCAGAGGCTCGTGCACCTTCTAGAGCATATGCTATACGTGCCAGGGAGGATGCTTCTTCCCCAGATGTTATTACCGGTACTTTCACTCTTTATGATACTACTGTGATTGCATTGATTGATCCTGGTTCGACTCATTCATATGTGTGTGAAACTTTAGTATCCAGTAAGACTCTGCCTGTTGAGTCTACTGAGTTTGTGATTCGTGTATCAAACCCCTTGGGTCGATGTGTTCTGATTGATAAAGTGTGTAAAAGTTGCCCGTTGATGATTCGGGATTCATGCTTCCCATCTGATTTAATGTTGTTGCCTTTCGACGAGTTCGATATAATTTTGGGAATGGACTGGATAACTTTGCACGATCTTTGTTGTTAATTGTAAAAGAAAGACCATTGATTTGAGATGTCGAGCGGTGAAGTTATCCGAATTGAATCTAATGACTGAATGGGTTCTGGCGATAATCTCCTCGATGTTAGCTCATAAGCATGTGAGAAAAGGGTGTGAAGCTTACTTGGCTTATGTGTTGGATAGTAAAGTTACTTGAGAAGCGATTGAATCCATTACGGTTGTGTGCGAGTATCCGATTTATTTCTGAAGAACTACCGGGTTTACCACCTGTTCGAGAAATAGAGTTTGGTATCGAATTAGTACCGGGGATGACTCCGATTTCAATAGCTCCATATCGGATGGCACCTGCAGAATTAAAAGAGTTGAAACCACAGTTGCAAGAGTTAACAGATAGAGGCTTTGCACGACCGAGTTTCTCTCCTTGGGGTGCACCAATTTTATTTGTGAAAAAGAAAGACGGGACTATGCGAATGTGCACCGATTACCGATAGCTCAACAAGGTAACTATAAAGAATAAATATTCGTTGCCACGGATTGACGATTTGTTTCATCAGTTGAAAGGGGCTTCAGTGTTTTCAAAGATAGATTTGAGATCGGGTTGTTATCGATTCTGAGTCGAGATTCCGATGTGCCAAAGGCGCTTTTGAGCAGTACGAACATTATGAGTTTACGGTTATGCCTTTTGGACTTACTAATGCACTGCTATTTTTATGGATCCGATGAATTGAATTTTCGAGACATATTTGGATAGGTTTGTGGTAGTGTTTATAGATGATATTCGATCTACTCGGAGAGATGAAACCGAGCATCTTGAGCATCCGAGGCGATGCTACAAACTTTGCGAGATAAGCGATTGTATGCAAAGTTTAGTAAGTGTGAGTTACGGCTGAATGAGGTCGATTTTAGGGTCACGTTGTTTGTTGTCCGGGCATTCGGGTTGATCCGAATAAAATATCGGCTATACTTGATTGGAAACCACCAAGAAATGTTTACGAAATTGAAGCTTTTAGGACTTCTTTGGTTTTTCTGAGACGATTCATGAAAGGTTTTTCTATGATAGCCACACCTTTGACAAAGCTATTACAGAAAGATGTCAAATTCGAATGGACGAGAAAAATGTCGAAAAAGTTTCGATCGGTTGAAAGCTCTTTTGACCAGAGGCTCGGTGTTAGTTCAAATGAATCGGGTAAAGAATTTGTTGTGTATAGTGATGCTTCTTTGAATGGTTTGGGTTGCGTTTTAATGCAAGAAGGCAAAGTAGTAGCCTATGTTTGAGACGATTGAAGCCACATTAAAGAAATTATCCGACACATGATTTGGAGTTAGCGACCATTGTATTCGCGTTAAAGATTTGGCATCATTATCTATTCGGTGAGAAATGTCATGTCTATTCGGATCATAAAAGTTTAAAGTATTTGATGACTCAGACAGATTTGAACTTGAGACAACGTAGATGGTTAGAGTTGTTGAAAGATTACGAAATAGTGATTGACCACCATCCGGGGAAAGCCAATGTTGTTGTGGATGCCTTAAGTCAGAAATCATTATTTGCTCTTCGTGCGTTAAACGCACATATGGTTATGTCTGATGATGGTTCGATAATAGCCAAATTGAAAGCAAGACCGTTGTATATTCAACAAATTTATGATGCTCAGAGAGTTGACAAAGATACGATGGCAAGACGAGTTCAGTGTGAAAGTAATGCAGAATCAGAGTTTCGAATTGATGAAAATGACTGTTTGAACTTCAAAGCCAAATATGTGTTCCGAGGAATGTGGATTTGATTCAAATGTTGTTGAATGAGGTCATAATAGTCGATTTTCGGTACATCTGGGTAGCACGAAAATGTATAATGATTTGAAACAGTTCTATTGGTGGCCTGGTATGAAACGGGACATATCCGAAGTGCTTAATTTGTCAGCAAGTAAAAGCCGAACATCAGGTGCCTTCTGGGTTACTTCAGACGATCATGATACCTGAATGGAAATGGGATAGAATTGCTATGGATTTTGTATCCGGTTTGCCTCGACACCGAGCAAGAAAGATGCGATGCAGGTTATAGTGGATAGACTAACCAAATCAGCTCATTTTGTTCGATTAAATGCGGACTATTAAGCTCGATAAAATGGTTGAGTTGTATGTATCTCAAATTGTGAGATTACATGGTGTGCTGATTTCCATTGTTTGAACGAGACCAGAGATTCACGTCGCGGTTTTGGAATAAATTGCAAGATGCTTTAGGTACCAAACTACACTTTAGCACAGACTTTTCACTGCAGAGAGGATGGTGATCTGAACGAATCATTCAAATACTTGAGGACATGTTGAGATGTTGCATTCTCGAGTTTGAATGTACGTGGGAACGATACTTACCTTTGATTGAATTTGCTTATAATAACAGTTTTCAATCTAGTATCAAAATGGCACCTTACGAAGCTTTATACGGCCGCAAGTGTCGTACACCATTGTACTGGACCAAGCTCAGTGAAAACAAGATACACGGGGTTGATTTGATTAAAGAGACCCCGATAGAAAGTGGCGATGTCCGAGATAGTCTGAAAGTTGCATCAGATCACCAAAAGTCATACGCGGATTTGAAATGTAAAGACATTGAGTTTCAGGTCGGTGACCGGGTAATTTTGAAAGTTTCTCCGTGGAAGAAAGTACTTCGATTTGGTCGAAAAGGCAAATTAAGTCCGAGGTTCATCGGACCGTATGAGATCATTGAACGTATTGGGCCTGTTGCTTATAGATTAAAGTTGCCCTCTGAACTAGAAAAGATACACAACGTATTTCATGTTTCGCTGCTTCGTAGATATAGATCTGATCCGTCACATGTGGTTACCCCGTCTGAGATTGAAATTCGATCTGATATGACGTACGAGGAGGAATCGATTCGTATCTTAGCTCGTGAAGTGAAGGAATTGAGAAACAAGAAAATTCCGTTAGTAAAAGTACTATGGAATTGACATGGAATAGAAGAGGCTACGTGGGAGCCTGAGGAGTCAATGAGGCAACAATATCCGACTTTGTTTAACGGTAAGATTTTCGGGGACGAAAATCCCTAAGGGGGGAGAGTTGTAACAGTCCGAATTTGACCCTAATCGGAACAGTGGTTTCGGGACCACGAATCTGAGTCCGAAAAATTTTTAAATATTATTTTCTGTGTTTATTATATGTGAATTATCATCTGTGAAAGTTTCGTATGAAAATTTGATTGTTTGTGTGCTTAATTAAATAAAAGGACTAAATCGCGTAAATGGTAAAAGTAGCCGTTTATTAAATTAAGTGGCTAAATTGATTTGTCTTCTTTTATAAGTGTATTTAAGTTGCAAATTTACCTTTTTGCATGTAAGTGGGCGGCATAAGGTTATAATTTCACGTTAATATGTTTTTTTATATAATATAAATATAAGTTAAAATGTAATAAAATATGTTAATAATATTATAATAAAAGACATGTGTTTCTCCACTAATCATTTCATTCTTCTTCACAAAACTAAAGAATAAAGAGAAAGAAAACATAAGCAAAGTTTCGCCATGGTTTTGGTTTAATTAAAGGTTAGTTTTCGATTCGTTTTTGATAATTTCTACGTTTTTGTAATCGTTGCTTTGAGAGCTTTAAAACCCATGTCTCAATTTCATGAATTGATGATGTTTGTGTGAAATGCCATTGATGCTATGTGGAGTTTTATGATGTTTTATGGTGTTAAATGATAGATATATAATTGATGAACAAACTTTGTTCTTGAATTTTTGATAAATTTAGCTAAATAGGGCTAAATTGATAAAATAAATTTTTGAGGGACGAAAATACAAAATAAATGAAATGCATGGATTTATATGACTATATTGAAGATTCGGCCTAACTAGGTTGTTGCGAAATTTTGCTTAATTTGTGTTTTGTGCAAATAGGACTAAATTGTAAAAGTGTGAAACATTAGGGGTAAAATGATAAATTGCCTATTTATGTGTTTTGGGACTAAATTGAGATAAAATGTTCTTGAATGAGCTTAATTTGATTATGTTTAGATCAAGAACAAAGAAAACGGACTTGGATCGGGGAAAGGCGAAAGTTATCGAATAGCCAGGTTCTTGTCGTCCACGATATTCGAGTAAGTCTTTAAGCAAGTTAATAATATAAATATTGTTCGTAACCTAGTTATATGTTGAATTTTGAATTATTGGATTGAAATGTAGACATAGCCGAATGTGACATATTAAATTTATCAATGAAAGGTAGTTAAATTAAATTGAATTCATTGTGTGAAAGTGATATGAATTATGTGTTATATATGTGATTTTAGTAAAATGTAATGTGTACGAGATGGTGGAATAATATCAATTCGGGCTTTGAGCCTAGCAGGCCTTGTGCCGGTGAATTATATCGGGCTTATTGCCTAGCAGGCCTTGTGCCGGTGAATTATATAGGGCTTATTGCCTAGCAGGCCTTGTGTCGGTGAATTATATCGGGCTTATTGCCTAGCAGGCTAAATGCCGGTGTTTAAATTTTAGACCTCAGGTCTAGCAGGCCTAGTGTCGGTGTGTGATTCAGGCTGACACCTAGCAGGTTTTAAACCGGTGATGAAATTTCAAATTTGCAAGACATAAACTTTTCTAGCTAAGTAATCATCGAGGAAGTAAGTTGATATTACAAGTTATATATGTATATTCGGCCATACAGGTAAGTGCCTACAAGTTATTAAATTGATCTTCTATATTAGATCAATAAGGTATGTATATATGCGTTGAATTGTCGAACGCAAATGATAATAATTGATCCTGTATATTCGGCTTTATACTTATGTTTATGTGACCATGTTGGGATTACCTTGATGCCATGTATACGAATGAATGAAATGTCAAATGAATATATATAGATATGTGATTGTGTTTTCTTGTATATGAAATTACTAAGTGTAAGTATATACTTACTTGTGTATATGTGATCCTATTGAATTAAATGTATCGAAAGTATTAGTAGTTGGAGAAGTGCTATTAATTTATATTTGAATTATATGATGAGTTAATAAATTGAAGATTAAAGATAAAATAATTACAATAATTGAGCTAAAAGAGGTATTTGTATTCGACATTAGTAGACCAATAAGTGTTAAGCTTTAAATTTTATGGTATGATGTATGTTATTGAAAATGATTGAATGAACATTTGATTGAATACATTTGCTTAAGACTTACTAAGCTAGTAAGCTTACTCTGTGTGTGTTCATTGTTTTGTATTATAGATTTAGACCAAGCTACGGGCTCGGGGATCGTCGGCAAAGTCATCCACATTATCAATCTATTTTGGTACTTTTGAGTTTGGTTTTGAACTAAAGGCATGTATAGACTAGACTATGTTTTGAATTAAAACACTTTGTCCTTGTATATGTTATGGCCATGCGAAAATGGCTAAATATGATGTTTAAAGCTAATTATAGTCGGTCATGGCATGCAAATGAGATGTGTTTATCATGTTTTGTTATAGTACGTGTTTAATTATGTTTGATGGTGATTGATACTCATTTTAGTAAAATGCTAATGACATATCGAATGATAAATGGGATATGTTTGTTTTATATGAAAATTTTTGGCATGAAGTAGTGTATGTGGCTTAAGGTTATTATAGTAATAAGTGTAAAATGATAGGTATATGTCGAATAGGTATTTAGGTGGTTTGATGATGTGATTCGGTAGGAATGATAAAACATGCAAAAGTTGATATGATCTATATAAGTTATATTAACCGTTTGTGTATGAAGTTTTATGCTATGTATTTAAATTGACATATTTGCAATTGGTTCAAACATGCGCATATACATTTAGTTTAAGCTTTGGTATTTCGAGCAAGAAAGGATATATATATATATATTTTGTTTTAGTTGAATGTGAGTTTGTTATTATGGATGTATTGATCTTAGAGTTGTTAAAATATATATATATATATATATATATGCAGATGTACGAAATTGGCTTAAATGGATTGGGATAAGTTATTAATGTTTAAGTTTGCGATGGTGGTACAAACTTGAAATGCATTTGTCCATGTTTTTAATAACAGTAAATAAATGATACGATTTGTGTTAAGCATAGTAATGCCTTTAACCTTAATCCGGCAACGGACACGGGTTAAGGGTGTTACACATATAGTTTGCATATTTAGGATAATTTGCATTGGGGATCATTGCATTTAGATTAATATATTTAATTTTAATCATCACTTCTCAATCATATTGTGTTTTTATTTACCAAGTTGTTAATATAATTTTACAATTAAGTGATTTAACACAAATACAATCCCTGTGGAGACGATAACTGTAACACCCCTAACTCGTATCCGTCGCTGGAATAGGGTTACAAGGCATTACCTATCAAACCACAACATATAACATACATTTGTGCATCCATTCTCAAACACCATTTAATCATAATCACATTGTCCTTTATATGGGCCTACAAGGCCTTAAACATGCTTTAGAAATGTTTTGGGACTAAACCGATAACATGCGAGAATTCTTGAAAACTTAGAAATTTTTTTCAAACATACAAGGGTCACACGCCCGTGTGAACAGACCGTGTGCCTCACACGGCTCCAGACATGCCCGTGTCCCAGGCAGTGTGAAAATAGGGCATACATACTGACTTGGGTCACACGGCTAACCACATGTCCGTGTGTCTAGCCCGTGTGCCCTTCAAAATGACCACACACGCCCGTGTGCCAGGCCGTGCAAATCCTGTAGGGTATACTGACTTATGCAGCATGGCCAAGTCACATGCCCGTGTGCTAGACCGTGTTCCATTTAGAGGGTATACTAACTTATGCAACACGGCCAAGTCACACGCCCGTGTGCTAGACCATGTGTCATTTAGGGGGTATATTGACTTGTGCCACACGGCCGGTCACACGCCCGTGTGTGAGGCCGTGTGGAGCATACTGACTTCAATTCAGTATCAACACCAGGGGACACACAGCCGTGTATCATGACCGTGTGTCACACACGGCTGAGACACACGCCCGTGTCTTTGCCCGTGTGGACAAGAATAGGCCATTTGCAAGGCAAATTTGCCACCCTTTCTCATGCTCACCTAAACAACCAAAATAATACTATTTCATCACATTTATAGGCAACCAAAACCAACTATTTCATATACAAATCATACCATTTAAAATCCATCTATTTCACTACTCAAATCATAATCCAAAACTTACTAAAACAATATGCCATTACCAACAATTTTAATCTATTTCAAACATGTATATTTTTACCAATACACACCATAAAATCAAGCCTCAAGATCATACCAATTCAACATCTCAATTTCATACCAATACATGCCATTTCTTAAACCACATTGTTACCACCACATTTGCATTCCAAGCCAAACCACAAATACATAACATAAGCCAAATACACATTTTATACCAACCATGCCAAAACATAAGGCCACATTATATCCATCAATCAAAATCATTATTAAGCCATTTCAAATGGCCATATACATATCTAACAACCATACCAAAATGACCATAGCCTATACATGCAATATAACAAATATCACAAAGCTTATAAATACCAAACCATAGTTGGATAGTGTGATGAGATCTCCGACGACTTTCAACCCGAGCAAACCTCCGAAACTCTATAAACATAGGAAAGAAAATAAAGTAAGCTATAAAGCTTAGTAAGTTCGTAAGGTATTAAACTCAACTTATTGAATAAACACATATTAAACATTTACATAAATTATAATGTCCTCATATGCTTTCACTTTTATATCATGAATTCATTTACATAGTTAACCAAGAGTTTCACATGTTTACTCATATCATTGTTCATATAGATCTATCACATTCACACCAATTCATTCACATTTACATGTACATGAACAAATATATATATAAATAACTTGATCTAATCCAATATCCAACGCATCTTATTTAGTAAATATGAATCATGTTAAATATCATCAAATAACGGTATTTCACACAATATGTGCCATATGTATATTTAATTAACACAACTATAACTCATATCTCACATATCATTCAATTCATACCTCATTATAGCCAAATAAACACATTTTGGCATGAAACATACTTATACATGGATCTTTCTCATTTCAGATACATGATACATTACAAACTCACCAAATTACCTTTATTTGATTCTCATATAGGTTCTATACATACTTGTATTACTTAATTCAATTGTACTTTCATTCTCGTCTTGACTATGCCCGTTGAACCATCCGGAATTGCTAAAGATACTCGAAAATCTCATATAACTCGTACAATGCCATATCCCAGATATGGTCTTACATGTTACCATATATCGATGCCAATAGCCCAGCTTTGGTCTTACACGAATATCATATCGATTCCAATGTCCCAGACATGGTCTTACACGAATCTTATATTGATGCCAATGTCCCAGACATGGTCTTACACAAATCTCATATATTAGTAATCCTAATGTCATGAAATTTATATCCTGAGCTATTCCTAAGGTTCGTACGGGACTTTCGGATGTCGTAACTCTGTCGATTCATGCTCGTACTCATCCATTCAATATTCAATTCAATTCAATGATAAATAAACATTTATAACACAATTTAAGAATGTTATTTAACATACAATCTTACCTCGTACGCTGAAACAACAAATTAAATCAACTAATCTGATACTTTGTTTTTCCCTCGTTCTAGATCCAAATCTCGTTTTTCTCAATCTATATAATATCAAAATTTACTTATTTAATCAGTAATTCATTCAATTTAGCACAATTTACTCATTAAGGCAATTTTACACATTTGCCCCTAAAATTTCACACTTTTACAATTTAGTCCTTATTACATAAAATCACAATTTCATGCAATTTCATCCTACCCATGCTTAGCCAAATTCTTCTTATTGCCTTAGCAGCCCACATTTTCCAAATAATCACACTTTTAACCACATAATTTCAATATTTCACAATTTAATCCCTAATTTGCATTTTCATCAAAAATCACTTTATAAAATATGAAAATCTAACATCAAATATTCATATTTCACCATTAAACATCAAAGAACACATAATCTCATCAATGGAAACTATCAAAATCTTTAACAGTTTTGAAATCAAAGACACGGGCTAGCTAGTACTAGTTGCAACGATCACAAAAATATAAAAATATCAAAAATCGAGTCAAAATGGACTTACGATTGAGCAATGAAGTAGTCGAAATGAAAACCCTAAAAATGGTTTCTTTTTCCTTTCATATTTGGTTGAAAAAGATGAAGACTATGGTTTTTCCTTTGTTTTCTTTAATTTAATATCAATTATTTACAAATTACAACATTATCCTTAATGAAACCATTATAAAATCACCTAATATATGCCCATTTATGTCCATTCCCACTATCAATGGTCTATTCACATCATAAGGACTTTACATTTAATATATCATAGCAATTAAACACTTTAAACAAGTAAAATGCAACTTTTGCATTTTACGCGATTTAGTCCTTTTATCAAATTAGACATCTAATCGATAAAATTAAATCACGAAACTTTCACACACATATAATCACATGCTATAAACACCACAAATAATATTAAAATATTTTTTTGACCTCGAATTTTGTAACACCCCAAACCCGGCCCATGCGTTAAGGCCAGATCTGAAATGTTACATGAGAAAAATACTACTAAGTCCTTTTTCATTTGTACATAAAAAGATTTAGATTTAAAATCATTTAAAACAACTCCCATTTTAAAAAAAATTAATAAAGTATTATTGAATAAAGATTGATTGATAAATCGATAAAAATTTGAGATAAAATCTTAAAAACCATGACTTTGGAAATATCGTTAATAGTTCGTGAAGAATTTGGAAATAATTTTCAAAAAATGTTGATGAAAATTATTTGAGAAATTTATGAGTTAAAAATATATTTATGAAAGTTTATTATGACATTAAGCCAACACACCAATCGCAGGCGTTAAGCCATTTATAACAAAAATAATTGTGGAAAAGCCACCAGAATAACAGAATTTACGTGGCATTGCAACTATACAGATTTGTGGCAGAGCCACCAAAATTATGTGGCAGAGCCACCAGAACTTCTCTTCAATATTATCTCATCCCATGCAAAATCATGTATATAATGCATAACAATTCATGATTTTTACAATATAACAACAGTAATTTATTTGGATATTCATTATCAACAGTACGACCCATTATAACAAATTATCAATTAGGCCCATATGGAAAAATATCAGATCGGCCCATTTAACAAAATATCAGATCGGCCCATATAACAAAATATCAGATCGGCCAATATAGCAATTTATCAAATCGGCCCATATAGCAAAATATCAGATTGGCCCATATAACAAAATATCAGATCGGCCAATATAGCAATTTATCAAATCGGCCCATATAGCAAAATATCAGATTGGTCCATATAACAAATTATCAAATCGGCCCATATAGCAAATTATCAAATCGGCCCATTTAACAAAATATCAGATCGGCCCATTATGGGCATTTTCGTAATCTTTCACGCTGTTAATACCGGTTTTGTCAATTTTATCAAAATAGTGAGATCTAAGCCAATTTTCCTGGTTTCACCATAATACGGTTTTAGTCAAACGATTTACTACCAAAATGATTTTAATCTTTAACCCACGGAAAACGGTGTGAGATTACACACCTGATTATGGTAAGCACTAAGCTTTCTTGATCGTCGACACCTAAAATATTATAACGCTTGATTAGTCGACATACGCGATTTATTAATCAACACTAAAATGAACAATCTACGGTGCTTACCCTTGGAATCGTGAATGACCACGGTTTGTCGGTTTTCCCCGATTGACGGTCCACAACCAGGTGGAAAATCCCAAATCGCTGATGCCTCAAAATTGTGAACGACCTCGAATAGTCGATTCTCACCGGATGAGGGTCCACAACCCGGTGGAAAGTCTCAAATTGCTGATACCGCCCTTCGCTTGAATTTAGGAGTAGGGATCGCTAATCCGCTCCTTTTGAGATCTCCACTCGACTTTCCTTTCGAATCGGTACCACAAGCCTCCATTCGATTAGATCTTATATAGATCGATATTACGATGAAATATGGATTGACAAAGGGTAAAGATCGACACCACTAATTACGAGTGATCAACGGTTGGATAGATCGAGCGATTTAATCCCTATAATTGTAATCGGTTAATCATCACTATCCAATAATCATCTTAACGAATAAAGAACAATTTTATAGAATCCTCGAAGAACTCCTTACCTTAAAGATTTTAGGACCGATTCCCAACGATTATACGATGACTTTGGAAGAATCAGAGTTTCGGCCTTCCACTATATCACTACGAAGAAGTAGTGATCTCGTTTGAGAGAGAAGTAAGGTGATGGTCTTGGTCAAAATGACCATCCCAAACCAAAAGATAGATTCGGCATTAAGAGAAAGAAAATAAAAATGTTGAGAAGAATACTTACCGATTGATCAAGGATTGAGTGTTAGTACGGATGAGAAGAAGAGATAGAGAAGAGATGAAAGTTCGGTTATAGAGGAAAATGTATTTTGATATTCGATTATAGGGAGAATGAATAAAGGAGAAGGATTTGATCAAAATGAAGTTTTGCTTTTAAGAAATGGAAGAAAGGTTGAAAGGATGATTAAAAGAAAAGAAAAAGAAAATGGTGTCCAATAGTTTTGTTTTCAAAAGGTGATGAGTGAACAAATTTTGGTCTCAAAGATTTGGGTACATTCGGCAACAAAAAGAAAGAAAAGAAGAGAATAAGCTCACCAATGGCTTGAAGATTCGGCAAGAAGGAAATTTGGAGAGAAAAGAAAAATGACACCAAAGTTGCATATAGGAATTTTGGCCAAAAACAATACCAAAACTTTTACCAATTGCCAAAGACAAAATTCGGCTAAGAGAATGGTAGTTTGGAGAAAATGGCACACTTGATGCTAAAGGAATTTGACTAAAACAAGCACTAAAACTTTACCAAAGCACCAAGGAAAATTCGGCTATCCCCCCCTAACACACAAAACCGTCCACATACATGACCATAATGGTCAAAAATTGGCCAACCACACTTTCCATAACACTTCCCTTGAAAAAAGGCCATATGTTCCCCTTACTTTCCCCTTTCTCTTGATTTCTTTCCTCACCTTCATTCTTTCCTATTTTCCTTAGCCATCTTGCCAAAAATAAAAAGTCCACCTTGCCTTATTTACATGCTTGGCCGACACTTAAGGAAAGAGTGCAAAAATAATAGTCAAAATTTGCACACAATGGGATTTGAACCTCCTCCCTCAAAGTACTTCATGTGGCGCCATATCCTTTTTACCAATTGCTCAATTATGCTAGCTATTTACTCATTTATTTCCACAAGCTTTAAGGTCACTTACTCTATCTCCTTAAAGTGCTAAATGCCAAAAAAAAATAACTAGGTCCAAATAAACCCCGAGCCTTCTCAAGACCTCCTAAACATACACAATTAATAATCTAACTAGCTTAACACCAAAAATAATGCAACACATAAAATTCCAAATTTTAGGATGTTACAATTCTACCCCCTTAAAGAAAATTTCGCCCTCGAAATTTACCTAATTAAAAGAGGTGAGGATATTGCTATCGAATCGCGTCCTCAGGCTCCTATGTAGCTTCTTCCGATCCGTGATTGCGCCATAAAACCTTGACTAACGGTACCGACTTCCTTCTCAGCACCTTAACATCCCGATCTAAAATTTGTACAGGCTCCTCCTCGAACAACAAGTCAGGTCTTATCTCAACTTCCTCTACCGGTACTATATAGGACGTATCCGATCGGTAACGCCTTAACATTGAGACATGAAATACACTATGTATCTGACTCAACTCCGGAGGTAACTCAAGCTGATAAGCCACTGGCCCAACACGCTTCAAAACACGGTACGGTCTGATAAACCTAGGGCTCAACTTGCCCTTCCTTCCAAATCTGAAGATCTTCTTCCAATGTGAGACCTTTGGACTTGATCTCCCACTGCAAACTCAATATCCTTACGCTTCTGATCCGCATATGATTTTTATCTATCTGAAGCTTCCTTTAACCGTGCCCGAATTACCTTTACTTTTTCCTCCATCTCTGATATCAGCTCAGGACCCAATAACTGTCGCTCCCCCAATTCGGTCCAACAAGTAGGAGTCACGACACCTCACGACCATACAACGCCTCGTAGGTGCCATCCGGATCTTTGGATTGATAGCTATTGTTATAAGCAAACTCGCCAACGGTAGGAAATCCTCCCAACTACCCTGAAGTCAATCACACGGCCCCTTAACATGTCTTCCAGAATCTGGATTACTCTCTCCGACTGACCATCCGGCCGAGGATGAAATGCCGTCTTTGAAATTTAACTTTGTTCCCAAAGCTTCATGTAAGGCTTTCCAAAACCGTGATGTAAACCTAGGGTCCCCGCGAGAAATGATAAACACCGGTACCCCATGTAACCTCACGATCTACTCTCACGTACAACTTGGCCAACTACGCAATGAGTAATCCGTGCGAGCAGTAGGAAATGGGCGATCTTCGTCAACCGATCCACTACTACCCAGACGGAATCTTTCTTAGTAGGTGATAAGGGTAACCCACTAAAAAAGTCTATCATTATCCGTTCCCATTTCCATAATGGAATCTTCACCGGTTGTAGTAATCCCGACGGCAATTGATGTTCCACCTTCACTTGCTGACATGTCAAGCACCTACTCACAAAATCAGTAACCTCCCATTTCAACCCTGGCCACCAATACTGCTCACGGAGGTCTCGATACATTTTATTTCCCCCGGGGTGCATAGCATAAGAGCTACTATGCGCCTCATGCAGAATCATTTGCCTCAATTCCGAATCTTTGGGCATACAAATTCTTCAGCAGAAACACAATACTCCATCATTATTCAATCCAAAATCCCCTATCACACCACCTTCCACTTGCTGAAGTATGGAACCCAACTTTTCATCTGATAACTGCTTTTCCTTAATCTGACCTACCCACGCAGGCTTCACCTGAAGTTCGGCTAGTAGACTACCATCTTCATACAAGCTGAGCTGAGCGAACATTGCTCTCAAATCCGATATCACCTTACGACTCAATGCGTCTGCCACCATGTTAGCCTTTCCAGGATGATACTCGATTGAGAAGTCATAATCCTTCAACAGTTCTATCCACCTCCGTTGTCTTAAGTTCAACTCCTTTTGGGTAAGGTTTAGACTCTTATGATCCGTATAGATGATCGACTTCTCACCATACAGGTAGTGTCTCCAAATCTTCAAAGCAAACACCACTGCAGCCAACTCCAAATCATGAGTGGGATAATTCACTTCGTGCGGCCTTAACTGACGAGATGCATAAGCCACCACTTTTCCACCTTGCATCAACACACATCCTAAGCCCGTGTGTGACGCATCACAGTAAACAATAAACTCTTTTCCAGCCTCAGGTTGAATCAAAACTGGCGCTTCCATCAGAATCTTCTTCAATTTCTCAAAGCTCTCTTGCTACTGATCTGACCACACAAATGGTACTCCCTTGCGCAACAATTTAGTTAGAGGTGCAGCAATGAACGAAAACCCCTCAACGAAACGCCTGTAGTAACTAGCCAATCCTAGGAAACTCTGAATTTTATCCACTGACTTCGGTGGTTTCCAATCCAACACAGCCTCTACTTTCCGGGGATCAACTCTAATTCCTTCGGCCCATACAACATGCCCCAAGAAGGTCACTTCCTTTAGCCAAAATTTACACTTACTGAATTTGGCATAAAGTTGCTTTTCCCGCAATATCTGCAATACCACTCGCAGACGCGAATCATGCTCTTCTTTATTCTTCGAGTATACTAAGATGTAATCTATGAACACCACCACAAACCGATCTAAGTAGGGTTGGAAGACCCGGTTCATCATATCCATAAATGCAGCTGGTGCATTAGTCAAACCAAACGGCATCACCAAGAACTCATAATGTCCGTAACGAGTTCGAAACGCAGTCTTATGGATATCTACCTCCTTGACTTTAAGTTGATGATAACCAGATCTCAAATCTATCTTCGAGAAAACCTAAGCTCCTCGCAGTTGATCGAACAGGTCATCGATTCTTTGGCACGGATACCTATTCTTGATCGTCAATTTATTCAACTGTCTATAATCGATGCACATACGCATCGACCCATCCTTCTTCTTGACGAACAAGACCGGTGCTCCCCACGGTGACACACTCGGTCGAATGAATCCCCGATCCAATAACTCCTGAATTTGAGCTTTAAGCTCCGCTAACTCCTTCGGCGCCATTCTCTATGGAGCAATGGACATCGGAGCCGTTCCTGGCAATAACTCAATGCCAAACTCTACCTCCCAATCCGGAGGCAATCCAGGAAGTTCCTCGGAAAAGACGTCTGAGAACTCTTTCACTGTTCTAACACCTTCCACCAAAAATTCCTTGGCATCCAACGCACTAATGAAGGCTAGGAATGCTCCACACCCTTTTCGCACTAACTTTTCTGCCTTTAAAGCAGATACCACATTTGATAGATAGTTTCTCCTTTCACCTATCATCACCACTTCCTTATCTTCTGAAGTTCTTAGCGTCATCCGCTTTGCAGCACAATCCAAGTTCGCATGGTGTTTCACCAACCAGTCTATGCCCAAAATAAGGTCGAACTCGCCGAAAGGCAGTTCCATCAAATCCGCCAAAAATGTTTCTCCTTGAATTTCTAAGGGCACATCTCTAAACAATCTATTCACTATCACAGACTGTCTTAAAGGACTAATTATCGTCATCTCTCTAGCAGTAATCTCAAATCAAATGTTCAGATTTCCAGACACAGCACTAGCAACATATGAATGGGTGGATCCGATATCTATCAAAGCAGCAACAGGTACATCAGATATGAAGAACGTACCGGTTATCACATCAAGTGCATCACCATCCTCTCGGCATCTGACGGCATAAACCAACCCTGGTTGCCTCGCCTCCGCGTTACCCCTAAAACCAGTACCTCTGCCCGGTGCACCCTGACCTCGTCTTACGCCATTACCACCTCGACCTGGCCCACGGCCTCTCGGTGGCTGCTGAGTGCCTCTAGCTGGCTGTGCATCATAGTTACGAGCATCCTGAGTCTGAGTAGTCTGTCAAGGACAATTTTTGAATTGATGGTCCTTGGAACCACATTTGAAGCAACCACCGATTCTCTTCCAGCATTCACCCGGGTGTCATTTTCTGCAGTCAGCACATGGTCAGATCGATTGGTAGCAGCTGGGTACTCTAGCTCGAGCTGGCTCATTATTCCTGGGCCTCTTCTGAAACCCTCTAGCGGGACTTGAGTACTTAAAGTCCCTCTTGCTCTTGCCTCTATCTTTTTCTCGGTTTTGCCGCTCCGAGTGCTTAGCCTCTTCAGCTATCTTGGCTTTCTCCACAAGTGTGGCAAAATTCCTTTCTTGTTGTGGGGCTATCAGTACCCGCAACTCATCACTCAACCCGTCCTCAAAATGCACACAGCATTCGTAGTCAGTTGGCACTATACCCCGGGCATAACGACTCGAACGCAGAAATTCTGCCTCGTAAGCTGCCACAGTCTTACCTCCTTGGACCAGATTTAGGAATTCCTTCCTTCGGGCATCCACATAGCTAGCTCCGACATACTTTCCTTGGAATGCAGTTTTGAAGAAATCCCAAGTAACACGATCGGCCTGAATGCCTTCCCGAACAGTAAGCCACCATTGATACGCCTCGTCTCTCAACAAGGACACAGCTCCTCTCAGTTTCTGCTCGGTGGTGCACTCAAAATCACCCATGATCCGCTCCACTACCTCAAGCCAATACTCTGCTACATTTGGGGCTACACCCGAGATACCCCTAAAAACCTCAGCACCATTTGATCTAAGTCGTTCGAAATTGATCCACGAGTGCTTTGGTGAGTTCTAGCCCGAAAGAACCCTTTCCAAGACTCGCAACATTGCTTGAGACAGAGCAATGTCCTCCCTCATACGATTATGTGATCCAGTTTCAGTCACGGGTGACACAAGTACGTCCATTTCTGGCATATGTCCCGACGCTTCAGACTCAACTCTAGCACCTCGGCCTCTACCACGGCCATGTCTACCGCGTCCACGTCCTCTAGCACTCATATTGGGTAATTCGATTTAATCTGATTAAAATTCTTATGAATCAGTATACTATTTCGGTGTTTATTAAACAATGTTTTATGAAACATAATAAGTAAAGTCATTTTCGTAGTCGCATCCTATAGTCTCAATCTCTATAGTTTCAATACCTAAAACTAGAAGTTCTAGAGTATTCCTACAGTCATATCATAATCATTATAATCATACAATAATAACATACACTTACTTGACTTGGTGTCGGATACCCGTGGTGCCAAACTTCTTTAAAAACATACGTTCTAAATTTTACATTTCAAAACAGCTTTGAAAAAATGTTTTTTAACCCAAACCACAGCCGAGTTTTGAACCGGGCTCTGATACCATAAAATATAACACCCCAAACCCGGCCCATGAGTTAAGGCCAAATCTGACATGTTACATGAGAAAAATACTACTAAGTCCTTTTTCATTTGTACATAAAAAGATTTAGATTTAAAATCATTTAAAACAACTCCCATTTTAAAAATTTTTAATAAAGTATTATTGAATAAAGATTGATTGATAAATCGATAAAAATTTGAGATAAAATCTTAAAAACCATGACTTTGGAAATATCGTTAATAGTTCGAGAAGAATTTGGAAATAATTTTCGAAAAATGTTGATGAAAATTATTTGAGAAATTTCTGAGTTAAAAATATATTTATGAAAGTTTATTATGAAACCCTTTTTGTATATCCTTTTTAAGAAAACATTTATTTAAGTTTTTAGAAAAGCCTCAATTTGAAGTACTTAGAGCAAATTATAAATTCACAAACAATAAACAAAACATAAATTAATCCAGAGGCCTTATTACAACCTTAACTCAAAATAGTAAAGTAATTAAAAGTACTAAAAAGAAATCCAAATTCCAAATTAAACCGTTTTTGTAGTATGGCCTCCACCGAGTCATCCATGGCCCAAGTCTCCATCACTAATCATTACCTAAAAAGGGATAAGGAAAAACGGGGTGAGTTACTAGAACTCAGTGTATAACCCACTTACCGTTGTCCACTGGGCCAAAATCCCATTAAGCGATAATTTGAGCCTAAGCCCATTTACAATGATAATAATGTATCAATTATAACATGTGTATGAAATGCAATTCCCAAACCAAACCTAGTAATCCATCCGCTACACACCACCCGTAACAACCAACACACCTATGGGGATCTTTTGTCAACCCACCCCGCCAACACACCAATCGCAGGTATTAAGCCATTTATAACAAAAATAATTGTGGACAAGCCACCAGAATAACAGAATTTATGTGGCATTGCCACTATACAGATTTGTGGAGAAGCCACCAGAACTTTTCTTCAATATTATCCCATCCCATGCAAAATCATGTATATAATGCATAACAATTCATGATTTTTATAATATAACAACAGTAATTTATTTGGATATTCATTATCAACAGTACAGCCCATTATAACAAATTATCAATTAGGCCCATATGGCAAAATATCAGATCGGCCCATTTAACAAAATATCATATCGGCCCATATAACAAAATATCATATCGGCCCATATAACAAAATATCAGATCGGCCAATATAGTAATTTATCAAATCGGCCCATATAGCAAAATATCAGATTGGCCCATATAACAAAATATCAGATCGGCCAATATAGCAATTTATCAAATCGGCCCATATAGCAAAATATCAGATTGGCCCATATAAAAAATTATCAAATCGGCCCATATAGCAAATTATCAAATCGGCCCATTAAACAAAATATCAGATCGGCTCATTAGGGACATTTTTTTAATCTTTCACGGTGTTAATACCGATTTTGTCAATTTTATCAAAATAGTGAGATTTAAGCCAATTTTCCCGGTTTCACCATAATACGATTTTAGTCAAATGATTTACTACCAAAATGATATTAATCTTTAACCCCACGTAAAACGGTGTGAGATTACACACCTGATTATGGTAAGCACTAAGCTTTCTTGATCGTCGACACCTAAAATATTATAACGCTTGATTAGTCGACATACGCGATTTATTAATCAACACTAAAATGAACGATCTACGGTGCTTACCCTTGGAATCGTGAATGACCATGATTTGTCGGTTTTCCCCGGTTGACGGTCCACAACCCGATGGAAAATCCCAAATCACTGATGCTTCAAAATTGTGAACGACCTCGAATAGTCGATTCTCACCGAATGAGGGTTCACAACCCGGTGCAAAGTCCCGAATTGCCGATACCGCCCTTCGCTTGAATTTAGGAGTAGGGATCGCTAATCCGCTTCTTTTGAGATCTCCACTCGACTTCCCTTTCGAATCGGTACCACAAGCCTCCATTCGATTAGATCTTATATAGATCGATATTATGATGAAATATGGATTGACAAAGGGTAAAGATCGGCTTACCACTAATTCTTAGTGATCAACGGTTGGATAGATCGAGCGATTTAATCCCTATAATTGTAATCAGTTAATCATCACTATCCAATAATCATCTTAACGAATAAAGAACGATTTTATAGAATCCTCAAAGAACTCCTTACCTTAAATATTTTAGGACCGATTCCCAACGATTATACGATGACTTCAGAAGAATCAGAGTTTTGGCCTTCCTCTATATCACTACGAAGAAGAAGTGATCTCGTTTGAGAGAGAAGTAAGGTGATGGCCTTGGTCAAAATGACCATCCCAAACCAAAACATAGATTCGGCATTAAGAGAAAGATAATAAAAATGTTGAGAAGAATACTTATCGATTGATCAAGGATTGAGTGTTAGTACGGATGAGAAGAAGAGATATAGAAGAGATGAAAATTCGGTTATAGAGGAAAATGTAATTTGATATTTGGTTATAGGGAGAATGAATAAAGGAGAAGGATTTGATCAAAATGAAGTTTTGCTTTTAAGAAATGGAAGAGAGGTTGAAAGGATGATTAAAAGAAAAGAAAAAGAGAAAATGGTGTCCAATAGTTTCGGTTTTCAAAAGGTGATGAGTGAACAAATTTTGGTCTCAAAGAGTTGGGTACATTTGGCAACAAAAAGAAAGAAAAGAAGAGAATAAGCTCACCAATGGCTTGAAGATTCGGCAAGAAGGAAATTTGGAGAGAAAAGAAAAATGACACCAAAGTTGCATATAGGAATTTTGGCCAAAAACAATACCAAAACTTTTACCAATTGCCAAAGACAAAATTCGGCTAAGAGAATGGTAGTTTGGAGAAAATGGCACACTTGATGCTAAAGGAATTTGACTAAAACAAGCACTAAAACTTTACCAAAGCACCAAGGAAAATTCGGCTATCCCCCCCTAACACACAAAACCGTCCACATACATGACCATAATGGTCAAAAATTGGCCAACCACACTTTCCATAACACTTCCATTGAAAAAAGGCCATATGTTCCCCTTACTTTCCCCTTTCTCTTGATTTCTTTCCTCACCTTCATTCTTTCCTATTTTCCTTAGCCATCTTGCCAAAAATAAAAATTCCACCTTGCCTTATTTACATGCTTGGCCGACACTTAAGGAAAGAGTGCAAAAATAATAGTCAAAATTTGCACACAATGGGATTTGAACCTCCTCCCTCAAAGTACTTCATGTGGCGCCATATCCTTTTTACCAATTGCTCAATTATGCTAGCTATTTACTCATTTATTTCCATAAGCTTTAAGGTCACTTACTCTATCTCCTTAAAGTGCTTAATGCCAAAAAAATTTACTAGGTCCAAATAAACCCCGAGCCTTCTCAGGACCTCCTAAACATACACAATTAATAATCTAACTAGCTTAGCACCAAAAATAATGCAACACATAAAATTCCAAATTTTAGGATGTTACAGATTTATGGTTTCAAAACCATTGTTCTGATTTAGCAAAAATTGGGCTGTTACAATAACTCGATACTTACTTATTACTTGATAACGATTGTGTACACTTGCACAAACCTATGCGTTTTAGTAAGGTATTGGCTTATGCGTCCCAATAGCTTAAGTCTCATGAAGACAACTATCCTATACACGATTTAGAGTTGGTTGCGATTGTCTTCGCCTTAAAAATCTGGAGGCACTATTTGTATGGTGAGAGGTGTATCATTTACACCGATCAAAAAAGCCTCAAGTATCTCCTTACTCAGAAGGAGTTGAACTTTAAGCAGCGTATATGTATTTAGTTGCTTAAGGACTACAACTGTATGATTGAGTATCATCCCAGGAAGGCCAATGTTGTGGCTGATGCTCTAAGTCGTTAAACGGTCTCTGGTTTGAGGGCGATGTTTGCTCGTCTAATTATGCTTTATGATGGGAGTCTATTAGCTGAGTTGTAAGTTAAGCTAACTTGGATTGATTAGATTCGGGTTAAACAATTGGGGGATGACTCTTTGGTTCTGCAAATTCGTCAAGTTAAGGATGGTAGTACTTCTAATTTTGGGCTAAACAGTGATGGGGTTTTATGCTTTCGAGATCAGGTTTGTGTGCCTAATGACTCTGATTTGAGGTAGTCCATTCAATGAGAAGCACATAGTAGCCCTTATGATATGCATCCCAGTGGAAGTAAGATGTATCGTGACCTACGTGAGCTATTTTGGTGGCCAAGTTTGAAACAGGAGGTAACAAATTTCGTCTCTCGTTGTCTGACGTGCCAACAACTTATGGCTGAGCACAACCTGCCTTCAGGTTTGCTTCAACCCTTTAATATTCCACTTTGGAAATGGGAATGGGTGACTATGAATTTTGTTAGTGGGTTGCCTTTAACACCTTCTAAGAAATATTTTGTTTGGGTCATGGCAGATAGTTTGACCAAGTTTGCCCATTTTATTACTGCCAAGACAGACTATTCCCTTCAAAAACTTGCTAAGCTATATATTTCTGAGATTGTGAGACTTCATGGGGTTATGATCTTGATTATTTCTAATAGGGATCCTTGTTTCACTTCTCGATTTCGGAGGAACCTTCATGAAGCTCTGGGTTTTAGATTGGACTTCAGTACTGTGTTCCATTCTCAGACAGATGGATAATCTGATAGGGTGATTCAGATATGGTAGTATATGTTATGGAGTTGTGTGATTGACTTTTGAGGTAGTTGGGAGGAGTTTCTGCCATTATTCGAGTCTGCGTATAATAATAGTTTCCAGTCCAGTATTCAGATGGCACCTTACGAGGCTCTATATGTCGTAAGTGTCATACTCCGTTGTGTTGGACTGAGTTGGGTGAGCGACGAGTTTTGGGTCCTGAATTGATTTCTGAGATCGAAGACAAAGTTAGACTGATTCGAGATCGTCTTAAGGTGGCTTCTGATAGACAGGAGTCTTATTCAGATCTGAAGAGGTGAGGTATTGATTATTCTGTGGGTGATTGTGTTTTCCTTAAGGTATATCTATGGAAGAAGGTCCTTCAGTTTGAATGTAAGGGCAAGCTGAGCCTTAGGTTCATAGGACCTTATTGGATTCTGAAACGTGTGGGACCTATTGCTTATCAGTTAGAGCTACCTCCAAAGTTGGACCGTATTCATGATGTGTTTCACGTCTCTATGTTGAGACGGTATCAGTCTAACCCATCTCATATTGTTTCTGTTGAGGAGATTGAGGTTAGACCGGATCTAACATTCGAGGGGAGCCGGTTTAGATTTTGGATCACGATGTTAAGGTCTTGAGGAGGAAATTCATTCCTTTATTTAATGTTTTGTGGCAGAATCATGGCACAGAGGAAGCCACATGAGAACCTGAGGACTCGATTCGACAGCAATATTTGCATATGTTTGAGTCAGGAAAATTTTGAGGCCGAAATTTTTTTAGGGGGGAGAGTTGTAATGCCCCAAAATTAGTATACATGATTCGTTAGATCTTGTCATAAATTAGTAATTGTTTCAATGGTTAAGTTCCTTAATTTTGGGTTTGAGGTCTCATGTTCTAGTCACATTCTTTTGGGAAAATTCAATTATTTTTGTTCCTAGACCTATCTCTATTTATCTGGCTTAAATGTTATTTTCGGTCAATCTGTGATAGAATGAGCCTATGTTCGGATCCCCGCATGAGCGTGTTGCTAATATTTTTTCTATTTCTATTTGAGTCGATTATAGGGTGGTTGAGGTCTAATCGAACTCTGTCTGGGGAAAACCTGATAAGTTATTAAAATGTTGAGTTAGTTCGGAAGTGGTTTTTGTTTAAAAGTTATTATTATTTTTATTTTTTTATCCCAAATTCCCCTCAATCCCATGTTTCCTACGTTTCCCATCTTTTCCTTATTTTCTTTTTCATTCATTATTTATGCCACTGCATGTATAAGAATTGGAAAATTTTAATCTCTCTTTTTTGCTCTTTTCTTCGATCTTTGTTCTTTATCTCTTTCATTCTTGGATTGATGTTCATTTGGTTTTATTTTGTTCCTTCGTTTGGCTTCGTCAACTTCATTCTTGGTAGGTAAGTCGGCTTGTTAGTTCTCTAATCACGAGTTTGTGGGTGTTCGTTTGGTTTGGGGGTTTTGGGTTGCAAAGTGGGATTGTTAAATTTGTATTATACGTTGGCTAATTAATCTATTGCATTTAGGGGAGGATCAAAAACGGTTGCGTGTTCCTCCAATGATCAACGTGTTGTGCAGTTGTTCTTTTGATGGTAAGAAATCAAATATGTTTTTGGTAGTGTTGTATGAGGTTATTGTGTTCAAAACTTGATTAATGTGGTGCCTCGTTTTTGGAATTGAATATATTAAATCTCGTATTTCAGTTATGCAACTCTCGTGGGTGTTTACGTATCAGAATCGAATCGAGTGTCTAACAAAAAACACAAAAAAACAACGAACGGCGAAAGCCTAAAATCTGCACAATCGACGCCACACGGCCGTGGTATGTCATGTGTGACACATGGCCGTGTGACAGGCCATGTGCTGGACTGTGTGAGACACACGGTCTGGGCTATTTGGGCCACATGGGCATGTGGGCCATATGGGTGTGTGTGAGGCCGTGTAGGCCACACGAGCTGGCTATTTGGGTCGTGTGGGCCACACGGGCATGTGGGCCCAAAATTTTGATTTTTTCCTAGGGTTGTACATATTATTCTGATCGATCGTAAGCCGTCCGTGGGGTCGGTCTATGATAAAATAGACTATAAAATATTAAATATGGTCATCTACTAGTATAAATTCTTATATATGTTCATATATTTGAGACGTCATAGGATAAGTAAACCTTATAATAGGCTATGAGTAACATGGAAAAATGCTATATATGCTTTGTATATGTTATGTCATGCATGTATAACTGTAGCATGCCTGATTTCTGTTCTGATCTGTATTTGTCTCTAGGATGGGTTATGTTATGTGGAGTAAGTATTTTTGTGAGTGGCGAGAACTCGCCTATTACACTGGCAGCTCAGCTGCAAATATTCTGAAAGTGTCATATCCACACTAATTGGTGTGTAGGATTGGAAGGGTGTTTCATACCCCATATTGTGTGTTGGGATGCTCGGAGATGGTGTGTAGTGATTTGGGGTAGGAAAATATGTCAGTATCTGTAGTGCTATGTTATGATTCTGTTTCTACTAAATTTGTCTGATATAAATTAACTGTTGAAGTTATTGCTACATATTGAGGTTCGAAAACGCATATTCTCTTTGACTGATATTTTCATGTAATCCTCAGACTTAGGCGGGTTGGTGCCACGAGAACTCGGTTACAATAAATTTGTTTTGTTTGATTCATTTAAATTTGGGATTTAAGCGTTTTGTAATATTTGGACTATTTTGGGACTGTTTTGGTTTTGGGACTTTATTTTCTGTTTTTGAATGATACTGTTAAAAACACTTTATCGAAAATGACGGTTTCCTACAAAACAACTATTTTCGAGAAAATAAACTTGGTTTTCCAAAACATAACGATCTAACAAAGTAATCGTTTTTAGGAAATGTAAGTAAATATCATTTTCAACTAAAAAGTTAAGTTAGGTGTGTTTTCTATTAAACTAGGGTTTTAAGTAATAAAATTTACGACACTTTCCAAAGATCTCGAAAACTGGATTTACAATCGTTTTATGTAACATCTCCAGATTTGGCCATAACATCTAGGCCAGGTTTGGGATGTTACATAAGTATTTTGTTAAGTGATTTTTAGTAATTTTAATGTTTAGGGATTAAATTGTTTAAATAGTAAAATTCAATGAAAATAGTGTGAAATTATGAGGAATTTGGGTTGTAATGGACCCCTACGAAAATTGGCTAACATGGTTTTTCATTAATTATGGTTAATTTTTGAGTTTCGAGTTTAGGGACTAATTTACATAAAAGGTAAAATGTTTGGTTAATTTTGTAAAATGATGTTGGAAGGACTTAATTATATAAAACTATTTATTTGAGTGCAATAATTGTATTAATTGAATGAAATTACTACTTAGATTAAGAAACGGGCTAATCAGATATAAATCATGGAAAAACTAAAGTATCGGGCTAGTCATCAGATTTGTTTTCGTAACCATTTTAGTCGAGGTAATTAGTAACTTAGTTAAATCAATTAGTTGCTATTTCGATTTTTTAATATTTATTTGTGTATATATGAATCGAGTTCGTTGGCTTGAAGGGAAGGATTAAGACCATAGTTGAAAGACACTATGACACTATACTGAAAATAAATAATACCATAGTTGAAAGACACTATGGCACCATACCATAAACGAGTAAGATCGTAGCTGAAAGACGTTATGTTATCACGATTCTATCGAGTAAGACCATAGCTGAAAGATGTTATGACATCATGATTCTAATGAGTAAGACCATAGTTGAAAGACGCTATGGCATCACGAATCAAACAAACTAGACCATAGTTGAAAGACACTATGGCAACACAATGGAAAGTGAATAAGACCATGGTTGAAAGACACCATGGCATCCTTCAACCATTTGATATTCATGTAACATGCTTCAGGTGAGATATGTATCATAAGTATGAATATGAGATGAATGTTTTGACTAGTATAGTTTAATAATAAATATTAATGCCTTGGTATGATTATATGTTTCATATATCTATAAATATGTTAACTAGTTATGTTTGTGGTGTGTTTAGAGAATTAAATGGTTATATGAGTATTTTCTAAGTATCTGATGTTATTGAATTTGGTTCAACGGGTAATAAAGACTTAAAAGAATGAGTAATTAAATGAAATGTTATGTGGTTATGAAAGTTGAAATGGAAGATGTTGGTATAATGCTTTGATTTGGATGATTTATGCAAATTGGTAATGTGATGAACGAAAGATGTAATTGCTATGTTGCTATTATGTGTTTTATGACATGATATGATTATATGCTACCTTGTTGAGCTCACTAACTTGTGGGATTTGTGATGTGTATAAGATTTATTAAATTCATGAACTTTATAATGGTATTATGCATCAAGCATGTAACCTCCCAAACCCGGCCTAGACGTTATGGCTAGATCGAGAAGGCTACATTAGCCACAGAAATGGCTAATTTTGAAGACCTTGAATAAACTCATTTTAGAGAAAACCGTAGTTTTACTTTGAGTTAGCTTAAAAGCATTCATTCATTAGGTCGTATATACCTAGGATTCATTTTATTGTTGATAGTGTTGTTTTAGAAAAATAGTTTGCTTGTCGCTCTTCTTTTAAAAAAACTCGATGTTAAACTAATGCAGCTGAAAACCCATTTTTCAAGTCATTTTGGAAACTTAGTTTCCTTATCAATTTGTTTTTCAAAAATGGTTCCTTTGCAATGCAACTGAAACTAGGGAACAATATCAAATTTTACTTAAGTCCGATATCATGCATTATCCGGTTATTATGCTTGAGTAATCAATGCATGCAAAAATCCTAGAAGAAAAGTTACCAAGCCACAAACCAAAAGTCATTAAAAAATACAAACCAAAACCATTAGAGATTGATTAATACTTATTAAAAAATAATCTGAGGTCCAAGGAGATTCTCCGAATGCCGAGTCCTATCCTAATTTTGAGGTTTACTTGAAAAGTTAAACACTTTTGGGGGGTGAGCTTATGAAAAGCTCAGTGTGAGTCAAACAATTATTTAAACAGACATAAATATTGAATACAGTGAAACATATTAGCTTTAACAAAAGAAAACAAAACCATCATAGCAATTTCATATCATTACATAGCCATTATCAAATTGATGTCAAATGGTATATGAGCATGGGTCATCATTCATTCGAGTAACAATGATTAATTTCGATACCACTCAATAAAACACGATACAATACGTAGCATAAATCAATAACATTCAAGTATGTCGTGAGCATGATGCAATACAAAAAGGTTCCTACCCATACCATCCACTACACACCACGAGTTCCCCAGAACCCGTCATCCGAACTCTAAAGTATTATGGGCTTAAGCGCGCTGTGGTTAAAACCATCGATAACAATATGCAGAAAATTCTACCAGTAAAAATGTGATAAATCGCCATTCCCCTCGGTACTCCAGGTGCAGTGCACTGACTACGAATAATGCGGACTTAATATGACGCCGGTACTCCACGAAACTCCTCCGTCAACCATAAAATCCCAACCCAATGCATATGCAATATGTCACACAATCTCATACATAATCATTTCTCAATACTTTTCACATTCATTTGACATGCTCAGCATGTCCCCAATAATCACATACTTTCAGTAAATGGAAACAGTGTTCCAATCTTTCAAATTACCATTGTGTTGATATAAATCAATATCGTTCAATTTCACATACTTTACGGATTTTCATTATGTATAAATAACACCCTTTTTAGTACACAATATAACAAATATCTCATGCATTTAAATCATACATAAGCTTAATATCTCAAAACATTATATCATTTAGTCAAACATTCTCATATCTCATAACTCAAATATGCAATTACAAATTCAATCAAACATCCATACTATCAAACTAGCAATTTTACCAACATGTCAATCTTTTAAGGCTCGAAACATACATGGTTCGGCCACTCACAAAATCAATAATTTGGCTATTAAGCCAATCCAATCAGCAAGCTAATTTATCAAATATAAAATGATATTTAATATTTTCAAACAATTTTATGAGTTTAGGACCCACACCTTATTTTTTGCTTCCACGCAGCACACTAGCAAATCTTCCAAATTTCCTTAATAATTCCTTAAATGAACCTAAACCAAAATTCAGTATAAATTCAATCATTTTAACACTAAAGCAACCCCTAAACACCCATTCATTGAAATTATAACTATTTTATGAATCCAAACTAGTTAGATTCCTTACACTGTAACGATGCGAACAATATGTACAATCATTCTTTGCCTTTACGGATGATTTGGGCCGTTTGGGTCAGCACCTAGTCAAATAATATATTGGAAAATAAGTATATAATTATGATTAAATTCTTTCATTTAATCAATTCATAACCTTTACCCAACAATGATGTCGAAATAACAAACTAGTTACCCTTAATTGCACTTGTGCTTCACGATTTGTGGGATCCGATTAGCTAATTGATCAAGAATGTCTCTCCCTAATTAACATGTGATTAAAGGCTTATTAGGAGGATTAAATAACACAATTTAATGCTGGAAAAATATGGGAAATACCCAAGAAACGAAACAGTCCCCTTTCTTGCACATAGGCACACGCACCACCATCCATGGTGGCCAAAATTGGGGCTATACTTTAAAACGGTTTTAGATCTCATTAAAATCTAGAAAAATACCTTTGAAATCATTTAAAATTTCCCAAATTCCAGATCTGGAAATTTTTGTTTTTAATTGACAAGATTAATTAAGAAATTAAAGAGAAAAGAGATCTTACCCAAGCTAGTTGAGAGAAACGACAATAGCACTTTCTTGGCAATGCTCGGGATCAATCTTGGGGTTCAAGATTTTAAATTTGGAGCTGATTTAGATGAGGATAAATGGCAGAAATAGAATGAAGGAGATGGTGCACAATCTTGATGCAAAAAGAAGAAGAAGATATGGTAAAATGGGAGGTGTAGGCGACGACAACAATGGGAGAAAGAAAGAAAATTGAAAAGAAAAGAGGAGAGGAAGAGCGTGAATGACTAGGGTAGGGAAATATTGAATTAAATTCTGGAAAATACAATAAAAATTTGTATTTGTACTTAGGGTTCAAGGGTATGGATGGCACACACATTTAAAAAAAACAAGGGATTTTGCAAAATTTAATTATTTTGTAAGGGAAAGGATTCGAACTTGGGACCTCATTTAATTCTCGTGCTTTCTCATATTTCTTTTAACCATTAGGTTTTTTTCCTCATTCTTGAACTAACTTTGCAATATTTATTTTAAAAACAAGGCATGTTGCATACTAGGGTTTAAGGAAAAATTTGCAAAATAATAAAAAAGATGCCAGATAAGGGATTTGAACTTAGGTTTCAATAAAAGTTTCACTAACACTTAACCAACAGACCAATACCTCATTTATTTCCTAAAAATGTATAGATAATCTCAAAAATTAAGGCATGATCACTCTCTCTCGATTCACAAACTCAATTATACTAACCCCTGATTTTTGGGATGTTACGAAACATATATGAATTGAGTCTATTAGGTAAGTTTACATTTAAGTTATATACGTGCTTATTAAGCTCTAGTTGCTTAAGTTAGTTGTTTTCTTTGTTTTTTAGATCAATGAAAAGCTCGATCGATTGGAATCTCGTCGGAGCATGCTTACACTATCTGTCCATCATTTTGGTAGATTTTGGTTATTTTGTGAAATGGTTATAAATGGCATTTAATAAGGGTTTTAATGTTATTTTGTTAATATGGTATGGTTGATGTTTATGTCAAGCTCTCTTGTATGTATGTCCTTGATGGTTGATTGGTTTGTTAGTGTTTATGTACAGGTGCTTGGTCACTTTATTTATGCCTTTTTGAAGTAGATGACATATGGTAAAATAGAATGTGAAGGAAATGGCCATTTGGTATATTTTTTATATGTTTAAGATGTGAATTTGTAGCCTTGTAATTAAATTGATTTGGTGTGTGAATTGTGGTGCCAAGTGATGACATATTGGTTAGGCACATAGGTTGAATGGTTTGGCATGTTTTAGGTATGTTTGAATGTGTTCAACCATGTGAATGTGTTAGGAAAAGGTTTGGATTGGTGTCCAAGAAAGGGGTGTTAAATTGGCTTGCATTAGGGGTTATTTTGGGAGCACACGACTTGGGACACGGGCTACCACACGGCTGTGTGTCATCTAAATTTTAGGTGCAATACTTTCCACAAAGTATCAATCTGTTACACGGCCGGGCAACACAACCGTGTGACTCATACATCGAGCTATACACGGTTTGGCACACTGTTAGCGACACGGTCGTGTGACCCTAAGTTACACAAGTACAGTATGTTGCACAGTTTGACCACACAGCCATGCCCCTAAGCCACACGGCTTGGACTGCGTCACACGGCTGTGTAACCCCTGTTTCCAAAATTTTTCATGTTTTTTTGTTTTGTTTCAAATTGGTCCTTGCTTGTTTTCAAACTATTTTAAAAGTCCTTTAAGCTCGATTTGAGACCCGTATTTGTACTTATGTTATGAATAATATTTTGTAATGAATATTTGATATTTAATTTGATAAATGATTGATTGAATGATCTAAAGTGATGCAATATGTATTGTAATATTCAGTAACCCTAATTCGGTGACGGAGACGGGTTATGAGTGTTACAAGTCCAATTAATCACATCGTGTCTCTATCTTCTGAGAGCCATCTGCTCCGATGCTCAAGAAAAAACATCTCCCTAATTGGATTTGATAGACGACTTATTAGTCTTTCAATTTGTTTGCTTATTTCTAATTAGACTAAGGACATGTTTAGGTTCTTCTAATAGTACTAGTCATCTTTCGTATTACAATCCAATCACTTAATATCGCTTAGTATTAGTTAAACATTATGTTAATAATGAGTCAATATTTGCTTTTATTTTTCTTTGCATGCAAAAACCATTTAGGAAAATATACAAAGAGTGTTAATGTAATTTATGGATAATTTTATTAAACCAATTTGTTTGAAAAAAATACAAGCATACAAATGAATAAACTACACTTAAGGCACCAGATCCAACAATTTCTTCAACCATTAAACGAAAACAGTAAAAATAAAAACATAAGATGGTTGTTTATGCAATTTGGTTTCACTACGTCTCAGGAGCCTAGCTTAGTGAAAAATATCCACTCTCTTCAAAAATTACTACAAGTGATCCTACTCAATCACACCTCATAATGATTTCCCTTATCCTTATACTTTGAAGACTCGATACTCTCACCATTAAATTCACCTCTTACGAATTCAACAAGTAAAACCACAATGCCAAATGTTTCACTATCAATATGCACTCACAAAATGTAGTTCCTCACTAGAAAATATTTAGTGCTCTCAATTCTAAGTACATATACCTATATAAGTCTCTCAATTCTCTCAATTTATAAAAAAAATTTCGAGACTTTCTAACATTCTATCACAATCCATATAAAATAGCCACTATATAAGTTGAACAAAATGTAACATCCTGAATTTATTGGGCCTATGCGTTAATGTAGGGATATGATTAACGTGTTAATTTAAGGTTAGGGGTCCAAATGGGGCTTAGGCTTAGGCATAGGCTTTGATTAAAAATTTTCTGTTTGGGCATTATAGGGTTTAACATGTAGTATCTGTGTTTAAAATATCAAGGTGGGCTTGTGGCCCAATATTTAGTGACGCCACACAAGGGAGTAAGGGGCCCAAATTTAAGTTACATGGAGCCCAACTCTTTTAATTTAAGTTAGCTAAATTTCGGCATTAGGGTTAGGTAGAGTGGACGACAACAAGGCTCAAAAATAGGAGGATTTATGTGAATGGGATAATGTAGATAATATAGTTGATAATATGGAAGAAAAAAAAAGGAGAAAGATAGCAGACTATCTACAAGGCTAGGAGTTGGCGAAATTCCATCACCTAGAGAAGTGAAGAAATCGGTTTCTTTATGGCAAAGGGGTGTGCGAATTTTCCTTTTATTTGATTAATTTTTAGTTATCGGGAAGGGCACTTTCGGTTTTCATAGGTAAGTGCCAAAATTTCTATAAGTAGGAGAGGTTCTCTTCTTTATTTTTGGCATTTAGGGTTTCCACCTTTTCTTTCTCTTCTTTCTTCTAAAAGCCGAAAACCCCATTATTCTTTTCTCTTCTTTCTCCTAAAAGCCGAAAACTCCATTATTCTCTTCTTTCTTCTAAAAGCTAAAAACTCCATTATTCTTTTCTTTCTTCTAAAAGCCGAAAACTCCATTATTCTCTTCTTTCTTCTAAAAGCTAAAAACTCCATTATTCTCTTCTTTCTTCTAAAAGTCGAAAACTCCATTATTCTCTTCTCTTCTTTCTTCAAAAAAGCCGAAAGCCGAAAACTCCATTATTCTTTTCTCTTCTTTCTTCTAAAAGCCGAATCTCTATAGATTTCTTCGAATCATCTTCTCTTCTTGATTTTTCGCAAAAAGCCGGAATCCTCTGGGAGTAGCCGAATCTTCTCTAGTAAGATCTCTTAGATCTAAAAGCCGAAAACACTAGTTCCTGAATCTCATATCACTTTTCGGGATTTCAAGGCAGATAGCGGTGGTGTTGGCTACAGATAGCGTCGACTTAGAGGGTCTCGCTCTAACAATAATCAGGTGTGTAGATCTCTAACACACTAATTAATCTGTACTAAATATATGTTATGGGATAAAAGCTAGAAAAAGGCTGTATAGTAATCTGTACTAAATATATGTTATGGGCTAAAAGCCGAAAAAAGGCTGTATAGACAGTCGGATTACCCAAAAAGGGTAGGCAAGGGATGCCAGGTACGTAATCATAGAAACTTCTCTATGTGTATCGATGTATGTGATAGACTGTGAACTTTTAGGTAGTATATTGTTTTGATTCTGCATGTGTGTATGCATGGGATGGGATTGATATGATGAAGGGGAAGAAGGTCGCATAGCGATCGGTGGCTTTGCCACATAGGTCATATAGTGATCAGTCTTTATGACAGGTAGCTCAGCTGTCGAAATGCTACGATGTATTATTAAGGTCGCATGGCGATCGGTGGCTTTGCCACATAGTTCACACAGTGATCGGTCTTTAAGACAGGCAGCATAGCTGTCGATATGGTGTGTAGCGATTGGAGTGTTGATTGTAGAAATCCCCAATGTGTGATGGTTGGTACGGGTTGGTGTGTAGAGGATGGATTTCTAGGCTGGGATGGGCCATGATGCATATTTAGTTACCCTTGTATACGGGCCAAGGCCCATAATGTGTTTGTGGGCTCAAGCCTTTTATGTGTTTTCAGGATTTGCACACTGAGTCTTGGTGACTCACCCTATTATTTTTCCTACCCTTTCAGATGAGCAGTAGATCGTGGGCAAGGGAGCCGAGGCGGAGTCGAGGGGCCAACAAGTCTTTTATTTATTAAATTTCCATCTTATTTTAAGTTTAAATTTTGGAATTATTTGATGTAATAAGGCCTCCATCGCTTAGGTTATAAGTTGATACTTGTCAATGTTTATGTTTTTTTCATTCATGATTAAAGAATTATGATTAAAAGAAATAAAAATGGGATTTTCACACATTATTTAAAATAACACTTGTTTTGGGAAAAAATAAAATTTCAAAGATTTTCTACCAGTGCCACCTATTTAAAGATTATCTACAAAAATGACTAAGTTTTTCTGAATCATTCCAAGTAAAGTTCTTAACCTTAAAACCGTAGCACACCAGATCTGGTCGTAACGTTTGGGCCGGGTTTGGGGTGTTACACAAAATATAATAATAGACAAAGTAGCCAAGGATTTTTAGTAGCTAAGCCTTTAGTGATTCAATTAAATCCAACTTCTTTGATTCAGAGAATTAGATAAGGGTGATCTGATTTGATCCACTCTCCAATATATGTTTCCCCAAGTTGTAACACCCCAAACCCGGCCTAGACGTTATTATCAGATCTGGTATGTCACATAGAAGG
Organism: Gossypium sturtianum; assembly: GCA_025698515.1. Classification (NCBI taxonomy): domain Eukaryota; kingdom Viridiplantae; phylum Streptophyta; class Magnoliopsida; order Malvales; family Malvaceae; genus Gossypium; species Gossypium sturtianum. Next base: position 136,214,741 of record CM046950.1, on the reverse strand, counting down.
GTTATTTAAAAGCTTGCGCGTTTGTTAAAAAAGTTCGTATTCCTTTTTGAAAACTTGAGCTTTGTTGTTTGAGAAAAATCAAATTTGTTTTTTCTGGTTTTCTTGTAAAAACATTATTTTTTTTATCATTGTTATTAAACCCAAAAGCTCGTTTAAAACAGAAATCAATTTCAGTGAATTACGAAAATGTGATATGTTTGAAAACAGTAGGTGTCATTTTGGGAAAACTACGTATTTATAAATTTAGCAGTTATCAAGGAAAACTTAAAAGAAAATAAACCAATGGCCTTATTACAGAAATATTAACCCAAATCAATAATTAAACTAAAATAAAGCCAAACGTAAATTTACTAAGTTCACGAGAATAATTCCCGGTGTATGGCCACCACAGAGTCCTCCACAGCTCCAAATCCACTAACACTGGGGATCACCTGCAAGGTTGAAACAACGGGGTGAGTTACAAGAACTCAGTGTGCAATCCTGATTCCAGCCACAGTCTGGGCCTAAGCCCCATACAGTATCAGTTGGGCCCACGGCCCCCAAAATCATGGTAATGCAAACAGAAAATGCAGCCCCCAACCTAATAGTCCATCTGCTACACTCCACCCGTACCAGCCCTACACTCCATGTGGGGATTTCTAAATTGACCCACCCATCCGCTACACTCCAAAAATACAATCAGTCGCTAGTATAAATGCGAAGAAAGTCGCGATGTCGATATATGTGGCTGAGCCACTAAAATCAGTATATTGTGGCATGGCCACCAGTACAGCACTTCCTCCAACATTATAACCCATCTCGATGTAACATGTCATGGCATATTAATTCAGTGTATGCAAAATGTGTCATCATGGCAATTAATCAAATTATACACAATCATACCAAATCAGCCCCTAAGGTATAACAGTAATTTTACCCAACGAGGGTATCTCAGTAATTTACCCACCGAGGGTATTTCAGTAATTTACCCAACAAGGGTATTTCGGTAATTTTACCCATCGAGGGTATTTCGGTAATTTTATCCATCGAGGGTATTTCGGTAATTTTACCCATCGAGGGTATTTCGACTTTTAGCCGGTTCACAGATCATGGCATTAACAGAACAAACAGGAGTGTGAGATTACACACCTGTTTGGAATATGAACGACAACACTCTCCGAAGCACCTAAGGGCATAATCGACTATCAATTAGTCTCCTTTCTCGAAAATCCCAAAATAGAAATCGATAACACGACCCACAATACTTACCAAAAATGACAGCACTTCTTGCTACGCCTGAATGTTTGGTTTACTCCCTCTGGTTATGAGATTGTGTCCCTAAAGGAGAGCACGAGTTAGTGATGTTGATTCTAGAACAACAAAGAAATGGCCTTTTGGCCTGAATGAACCTGAAATGGAGAACGACCACCCACTTTTCCTTTTCGGCCATACAAACTTACCAACAATTGAAGAATATCACAAAAGCGTTTTGCACCTAGAGGGCCTTAGAGGATTCGGCTTTCTTCATACAAGAAGGATTCTAAAAAGAGACACTGAGCCGACTCGGCCTTGGCAAAAAGGTGAAAGTTCGGTTTAGCAGAGAGAAGAGATAAAGAGAAAAGAAGAAAAGAATATAGAGAAAAGAACTCTCTACCTTGCTTAATGAGAACCCGAATGGAGACAGATTCGGCTATGGGTCTAAACCGAAATAAGTATTCCACGATGAGAGAAGAAAAGAAAGAGTTAGTCAATAACTAAGAGAAAAAGGAATGGCAAATTCGGCTATGTGAACACAGGAGGGAAAAGAAAAGAAAGTAAAGAAAAAATTATCATTACCTTAGATTAGAGATAAGTCGAATGAGAATGCAAGTTTCGGCACAAGCAGCAACTCCAAAGAGTCAATATTCGAATATGGAGTGAAACTGAAATGAAACGATTAACAAAACAAAAGCCTGAATATTGATGTGAGAGGGATTCAGCTATGGGTTGAAAGAAAAAGAAGACTGAAGAAAGAGTTGAGAATAGAAAGAGAGATCACAAGGAAATTCGGCAGAGGTTTACCAAGAAGGGAAAAGAAATGACCAAAAACGTCACACTACTCTCCAAAAGATGAATTGAGCCAAACGGCACCTACACACCCACAAAAACCGAATATGCTCCCTAAACACTTCCCCAATTTCGGCCAAACACCTCCACTCTCCAAATCCCATGATTCTCTCCTCGATTTGCTCCCCTATTCACTCTCCAACACCCATTCAAATAATTTGACCCAGTCTTCCCTCTCTCCTGCAGAGTTTGGTCTCCACTCAGCTACCTCCCTTTCCTGAGCACAAAAATAAAAGCCTCCAATATGCTGCATGTGGGATTCGAACCCCACTTCCCTTACTTCATGAGTGACACCAACACCACTAGGCCATATGCTCATATTGTGTCTTAAAACATGCACAACAAAAATTAAGCCTACGGCTAAAGTCTAATTCCCTTTAAAAGAAAATAATCTAAAAGAAAAGTAAGTACCAAGACTAGAACCTTGGACCCCTTGCTCCTTTTATGGCGTCACTCTCTTGCTCCTTAAGTGGCGCCACTTTTCCACTTCACCACAACTCCTCTTGTGTCATTTTTCTCCATATTTTATTTTTAAAGCCTACCTACTAACTCCTAGGGTTTTATTCATCTAAAACCAAAATTTTCCTAAAGCCCAAGTTTGATCCCGGGACTTCGTAGAAGCCTCCTAACCTTCCAAAATCACTCACCTAATAGGTCCAACTTGAAATAATGATGTTCTCATTTTCCCAAAAAATTTAAAATGCTCCTACGCTCAGGGCCCAATAGGCCCAATTCTCCTAGGCCCAAATTCGGGGCGTTATAAATCTACCCCCTTAAAGAAATTTCGTCCTCGAAATTTCCAGCTATCTAACAGTGGTTTAACACAGACTACTCTACCACGCTACCGCTGCGCACTCTGATTCTAATAACACTAATACACTTCTAGCCTAATCTAGAAATCTCTTTACCCAACCAGATATCCAACCATAGAAGCAAACATGTACTTATCACATATTCATAAAATTTTCTATATTCAACCAAAACATACCCGACCTAATGGTGATGGAATAATCCCGAGCCCTATGCTCCTTAGACCCGCATCTTATGCACGCTCCTGACCTCCTCCAGCATTCACCCGGATGACGCCTTCTGCAATAATCGCAAGCCAGAAAGTTTGGACGTGCCTTAACATGCTTCACAGATCGAGAATGCGACGCTAGAAAACTGCGATCTCTTTTCTTCTTACAGTCCACACACCCATCTCGAAGTGTTTCACCAATTTCTTTAACCTCTTCCAAAACCTCCCTAACTAGCTGAGTCAACTCATCAACTCTGGCTCGGTCATGAGACCCCGTCTCAGTCACTGGTGATGTCAGTGCCTCCCTTTCGGGCATACACCCCGATACTGAGGATCCAGCCTTGGAACCTCGGCCTCTACCGCGGCCACGTGTACCTCGTATTTGTCTTCTTGTACTCATATTGCTGAACCGATTTGATCTGATTAAAAGTTTTATGAATCAGTCTATAGTTCCAATGTTTATTAACAGATGTTTTATCAAAAGCAGGTATAAGAGTTGTTTTCGCAGATCGAGTTTCCTAATGTCTCAATCTCTACAGTCTTAGCTCCTATAGCTAACAGTTCTAATGTACTACCACTAACAGGCATTTCATCATATAATTAAACATAAAGTAAGTGGACTTACGGATTTGCTGCCGGAGACTCGTGATGCCATACTTCCAATAGAGTCATACCTTTTCTAACTCATATTTCAAACTAAATTTGAAAAACGTTTCAAACCCATTCCACAGCCGAGTTTTGCAACCCGGCTCTGATACCATAAAATGTAACACCCCAAACCTGACCTAGACGTTATGACCGGATCTGGTATGTCACATAGAAGGGTTGTTTAAAAGCTTGCGCGTTTGTTAAAAAGTTCGTATTCCTTTTTGAAAACTTGAGCTTTGTTGATTGAGAAAAATCAAATTTGTTTTTGTGGTTTTCTTGTAAAAACATTATTGTTCTTATCATTGTTATTAAACCCAAAAGCTCGTTTAAAACAGAAAGCAATTTCAGTGAATTACGAAAATGTGATATATTTGAAAACAGTAGGTGTCATTTTGGGAAAACTGTGTATTTATAAATTTAACAGTTATCAAGGAAAACTTAAAAGAAAATAAAGCAATGGCCTTATTACAGAATTATTAACCCAAATCAATAATTAAACTAAAATAAAGCAAAACGTAAATTTACTAAGTTCACGAGAATAATTCCCGGTGTATGGCCACCACAGAGTCCTCCATAGCTCCAAATCCACTAACGCTGGGGATCACCTGCAAGGTTGAAACAACGAGGTGAGTTACAAGAACTCAGTGTGCAATCCCGATTCCAGTCTCAGTCTGGGCCTAAGCCCCATACAGTATCAGTTTGGGCCCACGGCCTCCAAAATCATGGTAATGCAAACAGAAAATGCAGCCCCCAACCTAATAGTCCATCTGCTGCACTCCACTTGTACCAGCCCTACACTCCATGTGGGGATTTCTAAATCAACCCACCCATCTGCTACACTCCAAAAATGCAGTCGAGCTGCCAGTATAAACGCAGTAAAGCTTCCAGTATCAGTATATGTGGCTGAGCCACTGAAATTAGTATATTGTGGCATGGCCACCAGTACAGCACTTCTTCCAACATTATAACCCATCCCGATGCAACATGTCATGGCATATTAATTCAGTGTACTTCATGGCAATTAATCAAATTATACACAATCATACCAAATCAGCCCCTAAGGTATAATAGTAATTTTACCCAACGAGGGTATCTCAGAAATTTACCCACCGAGGGTATTTCAGTAATTTACCTAACAAGGGTATTTCAGTAATTTACCTACTAAGGGTATTTCGGTAATTTTACCCATCGAGGGTATTTCGGTAATTTTACCCATCGAGGGTATTTCGGTAATTTACCCACTAAGGGTATTTCGGTAATTTTACCCATCGAGGGTATTTCGACTTTTAGTCGATTCACAGATCATGGCATTAACAGAACAAACAGGAGTGTGAGATTACACACCTGTTTGGAATATGAACGACGACACTCTCCGAAGCACCTAAGGGCATAATAGACTATTAATTAGTCTCCTTGCTCGAAAATCCCAAAATAGAAATCGATAACACGACCCACAATACTTACCAAAAAAGACAGCACTCCTTGCTACACCTGAATGTTTGATTTACTCCCTCTGGTTACGAGATTGTGTCCCTAAAGGAGAGCACGAGTTAGTGATGTTGATTCTAGAACAACAAGAAATGGCCTTTCGGCCTGAATGAACCTGAAATGGAGAACGACCACCCACTTTCCCTTTTCGGCCATACAAACTTACCAACAATTGAAGAATATCACAAAAGCGGTTTGCACCTAGAGGGCCTTAGAGGATTCGACTTTCTCCACACAAGAAGGATTCTAAAAAGAGACACTGAGCCGATTCGACCTTGGCAAAAAGGTGAAAGTTTGATTTAGCAGAGAGAAGAGATAAAGAGAAAAGAAGAAAAGAATATAGAGAAAAGAACTCTCTACCTTGCTCAATGAGAACCTGAATGGAGACAGATTCGGCTATGGGTCTAAACCGAAATAAGTATTCCACGATGAGAGAAGAAAAGAAAGAGTTAGTCAATAACTAGGAGAAAAAGGAATGGCAAATTCAGCTATGTGAACACAGGAGGGAAAAGAAAAGAAAGTAAAGAAAGAATTATCATTACCTTAGATTAGAGATAAGTCGAATGAGAATGCAAGTTTCGGCACAAGCAGCAACTCCAAAGAGTCAAGATTCGAAAATGGAGTGAAACCGAAATGAAACGATTAACAAAACACAAGCCAGAATATTGATGTGAGAGGGATTCGGCTATGGGTTGAAGGAAAAAGAAGACTGAAGAAAGAGTTGAGAAAAGAAAGAGAGATCACAAGGAAATTTGGCAGATTATTACCAAGAAAGGAAAAGAAATGACCAAAAACGTCACACTACTCTCCAAAAGATGAATTGAGCCAAACGGCACTTACACACCCACAAAAACCGAATGTGCTCCCTAAACACTTCCTGTAACACCCCATACCCGAGTCTGATACTAAGACTAGATATGAGACATTACCATGCTTGAACTCACTTAAACATGTACTTACAGGCTATAAAATTTCGTTCCGAATTAAAAACTTCTCTTTCTTAGTCAAATCAGACATTTCATGGGCCTACGAGGCCTCAGACTTATGTCCCGAAACTTTCAAAACTCATCTGGAAACTTTCTCTCCAAACAGGGGTCACACGTTCGTGTGACTTGGGACACGCCCGTACACCCATAAAACATTCCCGTGTCTTTCACTTGTGGTGGATACTGGCAAATTACACACGGCTTGGACACACCCGTGGCCCTGGCCCGTGTGCCAAACCTTGGTATTCTGACTTATTCACACGGTCTATACACACGCCCGTGTGCATTAGCCGTGTGACAATTCAATTACTAAGTGTAAAGTGCAGACTTCACATGCCCAGGGCACACGCCCATGTGCTAACCGTGTGGTACACACGGCCTAAAGATACGACCGTGTTATTAGCCCATGGTCTATCCTGACTTAAAACACTAATGTGCAAGGGACACACGGCTTAGACACACGCCCGTGTGTCCATCCGTGTGGGCACTTACAGGCTATTTACCAAGCCAACTGCCACCCTAAAATCAAGACCAATCCCATGCTCAATTCAGCAACTCAAGTATTACATCTAACATGAACAAGGATGCATACTTCATTGATGGATTAAAACATACATACATAATCATTCATGACTCATCTCTTTGGCCATATACAAAAAGAATACTAAGCTTGATAACAAACATTTTGGCTAATTTTAAAACATAACTCAAAATGAAATGCTTCCTATACATGCCATACTTAATATAAACACTTGGCTATACCAAAATATCGATTGATAGTGTGCTCCGAGCTCCGATAACGATGATCCACGAGATTAGCTAGGCGGGACTACATGGAAAGAAAGAATAAAGGACGTAAGCATTTAGCTTAGTAAGTTTGCATGTAATTCTCATAGTAATATATTTGCTTAACATTAGCCATTCATCATAAACAATGGCATTATGAATCTCAAGTATTTAAGCTTACTTACTCTTACTGATTCTTACATATCTCATTGTACTTACTATTCTCATGCTCGTACGGTAAACAATATACCTGTATCACTTGACCACATAGATCAGTATACTTTACAATGATAAGTATAATCTCAACTTCATCATTCATATCATGAATAATACTCTTAACTAGCATAACTTGATAATAACTTTACTTACTTAACTTTCTTACTATATCATTTGAGCTTTACTCTCTTGCCCGATGAATTTCTATGAATAACTGAGGATACTGAATCTCATCCCACATAACTCGATGCCAAAGCCATATCCTCGATATGATCTTACATGGGATCTCTCATCTTGGTATTGATGCCATGTCTTGACATGGACTTACTCAAAGTCTTCCTTGTGTGTTCCCTTGGGGACTTACCATTGCCAAGTCTTGACATGGTCTTACTTGGTATCTTTACTCATGAACTGGTCAATGCCGAGCCTTGGCTTGGTCTTACATGAAATCTTTCTTGTTACTCACCAATGCCATGCCTTGGCTTGGACTTACATGGAATCTCTACCTCATGATAGCTTTTCAATGCCAGGACTTGTCTTGGACTTACATGACATCTTTGCTTGGAGACTCACCAATGCCATGCCTTGGCTTGGGCTCACATGGGTCTTCATCTCATAATAACTCTTCAATGCCAAGACTTGTCTTGGACTTACATGATAACTTGCTTGATTGTCGATGCCATGCCTTGGCTTGGTCTTATACGGACTTTCTTATCTCGTGTGGTAGATCGAGTATCCTAAGTAATTCAACTTCAATCGGGACTTTCTCATGCTTAATCTCATTAATTTCTTTATTTAACATAGCAATAAGCATTTCTATGGTAATAATGTACATTATACTAAGCAATTCAATGATAATAATCATAAAGCTTAGAAATCATACAAACTTACCTCAATATACAAAATGTATGTAGATATGCAATTTAGTCCTCGACTTTGTTCTTGCCTCGGTTTCGATCTGGGCGTCATTTTTCTTGATCTATAATAATAATTAGATCATTTAATACTCACATTGACTAAATTGACTCTTAACTCATACTTTGGCAAAATTACTATTTTACCCCTAAACTTTCTCTTATTTGCACTTTTGCCCCTAGGCTCGTAAAATGATTCTCATTTAACTTTCTTAAACATCATGCTTAGCTGATTCATTTTCTCTACTATAACAATCATCAATTCTCACTATTTCTAATAGGTATGACCAATTTCATAAATATTACAAATTAGTCCATACTATCATTTTTCATGAAATTCACTAAGGAAAAGATGTTTATCTAACATCAAACTCCCATAATCTTCCATAAAATATTATTTTACATGCATGATGCACATGGGTGGATTTTTGAACATGCTTCTTAGCTCATCTTATAGCTAAAAATAGCTAATTCATAATACGAGGACTCCAAAAATATGAAGAATCTTAAAAACAGGGCTAGGATGACTTACTTGCAAGCTTCAAAAATTTGAAGAACCCTAGCTATAGAGTCTCCCAATTTTTGGCACAACAAAGAAGATGAATGAAATTTTTATCATATTTTTCCTATTTTAATCATTTAATTGGTAAATGACCAAAATGCCCTTCTCTTTAAAAATTTACAAACTACTAACTCATGTCCATTTTTGTCCAATAATTATAATTGTTATTTAAGGACTTCTAATTAATATTCTAGAGCTATTTCATACAAAAAGCTTCTAGAAACTCATATTTTGCAACTTTTGCAATTTAGTCCTATTTGATCATTCCATGTCAATTTCACAAAATTTCTACATGGAACTTTAATACTATCATGCAAACATGTCATAAACCTTAAGAACTCAATTTACTAACTCAGATTTGTGGTCTCGCACCACTATTCCGACTAGGCCCTAAATCGGACTGTTACAATTCTTCCCCTCTTAGGAATTTTCCTCCTCGAAAATCTTACCAACAAACAGGTTTGGATATTGGTTTCTCATGCTCTTTTCTGGTTCCCACGTAGCTTCTTCTATTTCATGTCTTTGCCACAATACTTTTACCAGGGAAATACTTTTATTTCTTAGCTGCTTGACTTCCCGAGCTAAAATCTTAACTAGTTCTTCACCATAAGTCATGTCGGGATGAATCTCTATCTCTGACGGGGTAATTACATGTGAAGGATCTGATCGGTAGCGTCTCAACATGGACACGTGAAACACATCGTGAATCTTTTCTAACTCTGATGGCAAAGCCAATCGATAAGCTACCGGCCTAACTTTCTCGGTAAACTCACACGGTCCAATAAAACATGGACTCAACTTGCCTTTCCGGCCAAATCTGAGAACTTTTCTCCATGGTGACACTTTCAAGAAAACTTTATCTCCGACTTGATACTCTATCTCTTTTCTCTTTAAGTCCGAATAGGACTTCTGTCTATCTGATGCAGCTTTTAAACATTCTCGTATAACTTTCACTTTCTCTTCAGCTTCTCTAACCAAATCAACCCCGTAAATTTGGTTTTCCTTGAGTTCAGTCCAAAATAAAGGCGTTCTGCACTTACGCCCATATAGAGCCTCATAAGGTGCCATTTTTAAAATCGACTGAAAACTATTATTGTAGGCAAACTCTACCAATGGGAGAAACTTTTCCCAACTGCCTCAGAATTCGAGAATACAACATCTGAGCATATCCTCGAGTACTTGAATTAACCTCTCCGACTGACCGTCAGTTTGAGGATGAAAAGTGGTACTAAAGTTCAACTTTGTACCCAAGGCCTCTTGCAACTTCTTCCAAAATCTGGATGTGAACCACGGATCTCTATCCGAGATAATTGACAATGGAACACCGTGAAGCCTTATTATTTCTGACACATACAAGTTTGCCAACTTGTCTAGTGAGTAATCAACTCGTACAGGTAAGAAATGAGCTGAATTCGTGAGTCTATCAACTACAACCCATACATCATCTTTCTTGCTCAGAGACAACGGTAAACCCGTTACAAAATCCGTAGTAATACGGTCCCATTTCCACTCCGGAACCAAAATGGGTTGAAGCAAACCCGAAGGTACTTGGTGTTCAACCTTTACTTGCTGACAAATCAAGCATTTGGAAACAAACTCTGAAATATCTTTCTTCATTCTCGGCCACCAATACTGTTGCTTTAAGTCATTAAACATTTTGGTACTACCCGGATGTACAGATAAACATTCCCTAAATAAGCTCATCCTTTCTCGGTACACAAATTCTATCTTTGAACATCAGACTTCCATTGGGACTAATCCGGAAATCAGCCTCAACATCTGTCTCACACTGAGCTCTCTTGACTTGCAATTCACTATCTTCTTTCTGAGCCTCAAAAATCTCTTGGAGGAATACTGGTCTAGCTTTCAAATCAGCTAGAATAGAACCATCAGTGGCTAAAGTCATCCGTGAATTTATTGCCCTTAATGCAAATAGGGACTTTCTACTCAAAGCGTCGGCGACCACATTCGCCTTCCCGGGATGGTAGTCAATGACCAATTCATAGTCTTTTATCAACTCTAACAATCTCCGCTGCCTTAAGTTCAACTCTTTCTGTGTCATCAAGTACTTCAAACTTTTGTGATTGGTGAAAATCCGACATCTCTCACCATATAGGTGGTGTCTCCATATCTTCAATGTGAAGACTATGGCAGCCAACTCTAGATCGTGGGTCAGATAATTCTTCTCATGAGGCTTCAACTGTCTTGAGGCATAAGCAATCACTTTGCCTTCTTGCATAAGTACACAGCCTAATCCATTTAAGGATGCATCGCTGTAAATCACAAATTCTTTCCCTGTCTCGAGTTGTACTAAAACTGGAGCTTCTGTCAACATCACTTTCAGTTTCTCAAAACTTTGTTGGCATCTTTCTGTCCACTCAAACTTCACATTTTTCTGTAAAAATTTAGTCATCGGGGTTGCAATCATAGAAAACCCCTTGACGAATCGCCTGTAATAGCCAGCTAGGCCTAGATAACTTCTAACCTCAGAGACATTCTTTGGTGGCTTCCAATCCATAATAGCCAAAATCTTACTCGGGTCTACTCGAACTCCTTCTCCCGAGACAATATGTCCCAAAAATCCTACTTCCTTGAGCCAAAATTCGCTTTTACTGAACTTGGCATACAACTGATGTAACACCCCAAAACCGGCCTACACGTTACGACCAGATCTGGTATGTCACAAGGAAAGGTAGTTAAAAAAAATCGCGATCGTTTAAAAATTTTGAGTTTTGATTATCAGTAGTTTGTGAACCGTTCATTAATATTTTGGAAAATAGTTATTTGTGTTTTTAGGAAAACTCCGTATTGATCATTTCATCATAGATAATAACCGCATTAAAACAAAAACCAAATTAAAATCCCAGTGGCCTTATTACAGAACATAATCCCGAATTAAAATGAAATTTAAAAGAAAATAACACTTAATTTACTAAAGTGACAACGTATGGCCACCACAAAGTCCACCTCGACTCCAAATCCTCAAGGTAGGGATTACCTGCAAAAGTTAAAGCAGAGGGGTGAGTCATCGAGACTCATTGTGTAAATCCCCATTAAACGAAATCTGGGCCTTAAGCCCACAGATGCACATTGGGCCTTAGCCCATTCAATATACCGTATATCACATGTATGCAATGCAGCCCAGCCCAACCTAGTTTTCCATCCTCTACACACTTGAATCATCCAAACACCCGTGGCATTATGCCACTGTGGTTCTTGACCACCGTGATACCAGATCACTGTGACAAAGTCACTAATAATATGTGTGGGGCCAGCCCACCGTGGTACCAAACCACTGTGACAATCCCGAATAGATATATGTGGGGCCAACCCACTATGGTACCAAACCACTAAGACGAGTCACTGAATTATATATACGTGGTGTTAAACCACCGTGGCACCAAGCCACTGAGACATAGTCACTGAATCAAATACGTGGGGTCAACCCACTGTGGTACCAAACCACTGTGACAGTCCCTAAATAGCACTTCCCCTTTTGCATCATATCCCAAAGCTCATGCAATATGACATAATAATTCGTGTATGCAGTATGTCATGTATGCAAAACATATATCAAATATAATGTATAACATGGATTACCATCGTAATCAGATAAACAGAATACAACATAATCAAGCTAATCAACCTCTAAGGGTATAACAATAATTCTACCTTCCAAGTGTATTTTCGTAATTTACTTATCGAGGGTATTTCAGTAATTTTGCACCTGCAATGATCTTTCCGAAGACCTAATGTCGCCCCGAGCGACTCGGCTACCACTTTCGATCTTTACCGGACTATTGGGCCTAAAACCCGATTTCGGCCCACTCGGGCCCACATGCTCGTATGGCCCAACTAGCACAACTTTAGCCACAGATATGAGATTCACCTAGCCCAGTCTAATATATACTACACAATCATACAATCTACTCATATGGGCCCACGGGCCTATTGGGCCCACTTGGCCCCTATCGGCCCATCGTGGCCCAAACAACATCAACCCACAAGAACACTAACGATGGCCTCAACTATAGTGTCGAAGCCCCCACACGTGCGCTTGCACGCTCGTGTGGCTACTATCGCCGTGTGACTGGCATTTGGCATTTGCCGCTCTACAACTAGAGTAGAGAGAATACACACTTAATAGGAATCTGGTGCTAACCCGCGCTCCGACCACTCCTGTGCCCAAACGCCAACCAAGGTATATCCTTCCTCCCATCATAGATAGCTCTATATATAGCCAGCTTCTCACCTTCCTTCTTTGTATCTTTCCGATGTGGGATCCCTCTGCTAGCAGAGTTTATATCCAACTCAAACTCTGACCGTCCAATCCGCAAAATAAATACTCCCTTACTGATCCCGATACTTGAACCTCAGACCTCTTGCCAGCTGTAACGCCACCTTGCCACTAGGCCACAAGCTTCTCTTATGTCTTAAAACATGCCCAACTAAAAATAAGTCTATGGCCAATGTCTAAATCCATTTAATAAAATAATCTAAAAGAAATGCAAGTTCCACGCCTTGAACCCTGGACCTCCTTCCTTCCTTATGGCGTCACCCCCTTGCTCCCTAAGTGGAGCCACTTTGCCACTACACCACACACTCCACTTGTGTCATCTTTTCCCATATTTTATTCTTAAAGCCTACCTACTAACTCCCAGGGTTTTATTCACCTAAAACCAAAATTTCTCCTAAGCCCAAGTTTGATCCCGGGACTTCATAGAAGCCCACTAACCTTCCAAAATCACTCACCTAATAGGTCCAACTTGCACTAATGCCGATCTCTTGATCTCAAAAATTTTAAACGCTACTACGCTCAAGGCCTATTGGGCCCAATCCTACTAGGCCCAATTTTAGGATGTTACAAATCTACCCTCCTTAAAGAAATTTCGTCCTCGGAATTTCCAACTAACCAATAGTCGTACATCTTAACCTACAACACTACGCTCACGCTGCGCACTCTGATCTTAATAACACTAATTCATTTTCTATCTTAATCCTGGAACCACTTTACACAACCAAATATCTAACATAGAAGCAAATAGATCTTACCACATATGCACACAGTTTCTATATTCAATATCACATCCAAACCAAACACACGTAATAAATACCAAAGAATACAGACATTTCAAAGATATAATAGATTATAGTGTAAAAGAAGCTTACTTGATTCGGTGCAGGAGACTCAAAGCCATACATCCAAAAAGACATATTTTTCCTAACAAGATTTCAAATGAATTTTGAAAAACATTTTCGAACCCATTCCACAAGCCGAGTTTTGCAACCTAGGCTCGATATACCATAATTGTAACACCCCAAACCCGGCCTACACGCTTACGACGGGGATCCGTATGTCACAAGGAAAGGTAGTTAAAAAAATTGCGATCGTTTAAAAATTTCGAGTTTTGATTATCGTGGTTTGTGAACCGTTCATTAATATTTTGGAAAACAGTTATTTGTGTTTTTAGGAAAACTCCGTATTGATCATTTCATCATAGATAATAACCGCATTAAAAAAAAACCAAATTAAAATTCCAGTGGCCTTATTATAGAACATAATCCCGAATTAAAATGAAATTTAAAAGAAAATAACACTTAATTTACTAAAGTGACGCTGTATGGCCACCACAGAGTCCACCTCGGCTCCAAATCCTCAAGCTAGGGATTACCTGCAAAAGTTAAAGCAGAGGGGTGAGTCATCGAGACTCAGTGTGTAAATCCCCATTAAATGAAATCTGGGCCTTAAGCCCACAGATGCACATTGGGCCTTAGCCCATTCAATATAGCGTATATCACATGTATGCAATGCAACCCAGCCCAACCTAGTTTTCCATCCTCTACACACCTGAATCATCCAAACACCCGTGGCATTATGCCACTGTGGTTCTTGACCACCGTGATACCATATCACTATGACAAAGTTACTAATAATATGTTTGGGGCCAACCCATCGTGGTACCAAACCACTGTGACAATCCCGAATAGATATATGTGGGGCCAACCCACTGTGGTACCAAACCACTGAGACGAGTCACTGAATTATATATACGTGGTGTTAAACCACCGTGGCACCAAGCCACTGAGACATAGTCACTGAATCAAATACGTGGGGCCAACCCACTGTGGTACCAAACCACTGTGACAGTCCCTAAATAGCACTTCCCCTTTTGCATCATATCCCAAAGCCCATGCAATATGACATAATAATTCGTGGATGCAGTATGTCATGTATGCAAAACATATATCAAATATAACGTATAACATGGATTACCATCGTAATCAGATAAACGGAATACAACATAATCAAGCTAATCAACCTCTAAGGGTATAACAGTAATTTTACCTACCAAGGGTATTTTTGTAATTTACTTATCGAGGGTATTTCAATAATTTCGCACCTGCAATGATCTTTCCGAAGACCTAATGTCACCCTGAGCGACTCGGCTACCAATTTCGGTCTTTACCGGACTATTGGGCTTGAAACCTGATTTTGGCCCACTCGGGCCCACACGCTCGTATGGCCCAACTAGCACAACTTTAGCCACAGATATGAGATTCACCTAGTCTAGTCTAATATATACTACACAATCATACAATCTACTCATATGGGCCCACGGGCCTATTGGGCCCACTTGGTCTCTATCAGCCCATCGTGGCCCAAACAACATCAACCCACAAGAACACTAACGATGGCCTCAACTATCGCGTTGAAGCCCCCACACGTGCGCTCGCACGCTCGTGTGGCTACTATCGCCGTGTGACCGACATTCGGCATTTGCCGCTCTACAACTAGAGTTGAGAGAATACACACCTGATAGGAATCTGGTGCTAACCCGCGCTCCGACCACTCCTGTGCCCAAACGCCAACCAAGGTATATCCTTCCTCCCATCATAGATAGCTCTATATATAGCCAGCTTCTCACCTTCCTTCTTTGTATCTTTCCTATGTGGGATCCCTCCGCTAGCAGAGTTTAAATCCAACTCAAACTCTGACCGTCTAATCCGCAAAATAAATACTCCCTTGCTGATCCCGATACTTGAACCTCAGACCTCTTGCCAGCTGTAACGCCACCTTGCCACTAGGCCACAAGCTTCTCTTGTGTCTTAAAACATGCCCAACTAAAAATAAGTCTTTGGCCAAGGTCTAAATCCATTTAATAAAATAATCTAAAAGAAATACAAGTTCCACACCTTGAACCCTGGACCTCTTTCCTTCCTTATGGCGTCACCCCCTTGCTCCCTAAGTGGAGCCACTTTGCCACTACACCATACACTCCACTTGTGTCATCTTTTACCATATTTTATTCTTAAATCCTACCTACTAACTCCCAGGGTTTTATTCACCTAAAACCAAAATTTCTCCTAAGCCCAAGTTTGATCCCGGGACTTCATAGAAGCCCCCTAACCTTCCAAAATCACTCACCTAATAGGTCCAAATTACACTAATGTCGATCTCTTGATCTCAAAAATTTTAAACGCTACTACGCTCAAGGGCTATTGGGCCCAATCCTACTAGGCCCAATTTCAGGATGTTACAACTGATTTTCTCGTAGAATCTGTAAAACTGTCCGTAGGTGCTCAGCATGCTCATTCTCATCTCGGGAATAAACCAGTATGTCGTCAATGGAAACGACTACAAACTTGTCGAGGTATGGTCTAAAAATGCGGTTCATCAAGTCCATGAATACCGCAGGAGCATTGGTCAAACCAAAGGGCATGACTAAAAATTCATAATGCCCATAACTCGTTCGAAAAGCGATCTTGGATACATCTGAATCCTTTACTCTCAGCTAGTAGTACCCCGATCTCAAGTCTATCTTAGAGAACACGGTGGCTCCCTTCAATTGATCGAACAAATCATCGATCCTTGGCAATGGGCACTTGTTCTTTACTGTCACTTTATTAAGTTGACGGTAATCTATGCACAATCTCATGGTGCCATCTTTCTTTTTCACAAATAAAATCGGAGCACCCCATGGAGAACAACTTGACCTAGCAAAGCCTTTATCTGTTAACTCTTGCAACTGTGACTTCAACTCTCTCAACTCCGTTGAAGCCATTCTGTAAGGAGTAATAGATATTGGTACAGTACCGGGAGCTAGCTCAATGCTGAACTCAACCTCTCTAACTGGTGGTAGTCCTGGTAATTCTTCGGGAAAAAAATCCACGTACTCACATACTATTGGTACTGACTCAATCTTTAACTCTGTTTCTTTATCATTCATCACAAAGGCCAAATATGCCTCATACCCCTTTCTTACGTATCTCTGTGCCGTCATGTGAAAAATCATTGCCGGTGATTTACTTTACTCATCTGATTCTATATGGAGAATGTCCCCATTCTCACATTTCATCTCAATGTACTTTTTCCCACAATTTACTATTACGTCATGGGCAGTCAACCAGTCCATACCAAGAATGATGTCAAACTCATCAAATGGTAGCAACATAAGATTTGCTTTAAAGTAATGACCTCTAATCATTAATGGACAATCTTTACATACTTTATCAACTAACACACTCTTGCCTAAAGGATTAACACCTTAATCGTAAATTTTGTAGAATCTATAGGCATATTCATACTGGATACTAGTTTCATACAAATGTAAGAGTGTGTGGATCCGGGATCTATTAAAGCAATAACTTTAATATCATAAAGAGAAAAGGTACCCGTAATAACATCAGGAGAAGATGCCTCTTCGCGAGCGCAAATGGCATAAGTCCTCGCAGGCGCCCTACCCTCGGGTCTCACAGCCTGCTCTCTAGGGTTACCTCTTCCACTTGCCCCACTTCCTAGGTTCCTCTGCGGTCTTCCTCTGACCACACTCCCAGATCTCGGGTTCTGAGCTCTATCTTCTTTCATTGTCTCTGGACAATCTTTTATGTAGTGGCCCTAGGAACCATATCTGAAACATGCATTTTCATGTGCTCGACATTCTCCAAGATGACGTCTGCCACACTGTGGGCATTCGGGTCTATCTGATCGGATGTTCCCCACACTAGCAACTGAGGTCATCTGTGCCTTACTTCCCGAATACTGCTTACTATTGTCCTTCCTTGAAAACCCAGTGGAAGTAGCCGTTCGGGTGGAGAAATCTCTTGACTTCTTGGATGAGGATTGGAATGACTTATTCCACTGTCTCTTTTTAGAGTCACGAGACTCTACTTCAGATTTTCTCTTCTCCTTTACTAGTTCTTCGGCTTTACAAGCCCTCTCTACTAGCACAACGAATTCCTTTAGTTCTAGGACAGCAATAAACAATTTGATGTCCTCATTTAGCCCATCTTCAAATATCTTACTCATGATGGCCTCAGTTGACACGTATTCTCAAGCGTATTTGCTGAGCCATACAAACTCACGCTCATAATCAGTCACAGACATCTTGCCTTGCTTTAACTCTAGAAATTCCTTTCTTTTCTGGTCCACAAACCTTTGACTGATATACTTTTTCTTGAACTCTTCTTGGAAAAATTCCCATGTGATCTTTTCCCTCGGTACCACCGACACAAGGTTGTTCCACCATTGGTAAGCAGAATCTCTTGAAAGAGAGACTACACACTTCATGCATTCCTCAGGTATGCATGACAACTCATTAAATACCCTGATAGTATTTTCTATCCAGAACTCAGCCTTTTCCGGATCATCACCTTTTCTAGCCCAGAATTCTTCTGCCCCATGTTTCCTAATCCTATCAACCGGAGGCTTCTCTCCTCTTACCACCTCTACTACTTGAGGGGCTACTGGGATAGGTTGAGGAATAGGTGGGGTGGAGGGGGTTGTGCATTCGGGTTCGTACGAACAAACTCCGTATACCATGTGTTCATCATGTGGAGGAAGGCTTCTCTAGCCTCTTCTACTCCTTCTTGACTCACCGTAGTGGGTCTATTCTCATTCTCGTTCGGCACCATCCCTTCAGCGAGAGCCGGCGCGTTACTTTCTATGTCATCCACCACAGCTCTATCAGGATCCATTTACTAAATGTATAAACATAATTTAAGTTGTCAGGAGTCGTCACACTATCATTATAAAAACATTCTTACGTATGGCATGTATAGATAGACTCATGCTCGTGCTACGTTAGTCCTAGAACCGACTAAACCGTAGCTCTGATACCACTAAATGTAACACCCCATACCCGAGTCCGAGACTAAGACTGGATACGAGACATTACCATGCTTGAACTCACTTAAACATGCACTTACGGGCTATAAAATTTCGTTCTGAATTAAAAACTTCTCTTTCTTAGTCAAATCATACATTTCATGGGCCTACGAGGCCTCAGACTTATGTCCCGAAACTTTCGAAACTCATCTGGAAACTTTCTCTCCAAACAGGGGTCACACGTCCGTGTGACTTGGGACACACCCGTGCACCCCTAAAACAAGCCCGTGTCTTTCACCCGTGGTGGATACTGCCAAATTACACATGGCCTGGACACGCCCGTGGCCCTGGCCCGTGTGCCAAACCTTGGTATTCTCGACTTATTCACACGCCTATATACACGCGCCGTGTGCATTAGCCGTGACAATTCAATTACTAAGTGTAAAGTGCAGACTTCACACGCCCAGGGCACACGCCCATGTGCTAACCGTGTGGTACACACGGCCTAAACACACGGCCGTGTTATTAGCCCATGGTCTATCCTTACTTAAAACACTAATGTGCAGGGGACAGACGGCTTAAACACACGCCCGTGTGTCCATCCGTGTGGGCACATAGAGTCTATTTACCAAGCCAACTGCCACCCTAAAATCAAGACCAATCCCATGCTCAATTCAGCAACTCAAGTATTACATCTAACATGAACAAGGATGCATACTTCATTGATGGATTAAAACATACATACATAATCATTCATGACTCATCTCTTTGGCCATATACAAAAAGAATACTAAGCTTGATAACCAACATTTTAGCTAATTTTAAAACATAACTCAAAATGAAATGCTTCATATACATGCCATACTTAATATAAACACTTGGCTATACCAAAATATCGATTGATAGTGTGCTCCGAGCTCCGATGATGATGATCCACGAGATTAGCTAGGCGGGACTACATAGAAAGAAAGAATAAAGGACGTAAGCATCTAGCTTAGTAAGTTTGCATGTAATTCTCATAGCAATATATTTTCTTAACATTAACCATTCATCATAAACAATGGCATTATGAATCTCAAGTATTTAAGCTTACTTACTCTTACTGATTCTTACATATCTCATTGTACTTACTATTCTCATGATCGTATGGTAAACAATATACCTGTATCACTTGATCACATAGATCAGTATACTTTAATATGATAAGTATAATCTCAACTTCATCATTCATATCATGAATAATACTCTTAACTAGCATAACTTGATAATAACTTTACTTACTTAACTTTCTTACTATATCATTTGAGCTTTACTCTCTTGCCCGATGAATTTCTATGAATAACTGAGGATACTGAATCTCATCCCACATAACTCGATGCCAAAGCCATATACTCGATATGGTCATACATGGGATCTCTCATCTTGGTATTGATGCCATGTCTTGACATGGACTTACTCAAAGTCTTCCTTGTGTGTTCCCTTGGGGACTTGCCATTGCCATGTCTTGACATGGACTTACTCAAAGTCTTCCTTGTGTGTTCCCTTGGGGACTTGCCATTGCCATGTCTTGACATGGTCTTACTTGGTATCTTTACTCATGAACTGGTCAATGCCGAGCCTTGGCTTGGTCTTACATGGAATCTCTACCTCATGATAGCTTTTCAATGCCAAGACTTGTCTTGGACTTACATGACATCTTTGCTTGGAGACTCACCAATGCCATGCCTTGGCTTGGGCTCACATGGGTCTTCATCTCATAATAACTCTTCAATGCCAAGACTTGTCTTGGACTTACATGATAACTTGCTTGATTGCCGATGCCATGCCTTGGCTTGGTCTTATACGGACTTTCTTATCTCGTGTGGTAGATCGAGTATCCTAAGTAATTCAACTTCAATCGGGACTTTCTCATGCTTAATCTCATTAATTTCTTTATTTAACATAGCAATAAGCATTTCTATGGTAATAATGTACATTATACTAAGTAATTCAATGATAATAATCATAAAGCTTAAAAACCATACAAACTTACCTCAATATACAAAATGTATGTAGATATGTAATTTAGTCCTCGACTTTGTTCTTGCCTCGGTTTCGATCCGGGCTTCGTTTTTCTTGATCTATAATAATAATTAGATCATTTAATACTCACATTGACTAAATTGACTCTTAACTCATACTTTGGCAAAATTGCTATTTTGCCCCTAAACTTTCTCTTATTTGCACTTTTGCCCCTAGGCTCGTAAAATGATTCTCATTTAACTTTGTTAAACATCATGCTTAGCTGATTCATTTTCTCTACAATAACAATCATCAATTCTCACTATTTCTAATAGGTATGACCAATTTCATAACTATTACAAATTAGTCCATACTATCATTTTTCATGAAATTCACTAAGGAAAAGATGTTTATCTAACATCAAACTCCCATAATCTTCCATAAAATATCATTTTACATGCATGATACACATGGGTAGATTTTTGAACATGCTTCTTAGCTCATCTTATAGCTAAAAATAGATAATTCATAATACGAGGACTTCAAAAATACGAAGAATATTAAAAACGGGGCTAGGATGACTTACTTGCAAGCTTCAAAAATTTGAAGAACCCTAGCAATGGAGTCTCCAAATTTTCGGCACAAGGAAGAAGATGAATGAAATTTTTATCATTTTTTTCCTATTTTAATCATTTAATTGGTAAATGACCAAAATGCCCTTCTCTTTAAAAATTTCCCTTTTACTAACTCATGTCCATTTTTGTCCAAAACTTATAATTTGGGAAAATTGCTATTTAAGGACTTCTAATTAATATTCTAAAGCTATTTCGTACAAAAAGCTTCTAGAAACTCATATTTCGCAACTTTTGCAATTTAGTCCTATTTGATCATTCCATGTCAATTTCACAAAATTTCTACATGGAACTTTAATACTATCATGCAAACATGTCATAAACCTTAAGAACTCAATTTACTAACTCAGATTTGTGGTCTCGCACCACTATTCCGACTAGCCCCTAAATCGGGTTGTTACACTTCCCCAATTTCGGCCAAACACCTCCACTCTCCAAATCCCATGATTCTCTCCTCGATTTGCTCCCCCATTCACTCTCCAACACCCATTCAAATAATTTGACCCAGTCTTCCCTCTCTCCTGCAGAGTTTGGTCCCCACTCAGCTACCTCCCTTTCCTGAGCACAAAAATAAAAGCCTCTAATATGCTGCATGTGGGATTCGAACCCCACTTCCCTTACTTCATGAGTGACGCCAACACCACTAGGCCATATGCTCATATTGTGTCTTAAAACATGCACAACAAAAATTAAGCCTACGGCTAAAGTCTAATTCCCTTTAAAAGAAAATAATCTAAAAGAAAAGTAAGTACAAGACTAGAACCTTGGACCCCTTGCTCCCTTTATGGCGTCACTCCCTTGCTCCCTAAGTGGTGCCACTTTACCACTTCACCACAACTCCTCTTGTTTCATTTTTCTCCATATTTTATTTTTAAAGCCTACCTACTAACTCCCAGGGTTTTATTCACCTAAAACCAAAATTTTCCTAAAGCCCAAGTTTGATCCTGGGACTTCGTATAAGCCTCCTAACCTTCCAAAATCACTCACCTAATAGGTCCAACTTGAAATAATGCTGTTCTCATTTTCCCAAAAAATTTAAAATGCTCCTACGCTCAGGGCCTAATAGGCCCAATTCTCCTAGGCCCAATTTCGGGGCGTTACACAAGTGATATGATCTTCATTGATGGACTAGATATCGTCCATATACTCACAATATCCCATATGAACCGTTTAATAAATTTCCAACTTTTTAAATATGGAAATTATCTCCACTTAGATTTGGAGGTTAGGGAAGTGGGCACTCCCTTTGACACCAAATCGCCAGTTTCATATTGTTTAACAAGTTGAATTGATATCACCCGTACAATCATTATAGGATACTTAATTTAAAATTATGAACTATTTGAATATGGTCAAAAATTTCAAGATAATTTGGAGTATAATATGATTATATGGTATGAATATAACATCATAAATATAATAAAAACATAACATGATAGAAAAAAAACATAAACATAATACATCAACACGAATGTGTTAAAATCACATAAAATTATCATTAATGTGTCAAATTTGATATAAGTATATTATACCTTGAGTACATTTATGACAAAAAAAATGATGATACATGACATAAAATTAAAAATATTTTATTAATGTTAATTAGATTGGCAGTTTACGATCAACATGATTATGTGATATAAATATAATATATAGATATATTTACTATAATTAAATCTCTAGTTAAATTGGTGTCATCCATCAACCAGGTCCCAACTCAATTGAGAAATTGCGAAAAAAACATTTTTTTTATAAATTTATATTATTATGAGTGTTTTTTTTCCTTTTATATTTTGTAAATCAATAAAATTTACCCGAGGTTTGAGCCAAATAAATCATATATAATAAAATTTTAATTTTACCATTGCATCTATTGACGTATTGATAAAATAAGCCCTCAAACCTTTTCGGAGAAAAATCAATTAAGCCCCTCCCAATATTTTGCACCTAATTGAGCCCTTGAACTAGGAAAACTGACTAAATAGGCCCTTTGACCAATATTGACTGTTACAATGCTAACATGCCCATTAACAATGTTGACGTGGCACTCTATGTCAGTGGTAGTTTCCGATGTGACAGTCCCACGCTAGCAAAATAAATTAATTTTTTAATTATTAAAAAAATAAAAGGAATATTTTTTTTGTCAAAATGAACTTGGACATATGGTTGTCTAGGTTCGTTCATTTCAAAGCTTATTTTAAAATTTTAAAAAATGTTTTTAATTTGTAAATCATTATTAAAATGTATAAAAATGTATAAAAATATTAAAAAAAGTTCAAAAAGTTCAAAAAATTAAAACTAAAAAAAAATTTAACAATTAAGCTTGGAATGAATCTGGACATATGGTTGTCTATGTTCATTCATTTCAAAGCTTATTTTTAAATTCTAAAAAATATTTTTTAAAAAAATTTTAATTTGAAATCATTATTAAAATGTATAAAAATATTAAACAAATTTCAAAAAGTTCAAAAAATTAAAACTAATAAAAACCATTTAAAAATTAAGCTTGGAATGAATCTGGACATAAAGTTGTCTAGATTCATTCAATATGATTTTTCTAAATTATATTAAGTTTAAAAATATTAATGTAAAGCCTATTTTTCAGTGGTATCGAAAATGACAGTTTCAGAATTTTGTATTCTGATGATCGAGTCAATAAATATTATTCAATAATATTTACGAATTTATTATATTGTTATATTAAATTTTGATCTAATAAATTTGTTAATTAAAAAGTTACGAAACTCACAAATATTTTTATTAAATATTTACCGAGTAACCATATAGGTGAATTGAATTTTGGTCCGAAAATTTTGGTGATTAGATAGCTCATTTAGGTATAAGAACTAAATTGTAAAAATCATAAAAGTTAATCGTTATTGAATTTTAGTATTTAAAAGACTTAATCATTAAATGTTTAAGGACTTATGTTATAATTAGGCCCTATTAACCTTAGTTGAGCGGTTGGTGCATGGTTTTTAATAAATTATATATTAAATTTAATGAATTAAGTTAAAATAATAAAATGTTAAAATAAAATAAAAACAAAAATATCATTATATTTTTTCATTTTTCTTCTTTTCCACTGAAAAACACCATGGAAGAAGCTTCAATGGTCAGCCGAGTGTGTGTCCTTGCATGTAAGCATTTTTTTAAGCTTGTTTTTCGTAAATTTTATGTTTTGAGATCATTGTAACTTAATCTAGCTAGCCCGAATATTAAATTGTAAAACTGCCAAGTTTAAAAAAGTTTTAATTGATATTACTTGAAGTTTTTGAATGTCAATGATAGATTTTGAAGCTCAAAAATGAAACAAGACTAATTTGTAAAGTAAATTTTGTTAGTTTTAAGTTTAGGGATTAAAATGTAAAAATGTAAAGTTTGATATGAAATTTCTAAAATTTATGTATTTAGAGGGCTGTATAGGAATGTAACTAAAATTGGATTGTAAAATAAAGCTTGAATTTGAAAGATATAATAGTTTCAGCTTTAGGGACTAAAATGAATAATATGTAAAACTTTAGGGGCATCCGAATAATGAAATTGGGTTGATACATGTTTATAATTTGATGAAATAAGATGGTTGAAATTGATAAATTGGATTGAATAATTGCATAGATCGGGAATTGGGCCAAATCGGAATTAATTAAGGAAAAAAGAAAATTTGTTGATTAGTCCTTATAGAATTAATAGTTTGTTGTTTTTCCAGATAAGTTCACACAATATAATTATAATTAAATTGTTTTACATTTGATGTGTGAATTTGTATTTATTCAATAGTAGTGTGAATTGTTCATAATTTAGTACAATGGGTGAGTTATGGATTAAATTGTAGAGAAATGGTAAAATGTTGGATAAAATTTAATATGATGAATTGGAATCTGAGGTAAAAATGAATTGATAGTTGGTTGAAATTGATTGAATCATCATTGTATGAAATTGATCGATTGTCTACGGTAAGGACTAAATTGAATTGATTTGAGAATATTATATATTGTTGTAAATGCAAAATTGATTTTGTATTGAGAAGAATTATGTTGATATACCGATATGTATTGATGATTTTCTATTGAACGAATAATATTGAATTGAGAAATTGGATTATAAATGAAATGGAGTAAATTTCTACCATATTATCTATTTGGAAAGAGTCGGATATAGTTGACATGCCATAGGATAGGAAGAGTTCAGGGTTACTTCGACTACGTGTCGATGTGGCACTAGATTCCAAATTATTTCAGTTATATCGATGAGGCACTAGGTGCTAAACACATTGGTGAGCATCGGGTGCAATGTAACGCCGCAAATTTTTTGGATTTCTAAATGTATATGTTTGGTAAATAATTTGATTTGGTGTGTTGGTTAAGTTCCTTGAAAGTTTGCTTTAGGTCTTGAGTTTGATTCCCTTGTTTTGGATTTTTCCTCATTAATTTTGGCTCTATGTTAAGCTTGAGTATTGTGACTTAAATCAATTTCTTTGATTGGTTGTGACAACGATGAGCCTAGTGGTTCAATGGTTAAGAATTTAGTTACTCCCAAGTCTCGGGTTTGAAGCCTATGTAGCGCACATTTGAATTTATTTTTTTCTTTCAGATTCAACTGTTGTGAGAAGTTGGATTTTATTTGAAGTCTTTTGAAAAAATCTGTTTGTTAAGTATTAATTATCCAAATACAATTTAAGTTTTACCCAAATTCCCAATTTTTCTCTTTATTCCAATCGCCAAGTCTCAAATCCCTACACGTCCTCTTGTTTTTTTTTCTTTGCGTCTTTGTTCCCTGTTCTTTCTTTCCTTTATTCCACTTTCTTGAAAATCCTTTCCTATTCCCTTGCTAATTTTTGAAGTGTTGCCGATTGTTGATGATCATAGTTAATTTTTAGAGTAAGTTTCGTTGAATGTTTTCTTTTTTTCGTTTTAGTCTTTGACTTGACCATTGTTATAGGATTGAATTTGGAGCCTTTATTCTCGTTATTTTCTATGTTAAGTATTCTTGTGGTTTGTATAGGCGAAAGGGTAGTGAACAAAGACCCCCCAACGGAGTAGGCTTGGTTTTGGATGTTATTTTGCAAAGGTGGGTAAGCGAATTGCTATTTGGGATCTAAAATTTTAGATTAATCGACGTGAACTTGGGATGATTTTCTTTCATTTAATTAGTGCAAGTGTTGAACAACTGTAAGTTTCGAAGAGTTCCTGTTGTGTAGTCGATCAAATCATCAATCAGGTATGTGAAACTAACCAATTTATTGTCTGAAACTCAAGAAAAATGTAAAACCAGGGCTATTTTTGAAACTATTCAGTGCCACATGGCCATGTGTTAGACCGTATGGTAGACCGTGTGTCCTACACGGCCGTGCGGTAGGCTGTATGCCAGGTCTTGTCAAATCTTCCAGCCACTGTGGCTGGGCCGTGTGCAGCACCTGACCGTGTGAAACTTTGTAGACCATGTAAACTACACGGGTTAGGTATTTGGGCCGTGTGGGCCCTTTTAGCCAATTTTTGGCCCCGATTTAGGGTCGTTTAAAGGACTCAAAATTTTGGTCTGAAGACGTTGTAAGGGGCCAGAAAACTATAAGTTTTAGTACATAAGTTCGTTTGAATAGGTTTAAAAGATTGGATAAGTAGGACAAGCTATAATTAAATTATATGCCATGTGATATATGCTATATGTATGTACGCTTTATGTTTATGAGTATGATACGCATATGTTTAGGGTGGGCTATGTTATGATGGATGAAGTGTATATGGCAGTTTATATTGCAAATATGGTAGCTAGACCGCAAATTAAATGTATGGCAGCTCAACTGCAAATATATGTGAGTGGCACTGATCGACTATTTAACGTCACAGCAATAATGTGCAAGCGTACACTGTCGATGCAAGTATAGTAGACAGATATGAGTCTGTCAGATATCGATCCCACGAGGATGGTTGTCTTTTGTTTATCAATGTCAGTGCAATAAATGGATGGAAACGAGATAAGTTGTGAGAGTAGGTGTCGAAGCAATAACTTGAAAACAACAAGATAAAATATGATAATGATAAACTGGGATCCCTAACGTGAATATTCAATAGAATGCTAAGTGCTCACAAGGTATAAAAGGACAGGTGATTGCTAATGCATTAAATTGCAACGAATATCTTACCAAGCTTAACTTTTATATTTAATCTAAGACTTAAACATGCACATTAACCCCACCTTCCGATGCTAGCAATGGAACACTATTAAGAACAAGTGGATTAAATTCCTCTAATCCTTAAGCAACTTCCGTTGTCATACTTGTTAGCTTGAACTGTCACTCCACCTTCCAGTGTCAGTGACTGCAAAAACACTTCCGTGCTAAAAACATTCAAACCTAAAGATTAAACAGTAGAAGAAAGATTGAATAAAATAACATTTAACCCAAAAATCATGTGTACTTCCGTACTAACATGAAATAGAAAGTAATCACCAGCATTTAGAAAAGAAAAATAAAAGAAACAAGTGGAGAATACTATTCCTAGACAACTCGACTTGAATCTCTCTATTCCCTCTTGTGTCGCACTCAGGGATCCTCGTCAAAAGTTGGTCTGCATCCTTTTCACGTTGGTTCACCCGTCGGAGCTTAAGCTGCCATAGTCGAAAGCTTCAAGGGATAAGTTGAAGAAGGTGATAATCCAAAAGCTCCTTATTTTTTTATATGAATATTTATATTTTTTCCCAAATAGCCTAGGTGTCATTTCATCAGAATCATGCTGCCTTGTACGTACAAGTTAGTTGTACCAGACTAGACAACTCACGCATTTTTGTTCCTATCCAGATAGCTATCAGGTGCAGCGACAATTCTGGGCGCAATCTGAAAATACTCATGCAGCAACATCAGTACCAGAACATGAAAAAATTAAGAACAACTAAGTTAAGATCCACTGAGTTATAAAATGTAAATTACTAAACTAAAAATGCTAAAATATGTGCTAAAGATAACTAAATGGGAACAAGTTAACCAATAAGTAGGGAGAAAACATATGTTCTTTCTAGTACAATCAGGCACACCGCCACATATTGGTGTGATTGGATGGATGGACTCTTGTAGTCCTATATGGTGTGAATGGTTGGATGGAGATGGTGTGTAGTGGATGTGGGTAGGATATGATTTGTTATGCTATGATTCAATTTGATATGATATGTTATGATACAATCCAACATGATAAGTTATGATCCATATGAATTCTGATATGATATGAATTACTTGAAAGAAATATGTTATATGATGTTCTGATATATAAATTTGTATATATATATATTTTCTTTTGAAATATGGGCCGAAACACACACTGGGCTTTGAGCTCACATCTTTGTTGGTTGGTTTTAGGTAATCTTCTGAATTAGGAGTGGATGGCGATTCTGGAGCTCAGGTTTCAAATGCTTGTTTTATATACCATGGACTCTTAATTTGTTTAATTTGGACATTTCAGACTTTTCCTTGGATTTGTTTATTTTTGAACATTTTATATATTGATTAGGTTGTTAGGATTGTTTTTAGCATTTATTACGCAATAGCCTTAATCTTTTAATGACGCTTAAGTTAAGATAACTAAAAAGAAATTGCGGTTTTACAAAGTAAAAGTTTTAAGGTTTTCTACTGCAAACTTAACCGGGAGTTTCTCTAAAATGTTTTGGTACACAATGTTTTTAGTAATTTAGTTTTGATTTTAGAAACATGAATAAGCTAAGATTTTGGAGATTCGTTATGTTTTCAAAAAGAGTACTTTGAATGTATTCCCTTTCCACCGAAGTTGGTTTCCATCAAGTTAAAGATTTGTCTCTTTTTCACACAAGCATTGTAACCTTCATAATCTGACCATAACGTCTAGGCCAGGTGTGGGGTGTTACATTTGGTGGCATCAGAGTCAGGTTGCAAAACTCGACTGTGTATTTTGGGTCCAAATTGTTTTCAAAAGTATACTTTGTTTTTTTAAAACTGAAATTTTTATGATCCTCGAATTTTTTATAAGTGAAATCGAGACTCTGGTATCGATCCAAGTAATAACTCTAAACTTTATTTATGCTTTAGAGATATTTTGTATGCAATACTTTAGTATAAGAACTTGCCTGTAGAGACTGCGGTGTTGAAAAACACTCTCTATACATTGTTAAGAATTCTAATAAAATTTTAAGATTAAGGTT
This sequence comes from Gossypium sturtianum, assembly GCA_025698515.1. Classification (NCBI taxonomy): domain Eukaryota; kingdom Viridiplantae; phylum Streptophyta; class Magnoliopsida; order Malvales; family Malvaceae; genus Gossypium; species Gossypium sturtianum. The sequence goes on along the minus strand of CM046950.1, from coordinate 136,185,137 downwards.
TAAAACTTAAACTGGTTTCATAAAATTTCTTGAAAAATGTAGATAAGATAATGAGCACTCATGGTTCTCATGGACGTAGTACCCGTTGGCGTGGTGGTGGTCGTCAGGGGCTCGGGTTGAGCCTTCTTCAATGGGCAGTATGCCCCAATTAGATATGAGTGAGATTGTCAAAACTCGAACTACTAAAACTGAGTCTATAGCTTAGACTACCAGGGATGATGCATTGTCCTAAGAAATGTTGAGGGTTTTAGAGAGGGTCGTTGGGACCCATACGGGATTTGGATCTGGGAGCTGAGGGTTGGTAACTAAACGACTCCAATCTAATGGAGCTGAGCTGTTTAGAGGCATCACTAGAGTCATCCCGACTATGGCTAATTACTGGTTAGAAGCCACAGAAAGGATAATAAATGATTTAGATTGTACCTTTGAGTAGATATTGAAGGGTGCGGTATCCTTGCTTCGCGATAAAGCATACCAGTGGTGGTTGACTGTGCAGGAGGGCAATCAGCCTGAACAGTTGACATGGAATTATTTCTGGAATGCCTTCCAGAGTAAATATGTGGGGGACAAGCTGTGTTGAGGCCCATAAACACGAGTTTATAGGGTTAACTTAGAGGGACAAATTGGTGGCCAAGTATGAGGCCTAATTTTTACCATTAAGTAGGTATGCTAGAGCATTGGTTGCTAATGACTATGAAAAGAGAGTACGTTTTGAGCATTGATAGTTCCTTAGAGGGAGCGGCTTTTTGCGACCTTGGTGGATAACACCAACATTATTGAGGAGGTTAAGCACACCGAGTGCAAGAAGAAAGAGCGAGAGAAAACTCAGAATGAAAACAAGAGGGATTCGAGCCCTTCTAGTTCATCTCAGTGGCCCATGAAATGGGAAAGATTTGATAGACCCCCAAAGGCAGAGTCAGCTACTAAAGTTGAGTTAGTTGCGAAAGCTGAGTAGGTTCAGATATGTGGGTATTGTATCAGACGCCATCCGAGTAAGTGTTGGAAGAGGATTGTGGCTTACTTTAGGTGGAGGACAGTGGGGCATAAGATTAGTGAGTGTCCCCTTATGGTTTAGACTGGGTGGGCTCTGGTTCAGAGTCAGATTCTGCCTCAAAGGTTTTGTCAGCAACTTGGTAGGGGTCGTGATCAGATTTGAGGGGGTAATGGCAGTGGTCATGGTTAGAGAGCACCGGGCAGAGGTGCGGGTCAGGCTGAGGCTAGGCAGCTAGCTTTGGTCTATGTGGTGAGGCGTCGTGAGGATAAACATGCGGCAGATGTGATTGCCGGTACGTTCGTTATCCATACTTTGCCTTATTTTGCTTTAATTGATTGCGATTCTACGTATTCCTATGTATCTAATAGTGTAGTGGGTAATTTAGGGATTGTGGTGGAGGACACTAGTTGTGAACTTTCTGTGATTAGTCCACTGGGTCAATCTGTTCAAGTTAGTAAGGTATATAGGAGGTGTCCGCTTGAGGTTCAAGGGTGTGTATTCCCTACTAATTTGATGGAGTTGTCATTTGGGTAGTTCTACTTGATTTTGGGTATGGATTGGTTGGTGGAGCATCATGTAGGGTTGGACTGTGAGACTAAAAGAGTGACCTTTAAGGTTGGTGATGGTATAGAGGTTGTGATGGTTGGTGAGTGTCGAGATTACCACTGTTAAGGATTTTCTTAACGTTTTAGTAGCTGAAAAGCTAGTTCGTAAGGGTTGTGATGTGTATTTAGCTTATGTGCATGATACAAGCAGTGTGGGTTCGACTGTGGAAAGGATTCGCACTGTTAAGGATTTTCTTAACGTTTTTCATGAGGAGTTGTCAGGATTACCTCGGGATAGAGAGGTTGAATTCGGGATTTAATTACTGCCAAGTATAGATCTGATGTCTATTGCCCCTTATCTAATGGCAACAATGAAGCTGAAAGAACTTAAGTTGTAGCTTCAAGAACTTTTGGACAGATGGTTTATTCGGCCTAGTGTGTCCCTGTGAGGAGCACCAGTTCTTTTCGTAAAGAAAAATGATGGATCGATGAGGATGTGTGTGTATTATCATCAGTTGAACAAATTGACGATAAATAATAAGTACCCACTTCTAAGGATTGATGATCTATTTGATCAGTTTCGTAGGGCTTTTGTGTTTTCAAAAATTGATCTTCATTCTAGGTATCATCAGTTGATGGTTAAAGAAGCTGATGTGCATAAGACTGCCTTCAGGACTCGCTATAGACATTACGAGTTCATTGCTATGCCCTTCGAGTTAATTAATGCTCTGGAAGCATTGATGGATCTCATGAACCGGGTTTTTCAATCTTATCTTAATCAGTTTGTCGTAATGTTTATTAACGACATTCTGGTATATTCGAAGACTGAGGATGAGCATGATAAGCATCTTCGAACAACTCTTTAGATTCTTTGTAAAAAGGAACTGTATGCTAAGTTAAGTAAATGTGAGTTCTGGTTGGGTGAGGTTATGTTTTGGGGGCATGTGGTTTCTACCGAAGGTATCCGAGTGGATCCTAAGAAGATAGAGGCTAGTCTGGAGTGGAAACAGCCGTGAAATGTGACTGAACTATGGAGTTTTCTTGGTTTGGCGGGATACTATCGAAGGTTCGTTGAGGGGTTTTCTTTGTTAGCAGCACTTTTGACTAAACTGCTACACAAGAATACTCTATTTGTTTGGGCTGTTGAGCAATAATCAAGCTTTGAGAAGCTCAAGTCGGTTCTGACTCAAGCACTTGTCTTAGTTCAGCCTAAGCCTAGGAAAGAGTTCGTGGTTTATAGTGATGCTTTGCACACAGGTTTGGGGTGTGTTTTAATGTAGGAAGGTAAAGTAGTTGCCTATGCGTCTAGACAACTTAAGCAGCACAAGGGTAATTATCCGACTAATGACCTCGAGCTTGCTACGGTTGTTTTTGCACTTAAGATTTGGAGGCATTACTTGTATGGTGAGAGATGCATTATCTACACTGACCATCAGAGACTGAAGTACCTCCTCACTCAGAAAGAGATGAATCTTAGGCAGTGTCGCTGGATCAAGTTGCTTAAGGATTATTGTTCGATTGAGTATCATTCTAGTAAGGCCAATGTGGTGGTCAATACTCTTAGTCGGATATCTATGTCTAATTTGAGAGCAATGTTTGCTCGCCTAAGTTTGTTTGATGATGGTGGAATTTTTGTTGAGTTGCAAGTTAAGCCATATTGGTTGGATGAGATTAAGAGTAAGCCACTTTTGGATGAGTCTCTGATTAGTCGGGTTCAGCAGATGGATGAAGGTAAGACTTCATATTTTGGGTATATTAATGATGGGATTTTATGTTTTCGGGGTCGTATCTATATGCCTAAGGATATGAATTTGAGACTTTCTATTCTGCAGGAAGCCCCATAGTAGCTCTTATGCTATGCATCCCAGAGGTAATAAGATGTACCATGATGTCTGTGATTTGTATTGGTGGCCTGGGTTAAAACGTGAGGTAACCGGTTTTGTGTCCCATTGCTTGGCGTGTCAGCAAGTTAAGGCTGAGCACCAACTTCCTTCTGGATTGCTTCAACCCGTTAAGATTCCACTATGGAAATAGGAATGGGTAATTATGGATTTCGTTAGTGGGTTGCCTTTGACACCCGCTAAGAAGGATTTTGTTTGGGTTATTATGGATCAATTAACTAAGTCTACTCACTTCATTCCAGTTAAGACCAGCTACTCATTGCAGAAGTTGGTGAAGCTATATGTTTTAGAGATTGTCAGACTCCATATGGTTCCTGTGTCTATTATTTCAAATCGGGATCATCATTTTACTTCTCGTTTTTGGCAAATGTTACATGAGGCTTTAGGTACCCGAGTTGAATTTAGTATGGTATTTTATCCTCAGACTAAGGGTCAATCAGAAAGAGTGATTCAGATTTTGGAGGATATGCTTCAGAGCTGTGTGATTGATTTTGGAGGGCGTTGGAAGGAGTTTTTACCGTTGGCTGAATTTTCTTATAATAATAGCTTTTAGTCTAGCATTCAAATGGCACCTTATGAGGCTTTATCTGGTAGGAAATGTCGCACACCACTTTGTTAGACTGAGTTGGGAGATAGGAAAGTTTTGGGTCTTGAGTTAGTGGCTGAGACGAAGGACAAAGTTTGTTTGATTCTAGATTGACTTAAGGCCACTTTTGATAGGCAGAAACCTTATGCAGACCTTAAGAGACGAGAGATTGCGTTTGAGGTAAGGGATTATGTCTTCCTTAAGGCGTCTCCTTAGGAAAAAGTTCTCAAGTTTGGTCGTAAGGCTAAATTAAGCCCTGATTTCATTAGGTCGTATCAGGTTTTGAGGCGTGTTGGACCCGTTGCTTATCATCTTGGGTTGCCTCTGGAGTTGGACCGCATCCATGACATATTTCATGTGTCTATGTTGAGACGTTATCTATTTGATCCGTCGCATGTGATTCCTTTAGAGGAGAATAAGTTGAGGCTAGATTTGTCCTTTGAGGAGGAGCCGATATGGGTTTTGGATCATGAGGTTAAATTTTTCAGAAGAAAGATCATTCATTTGGTTAAATTACTTTGGAAGAATCATGGTTCCAAGGAAGCCACTTAGGAGCTTGAGGATTTGATGCATCAGTAGTATCCTGATCTCTTTGAGTTAGGTAAATTTCGAGGACAATATTTCTTTTAGGCGGAGAAAGTTGTAACGCCCCAAATTTTTGGATTTTTGAATGTGTATGTTTGGTAAATAATTTGATTTGGTGTGTTGGTTAAGTGCCTTGAAAGTTTGCTTTAGGTCCTGAGTTCGATTCCCTTGTTTTGGATTTTTCATCATTAATTTTGGCTATATGTTAAGCTTGAGTATTGTGGCTTAAATCAATTTCTTTGATGGGTTGTGACAACGATGAGCCTAGTGGTTCAATGGTTAAGTATATAGTTACTCCCAGGTCTCGGGTTCGAAGCCTATGTAGCGCACACTTGAATTTTTTTTTCTTTTGGATTGAACTGTTGTGAGAAGTTGGATTTTATTTGAAGTCTTTTTGAAAAATATGTTGGTTAAGTATTAATTATCCAAATACAATTTAAGTTTTACTCAAATTCCCAATTTTTCTCTTTATTCCAACCGCGAAGTCTCAAATCCCTGCATATTCTCTTGTTTTTTTTTTCTTTTCGTCTTTGTTCTCTATTCTTTCTTTCCTTTATTCCACTTTCTTGAAAATTCTTTCCTATTCCCTTGCTAATTTTTGAAGTGCTGCAGATTGTTGAGGATTATAGTTAATTTGCAGGGTAAGTTTCGTTGAATATTTTCTTTTGTTCTTTTTAGTCTTTGAATTGGCCATTGTTATAGGATTGAATTTAGAGCCTTTATTCTCGTTATTTGTTGTGTTAAGTATTCTTGTGGTTCGTATAGGCGAAAGGGTTGTGAACCAAGACCCCCAGCAGAGTAGGCTCGATTTTGGATATTATTTCGAAGAGGTGGGTAAGCGAATTGCTATTTGGGATCTAAAATTTTAGATTAATTGACGTGAACTTAGGATGATTTTCTTTCGTTTAATTAGTGCGAGTGTTGAAAAATTGTAGGCTTCGGAGAGTTCTTGTTGTGTAGTCGATCAAATCATTAATCAGGTGTGTGAAACTAACCCAATTTATCATCTGAAACTCGATAAAAATACAAAACATGGGTTGTTTCCAAAACTGCCCAATGCCACACGACCGTGTGGTAGACCGTGTGTGCCACACAACTATGTGGTAAGCCGTGTGCCAGGCTGTGTGGAGCACATGGCCCTGTGAAATCTTACAGCTCGTGTGGCTGAGCCGTGTGGAGCATACAACCGTGTGAAACTTTGTAAACCGTGTAGACCACACAGGCTAGGTTTTTGGGCTGTCTGAGCCCTTTTGGCCAATTTTTGGGCCCGATTTGGGGTCATTTGAGGGACTCGAAATTTGGGTCCAAAGACATCGTAAGGGCTGGAAAACTGTAATTTTTAGTACATAAGTTCGTTTGGGTAGGTTTAAAAGATTGGATAAGTAGGACAAGCTATAATTAAATTATATGCCATGTTATGATCAATATGAACTATGTATGTAAGCATGCCATGCGATATATGCTATATGTATGTACGCTTTATGTTTATAAGTATGATACACATACGTTTGGGGTGGGCTATGTTATGATAAATGAAGTGTATATGGTAGTTTCTACTGCAAATATGGCAGCTAGACCGCAAATTAAATGTATGGCAGCTTAGCTGCAAATATATGTGAGTGGCACACCGCCACGTATTGGTGTGATTGGATGGACGGACTCTTGTAGTCCTATATGGTGTGAATGGTTGGATGGAGATGGTGTGTAGCGAATGGGGGTAGGTCATGATTTGCTATACTATGATTCGATTTTATATGATATGTTATGATATGATCCAGCATGATATGTTATGATATGATAAGTTATGATCCATATGAATTCTGATATGATATGAATTACTTGAAAGAAATATGTTATGTGGCGTTCTGATATATAAATTTGTATATATTTATGTTCTTTTGAAATATGGGCCGAAACACACACTAGGCTTTAAGATCACATCTTTGTTGGTTGGTTTTAGGTAACCCTCCAAATTAGGAGTGGACGACGATTCTGGAGCTCAGGGTTAACATGCTTGTTTTTATATACCATGAACTCTTAATTTGTTTAATTTGGACATTACGGACTTTTCCTTGGGTTTGTTTATTTTTGAACATTTTATATATTGATTAGGTTGTTAGGATTGTTTTTAGCATTTATTATGTAATAGCCTTAATCTTTTAATGGCGCGTAACTTAAGATAACTAAAAAGGAATCACAGTTTTGCAGACTAAAAGTTTTAAGGTTTTATGCTGCAAACTTAACCGAGAGTTTCTCTAAAATGTTTTGGTACACAAATGTTTTTATTAATTTAGTTTTGATTTTAGAAACACGAATAAGCTAAGATTTTGGAGATTCGTTATGTTTTCAAAAAGAGCACTTCGAGTGTATTCCCTTTCCGCTGAAGTTGGTTTCCATCAAGTCAAAGATTTGTCTCTTTTTCGCACAAGCGTTGTAACCTTCATAATCCAACCATAACGTCTAGGCCGATTATGGGGTGTTACATGCAAACTATTTACTTTGACATTGTCCAATAAGCACTAGGTGTTAAACTAGTGTGCTAGTTGAATCCGTGTATCCGTTCGAGTTTGAGTCAGGTTAAAAGGGATATAAATATGATATTTGATAAATAATATATATTTTATTAGATTTATGATGTGATTTGGTAATATCAATATGATTTATGATATATAAATATCATCAGTATGTAAAAGATCATGCAAATTGGATTTACGAGCAGGAGGGTCGTTACGTATTTATGATGAAACAAGTTATTCGATTGTGGGCTTCATTTTGTAATGTGATGTAATAAAATGTGGCAACGTTGAATAAATGTGCAATGCATTAGTTTTAAGATAATGATATGTTATGTTTGTTAGCTTGTTTAATTGAAGTAATATACATATGATTCATATAATGCGTAATTGAGTAAATGTTCATACTTATATAGGTGATAATTGATATAAACTAAATAGCCTATGAATTGAATGTTATTGGACTATGCAAATGACATTGAAATGTTGATTATAAGTAAACTAGAATATTATATGCTTGAATTACTATATGAATTGGTTATATAATGAACTCACCTTGTTGATTTATGATTGCCATGTTTAGGCAAAATTATCCAATTGAATAGCTTGTTGTGTTTAACCGTAAAATGAGGTAAGATGTTGTTTAAGTGCCTGTGAACTTACTAAGCATTTGTAATGCTTACTCCCTTGTTTCTTCTTCCTTGTAGATTGCTAACTTCCAGAACGTGTCAGGCAGATTGTCGAAAAGCTCAAACTATCATGTTGTTGTTTCGGTAATCTTTTAATCGTTTAAAGCTCAGTTTTGTGGCATGTATATAGGCGATTCATTTTTGGTCAATGTTGAATGTTGATACTTTGGTTCTTGAATGTGGTTTGTATTTTGAATGGTTACATTTATATACATAGTTATTATTATAGGTGCTTAACTTGGTTTACAATTGGATAATGTTTGAGTTATGGTATATGTTGATGTGGAATGGTTTGAAAGTATGTAAGTATAAACTATGTTTGAATAAGTCATATTGGTATGTTCTAGTGCCTATTGAGGCTTATCGGTGATTATAAATTTGTGGGATGTGATTAAAAATGAATTAGGTCCAATGCAAGCTAGTAGTTAAATGTAGTATAATGAATGATGTTTGTTAGTGAATTCGTCAAGTAAACAATATGCTAGTATTACCATGATTAGGTAAGGGAAATGTTGATTTCATAATAACCAAGATATGATCATATGTGATTGATTTGAATATGTATATTGGTAGGTGTTTTTGATGACTGAAAGAGGTATGTATGTTAATAACTTAAATGATGGTTAATTGACATGTTATAAGTATGAATTTGTAGATAAACTAGTTGTAATGTAATGGTTGAAATGCTTGTGTCAACTCAAATGTTTTGGTAAGCATAGTGCCTAACTTATAGGATTAATTTTTGGGGTGTCGTTTGAGGTACATTGGTATCTTAAATGAATGTGTTATGAAAATGTCATATTGGTATGCTTGTTGTGAAAATTCTGCCTGTTTTGAGTAGACATTAATGTATAATTGAAATTAGATTGTGCATGTATTTAGTTAGGCTTGAAATAGTTCCTAAAATGACAATTTGTGCCACACGGTTTGGCCACACAACTGTACACGGCCATGTGCTATGTATGTTCAAGGTGGTTTTTGTTAAACATGACCACAGTCTCTCACATGGCCTGGCTACACAACCTTAGTTTGTTACACGGCCTGGTGACACGGCCGTGTGACTCTGTTTTGCACAACTTCAGTCTATGACACGGCTTGAAGGCACGACCATGTTATCCAATGTCACATGGCTTTAGCCTGTCACACGGCCTGGTCACACAATCGTGTGACCGCTATTTTACATTTATATTGCTCTTTTGTGCAAAGTTTCAAATTAGCCCCTATTATTTTTTAATTAATTTTAGAGCTTTCGTAAGCTCGTTTTCAAGTCGAACTTGTATGCAAAGTACGTTTTGTTTGAATGATTGAGATTTAATGAATGTTTTGATGAATCTTGATTTAATTTCACGTGTTCCTATTCTGTATATTACTGTAGCATCCCGTAACCCGATTCCGGCGTCGAAGACGGGTGAGGGGTGTTACAATTAAAATTTAATTTTCTTTAAAAAATTGATATGTGTATCAATGTTTTAATTATATTGGAGCCTTTGAGGACGTATAAAAATAAAAAATATTTTAGAAAATAAATAAATATTAATTTTATTAGTCGTTCATGTAAAGATTTTTTTAAAATGTATCAATATATCTATTTATTTAAACCTTGTAGGATACACATCTAAGAAAATAATTGATATTCCTGTTAGACTACACATGTAATAATATAATTTATTTACATTTTTTAGTTGAATATATTCATACATTAAAATAACTGTTCATATAAATTTAATAAAATTCAAAATTCAAAATTTATTTATTTTCTAAAATATTTTTTATACATCCTAAAAAGTACCATATGTCCAGATTCATTCTGAACTTAACTTTTTAAATGGTTTTTATTAATTTTTATTTTTTAAAATTTTATTTAATAGTCTTATAAATTTTAATAATGTTTTACAAATTTATAAAATTTGTATTAAATGAATCCTAATGTTTTAAAAAAATATTTTTTTTATTTTTTTGAAAATTAAGCTTTCAAGAAAATGAACTTGGACAACCCTATGTCCAAGTTCATTTTAACAAAAAATAAAAATATTTCTTTTATTTTTGTTTGGTTTTTAAATCGATTTTTTTTTTTTTTTTTTACTAATGTGGCAACTGACCATGTTAACATGAAGTATTATGTCAAAGTTGTTAACGATCACTCAACGTTGGAATGACCAATGTTACTTAAAGAGCTTATTAAATTAATTTTGAAGGCTTATTTTACCAATAAATTTTTAAATTTTTATATAAACTTTTAATAAAGTATATATAAACTAAAACACCACAGACAAAATATGAAAATATCACAAATGATGACGGAGTAACTTATCAAAATTCATTTAAGTATATAATATGTTAAAATATGATGATTACATAACAATAATACGAAAATAAAAATACACATATTTTTTTCCTTTTCTTTTTCTTTTTTCTAATTTGATCTTTCTTCTTTTTTTTTCTTTCACCAAAAAAATGGCTGGAAACACCTTAATTGTCTTTCCATTTATATTTTATACCTAGGCTTACTTGTGTTAAAATTATGAAAGCTCTTTTATGTCCTCGACACTTAAGCTCATAAGTCTTTTGATAGTTCACTCATGGAAGAAAGTTGGATGTGCTTAAATACAGATGGTTTAGTGAGACAGGATGAAGGGCTTACTGCAGTAGGAGGCTTAGTACGAGATCAAAAAGGTAGATGGATCATGGGGTTTAATAGATACTTAGGGAATTGTATAGGGATAGAGGTTGAGCTTTGGAGCATCTTGGATGGGCTAAAGCTTATCCTAGATAGAATATTTGAAAGGATCTTAATTCAAACAGATAGTCTTGAGGCCGTTAATGCCATTCATGAAGGTACCTTTAAAATCTCTAGCTCAACTTTACTCAGAAGAATCCATCAGATCCTGACAAAGGTTAAACAGTGGAAGATTTAACATATTCCCCGAGAGAAAAACACAGTGTCTGATAGTCTTGTCAAAATGATTTATGATATAAAGTCAAGCTTAAGACTGTTTGAAGATCCTCCTTTAAAGATCTAGTCCTCTTTAGTTTTGTTTCTTGTATTTCTAAAAAAAAATAAAAAATAAAAGCCCAATTCAAGTTAAGCAATACTATTGCTCAAGTAACTTTTAAATCATTATTATTTTTTTACCTTTCAATTTTATAAAAAAATTATTTTAGTCATCTATTTAATTTTTCAAGTTTTTTAATTTTTAAATTTGAATTTAAAATTTTTTGTTAAATTAACCCAAAATAAATTAAAAAATTAATATTTGTTAACTTTACTAACATGATATATAAATGAATCGCCATATAAGTGTTATATAAGCATTTAATTAAATTTTTAAAATATTAAAATATATGTATTTTATTTTTTTTACAATTTTTATTATTTTTAATTTTTAAAAATTAATTAAATATTAACGTCAACATGAGCCAAGTTAACTTTTTCAAAAAATTGGAGTGGATTCAACTAACAGCTTTAATTGGTAGCAGGAGAGGAATAATTGATGGTGGAAGCATTAATTGGATTATGACAACAATGATAGTGAAAAAGAAGAAATATAGAGAATAATAATGTGAGGAGATGCATGATTACACTTGGGCTAAGATATTTTGAAAATAACTCTAGACTATGGCTCTAATATCCACACACATAGGGAATCTAGATGTTTCGGGTACCTTCTTAAATGTAAGGCTATCAATAAAAGTATTCATATTATTTAATAAAAGTCGATCATGTTTTTTTAAATATTTAGAAAGATTTATCATTTTGTTGGAATAAAAAGATTTATAGTTCCGCTGATTTTGATAGTAAATTATAAATACTGTTATAAAATAAAAAGAGACGAAGAGAATAAAGAACAAGGAAAATATAAAAGTAATAAAGAATATATTTTATTGATCAAAGGGATGATTACAATGATTCATTAGCGTCTCTATTTATAGGTATAATAAGTATAAAAGAAGTAGAGATCTAATTCTAATAACTATTAGAATTTAAAGTACATCAAAATTTTATATTGATCATGATGGACATCCACTTAATAAGATATTCATAACACTCCCCCTTGGATGTCCATTGGTAGATAATGTGCCTCGTTAAAACCTTATTAGGAAAAACCCTATGGGATAAAAACCTAATGAAGGAAAAATAGTACACAATCTTCTATTACAAGCTGCCTCATTAAAAATCTTTACCAGGAAAACCCAATGGGACAAAATATTGGTTAAAGGAAAAGAGCATAACTTGTTTTAGACTCCCCTAATGGCAACATTATATTACATCTTTGAGTTGATGCAGTCTAATCTTGTGTAGTAGTCTTTCAAATGTTGAAGTTGGCAATGCCTTAGTAAAAAGATATGTTAAATTATCACTAGAACGAATTTGTTGAACATTTATATCACATTTTTTTCTCAAGATCATGGGTGAAGAATAATTTTGGCGAAATATGTTTTGTTCTATCACTTTTGATGTAACCACCCTTCAAATGAGCTATACATGCTGCATTATCTTCATATAAGATAGTTGACATATTTTCCTGTAAACGTAAATTACATATCTTTTGGATATGTTGGGTCAATAACTTAGCCAAACATACTCTCGACTTGCCTCATGCATTCCAATTATTTCTGCATGATTTGAAGAAGCGGCAGATAAAGTTTGCTTTGCTGAACAACATGATATGGTAGTTGTAACAGTCTGGTTTAGACCCTAGTCGGAATAGTGGTTTCGGGACCACAGATCCGAGTTAGAAAAATATTTTAATATTATTTTTCGTGCCTACAGTATGTGATTAAGCATGTGTGAAATTTTCGTGAGTTCATTTTGTTGTCTGTGTGCTTAATTTGAGAAAAGGATTTAATTGCATAGAATGAAAAATTAGCATGCCATGTGTTAAAAGTACTTATGTGTTATGTCTTTATTAATATGAGGTCCTTATAATGCAACTGGACCATTTGAATTATGGATCGACATTAATGTACATAGATAGTGGAATTTTAATGTTGATATTAAAAGGTTAATTTAGTAAATAATCTATTATTAAGAAATAAATAAAACAAATGAAAATGCTAGTTGAGTGTTCTTCCATTCTAGCCGAATTTGAAAGAAAAAAAGGAGAGAAAAGAAGCAAAATAGGGTTCGGCTATTACTAAGCAAAATTAAGGTATGTTTTGGTTTTGGTTTTTGATAATTTCTACGTTTCTGTAATCGTTGCTTCGAGTACTACAAAACCCATGCCTTAATTTGGAATTTGATGATGATTTTGAAAAGTTCCATTGATGAATGCTTGAGCTTTGTGATGTTAGTTGATGAAATATGAAATATATGTGTTAGATTAACATGTTTTGTCTTTGGGTTTTTAGTGAATTTGAGTAATTTGGACTAAATTGTGAAAATAATATTTTGAGGGACTAAAATGTGAAATAAATGAAAAATATGGGCTACTAGGGGCCTATAGAGAATTCGGCTAAGCATGGGTTGAATTGAATTATGTGTATTTTGTGATTTTATGAAATAAGGACTAAAATGTCAAAATGTGAAAATGTGAGGGCTAATTTTTAAATTGCCCTAAATGTGTGTTCTTGGATTGAATTGAATGAATTGGTCAATAAAAGAGTTAAATTTGAATATGTATAGATCAAGAACAGAAGAAAACGGATTTAGACCGCGGAAAGTCGAAAGTGATCGAATAGTCGAATCCGTCTGTTTATCCGAATCTGATGTAAGTCTATATACAAATAAATGTATTTGAATTGGTTTATTGTGTATATATGAAATTTAATTGTGATGAATGTGTACGAGATGATATATACAGGAAATCCGAGAAAGTATTGACAAGGCATCAATATTCGAAAAGTCCCATACGAACCTTAGTAATAGATAGGATTAATATGTCATGACATAGGTTTCTGATATGTGATATCGTGTAAGACCACGTCTGGGACGTTGGCATCGGTATGAGATTTACGTGTAAGACCATGTCCGGGACATTGGAATCGTATTTGATTCATGTAAGACCCTGTCTGGGGCAATGGCATCGATATTTGGTTACATGTAAGACCACGTCTGGGACGTTGGCATTGTACGATTATTTCGAGTATTCCGAGTATCCTATTTGATTCCGAATGGTTCAACGGGCAATTCTGAGAAATGAAATACTATGTGAAGTGTATAATCGTTTCAGGTACGTTTGAGATGTATTTTATGATTGAGTATGAAAGGTAAGTATTCATAAACTTGTAAGAGATTTATGTGCAAAGATTCAATGAGACAAAATGTGATATAGGTATGAATGTGTTATGTACAAAAGAGATACTTGGAGATATGACTAGTTGGTATGCAATGGCTAAACCAATGAGCCAAAGGAGAATTATGAGTTTACATATGTGATATACTAATGACTATGTATTTGATATGTTAAGAATGTTTTATGATAAGTTTATTTGTATATGACTTACTAAGCTTTTGGAAAGCTTACTTTGTGTGTGTTTTTCTTTGTTTTATAGATCGTTAAAGCTACGAGAGGCTAGGGGGTCGTTGTGGATCGTCATCACACTATCCAATCACATTTTGGTACTTTATGATCATATATATACTAAGTATGGCATGTATAGCCTAGTTGATATGGTTACATTTTGAAAGGTGTATAATTAGCCATGTGGTATGGCTAGATAATGACATAATGTGAATGAGTAGTCATGTTTTATGATGTTTAGTTTTGGTATGGTTTGATGACTATTGAGATGACCAAAATTATGATATGTTGATGAAGCAAGGTTGGTATTTTATTGATGAGAAGATGATATATTATGATGGTAAGATTATGGATGAAACTTGTATAGAAATGCTTGTGAGTACCTAAGTTGGTGTGTTTGTGATGTTTATGTATGGGTAGAAATGATGTACAATTTGGTATGTTTTGGTTGCCATTGGTATATGAAATGATGCTTTTATGTGCTTGTAGGGCTAGCCCAAAGTGTGGGTGGCATTTTGGCCTTGTAAATGGCCTATAATTGCCCACACGGTTGAGCACACGGGCGTGTGGCTCGATCGTGTCCTTCGTGGTTGTATTTCAGAACAAGTCAGACTTGACCACGGGCTGGACACACGGGCGTGTGACTGGTCGTGTGATGTAAGTCAAGCTCGACCATGGGTGAGGCACACGGGCGGGTCTCAGGCCGTGTGGACAAGTCAGTATGTATGCCCTATTTTGACACGGCTCTGACACATGGGCGTGTCTGAGGCCGTGTAAGGCGCACGGCCCGCCCACACGGGCGTGTGACCTCTGTAACTTTGAAAAATGTTTGATTTTTAGAAAAATTTTGCATGAACCCAGTTTAGTCCCGACCCATTTCTAATGCATGTTTAAGGTCTCGTAGGCCTCAATAAGGGACTATTTACTTGTATTCTGCTACGATGTGACAATGATATACTTTATGATACGAAATGATTGTAAAAGTTTTTTGATTCTCCAGTAATGCCTCTTAACCCTAGTCCGGCGACGGATACGGGTTAGGGGTGTTACATTTGATTAGTATCAGAGCTACGGTTTAGTCGATTCTAGGACTAACGTAGCGTGTGAGAGTCTAGCTATACATGCCATATATACGAACTGTGATAGTGTGATGAATCCTGACATATAAAATGTGTTTTCGTATAGTAAATGGATCCCGAAAGAGCTGTAGCTGACGATGTTCAAAGTAATGCGCCTGCTCTCGCTCAAGGGACAGCACCATCTAATTCGAGATCGGCTACTAGCGGTCAAGAAGGTGAGGCTAAACAAGCCTTCTTCCAAATGATGACTGAGTGGTTCACTCAATGCGTAAGAACAAATCTAACTGTTTCACAACCTCCGCTCGCACCTAATCCTCCTCAGACCTCTGTTGTACCTTCAGCTATGACTCTGAATCTGTTGAATAAGCCTCCAGTCGACAATATCCGTAAATATGGTGCCGAAGAGTTCAGGGCCACTAGTGATGATGATGCTGAGAGAGCTGAGTTTTGGCTCGAGAACACAATTCGAGTGTTTGATGAAATGTCATTGACTCCTGATGAATGTATAAAATGTGTTGTTTCCTTGTTACGAGATGCAGCTTATCAGTGGTGGAAGACTCTGATTTTCGTTGTTTCTGAAGAACGGATTACATGGGATTTCTTTCAGTCTGAGTTTCGAAATAAATATATCAGCCAGAGATTTATAGATCAAAAGCGAAAAGAGTTTCTGGAATTGAAATAGGGTCGTATGACTGTCACTGAGAATGAACGAGAATTTGTGAGATTAAGTCAATATGCCCGGGAATGTGTTTCAACCGAAGCGATAATGTGTAAAAGGTTTGAAGACGGCTTGAATGAAGACATTTATTTGCTAGTTAGGATTCTAGAAATAAAAGAATTTTTAGTTGTTGTTAATCGAGCATGTAAAGCTGAGGCACTCGGGAAAGATAAAAGAAAAGATGAGTCTGAAGCTAGAGATGTGAGAAAGAGATTTTCGAGTAAACCATTTCAGTCTGCTTCAAAGAAGTTCAGAGATGAGCATAGCTGTTCAAGGGCTAATATGGGACATTCGAACAGAGATCGAGCTAGATCAGAGTCGAACCTCAAAGTTCCAGCAACTTCGATGGCTAGTCTGGGAAATGTCTGATCCGAACGGCCTGAATGTAAGCATTGTGGTAAAAGACATCCGGGAAGTTGTAGATTAAATGATCGAGCTTGTTTCAGACATTAGACCATTTCATCTGAGATTGTCCAGAGTCTGGTTAGCAAGAGATTGTTCAAAATCCGAGGTCAGATAATGTTATAGCTAGTGGTAGACCTTCTCGAAATATAAGAAATGTTAGTGGTGGCCAAAGAACTACAAAAGATACAGTTGCAAGGTCTAAAGCTAGGGCACCTGCCAGAGCTTACGCCATTAGAGCCCGTGAGGAGGCTTCATCTCCAGATGTTATTACGGGTACATTTACTCTTTATGATACTTCTGTGATTGCATTAATAGACCCTGGATCTACTCATTCGTATGTATGCATGAACTTAGTATCCAATAAGACTTTGCCTGTAGAGTCTACTGAATTTGTTATTAGAGTATCGAACCCCTTAGGTAAAAGTGTCCTGGTTGACAAAGTCTGCAAGAATTGTCCGTTGATATTTAGAGATATCTATTTTCCGGCTGATCTGATGCTATTACCTTTTGATGAGTTTGATATAATTCTGGGTATGGATTGGCTAATATTGCATGATGCTGTTGTGAACTGCAAACGAAATTTGAGATGTCAGAATGATGAAATAGTTCGGATTGAATCTAATGATTTAAATGGATTACCGGCTGTGATATCAGTGATGAAAGCTCAGAGTTATGTGAAAATGGGTTATGAAGCCTATTTTGCCTATGTGATTGATTCGAGAGCGATTGAAAAGAAAGTTGAATCTGTGCCAGTTGTTTGTGAATTCCCTGACGTGTTCCCTAAAGAATTATCGGGATTACCTCCAATACGCGAAGTTGAATTTGGTATTGATCTATTGCCGGGAACGACTCCTATCTCGATCTTTTTAATCGATGTTTGTTGGGTGTCGAGTGTTACCTCAGTTTTTTGGAGACGGGCTTCGTGGATGCTATAAATTTGTTCAACGTCTCTTCAAGATTCGGCTTCTTTTCCTGTGGATAGGGCTGATTTTGGAAATTTTGAGGAGGTTGTTGTCTTTGATTTCCTTGATTTACTTGTCCTCCCCACGAAAAATTTGGGTGGTTCCTCCAACCTGGATTATAATTATTACTATATGGGTTATTATTAGATCTAAAATTGTTACCTATATAGTTCATCTGCTTGCTCTCTCTGTGCTGGTTGGTAGGGTGGGTACTCGAGATTCGCCACAGTTCCACTTGCGTCGCACCGCATGACCGGATGTACTGCGAAGAACATAAACTATCAATCTTCTTATTCATCAACTCTACCTGATTTGATAGCATGGTTACTGCATCGAGGTTGTAAACTCCAGCTGTTTTTGTTGGCCTTGTTCTTGTAACTTGCCACTAATAGTTGTTCAGCAACATCTCTTCTATAAATTCGTAGGCTGCCTCAGGAGTTCTATTATTCAAGGTTCCACCGGCGGCTGAATCAATTAGTTGTCTCGTTGAGGGGTTTACACCGTTATAGAAAGTCTGGACTTGGAGCCACAAAGGTAAACCATGGTGCGGACACCTTCTCAAGAGATCCTTATATCTCTCCCATGCATCGTATAATGTCTCTAAATCCATCTTCACAAACGAAGAGATATCATTACGTAATTTGGCCGTTTTGGCCGGTGGGAAATATTTTAATAAAAAATTTTCAGTCATTTGTTCCCATGTAGTGATTGACCCTCGCGGTAACGAGTTTAACCACTGTTTAGCTTTATTCTTTAATGAAAAGGGAAATAACCGAAGACGTATGGCATCATCAGAAACGCCATTTATTTTGAAGGTATCACAGAACTCTAAAAAATTATCTATATGAGCGTTTGGGTCTTCGTCTTGTAAACCATCAAATTGAACAAACTGTTGAATCATTTGTATAGTGTTAGGTTTTAATTCAAAATTATTAGCAGCTATAGCCGACCTAACAATACTTGATTCGGCTCCTGTTAAATGCGGTTTAGCATAATCAAACATAGTACGAGGAGCATTATTTTCTACCACATCTTGTGGTGGAAGATTATTTTCGTCCATCCCTTCAGTAGGATTGGATCTGTCTTCTTGCTCTCCTTGGTAATTTAGGGCTCGCCTAATTTCTTTGTGATTTCTTCGAGCGGTAGCTTCAATATCACTGTCGTATTCTAAAGGTCCTCTCGGGTTCCTTCTAGTCATAAACTAGAGGTACCTGCTAGGAAAAGAAAGAAAGAGAATTTAGCAAATTTTAAAATTAAAACTAAAACTAAAAATAAATTGCGAAAAATAAAAAAATAATGGCTAAAGTAATAAAAATAGAGTTTTCTTAATATTTTAGTTCCCCGGCAACGGTGCCAAAAACTTGATTGCTGCAAATCAGAGTTTTAAAATTTATAAAATAATGATCGAACCTGGAAACTAACTCTGACAACGATTAAAGGAAAGTGCACCTATTGAACAGTAGTATAGCTTAGGCAAGACCGGATTATCTAACCCAAAGGAACTAAAAGTACTAATACTAACTTTCTTTTTATTATTTAGCCTAAAATAAGTGAAGTTGTTTATTAATCTAAATTAATTAACTACTAAACTAAAGACTCTAAGACAAAGAAGAATAAATTTTGAAAATAACTTGGGAAAAACTCAGTTGATTTAGACGATACCCTAGGAAGAATCCACCTAGACTTCACTTGTTATCTAACACTGAACCATACGATTTATTCACTTAGTTTGATCCGTAAGACTCCCTAACGTATATTAAACCCTCTCTCGAGGCGAATAACATCTAACCCTAGGTTAATTAGTGGAACTCTCGTTCTCTTATAATAACCCCCTAGAATAGCAATAAATCGATCTATGGATTCCCATATTAGGTTTCACCCTAATCCGGCAAAATCGCGTCACCCTATCTCTAGGTGTGCGATCAACTCTGCTTAATTATGTTGGATCTACTCTTAGGCAGGGTCTATTCCTCCTCCACCTAAGCACATTAAATTTGAATTAAGCCCACATAATTAAGAACAAACTAAGTTATTATCATATAATTCAAATAATCAAATAACAAGATTCATCATAGGTTTCATCCCCTTCGGGTATCCGAAGGTTTAGTTCATAACAATAAAGGAAAACATCTCAAGAGAAAAGATAAAACAAAACATAAGAAATCCCTAAAACCCCCTGAAGGAATTGAAGAGGAGATCCTCCGTCTTGAGTAGAATTTCGGCTTCTCGAGATGGATCAACTTGCTATCCCTGAGTGAATCCCCACAAATCTGCCTTCTCTGGCCTAGCACGACGCCCCTAGACGATGGCTTTGGGCTCCCCCTTTCAGGTCATACTTAGGGTGTATTTATAGGCTTTTGAAATACGTTTCTTTCTCCCTAAGTATCCTTTCCCGAATGAAATTGCTCTTCTCCACGGCAGAGGCACGGCCATGGCGCACGCCCGTGTAAATCGTGGACAGGTCGTGTTTGGATTCCTTTAATGAGCCACGGCCGTGTAAGTCAGGGTTAGACCGTGTTCTAGATGATTGGCTTGGCACGGCCGTGTGGGTCCAAGTCCAGGCCGTGTCGATTTCCTCTTTGGTCCGTTTTGATCTGTTTTGAGCCCGTTTCTCGTTCTTTTTATCCTTGGGTGCTTTCCTGGGTATAAGACATGAAAAGAAAGGATTAAGAGCACCTTTTTACGTAAATCAAAGGAGAATTCATCCAAAAGCATACTAAAAGTGGGCCTAGAATATGTTACTATTTCGGTTTATCATTATACCTAGGTTTACTAGGTATGGGAAGCACAACATAGGGAAAAGGAGGGATTTTTGCAAAAATTAAATTATTTGCAAGGGAAAGGAATCGAACTTGGAATCTTAATCTAATTTCCATGCTTTCTCATTAATCTTTTAACCACTAGGCTATTTCCTCATTCTTGAAATAATTTGGAATATTTATTTTAAAAAGAAGACGTGTCATATACTAGGGTTTGATGCAAAATAATAAAAATGGTGCGAGAGAAGAGATTTAAACTTAGGTTTCAATGATAGTTTCACTAACACTTAACCAACAGATCAGTAACTCATTTATTTCCTAAAAATGCACAGATAATCTCAAAAATTAGGACATGACCACTCTCTCTCGGTTCACAAATCCGATTCTACTAACCCCTGATTTTTAAGATGTGACAACCTCTACATCTATTGACACTTTAACTTCTTGAAATAATAATTTTTGCATTGAGAGTAAATAAATTGGCTAGATATCATTCTTAAGTTGCATGCGAAGTAATTATTGTACAAATTTGATGTTTTACTACTATGTAACATAGTTACCTAATTTAGTCCAAGAGACATCATTTTGCATGTTTTGTGTGTTTTATTGAGGACAAGCAAAGGCTAAGTGTAGGGGAGTTGATCTGCCACAAATTGATGTGGCAAATTTTGCTTTTTCGACCTACTTAAGGAGCTTTTTCTCGAGCAATATAACATCTTTAACATAGTTTTTTGTTATTTTCTTTATTTTCGTATTTTTTGTTAAATAAGTGAAAATGTATCATTTTTGTTTATTTTATGACTCAAATTGGCAGATAGTGCCATTGGGAGGCCTAATATGTGTTTGAGTGATGTAGGGACGCGTCAAAGATTGAAAACGAGTGAGAATGACACTTAGGGCAAGGGTATCGCGATATCCAACCCTTGGAATCACGATACCTCCGATAGTATAGAAGAGTGAAGACTCCCTTCATTGGTATCGTGATATCCTCTTTGGGTATTGCGATATCCACCTCCCAAGGAAGACCCTAAGGTTCAATACTGCCTGAGGTATCGCGATATCCTCTTCTGGGTATCACGATATCACCTTCGTCAGGAGGATAAACTTGGACAAAAAGGGTAGTCTTTGTCTACTTGGTACACCAATCACACAAGGCTCGTGTAGGGGTATTTTTGACGACAAAAAGTTTTCAAAATATACTTCAAAACAACCAAAAATTACTGAGGAGAAGAGAGAGACACATTAGCTTAGTTTTAGGTTTAATTTTCTCTATGTTTTCTTTAGTTTTTCTCTACACTTTTCTAGGGTTTTTATTTTTATCTTCTTCTACCTTAGATTAGAGTTCATTTTTCAGCATTTACTTCTTGTCCTTGTTACTCCTAGTGTTAGTTAAGTTAGTTATTACTGTAGCTAAGGGTTATTTGCATTTCTAGTCCATGTACCTTGCTTTAAAAACCTTTTAAGCTTTTATTTAATGTATTCAGTTTATTTTACTTTCAATCTGTTAAAGCTTGTTCCATTTATGTTTATTGCTTTAGATTTTTCTGTTAAATGTGTTTGGTTTCATGCTATGTAAGTTTTCTTGCATAAAAATCTCAACTTTTATATTTTTCTAATGCTTTACTTTTATTGCTGCCTTGTTTTATATTTTTATGTTTATTTCTTTTACTTTGAGCATGAGTAGCTAAACCTCAAAGGAGGTTGGTTGATGGAGATGTAGGTAAACTAAAATCTTTGGACAAAGGACTAAATCATAATAAATGGACTAATTTGAATAGAATTAAGAACTTAGGTAGTGACGCCCCTAAGGGAAAATCGAGATAAAGTGAGCCCTTAAGGTAATCTTGTCGCGCACCCATTCATTAGTCTCAGATTAATCGATGAGATGGGAAGATAAATCGAACCTAGTTTATCTAAGTAGGTGAAATTGATATTGGAAGATAAAATAGAGCCACTTGGTAATTTACACGATTTATGTCCCCTATTCAAGGTTTGGTAAACCACATTGAAATCAACCAACCCCAATTAGTTATTTGTTGGATAGTCCTTTAATTTTACACTCTTTGCAATTTAGTCCCTAGAATAGAATAATTAATTTTCTTGCAAACTTATCTTGTTATAAATTTTCGTACTATAAAATCGTATTAGTAGCTATTTAGACTCTATTGTGTATGCTAGTTATTTCTCAATCGCCTCTTCCTTTGGGTTCGACCCTTTAGAATACTTTGTGTTTCATCGGAATATAAATATTACAATTGACACTGTACACTTACAGTAAAACCGGGCTTTTAAAATTTTTATATAAAATCGTTGTTTTAATGTGCACGCGCATAGCTGATCAACTTGCAACTGACTTCGACAAAGAAGGATGCAATATGGGTGATTGTGGATCGCTGTAACACCCCTTACCCATGTCCGACGCCGGGGCAGGATACGAGGCATTACCAGACTTAAACAAAAACATTTATACAAAATCGGGCTATAAAATCTCATTCAATTTAAAATTTCTCATTCACATGCAAATCGCCCCTTATATGGGCCCACGAGGCCCAAAACATACACTGGGAACTTTTCGGGACTAAACTGGGAACTTAGGAAACTTTAAGAAGACTTTGAAAATTTTTCATCAAAACAGGGGTCACACGCCCGTGTGGCTTGGGACACGCCTGTGTGGGTAGGCCGTGTGGTCACACACACCCATGTCTTTAGCCCGTGTAACTCTCTATTTATGATGTCATCAACAAAATAGGGTCACACGCCCGTGTGCTTAGGCTGTGTGGCGAATTAAATTCCAAAAAATAGATGCAGACTTCACACGCCCTGGGCACACGCGCATGTCCAGGGGCCATGTCTTCCACACGGCTGAGACACACGGCCGTGTCTCTTCCCGTGTGGTCAAGAAAATGGCTATTTACCAAACCATTTGGCACCCTCATTTGCACATACTTAAATACAACTTCAATCCATCCATACCAAACACACATAACCACATCACATGAAACCTTTAGTGTAAGCACACACATATAAATAGGCATTACAACTCATTAACCAATATGAGCCATATCTCATGGCTATATACAAAATGAATCATATTACCATTATGAACCAACACATTTGGCAAATTCAAATGACACATACACGATTGACAATGTAACACCCCTTACCCGTGCCCGAAGCTGGGACCGGGATTGAGGCATTACCTAATTAATCTCACTTGACATCTCGAAACAGGCTATAAAATTTCTTTTAAACTCATCACTTGTACGTACTCGGCCTAAGAGGCCCCAAACATACCTCCGAGAGGTATCTGAACTATTCTGGGAGTTTTTACGAACTCGGGAACTTTTCAACAAAACAGGGGCCACACGCCCGTGTTGGTCTAGGGACACGCCCGTGTGCCTCTAAGACATGTCCGTGTCGTCCACCCGTGGTCGACCTTGACCAACTTCACACGGCCTAGACACGCCCGTGTCTTCCACCTGTGGCCAATTCTGACTAACTTCATGCGGCCTAGACACGCCCGTGTCTTCCACCCGTGGTCAATCCTGACTAACTTCACACGGCCTAGACATGCCCGTGTCTTCTAACCATGGAGCACCCTGACTTGCAAACCTAGTATGCAACGGTATAGACACACGCCCGTGTGTCTATTCATGTGGACAATTAGATGGCTATCTACCAAGCCTTTCGCCACCCCACATTGCAAACATGCAATTACCAATCTATCTCAACACAATTCACAACCCAAGGGCATATCCAAGTACTCAATTTAACAATCGTACACGAGGGCATACACTTCAAACAATAATCACTTTCTTTAATCATAAAAATTTGCCAAGTATCGGCCTAACTTAATAGACCATTACAAAAGGAGGTTTTGATGCCTTACAAAGCCAACACTTTGGCCAACAATTACGACCTAACAAAATAATCGAGTCCTATACATGCCATACTCAAAATAAGTCTAAATTGTTATACCAAAGTGGTGTCGATAGTATGATTTCTGAACTCCTACGTCCCCGATCTTCGAGTTATCAAGGCAACACTACAAGGAAAAAGAGCAATGAAAAGGGGTAAGCATAAGGCTTAGTAAGTTTGCATGAGTATAAATAGCAACAATAAGCTCATAAAATAATCCATCCATGATATTAGCTAACCATACCCAAGTCATAGGCATCTTACCATACTTACTCACAATTGCCCTTATTTAGCACATACTATGCCACATGTCGTAAACATTTCTTCGTGACTCATTCACGAGTACCTCTATTCACTCATTTATATGACCTTAATGCAAATCTCATTTCAAATTCTAAACTCATCTACTTATCCTTTTAATCACTAGGGATAGTCAGAGACGTATACTCAACGTCGATCATGTAGAGATGAAGCTAGTGCCACATCTTCGAGGTGGTCTTACTTGGAGTTACTTCTAAACGCCAATGCCATATCCCGGATATGGTCTTATATGGACTTTCACATCAAGTATCGATGCCATATCCCAGATATGGTCTTATATGATTTTCATATTCATTACCGAAGCCATATCCCAGATATGGTCTTACACGGGATTTCAACTCAGTGCCGAGGCCATGTCCCGGACATGGTCTTATACGGGACCTTATCTATTTCATATCTCGATGATAGCATTTTCATATTCACATGGTCCACTAGGACTTCAACATCTCATTCAACATCAATTTAATGGAGTGTCATGCATCAATATGATATCAAGCATTCTCGATTATGATAACATAAATGTTGTATTAATCACATACAAACTTACCTCGATTTCAAAATGAGCTAGCTCGACGGTTTAGTCCGAGACTTTATTCTTTCCCCGATCGAGGCGAATTCTCGATCCTTCTTGCTCTATAATAGCAATTTAGCTCATTTTAATCATCTCATTAATAAAAGCATTCCAAAAATCATGCTTAGATAAAATTACTATTTTGCCCCTAGACTTTGGCAAAACGACCATTTTACCCCTAGGCTCGGAAATCAATTCTAATCAAATTTCTATCTTCAACAAGCCTAGGTAAACATTTAATGATTTTAAAGCTATCATCAAAAATCAATATTTCACATACTTACTACATAGTTTGTAACCTTTTTATCAAGGTCCTATTTGGTGTTTTCATGCTAACACCTCTCACAAAAGTTGTTCATCTAACAACTAAGACTCGATTTCTTCCATAAAAATGCAGCGAATAACCATGAAAGCTCTCATGGAAAAACTTTAAACCTTTCACCATATTGCACAATAGTCCCCTCATTTGAAAGCTCAAGCTCTAGGGGTTTCAAAAGTACAACTATTTTCAAGAAAAGATCACTAGAACACTTACTAATGAGGAGATGAGTGTGCTGAAATTTTTGAAGCTTTCGACCCTTATTTTCCTTGCAAATTTTTGTGGAAGTGATGAACAATAAAGATGATATTTTCTCTTTCTTTAGTCTAATATTAAACTAGTCAAATTAGTCACCAACTCTTACTAACTTTGACCAACTTTTGTCCATCTTTTTCTCCCATCTAGTCTATGGCCGGCCAAGCAATTACAAGGGGCTAAATTGCCTTTTAAAGACCTCAATTTAACAATCTATGGCTATTTGGTACCTTTAGAAATTAAAATGGAACTTTCACACTTTATGCGATTTAGTCCTTTTTCGCGATTAAACATGAAATCGCTAGAATTAAAGCACCAAAATTTTCATGCACATGTGCTATCATGTTCTAATTCATAATATAACATGAAAATAAATTTCTCAAATCTCAGATTAATGATCCCGAGATCACTATTCCGACTAGCCCCTAAATCGGTCTGTTACAATTCTCCCCCCTTAAGGATTTTCGTCCTCGAAAACCTTACCAGTGAAAAGTGTAACACCCCAAAACCGGCCTAGAAGTTAGGCCCGAATCTGGCGTGTCACTTGGAAAAAACTTGTTTGAGAATTACAGCCTCTTTGTTAAAACCCAAAACACTTAAGCAATTGTTAACTACTTTAAAACGTAATTATCTTTAAAAACATTTTTGGTGGCAAAAGCAAATTTGAAATAAACAATTTACAAAAATGTGATGTTTAGAAATAGAGCTGCAGAAGTATTTTCAAAATCATTGCGGAAACGTAGATAAAATGCAAGTATTTTTGAGAGATCGTTTGATGAGTTGAAAATTGAGGTAGTGAGCTTTAAAACCGTGGCTTTTGAAAATATTGTTGATAATTCGAGAGAAACTTTCCGAGTTAAAATATTTGTAAAAGTTTGTTATAAAATCCATTTATTAATCAATTTTGGAAAACCATTATTTATGATTTTAGAAAATCCCCATTAAAACAATTCAAGCAATATAATAAGTACGACTAAACATAAAGCAATTTAAAACATATCCCAGAGGCCTTATTACAACTTAAACCAAAATAGTAAAATAATAAAATAAACCGAAATAGAAATTTAAAGTTCAATAACACCATTTCTCAAGTATGGCCTCCACCGAGTCATCCATGGGCCCAAGTCCACATCATTTGAGCATTACCTAGAAGGGTTAAGAAAAGGGGAGTGAGTTACAAGAACTCGATGTGAAACCCTTACCGTCATCCACTGGCTTTGAACCCATATAACAATATCTTGGGCCTAAGCCCTTTTACATAACAATTCTTAAAATGAAGCAAATGTATGAATGTATACAATCCCAACCCATCCTAGATATCCATCCGCTACACACCACCCGTACCATCCATCACACCCGTGGGGATCAAGTCAACCCACCCCGCCAACACACCAATCGCAGTAAGTTGCCATTTATAATATTTGTGGCTGAGCCACCAGAGTCATAATTATGCGTGGCATAGCCACTATACAGATTGTGGCAGAGCCACCAAAATATCATATACGGTAATATAATCAGCACACAGCCTTGGGTAAAAATGATCGACATAGAGTCGTTAATCCATATGCTAGGCACATAACCATTATCAGAATTTGTGGCAGAGCCACCAGGCTACACTTCTCTTCAGCAGTTTTCCCATCCCATACATAATAATGTATCAAATATATCAAATGAATGTAATGCAATCCCAAACCAACCTAATAATCCATCCGCTACACACCACCCGTACCATCCATCACACCTGTGGGGATCAAGTTAACCCACCCCGCCAACACACCAATCGCAGGCATTATGCCTTTTATAACACATTTAATTGTGGGCAAGCCACCAGAATCTCAGAGTATCATATTATTAAACATATTTGTGGCAGTGCCACCAGAATTTCTTCTCTTCAACATTTTCCCAACCCATGCAAATTCATGTAGATGCATCATACATAGCAAATCATGATATTTACAAATATATCAACAATAATTAATTCAGACAAAAGTTCAGCCCATTAACACTTTACAAATCAGCCCTTTAAGGTAATTTATCAAATCGGCCCATTAAACAATATATCAATTCGGCCCATTAAGCAATATATCAATTTGGCCCATTAAGCAATATATCAATTCGGCCCATTTAAGCAATATATCAATTCAGCCCATTAAGCAATATATCAATTCGGCCCATTAGGGGCATTTTCGTAATTCGGTAAATTTACCCACTAAGGGTAATTCGGTAATCTCGCAACCCAGGGGTATTTCGGTAATTTACCCTCCAAGGGTATTTTGGTAATTTCGCAACTTAGACTTAACTACTAATTTGGGCAATAAAAATTGAAACTGTCCATCCGCATCATACTGAATAATTTGACTATAACTCGAGTTAGGAAACTCGAAATTTAAATCCGTAAATTTTCCTTGAAACTAGACTCATATGTATTCTTACTATAATTTTTCTAGAATTTTTAGCTTAATCATTTAGTACAGTTTATTCCTTAAAGTTTCCCTTGTTTCACTGTCCAATGGTTCTGACCTCTCTTACCCGAAATTCAAATATCTCACTGTACAATTTTCATATGTTGCTCCCACTTGTTTCTATTGAAAATAGGCTCACTAAGGAATCTATAGATATAACTTATAACTCATAATTCACTTTGTACAATTTTAAATGATTTTTCTAAGACAGATCAGGGAACCACGAAGTCAATCAGAACCAGTCTCACTAAAATTAAGATATCGCAGAATATACAATTCCTCTTCCTCCTCTGTTTCTTTCAAATAAAAATAGACACAATAAGCTTTATTTCGATATCTTATTCGCTTTCTAATTCCCTTTATCCTATTTTTCGTGATTTTTTTCAAAATCACGTCACTACTGCTGACCAAACTGTTTCATTGCAAAAATATGGTTACTACTACGAACATACGCACTCCCGAGTGGTCACGGATGCCGGTTTCCGGTTTTCTTCGGTATTTCGACCGAATCATAAAACATTTCATGCAAACATTCAGAGAGGTATGAGATTATACACCATTTCAAACATATATTCGAAAGGGTACGGAATTACACACCTTGATTACGAGTTGTGCTTTCTACCGTTTCAACACCTATAATGATAATTGATAGAAGGTTAGTCTCTACTTTGATAATCATAACTAAAAACACTTTACTAGGCTAACTCCACTTACCACGAATGTGATCTCCCTCAGTGCACCAAAATCGATCCTACCCTTTGGCTACTGAAATCCCGTCCTAACAATATTTGGTGAGCGAAAGAGTCGTTAGCAATTATCCCACCTTTAACCAAAACAAATCTTATAACAACGTTCTTACCCCACTTGCTTGACGAGTCGGTGATAACGATTTGGTTAATATAAATCACTTGTACTCCTTCACCTTGTTGAAAGCCCTAAGTCCAACGATGGCCATATCACAGAAAAGAATGTAACTCAGACCCAACGAGAGAGAAAGAAGAACACTCGATTATTACGGAAAAACTCGGATGAAACAAAGTTATTGACAAAGAGAGAACTACTACTTACCGATTGTTAATTTCCTTGTAGCGACACTCTAGGGGAGAACGGGACAGTGATTCGGACAAGGACTAACTCACAAGATGCAATGAGTATATCCAAAAAAACGATAGAGAGTGTTCAACTAAGAGAATTAAATCTGAAGAAAAAATCGAATGATATGGAAGGGAAAAAGAGGAGGAACCGATTAAGGATTAGGGAAGAGAGAAAAGGTTAGGCTATGGAGAGGAATGAGTAGGAAGGAAATCGGAGAAGAAAAGAGAGGGCTTAAGAATTTGACAAGAAAAAGATTGAAAAGGAGATGACCCGATATGCTCAAGAAAAAAGTACCCAAAACGTCACTCTCAAAAAGAAAGCCAAAAGAACACTCAAAAGCAAGGAAAAGTTTCGGTTTCCACCCTCTCCCTAGCAAAACCATATGTAACTCTTGCCACAAGGATGGATGTTGACCAATAATTTCTTTCCAAAACATTTTCCACATCTTAAGCCAACATGTTCCCTATTCCTTCCTTTTCTTTTTATTCCTTTCCTTACCTTCATCTTTTCCTTATTTCCTTAGCCACCTTGCCAAAATTAAAAAGTCCATCTTGCCTTATATACCATCATGGCCGACACTTAGGGAAAGAACACAAATAAAATAGTCAAAATTTTGCATCAAGGGGATTCGAACCTCTTCCCTCCATACTCTTCACTTAATGCCATATCCTCTTTGCCATATGCTCAATTATGCTAGCAAATTGAATACTTATTTTCATAAGTATTGATGCCACTTACTATTTCTCCTAAATAGGCTTAAACACCAAATTTTTACTAGGGCCCAATTCAACCCCGAGCCTTCATAGAACCCCGTAACTTTCCAAAATCACCTTCCTAATAAGTCCAACTTGAAATAATGTCATTCTCAAATTCCCATAAATTTTAAAACGCTTCTACGCTCAAGGTCCAATGGGCCCAATCCTACTAGGCCCAATTTTGGGTTGTTACAAAAAGATTTGGATATTGGTTTCTCATTGATTCCTCGGACTCCCGCGTGGCCTCTTCTATACCGTGCCTTTGCCATAGGACTTTCACTAGGGCTATGTTTTTATTCCTTAACTGTTTGACCTCACGAGCCAAAATTCTAATTGGTTCTTCATCATATGTTAAATCCGGTTGTATCTCTACCTCTGTCGGCTCTATAACATGCGAAGGGTCTGAACGGTATCGACGTAACATGGATACGTGAAAGACGTCATGAATCTTTTCTAACTCAAGTGGCAAAACTAACCGATAAGCTACCAGTCCTATTCTTTCGATAACCTCATAAGGTCCGATAAAGCGCGGGCTCAATTTGCCCTTCCGGCCAAATCTGAGGACTTTCCTCCAAGGTGATACTTTCAAGAACACTTTATCACCGACTTTGAATTCTATTTCTTTCCATTTTAAATCTGAATAAGAATTCTGTCTATCTAAGGCGACTTTCAAACAGTCACGTATTACTTTTACCTTCTCCTCAGTTTCCTTAACCAAGTCAACCCCGTATATCTGTTTCTCTCTGAGTTCTGACCAATACAAGGGAGTTCGACACTTACGGCCATACAATGCCTCATAAGGTGCCATCTTCAAACTTCACTGAAAACTGATGTTGTAGGCGAATTCCACCAACGGTAAGTATTTCTCCCAACTACCTTGGAATTCTAAAACGCAACATCGAAGCATGTCCTCAAGTATCTGGATTACCCTCTCCGACTGTCCGTCGGTTTGTGGATGGAAGGCAGTACTGAAATTTAATTTTGTGCCCAAGGCTTCTTGTAACTTTTTCAAAAACCGTGACGTGAATCTCGGATCTCTATCCGAGATGATCGACAATGGTACACCATGGAGTCTTACTATCTCTGACATGTACAAGTCTGCCAATTTATCAAGCGAAAAGTCGACTCGTACTGGTATAAAATGGGCTGACTTTGTGAGTCTATCAACCACTACCCATACTGCATCTTTCTTCTTTGGAGTCAACGGTAAGCCCATCACGAAGTCCATGGTGATACGGTCCCATTTCCACTCAGGAACCGTAATGGGCTGAAGTAAACCCGAAGGTACTTGATGTTCAGCCTTCACTTGCTGAAAAATAAGACATTTCGATACAAACTCAGAAATATCTTTCTTCATACCAAGCCACCAATACCATTTCTTCAAATCATTGTACACCTTCGTGCTGCCTAGGTGCACATTCAAACATCCGCTATGCGCTTCATGCAAGATTTTGCGAATGAGCTCATCATTCCTGGGTACACAGACTCGATCTCGAAATGTTAGACATCCATCAAGATTTACTCAAAAGTCTGTCTCAATGCTTGACTCACATAAAACTCTTTTGGCTTGCAAACTGTTATCATCCTTCTGGGCTTCACAAATCTCTTGGAGAAACAATGGTTTAGCCTTCAACTCAGCTAAAATGGAACCATCACCTAACAAGATCATCTGAGAGTTCATGGCTCTTAGAGCAAACAATGATTTTCTACTCAGAGCATCGGCGACTACGTTCGCCTTCCCCGGATGGTAGTCAATCACCAATTCATAATCCTTAATCAGTTCTAACCACCTACGTTGCCTCAAATTCAATTCTTCTTGAGTCATCAAGTACTTTAGGCTCTTGTGGTCGGTGAAAATCTGACACCTTTCACCATATAAATGATGTCTCCAAATTTTTAACGCAAACACAATTGCGGCTAACTCTAAATCATGAGTCGGGTAGTTCTTCTCGTGCGGCTTCAATTGCCTAAAGGCGTATGCAATCACCTTACCCTATTGCATAAGTACACAACCCAATTCGTTCAGGGACGCATCACTGTAAACCACAAATTCTCTCCCCGATTCAGGTTGCACCAAAACAGGAGCCTCAGTCAATAGTGTCTTCAATTTCTCAAAACTTTGTTGGCACTCTTCTGTCCAAACAAACTTCACATCTTTCTGCAAAAGTCTCGTCATCGGGGTAACTATCATGGAAAACCCCTTGACAAAACGCTTATAATAGCAGGCTAGGCCCAGAAAACTCCTTACTTCCGTTACGCTCCTCGGCAGTTTCCAGTCAATAATCGCTGAAATCTTACTCGGGTCTACTCTAATTCCATCTCCCGAGACAATGTGCCCCAAAAATCCCACTTCCTTGAGCCAAAATTCACTCTTACTGAATTTGGCATACAATTTCTCTTCTCTCAGAACTTGCAGAACCGTACTCAAGTGTTCGGCGTGTTCGTTCTCATCTCGAGAGTAGATCAATATGTCGTCGATGAAAACCACGACAAATTCATCCAAGTATGGCCGAAAAATGCGATTCATCAAATCTATGAAGATCGCAGGGGCATTCGTTAGACCAAAAGGCATGACCAAAAATTTATAGTGGCCATACCTAGTCCTAAATGTGGTTTTCGGCACATCCGAGTCCTTGACTCTCAGCTGATAGTACCCTGACCTCAAATCTATCTTGGAAAACACCGTGGCTCCTTTCAATTGATCGAATAGATCATCGATCCTCGGCAACGGGTACTTGTTCTTCACAGTTACCTTGTTGAGTTGCCGATAATCTATGCATAGTCTCATAGAACCATCTTTCTTCTTCACGAATAAAACGGGAGCACCCCACGGAGAAAAACTCAGACTTGCAAAACCTTTATTCGTCAACTCTTGCAACTGTTCTTTTAGCTCCTTTAACTCGGTTGGAGCCATTCTATAGGGAGCAATAGAAATAGGGGCAGTACCTAGAGCTAACTCAATCCCAAATTCGATCTCTCTAACTGGGGGTAGTCCTGGTAACTCGTTCGAGAAAACATCCAGGTACTCACATACCATGGGTATCGACTCAATTCTCAATTCAGACTCTTTTGTGTTCAACACAAAGGCAAGATAAGCCTCATAACCCTTCCTTAGGTACCTCTGAGTCGACATGGTTGATATCGCTATTGGCGACCTATCTGGCTTATCTGATTCAACACGAATAAAATTACCATTTTCATCTCTCAACTCGATATGCTTCTTCCCACAATTCACAATTACACCATGGGTAACTAACCAATCAATCCCAAGGATGACATCAAACTCATCAAACGGTAATAACATAAGGTCGACCGGGAAACAATGACCCTAATCATCAAAGGGCAACCTTTGCAAACTCTATCAACCAATACACACTTGCCTAGGGGATTAGACACTCTTATTATGAATCCAGTAAACTCTACGGGCATGCTCATGCTAGAGACTAATTTCATGCATATGTATGAGTGGGTGGATCTCAGATCAATTAAAGCTATAACACGAGTATTATAGAGAGAAAAGGTACCCGTGATTACGTCGGGGGAAGATGCCTCTTCACGAGCACGAATGGCATATGTCATCGCCGGTGCTCTACCCTCGACTCTAGGGTTTCTCAGTGGTCTTCCCCTAGCAGTACTTCTCGATCTTGCATACTGAGGCTTTTCTTTCTTGCCCACCTCGGGGCAGTCTCTAATAAAGTGGTCTAAGGACCTACAACGGAAACATGCTTTCTCGTTAGCTCGACACTCACCAGAATGGTGCCTTCCACACTGAGGACACTCTGGTCTACTTGGTCGAACGTTGCCCACACTAGCAACTGATGTGGTTTTCCCTTTTGACCCTGAAAATTTCTTGCCTTTATCTCGGGTTTAAAACTCCGCTGAAGTGACTGATCGAGTAGTGAAATCCCTCGATTTCTTTGATGAAGATTGATGAAACTTATTCAGTTGTCTCTTCCTCGAGTCACGAGACTCGAACTCAGCTCTTCTCTTCTCTTTAGCCAACTCCTCAGCTATACAGGCCCTATCCACCAACACTACGAATTCCTTTAATTCAAGAACTCCCACGTATAGGTGGATATCTTCATTCAATCCGTCCTCAAATCTCTTGCACATGATGGCTTCGGTAGACATGCACCCTCGTGCATACTTACTAAGCCTTACGAACTCCCATTCGTAGTCAGTCACTGACATACGGCCTTGCTTCAATTCCAAAAATTCCTTTCTCTTGTGGTCGATGAACCTCTGGCTGATATACTTCTTCCGGTATTCCTCTTGGAAGAATTCCCAACTAACTCTCTCCCTTGGCACCACCGACACCAGGGTGTTCCACCATCGGTAGGCTGAATCTTTCAGGAGAGACACCGCACACTTTAAGCACTCCTCAGGCGTGCAGGATAACTCATCGAATACCCGGATGGTATTCTCGAGCCAAAATTCTGCTTTTTTCGGGTCATCATCCTTATTCACCCAAAATTCCTCGGCTCCTTGCTTTCGAATCTTATCCACCGGAGGCCTTTCTCTTCTCACCACCTCAACCACTTGAGGAGCTACTGGAGCGGGTTGGCGGAGGGGGTTGAGCGTTAGGATTTGCTCGGGTATACTCAGTATACCAGTTGCTCATCATGTGGAGAAAGGCTTCTCGAGCCTCTTCTCCCTGACCCAAGGTCTCGGGTCTACTATTGGTCGGTGCGGTCCCTTGAGCGGGAGCTGGCGCGTTACTCGTAGTATCATCGGCTGCAGTTTGATCTGGATCAGAATCCATATACTATATAAAGCACAATTTTATACGTCAGGAGTCATCAGACTATCATTACTCAGACACCCTTACATATGGCATGTATGGCTAGACTCGTACTTACGCTACGTTAGTCCTAGAACGACTAAACCGTAGCTCTGATACCAATAAATGTAACACCCCTTACCCGTGCCCGAAGCCGGGACCGGGATTAAGGCATTACCTAATTAATCTCACTTGACATCTCGAAACTGGCTATAAAATTTCTTTTAAACTCATCACTTGTACGGACTTGGCCTAAGAGGCCCCAAACATACCTCCGAGAGGTATCTGAACTATTATAGGAGTTTTTACAAACTCGGGAACTTTTCAACAAAACAGGGGCCACACGCCCGTGTTGGTCTAGGGACACGCCCGTGTGCCCCTAAGACATGTCCGTGTCGTCCACTCGTGGTCGACCCTGACCAACTTCACACGGCCTAGACACGCCCGTGTCTTCCACCCGTGGTCAATTCTGACTAACTTCACACGGCCTAGACACGCCCGTGTCTTCCACCCGTGGTCAATCCTGACTAACTTCACGCGACCTAGACACGCCCGTGTCTTCTACCCGTGGAGCACACTAACTTGAAAACCTAGTATGCAACGGTATAGACACACGCCCGTGTGTCTATCCATATGGACAATTAGATGGCTATCTACCAAGCCTTTCGCCACCCCACATTGCACACATGCAATTACCAATCTATCTCAACACAATTCACAACCCAAGGGCATATCCAAGTACTCAATTCAACAATCGTACACGAGGGCATACACTTCAAACAATAATCACTTCCTTTAATCATAAAAATTTGCCAGGTATCGGCCTAACTTAATAGACCATTACAAAAGGAGGTTTTGATGCCTTACAAAGCCAACACTTTGGCCAACAATTACGGCCTAACAAAATACTCGAGTCCTATACATGCCATACTCAAAATAAGTATAAATTGTTATACCAAAGTGGTGTCGATAGTATGATTTCTGAACTCCTACGTCCCCGATCTTCGAGTTATCAAGGTAACACTACAAGGAAAAAGAGCAATGAAAAGGGATAAGCATAAGGCTTAGTAAGTTTGCATGAGTATAAATAGCAACAATAAGCTCATAAAATAATCCATCCATGATATTAACTAACCATACCCAAGTCATAGGCATCTTACCATACTTACTCACAATTGCCCTTATTTAGCACATACTATGCCACATGTCGTAAACATTTCTTCGTGACTCAATCACGAGTACCTGTATTCACTCATTCATATGACCTTAACTCATCTACTTACCCCTTTAATTACTAGGGATAGTCAGAGACGTATACTCAACGTCGATCATGTAGAGACGAAGCCAGTGCCACATCTCCGAGGTGGTCTTACTTGGAGTTACTTCTAAACGCCAATGCCATATCCCGGATATGGTCTTATATGGACTTTCACATCAAGTATCGATGCCATATCCCGGATATGGTCTTATACGATTTTCATATTCATTACCGAAGCCATATCCCAGATATGGTCTTACACGGGATTTCAACTCAGTGCCGAGGCCATGTCTCGGACATGGTCTTATACGGGACCTTATCTATTTCATATCTCGATGATAGCATTTTCATATTCACATGGTTCACTAGGACTTCAACATCTCATTCAACATAAATTTAATGGAGTGTCATGCATCAATATGATATCAAGCATTCTCGATTATGATAACATAAATATTGTATTAATCACATACAAACTTACCTCGATTTCAAAATGAGCTAGCTCGACGGTTTAGTCCGGGACTTTATTCTTTCCCCGATCGAGGCGGATTCTCAATCCTTCTTGCTCTATAATAGCAATTTAGCTCATTTTAATTATCTCATTAATAAAAGCATTCCAAAAATCATGCTTAGATAAAAATACTATTTTGCCCCTAGACTTTAGTAAAATGACCATTTTACCCCTAGGCTCGGAAATAAATTCTAATCAAATTTCTACCTTCAACAAGCCTAGGTAAACATTTAATGCTTTTAAATCTATCATGAAAAATCAATATTTCACATACTTACTACATAATTTGTAACCTTTTTATCAAGGTCCTCTTTGGTGTTTTCATGCTAACACCTCTCACAAAAGGTGTTCATCTAACAATTAAGACTCGATTTCTTCCATAAAAATGCAGCGAATAACCATGAAAGCTCTCATGGAAAAACTTTAAACCTTTCACCATATTGCACAATAGTCCCCTCATTTGAAAGCTCAAGCTCTAGGGGTTTCAAAAGTACAACTATTTTCAAGAAAAGATCACTAGAACACTTACTAATGAGGAGATGAGTGTGCTGAAATTTTTGAAGCTTTCAACCCTTATTTTCCTTGAAAATTTCGGTGGACGAGATGAACAAGAAAGATGATATTTTCTCTTTCTTTAGTCTAATAATTAAACTAGTCAAATTAGTCACCAACTCTTACTAACTTTTTGACCAAATTTTGTCCATCTTTGTCTCCCATCTAGTCTATGGCCGGCCAAGCAATTACAAGGTGCTAAATTGCCTTTTAAAGACCTCAATTTAACAATCTATGGCTATTTGGTACCTTTAGAAATTGAAATGGAACTTTCACACTTTATGCGATTTAGTCCTTTTTCGCGATTAAACATGAAATCGCTAGAATTAAAGCACCAAAATTTTCCTGCACATGTGCTATCATGTTCTAATTCATAATATAACATGAAAATAAATTTCTCAAATCTTGGATTAATGATCCCGAGATCACTATTTCGACTAGCCCCTAAATCGGACTGTTACAGACTAAGTCCCTATACATGCCATAAACTCAAAGGGTTTTGTATTCACTTATA
The DNA here is from genome assembly GCA_025698515.1 of Gossypium sturtianum. Classification (NCBI taxonomy): domain Eukaryota; kingdom Viridiplantae; phylum Streptophyta; class Magnoliopsida; order Malvales; family Malvaceae; genus Gossypium; species Gossypium sturtianum. Next base: position 136,147,629 of record CM046950.1, on the reverse strand, counting down.
CCCAACATGATAGCTTGATAATGTGATAGCATCTCCGGCGATCTCCAACTCGAGCTTGCATAAAACCCTATAAGATATGAGAAAGGAAGGGAAGTAAGCTACAAAGCTTAATAAGTACGTATTTAAATAATAAACAATTGATTACCATGCTTTTAACAATCCTTATTATAAACTCTCAAGATAATACCATCATTATTGCATAAAATTTCACAATTCATTTATGTTCATCTTGATCTGTCTACTCGAGTTATAGTCACTAAATTATTTTTATCTAGAGCTACAGAACTCCAAATTAAGATCTGCTAATTTTCCCTAAAACTAGACTCTCATCTCTTCTTACCATAAAATTACCAGAATTTTTGGTTCAGCAAATCAGTACAATTTATTCTTTAAAGTCTTCCCCGTTTCGCTGTCCAACAGTTCTGGACCCTCTTCACTAAAAATTTATTTTCTTGTGGTACAGAACTCGAATGACATTCCTGTTTGTTTCTCTTGAAAATAGACTCATTAAGAAATTTAAGCATATAAATTTTATCCCTTGATTACTTTTGTACAATTTTTAATGAATTTCCCAAGTCAGAATAAGGGATTTCGAAATCACTCTGACCCTGTCTTATAAAAATTCAAATATCTCATAATATGAAATTCTTTTGCTTACACCATTTCTTTTGTGCGAAAATAGACTCAATAAGATTTAATTTCATATATTATTAAACTTAAAATTCAATTTCCACCATTTTTGGTGAATTTTCAAAGTGATACAACTGCTGCTGTCCAAACTATTTTATTGCTAATTTTACTCTATCATGTTTTCTTTGTATTAATTCTCATTTACACATACATAACACTAAAATATATCCATAGTTAGCCATGCCAACAGCTACTCATCATCAAATATTTACAAGCCATTCATTGGCCAATTTAGCCTATACATCAACAACAAAGACTTGAACATTTCATTTCTCAATTTAATTTGGCTTAAAAGCCTCACACATGATCATCATCAAATCTTATCATGTATCCATTCATCATGAATGTAGATAATTAATCACAAGGATATCAATATTTCACAAGTATAACTTATTCGTGTACATTCTTCCCAAGAATGGTGGAAATTGAACCACTCGGAAAATTCACCAAAAATGAGTTCTATGTACATACATGTACCTCTCATAACATAGTCACTTACTTTCTCGTTTTTAACATACCCATTGAACCACTCGGAATGCTAAAAGATACTCGGGAATCTCATACATATAGTACTGTATCAATGCCATATCCCTGATATGGTCTTACATAAAATATCATATCGACGCCATGTCCCTGACATGGTCTTATACGAAATCACATACCGAGCTCATTTCTCGTGAGTTTCGCATATGTACTTGTATCACTCCATCACATAACTTTAACCCTTTTTCCATCTTTAACATCAACTTTAATACTTTATCCCGTTGAACCACTTGGCATATTTAAGGATACTCGGAAATTGTCATACACGTAGTAAGATGCCAATGCCATATCCCAGATATGGTCTTACATGGGATCACATGTCCATGTCGATGCCGATGCCATATCCCAGATATGGTCTTATACGGGATCTCATATTGATGTCAACGCAATATCCTAGATATGGTCTTACACGAGATCGCATGTCGATGCCGATGCCATATCCCAGATATGGTCTTATACGGGATCTCATATCGATGTCGAAGCCATATCCTAGATATGGTCTTACACGAGATCGTATGTTGATGCAGATGCCATATCCCAGATATGGTCTTATACGGGATCTCATACCGATGTTGACGCCATATCCCAGATATGGTCTTACACGAGATCGTATGTCGATGCCATGCCCCAGACATGGTCTTACATGATTTCATACCGAAGCCAGGTCCCAGACGTGGTCTTACAAAGAATCATTATTCGATGCCGATGCCATATCCCAGATATGGTCTTATACGGGATCTCAATTAGGTACCGAAGCCATATCTCAGATATGGTCTTATACGGGACCTTATTAATCTAAAGTCATGAGAAGGTATCCTTTCTATTCCTAAGGTTCAACCGGGATTCTCATTCTTCGATTCTTCGCCAAATCATCATCAATCGAATCCGTAGAAACATATATATACAATTCATACAATATCAAAATATTAAATACATAATATAATGTTGTATTATTTACACACGAACTTACCTCGATACCAAAATGGCAAAAAGGGACCTAACCGTCAGTTACTCATTTTTCCCCCGTTCTAAGTCCGAACCCCGTTTTCTTTGATCTATAACATCACATTTAGCTTACTTATTAGTCACATTATTCATTGTGACCCAAAAATTATACTATGGAAAAATTACGTTTTTCCCCTAAACTTTGTCATATTTACACTTTTACCCCTTGGCTCATAAAATGATTTTTATTCAATTTTCTTGTATTTTAGGCCTAGTCGAACCATTTTCATAACTATAGAAGTCCACAATTTGCATTCATTCACACATTTTCATACATTTTTCAACTTTTTACAAATTAGTCCTTTTATGCGATTTCATCGAAAATCACTTAGTAAAAGTCGTTTACTACACACCGAGCATTCATATTCTACCATTAGACATCAAAGCACATGCATGTCATCCATGGGATAATTTTTAAACACAAACCCTAGCTCAAAATAATGGTAGAAATAGCTAAACCGAGTTACGGGGATCTAAAAAATGTAAAGAACATTAAAAACGGGGCTTGGATGCACTTACCATTGAGCTTGAAAGCTTGAAAACCCTAGCCATGGCTTCCCCCATGCTAAATTTGGCCAAGCAAGAAGATGGACAAGGGTTTTTGGCTTTTATTTTGTCTTTTAGTCCATTTAATTACCAAATTACCAAAATGCCCCTAACTTAAAAATATCCTATTTCACTTATCTCATGTCCATTTTTGTCCAACAATTTAACCAATGGTCTAATTACCATTTAAGGACCTCCAATTTGAAATTTCATAGAAATTGGACACTTCTAACATGTGGAACTCAACTTTTTCACTATTTACAATTTAGTCCTTTTGACTAAATTGAGTGCCCAAACTTTGAAATTTTCGAATGAAATTTTTACGAAATCTTTCCGTGAAATCGTAGACCATAAAAATATAATAAAAATAAGATTTTCCTCGTCAGATTTGTGGCCCCAAAACCACTGTTCCGACTAGGCCCAAAATCGGGCTGTTACAATCGTCTTTCGAAGAGTGCGCACTTCTTAGCAGTTCACACAAGCTACACTTTGCAGAAGCTCACAGTGAGACTTCACGGCGTACCAGTTTCTATTACTTTTGACTGAGATCCTCGATTTACTTCGAGATTTTGAAAGAGTTTGCAAGAAGCTCTAGGACCAAAGCTTAATTTTAGTTCTGCGTACCATCCACAAACAAATGATCAGTCCGAAAGATTGATATAGGTACTGGAAGACATGTTGCGAAGCTGTGTGTTGGAGTTCGTAGGAATCTGGGACGTTACTTGCCTTTTGAAGAGTTCACATATAACAATAGTTATCAAACATGCATTCAAATGGCACCTTTCAAAGCGTTGTTTTGAAGGAAGTGTCGAACTCCTTTGTGCTAGACAGAGTTAGATGAAAAGTGAATTGTTGGACCTAAGTTGGTTCGCGAAATAGAGGACAAAGTGAAGATGATATGTGAAAGGTTGAAGGCTGCTTCAGACAAACAAAAATCTTAAGCTTATCTAAAATGGCGAGATGTTGAGTACCAAGTGGGTGAGCAAGTGTTCCTTAAGGTCTTTCCATGGAAAAAGGTCCTAAGGTTTGGGCATAAAGGAAAGCTAAGTCCTAGGTTCACCGGTCTTTATGAAGTGGTTGAAAGGATTGATCCAGTGGCGTACCGGTTTAAGTTGCCATGCGAACTTGATCGAGTTCATGATGTATTCCATGTGTCCATGCTAAGGAAGTATCGCGCAGACCCATCCCATGTTGTGCCAACATATGATATTGAGGTGCGACCTGATCTAACATATGATGAAGAAACTGGGGAAATTGTGGCTCGCGAGGAGAAAGTCTTGCGAAACAAGAAGATTCTTTTGGTTAAGGTACTGTGGAGAAACCACAAAACTAGCAAAACTACTTGGAAAAGAAAAGAAGCAATAAGATAACAGTAGTTTTAACTGTTTTGATAGAGATCATTTCAAGGAGGAAATGCCTTAAGTGGGGGAGAGTTGTAACATCCCAAGATAGGGCCTAAGATTTTAAGCCGAGTAGGCAGGAGTTTGTCAGTGGTTTGGCGAACAGGTGTCCTCTAGAAGACTTACAGCAAAGCTTGCCAGTGATTCGGTGAATAGTGTACGCCAAAAGACACGGTATTGAGGGTTTGCCAGTTTTGAGCGAGCTAAGCACACCAAGTGGGTTGGCGAGCTGGGGTTCGCCAATAGGTTTGGCATACTGGGGTTCACCAGTGTAAGTCGAGTTATACTCGAATTAGGAAGTTGATTTGTTTTCCACTTAGGACACTACTCATGCACATAACCTTTTTCCTAAGTCAAGTAGGGTATCCTAAGAGTAACAAAACACTTAGTGCCTATAAATTAAGCACTTTCCATGAAAAATTCTCTCATCGATTATTTTGTTGTCAAGTCTCTGTTCAAAACTGAGTTCATAGAAACCAATGTAAGTCTCTTTTCTGTTAGGGTTAATTGTCTAGGAAACTAGGTTTGCTCGTATGTTTGAATTTAATGTGCTTTTTGTTGTTGAGTAATATGTGTATGTTTATATATGTTGCGAACCAAGCGGACCATCTACCAGTGAGGACAAAGGAAAAACAAAACTTATTTAAAATTCTCAGCAAATCGGTGAGTATTCAGGGATCACCACTTATATGTGCGAACCATTATATGATTCAGGAGCTTGGGGTTTTTAAACTAAGTTCCAAGAGTAAGCTTTTCTATAAAATTTGTTTTATGACTATGTTTTTAAGATATGTTTTATGCATGCTCCCTATGTGAGCTCTATGTTTTTAAGACATGTTTTATGCGAGCTTGTTGGGAAAACAGGTTTGGAAACGTAGCGGAAAATAAATTTAGGGAAAAACTAGAGTTTTAAAAAAATTGTACCTTTTTGATTCGTCTATGATGAACACTTCAACCGAGTAGTCTTCTCTGCTATCCTCAAGCTCACATCTACCAAGTGTGAGCTCGTTTCAAATTAGAAAATCTTTCACAAAAAATTACCAGTAGGGTAATTTTGTAATTTATCTAAACTTTTGGGCTAAGTTATAAATAAGAAAAGTATCTCTAGAAATTTTCTAAAATAATTTCTTCAGAGTATTTTCTCTCTACAACTTTCTCTTAAATTCAAGTGTGTGAAAATAAATGACCCAAGACTCTATTTATATAGGGAGAGTTTAAAGAGTTCAACTATGATTAAACATAATCATTTTAATATTAAATTAATATAATATTTATCAAGATAAATATTAGATTAAATTTAATATTAGATATTATTAAATTAATAGAATATTTACCTACAAGATAAACATTAAATTAAATTTAATATTAAGATAATCACTTTAATATTAAATTAATAAAATACTATTAAGATAATTGTTAAATTAAATTTAAAATTAAATCTATTAAAATAATATTATCTTTGGAATAGTTAATCTGAAATCAAATTCTCTAGTACAGTCCCAGTAGAAGTGTAATTCTTCCATTGCTCAACAACTGAAGACCCACCGTCGCCGACCATTTTCTAGCAACTGGAATGCCAAGCAACCCGAGCTAGTTCAGTTTTTGCTAGTTTGGTCCGAGCCACTAACGGCTCGACTGGTCCAATCCAACCACCGGTTGGACCGTCGACCCAATTTCATATACCAGGCCCGGTTTGACCAGTTTTTGGGTTTTGGTCTCAATTTTGGGCTCTCGAGACCAATTTACGATCTCAGCTCCAATTTTCAAGTACCCATTGGGCCAATTGTTTGACTTGAAAATTAATTTCCAAAAATATCATATTAATTTTAATTAATTTGATTAATTTAATTTTACTTTATCAAAAATAATTTTCCCAAAAAATCACTTAGATTTTTCAAATTAATTTTTCAAGAAAATTCTTTAATCAAATGCTCTAGTTGAACAATTCTTACGACCACCCAATTTAATTCTACATCGAATAAATCGACTCAATTAAATTATTCCCAAAGTCATATAATTTACTTCTAATTCAAATGCAATCTAATTGAGTTTTAGTTGAGTTAGCAGAGGGACCAATCAGACATATACAATTAGGCTCTAGTAATTGCAACTATGTCCAAAATCACCGTTCTGATAATTCGAAATTACTTAATCATGGAGTCAGCCCACAAGAAGTATCTTGATTGAAAAATCCTTATTGTATACTCCTTACAAAAGCAATTAATCCAACTGCTTTGTCCAATGACCTTGTCATGTGTGTTACTCTCATATGTTATCCTTGATTCCTTTTAGTTAAATCTGTTCACTCAATACAATCCTATTTTATCTCATTGTCACCATTGTGTCTTCTTAATGATTAATATGATCACTATCAACAAATGACTGTGATAAATTGCTCATTCGAGAACAAGAGACCCGTGGCCATGTTCCATATTTATCAATCCACACAATGCCGATGAGAGAATATCATTAACTCTTCAATTGAGGTATGAATTTCATTGTTGCTAGTAAATCCATGCTATACACAAGTCATGTAACCAACATACCGGTTATCAGCTCGATCATCTTTAGAGCATAAGCCTCCACTTATATCAAAGCACATGAGTTACATACGCATGGTCAGTCACTAACTCGAGATTTAGGTAAATCACACCATAAATGTCACAAGTGAATTAATTCACAAACAAATTCAGAATTAATTCATCTTGGATCCAGTCCAATGTATCATTCTGCCAATGAATACATCCATGTCTCTACCCGTGGAGTCAACTACTCTGAAAGCTAAGACTAGTCAGCTTGTAACACCCCTTACCCGTATTCGACGCCGGAACAGGGTACGAGGCATTACTAGACTTATACACCAACAATTATACTATACCGAGACATGACCTTCCACTCCAAATGAAAACTTTCATAACGCCTCTTAAACAAGCCTACGAGGCTTAAATCACACATTAGAAATGGTTCGGAATCAAATCGAACCCTTTTTGAGGCTCTCCAGAAAACTTAGAAAATTTTCACTAAACAGTCCACACGCCCGTGTGGCATATCACATGCCCGTGTTCCACACTCGTGTGAAATTATTGATCAATTCGAACCTATAGGGGTTTTCACACGGCCAGACACATGCCCGTGTCCCTGGCCCGTGTCCTTCACACGGCCTCGACACGCCCGTGTCTTAGCCCGTGTGCAAAATCCTTGGCATTCTGTTTCTGACGTCATCACCCCATAAATGTCACATGGCCTAGGCACACGCCCGTGTCCATGGTCGTGCCTTCCACACGGCTGAGACACCCGGCCGTGTCTCTGCCAGTGTGTTTACTACTAAGCATACTGACTTGTAAACCTAGCATACAAGGGGACACACGGCCTAACCACACGCCCTAACTCCTACAACATAAACCACATTCAAACATCAACCCATTCATGCATACTTAAACCATGTAAATCTACATGCTACTTGCACAATCATGAATAACCTCATCTTTTCATAGATTAATAACAAAGAGCCACCAACTATGGCATTATACAAAAGAGTTCATCTTTGAATGAGCCAACACATTTGACCAAAACAATATGACATTCAACTAAGTCTAGTCCCTATAAATGCCATACACAAAATGCTAAAACTAACTATACCAAGATGAGCTGATAGTGTGGATGATCCTTTGCTTATCTCCGAATCCCGAACTGGCTCTTCGACACTATAAAACAAGGGAAAAGAGAAGGGAGTAAGCTTTAAGCTTAGTAAGTCTATATGTAAACAATAAGCATCATACCACATAATAATCAGTCAAATATTACATGCTATGTAAAAACAATTCATATCTTCATAATCATGCTTACTCATTTCAAGCCTTACCACATCCCAAACACATATAGTACACATTACTCACATTCTTTGCATATATGCCCTGCACTTATCACCACAAAGCCACATGAAATTTTACACTTAAACAAGTTTCTCGATGAACCCTTCGGAATGATACAAGATACCCGGTGGTTTTGCACACAGCCCACCGTTAAGCAATAATATGGTGGTATCGCACACAACCCACCAACAATGATAATTACGGTGGTATCGCACATAGCCCATCAAATGATAATATAAACGATGATATCGCACACAGCCCATCGTGAATAGATAATAAGGTGGTGTCGCACACAGCCCACCAACAATTACATATTTACGGATATTTGTCCGTACCCACACTTCTATTCCGAGGTTCAATCGAGATTACCCATTTTCTATCATTTTCAATCAATTTCACCAATAAGCATTTACATCCATACAATGCATCAATAGGTAAAAATATATATATTAAGATGTATCGTTTACACATAAACTTACCTCGGTGCAAAATATGTTAGTTTGCGGTTTAGTCTGAAACGTTACCTTTTCCTCGGTCAAGGTTGATCCCGTGTTCTTCTTGATCTAAAATAATAAAATTTACTCATTTAATCACTACACAAATCATGATACTTCGAAATTTCTACTTAGACAAAAATGATCATTTTGCCTTTATACCTTGGCAAAATTACAGTTTTGCCCCTAGGCTCATAAATCATTTTTCTTCACATTTTCTCATTAAACAAGCCTAGTTGAACATTTATTACTCTTACAACATTTCACAACACCAATCATTTCATGCATTTACTTCTCAATTACTACATTTACAAATAAGTCTCATTTAGGTGTTTTCATGGGAAAACATTTCACAAAAGTTATTCCCTAACCCACTAACAATCATTTTATTCCATAAAAACTCAGCAAACAACATAAACACTCTCTTGGAAAATCCCTAAACTTTCAACCATTTTACAAAATAGTCCCCTCATTAGCTAGCTTAAGCTTTGGGGGTTCCAAAAGTACAAAAATTATCAAGAAAGACCTCTAAACTCACTTACTTGCAAGGGGATAGCTTGGCTGAAAGTTTGAGCTCCAAAACCTCTATTTTCTCTTCAATTTTTGGTGGAAGAAGAAATGGGAATAGTAAAAGATGATATCTTCTTTATTTAATATTATTTTATTCTTTTTGCCACTTAATTTCACCAAATATTGACCAATTTAATGCTCTTGTCTCCCTTGCCCGGCCATCACCTTTAGGAAGGCCTAATTGCACTTTAAGGACCTCCAATTTAATATTCCATAGCTATTAGACACCTCTAGCTTGTAAAATGAAACTTTCGCACTTTATGCGATTTAGTCCTTTTTCGCAATTAAGCATACAATCACTAAAATTAATGCACCAAAATTTTCATGCACTCATATAATCATGATATAACACATATAATAATATTAAAAATAATTTCCTTCAACCTCAGATTAGTGGTCCCGAAACCACTTTTTCGACTAGCCCCAAAATCGGGTTGTTACAACTCTCATCCCTTTAGAGATTTTTGTCCCCGAAAATCTTACAGGTAAAAAGGTTTGGGTACTGTTCTCTCATGGCTTCTTCCTGTTCCCATGTAGCCTCTTCTACACCGTGTTTTTGCCACAACACTTTCACTAAGGCTATACTTTTATTCCTCAACTATTTAACCTTTCGAGCGAAAATCTTAATTGGTTCCTCTTCTTAAGTCATGTCCGGTCGTATCTCAGTCTCGGTCGGAGGGAACACATGCGAAGGATCGAAACGATATCGTCGCAACATCGACACATGAAACACATTGTGTATTCTTTCTAACTCTACCGGTAAAGCCAACCGGTAAGCTATTGGCCCAATCCTTTCAATAACCTCATACAGCCCTATGAATCGTGGGATCAATTTGCCCTTTCGACCAAATCTCAATATTTTCTTCCATGGGGATACTTTCAGGAATACTTTATCGCCCACCTGAAACTCAATTTCTTTCCTTTTTAAATCCGCGTATGACTTTTGTTGATCCGAAGCAACTTTCAGACTATCACGGATCACTTTCACTTTCTCCTCGGTTTCTTTAACTAGATCAACCCCGTGAATTTGCTTCTCACTAAGCTTGGTCCAATACAATGGAGTCCGACACTTGCGACCATATAAAGCTTCGTACGGTGCAATCTGTATACTCGACTGATAACTGTTTTTGTAGGTGAATTCAACCAAAGGTAGATATTTTTCCCAACTACCTTCGAACTCTAAAACACAGCATCGTAGCATATCTTCTAGAACTTGAATTACTCTTTCAGATTGGCCATCGTTTGTGGGTGGAACACGGTACTAAAATTCAATTTCGTACCCAAAGCTTCTTGCAACTTTTTCCAAAACCTCGAAGTAAACCTTGGATCTCTATCCGAGATAATGGATTTAGGCACCCCATGTAATCGTACTATCTCAGCAATATACAGCTCAACCAACTTGTCAAGTGAATAACCTATACACACCGGTATAAAGTGAGCCGATTTCGTTAATCTATCAACAATAACCCACACAGCATCTTTCTTTTTCGGAGTCATAGGTAACCCCGTTACAAAGTCCATCATGATTCGGTCCCACTTCCACTCGGGAACCATCACTGGCTGAAGTAATCCCGAAGGTACTTGATGCTCAGCTTTCACTTGTTGACAGATCAAACACTTTGTAACAAACTCGGAGATATCTCTTTTCATACCCGACCACCAATAAAACTTCTTCAAATCATTGTATATTTTTGTGCTGCCCGGATGTACTGACAAACAACCATTGTGTGCTTCATATAAAATTCTTCGAATAAACTCATCATCTTTAAGTACACAAACTCTGTCATGAAACATCAAACAATCATCTGAACCAACCCGAAAATCAGAGTTATTTCCCGATTCGCACTGGGCTCTCTTAACTTGTATCTCACTATCATTCTTTTGAGCTTCACATATCTGCTGAAGAAATAATGGTCTAGCCCTCAACTCGGCCAATATAGAACCATCATCGGACAATGCTAAGCTCGTACTCATGGCTTTCAAAGCATACAGGGACTTTCTGCTCAAGGCATCCGCAACCACATTCGCTTTCCTCGGGTGGTAATCAATTACTAGCTCATAATCCTTCAATAATTCGAGCCATCACCGTTGTCGCAAATTCAAATCCTTTTGGTCCATCAAGTATTTCAAACTCTTGTGATCTGTGAAGATTTGGCACTTTTCACCATATAAATAATGACGCTAAATCTTCAAAGCAAAAACGATAGCAGCCAACTCCAAATCGTGAGTCGGATAATTCTTCTCCTGCAGTTTTAGCTGTCTCGAGGCATAAGCTACTACTTTTCCCTCTTGCATCAGCATACAGCCAAGACCATTTAATGACGCATCACTGTAGACCACAAACTCCTTTCCTGACTCAGGTTGTACTAAAACTGATGCTTTAGTCAACAAAGCTTTCAGTTTCTCGAAACACTGTTGGCACCTCTCGGTCCATTCAAACTTAACATCTTTATGTAACAGTCTCATCATCGGAGTAGCAATCATGGAGAACCCTTTAATGAACCTTCTGTAGTAACCCGCTAAGCCCAAGAAGCTCCTAATCTCTGACACATTCCTCGGTAGTTTCCACTCCACAATAGCCGAGATCTTGCTCGGATCAACTCTAATGCCATCACCCGACACAATGTGTCCTAAGAATCCGACCTCCCGGAGCCAAAACTCACTCTTGCGAAACTTAGCATACAACTGCTTATCTCTTAGAGTCTGCAAAACAGTTCTTAGGTGCTCCGCGTGCTCATTCTCATTCCGGGAATAAATTAGTATGTCGTCAATAAAAACGACTACAAACTTATCCAAATACGGTCAGAAGATACGGTTCATTAAATCCATAAAGATCACAGGAGAATTTGTTGAGCCAAAAGGCATGACAAGGAACTCATAATGGCCATACCTCATCCGAAATGCAGTTTTCGGCAGATCTTGCTCCTTAACCCTCAATTGGTAATAGCCAGACCTCAGGTCTATCTTAGAGAACACTGTAGCTCCCTTCAATTGGTTGAATAAATCATCGATCCTTTGCAAAGGATACTTATTCTTCACTGTCACCTTGTTAAGTTGTCTGTAGTCTACACACAATCTCATCGACCCATCTTTCTTCTTTACAAAAAGTACTGGAGCACCCCATAGTGAATAGCTCGGTCTTGCAAAACCCTTATCCATTAACTCTTGCAACTGAACCTTCAACTCTTTTAACTGTAACGGTGCCATTCTATACGGGGCAACCAAAATAGGTGATGTACCTAGAACTAACTCAATACCAAATTCGACCTCTCTAACTTGAGGCAATCCAGGTAACTTTTCCGGAAACACATCCGGATACTCGCACACCACAGGCACTAATTTAATCTTTACCTCTGACTCTTGAGTATTCAACACAAAGGCGAGATAGGACTCATACCCTTTTCTCATGTATTTCTCAGCTACCATAGACGAAATCACTACAGGCATATTATCCGATTTACCTGATTCAACCCGAATGACATCTCTATTTACACATCTAAATTCAATAAACTTACTACCACAGTTTACTAAAACATTATATGTAGTTAACCAATCCATGTCAAGAATCAGATCAAATTCATCAAACGGCAACAACATGAGATTTGCCGGAAAACAATGACCTCTAATTGTCAAAGGACAACTTCTACACACGTTGTCAACTAGCACATGTTTGCCTAACAGGTTTGAAACTTTTACCCCAAACTCTGTAGACTCAACAATCATACTCATGCTAGATACCAATTTCATGCAAATATAAGAATGGGTAGACCCCGGATCAATCAAAGCAACAACAGAGATATCACGAAGAGAAAAAGTACCCGTTATCACATCTGGAGATGTGCCTCTTCGCGAGCACGAATGGCATAAGTCCTTGCAGGTGTTCTGCCCTCTGACCTCACAGCAGGATCTCTAGGCGCACCTCTATTACTAGTCCAACTTCCCGGGTTCCTTTGTGGTCTACCCCTCGAAGGTACATTGCTCGCTCTTACTTCTTATTTTCCGTCTCTTTCATCCCTCTCTGGACAGTTCCGAATGAAATGGTCAGGTGTTGTCTACCACACCTCTACCACACTTGTAGCAATTACGGTTGTTTCCCCAACACTCCCCAGTGTTTTGTCTACCACAATTTGGACACTCCAGTTTATTTGACTTTGTATTGGCCACACTTGCCATTGAGGTGGCTTGAACTCTCGGGCCCGTATTCGTATTACCTCGATCGCGGTGTGAATACCTAATTAAATCAGTCGTCCGAGGGTTCATTTCCTTGGACCTCTTTGATTGAGCTTGGAACGATTTACTCATCGGCCTCTTCCTTGCATCTCGGGCCTCCATCATGGCTTTTCTCTTTTCCTTATTCAACTCATCAGTCTTGCAAGCTCTATCGACCAACACCATAATTTTTTTCAATTCCAAAATCCCAACTAGTAATCTGATATCCTCATTCAGCCCATCTTCGAACCTCTTGCACAAAATAGCTTCCATAGACACACACTCTTGCGCATACTTATCGAGCCTAACAAATTCGCGCTCATACTCTGCCACAGTCATCTTGCCTTGCTTCAATTAAAGGAACTCCTTCCATTTTTGGTCAACAAATCGCTGACTTATATACTTCTTTCGGAACTCTTCTAAGAAGAAGTCCCATGTCACTCTTTCCCTTGGAACTACCGATGTCAATGTTTTTGACCAGCGGTATGCCGAGTCCCTCAGCAATTACACGGCACATTTTAAGCTCTCCCCAGGCGTGCAAAAGAGTTCATCAAATACCCGCATAGAGTTCTCAAGCCAAAACTCTGCTTTCTTAGGGTCATCATCTATGTTGGCTCTAAATTCCTCGGCCCCTTGTTTTCGAATCTTATAGACCGGGGGTTTAGTCACTCTTACCAAGTCTGTACCTTGAGGAGCCACAAGAACTTGCTGAGGTATATGTGAGGGTGGAGGAGGTTGAGCATTAGGGTTTGCTCGTACAAACTCAGTGTACCAATTACTCATCATGTGGAGAAAGGCTTCCCGAGCCTCTTTTCCTTGACCCAAAGTCTCGGGTCTACTTTCTACAAAGTAGCGGTCCCTTGCGGGGCCGCGCATTACTAGCGGCATCATCGGCAATTTCGGTCAGGATCCATTTACTATACGATAGCACAATTTAACATTGTCAGGAGTATCCACACTATCAATATATATTTATGGCATGTATAGCTAGACTTTCATACACGCTACGGTAGTCTGAGAACCCACTAAACCATAGCTCTGATACCACTAAATGTAACACCCATTACCCGTATACGATGCCGGAACAGGGTACGAGGCATTACTAGACTTATACACCAACAATTATACTATAACGAGACATGACCTTCCACTCCAAAGTAAAACTTTCATAACGCCTCTTAAACAAGCCTACGAGGCTTAAATCACACATTAGAAATGGTTCGGAATCAAATCGAACCCTTTTTTAGGCTCTCTAAAAAACTTAGAAAATTTTCACTAAACTGTCCACACGCCCGTGTGGAATAATGGACATGCCCGTGTGGCATATCACATGCCCGTGTTCCACACCTATGTGGAATTATTGATCAATTCGAACCTACAGGGGTTTTCACACGTCTGGACACACACTCGTGTCCCTGGCCTGTGTCCCTCACACGGCCTCGACACGCCCGTGTCTTAGCCCGTGTGCAAAATCCTTGGCATTCTGTTTCTGGCGTCATCACCCCATAAATGTCACACGGACTAGGTACACGCCCGTTTCCATGGTCGTGCCTTCCACATGGTTGAGACACACGGCCGTGTCTCTGCCCGTGTGTTTACTACTAAGCATACTGACTTGTAAACCTAGCATACAAGGGGACACACAGCCTAACAACACGCCCATGGGGCTGACCGTGTGTCACACACGGCCTAGACACACACCCGTGTGCCTACCTGTGTGGACAAGAACAAGGCTATTTACCAAGCTCTTTTTATCACCCTAACTCCTACAACATAAACCACATTCAAACATCAGCCCATTCATGCATACTTAAACCAAGTAAATCAACATGTTACATGCATAATTATGAATAACCTCATCTTTTCATAGATTAATAAGAAAGAGCCACCAACTATGGCATTATACAAAAGAGTTCATCTTTGAATAAGCCAACACATTTGGCCTAAACAATTTGACATTGAACTAAGTCTAGTCCCTATACATGCCGTACACAAAATGCTAAGACTAACTATAACAAGATGAGCTGATAGTGTGGATGATCTTTTGCTTATCTCTAAATCCCGAACTGGCTCTTCGACACTATAAAACAAGGGAAAAGAGAAGGGAGTAAGCTTTACACTTAGTAAGTCTATATGTAAACAATAAGCATCATACCACATAATAATCAGTCAAATATTACATGCTATGTAAAAAAAATTCATATCCTCAGAATCATGCTTACTCATTTCAAGCCTTACCATATTCCAAACACATATAGTACACATTACTCACATTATTTGCACATATGCCCTGCACTTATCGCCACAAAGCCACATTAAATTTTACACTTAAACAAGTTTCTCGATGAACCCTTCGGAATGATACAAGATACCTGGTGGTTTCGCACACAGCCCACCATTAAGCAATAATAGGGTGGTATCGCACACAGCCCACCAACAATGATAACTATGGTGGTATCGCACACAGCCCACCATTAAGTAATAATAGGGTGGTATCGCACACAGCCCACCAACAATGATAACTACGGTGGTATCGCACTTAGCCCACCAAATGATAATATAAATGATGGTATTGCACACAGCCCATCGTGAAAAGATAATAAGGTGGTATCGCACATAGCCCACCAACAATTACATATTTACGGATATTTGTCCGTACCCACACTTCTATTCCGAGGTTCAATCGAGATTACCCTTTTTCTATCATTTTAAATCAATTTCACCAATAAGCATTTACAACCATACAATGCATCAAGAGGTAAAAATATATGTATTAAGGATGTATCGTTTACACATAAACTTACCTCGGTGCAAAATATGTTAGTTTGTGGTTTTGTCTAAAACCTTGCCTTTTCCCCGGTCAAGGTTGATCCCGCGTTCTTCTTGATCTAAAATAATAAAATTTACTCATTTAACCACTACACAAATCATGATACTTTGAAATTTCTACTTAGGGAAAAATGACCATTTTGCCCTTATACCTTGGCAAAATTACGATTTTGCCCCAAGGCTCGTAAATCGTTTTTCTTCACATTTTCTCATTAAACAAGCCTAGCTGAACATTTATTACTCTTACAACATTTCACAACACTAATCATTTCATGCATTTACTAATCAATTACTACCTTTACAAATAAGTCTCATTTAGGTGTTTTCATGGGAAAACCTTTCACAAAAGTTATTCCCTAACCCACTAACAATCATTTTCATCCATAAAAACTCAGAAAACAACATAAACACTCTCATGGAAAATCTGTAAACTTTCAACCATTTTGCAAAATAGTCCCCTCATTAGCTAACTTAAGCTTTGGGGGTTCCAAAAGTACAAAAATTATCAGGAAAGACCTCTAAAGTCACTTACTTGCAAGGGGATAGCTTGGCTGAAAGTTTGATCTCCAAAACCTCTATTTTCTCTTCAATTTTCGGTGGAAGAAGAAATGGGAATAGTAAAAGATGATATCTTCTTTATTTAATCTTATTTTATTCTTTTTGCCACCTAATTTCACCATATATTGACCAATTTAATGCTCTTGTCTCCCTTGGCCGGCCATCACCTTTAGGAAGGCCTAATTGCACTTTAAGGACCTCTAATTTAATATTTCATAGCTATTAGACACCTCTAGCTTGTAAAATGAAACTTTCGCACTTTATGCGATTTAGTCCTTTTTCACAATTAAGCATACAATCACTAAAATTAATGCACCAAAATTTTCATGCACTCATATAATCATGATATAACACATAATAATATCAAAAATAATTTCCTTCAACCTCGGATTAGTGGTCCCAAAACCACTGTTCCGACTAGCCCCAAAATCGGGCTGTTACACAGCTCCTCAATTGGAATTGTAGACGACGTAATAATCCTTCTTATTATTTGAATCAAATTCTCACTTTGATTATTTTACGGGATTATAGACTCGTTTAGATTATCTACTGAAGTAAGTTATCTTTCTCGCAATGTAAACGTTCTTACAATGTCACTTATCATCAGTTTGAACTTAGATAATCAACGAGCTAATATTTGCTTGTCACAATTTCGCTATGCATGCAAAATATGAAAGAAGACAGAAATACAAAAGACATAATAGTGAAATGTGAAATTTATTTATTCATCATTCAAATACATAGAAAAAATTACATGTTTACTACAATATGGGCACATTTCCCAACAGAGTTTTATGTGAACAGTGTTTTTTTTTATACAAGCTCCCTATGCAAGCTCTATGTTTTAAATGTTTTTACATGATAACCCTATATGTTGGATATAATGGCATGTCATAGGATTGTGAGTGTAATATCCCGGGTTAGGGCCTATTTTTGTTTTGACTTTGTTTGCATGTGTCTGGTGTGCTATGTTACTGTTTTGATGTTTTAGGGGCTTAGTTGTAAGCTAGAAGTAAGCCTGAGTAGATGGAAAAAATTTTAATTCTAGGCTTAGGGGAGAGGAGCTGAAGGAGCTGAGGCTTATAGATTTTTATTGGTGATTTATAGCACAAAGGAGGAGCTGGTGGAGTGGCAAAGTATGCGCCACTTGGAGCTTGTGTTTGGCGTCAATTGCAGGGGGGAGAGGTCTTGAGTTCAAGCTGCGAAAATCCCCCATTTTGGCTTTCATTTTTGACGGCATGGAAGGGAGGAGTTGTAGGCAGTTCAAACTCTGCCTAAGACCAAGTCAAATGCTCAAATGATGGGTGGAGAGTGAATTTAGGAAGGAGACTTGTTCAAAGTGTTTTGAATGAGTGGTTGTGAGTGTATGGTGGAAGTGGCCGGTTGTGGGAGAGTTTGTGGGGAGTGGGCGGCTTGGCTTGTGGGGAGTGGGAATGCCGAAATTGAATAGGCAATTTTGTGCATTTTTCTACCAAAAGCAATAGGTAAGCTAAACTTCTTCTTTTGTAAAGCAAAACTCTTTTTTTTTGTCCACTTTGAAACCGAAAGTTTAAGCATTTAGTTGCCGAATTTTGCTTTGTTTTCTCTCAATTTTCTTGGTAGCCGAATGTTCTCTTCTCTCGTTCTTTCTTTTGTTCAGTTGTGTTGAGCCGAAACTCTAGCCTCCAAAACACTTTCATCAATTCTTTTTCTTTCAAAACCGTAAGTACTCTCTCTATCCATCTTTTATTCTCTTCCCACCTTCAAAACTCTTTAGTCGTTTTCTTCAATTGTTCTTCCCATTCTTGTTGTGCCAAACTCTATTCCCATTTCACATCATCTTCTTTTTCCCACTCAAAGCCGAACCCAAGGGTGTTAAACACCTAAAGCCGAATTCCCTTTTCTTTCTTTTGAAGTTTTGGCGAATCTCTTTCTCTTCTAGTGGTGTTCTTGTGGTCGAATTTTGGTGTGGTGTTGTTCTAGTCTTGGTTCCAATCGGGTTCTGGGGAAGGTAAGCATAGGGCCGAATGGCTATTTCTTTTCTCCTGTGCTCTTGTCGATTTTGATTTGGTTAAGAACCGATTGTGGTGATTGGTGAAAGGAGTTAACCTTTTGGCATTGAACCGATTTCTTTAGGGGCATCCGGGATTGGGAGGCGATCAAGTGGAGCCTTCTTTCCTTGTTAACCGCTTGGTAAGTGGTGGTAAGAACGAGTTCTTTTAGTATATTCTTTTAGTTTCATTAAGTCAAGTTACTAAAAGATTAACCGTTGTCATTTGTTAGAGGGTGGCGATTGGTAAGAGGAACCATTGTTGGTTCGGTTTGGTAGGAAACCAAACCATTTGCAAGGTAATGGCTCAATATTAACCCCTTTGGTTTGATAGCTTTGGCCGAATGGTCTAGATTGCTAATCCACAGGTTGACCGATTTTAGGAGCGAGAGTTATCGAGGGATTTAGACCAGGTTCTTTGGAGCTAAGGCTTTCGTGTTAGCAGTGTGTAAACTAACACACTTCTGTTTAGTAATATGATTAATAACCTAATTACTTATTAAAGTGCAACAATATGATTGATGGATTTGGTACCCGATGGGGTATAAGCACGGATACGGGTAAGTCCGTTTCATTACGAGATCTGTAGTGATATATGTGATAACATGTTTTATGATGTAAATACCATGAGATGCCATTTGAGCATGTTAGCATGATTGCATGTTTTATATCATTTGCATTAGTATGACATGTGTGGGTGATATGAGAGGAGGGGAATATGATATCCGTGTCTTTGGGACACTTGTGTCTTTGGGACACCGAGGGTTTGGCACCTCATTGCGACTGCGTCCACGTGGTTAACACCACCGTGGGTTGGCCCCACTTTGAGATATGGGATCGTCTGCGCTAGTGATTTGGTATCACGCGATGGGTTGGCCCCATCATCGGATTTGTGATCTGCGGTCACCGCGGTGATTTGGTATCACACTTGTGTCTTTGGGACACGGAGGTTTGGCACCTCATTGCGACTCGTCCACGTGGTTAACACCACCGTGGTTGGCCCCACTTTGAGATATGGGATCGTCTGCTAGTGATTTGGTATCACGCGATGGGTTGGCCCCATCATCGGTTTGTATTTGCGGTCACGGTGATTTGGTATCTGCACCGTGTCTTTGGGACACGGAGGTTTGGCACCTCATTGCGACTCGTCCCCGTGGTTAACACCACCGTGGGTTGGCCCCACTTTGAGATATGGGATCGTGCGCTGGTGATTTGGTATCACGCGATGGGTTGGCCCCATCATTGGATTATTCGTGACTTTGGGTCACCGGTGGTTTGGCACCACACTTATGGATATCGTGACTTTGGGTCACCCGTGGTTTAGCACCACCGGTGGTTTGGTACCACCACGGGGTAGAAAGGTGATATGGATGGTTAGGATCGGGGTGCATTGATTATGTTGCTATGATATGATGTGTGTTAGCATGTTGTATTTTCGGGAGTGGGATTTATGCACTGAGTCTTGCGACTCACCCTCTCCTTTGACATTTCAGGTGACACTTAGGCGCGGACATGGAGCCGGGATGGACTCGAGGTGCTCATGCCATGCTTTAATAAAGATTTGCTCGGACTTTACAAAATTTGGTACTTTAGTTTATTTATTACTATTTGGTTTTATTTTGGGTTGTAAATGGCCTTTAAATTAGGTTTTACTACGTTTATGCTTAAAGTAGCTTTCAAATATGCTTTAACAAATTAATTGAGTTAAAATCGCTAAAAACTTGGAAGGACAACGGTTTTCAAAACTATAACGCAATGTGTTTTAAACTTTACCATCGGGTATCACCCTAAAACATTAAAATATGACAAAGCGATCATGCCCAAGATTTCGACAAGTATAAAATATGACAAGGAGTTTTTCATCGAATCTTTAACCTGAAACCTAACCCTTCAAACGCGATTTTCCCCGTAACATGCCAGATTCGGTCGTGGTGTATTGACCGGGTTTGGGGTGTTACAGTGAGTACTCACCTTTAAGTTTTGTGATTTGGGGTTGAGGCCCTAGGACATATTGGAGAGATAAGGGAATGTCGAGCTATGCTCCATTCAAAGGGACATGTTGGTAGGTTTGGAGAGTGTTTAGCTTTATGCTACACTTATGGGACATGTTAAGGACTCTTTGAGTTACAAGTGAGGCTTTATAAAGAGATCCGCGTATCCAAAAGTTAAGATAAGATAGAACAAGAACAAGACAAGTACATGAGTATGTTTTATGTGAACATGAATATGTTTTCCAACAAGTATATGTGCATCTGTTTTACAAACTTCTATAATTCTCTAACTATTTGATAAGCAGGTAACCGTGAACTAGGTGTCGCATGTAGCACCCCTCACCTATATTCAACGCTGGAATAGGGTTATGGAGCATTACCAGACTTACAACACATTTATACATAATTTTATCATACACTTAACCATTTCATACAACCATCATTCAATCTCAATCAATTTGTCCCTAAAACGAGCCTGCGAGGCCCTAAACATGCATTAAGAGTGGTTCAGGACTAAACCAATAACTTAAAAAACTTTCACGAAACTTTGAAAATTTTTCTCAAAATAGGGGACACACGCCCGTGTGGCCAGGCCGTGTGTCTCATACGGCCACCAGACACGCCCGTGTCACAGACCGTGTGGACATTCGAAATGGGAGCACATGGCCGTGTCCTAGCCCGTGTCCAACCCTGTGTAACTTTCTGACTTGGGTCACACGGCCAACACACACGCCCGTGTGCCCTAAAAGTGGCCATACACGCTCGTGTGCCAGGCCGTGTGCTAGCCCATGCCAAACCTGTAGGTTATACTGACTTATGCCACACGGCCAAGTCACACGCCCATGTGTGAGGCCATGTAGAGCATACTGATTTGATTTCAAATTCAACACCAGGGGACACACGGCCGTGTACTTAACCGTGTGTCACACACGGCTAAGACACACGCCCGTGTCTCTACCCATGTGGACAAAAATAGACTATTTACCAAGCCAATTTGCCACCCATAATTATGCACACTTACACAACTTATATGGCACACAATATCATATCAATAGGCATATATTTCAAATCCAAATCAAGCATAACTTATACCATTTCAAACACCAATCAGTACAAAACATAAATACCATATTATGCCATCCAAATTCATACCAAACCTTATCTTCCCAAATCAACAAAATGACCATTAACAAAAATGCATTATTATGCTCAATTCCACAAACATACCAATTCACAAACCATCACCTATTGACATTCAAAATTACCTAATATCAATGAGCATCATGAATCCACCTCAATCACACAACATAGGTCAATTACCAACTCAAAAAAAAATCCATTTGCACACTTATATACATCATCAAATTCACCATCCTAAGCCAATTCACATGACTATATATATATATATACAAACCAAAACATATACATTTACAAGCCAATTCAAATGGCCAAAATCAATACCAAAACATAACCAAAATTACTCAAAGTCCCTATACATGCCATATACTTAAAATACCAAGTTCATAGGTACCGATAGATAGATGGATAGTGTGAAGCAATCTCCGACGATCCCCGTATCCGAGCTAGCCTTGATAACACTATAAAACACGAGAAAAATAAACAAAGTAAGCTATAAAGCTTAGTAAGCTCGTATGACATAAATTAGATATAATCATAAACACATAATTCAACAATTGATCATAAGTAAAAGAATTCACATCAATTAACAAACCTCTCAATTACTCATTCTCAAAACTATATACTTTCTTCACCATTTCTTCTATTCAAAGCTAATATGGTTCTTGGACATACCTGTACCAACTCGTACTAATCTCATACACATTCTCGTCTTTCATTTACCTGTTGAACCATTAAAAATAGAAGTCGGATACTCAAGGGTCTCACACGATAAGTACCTATACCATGGCCCGTAGCCAAATCAAGGTAACTTATCTCTAAAATACTGAAATCATGGCCCGAAGACAAATCAGCCGATATGCGTGGCTCGAAGCCAACTCGGTATAACTCACACCCAAAGTGCTATATCATGGCCCGAAGCCAACACAATGTATTCCATAATGACATGTCACTAGCATCCTAAAATATTCCTAAGGTTTAACCGGGACTTTGAATGTCGAATCGTCGTTGAATCATTTCTAAACTTATCCATAGTCACATAACCACAATTTATGCTATATCAAAGCAGATAGAATACATTTGAAATAAATTATAACATACGAACTTACCTCGATTCAAAAATAATGAAATTGTCGATTAATTGAGTACTTTATCTTTTCCCTGATCCAAGTCCGTATTTCTCCTTTCTTTATCTAAATATATTCAAAATTAACTTATTTTATCAACTATTTATTCAATTCAATCCAAAATATACATTTGACCCTAAACTTTTACATTTTTACAATTTAGTCCTTATTACTCAAAATCACAAATTCATGAAATTTCTTTAATACCCATGATAACCGAATTACCATAATGCCCCTAATAGCCCATATTTATCAATTTTTCACACATTTAACCACACATTTTCACATTTTCACAAATAAATCCCTATTTTGCATTTTTACTCAAAATCACTTTACAAAATATGTAAATATAACAACAAGATTTCATATTTCATCATCAAACATCAAATAGCACATATTATCATCAATGGAAACTTTCAAAATCTTTAACAATTTTGCAAAATAGTCCCTAGGCTAGCTAGTACTAGTTGCAACGATCACAAAAACATAGAAATCATTAAAAACAGGACAAAAACCGTACCTTAATAGACAATGAAAGCTTGGCCGATTAAAAGCCCTAATAATGGCTTCCAAGCTTGTAAAATTCGTCTAAGGATGATGATAATGGAATAGATTTTTGTTTTGTTTTATTTATTTAAATTTATTTCATAAATTACAAAATTAACCTTGGTCTAAAACTGTAACACCCCAAACCCAGCCCACAAGCCCTGACCGGATCTGGTATGCCACTGCGGAAAAACGTTTGAAGACTGATTTCACTTTTGGGAAAAACATTAAAAATTTTGTCATTTGAAAACCATGTCCAATTAAAAATTCTAAATAATATAAGCTTGACAAAATATCCAAATTAAAAGCACTTCCAAATAATAATTTAATGGTCGTCTAGCTTAAACATAATAAAAATACTCAAATAGAAATACTTAAATACTTTAATCGGGCCTTATTACAACAAATAATTAAACAAAAGTTCTTAGTAATAAATCGAATAAAATAAAGAAGATGTCTTCTGCATGGGCCACCTCGATCCACTCCAACCCGGTCCAATCACTACGAATCATCTGCGATGTTTAATAAAAATTGGGTGAGTCATACAGGACTCGGTGTGTAATTAATCCACCGAATTCCACCCACATGTTAACCACATATTAACTCATATATCGGATATCAATTATCAAATTCACATATTATCACATTCAGGCTTGGCCCATATTCATATCACATTCATCTAATAGGGTAGTTAACCACATAATTTCCACATCTTTGGGCTTAGCCTATTTCCACACTCGATCCACATTCATACACTGGGCTTTACCCATTTCCACATTAATCCACATATCATATTGGCTTGGCCCATTTCCACATATGTTCACATACGAAATCATGCAATTATGAAGCCCAACCCAAACCTAGGGTCCATCCGCTACACACCCCCTTATCCAACCTACCACACACACAGGGGGATTATCAAATCACCCTCTCCTTTTCACTCCAAAGGCAATCACTTTGCCGTCCACGTGCAATTAAGCACAATAGTCCACAACGCGACCTCAGTCAGCGCCAATCCACGATGTAGCCGTAGCTAACACCAAAACCACGATGGGACACATAGTCACTCATCAACCACGATATGGCACATAGCCGATATCAACCACGATGAGGCACATAGCCACTCATCAAGCCACGCGAACTAAATCGCAATTAATCCACAACGTGACCTCAGTCAACGTCAATCCACGATGTAGCTCAAGGCTAACATCAAAAACCACGATGGGACACATAGTCACTCATCAACCATGATATGGCACATAGCCGATATCAACCACGATGAGGCACATAGCCACTCATCAAGCCACGCGAACTAAATCGCAATTAATCCACAACGTGACCTCGATCCAACGTCAATCCACGATGTAGCTCAAGGCTAACATCAAAAACCACGATGGGACACATAGTCACTCATCAACCACGATATGGCACATAGCCGATATCAACCACGATGAGGCACATAGCCACTTTCGTCAAGCCACGCCAAATAAATCGCAATTAATCCACAACGTGACCTCGGTCAACGTCAATCCACGATGTAGCTCAAGGCTAACATCAAAAACCACGATGGGACACATAGTCACTCATCAACCATGATATGGCACATAGCCGATATCAACCACGATGAGCACATAGCCACTCATCAAGCCACGCGAACTAAATCGCAATTAATCCACAACGTGACCTCGATCCAACGTCAATCCACGATGTAGCTCAAGGCTAACATCAAACCACGTACTCGAGTACACCGTACCTTCTTTCATATCCCAACCCATGCACATGCCACATAAAATAATGATACAATGTAATGATGCATGAGCATGTTCATCAAGCATATTATCACATATTCATATTAATAATCACATATCATCAGGTTTGGTACTTACCGGATTATCGACATACCCCTTGAGGGTATCCTCATCACAATTTCCACTCCACTAGTTAGCACATTGATAACACATACACATTTCACATACATATCATATACCCGGAAAACGATGGGTTAATCACACACCTGATCACTTGGAGAACTATGCTTTCGATACTGATGCTATCACTAGGTGATACTACGGCTATTTGCCTACTTTCTTGTTCGACGCTGGTCCACACCCGGTGGCCAATCCCTAATCGCACGAGACAGATCTCTTTCTTAAACTTCGGATAGGGACCTTCCCTTTCCCTTCTTGAATGGTATTCGCCTCCATCAACACACTTAATCAGAACAATCATTTTAATCATCAATATACGAATTCTTAACCAAATATCCACAACTTATCATACTTACCGGAAGGGTCTTGAAATCCCGAAAAGCTTGATCTAATGCTTAGATCCTTAATCCTTACATTTGATTAATAACCTACTACTTTAATAAAAAGCCATTCGGCCATAAATCCAAATCCTAGTAGGATTAGTATACTTAAACTTACCTTTTTGCCGTTTGACTTAAGAATCAAGTCTTAAAATCTCTGCTATACTCTTCTTGCATTCGGCCAAGCATTGAATCAATTAACTTGGTTAGTTTTCGGCTTTTGAATAATTAATGAACACATATATTTACCAAACATGGCCTTGGCCGAATACTATAGACACTTACCTTGTGGATTTTAAATCCTGAAACTCACCGAATAACTAGGGAACACGTGGCCTATGGTGTACCTTCGGGAAAAGAACTTCTCCTTCCTTGTAGTCGACACTTAGTAAATCCCGAAAGATCTCTTCAAAGTTTTGGCAACAAGATATTAATGGGGTTAATCCTAGATTTCGGCAAATCTTAAGAAAAAAGGATGAAACCGAATGAGATCTTACCCTTACTTGAAGAAATCGATTGCACCTTCACTTCAACCTTCAGAGATTCGGCTATGGCTAGATGATGATCTCACAACTTTAAGCTTTTGGAGGGATTAGAAAGAAAAGAAAAAGGAAGAATAAAGATGGAGGATTTGGCTAGAACACAAGGTATTTCGGCTTGGCAAAATAAAAGAAGAAGAAGATTTGGTGAAGAGAATTCGACAGAGGCTTTCAAAGAACAGAAAATAATGCAGAATGGCCTCTCTTTTCCTTTTATAGCCGATATTACTAACTTAGAATCCCTTACTTGGCCATCACTATTCTATTTTAATAGCTTTATCTCTTTAATTATCACTTAAAATAAAAGATAATTCAGCAACTATCCTTACTTAGCCGAAATTATTAAACTCAAAGTCCCTTACTTGGCCATCACTTCTCCCTTATTTTCCTCTTTATCTCTTTATTCAAATTAAAAGAATTTAATCCAACAATTATCTCTTGAAAATAATGATAAATAAATCCCTTATTTATCTACTATTTATAAAATAATAAAAGCTCCTAATTTATAGCCATGTGCCGTCCACCTCTCTGCTCCTTGTAGCAAAATAAAATTTCTTTTATTTACTTCCCATGTGACTCGAACTTAGGCCCATTCCTCTTGCATATGGCACCATTTCCATAGGCCCTAAGTGGCATCTTCAGACCACTTTTCCAAGCCTGTTTGTGTGTCAAATTTCACAAACTTTTTATTTTAAGGCCACCTTGCCTTAATTTCCCCTTTTAAACCTTAAAACTCGTCATTTCTAGGTCATTTCTAAGTTTCCAAAAATTTTCGATCGGCTCTGTAAACTTGACATTTCCTTACATTTCCATGACATTTCCTTACAAGACATTTCCTTACATTTCCAAGGTTCTAAAAATGTTCACTTTCCTCTTTTAAACTTAAAATTTCCATACATTTCCAGGTTTCCAAAAGTGTTCAAAATATATTCATAACACATAAGATATGTCATTTCGTACAATTAAACCAAAAATGCATAGGCCCTTTTCAGGATGTTACAAAAACATTAAAATTCACTTTTTTTATGTCCATAAATGTCCATTAACTATAATAATGGTCTAATTACAACATAAGGACCTTAACTTTAAGGTTCTATAGCTATTAGAAACCTTTAGCTATTAGAACTCAAGTTTTATGTTGTATGCGATTTAGTCCTTTTTATCAAATTGACCAATCAAACGATAAAATTTCTTAACAAAATTTTCACATTAACATAATATCATACTGTAAAAATTAAAATAATAATAAAATAAATATTTTGACCTCAGATTTGTGGTCCCCAAAACTATTATTTCGATTTGACCAAAAATAGGTTGTTACAACTTTCCCCCCTTAGGGATTTTCGTCCTCGAAATTCTTACCAGTGAATAGGTTAGGGTACTGTTTTCTCATAGCTTCCTCGGGTTCCCATGTTGCTTCTTCAGCCTTGTGATGTTGCCACAAAACTTTCACTAAAGCTATGTGTTTATTTCTCAGTTCTTTAATCTCTCGAGCCAAACTTTTGATTAGCTCTTCGTTGTATGTCATATCGGGTTGAATTTCGATTTCTGACGGAGAAATCACATGTGATGGATCTGAGAGATAATGGCGTAACATCGATACATGAAATACATTATGAATCTTTTCCAACTCTGATGGTAAACCTAGTCGATATGCCACTGGCCCTATTCTTTCGATGATCTCGTACGGCCCGGTGAAACGCGGACTCAACTTGCCTTTGCGACCAAATCTAAGGATTTTCTTCCACGGAGATACTTTCAGAAACACTTTATCATCGATCTGAAATTCAATATCTTTTCGTTTCAAATCCGCATACGATTTCTGACGATCTGAAGCTGCTTTCAAACAATCACAAATTACTTTCACTTTCTCTTCGGTTTCTCTAACCAAATCAACCCTGTGAATCTTTTTCTTGCTCAACTCGGTCCAATACAACGGAGTTCGGCATTTGAGACCATACAAAGCTTCGTACGGTGCCATCTTTATGCTCGATTGAAAGCTGTTATTATATGTAAATTCAACCAACGACAAATATTTTTCCCAGTTGCCTTCAAACTCTAAAACACAACACCGGAGCATATCTTCGAGGATCTGAATTACTCGTTCGGACTGTTCGTCAGTTTGTGGATGAAAAGTTGTACTAAAATTCAACTTCGTACCCAAAGCTTCTTGCAATATATTCCAAAATCGTGATGTAAACCTTGGATCTCTATCCGAAATAATCGAAACTGGCAACCCGTGTAATCTAACGATCTCAGCAATGTATAATTCAGCTAATCTATCGAGTGAATAGTCAGTACGTACTGGAATGAAATGTGTAGATTTCGTCAATCGATCAATGACAACCCAAATTGCATCTTTCTTCTTCAGAGACAGGGGTAATCCCGATACAAAATCCATAGTCACTCTATCCCATTTCCACTCCGATATCAACACAGGCTGAAGCAAACCCGAAGGCACTTGATGTTCAGCTTTAACTTGCTGACACACTAAACACCTCGCTAGAAATTCAGAAATGTCTTGTTTCATACCTGACCACCAATACAGTTGCTTCAAATCATTGTACATTTTAGTACTTCCAAGATGAATGGATAAACAACCACTATGTGCCTCGTGTAAAATTTTCTGAATCAACTCTAGATTTTTTGGTACACAGATTCTATCTCGGAACATCAAACAATCATCGGATCCGATTTGGTACTCTGAATCACTAGTCGACTCGCATTGCACTCTTTTTGCTTGCAATTCACTATCACATTTCTGAGCTTTGCAAATTTGCTGAAAAAATACTGGTTTAGCTTTTAACTCAGCTAAAATCTAACCATCATCAAATAATGTCAACCATGTATTCATTGCTCTCAAGGCAAACAACAATTTTCTACTCAAAGCATCCGCGACTACATTCGCTTTCCCCGGGTAATAATCAATTAATAACTCGTAATATTTCAATAACTCGAGCCATCTCCATTATCGTAAATTCAAATCCTTTTGAGTCATTATATACTTTAAGCTTTTATGATCGGTAAATATGTAGCATTTTTCACTGTACAAATGATGACGCCAAATTTTCAATGCAAAAACTATAGCAGCCAATTCTAAATCGTGCGTCGGATAGTTCTTTTCATGCGACTTCAATTGTTTAGAGGCATAAGCTATCACTTTTCCCTCTTGCATCAACACACAACCCAAACTGTTTAATGACGCATTGCTGTAAATCACAAATTCTTACCCGACTTAGGTTGAACCAACACTGGTGCCTCAGTTAACAATGCTTTCAATTGATCGAAACTTTGTTGACATTTATCATACCATTCAAACTTTACATCTTTTCGTAGCAGTCTGGTCATCAGTGTAGCAATCATCGAGAACCCTTTAGCGAAGCGTCAGTAGTAACTAGCCAATCCCAGAAAGCTTCTAACCTCGGATACATTTCTAGGTGGTTTCCAGTCAATAACTATAGAAATCTTGCTCGGATCAACTCGAATGCCATCCGCCAAGATAATATGTCCCAAAAATTTGACTTCCTAGAGCCAAAACTCACACTTACTGAATTTAGCATACATTTTCTTATCTTTCAAGGTTTGCAACACAATCCTCAAATGCTCAGCATGCTCAGACTCATCTCGTGAATAGATCATAATGTTGTCAATGAACACAACAACAAATCTGTCTAAATACGGTCTAAAAATTCGATTCAACAAATCCATAAAAATGGCAGGAGCGTTAGTAAATCCAAAAGGCATAACAAGGAATTCATAATGTCCATACCTCATTTTAAATGTTGTTTTCAGCACATCTGAGTCTTTAACTTGCATCAAATAATAGCCAGATCTCAAATCAATCTTCGAAAACACTGTTGCCCCTTTCAACTGATCAAATAAATCATCTATTCTTGGAAACGAATACTTATTCTTTATTGTAACCTTGTTGAGCTGACGATAGCCAATAGATATTCTCATGGACCCGTCTTTCTTCTTAGCAAACAATACTGGTGCACCCCAAGGCGAAAAACTCGGTCGTGCAAAACCTCTATCTGTTAACTCTTGCAACTGAGCTTTCAACTCTTTCAACTCTGTTGGAGCCATTCTATACGGAGCTATAGATATCAGTGAAGTTCCCGGTACCAATTCAATAGCAAACTCAACCTCTCTGATCAGTGGTAATCCAGGTAACTCTTATGGAAATACATTCGGATACTCGCAAACTACAGGCACTGATTCAATCTTCTTTTCAAACACTTTGGTATCTAAAACATATGCTAGGTACGCATCACAACCTTTTCTCACATATCTCTGAGCTGACATAGTCGATATCACAACTGGTAATCCACCCGATTCATTAGATTCTATCCGAAGAATTTCATTATTCTGGCATTTTAATTCGATAGTCTTTCTTTAACAATTTACAACGACATCGTGCAAAGTCAACTAATCCATACCCAGAATCACATCGAACTCATCAAATGGTAAAAACATCAATTCAGCTGGAAAACAAAGGACAGTTCTTGCATACTTTGTCAACTAGAACATACTTGCCTAAGGGGTTCGATACTTTAATCATAAACTCAGTAATTTCAATAGGAAATTTCTTACTAGACACTAAATTCTCACAAACATACGAATGTACCGATCCAGGTTCAATTAAAGTAATCACATTAGTGTCGTAAAGAGAAAATGTACCGGTAATAACATCTGGGGATGACGCCTCTTCGCGAGCACGAATAGCATAAGCTCTAGCAGGTGCTCTAGCTTCAAATATCACAGTTGAATCCCTAGTCACACCTCTGCCACAAGACACATTCCTTGTATTTCACGCTAGTCTCCCTCTCGTAGTCGTATTTCTCGGTCTTGCATTCTGAAATTTATCTTTCTCGGATAACTCTGGACAATCTCAAATAAAGTGATCTGGTGAGCCACATTTGAAACAAGCTTTACTACTCTTATTCCAGCAGTCTCGAAAATGTAATCTCCCACACTGTTGATAATCGGGTTTGTTATTTCTCACATTGCCAACACTCGAGACAAAAGTAGCTTGAGCTTTAGAATTCACATGTTGATTTCCATGATCTCTATTCTGGTACCTCACTGATGCATTCGATCGACTATACGAATCTCGGGATTTCTTTGATGAAGAATGATAAGATTTATTCATCGTTCTTGTCCTCGAATCTCTAACCTTTGAATCAGCTTTCTTCTTTTCTCAGCTAAAGTCTTCGGCTTTGCAAGTCCAGTCAACTAACAAAACGAATTCTTTTAAATCTAATATCCCGACCAGAAGTTTAATATCCTCGTTCAACCCGTCAACAAACCGCTTGCACAAGATCTCTTCAATAGAAACATACTCCCGAGCGCATTTGCTCAATCGTACAAATTCTCTTTCATATTCGGCTACAATCATGCGACCTTGTTTCAGTTCTAAAATTTCTTTATGCTTTTGATCCAGAAACTGTTGACTGATGCATTTCTTTCAGAACTCCCAAGTGACTCTCTCTCTCTCTCGGCACCACTGATACTAATGTATTCAACCACTGATGTGCGGTGTCTCTCAAAATTGATATAGCACATTTTAAACATTCAGCCGGTGTGCAAGAAAGCTCATCAAACACTCGAATTGTATTTTCAAGCTAAAACTCGGTTCTCTCAAGATCATCATCAACATTAGGTCTGAACTCTTCAGCCCCGTGTTTATGAATCTTATCAACTGGAGGCTTCTTTAATCTTAAAAGCTCGACTCTTTGAGGAGCTACAGGAATCGGTTGGGGATTAGGAGGGGTGGAGGTTGCTGAGCAACTGGGTTCGTTCGGATATATTTCCTGAACCATTCGTTCATCATTTGGAAAAATGCTTCTCTAGCCTCTCCTCCCTGACTGCCCAATACAGGTCTAGAATCAGACGGCACTGTCCCTTGAGTGGGAGCTAGCGCATTACTTTCAACCTCATCAGCTATAGCTCGATTAGGATCCATTTACTAGATGAAAACACAGTTTTAAATTATCAGGAGTTATCTCACTATCATAGTTTATATATGGCATGTATAGCTAGACTCTCACTCACGCTACGTTAGTTCTAGAATCGACTAAACCATAGCTCTAATACCAATAAGTGTAACACCCCTCACCCGTATTCAACACCGCAATAGGGTTATGGAGCATTACCAGACTTGCAACACATTTATACATACTTTTATCATACACTTAACCATTTCATACAATCATCATTCAATCTCAATCAATTTGTCCCTAATACGAGCCTATGAGGCCCTAAACATGCATTGAGAGTGGTTTAGGACTAAACCAATAACTTAAGAAACTTTCACGAAACTTTGAAAATTTTTCTCAAAATAGGGGACACACGCCCGTATGGCCAGGCCGTGTGTCTCACATGGCCACCAGACACGCCCGTGTCACAGGCCGTGTGGACATTCTAAATGGGAGCACATGGCCGTGTCCCAGCCCGTGTCCGACCCCGTGTAACTCGCTGACTTGGGTTACACGGCCAACACACACGCCCATGTGGCTAGCCTGTGTGCCCTAAAAATGGTCATACACGCTCGTGTGCCAAGCCGTGTAATAGGCCGTGCCAAACCTGTAGGGTATACTGACTTATGCCACACGGCCAAGTTACACGCCCGTATGTGAGGCCGTGTGGAGCATACTGACTTGATTTCAAATTCAACACCAGGGGACACACGGCCGTGTACTTAACCGTGTGTCACACACGGCTAAGACGCACGCCCGTGTCTCTACCAATGTGGACAAAAATAGACTATTTACTAAGCCAATTTGCCACCCATAATTATGCACACCTACACAACTTATATGGCACACAATATCATATCAATAGGCATATATTTCAAATCCAAATCAAGCATAACTTACACCATTTCAAACACAAATCAATACAAAACATAAATACCATATTATGCCATCCAAATTCATACCAAACCTTATCCTCCCAAATCAACAAAATGTCCATTAACAAAAATGCATTATTATGCTCAATTCCACAAACATACCAATTCACAAACCATCACCTATTGACATTCAAAATTACCTAATATCAATGAGCATCATGAATCCACCTCAATCACACAACATCGGTCAATTACCAACTCAAAACAAAAGCCATTTGCACACTTATATACATCATCAAATTCACCATCCTAAGCCAATTCACATGACTATATATATATATATATAAACCAAAACATATACATTTACAAGCCAATTCAAATGGCCAAAATCAATACCAAAACATAACCAATATTACTCAAAGTACCTATACATGCCATATACTTAAAATACCAAGTTCATAGGTACCGATAGATAGATGGATAGTGTGAAGCGATCTCCGACGATCCCCGTATCCGAGCTAGCCTTGTTAACACTATAAAACACGGGAAAAATAAACAAAGTAAGCTATAAAGCTTAGTAAGCTCGTATGAAATAAATTAGATATAATCATAAACACATAATTCAACAATTGATCATAAGCAAAATAATTCACATCAATTAACAAACCTCTCAATTACTCATTCTCAAAACTATATACTTTCTTCGCCATTTCTTCGATTCAAAGCTAATATGGTTTATGCACATACTTGTACCATCTCGTACTATTCTCATACACATTATCGTCTTTCATTTACCCATTTAACCATTCAGAATAGAAGTCCGATACTCAAGGGTCTCACACGATAAGTACCTATACCATGGCCCGTAGCCAAATCAAGGTAACTTATCTCCGAAATAATGAAATCATGGCCCGAAGCCAAATCAGCCGATATGCATGGCCCGAAGCCAAATCGGTATAACTTGCACCCGAAGTGCTATATCATGGCCCGAAGCCAACACAATGTATTCCCTAATGACATGTCACTAGCATCCTAAAATATTCCTAAGGTTCAACCAGGACTTTGAATGTCAAATCATCGTCGAATCATTTCTAAACTTATCCATAGTCACATAACCACAATTTATGCTATATCAAAGCATATATAATACATTTGAAATAAAATTATAACCTACGAACTTACCTCGGTTCAAAAATGATGAAATTGTCGATTAATCGAGTACTTTATCTTTTCCCCGATCCAAGTCCGTATTTCTCATTTCTTGATCTAAATATATTCAAAATTAACTTATTTTATCAACTATTTATTCAATTCAATCCAAAATATACACTAGTCCTATTTTACACATTTGACCCTAAACTTTCACATTTTCACAATTTAGTCATTAATACACAAAATCACAAATTCATGAAATTTCTTCAGTACCCATGATAGCCGAATTACCATAATGCCCCTAACAGCCCAAATTTATCAAATTTTCACACATTTAACCACACATTTTCACATTTTCACAAATAAATCCCTATTCTGCATTTTTACTTAAAATCACTTTACAAAATATGTAAATAAGTAACGGCCCATTTTTAGTCAAATCAGAATAGTGGTTTTGAGGCCACAAATCTGAAGTAAAAATATTTATTTTATTATTATTTTAATGTTTACAGCATGATAGCATGTATGTGTGAAAATTTCGTTAAGAAATTTTATCGTTTAAATGGTCAATTTGAGAAAAAGGACTATATCGCTTAAAGTGCAAAATTGATGTTCTATTAGCTAAAAGTACCTAATAGCTATCGAACTTAAAAGAGGAGGTCCTTATGTTGTAATTAGACCATCCTTAGTTTAAGTGGACTTTTATGGACATATTATCATGAATTTTAAATGGCTTTTAATTAAGAGTAAATAGGTAATTAATAATTAAAGGTTAATTAAATTAAAACAAAACAAAAAGGTTTTTATTTCATTCATCTTCTTGGCCGAATGAAGCATGGAGAAAATCCATTTTAAGGCTTAAAAATTTTGGCTACTTTAAGGTGCAATAGTAAGTTCAATTTTGTCCCATTTTTAATGATTTTTACATTTTTTGAGATCATTGCTTCGTATTCTAACTAGCCCGTACCTTAGATTTCGAAACTGTTAAAGATTTAACATATTTCCATTGTTGAATGTTTGAGTAAATTGATATTTATGATAGATTATGAAGGTTTATTGATAGATTTACTAGTTTTGTAAAGTGATTTTTGACAAAAATGTCAAAAAGGGATTAATTTGTGAAAATGTAAAATTATGTGGGTAAAAGTGTAAATAAATAAAAGATATGGGCTGCTAGGGACTCCATTAAAATTCGGCTAAGCATGGGTTTGTTATTAATTGCATGAATTTGCAATTTTATATGATAAGGACTAAATTGTAAAAGATGTGAAATATTAGGGGCAAATGTGTAAAAATGCCTTAAAGTGAAATTTGGACTAAATTGAATAGACCGGATACTGAATGTGCTAATTTTGAAATATATATAGATCAAGATAAGCAAGGATTGAATCTAGATCGGGGAAAAGGAATGGTTGACGATTAGTCGATATTTGTTATCCGAGCGATACGAGGTAAGTTCGTATAATTTGAATCGAACTTTTAAATAATTGTAATTATATGAAATGAATGTATGTAATTGAGTAAATGATCTACTTGAAATTCGAATGCCTTATTGATATAGTTTGATGGTTACCGAGCCCCGTTCGAACCGTAGGAATTCGTAGGATATGAGTGACATGTCACTAGGGTTACCGTTTAGGTCGAGATCCTGCATGTGTTGCAGACTCACCGCAGCTCATATGAGCTTACTGATATATCAACTCGTAAGAGCTTACTATTCTTAGCTCGTCAGAGCTTACTGTTTCCAGTTCGATAGAGCTTACTGTTCATCAGCTTAGGAGGAGTTCACCGATCATAGCTTGAAAGAGTGAATGCGATGATGGATTGACAGATTATCGATTAATACACTTAGTGTGTATCACTCGTGTATCTATCGATATTCTAATAGGTTCAACGGGCATAATTCTGCTAATGGTTATACAGATGAATTATTGGTTATATAAATGGTTTGTCGATTATATGAATGAGAATGAATTGTTACATATGTAATACATGTTACATGAATTTGGTATGATATAATAAAGTGATCTGTGAAATTGAGATAAATGTTGATTATATGTACTTATGAGACTAACATATTAATGAATGCTTATGTATAGGCATTTGGCAAGTGAATTTGATATACTTTGTTTAATTGTTTGATTATGTATAAATGGTAAGTTAATTTCTGAATTATACGGGCTTACTAAGCTATAAAGTTTACTCTGTTTCTTTTCCATGTTTTATAGAGGTTCGATAGCTCGCTCGATTCGGATAAAGTCAGAGTTACGCATCACACTATCCAGTTGCCGATTGGTACTTTTGAACTCATTGATATATGTAAATATGGCATGTATAGGCTAGTTATAAAGATGATAGTTATGGTTACTTGAATTAGTGATTTTGGATACATGTTGTGGTATAAAGTAAAGCCATTTGATTTGGCTTAATTTGGTATAATACTTTGGTTGTATATAAGTATTCAAATATGTGTATGAACTGTTATGGATTGGTTGCCTATTGAGTTATAAAATGTTGCATATTATGCTTGTGCAGGTATATGAAAATAGGGTGGAAAAATGGCTTTGCAAATAGCATATTTTTATCCACACGGGCAGAGACACGGGCGTGTGTCTCAGCCGTGTGTGACACACAGTCATGTTACACGGCCATGTGTCCGCTAGTGTTCAAATTAAAATGAAGTCAGTATGCTCCACACGGTCTAACACACGGGCGTGTGATTGGCCATGTGGCATAAGTCAGTATACCTTCCTAATTGGCACACGGCCTAGCACACAGGCGTGTGGCTTGGCCGTGTTGCATAATTCAATATACCCTACAAGTTTGACACGGCGTAGCACAGGGGCGTGTGTGGCCACTTCGAAGGGCACACGGGCTAGAAACACGGGCGTGTGGTCGGTCGTGTGACCCAAGTCAGTATGTACCCCCTGTTTTCACACGGCTGGTGACACGGGCGTGTCTAGTGGACGTGTGAGACACACAGCCTGGCTACACGGGCGTGTGTCCTCTATTTGAAGCAAAATTTTCTAAGTTTCACAAAAAATTCTCGAGTTATCGGTTTAGTCCCGAACCATTTGTCATGCATGTTTAAGGCCTCGTAAGCCCTTTTGAGGGATAAAGTTACTGTATTTGAGTGAGATATGAATGATGAATGATTGAATTGAGAAAATGTATGTTTAAGTAGTTGTTTAACTGTTTCATAAGTCTGGTAATGATCCGTAACCCTATTTCGACGTTGAATACGGGTGAGGGGTGTTACATTTATTGGTATCAGAGCTACTATTTAGTTGATTCTAGGACTAACGTAGCGTGTGTGAGAGTCTAGCTATACATGCCATATATAAAATGAGATAGTGTGATGATTCCTGAAATTTAAAATGTATTTTTATATAGCAAATGGATCCCAATCGAGCGATAGCTGATGAGATTGAAAGTAATGCGCTAGCTCCTGCGCAAGGGACGGCGCTGTTTAATTTTAGACCCGTGACGGGTAGTCAAGGAGGAGAGGCTAAAGAACCTTCTTCCAAATGATGAACGAATGGTTCACGTAGTACGTTTGAGCTAATCCGGCTATGTAACAACCTCCACCCCCACCTATTCCCCAACTGATCCCTGTAGTTCCTCAGGGTATGGATCCTTTGAAATTGATAAACCCCCTGTTGATAAGATATGGAAATATGGGGCTGAGGAATTCAGAGCCACTGTTAGCAATGACCCTGAGAGATCCAAGTTTTGGCTTGAGAACACGATTCGGGTATTTGATGAACTTTCTTGCACCCCTGGAGAATGTTTAAAATGTGTTGTATCACTGTTGAGAGACACTGCGTATCAGTGGTAGAATACATTGATATCTATAGTTCCGCGAGAAAAGTTACTTGGGAAGTCTTTCAAGTTGAATTCAGAAAGAAATATATCAGCCAACGGTTCATCAATCAAAAACGAAAGGAATTTCTTGAACTAAAATAGGGCCATATGTCAGTAACAGAGTACGAAAGAGAGTTTGTACGACTCAACAAATATGCTCGTGAATGTGTTTCTTCCGAAGCTATAATGTGTAAAAGATTTGAAGATGGATTAAAGGAAGAAATCAGACTGTTAGTTGGGATTCTTGAGCTGAAAGAGTTTGTCGTTCTAGTTGACAGAGCTTGTAAAGCCAAAGAGCTTAGCAAAGAGAAAAGAAAAGCCGATATTGAGGCTAGAGACATTAGAAAGATATTTGCGAGTAAATCACATCAATCAATATCAAAGAAATCTAGAGAATATCATCCTTGTTCTACTGCTTCTGTGGGGATTTCGATCAAAGATAGAGATGTGAGATATTTCAGCTCTAAACATCAGACGACATATGTTACCAGTGTGGGTAGTGTTAGAAATGTTGGACCTGAATGTAAGCACTACAATAAGCGACATTACGATGAACGTAGAATATTGAGCGGAGCTTTTTTTAGATATGGATCTCTTGATCATTATCTCCGGGACTGTCCAGAAAAGTCTATAGCTGAAAGAGGTCAACCGACGAAAGCAAGTAATACGGCTACTAGAAGGAGACCACCCCGAAACACTGGAATTATGAGTGGTAACCGAAGTGCTACGAGAGATTCTGCTGTGAGATCTGAGGCATGAGCACCTGCTCGAGCTTATGCTATTCGTGCACGGGAGGAGGCATCATCGCCAGACGTTATTACCGGTACTTTTTCTCTTTTTGATAGTGATATAATTGCGTTGATAGATCCTAGATCAACCCATTCATATATCTATATGAATTTAGTATTTAAAAAGAGTTTACATGTCAAGTCTACAGAGTTTGTAATTAAAGTATCGATCCCTTAGGCAAGTCTGCTTTAGTTTATAAGATTTATAGGAATTATCCTTTAATACTCGGGTTTACTATTTTCTAGCTGACTTGATGCTTCTACCGTTCGATGAGTTTGATGTGATTCTGGGTATGGACTGGCTAACTATGCATGATTCAGTTGTGAATTGTAGACGAAAGATTATCGAATTGAAATGTCAAAACGGTGAAATTCTTCGAATTGAGTCTGATGATTTGAGTGAATTACCCACTGTGATATCGTCTATGTTAGCTTAGAAATGTATGAAAAGGGGCTATGATGCATATCTTGCATACGTACTGGATACAAAGGTGTCTGAATCAAAGATTGAATCTGTACCTGTTGTTTGTGAGTTTTCGGATGTATTTCCAAAAGAATTACCGGGTTTGCCACCGATCAGAGAAGTTGAATTTAGTATTGAATTAGTATCGGGAACAACACCGATATCGATAGCTCCGTAAAAAATGGCTCCAATAGAATTAAAAGAGTTGAAAGCTCAGTTGCAAGAATTGACAGACAGAGGTTTTGCACGACCGAGTTATTCGCCCTGGGGTGCACCTGTATTGTTTGTAAAGAAGAAAGATGGCACGATGAGAATGTGTATCAATTACAGACAGCTAAATAAAGTAACTATAAAGAACAAATACCCTCTACCGTGGATTGAGGATTTATTTGATCAGTTGAAAGGGACTACAGTATTTTCAAAGATTAATTTGAGATCGGGTTATTATCAGTTGCGAGTTAAAGAGTCGGATGTATCGAAAACAGCATTCAGAATGAGGTACGGACATTATGAATTCCTTGTTATGCCTTTTGAATTAACTAATGCTCCTGCAGTTTTTATGGACTTGATGAACCGGATACTCAGACCGTATTTAGACAGATTCGTTGTTGTATTCATTGACAAAATTCTAATTTATTCGCGAGATGAATCTGAACATACCGAGCATTTGAGAGTTGTGTTACAAACTCTACGTGATAAGCAATTATTTGCAAAGTTCAGTAAATGTGAGTTTTGGCTCTGAGAGGTTGGATTTATTGGGCATATAGTTTTAGCCGAAGGTATTAAAGTTGACCCGAGTAAGATTTCTGCTATTGTTGACGGGAAACCTCCAAAAAATGTGTCCGAAGTCCATAGTTTTCTCTATTTAGCAGGCTATTACCGAAGATTCATGAAAGGATTTTCAATGATTGTGACACCGATGACACGACTGCTTCAGAAAGAT
Source organism: Gossypium sturtianum (assembly GCA_025698515.1). Classification (NCBI taxonomy): domain Eukaryota; kingdom Viridiplantae; phylum Streptophyta; class Magnoliopsida; order Malvales; family Malvaceae; genus Gossypium; species Gossypium sturtianum. Next base: position 136,107,173 of record CM046950.1, on the reverse strand, counting down.
GTGAAATTTGAATGGTCAGAAAAATGTCAGCAGAGTTTCGAATAGTTGAAAGTCTTTATTAATTGAAGCACCGCTTAGTTTAACTCGAATCGGGGAAAGAGTTTGTGATTTATAGTGACGCGTCATTAAACGGTCTGGGATGTGTTTTAATGAAAGAAGGAAAAGTTATTGCTTATGCTTTATGACAATTGAAACTGCATGAAAAGAACTATCCGACGCACGACTTAGAGTTGGCTGCAATTGTGTTCGCATTGAAAATTTGGCGACACTACTTATACGGTGAAAAATGCCATATTTATACGGATCACAAAAGCTTAAAATATTTGATGTCATAGAAAGATTTGAATCTGCAACAACGAAGATGGCTCGAGTTATTGAAATATTATGAATTTGTGATTGATTATCACCCGGGAAAAGCCAATGTTGTTGCTGATGCCTTGAGCTAAAAATCTTTGTTTGCATTACGAGAAATCAATACCCAGTTGATGATTTATGATGATGGGTCTATTTTAGCTGAATTAAAAGCTAAACTGGTATTTCTTCAACAAATCTATGAACTTCAGAAAGATGACCGTGAATTACAAGTTAAACGGATTCAATGTGAGACTATCCCTAATTCAGAGTTTCAGATTGGAGCCGATGATTGTTTAAGGTTCCGAAATAGAATTTGCATATCGAGAAATTCAGAACTCATTCAGAAGATTTTGCATGAAGCGCACAATAGCTGTTTATCTGTTCATCCAGGGAGTACCAAAATGTACAATGATTTGAAACAGTTTTATTAGTGGCAAGGCATGAAACGAGCTATCTCAGAGTTTGTTTCTAAATGTTTGATTTGTCAGCAAGTCAAAGCTGAACATCAAGTACCATCGGGTTTACTGCAGCCTGTGATGATTCTCGAGTGGAAATGGGATAGAGTTACAATGGATTTTATATCGGGATTGCCCCTAACTCCGAAAAAGAAAGATGCTATCTAGGTTGTCGTTGATCGACTAACAAAATCTGCTCATTTCATACCAGTACGTACAGATTATTCACTTGATAGACTAGCTGAATTGTACATTTTTGAGATTGTTCGATTGCACGGGGTACCACTATCTATTATTTCTGATAGAGATCCGAGATTTATGTCGCGATTCTAGAAGAAACTTCAAGAAGCTCTGGGAACAAAGTTGAATTTCAGTACTGCTTTTCATCCTCAGATTGATGGTCAGACTGAGAGAGTTATTCAGATTCTCGAAGATATGTTGAGATGTTGTATTTTAGAGTTTGAGGGTAGTTGGGAAAAATACTTACCGTTGATTGAGTTCGCGTATAACAACATTTTTCAGACAAGTATAAAGATGGCACCGTACGAAGCTTTATATGGTTGCAAATGTCGAACTCCGTTATACTGGACTGAACTAAGTGAGAAAAAGATTCACGGGGTTGAATTGATCAGAGAAACTGAAGAAAAAGTGAAAATGATTCGCCACAGTTTAAAAGCAGCTTCAGATCGACAGAAATCATACGCGGGTTTGAAACATAAAGAAATTGAGTTTCAAGTTGGGGATCGAGTGTTTCTAAAGGTGTCACCGTGGAAGAAGGTTCTTTGATTCGGCCGTAAAGGAAAGCTGAGTCCGCGATTTATCGGACCTTATGAGATCATTGAAAGAATAGGGCATGTAGCGTATCGACTAGCTTTACCGTCAGAACTTGAAAAGATTCATAATGTCTTTCACGTTTCTATGCTACATCATTATAGATCTGATCCGTCACATGTGATTTCTCCGGTAGATGTTGAGATACAGGCTGATTTGACGTATAGCGAAGAACCGATTAGGATTTTAGCTCGTGAAATTAAAGAATTGAGAAATAAACGCATAGCCTTAGTAAAGGTTCTTTGGCATAAACACGGGATTGAGGAAGCTACGTGGGAACCCGAGGAAGCTATACGAAAACAATACTCTAACCTATTTACCGGTAAGATTTTCGGGGACGAAAATCCATAAGGGGGGGGAGAGTTGTAACAGCCCGTTTTTAGTCAAATCAGAACAGTGGTTTCGGAACCACAAATATGAATTTTAAATATTTATTTTATTATTATTTTAATGTTTACAGCATGATATCATTTATGTGTGAAAATTTCGTTAAGAAATTTTATCGTTTAAATGGTCAATTTGAGAAAAAGGACTAAATCGCGTAAAGTGCAAAATTGATGTTCTATTAGCTAAAAGTACCTAATAGCTATGGAACTTAAAAGAGGAGGTCCTTATGTTGTATTTAGACCATCCTTAGTGTAAGTGGACTTTTATGGACATATTATCATGAATTTTAAATGGCTTTTAATTAAGGGTAAATAGGTAATTAATAATTAAAGGTTAATTAAATTAAAAAAAAACAAAAAGGTTTTTATTTCATTCATCTTCTTGGCCAAATGAAGCATGGAGAAAATCCATTTTAGGGCTTAAAAATTTCGGCTACTTCAAGGTGCAATTGAAAGTTAAATTTTGTCCCGTTTTTAATTATTTTTACATTTTTGAGATCGTTGCTTCGTATTCTATCTAGCCCGCACCTTAGACTTTGAAACTGTTAAAGATTTAACATGTTTCCATTGTTGAATGTTTGAGTAAATTGATATTGATGATAGATTATGAATGTTTATTGATAGATTTACTAGTTTTGTAAAGTGATTTTTGACAAAAATGTCAAAAAGGGATTAATTTGTGAAAATGTAAAATTATGTGGGTAAAAGTGTAAATAAATAGAAGATATGGGCTTCTAAGGACTCCATTAAAATTCAGCTAAGCATGGGTTTGTGATTAATTGCATGAATTTGCAATTTTATGTGATAGGGACTAAATTGTATAAGATGTGAAATATTAGGGGCAAATGTGTAAAAATGCCTTAAAGTGAAATTTGGACTAAATTGAATAGACCAGATACTGAATGTGCTAATTTTGAAATATATATAGATCAAGATAAGCAAGGATTGTGTAACACCCCAAACCCGGCCTAGAAGTTAGGCCCGAATCTGGTGTGTCACATGGAAGTAAAAACCATCTTTGCGATTATTAAAAACTTGCTTGAGAAATACAGCCTCTTTGTTAAAAACCCAAAACACTTAAGCAATTCATGTCTAATTGAAAACGTAATTATCTTTAAAAACCTTTTCGTTTGCGGAAGCATATTTGAAATAAACAATTTTACGAAAATGTGACGCTTAGAAATAGAGTTGCAGAAGCAGTTTGAAAACGTTGCGGAAACGTAGATAAAATGCAAGTATTTTTGAGAGGTTGTTTGATAAATCAATAATTGAACTAGTAATCTTTTAAAACCGTGACTTTTGAAAATATCGTTGATAATTTTGAAAGAGAATCCGAATTAAATCATTTGTAAAAAGTTTGCTATAAAATCCATTTATTAATCAATTTTGGAAACCATTATTTAAGTTTTAGAAAATTCTCATTTTAAACAATTTAAGCAAAATAATAAGTATATCAACCATAAAGCAAATAATAAAACACTACAGAGGCCTTATTACAACATAAAAACCCAATATAGTAAAGTGAATGGAATTAAAAATCTAAAGTTCAAAATAAAACACTGTTTCTGAAGTATGGCTTCCACCGAGTCATCCATGGCCTCAAGTCCTCGTCACGGAGCATTACCTACAAGGGTTAAGAAAAAGGGGGGTGAGTTACAAGAACTCAGTGTATAATCCCCTTACCGTCATCCACTGGGCCTGAACCCGCTTAGAAATATCTTGGGCCTAAGCCCATTTAAGATAATCTTGGGCCGAAGCCCAATTACAAAACAGTATATATATATGAATGCAAAGTATGCAACCCAACCCATCCATCCAATCTCTCCCCCGTACCAGCCAGTCTCTCCTATGGGGATCAAGTCAACCCACCCCGCCAGTCTCTCCAATCGCAGGCAAGTCGCCATTTAATTCGCAGGCAAGATGCCATTTAATAATATTTGTGGCTGAGCCACCAGATTCATATACGGTAAAATGATCGACACAGATTCGTTAATTCATATGTTAGGCACATAGCCATTATCAGAATATGTGGCAATGCCACGGTCTATACTTCTCTTCATTCAAATTTTCCCATCCCATGCAATATGTAAAGATGCATCATACATAATCGTAAAACATCCATATAAAAATAACATCCATTAACCTATTGAATACTTTTTATGAATCAGCCCATTAAAGCAATACGATCATTCGGCCCATAGGGGCATTTCGGTAATTCAGTCCATAAGGACATTTCGATAAATCGGCCCATTATAACAATCTATCAAATCGACCCATAGGGGCATTTCGGTAAATCAGTAATTTTACCCACTAAGGATAATTCGGTAATCTCGCAACCCAGGGGTATTTCGGGAATTTACACTCCAAGGGTATTTTGGTAATTTCGCAACCCAGACTTAACTACTAATGTGGGGCATAAAAATCGAAACTGTCCATCTGCGTCGTACTGACTAAATTTACTATAACTCGAGTTAGGAATCTCAAAATCTAAATCCATAAATTTTCCTTGAAACTAGACTCATATATATTCTTACTAATATTTTTCCAAAATTTTTGGCTTAGCCGTTTAGTACAGTTCATTCCTTAAAGTTTCCCTTGTTTCACTGTTCAACGATTCTGACCTCTCTTTCTTTAATTTCAAATATCTCACTGTACGGTTTTCATATACTGCTCCCACTTGTTTCTATTGAAAATAGGCTCACTAAGGAATCTATACATATAAATTATAACTCATAATTCACTTTGTACAATTTTAACCCATTTTTCCAAGACAGAACAGCGAACCACGAAGTCCATCAGAACCAGTCTCACTAAAATTAAGATATCTCAGAATATAAAATTCCTTTTCCTTCTCAATTTCTTCCATATAAAAATAGACACAGTAAGCTTTAATTCGATATCATTTTTTGCTTTCTAATTCCCTTTATCCTATTTTTCATGATTTTTCCAAAATCACGTCACTGCTGCTGACCAAACTGTTTCTTTGCAAATTATGGTTACTATTATGAACATACGCACTCCCGAGTGGTCTCGGATGCCGGTTTCTGATTTTCTTCGGTATTTCGACCGAATCATAGAACATATCATACAAACATTCAGAGAGGTAATAGATTACACACCATTTCAAACATGTATTCAGAAGGGTACGGGATTACACACATTGATTACGAGTTGTGCTTTCTACCGTTTCAACACCACGAATGTGATCTCCCTTAGTGCACCAAAAATAGATCCTACCCTTTGGCTACTAGAATCCCGTCCTAACAATATTTGGTGAGCGAAAGATTCGTTAGCAATTATCCCACCTTTGATCAAAACAAATCTTATAACAACGTTCTTACCCCACTTGCTTGACAAGTCGACGATAACGATTTGGTTAATACAAATAACTTATGCTCCTTCACTTTGTTGAAAGCCCTAAATCCAACGATGGCCATATCACAGAAAAGAATGTAACTCAGACCCAACGAGAGAGAAAGAAGAACACTCAATTATTAAGGAAAAACTCGGATGAAACAAAGTTATCGACAAAGAGAGAACTACTACTTACCGATTGTTAAATTCCTTGTAGCGCCACTCACTTAAATCACTACGAAAAGAGGATGATTTGATCACAAGGTAATGTCGAATTAAGAATATAGAAAATATTGATGAAAAGGTCAAAAGAAAAGAATGGATGGAGAGAAGAGTGCTAGATTGTTTCAGCTATCTAAGGGGAGATGAACAAAAAGGTGAGTGATTCGGCCAAACAAAGGAGAAAGATGTACACTCAAAGCTTGAAGATTCGGCAAGAAGGAGAAGGAAATTTGGAGAGAAAAGAAAAATGACACAAAAGTTGCAAATAGGAGTTTTTGGCCAAAACAACACCAAAACTTTTACCAATTGCCAAAGAAAATTCGGCTACCTCCCTCTACACCCAAAACCATCCACATTCATGACCATAATGGTCAAAAATTGGCCAACCACACTTTCCATAACACTTCCCTTGAAAAAGGCCACATGTTCCCCTTACTTTCCCCTTTCTCTTGATTTCTTTCATCACCTTCAACCTTTCCTATTTTCCTTAGCCATCTTGCCAAAAATAAAAAGTCCACCTTGCCTTATTTACATGCTTGGCCGACACTTAGGGAAAGAATGCAAAAATAATAGTCAAAATTTGCACACAATGGGATTTGAAACTCTTCCCTCAAGGTACTTCATGTGGTGCCATATCCTTTTTACCAATTGCTCATTTATGCTAGCACATTACTCATTTAATTCCATAAACATTGAGGTCACTTACTATCTCTCCTTAAAGTGCTAAAACACAAAATTTTACCAAAGCCCAACTTGAACCCGAAACTTCATAGAACCCCATAACTTTCTAAAATCACATTCCTAATAAGTCCAACTTGAAATAATGCCATTCTCTTATTCCCATGAATTTTAAAACGCTTCTACACTCAAGGCCCAATGGGCCCAATAGGTCCAATTCTACTAGGCCCAATTTTGGGATGTTACAGATTGAATCTAGATTGGGGAAAAGGAAAGGTTGACGATTAGCTGATATTTGTTATCCGAGAGATACGAGGTAAGTTCATATAATTAGAATCAAACTTTTAAATAATTGTAATTATATGAAATGATTGTATGTAATTGAGTAAATGATCTACTTGAAATTTGAATGCCTTATTGATATAGTCTGATGGTTACCGAGCCTCGTTTGAACCGTAGGAATTCGTAGGATATGAGTGACATGTCACTAGGGTTACCGTTTAGGTCGAGATCCTGCATGTGTTGCGAAATCACCGCAGCTCGTATGAGCTTACCGATATATCAGCTCGTAAGAGCTTACTGTTCTCAACTCGTCAGAGCTTACTATTTCCAGTTCGATAGAGCCTACTGTTCATCGGCTCAGGAGGAGTTCACCGATCATAGCTTGAAAGAGTGAATACGATGATGAATTGACGGATTACCGATTAATACACTTAGTGTGTGTCACCCGTCTATCTATCAATATTCTAATAGGTTCAACGGGCATAATTCTGCTAATGGTTATACGAATGAATTATTGGTTATATAAATGGATTGTCGATTATATGAATGAGAATGAATTGTTACATATGTTATACATGTTACATGAATTTGGTATGATATAATACATTGATGTGTGAAATTGAGATAAAGGTTGATTATATGTACTTATGAGACTAACATATTGATGAATGCTTGTGTCTAGGCATTTGGCAAATGAATTTGATATACTTTGTTTAACTGTTTGATTATATATAAATGGTAAGTTAAATTCTGAATTATACGGGCTTACTAAGCTATAAAGCTTACTCTGTTTCTTTTCCGTGTTTTATAGAGGTTCGATAGCTCGCTCGATTCGGATAAAGTCGGAGTTACGCATCACACTATCCAGTTGCCGATTGGTACTTTTGAACTCATTGATATATGTAAATATGGCATGTATAGGCTAGTTATAAAGATGATAGTTATGGTTACTTGAACTAGTGATTTTGGGTTAACACCCCTAACCTGAAACCGTCGCCGAAATAGGGTTAGGAGGCATTACTGAACATTCAGAACATTTTACATTCATTTAATCAACACAAAGTTAATCACCAATCAAATATATGTAAATACAAACATATAGTCTCTTATCGAGGTCTACGAGACCTTAAACACGTGTTAGAAAGAGGTCGGAACCAAACCGAATACATACGAAAATTCTCAGAAATTAAAACATTTTTCAAAACTACAGAGGTCACACGCCCGTGTGGGTAGGCCGTGTGCCCCACACGGCCATGGACACGCCCGTGCGTCCAAGCCGTGTCAAAACAGGGCATACATACTGACTTGTCCACGCGGCCTGAGACACGTCCGTGTGCCTCACCCGTGGTGGACTCGTACTTGCACCACATGGCCAGTCACACGCCCATGGTCGCTACTGACTTGTTTCACTTGGCACACTTAAACAACACGGTCGAGCCACACGCCCATGTGCTCAACCGTGTGGGCAGTTATAGGCCATTTTCAAGGCCAAATTTGCCTCCCACACATTGATTCACCTACAAGCTTCAAATCTCATGCATTTATACCCCAATTGGCAACCAAAACATACCATTTTATACTCCAATTATTCCTCAACAATACCATCTATTCATATTCTCAATTCCTACTCAAATAAATCCATTCAAGCACCATGATCACAACTCAATTCATATAAGCCAAGCATCATGTAATTCTTACTACAAGTTCACATTTTATCCATCATTCTCATCAACCAAATCACATATATAACATACCATTTCCATTCTTATTATCACATGCCATATTCATCATTTCCATAGCTCATATAAGTATCAACATCATTCAACTTCCAAGCCAAATCACATGGCAAGGTTCCAACATCACAAAATGTACCATATCTACTAGCCTATACATGCCATATACCATCTATGTACATCTTTCAAAAGTACTGAAATAGATAGCCGATAGTGTGATAGAGATGCTGACGATCCCCAGATCTGAGCTAGCGTTACTGACACTGTAAAACAGAGAAACAAATCACACAGTAAGCTTTCAAAGCTTAGTAAGTTCGAAATACAATACATACAACTCAATAATACCACATCAACATATAATTGAACAATCACTTAGATAAATGCACAATTAAGCACATCCTCAATCTCAACTATAAACTCAAATATCTATTCATTCACCTTTAAAACTATCATCAACCACATAGGTTCAAACGTACCTTGATCAACACATAGTTACTCACCATTCATGCTACTCAATAGCTCGATATTACATCTCTTTCAATCGTTGCTATTCTTGTGATTTACTCGCACACTTAGTGCTAGTTTTTATGATTGAATCATAATCGTCATCGTACACTTAGTGCCAACATATTAAACCAAACTTATATCGGTAACGCACACTCAGTGCCAAATCAATAAGCCGAATCTTCTATCTTTTCGCACACACAGTGCTAACCATCTCTATCTCGTTTCTAGTTTTGCACACTTATGCCATCTATTTCAATTCCGCACATAGCATTTCTAATCTCATAATTATGTATATATATTCATTCAATTCACATCACATAGATATAATTTAACAACTAGTATTATATCCGAACTTACCTCGGACGTCGAAATACTGAAACAGTCGATTAATCGAGCACTTTGTCTTTGCCTCGATCTCTATCCGAACCTCTCCTTTCTTGGTCTATACACATTCAAATTCAATCCATTCAATCACCAATTCATTCAATTTAGTCCACACACACATTTTTAGGGAATTTTGCAAAATAGCCCTCACATTTTCACACTTCGACACTTTAGTCCCTAATTCACAAAATCAAAAAATACACCAAATTTCTACTCACACAAGCTTAGCCGAATTCTTCCCATGCTAATACAAGCCCACACATTTCATTTATTTCACATTTTAGTCCCTCCATTTACACTTTTCTCAATTTAGCCCAAATTACTCAATTTCACTAAAAATTCAAAGACAAAACATGTTCATCCTTCACATATCTTCCATATTTCATCATCAACTATCACAAATCTCAAGCATTCATCAATGGCATATCTCAAAATCACCATCAATTTCTAAGATTAAAGCATGGGTTTGATAGTACTTTAAGCAACGATCACAAAAACGTAGAAATTATCAAAAATTGAAGTCAAAACTTACCTCAATCAAGATCAAAATGTGTCGAAACCTTCAAAGCTCTTAACCCTTTCTTTCCTTTCTAATTTTGGTGGAAGATATGAGAATATGCATCAATTAATTCATTATGTTTTAATTAATATTAACGTAATTGGCATTTTACCATTTTACCCTTAATGAAAATTAATAATTACACCTTATGCCATGCTATCATCTTCAACTAACTTATAAAATGGGCTAATTGCAACATAAATCCTCCAAATTATAAAGACAACCACAATTAAGCACTTAACAATCAGCACACAACATTTTATACTTTATGCAATTAAGTCCTTTTTTGCTAATTAGGCACTCAAACAATAAAATCTTCACACAGAAATTTCACACAGGCTAATTCACATACTGTAGGCACCAAAAATAATATTAAAATATTTTTACGACCTCAGATTTGTGGTCCCGAAACCACTGTTCTGACTAGGGTCTAAATCGGGCTGTTACAACTCTCCCCCCTTAGGGATTTTCGTCCCCGAAAATCTTACCAGTGAAAAGGTGTGGATATTGCTCTCTCATAGTATCTTCAGGCTCCCACGTAGCCTCTTCTACGCCGTGTTTGTGCCACAACACTTTCACTAAGGAAATTCTTTTGTTTCTCAACTCTTTTGTCTCTCGTGCCAAAATCCGGATCGGTTCTTCATTATACGACAAATCTGACTGAATTTCAACCTCAGTAGGAGCAATTACATGTGACGGATCAGATCTGTACCGTTGAAGCATCGATACATGAATACATTATGTATCTTTTCTAACTCGGAGGGCAACAACAATCTGTACGTAACAGGTCCAACACGTTCAATGATCTCATACGGCCCGATGAACCTCGAACTCAGCTTGCCTTTCCGACCAAATCGAAGTATTTTCTTCCACGGAGATACTTTCAAAAACACTTTATCACTAACTCCGAATTCAATATCTTTTCGTTTCAAGTCTGCATAAGACTTCTGACGATCCGAAGCCGCTTTCAAACTATCACGAATCACTTTCACTTTCTGCTCAGTCTCTTTTATCAAATCAACTCCGTGAATCTTATTCTCACTCAGCTCAGTCCAATACAATGAAGTTCGACATTTTCGTTCGTAAAGAGCTTCATACGGTGCCATTTTAATGCTAGATTGAAAACTATTATTGTATGCGAATTCAATCAACGGCAAATGCTTTTCCCACGTATTTTCGAAATCCAAAATACAACATCTCAACATATCTTCGAGAACCTGAATGATCCACTCGGATTGTCCATCCATTTGCGGATGAAATGCAGTGCTAAAATGCAATCTTGTACCTAAAGCTTCTTGTAATTTCCTCCAAAATTGTGAGGTAAATCTCGGATCTCTGTCAGATACAATAGATAGTGGCACCCCGTGCAATCTCACAATCTCAGCAATACATAATTCAGCCAATCTATCGAGTGAATAATCTGTTCTCACCAGAACAAAATGAGCTGATTTCATCAATCAGTCAACTATTACCCAGATTGCATCTTTCTTTCCCGGAGACAAAGGCAATCCCGACACAAAGTCCATTGTGATTCTTTCCCATTTCCACTCAGGAATCATAACCGGTTGTAACAAACCGAACGAAACCTGATGTTCAGCTTTAACTTGCTGACAAATTAAACATTTCGACACAAAGTCAGAGATGTCCCGTTTCATACCATGCCACCAATAAAACTATTTCAAATCATTATACATTTTTGTACTCCCCGGATGAACAGTCAAACGACTATTGTGAGCTTCGTTCAAAATTAGCTGAATCAACTCTGAATTCCTCGGAATACAAATTCAATCTCGAAATCTCAAACAATCATCACTATCAACTTGAAATTTTGAATCAGAATTCAAATCACATTGAGCTCGTTTTGCTATTATCTCATCATCATTTTTCTGGGCATCACAAATCTGACGTACGAACATCAGTCTTACTTTCAACTTAGCCAAAACTAAGTCATCATCACATAGATTTATCTGAGTACTCATAGCTCGCAAAGCACATAATGACTTTCGACTCAAGGCATCAGTAACTACGTTAGCTTTGCCTAGATGATAATCAATCACAAGTTCTTAATCTTTCAACAGTTCCAACCATCTTCTCTGTCGCAAATTCAATTCTTTCTGAGTCATTAAGTACTTCAAGCTCTTGTGATCGGTATAAATATGACATTTCTCACCGAATAGGTAGTGACGCCATATCTTCAATGCAAACACTATCGCGGCTAATTCAAGATCATGCATCGGATAGTTCTTTTCATGCGACTTTAAATGCCTCGAAGCATAAGCAATGACCTTGCCTTCTTGCATCAGCACACAGCCCAAACCATTCAATGATGCATCACTGTAAACTATGAATTCTTTACCCGACTCAGGTTGAACTTAGTCAACAATACTTTCAACTGCTCAAAACTCTGTTGGCACTTTTCTGACCACTCGAATTTAACATTTTTCTGTAGCAATTTCATCAACGGAGTCACAATCATCAAGAAACCTTTCACAAACCATCTATAGTATCCCGCTAGTCCCAGAAAACTACGGACTTCAGACACATTTCTCGAAGGTTTCCATTCTAGAATAGCTGAGATTTTACTCGGATCAACTCGTACTCCCGCAGCTGATACAATATGTCCCCGAAAACCAACCTCACACAACCAAAACACACATTTGCTAAACTTTGCATACAATTGCTTCTCACGTAGGGTCTGTAACACAATTCTCAAATGCTCGGCATGTTGCGCCTCATCACAAGAGTAAATCAGAATATCATCAATGAACACCACAACAAAACGATCCAAATACGGTCTGAATATCCGGTTCATCAAATCCATAAACACTGCAGGAGCATTCGTTAGTCTGAAAGGCATAACTAAAAACTCATAATGCCCGTACCTCGTTCTGAAAGCAGACTTCTGTACATCTGACTCTTTGACTCGTAGCTGGTAGTAGCCCAATCTCAAATGTATTTTATAAAACACTGTAGCTCCTTTCAGCTGACCAAACAAATCATCAATACGAGACAACAAATATTTGTTCTTTATCGTCACTTTGTTCAATTATCGATAATCAATACACATCCTCATAGTACCGTCTTTCTTTTTCACGAACAACACAGGAGCACCTCAAGGTGAAAAAATCGGTCGTGCAAATCCTCTATCTGTCAACTCTTGCAACTTAGACTTCAACTCTTTCAATTCCGTTGGTGCCATTCTATACGGAGCTATTGAGATAGGAGTCGTCCCCGGTACTAAATCAATTCCAAATTCAACTTCTCATATTGGAGGTAATCCCGATAGTTCTTCAGGAAACACATCAGGGAATTCACAAACCACAGGCACAGACTCAACTTTCTTTTCTGTCATTTTTGTATCAATCACATATGCCAGGTAAGCTTCGTAACCCTTCCTCACATAGTTCAAAGCTTTCATTGTAGATACAACAGCTGGTAACCCATTCAAATCACTGGATTCAATTCGAACCATCTCACCATTCTGACTTCTCAAATCAATACTTTTTCATTTACAATTCACAATGGCATTATGCAAAGTGAGCCAATCCATACCCAGAATTATATCAAATTCATCGAATGGTAGCAACATCAAATTAGCCGGAAAGCATATATCCCGAAACATCAATGGACAGTTCTTGCACACTTTATCCACCAAGACACACTTGCCTAAGGGGTTCGATACTCTAATCATAAATTCAGTAGACTTAACAGGTAAAGTCTTACTTGATACTAGATTCACACACACATAGGAATGAGTAGAACCTGGATCTATCAATGCAATCACATCAGTATCAAATAGAGTAAAAGTACCAGTGATGACGTTTAGAGATGACGCTTCCTCTCGTGCGCGTATAGCATAGGCTCGGGCAGGTGCTCTCGCCTCTGATCTAACAGCTGTATCTGTAACACCCCTTACCCGTATTCAATGCCAGAACCGAGCACGAGGCGTTACCGTATAAAAATCCTCAAGATTGCCACTTAGGCATAACAGGACCACTCTCTTTGGCCCTCACAACAACCTCAATCTTGACTTACGAGGCCTCTCTCAAACACACGAGGGCTCTCGAGACCATATCGAAAACTCTTACGATCTTAAATTTTTTCTCTTTTATACAGGGTTCACACGCTCGTGTAAGATGATGCACGCCCGTGTGTAGACACACACGCCCATGCTCTCCAACCGTGGTGAACACTGACTTCACTAACACGGCCTAGAGTCTAGACACATGCCCGTGTGGCTAACTCGTGGCCAACACTGATTAACCCACACGCCCTAGGCACACGTCCGTGTGGCTAGTCTTTGGTCTATTCTGATTTAAAATGCTAACATGTAGGGGACACACGACCAAGTCACACGCCCATGGGCTGACCATGTGTTACACATGGCCTAGACACACGCCCGTGTGTCTACACACATGGACAAGAACAAAGCTATTTGCCAAGTTCTTTTCACCCTTCTAGCATACACAATATGTACTCATTCAACACATCCATAATCAACTCAAAATCTTACAATCTCACATAGATAACTACATCTTTTCATATAATAAAGTGCCAACAACTATGGCATTATACAAAATAGATTATCCATCTAAAGGCCAACACATCATAGCCATATACAACAAAATTCACTAACTTGTCTAGCCCCTATACATGCCATATACAAAATATTGAGTCTCATGTACCAGAGTGTGCTGATAGCGTGGGCGATCTTCCAATTGATCCTCGTATCTCGATTCAACACTTTTGCTCTATAAGACAAGGGAAAAGAAAGGGAGTAAGCTTTGAGCTTAGTCAGTTTACACATAAACAATTAAGCACCATAGTATAAGCTAAGCAACAATTAGCATTATACTAACATATAATGTACAACTATGCTTACTCTTTCTATCCCTTACCACATTTCCAACACATCATGAGTCACTTACTCATAACCATTGACATGCACCCCTGTATTCAATATCACATTTGCACAATATACAATACATCATTATTTCTCGATAATACATCCACACAGCTAATGTCTCGGTGGTTTCACATTTAGCCCACCACAATCAATTAATAAGGTAGTATCACACTTAGCCTACCATAAATGTAATCGTAGTGGTTTCGCACATAGCCCACTAGAAAATATACCTAAGCCAGCTCATCGTCATTATGTATTAGGATGGTATCGCACTTAGCCCATCTTTTAGCATTTTCACTACACATTCACATATCTATTTACTCAATCATTCATCCATTCACAAAATCTATCACATTCATTCCACTTGAATCACATAGGTTCTCAATCATTCTCAACCATGCTATACACTAGCTAGCATTAACAAATTGTAAGTATGAATGCATTGTTTATGCATAGACTTACCTCGATACTCAAAAGTATAGAAACGTGCAATTTAGTCCACCACTTTGCTCTTGCCTCGGTTTCGATCCGGGCTTTGTCTTTCTTGATCTATAATGATAATTCAACTCATCAATATACACATTGACTAAATTGACCCAAATCTCATACTTTGGCAAAATTACCCTTTTGCCCCTAAACTTTCTCCTATTTACGCTATTGCCCCAAGGCTCGTAAAGTGATTTTTATTCAACTTTCTAGCCTTTCATGCTTAGCCGAATCACTTACTCAACTAAAGCAATCATCAATTCTCACTACATCACACATGTATGACCAAACTCAAGATTTTTACAAACTAGTCCCTACATGCATTTTCTATGGAAACTCATTTAGCAAAAGATGTTTCTACTACATCAAGCTTTCATAATCTTCCATAAAACATCAAAATACAAGCATGTCATACATGGCCACATTTTTTAACATCCATCATAGCTCATCAAATAGCTAAAAATAGCTTACTCATGCTACAATGACTTCAAAAATACAAAGAATATCAAAAACGGGGCTTAGATGCACTTACTAGCAAGCTTGAAAATTTTGAAGAACCCTAACAATGGCTCTCTCAATTTTCGGCAGCCTTGGAGAAGAAGATGAATGAATTTTTTCATCTTTTCTCCTATTTTAATCACTTAATTGTTAAATGACCAAAATGCCATTTTTGATAAACTTTCTATTTTAACTCATCCATGCCCAATTTTGTCCAAAAATTAGAAATTGGGAAAATTGCTATTTAAGGACCTCTAATTAATATTCTAAAGCTATTTCACACAAATAGCTTCTAGAATTCCACATTTTGCAACTTTTGCAATTTAGTCCTTTTGTACAATTCAACCGCAATTTCACAAAATTGCTTCATGAAACTTTCACACTAGCATGCATACATAGCATAAACCTCAAAAACTTATTCATAAACCTCAGATTTGTGGTCTCGCACCACTATTCTAACTAGGCCCTAAATCGGGATGTTACAACTCTCCCCTCCTTTAGAGATTTTCGCCCCCGAAAATCTTACCAGTAAAGAGGTTTGGATGTTGCTCTCTCATAGCTTCTTCCGTTTCCCACGTGCCTCTTCCACACTGTAACATCCCAAAAACGGGGCTATTTGGAAATAAATTATTTTTCTTATGTATGAATCACGAGTCATTATTTATGGAATAATAATGATCAATTTAAGGCTTTGTGTTGGCTCGATTTGGTAGGAAATTTTAGTTTTTAACTTTTAAAAGAAGGGAGCCTTGGTAAGTGGTGTTATAAGAATAAATGTGGGTATTATTAACACTAATTAGGCCTTGGTAAAGTGGCAAAAAGAAGCCCACTTAAGAGCTACATGTGACGCCACCAAGGAGCAAGGGAGAGCTTGTGTTAGTCACAAAATCCTCTTCTTTTTGTTTTATTTGAGATGGCACAAGGGGGAGAGTTTTTCTCCTTCAGACTCTTTTATTAAATAGTATTAATAAGAGATAATATGAGCATTGAAATTAGATTTTTAATTGTTTAATCTCAAGGATAATGGGAGATAAATGAGGGTTACTAGGAGATTATTTTTATTAATTCGAAAGTGTTTGAATTAAATCAAGTGGGTGGCCTAGAGAAAAACTAGGTGATGGCCGAATGTGGGACTCCTTGGTGAAGAGGAGTGGGCGGCTAGGAGGCTCGAGTATAGGGGAGAAGAGTGCCCAAGTTTTCTTTTACTTCTTTTCCTATTAGCCGAATTCCCTAGCCCTCTTTTTGCTCTTGCGTTTTCACCATTCTCTCAAGCTCTCAAAGCCGAATCTTCTACCACCTTCCTCCCCTATTATTTTCTTTCCCCCTTGGCCGAATATGCTCTAGTGGTGTACCGAAACTCTCTTTCCCTCTCTGTTTCTTTTCTTTCTTCTCAAAACCGAATCCCTATCTCCCTTTTCTCACTATTTTCTTTCCACTTTAGCCGAATTCTTTTCTCCTTATTTTGTGAAGTTTTGGCCGAATATCAAGCAAGGGTAATCCCTTTTTAGTTTTTCCAATCGGTCATAGAAGAAGGTAAGTATGCCGAAACTCTTCTCCCACATTCTTTTCTCTATCGACTATCAACAAGGGTAAGAGCCGATCTCGGCATTAGATTGCAAGTATGAATCATCTGATTCGGAATCGGTTGTTGTAGGGCCTTCGAGGTGTTGATCTAGTGAAGCCGTCACCTTCGAGCAATTGGTTGGTAAGTCGTGGTAAGGATGTGTTAATAGTTTAATTTCTTTAAGTGTTATAAGCCGAAGGCTATTGAGTGGCTATTAATGGTTGCCGATTGTAGGGTGGAAACGGAGGTGTAAAAAGTGTACTAAGTCTAGCACCGAAGGTATTAGGTAAGGTTTTTGGGATTCAATAATTAACCCTTTGGATATGGTAGTTTGGCCGAATGGACAAGGGACACTAAACCTTTGAGTTTGGCCGAATTTAGGAACAAGAAAGCAGGAGGTGGCCGATTGACTCTTTGGGATTTGGAGTTAGCATTTAAATCGGTGTGTACATACACACTTATAATAGTTAATAAAGTGTATTAAGTGTATGTTATGTGTAAATCGCTCTATGTAGATATGGCGTAGTGCCTTAATGGTACAAGCAAGGATCCCGTAAGTCTCTATTTGTATGAGATTGATAATAATGCTTTTGGGGAGCATGGATTATTTGATACATGTGATATATGTATGTCCCGTTGTTAATCGCTTGACATGGGTTGATGAGAGGAGAGGGCGTGATATCGTCTTGACGAGCACCGGTGCTTTGGTAGCACACTCGTGACTATATGTCACCGAGGTTTGGTACCTCCGAGGTTTGGTACCTCATAGCGACTTGTCCCCGTGGTTAACACCACCGTGGGTTGGCCCCACTTGAGATATGGGATCGTCACGCGGTGATTTGGTATCACACGATGGGTTGGCCCCATCACCCGATTTGTGTCTCACGGACACCGTGCTTTGGTAGCACATTGTGACTATATGTCACCGGTGGTTTGGCACCACCGGTGTTTTGGTAACACATCATGACTACGGTCACCAGTGGTTTGGTACCACATGGGGTAGGCAAAAGTGTTTGGTTGGCTAGGTTGGGTACACGATACTATGCATAATTAACTGTTATATGTTGTGTATGAAACGTTGTATTAACCGGGGGAAGGGTTACATATCGGGTCTTGGTGACTCACCTTCTCCTTTAACATTTTTTTTCAGGTGACTCGTAGATGGCGGTGGAGGAGCCGGTTGGACTCGAGGTGGCCATGCAGTGGTTTTAAATTTATAGAACTTTATATTTGCTTATTTTTACTTTGGTTGTAATAAGGCCTCCATAAACTATATTTGTGTTGTTTTCTTTTATGTTGGATATTTGCTCGAGACTATACTATTAAATTGAATTAAATCACATGTTTTCTTTAGTAACACGAAAAAGTTTATTCGTGCCATCGGGCACACATGAAACCCAGTATAACAAACGGACTTAATTAAAATTTTCAAATTAAATCTCGGTGTAGCTTTGACAAGACAACCAAAATTGGGAAGTTTTCAATGGAAATTAAATGTTTCTCGAAATGGTGTTCACAAGTTTTTACTTAGTAACAAATCAAATTCGGTCGTAGTGTTTGGGCCGGGTTTGGGTTGTTCTGAGAATGGTATCGAGCCAGTTCAAAGCTCATTGTGGGGCCCAAGGCCCAAAAATGTTTTGGTAGGCCTCATGAAATGATTTTTGGATTTTAAGCGGCATGGCCCGAGTCTCCTGGCACCGATCCGCCTGTAAGTACATCTAAACCTTTACGTGAATTATATTCTCAGAAGGGTAGGAAGCATGGAACGTAGATAGACTTATAGGACTTGGACCCTAAGGCTAGATTACTCAAACACAACGAAGCATAAGACTTAAAGAACTAAACCAACCTATGACTTAGTCAATGAGCTAGGGTGTGGTAACCCACATGACGCATGTCTAGGATTGGATCCTAAGAGCTTGGTATTTAAGCGGTCCTCGTGACTCACCTCCTCTTCGCAGTATCCTACCAGTGCGTAGCTTCGTTCACCCTAACTCGTAAGGCTCGGTGGTGTGGTAACCTGCTGTGCGCGCATGTCTAGAAAGGTTCAAGTGAGAGCTTGGTATTTAAGCGGTCCGCGTGACCCACCTCCTCTTCACTTGAATTACGCACAGTGCGTAGCTTTGGTTCACTCGACCGGGAAGGCTCGGTCATAGGCTAAAAAAACAATGATTAAAACCCGAGAAGGAATTAGCCTTGTTTTTCAAAGGAATGAATAAACAGACCTAATGTTTTCAAAACTTATCCAATAACCCTCTCAAACCCTAGAACACTAGGTATACCATGTTTTTCTCGAAAAACTTGACTTGTGAAAAATTACAAAAATACCCTTAGGAGTAAAATTACCAAAATGCCCCCGATCCATAAAATATTGATTCGACGGTTTTGCCCAAAATTTCAGCTATTTTACAAATATTCAATAACTTAGCTTTGGAAATCATCAAGAAAATATTTTGGTTCGGAAAATTACGAAAATACCCTGTAGGAAAAAGACGAAAATACCTCAGGTTAGAAATGGCGCAGAAATGTCCGATGAGTGAATAGGTATGGAAAGTATTAAGGAATGGATGCATGGACTTCTTTGTGTGAACTAGGATAGGAAATCAAACATTGTTTGCTCGAAAGAATCTCTGATTAAACCTTATCCATAAAATTTCTTCGCGAGTAATAAAGTGAAACAAATGCTAACGCATAAAATTTTTCTTAATCAGATTAAAAGCGCGGTAGATAGAATGAGTTCTAGAGGACGTGGGCGCCGTGGGGCGTGGTAGGGGTAGGATGACGGTATCTCGAACCCGTCAGTCGGGACAAGGTTCGGAAAATGAGGTACCATCGCCACCACCACCTCCTACTTTTAGAGTGAGGAGCGGAGCGCACCCGCATGAGTCGGTATCGCAAGTCGTGTTCTGAGAGTCTTGGAGATGGTGGTGGGGCGGTGGAAATGTTGGAGCTCGGAAATCTGTCCCGAGCGACTCCGATCTAACGGAGCGGAGGTATTCCGAGGTGTGTCGAGTGGCACCCAGTCACGTGGAATATTGGTACGGAGGCAAGCTGAAAGAATTATGGATGACCTTGACTTTGACCGAGGAAGAGAAGCTGAAAGGGGCAGTGTCGCTTCTAAAGGATGAAGCGTATCAGTGGTGGCTAACG